>JAKFHU010002080.1:8552500-11052500 GCA_023783475.1 Daubentonia madagascariensis
TTATGAACAAAAATAGATTAATAATGGATGTGTAGATATGAACTTACACATAATTCAAATAATTATGGGGAGCTGGTTCTGAGTGAGTCATACACACACAGCCTCACCCCATCCCCACTGTTCACTCACTTAACAATTGCATTTTCCATCATGTAGTCAACTTCTGCTTCCGAGCAAACATATTCTAGTAGAAATAAGACTGTCTCCTAAGCAAGTGTTTAGTTTTAAGTATAAAACAAACCAGTAAACTGTTCCTTTTAATTATACATTATACTTTTAATATGTAGTTTTTGTCATCATCATTATCATCAAGAGTAAATAGTTATTAAATGTGTATTTTGTGCCATGTCATCATTGGAATTTATGCATTTCTGCCTTCATTTGAATCTCCCTAAGTGAAGTAATAAACTGGGTGAAATTACTAAATTTTATCACATTCACAAAATTATGTTTAGACGATGTGAGTAGGAACACTGCTTACAGAATTTCCTGGAAGTTTTCACTGTTATTTTTCATCATTATTGGAAGGCATTTGGATTAATACTTAAAAAGTGTAGAGGCATTTAGTGGACTAGACCCACGTTTAAATCACAGTGTTGCTTCTAGATAACTGTCTGATCCTGGGAAAATCACTTATCATTTTACCTTTCTGTGCCTGTTTTTCATCTATAAAATGGGGATCTAGTAATTTTCTTATTTGGTTGATGTAAGATTTACATTAATAAGTGTATGAAAAGCCCTTATAGCAGTCCCGACACATAGGAATTTCTCAATCACTAACAGTTCTTCCCTTCCTTTCCCTTTTTTCTTTCCCTTTTGCTTGTATTTACAAGCTGTAAATACTTTGCTTGTATTTAGTTCCTGTGGCTGGAACGTGAGTACAGCACTTTCTTCTCTTCCTTCCACCTACCTTTGGAAGACTAGAAGCACCATGGTTTAATCAAGTTCCTTGATTCCTTAGTGGGTACAAGGACAGAAAGTTCCCTAGCAATGTTTCTATACTTTTTGTGACTAATACATTCCACAAGAGCCAGACGCAAGAGAAAGCAGGTAGAATTTTTGTCCTCTTAACTTCTTTTGTCTATTCCTGCCTTTCAGCAAAGTGTCTCTTATTAGACTAGTTTTCAATAGGTTCAGAGGGCTGATATCTCCGCTCCCCCTCCCTGGAGGTGGTTAATTTGATAGCAGTTGAAACAATTCTGGAGCAGCTGCTTCAATCTCCATAGTAAGAGATTACTTCAAATTATTCTTTATTTTCAATCAGTTATCAGACTTAATTAAAGTAGGTTAACTTTCAGGCCCATAAATTTGTGAGAGCATTTGAGTCATTCAAGGTTAACACTGAATCATCAAACAGGTTTCGTATAGACTAGAACACATATAAACTCTGATTCAGACAAGATTCTTGACCTTGATTAAATTTTATTTCTTGAGTGAGAAGCTTTGTTTTTACTTTCTCTTACACCATGATGTTTGAATTGTTGTTTGTGGCACTTCAAATATGTCCACGTCTTTTGGAAGACCATAAGGGATCAATTTAAGATGGAAGGTAAAAACCAATATTTTGGTGCCAACCCATAGATAAATTGCGTTTGTAAATATTCAGTTGCAGTTATTGTATCACTTACTAAGTGATGTCTGATACATTTATTTAGAGGACAAAAACTGAAATTTTAGAGCGTAAGTCTACTTTAGCTATACGTTTGATATTATGTGAACCATCTGTCTTAAATACAGCATATTCTGATTTTTTTTAAAAAAGAATGGCATTATAATATTTTCTTCTAGAAATTCTAATATTAAGATTGACTGAGCTATGGGATGCCTCACCTTAAGTATGAGTTTAATAGCTTTCACTTAATGAATTTATTTCTCACTATATTTTTCTCCTTTCTCCCATGGAAACTCAAAAGCAGCTCTGAGAAGTCTGTGGAGTTTAACATTTCAATATTTCACCATCTGTCTTCAAAAGTTCGGAGAAAGTGGGCATCTTCAGAGTATATACCTGCTGGGACTCAGTGTGTCATTGACTTTGTTGAGATTCTTAGATTAAATTTAAAAGCAGGGATCACACAGCTTACCGACTCCTGCACCGCAGAAGAGGCTGAACAAAAGAAAGACTTAAATTAGAGCCAAGAAAAAAAGTTTTGTTACACTTGAGGATATCCTGAACAAATTAATACTGACCACCTAAAATCCCTATTTCTGGGGGCTCTTTAAAAGTATAGTGTATAATCTATGGATCATAAATGATTAGTAGAAAAAATAGTCGCTATTTTCTAGCTCTATTGTTCAACTTTCCACTTCTGTTCATTGATCCAACAAATACTTATTGCGTGTCTGCCACGTACTAGTCACTGAGGAGTCACCGGGGTGAGAGGACTAAGCGCAATGACAAGGTCCCAATTTCTGAAGTAAATATTCCAATAAAAGTGACAGACAGTAAACCATTAAAATAGCAAATGAACAAGATACTTTCTTGCAGATATAGAGGAGAGCTGCTGGTCAGAGAAGCCATTGATGTTAAAACCAACTTACAGAGTTGTCAACATTCAGTGGCTAGTATATTCATACGATTTCCAATCTTCCTGGGATAATTATAATGATTTAATTAAATTGAATGACTAATTCCTCTTCATGGGCCTTTGGTGAAAGTTTGTTTTCTCTCAAAAAGAAAAGAAAAAGAAAAAAAAAGAAAATCAATGCAAAATAATGTTTCTTTGGTTATTTATTGCACATATTGTGATACTTCACACAGTCTGGTTTTTATGATAATCCAGGTACTGTAAAAGCAACATTAATTTAGACTAATTAAAGGTTTTCTTTAATTTATGGTGTGAATTGCAAGCTATTTTAGAGTAATTTAATTGATATTCACTTAAGTATAAGAGAATCGAAACTAGCCTGGCATGTTGAATAGGTAGTAATCCTTAGGTTACTTGCAGGGTTGATTAATTTATCATTGACATTTCACTTTATTCTTTTTAATAGATGCTAAATTCAACAATAATAATAACTAATGTTTTGAGCTCTTACCGTGCAAGTAAATCTTAACTATCTCGTTTAAACCATATACCAACCCTATGAAGTGGGTATTATTATTACAAAAATCTCCATTTTACAGAGGAGGAAAACAAGTCTCAGAACTTGTTTTCATAGAGTAAGCAAATCCAACCCAGGTTTACTTCATGTCAAAGCCTCTGCCACTGATATTTGTATGTATTTATAGAAGCTGGAAATAGTTTGTGTTCTTTAAATATTTTATCCGTTAGTATTTCTGCTCTAGGTCTAAATTATTTCTTCATGCTCAATAACCTTCAGTCTAAACTTTGAGTGGATAATTTCATATTTGGCCACCTTTATATCTAAAATGATAATTTTTTTTTACTATTTCCAAGCTTTAAATCACTAGCTTAAATGTAAAGTAACTCATAATTTATCAGATAATATATGAGAGAGGATTTCTTATCATACTCATTTTTAAACAGAATTTCTTTTCCCCTATGTAAAGAAATGAATTTTCTATTAAAATTTCTATTTCATTCTAATTTCATTCTATCAACTTTGGAGGGGAACTTTTTTTCTTTGTATTATACTTGCCTTTGTAAATATTTATTATTTTTCATTAACTGCTACTAGTATAAACTCATTGCACTTGTATAATTCAAAATCACAGCATGTTTTCTTGATAAAGAACAAAATCAGAAAATAGAGCAAGTATTTGGGCTTGCTATTAATGCATCAAAAAACTTTTAGTTGAGGCCGGGCGCGGTGGCTCACGCCTGTAATCCTAGCACTCTGGGAGGCCGAGGCAGGAGGATCACTTGAGCTCAGGAGTTCGAGACCAGCCTGAGCAAGAGTGAGACCCTGTCTCTAAAAAAAAAAAAAAAAACTTTTAGTTGAGATGACATTTTATTGATAACTTATTTCATCAATTCTCTACATTTCATGAATTACTTTTAAGTATGGGGGAAATAACTGAACAGGCTTATTAAATATTAGATAGCATACAGGTAAGATCTCATTTTAATGAGCTTGGGAGTCAGAAAAATGTCATTTCAATGGAAGTACATTGCTTCCAAAATATCACAATATTATTGAAAAATGTGTCAAACTTTATTAAGAATATATCCCACCTATATATAGATATTCAAATAAAGGTCATCTTTTCCAATTTAGCCAGCTCATACACTCCCCTTGTTGCTATGCTTGGAACTGTTGTTATCCTGGAGTGTTTCAGAGGTGATGTGCAATAATGCAGTTGTAGGTCTTAGGGTAAGAGGTGACTTAAATCTACTCCAGGTCCAGATCTGCTTCTGTAGGATGAGGCCAGAGATTTGATGAATTGCAGGAGGAGTTATGAACAATTTAAGCAAGAAATCCCTCTCTACTGATCATTCGCATTTATTTCCTTTTTAATTGTTCAGAAATACTTCTGAAGTGTATATGTGTGCAAGGGGTTGAGGAGGGAATGGAAGATAACCATCTGGGTTCTGCTACCTCAGGAGGCAGAGAAGATTGAATGAGACACCCCTTCTGCCTTGTATCCTTTTCACTTCCGTTTTAGACTTCATCAAGTGTGAAAGTGCCCTATTTCAGACAGACTTCTTCTTGATCTGATCTTTCATCTCCCTATTTGCATGTATAAATTACGCTGTCGCTTGTCACCTATTCCCACTTACTCTGTCTACCAATTATGTTCATGACAATTTGGAATCATCATTCCTTATCTTAAAGAGTCAAACTTTTAAAATATATCTAAATCTACTTTTTATATTTAGATATTATGGGAGTTATATTAGTAGCTTAGAAAATGGTCTTTACTGAGAAATTCATACAGGGTAAGATCTACAGATAGTTAGAAGTAACAGTGTGAAGCAAAGAAGACATAATGTATTGTAATATATGTGGCCTTGGTGCCCAATACTCTCACCATGGGATTCATTCTTTTGAGTAGTGTCTTATGCACAAATAGCAGGAACACTTTCTGGGTTAAAGGTAAGACAGTGTCTTACCATTTTATAATTTTTTTATGTCCTCAATGCCAAGCTTAATATTCAGTAATTATTAGGTGCCCAATTAATATTTTGAGTGTTGTCTTTCTGCTTACCTGTACATTAGTCTTGACTGGGAGAAATAACATAATTGAATTAGCACATTATCATTGATTAGAGTTCTTTGAGCTTTGAGAAAAAGAAGCTCAGGAGAGTTGGAGTCAACAGAGAAAAAGGGGAAGAGAAACATCTTAATGATATCAAACCTGATGTTATATTCAGGTGGGAGGGACGTGACTGCTGAAAAGGAAAAAAGCATACCAAAAGAGACTAGCAGAGTGCAGAAGGAAGAAGCAACTGTAACCCAACTTGATTTTTTGCCTCACTCCCCTAAGAAGGTGTCTGTTAGATGTCAGCCAAAAGGACACGTGTCATGAATGGGGAAAAGCTGCAGATTGTGAGAAAAGGCAACTCTAAACAATGACTAAGAAGCTTGGTTGATCTTTTGTGTCTCTGGCATCAAGTGGTGCATTGTGTGGTAATTTATTTTTCAATGGACTTCAAATTCTTACTTCTTTCCACTCTTTGAGTTTCTATTCAACCTAATTCCTTAATAGATTTTTTTTTGAAACAAGAAATTTTGACTTTCATAATTTTTTGACTGATCAATTAGTTTAAAAAAAATTTTTAAATGATGGTACAATGGCTAAAATGCCATCTGTCTTTATCTTTTCCTTTTTTTCTTCTATAATTAAAATGCTGCCAAAGGCTGTAAAATATAGATTATGAATTTTGTTTCACACAAGAGCCATTCTTATACTTATTTCAAATGTTGTTCTCAGTTAGCATTAACATGGATAGATATGAATGACCGAAACTTTAATGTTGTTCAAATCCAGTTTCAAGTTTATTTTTAGGTACCTCATGTTTCTTCTCTACCTTTATTTAAGTGACCAATTGGCAATTGTTTAGAGGTAGCAGCCTCCCTCCACCACCTGCTGCTCCAATCTCAGCTCACCAAACGTAATCTTTCCTTACTTTTTGGAAAACAATTGTTACAATATTGATAACGTAACTATTGCTACAACATTTAATAAACAGTATTAACCTGTAGTAGACATGCACAGGGAGACTTCTAAAAGGGCTGGACATGGTTGGGTTCATTGATAGAACCTGGTTATTTTGGTGATAATACATATAAGTCATTATTCTTCCTCTTTGGTAAGGGAGATCTACATTTACTTTATACATATCCACTCCACCCTGAGATTTGCATTTAATTTTGCCCTTTCTCTGGAAAGTTTCTCATAGCAGTGATATAGAGTCCATACTATTAGATGAAATAAAGATGTCTGGGGTGTCTAAAGCATCTTATAGTTATGTCGTGATTCCCAGTGAAAGAATTTTTGGGACTTATGGAGACTGGATGTTTAGATTTTTCCCTAATTTAGTTATTATATTGTTTGAGCATTTTATGTTTTTTCCTTATAATAATTTGTATTATTTAGTACAATATACTGAAAAATGTTAGTAATGTTAGTAATGTAGTTAAATTGTGCAAATACTTTAATGTTAATATGTAACCTCTCCTTTCCTATATTTCCTATAAATTTTTATATTGAGATAAAAATTTAACCATGTTTTGTTTCAGTCAAGATATTCACATTTAATTCAGTATATTTCACAGAAGCTATTCATTTAGCTTAGGGTATCCATAGACAATGCTCTTATTATTACAATAAGAACATATTTGTTAAAGGAAAAAAACCCAAGATTTTAGGAGAAATCATTATTATTACCCATATTCCATTGTGAGGTTAATAATGAAATCTTAGGTGAACTGATTAAACACCATGATGGACATTCTGAAGGGCAATTTTTATAAACCTCAGTGCAAACTAACCTGACTCATAGCAATTAGAGATGGGAGCACTTAGCCAAGACACCCTGCTGCCATAAAGCAACCAGGAATGGCAGCAAACAGTGACAGCCCTTGCAAAGAATAGCATGAGTCAAAAGGGAGAAAACAAACAATGTTGGACACAGTGTGCGAAGGACTTCAGGTGCCTTGTCATTATATTTGGTGATTCACATTCCTACATACTGGGCAATACCATAAGAACCACTAAGCTTTCAGTTTTCAGTTATTGTTCATCTCTCAGAGAGTAAAAACAATTATGATACATCTATAATAATCTCTGAAAATTTGTAATTTCAAAAAATAGAAATATTTCAGGAATACAACTTTATCATATATTTACCAAGTATATATGTAAGTATGCATCTGTCTGTTGACCACTCCCTGTCAAGGTTGAAGGCTGAGCTGATGTGGAAGTTTAGCCTCCCATCTAAATGAAGAAATGCTTGATAAAACATAACAACTAAAAATATATATAACTAGATCTAAAAGAAAGAGAAACCTCCGGATGCCATAAATGAAATGGGAGCTCCAAGTGGGAATATTAAGAAGCAGCTAAAGCTCTGGTAAAACACTGGTACATCAGAACCTAGGTGCTAAGAGCTGGGAACTTAGGCTTTAACTTCTAAAATATAACAAGTTTAAGACCTGTAAATGAATCCTTTGTACACATTCTGGAGCCTAGAAGGCCACATTGACCATGAAGCATGAAAGGGAAAAAAGATAAATTCTTTTTTACCACACCTACCCTACACTCTTAGGTGGTAAAAAGAGTCAGTCATGAGAAAATGAGATCTAAACCTGTGAAACATGAAGATGTGGGGATCTGTCACCCTTGAGGTTTAGGAATATCAGGATGAGGCAATAAAATGGTAACTAGTCCAGAACCAGTGTAACTAACTCCCAGGGCCCCCACCAGGGCAAAGGTAGTGTAGGGATCATTTTCCAACCAGGGCTTCTTGGATATCTAAAGAAGTCATCACCAAATTTACTCTGACTGAAGATGAGCTCAAAATAAAAAATAAAAAATGGCTAAAGAACATCATGGAGAGATATGAAGGAGAGTCAATAAATAGAAGCAACAGGAAATTTAGCAAGGAGGAACTATAAAAAATCTGGAAAAACATAAATATATTTAAAATGTTAAAAAAGTAAAGTCATTAAAATATAAAATTCAATTGCCATGTTAAACATACTAATATACAATTAAAGAAATTAGTTAACTTTCAGGCCTATATGCAAAAACCATCCCGGGTACAGCATAAAAAGACAAAAATACAAAAAGGAGTTTGGGAGAAGTGGGGGCAGAATTGAGAAGGCCCAACATACAGTCACGCATTGCTTAGCGACGGGACACATTCTGAGAAATGCCCCACTGGGTGATTTCATCACGGTGTGCACATCAGCGTGTACTTACACCAAGCTGGATGGTATGGCCTACTACACACATCTGGGCTACATGATACGTAGGCTACAAATCTGTACAGCATATTACTTTATTAAATACTTAGGCAGTTGTAACAAAATCGTAAGCATTAATATTTGTGTATCTAAACATATCTAAACGTGGAAAAGGTACAGTAAAAATATGGTTTGAAAGATAAAAAATGGTACACCTGTTTAGGGCACTTATGAACGGAGCTTTTGGGACTAGAAGTTGATCTGGGTGAGTCAGTGAGTGGTGAATGTGAAGGCCTAGGACTTTGCTGTGCACTACTGTAGACTTTAGGCTACACTGAATTTATTTTAAAAATTTTCTTTCTTCAATAATAAGTTAACTTTAGCTTACCATAACTTTTTTACTTTTTAAACTTTTAATTTTTTTAAACTTTTTGACTCTTGTAGTAACACTTAGCTTAAAACACAAATGCATTGTACAGCTATACAAAAATATTTTATTTCTTTATATCCTTATTCTATAAGCTATTTTATATTTTTTAAATGTTAGTTTTTTTTACTTTTTAAACTTTTTTGTTAAAAACTAAGACACAAACACACACTTTATCTTAGGCTTACACAGAGGCAGGATCATCAAGACGTCACTAGGCAATAGAAATTTTTCAGCTCCATTATTATCTTGTGGGACCACTATCATATATACCTGTCATTGACCAAAAACATTGTTATGTGGTGCATGACTGTAATAAAAGCTCCATAAAAACAGATTAGATCCAATGGGAGAAAGGCAATATTTGAACAGATAGTCATGTAGGATTTTCCAGAAAATATGCATTTTCAGAATGAAGGAACACATCAAGTCCCAAAAAGGATAAATAAAAAGGAATCTACCCCCAAGCCGCATCATAGTGAAATTACAGAACGTCATAGAGGATGATGTTAAATGCCAACCAAATGTGAAGACAGATGATGCTCCAAGTTACAACATTTAGACTTATAGTTGCAGCAGAAGCCAGAGTCAGTAGGATAGTCTCTTCAAAAGGCTGAGAGATGCTATTACTCTAGAATTCTATGTTCAGTTGAACTCTCACTCAAGAATGAGAACAAAATAAAAACATTTTCAGACAACATCCAAGATAGGAAAGTCTCCAAAACTACCAAAGCGTTTACTTCAGTAAGAAAGAAACTAGGGAGGAGGGGGAAATTGGAAGTTATTATACTAATCAACAGACGTAAAGTTTCAATTAAACATGGTGAATAAGTTCTAGAGATCTGTTGTACAACATTGTACCTATAGTCAACAATACTGTGTTGTGTGCTTAAAAATGTGTTAAAATGGTAGATTTGTTGTTGAATGTTTTTTCCACAATAGAATAAAATTTACTGAAGGAAGGAAACTAAATTCAGATGAAAGGAGTGAATTACGGGAACCAATGATGAAGAAACAGTATTAAACCGCTCTTTATACAATTTTAAACACCAAATTATTTCCATTCCCAAATCATAAAAACTTTGTTATGCTTTTATTTTAAGATAAAGATACTTTAAGGAAATATGTTATCTGTTTCAATTTGCCGTAAATAAATATAAATATCAACAATTCTTGTATGTTTAAGTAAAATATGGAGTATACAAAAGATGAAAGATGTAACCTTGAAGAATTTTTGTGGTCATGTTATAGTGCCTATATTAAGAAGACAAGAAGCAAAAGCAACATATAACATCATATTCACTATTATGTGAGCTGAATAAAAATGCATAGAAAAAATATTGTAAGGAAATGTACCAAAAATGTTAAAAATCATATTTTTGGTGGCATAATGATATTTGCTCTTTTGCTTCATACTTTTCAAAATCCTACAATGGACATACATTGCTTTAATAATAACAGAACTTTAAAATACTTGAAAACATAAATATATTATTTTACTAAATTATGAATTTCACTAAATAACACCACGTTTATATTTTGCAGGCAAATCTCTCCTCACCATCTTCTATGGTATCTGAGAGTCAACTGGTATGTATCTTCTTACTAAATCATAGATCTATTTTTGAAAATTCTGATCTCTCAAGACAGCTTTATTGGAGTAAAAGTGAACAGAGAATAAATTTACTACATATAAGTTTATTCACTTTCTTGTCTAATAAAAGCTTCCTGATACTTTACTAAAGCTCTATAGTGGTTGTTTTGCAGATGACAAACATACATAAAACCATACACAGACCCAATCTGCCAGCAACTTACCTCCTGGTAGTGGCATTAGAAGATACTGGGTCAAAAGAAAGATGCTATTGGAATTTAGAGAAGAAATCTTCCTGTTGGGAGAGATCTAAAAAGGGATCAAAGTAAAGGTCATGATTGATAATGTAGTGTAGTTTCTGACTTGGAGGAGATGAGAAATGAGCTATTTCATACAGGGGAGTTAGCGTGTGAGTGGTTTAGACCGGCGCTGAGCAATGGAAATATAACGTGAATGACAACAGCAAGCCACATAATGATTTTCAATTTTCTAGTAGCCACATTAAAAAGTAAAATGAAATAAGTAATGTTAATGTCAACAATCTATTTTATTTAATGCTACATAAATATTATCATTTCAACTGATGAAAAATTGAGATATTTTTACATTCCTTTTTTTGGCCAAAATCTTTGAAATCTCCTGTGTATTTAATATTTGTAGCAAATCTCAATTCAGACTAGTCACAGGGGCTCAACAGTGGGGCTAGTGGCTGCATTGGGCAGTATAGATCTAGACTCTAGAATCTGTTATTTGTAGACAAAAATTTGATTAAATAGGAGAATTACTTTTTCTTATAGTGGTTTTGTATTTCTTTTTTCATAGTGTTTAGCAAATTGAAGCCATAAAATAAATTTCCTAGTTATCACTGGTTAAAGATTTTCTTTGTCTCTTTGAATGTTCATTATCTAAAATTGTAAATTCCTGAACAATAGACACCTTCAGTAAAATTAATGGGAATTTCTAGTAAAGCATTTAGAGACATTAAGAAGACAAAATCACTGTTTAAAACTGATTCCTCCCCCCTCTTTATAAGCGCTTGTTTTAGTGCCCTATATTCACAGCCAACAAGTCATCTTGCCATTATCATGCCAAGATGACAACAGTATTTTTATTTATAACACTTCAAAATCATAAAAAGCATAGTTTGATTGTTATAATAGCTTGATACAATCAAACCACTTGGGTATACTAGTGTTTATACATACAGTGTATATATGGGGTATGTTTGAGTGTGTGTGTGTCATTTTTGTGTCAATTGATTAGAACAGTGGGAACAGTGTAGTATACTTGCAAGGATGCTGGAATGAGTGTTGGAAGACGTACCTTATACTTCCTGCTCTGACATTAACTAATGGGCTGATGGGGGTAAGTCACAAGTCTGGGAGTCTGGAGTTCTATTTCCTAATTGAACAATGAGGGAATTCTATTAAATCCTTTCTGAGCCCTTCCAGGGCTGTGAATTTAGGGTTACCAACACAGTGAAATTGAAGGAGTTGCCATGGAAACAAGCGTTGCAATAACATAATGAAGTAGAACAGTGATTTCCCACTTTAGATATGGAAATATTACTGCAACTATCTTAATATTTAAAATAATGATATATTTATTTCTTGAGAGTAATATATGGAAATCAAGAATGTTTTGAACATTCTCATATATAATTTCAGTCAACATCGTATACAAAATACAGATTTTAGATATTGGTTGACTAAATATATGTGTGTGTATTTTTTATATATGTCAGTTTTCGGTTTAATTCTTAAATTATTTTGAAGAGGCAAATATATATATATATATAATGATTTTATTAAATGAGACATAGTAAAAACAACTCATTATGAATGTAATAAAAAATACTTTTTTGACTAATAAACAATCCTGTGTTTGTGTTCTCTAGGGGGAAAAATACAAAGCATTACTTTGACTGACTTTGATTATAATTTCTTTGCATTTACTTTAGACCTCTTCTTGAGGAGTTCAAGGCATTTCTTAACCAAGTTTTAAATTAAGTTTTAATCTCAAAATGCCCTTGAGATGTAGGTAGGTTTGTGAAGGGATTATTATCAAGCAAGCTTATCACACAAAAAATGAATATCTCTTAGATCGATATAATTATTTAATTCAATCACTTTGCTTTCTATTTTATGACATTAACCCTGTATTTACACTATTTAGGAGTGGAATATTCAGAGTGGAAATAATTGTATGCAAGGGATGTTATATGGCATTTACTTCTTTAAGGAATTAGAATATTTTTACTCTTTTTTTTTTGAATGTGCAGCAGTTTTATTTAAAATGGCATTAAAATTTTTTATTTTTGAATAAAATTGAAATAGTTTAGGTTCAAAAATGTCAGATTGGGATTTGAGTAGCATGTATACTCTGAGTACATCTCTCTCTCTCTCTCTCTATCCATCCATCCATCAATCCATCCATTATGTTTGTTGCCATGGGAACCATATTCCTGGGCTACTATGAAAGCTCTTCTTCTTCTGGTCCTCAGAGTTCACAGTGGCTTAAGATTCAAAGAACTTGGGACTTGTACTCAACATTTGGATGGTCCAGATTTTCATGCATATAGTTTAAGTAGAATTTCTAGGATTCATCTGGGAACCTGAACTATGGATTTATTTATTTATTTATTTTTAAATTTCAGAATATTATGGGGGTACAACACTTTGGCTATATATATTGCCCATGCACTGCCCACGTCAGAGCTACAATCGTGGTCATTCCCCAAACTGTGTTCCCCGCATCCATTCAGTGAGAGTTTTTCCCATCCCCTCCACCCCCCTCCCGCCTGCCTGCCCCCTGATGTACATTATTGCCCTGTGTGATGTAAGTGTTGATCAGTTAGTACCAATTTGATGGTGAGTACCAGTGGTGCTTGTTTTTCCATTCTTGTGACACTTTGCTTCGAAGAATGGGTTCTAGCTCCAACCAGGATAATACCAGATGTGTTAATTCACTATTGTTTTTTATTGCTGAGTAATACTCCATGGTATACATATACTACATTTTATTAATCCCCTCGTGTATTGATGGGCATCTGGGTTGTTTCCACATCTTTGCAATTGTGAATTGTGCTGCTATAAATGCTCATGTGCAGACGTCTTTATTATAAAATGTCTTTTTTTCCTCTGGGTAAATACCCAGTAGTGGGATTGCTGGGTCAAATGGTAATTCTACTATTTTTACTCTTAAGCAACATAATTTATGAGTAAAGCTATAATTTTTTCATTTGTTTGAATGAATTTCCAATATTTGCCATCATGAACTCTATTCAGGATTAATTTCTGAATAATATGAGTAAATAAGAATGCCTTTGAAAAACAAAATTATGATATATATTTATATTTTTATATATATATGTGTTTATAACATACATACATATAGATGCCACATGATAGGTAATTCTGATTATTTTTATATATATGTACCTTTGTTTATATGTGTGTATATGTATGTATATATAGCACATAAAAACAAAGTTATTGAGAATGTATAATATATTATAGTTAAATTATATAAATATATATTGTATGTTTTCTATAAAATATGCAGCTAGTTAAAATTATTTGACTCCTATTTTATAGGGAAAATGTGGTAAATTGGTTGAACAGAAAGTATATGACAAACTGCTATGGTACCCCAACTTAATACAAATCTCAAATTGACTTTTAAAAGATATATCATTTTTTCATGCTTTTTTTTTTAACCTTGGCTTACCTGTTTGCTTGTTTTCATTGCAACTGTGCCAATTCAACATTGGAAGGAAAAAAAGAAACAGGACCATGACCCTTGCTGTTAAAATATTTCTATTGTTTATTCTGAAATCCAGTGATTTAGGGTTGGGCTTGGGAGACTATTTTGTAGGCCCTTATGAAACTAGTTCACCAATCTCAGTTTCTCTTCTATTAAATAGCATTGCTGGAGAACAGTACTGGAAAAGAACTTAGAGATGAGGGTATTGGAAATACCCATCTATAAATTGGAGATTGGAATAACTACTCAGTCTGAAGGGGCTATTGTGAGGCCCACATATCATAATATGTGGAGTTTTCAATATAGTCCTATAGACAGAGGAGGTATTATTATTGAACATAAAATCTCTGAATTATGAAGAGACAATACAAGCAGCCATTTTTACAGACAAAGAAACAGAGAATCACAAAGTTTAAAGTTTACATAGATTATCTAAGATCACAGTGTTAGTGTTCATCCTTGTTCCGTGTAGCTTTCAGAAAGGAATCATTGTTATTGACTTTAGATAATTCAAGGAGAATAAGAAAAGATTAATGAAGGAATTGGGAAATTGGGCCTCTGTGGAAGTATTACTTTCACTGGGTAACTCCTGTCTGCCTCTGCTTGGTGTTTCTACACCGCCTGCAAAATGTGATTAGTTACAGAACAGGAGACAGGGTAGAATTAGTGTTAAGATTTTAGCACCTCTGGATAGTGCTTCCTCTATCATATCAAAAGGAGCAAGAGGAAAGGAAAGATCTAGGATTTAGGTCAAGCTTTCACAAAGCTTTCCTAATTTTTGAGATGAATCATCACAAAGGTATTAACAAAGGCTGGTGGGGTCTCTTTTCTCTCTGCAAAAGAAAACTTAGGCTCCACAAGATGGGTAAGCCTTGGTCTTCCTTGGCACTAGGGGAGCCTGGTTTAGGTGACATTTGGCTTTTGCTTTTAAAATTTCATGCCATTACAAAATGTTCAGTGTTGTCTAGGATGGACTACTGAATTTAGAGAGTGCCAAAACAATAGATTTTAAAAAATAAGCCACATGGCAATATACAGGTAAAAGCAAAATGGAACTTACTGGAACAGTATAAAGAAGAGTGCTTAAACTTGTAGATACTTTGCTTCTAGTTCTGGATGCCAGCTGATGTGCCCTGCTTTAGTGGTGCATGACTCATCTTTCTGAGGGCCCTTGAGGTCTCTGTTGTTCAGAAAATGCAGCCCTGAAAGCTTTTGTGTGGAACTGATGTCTTCATCAAGCTCAAAGGCAGTTTCTCCTTGACCAGCTTTTCCCTGACATAACATACTTAAGTGCTACGGCATTTATCATGTACGCCTCCTCAGGTTTGAGTCATGCTATTGTCTTTTCTTTAACCATTGAAATATTTCAATCTGGCCAATCTATGTTGTGTATCTTCCACAAAATGTTTCTTGAGCTATGGGATGTGGCTTATAATTATTGAAGTCCTATGTGTATTTAGTTTTATACAACTATTACAGTAATTATAAAACATTTTTTAGAAAAACATTATCAAGTATGTACTTTCCTGAATAGTCTAGATCATTAAGAATCAACACTCCATATTTATAAAAGTAAAATATTAATATATATTCTTTTTTTCTTTAAACTTCTTTTATGCTGTTTTTTCTTTACAAAGTTCTGTCATGCTTATTATTTATTAGATTCTCATAATCACCTTGTGAGTTAGTATGGCAGTAATTGTTATTTCCATTATTCTGATGAAAACTGAAGTTCAGATATCTAGAATGCCATGTCAACAGTCCCCTCGAAATGGGTAATGTAAAAGTCTGTTTTGTTTTTTCCAATATTGGGAGCTTTACTCTATCCCATAGTGTTCTGAGATTTGAGATAGTTGTTTTAGAGGAAAAAAGCTTAAGTATTTGCTTCAAGCAGATATTGTTTCTTTTTAAAAAATAATTAGAGCCAATAAACATGTATTAATTGAATGAGTAAATCAGAAAAATCAGAAAAATGATTTAGAGAATATTGCTTTTGTCCACAATCTTGCCTGGTAGAATGCTTTTGAGTTTGTACAAGCTTTTTTTGCCATGGAAATACTAAAGGAAAAAAAGCAATGGAAAATGAAGACAAAACTTAACCAAACGGGTAAAAGAAGTAACCATGGCACTTCCACAAACTCTTTGGATCCATCAAAGTAGTAGAATTTCTAGCCAGACTCACAGAATTTACTATATGCTATTTTGTTACTTTTTTGCTGTTTTATTACACATCTTATCTCTCCAGCAAATAAACCCTTGAAATCTGGGACCCTGTCCTTTATTTCTTTTGATGCTCTATCATATCACCCGAGAGCTTACTGCTGTAGTCAAAGGCAATTAAAAAACATCAATCCACTCGTTGAAGTTACTAATTTAAGAAAGATGTTGCTCTAAGAAGCCATTATTGAAAAATATTGGTAATGGATTCTCTAGGTCAGTGCTGGCAGTTAATCTTCAACTTTGGTCTCCAGCCAGAGGCTGTACCAACTTGCTGTCATAAAATTATGATTATAAGTTCCAAAGGATGAAAACATTGTCTATTTTTACAGTGCCCCAAGTGACAATGTTCAAGTATAAGTGTATATTGGATGGATTATAAACACAAATGAATAGCAGGCTTAGACTAGTGCCTTACAACCCATTAAAACCTGCCACTGGGCCCTGGCGACTCTACATACTCTATCCTTTGGACATTTTCTCCCCTCAAGACTAACAATAGAATCAGATGTGATCTTAGCTCTACCCCATTCCCAGCTCTTGAATTCTTCAAAAAAGTTGACATCATTGTCTTTTGCTATTAAGAGTTTTACTGCTTATCACCATGAGCAAAGAAAGGAAGAACAACATTTTTTTTTTAAATAGAGAGGGTTAAAATCTTGTGAAGCCCCTAAAGAAGTAGCCTCTGCCTGTGACTGTCTATATCCCTCAGAGATGATAACTTTAGCCTTCTCCTCTTACCTCTGAGGGTGGAGCTCACGAGCCCACTTTCCTGAAAAGTTCCCTCTTCCTGGGTTATACTGTGATCAAAAAGTCAGTCAATCCAGGAGAAATAATGGGAGATTCCAAGCACTCGATCAGGACCTCTTATAGCCTCCATATTGGATTATAACCAGCATACTGGGCTTCTGCCTGTCAATTAACTTACTCATTCTGCAGATATTTGTTGAATACTAGGTGCACCATTCTAGGTGTTAGAGATACAAGAGTGAATAAAACAAAGATCTCTGTCCTCACAGAGCTTACATTCTAGTGGAGAAGGCAAAAGAACAAAGACACAAACAGATGTCAGGTGGTGCTAAGTGCGATAGAAAAATAAGGCCTGTAAGGGGATACAGATTGCTACTTTATATGGATCATTAGGAAAGATGTGTCTGATAAGCTAATGTGTGAACAGACTTCAAGAAAAGCCCTGGAAAGGAAGAAAAGAGTTCCGGACAGATGGAAGAGCAAGTACAAACTCCTGGAGGCGGGAGTAACATAGTATCATAGTGTGTGAGCTATAGTAGAGAAAAAGAGAGGGTCAAAAAGAGAGTAGTGGGAGATAAGGTTGGAAAAGGAGAGGCTGGTTAAGAATAGGAAAGATCAGGTCATATAGCACCCTGCAGGCATTGCCTGGCAGCCGTTGCAGGGTTTCAGACTTTACTATGAGTGAGAAGGTGAGGCATTAGAAGAGCTTTGAGAGTCGAGTTGACATGACTTGGTGGAATTGAGTGACATCACTTAGGAGGTGAGTGATATGACTTGACTCATATTGTGGTCATCCTGTGGTTTACTCAATTGGATTGTGAGCCCTCTGAAAACAAGGGGTATATATTATTCATCTCTGTATACACTATAGTTCTTGACATAGACTAGGTCTCAACTGGAAAAATTGCTGCAGAGAGTATCTGATAGAGGTGTGGTTCAGAGTTGCAAAGCAGTTATTTTGTCTATAAGCTACTTCAAAAATATCTTATACACAGTGTAAATCAGTTATCAGTAATTTCATCATAATGAATTGATACTTTCCAATTGGAGAATCTTCTCATGGTTCTTCCTGTGCCCTTTGTGCTGACTATGACAGTCATTACCTTTTTAATTTTTCCACTTAGTCTGCAAAGAAAATTATGGAGCTACTTTCTCTGGCATCATTATATTGACATTTGTGTCTTTCAGTAATGAGTCTAGTTTTCCTATGGATTCTATAGCAGATAAAAGTAAAAGAAGGGCCTCTTTCTGCTAGTTTAGTTGTAATATTACTAGACAATGACAATCTTCTAGTTCACTTTTAGATGCTCCTTTAACTTGATTAATCTAATTTCTTTTGTATTTGTTTGGACACAAACTTAGCAAATAAAATTTGCCAGAATTAGAGAAGTTCTTCAAGAGAGCTTCTATTTGAAGTCCAAAGATGTCAGGTGATTACAAGCAAAGATGCAATGTAGATTAGAAATTAATAAAGAATAGTCTGTGCTAAAGCTTCCCCTTTAGTTTGGAGATGATAGAAGACCAAGAAGACCCAGTCTGTTTCTGGGATGGTAGACTAAGAAAGACCTATCTCTACATGAATAGCACATTTTAATGGGATGAGTTATAGTGCAGTGTCTTTCAATTTTTAATGTGTACATGAGTCAGCTGGGGATTTCTTAAAATGTAGATTCTGATTCAGTAGGTCTGAAGTGGGGCCTGAGATTTGGCACTCCTAACAGGTTCTCAAATGATGCTGACACTGCTGGTCTACATACTTCATTGTGAGCATCAAGGTGATAGTAGATGACTTTTTATTGCACAAAATCATTAGTTTACTTTTGTTGCAATTTTGTCTTTAGCAAATGTGAATTACATGACCATTTGACACTGAAGAACAAGGTATTAGGAAGAACTGAGAGAAAGTTAAAGTTAACTAATATTCCAAAAGAGGCTTATGTGTACCAACAACAGTGCCAGTTGCTTCACATATAGACTTTGTAAAAGGTTGTTTGGGACCCTTGTGTCGATGATGGATTTGAATATGGAGAAAAAAGCCTTTTGCAATAACTCTATGCAGTATCATTCCTCAGGAGGCAGAAAGGTAAGTAATAAAATGTGTCATTACACATTATTAAAGGACATAATCATGGATTAGAATTATAACCCTTCAACAGGTTTAGACAGGATGAATGGCTTTTCCAAGGTCATACAGTCTATTAAACTAAAATGATGCTCTCCTCCTACCAATTTTACAATGCTTTATGGGAGTGGATTTTAACCAAGTCCAGATATTTGATGTTTTGACCATGCAAATTATAGAGTCTTTTAGGAGGTAAAATTGTGTGTGTGTGTGTGTGTGTGTGTGTGTAAGAAGAGGGTGGAGATATATATATATGTGTGTGTGTGTGTATGTACACACAGTTACAGGAACTGAAAACATTGGGCCTTTAAGTGTCCTGGGAATATTGACATAGAAAGTGGTAACAATGGCCAAAATCAAAGATGTTGTAGTTGACAGTGGAAATAAAACAGAAGCAATTAATCTAAAAGGAATAAAAATAAATTTAAAAAAACACTAGGATTTTGTTACTGCTTGGACAGAGGAAGTTACAGAGAAGTACATGTTTGACAATGATTTCAAGTTTTTATCTATTCTATGCATGCTCTCTCCCTCTCTCTCTGCAACTGGCATACAAGTAATTAAAATCATAGGCTTAATGATCAGACCAGACTTAGATTTAAACTTTGACTTCACATATTAACTGCATGACTTTGGCATGTGACTTATCATCTTTAAACCTCTCACAGAGTTTATAAGGAATTGATGAGATAATCTATCTAAAATATTGAGTACAGCTCTTGATTCTTATGGAATCTGGGTCTATGGAACAACAATGGTGTCATTAGTAGCACTGAATCCTCAAGGGTTTTGGAGCTGGTTTCGATGCCTGTGAAAAGGTGTAAGCAAGATGCAGAGAATGCCACGGGCATGATTTGTTGGTGTACTGTGGTTTGTGGAGAGTGCATGAGGTTTAGAATTGGGCCACTAGAAGAAATAGGGCAAAAGTCATTGTCTCATTGTCAGACAGCCATCAAATCCAGGAAACTCATGGGAACTAAGGAGCATAAAAGCTGGTAGGGAAACAAATATGAAACATCAGTTACTGATTCTAATACTCAATGTATTTGATATCCAACTAATCAGAAGAGTCTCTTCTCTGATGTCACCTTGGAGGGGGCTGATAGTAAGACTGATGATCTGGGCGAAAGGCCAGGATAACCCAGAACATCTGTCTGCTAGCAATAAAGGGACCAGACAGTCATGTTTCTCTGGCAGAGAGATTCTCCTACCATATCAAGTGCTTCTGGTCAGATTTCTTCTCTCTGCCTTTGTCTTTCTGAAAGCTTAGTCCCTAAAGTTCCACGTTGGTTTTAGAGCCTTGTAGGCCCTGAGTACTAGGGTTATACTGATTTCCTACCTCACAAAGAAGTAGAAGAGAAGGAGCAGGAGTAGGAGCAGAAGAAAGAAGAAATGAAGCAGGAAGTCAAATGAAAAAGAGAGAGAGGAGATTTGGACAACTTAGGACCATGGCCCAGATGTCAGGCAACCTCCCTTATTGCAGTGGCTGTAGAAAACAGTAACTGCATTGGCTTTGTTCCTGTGCTGCACTTACTGAAGGAATACTGCTCTCATACGTATACTCAACAGCACGATTTCATGCATAATTGGATGTTACTTGCTCATTTTTTCCCCTTGAGAGAAATCAAAGTTTCTTAAGTGGGAAATATTTCTCAGCTTGGGGAAAATAGAGACTTTTATCAATCTGTATTTCCCCAGTTGTCATATACATGAAAGACAACTGGGAAAATATCTATTGAAAAAACTATTGCAGGGTGACATTTCTTCACGACTTGAAATATATCAGGTGCTTTATAGAGCAGAGAGATAGATGTAGTCCCTTAAGGCTTAATTTGTGAGCATCAGCATTGACTGAGAAAAACTAATTTACTATTTTGTGAAAGGAAATGGAGTTGAGAAAAATAATTGCAGCAAAATGCTTAAACAGAAAGAGTGTCACAACTTTTTATTGAATTCTAGTTTGGGATGTTTTTGCAAACTTATCAATCATTTTGTGACATTTTACAGTGTAACAAGATTTTGGTGTTTGTGAAACATCATTTTGAAATTGCCCCAAACTTGAGTACAAGTTTAAGAATCTTGAATGAGTAATGTATTAGTTAAAACTCTTTTGATTGCAAGTTACAGAAATAAACTTGAGTTAGAAAAATAGGAACCTAGTGGAAAAGAAGGGAAAGTCTTAGGGAACCTCAGGATAGGAAATCCACCTAGGCCCCAGGAATGTTTTGGGATCTGATTCTGGAAAACCCTCAGGTGTCTGTCCTCACTGGGCTGCCTTTCCACACACTTTGCTCTATTCTTCTTGATCTCAGCAGATCTGATTTTTAGGTCAAATTAAGGCTTTCCCACAGCCTCCACATTGACATATTGTAATTTCAATCTCCCAAAGTAACTGCAGAGCAGTTTGAATTCCTATTTCACATTCTCTGGAGAGAAATCTATTTGCTTGCTACCCACTCCTCACCCCTTTAGGTCAGAAAACCACCCTGGTCCCATTGTATATAATATGAATATGGCTTCTGGGGACCCAAGTCTGTGGATATTGGGGCATAGGTGTTTCCAGAAAAAGAAAGTTGTTATGGGTTTGGTGGATGTGCCTAAGTCATCGATCCTATCATGCCCAGAATGCTACCTGGCGCAGAGGATATTCTCAGTAAGTATTTCTCAAATGAAATATTTGTTGACTGAATGCACTGGCAAGGGTAGAGCATGTTTGCATAGATAAGTAAAGACATTTTTGCATTTTAATTATCACAATAGTAGATCTTTGTGGGTTGATTGCTATAATAGTTAACTTCAAACTAAAGTTATGTTAGTTAAAATCATTTGATTTCTGGGCTGTATTTATGCATTTGTAAAATCATTATAAAATTTTAAAAAATTATAAATTTTTGTGGGAACAACATTTGAATGACTTAATAATACACGTAGTTATTCATTTTAATAGTGTTTATTTTCCTGTTTCTTTAAAATTTATTTGACGTTCATGAAGACCAAACCTGGAGTAATTCGCCCAGTACCTGTAAAATCCAAAATATTACTGAGAAAAGAGGAGGAAGTCTATGAACCCAATCCTTTCAGTAAATACCTGGAAGATAACAGTGACCTTTTTTCTGAACAGGTGAGCATACACGTGAGAAAATATTTGATAATTTTATCAATTACTATATAAAATATAGATGCCTCTATGAATATAGTATGTGCAAGAAAATATTTATTTGATTGGAGTATCCTTGGTAATAAAAAAGATCTTTTTTGCATGATAAATAGGAATCCTTATATAATTCCAGGATGATATTTTGAAGCATTTCAATGCATGTTTTTTTCTGAAATGTTTCTGAAATATTGGTACTGTTTTGGGGACTAAGATATTACTCTCTATAAAGACATCACGAAATCACTGATTGGATGGGTCACATAGTTGTTGCATTCCTACTTCTAAAATCCTGCTTCCTTTTGAAGAGATCTGATACTTAGGATTGGTATATTAGCGTCAACAAAAGTCCTATTGTTTGCATTCATATCAAAATAGAGATGGTGCAATCTCCTAGATTGAGCACTACTAGTTACAGGATAGGGGCTCAAATCATTTTGAGGATTTGTTTATTTTGTTTATGTGTGAAAAATGTATATCCTATATGTTGGAGAAGGTATAATGGAAAGTTGTCAATGGTGCTTTATATTTTAGAAAAATATGAAAATACACATTTATACAGTATAAAACTTCACAAATAATTATCAAAGAGAAACTTTACATCTTTGACTTACTAAAATGCAACAAATAAGCATGGGCTATCTATTTTATATCTTAAACGTTATTAAATGAGTAAGCAACGTAAGACATCCAGAAAACCTTCTAGATGCAATCAGGATATGTAAGATCATCACATTTTAAATCTATTAAAAATAAATTTATAAAGGAATCTAAGGTGATATAGTCTTTTAAAATTTTTGTTTGAAAATGATAACCAATAATATTCTTGAAAATATAAATTACATTTATATTTATAAAACATAAGGAATATCTTATCTTTTGCATGTTAGCTCTATAACCCCAGACAAGTTGTGTCATCTCCCTAAGTTTCAGTTTCTTATTTTTTATTTCAATACATTTAGGGGGTACAAGTGTTTTTTTTTGTTACATGGATGAATTGTATAATGCCAAAGGCAGGGCTTTTAGTGTATCCATCAACAGAATATTGTACATTGTACCTGACTGGTAGATTTTTATCCCTCACCCCCCTCCCTCCCAGCCACCCCACTTAGTTTTCAATGTCTATTACACAACTTTATGACATATATACCCCTTGTTTATCTCCCACATGTAAGTGAGAACTTGTGGTATTTGTTTTCCATTCCTGAGATACTTCACTTAGGGCAATGATCTCTAGCTCCATCCAAGTTGCTGCATAAAACATTGTTTCATTCCTTTTTATGGCTGAGTGGTACTCCATGGTATACATATACCACATTTTCTTTATCCACTCATCAGTTGATGGGCATTTAGGCTGATTCCATATCTTTGCAATTGTGAATTGTGCTGTGATAAACATTCAGGTGCAGGTATCTTTTTTATAAAATGACTTCCTTTGGGCATTGCTGAATCAAATGGTAGGTGTACTTTTGTTTCTTTGAGGAATCTCCATACTATTTTCCACAGAGGTTGTACTAGTTTACATTCCCATCAACAGCATATAAGCATTCCCTTTTTACCACATCCATAACAGCAACTATTGTTTTTGACTTTTTAATACTGGCCATTCTGAGCAGGAGTAAGGTGGTATCTTATTGTGGTTTTGATTTGCATTTCCCTGAAGATTAGTGATGGTGAGGATTTTTTTTTTTGTATGTTTGTTGGCCATTTGTCTATCTTCTTTGGAAAAAACTCTGTTTATGTCTTTCACCTACTTTTTGGTGGGCTTATTTGTTTTTTTCTTGCTGATTTGTTTGAGTTCATTGTAGATTCTGGATATTAATCCTTTGTTGGATATATAGTTTGTGAATATTGTCTGCCATTCTGTAGGTTGTCTATTTGCTCTTTTGATTATTTCCTTTGCTGTTCAGAAACTTTTTAGTTTAAATAAGTCCAATTTATTTTTGTTGATGCTGTACTTGCTTTTGGGGTCTTAGTCATAAATACTTTGCCTAGGCCAATGTCCAGAAGAGTTTTTCCTATATTTTCTTCTGGCATTTTTAGGTTTCAGGTCTTACATTTAAGTCTTTAATCCATCTTGAGTTAATTTTTGTATATGGTAAGAGATAGGGATCCAATTTTATTCATCTGTAAGGTGCTATCAAAATTTCCCAACACTATCTATTGAATAGGGCATCCTTTCCCTAGTGTATGTTTTTTCCTGCTTTGTTCAAAATCAGTTGGTTGTAGATATATGTCTTTATTTCTGGGTTCTCTATTTTGTTCCACTGGGCTATGTGTCTACCTTTATACCAGTACCACGTGGTTTGGTTACTGTAGTCTTATAGTATAATTTAAAGTCAGATAATATGATGCCTCCAGATTTGTTCTTTTTGCTCAGGATTGCTTAGGCTATTCAGGCCCTTTTTTGGTTCCATATGAAGTTTATTTTTTCAAGGTCTGTTAAAAATGACATTGGTATTTTGATGGAAATTGCATTGAATCTATAAATCACTTTGGGTTGTATGCACATTTTAACAACGTTGATTCTTCTGATCCATGAGCATGGGATATTTATCTGTTTGTTTGTGACATCTATGATTTCTCTCATTGGTGTTTTGTAATTCTCCTTGTAGAGATCTTTCCTCCTTAGTTAAGTATATTCCTAGGTATTTTATTATCTTTGCAGCTATTATAAATGGTACTGAGTTCTTGATTTTACTCTCAGCTTGACTTTTACTAGTGTATAGAAATGCTACTTATTTGTGTACGTTGATTTTCTAACCTGAGACTTTTCTGAATTTATTTTTCAATTCTAGGAGTCCTTTGGTGGAATCATTAGGGTTTTCTAGATATAAGATCATGTCATCTTCCTCTTTCCCAATTTGTATGCCCTTTGTTTCTTTCTCTTTCCTGATTGCTCTGGCTAGAACTTAAAATATTTTGTTAAATAGAAGTGGTGACAGTGGGCATTATTTTCTTATTCCAGTTCTTAGGGGAAATCCTTTGAACTTTTCCCCTTTCAATATGATGTTGGCTGTGGACTTGTCATATGTGGCTTTTATTATTTTTAGGTATATTTCTTCTATGCCTAGTTTGTTGAGGGGTTTTATTATGAAGGGGTGCTGGATTTTATCAAATGCTTTTCCTGCTTCTATTGAAATGATCATATGGTTTTTGTTTTTAATTCTCTTTATGTGGTGAATCACATTTATTGATTTATGTGTGTTGAACCGTCTTTACATGCCTGGGATGAAACCTACTTGATCATGGTGAATTATCTTTTTTATGTGCTATGGAATTGAATTTGCTAGTATTTTGTTCAGGATTTTTGTATCTATGTTCATGAGGGATATTTTTCTGTAGTTTTCTTTTTTTATTGTGTCCTTTCCTGGCTTTGGTATCAGGGTGATACTGGCTTTGTAGAACAGGTTAGGGGGGATTCTGTTCTTCTCATGTTATGGAACAGTTTCCGTTGGATAGGTGCCAGTTATTCTTTGTATGTTGGGTAGAGTTCAGCTGTGAATCCATCTGGTCCTGGGCTTGTTTTTGTTGGGAGATTTTTTCATTAGTGTTTCAATTTTGCTACTCAGTATTGTCTGTTCTGGATTTCTATTTCATCCTGATTCAAGGTTGGGAGGTTGTTGTCTCTCCAGAAATTTTACCATTTCCTCTAGATTTTCTAGTTTGTGTGCATAGAGGTTTCATAGTAGTCTTGGACTATATTTTGTATTTCTGTGGTATCAGGTGTAATGTCTCCTTTTTAATTTCTGATTGAGCTAATTTGAATCCTTTTTATTCTATTTCTTGTTAATCTAGCTAGTGGTCTATCAATTTGTTTATCTTTTCAAAGAACCGACTTCTTTTTTGTTGATCCTTTGTATCTTTTTTTTTTTTTTGGGTTTCCATTTCATTTAGTTCTGCTCTGATCTTTGTTATTTCTTTTCTTCTGCCAGCTGTAGGTTTGGTCTGTTGTTTTTCTAGTTCCTTGAGGTGTGATATTAGATCGTTAATTTGTGATCTTTCTGTCTTTTTGATGTAGGCATTCAAGGCTATGAACTTCCCTCTTAACACTCCTTTCCTGTATCTCAGAGATTTTGGAAGCTTGTGTTGCCTTTGTTGTCCAATTTGAAATTTTTTTTTTGATTTTCATCTTGATTTTGTTATTGACCCAAGGCTTGTTCAGCAGGAGGTTGTTAAATTTCCATGTATTTGTGTAGATTTGAGAGTTCTTGGAATTGATTTCTGGTTTTATACCTCTGTGGTCCGAGAAGATACATAGTATGATTTTGATTTTTTAAAATTTGCTGAGACTTGTTTTGTGGCCTAACATATGATCTATCTCGGAAAATGTCCAATGTGCTGTTGAGAAGAATGTATATTCTTTAGTTTTGGGATAGAATGTTCTATAAATGTCTGTTAGGTCCATTTATTCTAGAGTCCTGTTGAAGTCCTGTGTTTGTTTTTTGATTTTCTGCCTTGATGATCTGTCTAGTTCTGCCAGTGGAATGTTGAAGTCCCTGGCTATTATGATGTTGATGTTTCTTTCTTTCCTTAGATGTAGTAGAATTTGGTTTATGAATCTGGGAGCTCCTGAATATATATTTAGGATTGTTATATCTTCTTGTTGAATTGATGCTTTTATCATTATATAATGACCATCTTTGTCTTTTTGTACTGTTGGTGATTTAAAGTCTATTTTATCTGATATGAGAATAGTTATTGTTGCTTGCTTTTGGTTTCCATTTACATGTAATATTTTTTCCCACCCCTTTACCCTGAGTATTTGAGAATCTTTGTGAGTTAAATGAGTTTCTTGGAAACAGCATATATTTGGGGTGTGTGCGGGGTTTTTTTTTTAATCCATTCAGCCAATCTATACCTTTAAATGGGGCATTAAACCATTTACAGTCAGTTCTAGCATTGATATGTGAGATACTGTTCTGGTCATCATGTTGATTATTACCTAGTTGCTTTGTGTTCTCCCCTGCGTTACTGGTCTATAAGAGCTGTGAGTTTTAATTTTCAGATGTTTTCTATACTGGTAGGTATCAATTGTTCTGTTCCTTGTATAGAGCACTTTTAAGCATTTCTTGTAGGGCAGGTCTAGTGTTGACAAATTCTCTTAGTATTTGCTTTCTGTGAAAGGACTTTCTTTCTCCTTCATTTATGAAATTTAGTTTTTCAGGATACAAAATTTGTGGCTGGCAGTTATTCTGTTTAAGAAGACTGAAAATGGTACCTCAATCCCTTCTGGCTTGTAAGGTTTCTGCTGAGAAGTCTGCCATTAGTCTGACATTTTTTCATTTGTAATTTGCTTGATACTTTCATCTCACAGTTTGTAGGATTTTCTCCTTCACTTTGACTTTGGCCAGACTGATGACTATGTGCCTTTGTGATGCTCCATTTGCAATGAATCTTCCAGGTGTTTGATGGCCCTCTTGTATCTGGATGTCTAAATCTCTAGTGATACCAGGGAAGTTTTCCTCAATTATTCCCTCAAATAGGTTTTCCATGCTTTTTTCTTTTTTCTTCTTCTCCCTCAGGGATACCTATGACTCTTATATTCATTTGCTTTACATAGTCCTATATTTTTGGAGAGATGTTCATTCTTCTTATTCTTTTTTCTTCTTTTTTGACTGACTGGGTTAATTAAAAAACCTTGTCTTCAAGCTCTGACATTCTTTTTTCTGCTTCGTCTATTCTGTTTTTAAAACATTTTGAAATTTCCTAAATGACTCTTTCATTTTCAGAAGTTCTCTTATCTCTTTTCTTAGATTATCTATCTCTTTAGTGAATTTTTCATTCATGTCCTGATTTTCTTTTGCTCCTTTGTGTTGATCTTACTTGTGGTCCATATTCTGAATTCCGTATCTGACATTTCAACAATTTCCTTTTGGTTGGAGTCCATTGCTGGAGAGCTATTGTGACCCTTTAGGGGTGTCAAAACAGCATGCTTTTTTCATGTTGCCAGTGTTCTTATGCTGGATCCTTCTTACCTGGAACCTCTTCTCTCAGCTCAAAACAGATAGCTTTGTAGTACACCTGTTCTCCTCTGCTGGGAACTCTGTTGCTTAATGACAATGAGGAGAGGTCCCTGGATGATGTGCTTGATTCCTGCTCCAGAAGATTGATCAGGAAGGAGAGGGACAGATGCACTGTGAGCTGTAACACTGCTGCTCTCCTGCGTCTCCCCATTCCCCTATTATTTTTCCAGTCCAAGTAGGTGCAGGGGGATATTCATGTAGAGGCGTAGGCCGGTCCCCAGGCTGCTGCTGAAAGCTCAGCTGGGGACAGGGTGGGCACACAGTGCATGGTGGGCAGGTGGCACATGGCAGCATGGGCATTTGCCTTGCCCAGGTCCATCGGTGGTGTTGCTATCCTGGAAGCAGCAGCAGCAGCTGTGCTACCCAAGTGGTGGTGGTGGGTGCTGAGGGTAGCGGGTATGTGCTCTGCCTGGGCCCCACAGCATCAGTGGCTGGGTAGGGCTACCTAGGCAGTGGCAGTGGGCACTGGGTCTGTGGGCACTTGCTCTGCATGGAGCCCCCCGTGGGGGCAAGGGCATGTGACATCAGCTCATGTGGTTCATGAGAGCTCCTATCCTCCCTACTCGATCCTCGTCCCAACAAGGGCTATGGGGAGGTGGCAGCAATGGAGCTGACCCCCAGGTAGATGCAGCTCTCTGGAGCTTGGTCCTCAGAATGACTCCAGCTGCCATGCCCAAGGTTCAGAAGCCAGCTGGACCCCACTGTGCCTTGTCTCTGGAGCATTGCCATTGCTTAGTCTCCAGGCCACTCCCTGTGTCAGTCGAATGCCTGGTGCAGTGGAGGTGCCCTTCCACAGCTCAGATTGCAATGTCCACAGGTAAAGTGTGGGGGGCCTTGGTATTCTCTCCTCTGTCCTTTCCCCATGTGTGGGCACCTGCCCAAGGGTACTGCTGATCCTGCCAAGCAGGTCACCCTCTCCTTCACTTTTGGTGCCTCCTGTCACCTCGCTATTGATTTCCAATGCTCTCTCTTAGACGACTGATCTGAAGGTGAACATCCACTCACCACCTTCAATCCTATTTGCGACAGGGGCACATGCAGGCTGCTTCTAATCAGCCATCTTGGCCCCTCTCCTTCTTGGCTTCAGTTTCTTAATGTATAAAACAAGGTGTTTGGATCAGGTACTTTTTAAGGATCCTTTAAATTCTAAAATTTGGATTACTTAAAATCTATGATTAACCTTAATTGGATCTGAAATCCCTACTTAGCTTTGAAAAAGTTCAATATAAATACTTTCTTGTGATTAACTATAGTTTTTATTTATAAAATGGAGATGAAAATATTTTCCATTGATTTATGTATACTTTATGAGAGTGCTATAATTGTGGTAAGTTTGAATTTTTTAAAAGGCACTAATATCATTGAAAATTATAATTAGAAGCAATTATTTTTATTTGTGGAGTAAAATATAGTCCTCAAATTAAATTAAATAGAAAAATCTTATTGATACATAAGTTTGTCTTCACTAATTCCACACATAGCAGAAACAGAAATTCCTGGTAGGAAAGCATATATCCATCATCATCAAAAACACTTATAAAATATCCATTGTTTGCAATGCACGAATATTTTAGAGGCTTAATATGAAGTTTTAGACAGTGCAGAATCATTATAAAATGTTTATAAAAATAGTTTAGTGCTTCTATGCAAAACAAACTGCCAAAATTAAAATAAATTTCACATATTATCCATCTAACCTACATTCTTCAAAACATCATCTAATGTTGTAAAATAATAATTTTATTCTTTTGTGTGAGTATAATTTTAAATTTGTGCATTTTACTTCATTCAAGATTCCTATAGAATATCAAATTAATCTATCTATAACTTATCACATGTACTTTCTTCTGGAATAAGAAATTTCCATTTTTGAGTGCAGGAAATTCTTGTCATTAAAAGGAATTGCCGTTTCTTTTCATTGCTGTTCCTGACTATGAAGTAACTTTAAAGCTTTGTTTATGTTACAACATAAATATATTTCCAAATACTTTGTTGAATATTTGACCTCTTTTGCAAACATTAAGTTACCATAGACATAATCTTATTTGTATTTTCTTTCAACCAATTTGTTCTTGTTTGTATCCCCACTTGAATGTGAAACATTATAAGTAACAGCAGACAGCAAACTGTCAGAGCTGAAAGAAGCCTAGCATACTACTTAAAAATTAATTCCAAACATCTCTTGGTCGTATTCACTGACCTTGCAGGAGAAGGGAAGATATGATAGAACCCTGGGGCCACTGCCCACCCAGGAAACTGTGTGTGCTCTCAATAGGCCTTTTTATGTGGAGCTCTAACTACCACATCACTGTGTTCAGAATCTACAGTGGAGGCAGATACCAAAGACAGCTCACAGTGTAGATGCTTATATCTACTTAAAAATAAATTGAATAATAACAATTTATAATCTCAGCATTGCTGCTTCATCAGAACCTCAGCAGAAGAAAGCATACTCAAATTGAGTTTTAGTCACTATTGTGTTCTCTTACACTGCTGCTGCAGAATAAATTGAATGGTTCCAAACTCAGTTGATCTCACCCACCCATGTAATGGAAAATTCTTTAGCCAGACAGTAGGGCCAAAATGAAGCAGCTCACATTCACTAATCTGCCTTTTACTGGGGACAGTTCCACATGACAGGAGATGTTGGACGGGATTGTTAAGTCAATAAATTTATCCTAGCAGCTTCACTGCCATAAAATATGATTTCAAAACTCTGTTACAAAATGTCAGACACTAAAGGTGATGAGACTAGACAGAAATGTATTTACTGTAGCTCAAAAAGGTACAGCTGGGCAGCCTTTTGAACTGATCATGAACTGAAAATTTGCCTAGGAACAGCCTTTGAGTACTAACAGCAAAGTTTGAAACCAAATGCATAATTAAGTAATTGAGACTTTTTAATCGACAACTATATTTAATATAAAAAGCAATAGCTGACCTCAGTTACACAAAGTGCTATATAAAATATTCTCTTTCTTTCCTTATAAATTAATAATTCAACCCATGATATTAGATATGTCATAACTTTCTTAAAGCCCTAGAGAAATGTATGAAAAAGGTTTTGGATAGAATTAGAGAGAGAATATGGTTTCATCTGGTTTTCCCAGAAATATTTTCCTTTTTTATGCTTTATGAGAAACAACAGTTCCCATCACAAAAGCCTCTTAAAATTTATTTTTATTCTAATCTGTTTCACTCAAAATGACCATTGAGAGAATTGCCTCCACACTACCTCACAGAGAACATAAAACGGCAATTACAGGGAATTTTCTTCATTGTGGTATTTTCGTTCCTTCTTTTCTTCTGATTTTTCTTAGACATCTGACTTGCCTCTCATCCCTACCAAATTCTCTCTGACATTTAACTTTAATGCTTATGTGAGTTACTTTCAGCTTTCTATCTAATGATTCCTCAGGTCCTATTTCAATTGTGACCTTCAACATGTCACCTGTGTGTTAATATTACAGGGCAAATACCTTTAGGTGAGACTGACAATATTGCCTTTTATTCTGAATGTCTCTGGCTTTGCCACAAATTACCACTTTTTAAACATTTGTTTTTCAATCAAGATGGCTATTTTCTTCTGTCATGAAATTATCTTTTATCATTGCTAACCTGTTATTAAAAATATTTTTGGGTAAAATGTTTAAATGAACATTTTTTAGTTCTAGAAATGATTAAGTGGGTTGCTGGATTGTTTTAAAGAAAGAGAAACTGAAGTTCCTCACCGTGTTACATTTCTTCTGGAAGATTTAAGAACAGAGATTTGGCTTTTCTAAGATTTACTATGTTGTTTTTGTTTATTTAAGTAATGAGGTTTTTGTGAGTTTTTCCTCTACTTCTCTGCCTGCCTGCCTTCCTTCCTCCATATGTAAAGAGTAATTGACAATTTACCATGAACATGTTGTATACTATATGTAATAGAAAAACCATCATCAACACAATAAACTAATCTCTTAGTTTGTATCTTTTAAAAAAGTTGTCCTTTTGAGACAATTTTGCCTTTTACTCCAATATATAATCAGGTAGGCTAACTGCTTCATACTTAATGATTTAATCTCTCCACCTCATTTTTTATTGACATTAGCTTTCTCTTGATCTTGTGTACATATCAGTGTTTGAACACTGTAGCTAAAGAATTACAATATTCTGTTGTAGTTGTCTGTGTTGTTAAGGGAGATTTCTTTCCCTGCCCTTCTTCACCTGCCTTATGTAAGGATAAAAATCTTAAAGAAATTTTTACTTGCTTTAAAAATAGCAAACACACAAAGAAGACCTATTTGCCATTTCTATCTTAATGGTCTCTGGAGCATTAGTTGCTTAACAAACAGTTGGTGGATATGTAGTGTCTGACTGTATCCCAGTCTACTGGGAAACAATGACATTTTTGAAAGTTTTATGCAAATGAGTCCTTCTATGTTTTGTTAACACATGATGTCACTACATATCTTTATTCAGGGGAGATTGGCCATTGCCATATTTAGAACCTCTCATGTAAAGTATACTCCAGTTTTAAAATAAGGCCTTGTTAAACAGAATTTAAAAATTCTATATTGGTTTTATCTGAAAAGTATTAAACAACAGACTTTCAAAAGAGAGAGGACAACTATGTAAAAATAATTGTAAATAGTACCCCAAATAAATGTTATTTAGAGATTAGAAAGTTTAAAAATTTTGTATGTTGGTAAGGAAAAAGATGTATTCTTATGTTTTACTTCACATAAATCTCTATCTCAAACCTTCTCCTTGAACTTTGTGTCAAGGCCAGTCTGTGAATAGAGCTGTAGATGGTATAACAATCACATACCTTTGGCATAGTTTTGTCTTATGATATATAGGATATTTTGGGTAAAAGTAGTGCCCATGTCCTAGGACATTGTCTACAAAAATCCCTTCCTACCTTCTCTCCCTACACAGTTTCAATTCCACAACTGCCTCAAAATGATTTGTGTGATAGTTGTTAATAAATGTACTTAGGAAATGCAATCAGAGTTAGGGGCTTGTGATTTTTTGTACTCTATTGAATATTTTCTTTGACTCATGAGCAGTGTAATCAAGGTAGAATGCATAGAGGAGCACATAATGAAAATTGGAGGTATTCTTTGAGTAAGAATGCTAAGATTGATGTGTTTGAAACACATTTTATAATCTCTAAACATTGTAGAGATTGGTACATATTTTAAAATGTGTCTAAGATTAGACAGATTTTTGAATGAGGACAAAAATAAAGGTCACGGCAAGATAAGCAAGTTGAAGATGAGTTATATGAAAAGAGTTGGGAACCTTCTTTTCCTCTCTGTGATCCAAGATAAAATAACTTAAAGTAGGTAATTTGGGCAGGGAAAACAATAAATTTAAATGATAAGAGCAACCAAAAGATTGCATAGGAGAAGTAGAGAGCTAAAGCTAGTAATTAAAATTTTTTTGAATTCCATTAAAAAACAAACAAAAGACAGACAGACTGAGAAATCCAATCTATGGAAAAGAGAAATCAGGCTAGTGAAGCAAGTTATTTAAAATCAACATATAGAAAAAAGAAAATAGATTAAAAAATGAAATGTATTTTTGTCTGTTTCAAAGACTGCATGGAAAGGAAGATCTATAGTAAGTTTGTAAATTCAAAATTGGTAATTCCGTAAAGATGGGAGAACTGGTAGATTCTTAGAGTTTTTAAAAATAATGTTCTAATCTCCAAATATGGACATCTTAAGTGAAATTTAATCTATTATATCTCAGTTATCCAAATATTAACTTTTCTTATGACCCTTAGGATCTTTAATATTTTTATTATCTTACTTTGCCTTGAAAATGAAAACTACATTTGGTAAAAAAATATATATATATATATAAAAATAAATAACTTACCTGGAACTGGCTTGTCAATTATCTTTATCTAGTAAACTTGAGAGGCTTAGCATATTTTATCTGCTCAAATAAAAGCAAATATATATGATATTTATTACATTGGGTAAGTTCAGAAAAATAGAGGTGTTTTCCTCCATTTTAGGCTTACATTTCCATGAATTGTATGTCGTTGAAGACTGGCCTGTTTCAGGGTGTTTCAGGGTGTTACAAGGTTAGGCCAGTTTCACCTCTCCGTTCCAGAAACCACATTCAGGCAGGATCTGATGACCTTAGTCATTTTGATGTGAGATAGAACCAAAGGGAAACTAGCACAGCTTGATTTTGCAGTTAACAGTTCTGAAGTATGGGTTCTGGTTGTAGACACTGTGGTTAACCATTCTCTACCTGGTGTATTTGCAAAACATGAACCTCATCAGTGAAATGAGAGGACTGGACTATGTCAGTGGTTCTCAACTGGGGGCAATTTTGCCCCATATATTATTGGTTGTTACAATTGGAGAGGTGGGTGCTACTACCATCTAGTAGGTAGGGGTCAGGGTTGCTGCCAAACATCCTGCAATGCACAGTACATTTCCCACAACAAAAATTATCCAGCTGCAAATGACAATAATGCTGGGGTTGATTAACCCTAGACCACAGCATCTCTTGGCTCACTGTCAGCTCCAATACTGTGACTAATGAAGCTCATTACTTTATCCTTGCCAAAGCCAATTTAGCTCAACCAACATTGATTAGGTGCCTTCTTTTTGTGTTTTAACTAAGAGCTTTTCCTAATGTGATTTACAAAAAGGAGGTAAACCTCCATATATGGAATTCCCCATATTCCAAATATTGTCCCATGTAGCCTCTACTCATAATGGCCCTGTTTGATGAGACACATACATTTTCATTGATTCTGAATATATCATCAAAATTATTGCTTTCCCTCATTGCTAGACATTTCTCCCTTCTTCTTATATTTCTCCAATTATTAGATGGCAAGACAATTAGCTAAAAGAAACATTTTAAAGAGCCAGGCAGTCTGTATGATAACTCTTACCATGTGTGCTTTGGATTAAGTCATTCCTGGTCCTAGACCTTGTTATCTTTACCTGCAAAATGAGGGTGGTGAAAAAGTGCTATTGTATCTGAAATTCTGTGTTTATGTCTTTAAATATTATTGGAGCCTTCTTGATATTTGGTGATTAGATGATCCAAAAAGGGGGCGGGGAAATGTTACTTAAGTCATAAGATTGGAGAGGTGGAAAGTCTTAATCAATTGTTTAGGTTAAAATCATGACAAATAATATACATCTCCATAGAGTTTATTATGGGGTGTGTGTGCTTTTTCCCCCCGATTTGGATTGAGCTATTTTGAGTGGGGAATCTTTTTAATTTTGACTTTTTCCTTTCTTTAAAAATGACTTCCTATTCACTTCCTATTTGTATTGAAAAATCATAGATATGATTTATTGCACATTTATTTTCCCTTTGAATAACTATAATTTCGTTTTGCTTTCTCCTGAACTAAAAACTCTAGAAGGAGAGATAATTTATTTTCAAAATTATATGTCTATATGTGTGCGTATATGCAAAAGACTATTAAATACACCCACATACATATTTAGTAGTCTTGTTAAGAATCCTTGTATTTGCTACTTATGTTACTTTTTTTTTACACTGGCAAACTTACCAGCCATTTCTGCTGCAAATATCTTGAATAGGAAGGCTAAGTAGGCAACCTAAAATTTAGGTGAAGACACTTTTTATAATGAAAGTAAAAATGCCTTTGCAAGTCTTTCCTATTTTGGGATTTACTGTCTCAGCATTCTTTAAGTGCAGAAGACACGATACTTTAATTCGTTTCATAATTACAAAAGGCTCTGGGATAATCCTTGCAATAAACTTTGGGGATAATTTTTGCTTTTTAAATCTCTCTCTGGGAAGTGATGTGGGACTATGTCACAGGCTCTGTATAAGAAACGTAATTTAGTTGCAGAACATCAACCTTTTTACTTAAATCCCTTGTTAAGACAGTAATGGATTCAAAAGAACAAAACTTCGGTATATTAAAAACTGTAAGATAATTTAAAAACATAATACTCTATTAACATGAATGATATAAATGCTTCATTGAATGCATCTAAATATACAAATTTTATAACATGAAGAAGTTTGTAATGCTATAATATAAAGCATATCTTTTATGTACACAATCTGCTCAGAATTTTAAAACAGTGATTTTTTTCTTTTTTAAATTCAAAGATATCTAAATGCTTTTAGAATCAATAAAGTAGGAATTAGTCGATATTTGTATGCAGGGTATCTTAGCTTTAACATGTTATACCAAAATAATAACACTATGGTTTATTCCTAGTTATCCTAACAAAGATAGGATAGTTCCTCAAGTAAGTACTGAATGACATAGGAGTCAAGAAGGGCAAAGTAATTTATTTTTTGTGTGCTTTTGTAAAGAAAGTCCTATCCCTTCACAGTAAGTCATAGATCTGCAGGCATCAGTCAAGTAACAAATTTGTAAGCAACTTATTTTAGTTATCTACTTAGTATAATTTAGAAAACCCATTCTCTGAAATGGGATAGTTCTTATGCTCAAAGAATCCCTTATAGTTTTAAAATCTAGCCAGTTTTTAAAATCTCCTTTTACTCTAAAAATGACATCTGTCAGAGTCCCCTTTCTCCTTTTTTAAAGGGCTTTTCTGTCTAGACAGACCCAGCAGCCATTTCTAATCTGTGATTTCCATACCAGACTAGGCAAGGGGGACCTTGTGAATCCTGTCATTTGTTCCAGTTTTACTTTGGGTTCCAGTGCATAAATCGTCTCTAATCTCTGATTCCCCAAATTTATCAAGGATTACTCTACTACTTCTACCCCAGGACTCAGCCCAGTTCTGGCAATGGTGCAGAGTCCCATGCTGGGGCTTCTGAGCTCCTAGCTTCTCTTGGTTCCCTCATCTTCCTCACCCTCTCTCCTCCCCTCGGTCCAAGCACACTTCACACATTTTCACTGTGATTAATTATGTTCTCTTCCAGAGCTTTGATGTCCCAGGTCCCAGACTATTGAAACCCCAAAGCTTTCTGTCTCACAGTATAACCTCTACCACGGGTTTCCAAAATCTATTTTGAAACTCAAAATCCAAAAAATGACTTGTTCCCTTCTCTTTGCAGTTTGGCTTTAACATTCCTACCCAGAGACATGAAGATGGGATTAATCCTTAGCTGCCTGGGTTGGGGGAAGGAATGTAGAGCACAGGACTATGTGAAAGAAAGAACTGAAAATTGTTTCCTAGCGTGAGGTCTCTGCAGTGCTGAGTGATGCTGTGGTTTCATGATGGATGTGGTTACTACTTCTCTCCATACGCATTCCTTTTCCCTCTACACTTAATATTCAACCTTTCAACATGTATGCCAGGCTCTGTAATAGGCCTGGGTGATTCCCCAGGAAATAAAGCAGACAATCTTTCTGACCCATGGAACTTAGATTCTAGTTAGTTCTAATTATTCTGAACCTTGGTCTCTGTCTCATTTCTCTACCTGTAACCTTTTCTGTGCCCTCTGTACTTCCTCGCTCTGAACTGTCCACCTTACACTCAGGCTGCACATTCCTTGGCCTCCTCCTGCAATGATAGCTGAAATGCCTGCTCCTTTGGTCCTTCGATCCATTAAGGGACTCTATCCTAGCTGCTAGTTACTGTAGCCTTTGACTTTCCTGCTTCCTGAAGAAGAGAAAAAGATGACAGAATGTAATGGCGAGAACATGGGCTCTGTGTGATTTTAGAAACATCAGTCCTCACTGAACTTCAGTTTCATCCTAGAAAAATGCTACTACTAATCACCATGTCTAAGGCAACCTATACTAATATCCATACTAATATACATTCATGATTTTTTAAAAAAAGTATGATTTATTTTTAAAAATTTCCCCAAGTTCTTTTTCCAGCTTTATTGAGGTATAATTGACCAATAAAAATTGTATATATTTAAGGTATACAATGTGATGATTTGATATATGTGTGCATCGTGTAATGATTACCACAATTAATTAATCAATACATCTATTACCATACATAGTTATTCCATGTGTGATGTGGGGGGAGGGATGACAACACTTAAAATCTACTCTCAGCAAATTTCAGGTAAACAATACAATATTAGTAACTATAGTCACCATGGAGATGCTCTGTGTTAGATCTTCAGAACTTATTCCTATTTTAACTGAAAGTTTATACCCTTTAGCCACCATATTTCCATTTCCCCCATGTTCTAGCCCCTGGCAACCACCATTCTACTCTCTGCTTCTATAAGTATTGCTATTTTAGATTCCGCGTATCAGTGCGATCACACAGCATTTGTCCTTCTGTGACTGGCTTATTTCACTTAATGTAATGTCCTCCAGGTTTATCCATGTTATAGAAAATGGCGGGATTTCTTTCTTTTTTAAGGCTAAATAATATCCCATTGTTTCCATGCCACTTTTCTTTATCCATTCATCCATCAGCAGACACTTAGGTTGTTTCCATATCTAGGCTGTTGTGAATAATGTTGCAATGATGAAATGAAATAGCCACTATGAATAGGGTCTGAACACTTTAAAGGAAATGCAATTTTTCAGTACTTGCTCTTGTTATCACTTCCTTTAGGATCCCTGTAATTTTGGAAGAAAGGGGTTGACTTCTTGCTAAAGAGTCAACCAAATACATTCTCCTCCATCCCCCTTCCATTGTTGAGAAATCACAGAAGCTTCTTTTCTATATTTCTCTTTGACTTCTCCAATTTAAATTGCTTCTTTCTTCCAGATACATCCAGGTGGGCAATGAAAGATAGGAATTAAATTGTATGCGCAGAAAAATATAAAACTCAGCATTTTAACCCTGTACTGCCCACTGTGATTGATTATGAAATGTTTTCTCTTTCTTTTCCCTTGAGTGTGCCTCTGTGAAATGTTTTTACGCTGATCCATGCCATCTGCTCTGTGAAGCTTGCTGACAGACAACCATATACTTTAAGCACTAAATTATCCAAAGTCTATTTTGAAAATTATGTTGTAATTATTAAAAACCATTTTTTTGTAGAGAGAATTTGAAATAGCTAAGCATATGCTAATTTTTTTCATACTTCACAAGTTCAAATTTTTTGGTTGAAATCAGGATTCAAAATAGATGTGTTGTTTTAAATATGTCTGTTTTTAAAGTGCATATGGATTCTTCAAAGCTAGGGTTTATAAGCAAGAAGTTATGCCATATGTTCAAAACCTAATTTATATTGGCTTGATCTTAGTGAAATGTAGATAATCAGAATCTCTTATTTCTTAGTAATTTGGGGTTTCTGTGATTTCTGTAAAATGTTGATACATCTTTGGATAAAGGAGTCACTCTTTAAGAATACATTATAAATTTTTGACTTTATTAACAAAGTGTTGCTTTAAATTAAGATTGTAGCAAAAATGCTATAATTCTGACTTTAAATTGTTATAGTTCCAGAGAGCAAAGCTGACAGTAAGTGCTACATTTAAAAATAAATGTTGTTTTACCAAAGAGATGGGAAGACAAGAGACAATGAAGTTAAAGGCTTCAGTAATTTTACCCATGGTACTCTGAGATCACAAAGGTGTCTTATATTCAGGCAGAAAACTGTACATAGTTTGAAGAGGGGACAGCGTAAGTGAAGAGAAAGTGGATTTTCACCCTTCACTTCCAAACCACAGGAAAGGAAGTGACTTTAAAATGCCAGGAAAGTAAAAAAGAATCTCAGATGTGCAGGCTTTAATGAGAAGAGCTCAAAATGCCTTAAAATGCCCTTTGGTGTTGCAATGGAAACAGCTTTTGAAGTTAAACAGTTTGACTTGATGGTTGGGTAGAAAGTGGGTTTTTTTTTCTAGAGCAGTGAATGCATCAGATATGGCTGTAGCATTAATTTTCTGATGTCTCTGTCAGTTAAGCAGAACTAAATTAATTTATTCACTGCATATTTGTCTGCTAATTTTTCTCTAATGAACAAAGATATTATTTGCTTCATAAATTCTTATCTTCTTGAAGTTTTACAGGATGTGATACTATAATCAACCAACATAATTAACTCCTTTTAAAAAATTAAGCTCCTCTGTAAAGCCTAATTTTTTGAAAGATTAGTTCTACATATATGCATATTGAAGAAGACAATTCTCAAGTCATCGTAAAATGGTTTAAAGCATTTTTTCAGAAAGAACTATATTACCTATCTCACTGATAGAAACATGTCCAAGACTATTTTATGATCCCTGTCCTTTCCTCAAAAACTAAAACATTAAAGATTCATATATTGAATGCTAGAGCAGGGTAGAATGATGTTCATTTTCAGGAATCATTTAGAATAGTGATATGCAAAGTATTATGTACCAACCTCAAGATAATTTACTGAGGTGGAGGTAGGGTTCAGGTCAGAAGTGACAGAGATTTTATTAATCTGTTTTTTTAAAAAAATCTAAGGCAGAGGTCACAAACTATAACCTGTGGGCCAAATCTGGTTCAACAATGTTTTTATAATAAATAAGTTTTATTGGAACACAGCCATGCCTATTTAAAATCATGTGTTGCTTAACAATTGGGATATGTTCTGAGAAATGCATTGTTAGGTAATTTTGTTGTCGTGTGAACATCAGAGTGTACTGATGTTAGACAAACCTAGCTAGTGTAACTTACTATCCACCTGGGCTATGTGATATGGCATATTGTTGCTAGGCTACAAACCTGCACAGCATGTTACTGTACTAAATACTATAGACAATTGTAACACAATGGCAAGTTTTTGTGTATCTAAACATATCTAAACATGGAAAAGGCACAGTAAAAATATGGTATGAAAGGTAAAGAATGGTACACCTGTATAGGACATTTACCATGAATGGTGCTTATAGGACTGGAAATTGCTCTGGGTGAGTCAGTGAGTGAGTGGTAAGTGAATGTGAAGGCCTAGGACATTACCGTACACTACTGTAGACTTAATAAACACTGTATACTTAGACTGCACTACATTTATAAAAATATTCATTTTTTCAATAATAAATTAACCTTAGCTTACTTTAATTTTTTTACTGTATAAGCTTTTAAATTTTTTTTAACTTTTTGACTCTTTTGTTATAATGCTTAACTTAAAACACAAACATATTGCACAGCTGTACAAAAACATTTTTTTCTTTACATCTTTATTCTATAACCTCTTTTCTATTTTAAAATTTTCTATTTTTTCAACTTTTTAAACTTTTTTCTTGAAAACTTAGACATAAACACACACATTAGCCTAGGCCTACACATAGATCATCAGGATGTCACCAGATGATAGGAATTTTTCAGCTCCATTATAATCTATGGGACCATCATTGTATATGTGGTCCATTGTTGACCAAAACATTGCTATGTTGTGCATGACCATATTTATATATTGTCTAAGGCTACTTTCATACTATTATGGCAAGATTGAGTAATTGTGACAGATGGATGGTTTGCAAAGGATGCAATATTTACTAACTGGACCTCTACAGAAAAATTTTGCCAACTTCTAATGTAAAATAAGAAACATTTTGAGCTTTGCAGATTTATATGGGTTTACATAGGTCTCCTTTGTAGGTCTGAGTGCTAGGCAGTTACAACTCATGTATATCCTAAATGAAATTCCCTGGGAAAGTGCCAGAGCTCTCTTAACTTAGGGCAATGGAAAGTGAGCCCTTAGTTGGCTGTTTCTTAAAGCTGTTGTAGCTTATTACAATTCATGTGCCCTATTAGCTAGACATAAAATTTATCATTTTAACTATTTTTAACTAAAATAATCCTCATAAAATGAGAAAATGACTTTATAAAAAGTACCAACAAAACTACAAAATAATCTAGATTGAGTATACCATGTCTGATGGAAGTGTAAGTAACAAAAATAGCAGAATTGACACGATACCTGTGTCTAGTATAAGCTTGTCCTCAGACATAAATATCGACTTTAAACACTGATAATCTAATTTGACAAGAAGTAGGCCAGTTTTGGGGAAATTATTAAAACTATTTGAAACATAGTTTTATGTCTACTTACATTGTGAATATACCTGGCCTTAAGTATATATTTTTACCTTGAGATTTAACCAATAATTGTATTATGACATCATAATTAGTTAGACATTTACAAAGTAGGCATCCAGGGATATGAAAATGTACAATTTTTAGTATTGTTTAAAGACCTACGGTGCTCAATTTATAATGTTTAGAGTTTTGCTGAAGTAAATGATAAAATTTTCTTTTGTGGAAACTTAATAGAGAAAAAATTAAAAATCCAATTTAATTGGGGGTACATTTGTTCTTCCTGCTGCAGAAAGGATTGCAGAATAATACATAGAAAACAATAGAATGATGAAGTTAAATTTATGTCTTTATTATAAAATACCATTAGAAAATGCATAAAAAACACCTCTGATAATTTGAAAAATTGAGTAATTAGCAAATTACACTATATTGGAATTTTATTATGCAGTTGGATCAAAGTATAGATTTAAAAATATTCTCAGTTTATAGCATTTGTGTTCTAAATATGAAATATACAAAAAGTGACATTTTGAGCATTAATGGAAAAACAAATCAGAGAAAATTTTTTCTTTAAAGTAAGTGACTTCTTCAATAAAATCACTGTTCTATGAGAAAACTGTGGAGGTATAATAGCAATTGAGTATATTTAAAAAAGATTTTACTATGAAGTTGCAGTTATATCAACATCTGTAGATAAGCTATGATGACAAAGAAGATATAGACACACACACACACACACGCACACACACACACGACTGTTTGCAATAATAAGATGGAGAAGGACCATGAAAATATTTTGGATCATTTAAGGGTTATCATATTATCTCATGGCACAATATTTTTACAAGTACAAACTTCAAGATACATCACGAATATTTGCTTTTGAAAAATAAAAGTGAGATTTCTGGTTTAATAAGGCAATTGCAAAGTCATCAATTAATTACCTTTTATCATCCTGATAGTGTCTGAATGCAAAAAGGAGGAGTAACAAGAACACAAATTCTTATTAAAACAGGAACAAACAATTTGGTGACTAGGAAACTCCAAACCACAGGATAAGTGGAACAACTGCTAAAAGCAGTGAAGGGAATGAACAAAGGTGTGTTTGGGAGGAAATGGAGCAAGAATACAGTGACTATAAAGTCCAAAACCAGCAAGCACGCTTCTGGAAGGTTGGGGTGCATCTTAATATGCAAACCCCAAATCCCTTGTCTTTGCATGGGGACATATGTTGGCAACAGAAGTAGCTCTGACCTGATTTTATTCTGAGAAGCAGAGGAGGTGGGCCCATACATTGAATCACAGAGCAAATTATATTTGGAGAATGCTCTCGCTCTCTGCCTGTGGCAACCCGGACAAAAACAAGTTGCTGTGTAAAGTATGGTACAACTCATAGTCTTCATTATTTGAGGAGAGGTAAAGGCTCAACCAACTCACACCCCAAATCCTGGGGCACAAAGATAACCCTAGGTAGTAGTCTCTTCCCCACATGAATCTATTACAGAAACATCTGGTCCAGGAAAGATTCATTGGCTATGGAAATAAATGAAATAAAAAAGGAAAAAATCCTATAGATTGGTTAACAAACAAAATTAATCTCTAAAATGAGTTGTGAACAGTTGAAAATAACATTATTCCATGTACCACAAATAACAAGAAAGCAGAGGTTATAATCTTCATAATGGGCAGGTTGAATTCAGGCCAAAAATTCCTTAAGCAAGATAAATAAGATCTCCTTACAAGACTAGAAGATGAAATTTACAAGTAAAATACAATCATTAGTGTATTTAAATATCAAAATATAACATCAACATTCATAAGGCAAAAGCAAGAAATAGGATAAGAAAAAAGTGGAAATGTATTAGTGGTAAAATATTAACTTATTTTTTAGTTTATGATAGATGTAAAAAATAGGTAAAGATAGATCATCTAAAGTAAATCTATTTAATATGTATATCTTTGGACTCTATCCTGCAAACAAAAGAAAACAAAATAGAATTCTACTTTTTTTTAAGATCTGTGGAACCCTCACAAAAACTGACTATATATTAGGCCAAAAAGGAAAACCAATTAATTATCAAAGTGGAACGGGTACACACAAATTTTTTTGATCATGAAAATATTTATAAATTAATAACAAACTTAGAAAATACAAAAAGTCCCTGCCATGTGTAAATTAAAAATTTTTCTTTTCAATAAATATTTGATCAAAGAGAAAACCCCAAATAAAATTTCTTTTTTTCCTTCTTTTTTACCCAGCTTTATTGAGGAATAATTGTCAATTAAAAATTGTGTATATTTGAGGTACACAACTTGATGTATTTTATATATATACAGATATATATATCTGTGTGTATATATATAATGTATATATAGATAATGCAGTCTGTATATATAGATAATGCAGTATTTATCTTTCTGTGCATGGTTTATTTCACTGCATAATGTCCTCCAGATTCATCCATGTTGTCACAAATGACAGGATTTTCTTCTTGTTTAAGGCTGGTTAATATTCCATTGTATGGACATATAGCACACTTTCTTTAGACATTCATCTGTCAATAGACATCTAAGTTGTTTCCATATCTTAGTTATGGTGTATAATCCTGCAACTAACATGGGAGTGCATATATCGCTTCAAGATACTGATTTAATTTCCTTTGGATTATACCCAGAACTGATATTGTTGGATTATATGGTAGCTCTATTTTTTATTTTTTGAGGAAACTCCATACTGTTTTCCTTATTGGCTGTACCAATTTATATTCCCATCAACAGTGTGCAAGGGTTCTCTTTTTTCCACATCCTGGCCAACTGAAAGTAGCTATTCTAAGAGGTGTGAGGTGATTTCTCATTGTGGTTTTAATTTGCATTTTGCTGATAATTGTCTGTTGGCCTTTTCATATACTCATTGGCCATATCTTCTTTTGAGAAATGTCTATTTAGGTCCTTTACCTATTTTATAATTGAATTATTTACATTTTTGGTATTGAGTTGTATGAGTTCCTGGTATGTTTTGGATATTAACCTCTTATCAGATATATGGTTTGAAAATATTTTCTCCTGTAAGTTGCCTTTTCACACTGTTGAATGTCTCCTTTGCTGTTTAGAGCTTTTTAGTGTGATGTAATCCCTTGTATCTATTTTTTCTTTTGTTGAATGTGCTTCTGTGGTATCATATCCAAAACATCATTGCTCAGACCAGTGTTGAGAAGATTTTTTCCTGTTTTTTTCTAGTAGTTTAACAGTTTCAGGTCTTATGTTTAAGTCTTTAACCCATTTTGAATTGATTTTTGTAAATGGTGTGAAATAAATTTCCCATTGCATTCTTCTGCATGTGGATATCCAGTTTTCCCCACACCTTTTATTGAAGAGACTATACTTTCCCCATTGTGCATTTTGGCATCCTTGTCAAAGATAAGTTGACTGACCATAATGGGTGGATTTATTTTGGGGCTCTCAATTCTGTTCCATTGGCTTATGTCTGTTTTTATGCCAGTACCATACTGTCTGATTATTGTAGTTTTGTAATATATTTTTAAATCAGAAAATGTGATCCCCCACAAAAAAGGGTGTTTGGAAAATTGTATTTAGGTTCACTGGATTGAGAGTATCCTTTAATATTGTCTTTTTAGCTTGCTTGTATCTTCTGATTTTTTTGATAATGATCATATGTTACATTGTAATAATATTAAAACTAAAGCTTTTAAAATAATAAAAAAGATTCAACTTGAAAAAATAAAACATTAGAATTTCTTGGAAATCACTGTCTATTAGAACTTATAGGATACAGTTAAAATAGTCCTTAAGAGAAAATTTATAACTCTGAAAATTCTTTTTTTTTTGAGTTCTACCAAATACTTAAAGAAATATAAGTTTGACTTTTACACACACTCTTTCAGAGAATAGAGAAAAGGAAACACTTGCAAACTCATTTTATGGTGCTAGCATTCTTTGATATCCAAATCTAACAAATCCAGCATGAGAAAGAAAGATTACAGACAGATTTCACTGATAAGCATAGAAGTAAAAAACATAAACAATATGTTAGCAAACTGAATTCAGCACTATATCAAAAAAGATACTATATCATGGCCAAACTGGATTCATCCAAAGAATAAAAAAATGGGTTAAAGCATAAGAAAACTAACTAATATAATTACAATATTAACATATTGCATAGAAAAAAATCACATGATCATTTAAATAACTGCAGAAATAGCATGCAATAAAATTAAACACTGATTCATGATATTTTTAAAAAAATACTAACACAATGGAAATAGAAAAGAATGTTATTTGGCTAATAAAGATAACCAGAGAAAAATATCTGATCAAATGCTAAAGTTTTTGCTAATATCTAATATAAGTTTTACATGACTCTGGAGTCTTCAGAAATGAAGATTCAAAGAAACAGGGAAAACCATGTATTGTTATAGACAGTCATGCAGAAATATGATTGTGTGACAAAAGGCGTGACGTAATGGTAATAAACTGAGGGGTACTTAGCAAGGCCTGGTTGTTCAGATTCTTTCCTATGTTCTCTGTGACATTACTTTCCTCCAAGAATAGGAAGACCCCTCTGAAATGAGATTCCTATGAGCTACTTTAGAGAAAGATTAGAGAATTCTTTTATGGCCTCTTTCAGGAAAGAACTGTACAAAAGGGTCAGAGAGACCTTCCTGCTTCTGCTGTTTTCTCAAATGCCAAGATGCCATATTTTGTTATAGTGTGTCATGAACCCTGTTTGATTTCCACTGAGTTTTACTTCCTATTGTGCACATGAGTGCCGTTTGGTTACTTCCAATTTAATAGTGAATACATGTGGTGTTTGTTTTTTCATTCCTGCAATACTTCACTTAGGAGAATGGTCTCCAGGTCCATCAAGATTGTTACAAAAGCTATTAATTCATTTTTTTATGGCCGAGTAGTACTCCGTGGTATACATACACCACATTTTATTAAGCCACCCATGAATTGATGGGCACTTGGGTTGATTCCACATCTTTGTGATTGTGATTTGTACTGCAATAGACATTCATGTGCAAGTGTCTTTTTGATAAAATGATTTTTTTTTCCTCTGGGTATATACCCAGTAGTGGGATTGCTGGATCAAATGGTAGGTCTACTTTTAGTTCTTTGAGGAATCTCCATACTGTTTTCCATAGAGGTAGTACTAGTTTGCAGTCCCACCAACAGTGTATAAGTGTACCTTTCTCTCCACATCCACACCAGCATCTATTGTTTTGGGTCTTTTTGATAAAATCCATTTTCACTGGGGTTAGGTGATATCTCATTGTGGTTTTGATTTGCATTTCCCTGATGATTAGTGATGTTGAGCATTTTTTCACGTATTGGTTGGCAATTTGTCTATCTTCTTTTGAAAAGCTTCTGTTCATGTCTTTTGCCCACTTTTCCATGGGGTTATTTGATATTTTCTTGCTAATTTGCTTGAGTTCTTTGAAGATTATGGTTATTAGCCCTTTATTGGATGTATAGCATGCAAATATTTTTCCCATTCTGTAGGTCGTCTGTTCACTGTAGTGAGAGTTTCCTTGGCTGTGCAGAAGCTTTTTAATTTGATCAGGTCCCATGTATTTATTTTTGTAGTTGCTGTGATTGCCTTTGGGGTCTTCTTCATAAATTCTTTGCCTAAGCTGATATCTAGAAGAATTTTTCCTACATTTTCTTCTAGAATTCTTATGGTTTCATGTCTTAGGCCTAAGTCTGCTATCCATCTTGAATTAATTTTAGTGAGTGGTGAGAGATATGGATCCTGTTTCAATCTTGTACATGTGGCTATCCAATTTTCCAAGCACCATTTATTTAATAGGGATTCTTTTCCCCAGTGTATATTATTGTCTGCTTTGTCAAAGATCAGATGGCAGTATGTGGATGGTTTTATATCTGGGTTCTCTGTCCTGTTCCATTGGTCTAAGTCTCTATTTCTGTGCCAGTACCATGCTGTTTTGGTTACTATAGACTTGTAGTATAGCTTAAAGTCTGGTAGAGTGATGCCTCTAGGTTTGTTCCTTTTGCTTAAGGTTGCTTTGGCTATTCGGGCTCTTTTCTGGTTCCAAACAAAGTGTAGAATTATTTTTTCTAGATCTGTGAAAAATGACATTGGTATTTTGATGGTGATGGGATTGAATCTGTAAATAACTTTGGGTAGTATGGACATTTTAGCAATGTTGATTCTGCCAATCCATGAGTATGATATGTTTTTCTACTTGTTTACATCCTCTGAGATTTCCTTCCTCAGTGATTCATAGTTCTCCTTGTAGGTCTTACACCTCCTTGGTTAAATATATTTCTAGGTATTTTATTTTATTTGTTGCTATTGTGAAAGATATTGAGTCTTTGATTTGATTTTCAGCTTGACTGTGTATAGAAATGCTACTGATTTGCATACATTGATTTTGTAAACTGAGTCTTTACTGAATTGATTTATCAATTCCAGCCATCACCTGGCAGAATCTTTGGGGTTTTATAAATATAAGATCATATCTTCAGCAAAGAATGATAGTTTGACCTGTTCTTCCCCCATTTGAATACCTTTGATTTTCTTCTCTTGCCTGATTGCTCTGGCAAGGACTTCCAGCACTATGTTGAATAAAAGTGATGACAGTGGGCAACCTTGTCTAGTTGCAGTTTTAAGTGGGAATGTCTTCAGTTTTTCCCCTGTTCTGTATATTGTTGGTTGTGGGTTTGTTGTATATGGCTTTTATAATTTTGAGGTATGTTCTATCTACCCCTGTTTTGTTGAGAGTTCTTATCATAAAAGGTTGCTGAATTTTGTCAAATGCTTTTTCCATGTCTACTGAGATGATCATGAGGTCTTAGTTTTTGCTTCTGTTTATTTGGTGAATCACATTCATGGATTTACATATGTGGAACCATCCTTGCATCCCTGGGAGGAAGCCCACTTGAATGTGGTGGATTATTTTTTTGATGTGCAGCTGAATTCGGTTTACTAGAATTTTATTGATAATTTTTGCATACATATTCATAAGGAATATTGGTCTGTGGCTTTCTTTGTTTGTTGTGTCTTTTCCTGGCTTTGGTATCAAGGTGACATTGGCTTCATAGAATAAGTTGGGGAGGATTCCTTCCTTCTCGATGTTATGAAATAATTTCTGCAGTATGGATACCAATTCTTCTTTGTAGGTCTGATAAAATTCCTCTGAGTACCATCTGGTCTGGGACTTTTTATTGCTGGAAGATTTTTTTATTGCTGCTTCGATTTCAGTGCTTGATATTGGCCTGTTCAGGAGATCTATTTCTTCCTGATTGAACCTAGGGAGGTTGTGTGTTTCCAAGAATTTGTCCATTTCCTCAACATTTTCAAGTTTATGTGCATAGAGATTTTTATAGTATTCTGTGATGATATTTTGTATTTCTGTGGTATCAGTTGTAATATCTCCTTTTTCATTTCTGATTGAGCTTATTTAGGGTCCCTTCTTTTCTGTTTCTGGTTAATCTAGTGAGAGGTCTATTGATTTTGTTTACCTTTTCAAAAAACCAACTTTTTGTTTCATTAATCTTCTGTGTAATTCTTTTGTTATCTATTTCATTTAGTTCTGCTCTGACCTTAGTTCTTCTTCTGCTGGGTTTGGGATTGGTTTGCTCTTCCTTTTCCAATTCCTTGAGATGATTCATTTGATTTGTGATCTTTCCATCTTTTGGATGTAGCCATTTATGGCTATGAATTTTTCTCTTAGTACTGATTTTGCTGAATCCCACATATTTTGATAACTTGTGCCCCTTTTGTCATTTAGTTCAAGGAATCTTTTGATTTCCATCTTAATTTCATCCTTGATGCAATAACCATTCCGCCATAGGTTATTTTATTTCCATGAGACTATGTAGAGTTGAGAGTTTCTGTTGGAATTGATTTCTAATTTTATTCCATTATGGTCTGAAAAGATACATGGTATAAGTTCTATTTTTTTTAAATTTGTTGAGACATGTTTTGTGGCCTGAGATGTGATCATTCTTAGAGAATGTTCTGTGTACTGATGAGAAGAACATATATGCAGTGGTTTTTAGGTAGAATGTTCTGTAAATGTCTATTAGGCCCATTTGTTCTAGATTTCTGTTTAAGTCCATTGTTTCTTTGCTTATTTTCTTCTTGGATGATGTGTCCCATTCTGCCTGTGGGGTGTTGATGGTCCCAGATATTACGATGTTGCTGTTTATCACTTTGCTTAGATCTAGTAGGGTTTGCTTTATGAATCTGGGCACACCTGTGTTAGGTGCATAAATATTTAGGATTGTTATGTCTTCTTGTTGAATTTCTCCCTTTACCATTATTTAATGACCATCTTTGTCTTTCTTTACTATTGTTGATTTGAAGTCTATGTTATTTGATATGAGAATGGCTACACCAGCTATCTTTTGGTTTGTATTTGCATGGAATATTGTTTTCCATCCTTTCACCTTGAGTGTGAATGAGTCCTTGTGGGTTAGCTGTGTTTCCTGGAGACAGTAGATACTTGGCTTATATTTTTTTTCATCCATTCAGGCTGCCTTGGTCTCTTGAGTGGGGAATTCAAGCCATTCACATTTATTGAAAGAATTGATGTGTGAGGTGCATTTCTGTTCATTCTGTTGGGTAGAACCTAATTGCTTTGTTTTACCTCTTGAACCATTATGGTATATGTACTCTGAGCTTTAGCTTTTGGATGATTTTACACCAGTGGGTGTCTTTTGTGCTGATCAATGTATAATGCAGATCTGAGTACTTCCTCCAGGGTAGGTCTGGTCTTCACATATTCCCTGTGTTTGCTTGTCTGAGAAAGTCTTTATTTCTCCCTCATATAAGAAACTTAGTTTTGCAGGATACAAAATTCTAGGCTTGCCATTATTCTGTTTGAGAAGGCTGAGAATGGGGCCCCATTCCCTTCTGGCTCTTAAGGTCTCAGTTGAGAAGTTTGCAGTTAGTCTGATGGGTTTTCCTTTGTAAGTTACCTGATGTTTTCACATTATGGCTCATAGGAGTTTCTCCTTCACGTTAACTTTGACCAGTCTGATGACTATGTTTTGTGGTGATTCCCTCTTTATGATGGATCTCCCAGGTGTCCATTGTGCTTTCTGTACCTGGATATCTAAATTTCTAGCAAGACCAGGGAAATTTTCCTCAATTATTCCCTCAAATTGTTTTTTCAACACTTGTGTATTTTCTTCTTCACCCTCAGGGATGCCTATGATTCTTATGTTAGGCCTCTTTACATAATCCCATACTTTTTGTAGGCTTTGTTCATTCCTCTTATTTCTCAGTTCTTTCTGTTTGACTGACTTGCTTATTTCAAAGGTGATGTCTTTAAGTTCTGAGATTCTTTCTTCTGCCTGATCTAGTCTTTTCTTAAATCTTTCCACTGTATTTTGTATTTCCTTGATGAATTTTTTATTTCCAGCAGTTCTATTTGGTTTTTTTTTTTAATAATTCAATTTCTTTAGAGAATTTTTCATTCATTTCATGCAGTGGTCTTGTGGTTTCTTTGTGTTGGGTTTCAATTTTCTCTGTATTTTGTTGAGCTTCCTTATAATCCATATTTGAAATTCTTCATTTGTCATTTCAATCTTTTCCTTTTGGTTGATATCCATTGGTAAGGAGTTGTTGTTTCCTTTTACCAGTGTCCTTTCCCTATGATTTTTCATATTTCTGGAGTTCTTTTGCTGATTCCTTCTCATCTGGCTGGCCTCTTGATCAAGTCCTGGAGGTACTGGATATGGCTTGTGGGTCTGTCCCTGTGACCCTGAAGATCAATCCCTGACCATGCCAGGGAGAAGAGTGCTGGTCCTGAATTGCATATGTGGTGTTCAAGCAGGTTTGATGATCCTCTCAGTTTGCTTCTGTCCTGCTGTCTTCACCTTTTCCCAGCAGTGTGAATTGTGTTGGGTCCCCCAGGGGGTGGTACTTGTGAGTATGAATCAGCCATACCCTGTTTGCTTGAGTTTGAAGATGCTCTGATGAGCTATACAGTTGTTCTCCCTGTCATTGGTTGATATTTGTGTGAAAGAACAGGCTGTCAAGATGTTCTTTTGTGCTTGTGGTAGACTGTGATCCCCCAGGTGGAGTACTTGAGTGCCCCAAGCTTTAGGAGGGACCCTGTAGCTTCCAGGGGGTTTCTTGATCTCCACCACCACTGAGGTGGGGGGAGGAGCAAGACAGTTCATGGCTAGGCTGCGGGAGCCTGAAAGGCTTTGCAAAGCCTCCGTGGGGCTCAGAAGTTGCTTTTCCAGCCACTAGGGGGAGCTGCTGGTAGAAGGGTGAGGACAAGCTCTCCAAACTGGGATGCTGTCCATGGGGGAGGGGGATAAATGCTGTATACTAAGGCCCCAGGCTGGGTTCTTTTCACCCTTATCCAGTAGCGCAGTTTTTCTGTGGGGAGTGGTAGATGCTCCCCCAAGTGGCCACTCCTAGAACCCCCACACACCCTGTAAAATTGAGTCAGTAAATGCAGTAAAGGGCATGCAAACTGACCTCCCTGTCAGTAGGTAGAGCTTACTGGAAGGAACAAGCTGCAGTGTTGTTTTTGGGTCCTGTGACTAGCTGTAGCTCCTCAGGAGAAGCACTCAAATGCCCCAAGTGGTGGGTGGGGCCATGGAACTTCAGGTGAGTCCTTATTCTCTGCCCCAATAGAGGTGGGCGGGGGAGTACAGCTGGGTGGGGCTGGGTTGGATGAGCTTGCCCTCAGGCTCTACAAAAGCTGGCAAGGTAGTTGGTTTGGCAGGGGTCAAAAGTCTGCTCCCAGCTTCTGGGCAAAGCCACCAGGGAGTGTGAAATGGCCCCACCCAATCCGAAAGTCTGCTTGTGGAGGTGGGGCCATCTGAGATTCACAATCTGGCAATCTGGGGTGGGCCTCAGTTCTCTGCCCCCTCCTCTTCTCCATGGTCTCTTCCTTCCGGCATCTGCCAGCAGGCAGGACCTCAAGCCAGCCGAGCTCCCCATGACTGTGCTGTGGGCCAGGAGGTTCCCCGCCTAGGATCCCGGCCTGAGCTGAGAGTGCGACCCTTCCATGGGGGAAGCAGTGCCTTGTGAGCATGCTGCAGTTGTGATCCATACTGCACTGTCCCCCCAGATCTGCCCACGTGGGCTCCCTCTCCTCCTGAGATGAAGATCAATCTCTGACCATGTCAGGGAGAAGCATGCTGGTCCTGAGTCGCCCATGGGGTGCCCAAGCAGGATCAATGTCCCTGTACCTTGGGGTTTTCCCCACTCTGATGGAGCCACCAGGCAAGCAGCACCTGGGAGGGCCGGCGGGCAGGGAGCTCACAGACTGAGCACCCCTTAGTCTGTTGCAGGACCCTAAGAGGAAAGGCCTGAGCCTCACTCTGTGGAAGCCTTGGTATGGTGGCTCAATTGTCTCTCTCAGCAGCCATGGGTGGGGGAGGGGAAGGGGAGGAAAAAAGTCTGGATGGAGGAATGCTAGCACTCTGGTCATCTCTGACTCTCTCTCTGGGAGGCACTCCGCCCAGAATGTCCAGGCTCTGGAGTCATACAGATCACCTGGGACCCACTGGACCCTGTGGTTCCTGTAGTCTGAGCCGGAGTTGGGAAATGTCTGTGTGGGAATGAATACGATGAAACCTGAGGAGTTGAAGCCCGCTGAGGAGGACAAAGAAAGGTGTAGGGTGGGTAGAGAAGCAATATGGCGCCTGCCATCCTGGCTTGGGTCAGTGGGGTGGGAAGCACCTGCAGGCCTGGGAGCCTGGTACCCTGTCCACAAGAAGCTCCCAGCTCACTGGTGGCAGCAGCCTCTGGGCTCGTGTGGGCAGAAAGTCTCTCCAGCAGCGCAGGAACCCACTGACTGTCAGAGATGTGAGGGAAGGAGAAACAAAACACTCCACCTACCCTTCTCACTGGACTCCAAGCCTCTTGGGCGGTTGATCTTTGCCGATACCTTGTTCCTTCTTGTTCTGCTCCACAACTTCTTCCCGTGGAGTCTCCTGAAGGTTCTGGCACCCTTCCTTCAGACCCACATCCAATCTATGTTTCTTTGTTTTTTCTCTTTCATCTAAAACTTCTCCTTCTTACTGAGACACTCTGGCAGTTGGTGTTTCTAGGCAGCCATCTTGCCCCTGAAAATTCTTAATGAATTTTAAAGAGACTAAAAGTCAATCAAAAATTCAATTTGGAAAAGTTAGGAATAGGAAATAAAACAGAAAAATTTAGAGAAAACATTATTTAGGGAGAAAATCCTTATCCTTTGCATAAGAAAAGCAAAAGAAAGACATTTATAAGGATTTCAAAAAAGTAAATAACTAGAAAACAGAAAAGCTCTAGAAAGCATAAATGTGAAATATATTCTTTGAAAAATGTATAAAATAGTAAACTGCTAGCTAAACAAATCAATAAAAAGGGAGGAAAATATAAAATAGAAAATAAGAAATAAGCATGGAAATAACTAACAATATAGAGGACACAAAATATGGTACTGCTTTTCTCAACCTTATGCAAGTGAATTTGAAAATCTGAAGGAAATGAATACTTTATAACAGAAATATGATTTTCCAAGAAATATAATTTCCTAGGAAAATAGAAAATATAAAAAGAAAAACTCCAGTAAGCCAATTACCAGAAGTAAAACAGAAAAAAAAATGGTTAAAAGGTACTCTCAATAAGCTCCAAGTACACATATGGATTCATGGGGACTTCTAACAATCTTATAAGGAATGAATACAGTCATGCATTGCTTAACAACAGGGATATGTTTTAATTTAGTGGGAAACAGATTTCAGTAGCACGTTAAAGAATGCTGCATCCTTACCAAGTGGGATTTATTCTTGTAATGCAAGGAGAAAACAATGTAATTATCTCCCTAGACTTCAAGTGCCATTTTTATTAAATAAACAAAATAAAACTCTTAGGGACTTTCAGTAGAGGATGGTGGCTTGAACAATACTCCTAAATTTGCTCCTTCCCAATATATCCTTAACATTATTGTAAAGATGTATTTTTAAGGTATAATCTAGAAGTATGGGAAGAAGAGGAGACACAGCAACAACATTTTAGAGGCAGAAAAGTATCTTGATAAGGAAAAACTGACATAGCAGACACCAGAATGCTAAATCCTAGGTGGGCCATGGAGAAAGCCAAGTACTGATTCCATTTCTACCATAGAGTTCTCAAAAGGCTTAGGATTTGGGGGCGCTTGATACCGCTGGAAGGAGGTAAAGAAATGGCAGTTAAAATAAAGAAGATGGGCTAAAAACTATTTAAGAAAACTATTTAAGAACCCAACCCCATGTTTCTCAGTGACTGACTTTCTCCCACCCTCAGAGAATAATTCATACGCTAGAGAGAGGGAAATAGGATTTTTGGCCTGGGGGACACCTGGCACAGGGGAGTGCAGTGGAACTCTACTGGAAACAGGGGACTAAGTGATGCTGTGAGGGGTTAATGTTGACATGCCCCATCTCTTCTCCTATTCCCATCTCAGAACACTTGTAGCCAGGCCTTTGCCTTCTAGCTAGGAAATTGAAAGAGGAATGTGACCAGCCCAAAGAGGAAAGCCCTCAAGTTATTGAGATTGGGTTACCCTGTGCAACGAAACTGAAACAGCCTGATTCATGTTGCTCAAAGTTTCCAAAGAGCTCTTAATTCCTGACTTTAAAGCATTAGCAAAACAATTAAAGATACTCAGATACCTGAGGAGAGGCTCCAACATGAAATATAAACACAAAAACAAAATAAAACAAAATAAAATAACCAGACAAAATATAGAACAGAAAAATTTAGAGGAAACGTTTAAAAAAAATTAAGAACATTTAATATTTTCAGAGATTAGATAAGATAGTGCCTCCGTAAAATCAAAACAAAATACTAAAAAAGGAGAATATTTAGAGAACAAAAGGAACTCTTAGAAATTAAATACACAATAGCAGAAATGAAGGATGCAATATAACAGTTGGAGGAGGAGTGACCAACACATCCTAGTTTGCCTTAGGACTGAAAGTCCCACTTCCTGGGCAGCCTCTCCATCCTGGGTCAACTTAGTTGGAGAATAAATTAAGTAAACCTCTCAAGCTTTGGGCCAAAGGAAAAGAGATAAGAATTAGAGGACTATCTAAGGAGGCCCAATATCCAGAAAGAGAAGAGAGAAGATGGGGGAAGGAAACAATAAAATAATTCAAGAACATTTTTCAAAACAAAGTCTTACAGATTAAAGGGCATCGTCAAGTTCCTACCACAGTAGATGAAAATATAACCACATCAAATTGCATATTGGGGACTTTTCAGATTACTGAGGACAAAAAGAAATCTCGTGTACTTCCAGAGAGAGGAGAACAAAAAGAATCATCTACAAATGATCAGAAATCAGAATGACTTTGAGCTTCTGGACCACACTGGACAATGTAACAATACTTTCAAAATTGTGAAGGAAATTATTTTCCAATTTAGAATTCCATATCCAAACAATTAAATGTATGGGTAGAAAAAAGTCAGTTTTCAACCTGCAAGGGGTCAAAAATTTACTTCCAATTACTCCATTGTCCCAGGAAGTTCCTTTAAGGCCCAGTAAATATGACAGGAAATGAAGAAAAAGTAAGACATGGTATCTTGGCAGCAGGAGATGGAACATGAGAGAGAGGCAAAGGAAATTCCCAGGATGATGGGAAAGAGAACCACAGGATAACAACTCATGCAAAGCGTAGAAGACAACTGGCACAGATTGAAACAGGTACTTCAAGTGCCGTGCGTGTTGTGGCTGTCACCAAGAATCCTTTTGCCTTTGTATTCTATTATCAACCTGCCAATGCTCAAGTGAGCATGGCCAAGATTCTTAGATCTCCTTTGTCTGGCCAAGTGATAATAAAATTCTGTTCTCCCTCCCTGCCCAGCTGCCTGGATAAACTGAGGACACCACCTGATCCTATAGAAGTGTTCAGGTTTGACCTAATCCTGAAAGATGGAAATTGGCCACAGTGAGCTTAGAAGTAGCACACCCTCTCCAAACACTGTCCTTCTGATTGAATAGAACCTGACCCCCACCAGATTATGCCATGTGGCAAACCCTTTGCTTTCCGTGGATCACCACAGGCTTGCCTCCTGACACCCTGAGAATGGATTCTTGAACTCTCCAAGAAAAACTGAAGCCTGAGTATAAACCAGAGACTCTGTTTAGTCACCTTCTTCTAAGCACCTTTAGCTATTAATAACAACGCTGCCCTTTTCGTACACTGTGAGTCTTGCGTTTGCTACTAAGTTTTCATATTAATCGCTTTTCATACTGATTAAGAAATGTAATTAGCTGATAAAATAATGAAAATTTTAATTGAGAAATAAAACAAAATTAGAATATATTTCAATCTAAAAGCTAGCACCATCTTTAATGGACAAGTACTACATGTGTTCCATTAAAGCTGCCCGCTAACACGACTATTATTTAACAATGTTGGAGGTATTAACTAATGAAATTAGACAAAAGAAAGAAATGAAAAGTATAATAATTGGTAAAGAGGAGACTACTTATCACTCTATTAGGTGATTTGATATTTTAGGCAATACACTTGAAATTTCTAAGGGAATCAACTGAATGACAATTATGATCAGTAAGATAACTCAGTAATGTGTCTTGGTAGAAAATCAATAGCTTTCATGTATTGATATAGAAATATTTCAAAATTGTTGTAAAATTGTTGTCAAATGAAAACAATAACAAATAAGACACAGGATACTGTAAAGAGGATGCTATCTTTTTTATAATAGGTGTATGCTTGTGCTGTGAGTGTGAAACAAGAATATATATTTGTGTTTGCTTGATTTTTAAAAGATATATAAATATATGTAGACTCTTTTTGCAATTTTTCTCTGTATGCTCAGAATTCTTGTGATTTCCTTGCTCCATTGACATAATTCATGGCTACATTTGGTAGTTCCTACTTCCTCAAAGTCATTGCATTAATTCCCTTTTTTCCATGTGAAAGACCCACTCTAGTTAAGGCCTCCTAACCTCTCCTCTTTACAGTTAAACTTCTCTATTTTTTGCACCAACAGTTTCACAAGGCAACACACTGCCTGGAGTCGAAGGCTTAACTCACTCTTTCCAGACTCACCTCTCCCTGATTCCTCATCCATGCCAAACTCAACTCTATAACTTATTGTGCCATGAACTACACCTAGCACTTTTGCCTCTCTGCTCACATGCTGATAGCCTCCACAATGCCTTCCCCTTTAACCCCCAATTTCTTCCAAACCAAATCACAAGCATCCTTATATTAATTTCCACTGCTACCTACCTCTTTCATGAAGATTTTTCTAACCCCAGCCCACCCCCTTGGGATAGGCTCTCTCCTTCCTTACACATTTCTCCCCTCAATACTTTGAAAAATAAACTTAGCACCCTTCAGGACACACTCTGCAGGCGCTTGTTTTGTTCTGCAGAAAAGGCTGGAGGTAGGGGACTGAAACGTATTAGTGAAAGAGACAAACAATATACACTATGAAAGCAGGTGTCTTGTGAGGGACACCTCCTCATGAGAAGAGGTTTTCTTACTAGTAAGAGATTCTGTCCTGTATCTATGATATACCTAATTCCAAGTGTGCTTAACTTTTGTCCACTGATATCCTTTTTATGCTTTTCTTCTTCCCAGGATGAGACAGTCCTTTCCAAGCCTGTTTCACTCCATCCTTTATATCAAACTAAACTTTATCCTCCTGCTAAGTCCCTGCTGCGTCCACAGACCCTCTCGCATGCTGACTGTCTTGCCCCAGGACCCTTCAGTCATCTGTCCTCCTACTCACTGAGTGATGAACAGGAGGATTCTCATACCCTCTCTAGTCACAACGTATATATTAAGGTGAGAATTTCCCACCCAAATGGGAATTATTCTGTGCTGTGAACTTTCATTATACTTAACTTTTAATACTTAAATGTGGAGGAAACATAGATTAAGAATATTTAAATATTTAATGTATTAAAAATATTAAATATTTGTGCTAAAGCACATTACTTTAGAAACAGGTAATAATTGACCTTGGGAAATAATAAAAACCAATTTTTTTCCCAAAGTCATTTCCTGATTTCTGTTTCTCATTGTTTCATGTTCTAACCCCATTGCAGAAATTATAGGACATTTTTCAAAACCTTACAGGATGCCATTATTCATTTATATTCTAGTCTTAGTTCAATGTTCCTAAAAAGCTACTTTAAATTATAGTTTCTTGATGAGGAGGCATTTATAATTATAATCAATGGGCAAAGAAATACTTAAAATTACTGCAGGAATCTGCAAAATAATATTAACATTTTATTTTAAAATATGCCTATTTGCCTCATAGTGTATAGTAATGGGATATGTAAAAAATAATGAAGTGTTCAGTACCTAGCATATACACGTGCGTGTGTGTGTGTGTGTGTTTGTGTCTGGTACAAAACAAGTAAAAAATATTCATTGTTGGCTTTTGACCACACTTTCTTGGAGCATTACTAAAAAGATCTTACAATTGTGAATCCTTCCTGTTCCTTTGAGACGTATATGTATCTCTTACAACTCAAGGGTGTCTTTCCCAAGGACCTGAAAGCCATTCCCACAGTTTGGGGGATGACCACGATTGTAGCTCTGACACGGGCAGTGCATGGGCAATATATATAGCCAAAGTGTTGTACCCCCATAATATTCTGAAATAAAAATAAAATAAAATAAAATAAAATAAAATAATCTACTATATACTAAAAAAAAAAAATGTAATCATCACAAAAGAGGAGGCGTCTGTCTCCCAGTCTCTATGCGAGGATAGAGTCCTGGCTTTGATATTGCCGGCTAGCAGATGCAGCTAGCCTAATGAGCATTTACATTGACCAACCCCTTGTGATTTTTCCCTTCCCTGACTCTCCTGAGCCTCCACTTGTCCCTTGCTACTCCCTCATTCTCCATTCTCACTTTAAAATACCCAGTCATTTCTGCACAAATCAAAGTTGAGTTCAGTCCACGCTGGACCCTCTTCCCTATTGCAATAGTTATTATGAATTAAAATCTGTCCTTACCACTTTTAAAAAATATATTTATAGTTGGCTTTGGAATGCAGTTATAAATATTTACTAGAAGCAAGCAGTCCAACTACATGGGACTTATGTATAAATTCCATTTGCTCTTCTGAGCATTACCATAAGGACATCCTGGCTAATACAGACTCTCAGACCCTGAAAATTTCCTGAAAGAATTGACTGGTCAAACTCAAACATCAATTAAATCTTTTTGTAAAATTCAAAATCTTATTTAAAAGTATTTATTTTATAAATTATCTATATCTAATGAAAAATATCTCTATATCTGGAAATCAATCAAGACCATCTTTCAGAATATACTTAAACAATATTCCTTGGGCCATGGTACTTTTTAATTTTTTTAGCAAAAATGTTCAAAAACTTAGTCTAAACACAATCATCTAAACTGTGAACACTATTGTATAAGGAAGAATTAGCTTTTTATATTTAGTACCATCTGTGACACCTGAATTAAAAAACCTTAAAAATTTTTCTGCCAACAAAATGTTTTTAGGCAAAGTTCAAAATGACATGTTTATGATCTTTGGTTGCTTCTTATTCTTAGTCTAGAAAAAAAGCAGTATATTAGGGAAAGTATAATACTTTAAAAATGTTTTTATATTATTTGATTTAATACTTGGCAACATCTGTGAATTCCATTTAGATATTAGGGTTAATAATTCTGATAAAAATGTAGCCATTTTCTTATAAATTGCCATCTGTGATAGGGTTATGATTTATTTTATAGATATCAATTACATGAAATAGCTCATTCTTTTTCTATTTTGATGATAGTGTTTTCTGGAACTCTTCAGTATGGATAGACTGAATATTTCATCCATATTTTAGGCTTTGCTTGGTTAGGCTGTGAAGAATAATATATAAGAGCCATGTGAGGTTGGACAACTATTTTCAGTCCACACAATCTTCATAATAGATTTTGTCTATCAGAATCTAAGATTTGCTGATATTGAATAAAGAGCCATTCATAACCAAAATAATAATAGTAATAGTAATAATAATAATAAAGTAGTCATACAACATTTCTTAATGGACGATTCAATTGCTTAGTCTTATATCTCTATTGCCCTAATTAAAATATGTGAATTACCCATTCAATTTGATATCTGTGGTTTCAAACTTTGTGTTGTAGATATTGGGCTAATAGCATATTAATTTATCAATACTTTTTTTTAACTTGAAATAACTCCATGCCTGGAATTGTAAAACATAATCTGCTATCTAAATTAACTTTTCTCCAATACCCTAACGTTGTTCCCAAGTCTAACTTTATAGCTCTGCCTACTGGGCTCACCTCCAAACTCAAATCTTCCCATCCTGCCCTTGCTGAACTTGACTTGACTCATCAGTCTTTAGAATCCGTCTTCAACTGGGGCTGCACTAGATGTTCTACAGGTTTTATCATACTTCTGTTGAGTCTACAGTGTGCTCTCTTCTAAATCTTTGTCAAACTCCTCGTGTCCTAAGTCCTCACTCCAATCCCTTTTCCCTTTTCTTAATTTCAAGATCGAACTCTATAATAGGATCTCACATCATATCTTATAAAGATGATAGGTGCTTTCATTTCATCTTGGAATAAACCAGTATATCCACCTTCTTTTCTCTTCTCCAGTCTCATAAATAAATCATTCCCTTTGTTTCCTTCTTTAATCCTTGAAAGTCTTGTAGCCCAATGGATAAGAGCATGATACCTCTAGTAAGTTGTCTGAGTTTATTTCTTGATCCAACCCCCTCCAGATGCTGATATTGGGCAAGTCATTTAGCCTCTACATGCCTCTATTTACTCATCTTTTAAATGGAGATGATAATAGTACCCACCTTATTAGAGTATTATGAGGTTAAGATGGACTAATATGTGTAAAGCGCTTAGAACAGTGCCTGACACATAATAAGAACCATATAAAGATTAGATCTTATTAGCGCTAATCCTTCTAGGATTGTCATTCCTATTGCTCTCTTAAATCTTCATTCATTCTTTCTCCATTGGATGACTCCCTTTTATATATAGAAACCACACACACAAAAAAAAGAGCACTTCCCCATCCTTTTCCTTGACAATGCTGCAAATCTTATCAATTTAAAAATGTTCTTTCTTTCAAAATGTTCAGTGGCTACTATCTCCATTCCCTTTCCATAAACTCATATCTTAGCCCATTCTTAAAAGCAGTCTGACATTCACCTCTACCACTCTGCTGAAATTGATCTTTTAAGGGTGAGCTTCTTGTCAGCAAATTCAGCTGTATTTACTCAATCCTCTATCTCTTTTATCCCTCTGTAGCAATTGACACAATTGATCATTCACTCTTGAATATCCTCACTTGCTCTTGGGATAGTATGTACATTCCAACTCCCTGACTGCTTCTTCTTTGTTTTCTTTGTGCACACTTCTTGCTCTTCTACCTCTTCTTCCTAATTGCCTCACTTCAGATATTCATCCACTCACAGGCCTTAATGATTATCTTAGTATGGATAAATCTCAAATCCACATTTCCAATTCTGCTTCTCCACTGAGACTCAGTTTCATAAGCTGCTTGCTTATCACTTCCCTTAGGATGTCATGTTGTCACCTCACACTCATCATTCATTTTGCCTCAAACTAGTTCTGTACTAGCTTCCCTGGTGCTGTCATTAATACCACAATTCTCACTCCCCAAACTCAAAACTTGATTCATCTATTTTGCTTTTTCTACTTTGCCCTTATAACTAGTCATTCAAAAACTTGAATGGATTCTTCTTTTGCTACACCTGTCATATTATCTCACACTATTCTTTATAGTTATTTTACTTTACATAAACTATCTACTTATTTTCCTCTAGGCATGCCTTGGGAATTTCTTACTGTTCAACTTGTTCAGACATTCTTCGCATATAAAATACTCTTCTGTATTCTCCTTACTCATACAAACCATTTTAAATTATCTTTCCTCTTCTGTGAAGTTTCTCCATGCATCAACATTCAAAGTGATTTTCTTTCTCCTTTCAATTTCTATAATCCTTGCCTGTGCCAAGGCATCTCAAATAAACAAAAGATGACCTAAAATATAGGGTGTTCTCATTCCTGTTTGTTATATAATCATCAGTTGTATAACACATGGCTACATCCTTCTTTCTTCACCTGCATGTCATGTCCTCATCGGCTGTAGGCCAGCTACTTCTGGGCCCCTATAGCATGCACGGGAGAACATTGTTACGTGCTTGCTGGGAGCACATGTAAACTCTGTGAGGTTATCTCAGAACCATCATCTTAGAAGCGTAACATATCCTCCTCTGCTGTTCTCCTCCTGCCCCTTTTGCCATAGGAAACTACAAAAGAGTCCATAGTTGTGAGTTCGCCTACTCACTAAAATTTATTTGTAACTCCAAGTCAATACTTGCTGCACTTACTCTTGTAGTCGTTTGCGGACATTCATAGAACAGGAAGAAATTTGAGTCCCCTATGCACGTTTTTCCAGTCAAGGCTGAACAAGACAACACTCTGCTTTCTCATTTCGGGTGTAGTGCTGTAAACAATTGTCTTTTTGCGATCCATCTAGTATTGTTTTTTGTACTTTTTTTGCAATTTGTTGGTGATTTTGCTGTTTAAAATGGCCCCTAAGTACAGTGTTGAAGCGCTATCTAGTGTTCCTAAGCACAAGAAGGCTGAGATGTGTCCTACAGAGAAAATAATCCTGACAGGTAAACTTCCTTTAGGCTTAAGTTATAGAGAAGTTGGCCATGAGTTCGGTGTTAATGAATTAATAATATGTGAAATAAGTATCTTTAAACAGAAACACCCATAAAACAGGTTATTTATTGATTGGTTGATGAAAATGTGACCAGAGACTTGCAAGAACCCAATCCTGTATTTCCCATAGGAGCAATGGTTCAGAATTTATTAATTCCATGTTCACAGCAACTTTTAGGACATAATTACTCTGAATAACGAGAATGATTATATCTTTGGGTTTCTCTAAGAAGAGGAGTCACATATGATTTTGGGAGATGGGTGCAGGAAATAATCAGTTAGAGGGGTGGGGACTGAGACAAGGAGAAGAAGGCATCTGATAAAGGGCGTGTTAGCAAGCATGTTACCACTCTGGGGAACTGGAGCTTGATCTCACTGGCGAACCCTGGGAGCATATGGAGGACACACAGCTCAGAGTTCTACTATCTGAGGGGTGGGGGAAAGTTCTGGTAGTCATTAGTTGAGGGCTGTGCCTGCAGGAGGGGCAGCATTAATCTCCCAGAAAGAGCTCTGAGGCAAAGAAAAGCAGAGGCAGGTAGTTGAAGTTCAGAGGCTGATTGGTGCTAAAATGTTAATGTCTGAGATGACATAAATGGGTCAATGATTTATATATAAACACGAAATCTTATGTTTATGATCTAAATTTGGAGTCCAGGTTCCTGCAGGTCAAAACTTTGGCTCTCAAAACTTTCTTTATTTTTAATGTATCATGCATTGGGCTATGCATACTGCTGAAACAATAAAAGATACAAAGGAAATATGTACCTGGATGTGTGGGAGTACTATCCTAAAATTGAATCTCATCTATTATCATTTTGCCAATTTTTTCTCCATTTTGCAATGCATTTAAAAGTTTGTACTTTCAAGGGTAGTGAAGTACCATGCACAACACATCTGTTTATGTCTAGATTAAGACCTAATCTTGCTTTCTATTTTAAAAAATTCAGTTCGTTTAGAAAGACTATTATTCCTAGGCACCACAAATATGTTGCCATGTGCATCTCAACTACTTTCCTGGCCCTCAGGTGAGAAAACTAACATGTACATAAAGTACAGTAGTAGAAAATTTGTCATTCTCCATAAATTTTATTTTTTTCTCCATCCATCCTCTGCTTCATTTCTTCTTCTATTCTCGTAATCTCCAAGGTATACCTGTCTTTTTAAATCAACACAAAATTCTAATTCTTTTGGCCTGCTTTCAACATTTCAACTTAATTACTCAGTTTTATGCACTTTACCCTCTTTTCTTATCCCAACTACATTTTCTCCTTTTTATTTAGCACAACTACATGCCATGTAGACAGGAAGTTATCTCTTATTGTTGTCTCCCTGAGTCTCTACCCTGCCAATTCCCACTAGCAACAAATGAGAAAACACATGGCCAGTCTATGAATAGAATCCAGAGGAATGAGGACTAAGCCTTCACAGTCAGGATGACTTTTCTGATCTGCTGGCAGGGGAAAGGCTGAGATTTCCTAAGCAAGAAGGCTCTATTTGCAGTGAAAGCTTGAGAGGTTTTACAAGCAAAAATAGGATCTTTACAAAGAGAAAGCCAACTTTGAAGCCCCCAGAGAAAATTCAATGCCATCCTTGAGGATATCTTCTTTTTCAGTTTTCTAAAAATATATTATTTTGATGCCTACTCTGTGACCAAGCAGCCATTTTGTTTCACTTTTAGTTTTCTAAAATGCATTATCTTTGTGCCTTGTTTAACCATACACCATTTTATTCCAAGTCTGCTTCTGTCCAACGAAAGAGATAAATAAGTATGGTGGATTTCTGTATATTATACATACTGTAGATTCTGCCATTGGTTCCACTGCTGTTAAATTCTACTGTATGTTTTTTATGCAAGGGCTAGTTCTCGCTTTCCTTAGCATTTCAATTTGAATATTTCAGTGCTTGTCTCTGGAGTAACCTCTTGAAAAATCCCTTCCACTGTAGCTTTCAGTTCATGGCCAGAGAGTTGTTCATTTCCCACTTCTGTTGTTGAGCAGAACCCCTCACACCCTTGACCACTCCTACTTGCAGACCCTAGGCTGCCTTCATTGCTAGAGGTCAGGGCAAGACTTTGATTTCTCATATAGACAGGAAAGTGTATATTCCTGTGGTAATGACCATGTGTTCTGATCAATTTAAAAAATGTGTATATACTAATATGTGTTTCTCTATTTTTTGAAAAAATTTTATTTTTAAAAATAGTCTTTTAAAGAAATATTTTATGTCTACTACTATAATAAACCAGTTCAGTCAATAAATATTTTTAAAATTATATGATTTAAATTACTTTAGTGCCCCCTGTTATTATCAGAAGTGTCCAGATTTGATCAGTAAGTATAAAGTTACTTATAGTGAAATGTAAGTTAAAATTCATCTGCAGAGTCTATTATAATAAACACCAGTTGCTGTATTTATTTCATTGAATCAATGAATTGTTTTATTCCTATATTTGAAAAAGTAATTCAAACTCTTGTTTTAGCTTTCTTATTTGTAAAATGGCAAAGGGGGAAAAAAAAAGGATTCTCTATCGTAGTATTGTTACCAGGATCAAGTGATATATGCAAGTAAAACTTTCACATTCCAACTTAAGTACTCAGTTTCATACATTTTGCAGCATCTAGCTATTATTAGTAGAATTTTGGTGTTGGAGTGAAGACACAATCCATCAACATAACTCGTAGGACATTGCTGTCATCTTAAATATTTTTCCCCTTTTATTACAACCTATTTGTTTCTTTAATGCTTTCTTATTTATTCACGTATGTATTCCCTTTAATTCCCCTTTCTCACTCTTCTTTCCTGTCTGCCCCTGGAGAACTATTGTGAAATATTTGATGTGTATTTGTGCATTTCCTCTCAAAAATTGTACTGTTATTTTGTGCACATGTGACTTAATTCACAGAAGTGCTCCTTTGCCGCTCATTTCACTCTTTCTGTGGGTTTCTCTCTTCTCAGTTGTAATAGTAGGGAATTGTGTTTGGTTTCAAAACCCGAACTCTAGGACTCAGACTGGGCTGACTGTATCAGACTTTCCCGGGGAGCTTTAGAAAAATGCAAATTCCTGAGCTCCACCTAAAACTTCCAAACTCAAAACTTCCAAGGTCTGGGCGCCCTCAAAGTTTTTACCTCGTAGAAAACTCCATACTTCCCCTATGACAACAAACTTTTCCTCTTTTGTGCTTTAAATTCTCTAATGATTCAATAAGGAAATGAACTTCATTATGAAAAATAACTTTAAAAGGAAAACTATTTACATTGACAGGCTTATAAGTGCTAGATTATAATTAATTTTTTTACTCATAAAACCCCTAGTAAGTAAAAGGAAATACAACTGTTAAACAGTGTATATTATGTTAAATACATTAGGTTAGGTAACAGAATTTTTTTTATGACAGTAAGTTATAAAATGTTGGGTTGAGTTCTTAATCAAAATTGTCCCCATGTTCTTGTAACATTTACAATTGGGATCAAGTGTTTACACATCCAGTATTCATGGACTTATTGAATCAAAAGTTACATATTTTTTTCTGGTGTCAAATGACTTTGATTATTAAGTCAATTTCTCTTTGAAAAGAATACCACAGCTGCCAACACGTACTTTCAAATGATTTACTTTCTAAGAAATTAAAGTGCTGTTTACATAAAAAGAGATTTTAAGTTATAACAGTCCTTTATATTAGGATTACATTTTAGCTAAGAAAAGTGAAGCATTTTACTTGAAATGTATTTGACCTTTATGATATGTCAACAGAATATTTACTAATCAGTTTTTCTTGGCTGCTTTTCTAAGCAGCTGCTCTTGAGATTGTAGATTAAGAATAAAAAGGAAATATAACTTTTCTGCAATGAAAAAGTGGGAGGAGAGTGAGCAAAATGAAGGTGTTTTCAGTCCAATTCCATCCATTATTTCTGTCTTTTCAATGTAAAGGATCACTCCACTTATTATAAGCCAAGGCTAAATCTTCTGTTAAAACAGTTAGGGAACCTACTTAGCAAAGCGTATTCTGAATGAGAAATGCACAGTTTAGGGAATAGGAGAAATAAAAAATAGCAAGAGACAGCTAACTCCTTTTGTTTTCACATGATAGAGGTATAGGGGTTGGTACATCTACCCTGGAGCCTCTGATGAGTTTTCGTGGTGGTATACAGTTGTGTGAGTGAGGTAGGAGGACAGAAGAAGGGAAAGAAACGTTCATGTCCAGGATGGATAGGTGGGAAATGCCCCTTCAGAAACTGGTGCTAGCTTACTTCCTAGGCCACAAGATCATTTCCTTAAACTCTTCAGATATTTCACCCCATAACTATTGACTTTCCTCGTTCACTTCCTTTTTCTCCATTTTTTTCTCCTACTTATTTATTTTCAAATTCAGTATATTTGTAAAGTTTATATTCTTAACATTATTGAGAACATCTTAACTGGTATTATCATTGCATTGCTAACCAGAGAATTGAATTTGTAAATTTACAGAAATCCACTAAAATAACTAAAATATTAATATTATAGGCATATTTCCAAGCATGGGTTAAATTTTTTAGTAGTTCTTTTGAAAGGAGATTTCTTTTCCTGAGGTTTCTTCTGATATTTTAGCAAAGATCAATCAACAAATCAGATTATGACTTATCTGGAGAAGGAAAAATCTAAAGTAATTCTAACCTTCACCTACTGGCTCAAAGGCTGAGGGGGCTTTGAAATAACATTTTACTTTTTCTAATGTAAGCTGTAAATATTTAGATCTAAAGATGTGAAAAATCTTTTATGAGTATACTTTAAGAATAAAGCAACACCCCTTTGAAATAACCTGCTTACAATTATACATAGCTTCAAAATGAGAAAATGAACACTCAATTAGGTGATTTGGTTCAAGGTTACAAATACCTTGTCTGAGTAATAGCCTAATTTCCTACCAAAATACCAAAAACAAAGAGGATAGACTTTGCCACTTTTTTATTCAACATGAAGTCTAGGGACCCTGGAGTCTGGAAGTTGACAAAACACAATTATTTATTCATTTCATAAAGATTTATTGAGTGCCTGTTAGGTGCAAAACGTTGTATCTGTGCTGGCCATGCACTGGAGAGCCAGCAGATGGAGGTAGGAGGGGCCTTTGCCAGGTACTTATTTTTCTACATAGGAAAAACAAAAATTAAAGAGAAAAATTTTATTCGCTTAGTGACAATTGTGACAACTTTCATGCAGAAGACCTTCAAGCAGCTGAGTACATATAACAGAGGTCCTGATCTAGTCTGATGAGTCAGGAAAGACTTAGTGATGTCTGATCTGAGATCTGAAAAGAAGTAAAGGTTGGGAGTAGGCTGGGTGTTACAGTTTGAGGGGACAGCAAGCATAGGGGAAGGTTTCAAGGCAGGAAAGAAAAGAAACAAGGCAAACTAGAGAAAACAAAAGCAGGCCAGAGCATGGAAGAAGCAGTGAAAACCAGGAACTATGGTGAGGGGTTAGCAGGAATTAAGACTGCAAGATAGCTCCCATATTCCTAAGCACAATGGGTTATCTGAACCAGGGAGAAGTAAGGGAGAATGAGTTGGGGGAGAGGTGCTCACTGAAATTTTGTAACAAAGAAACTGTTAATAACTTTTAGAAAAAGTAGACAACAGGCCACTTACTTTACAAACAGTATTATATTTAAATTTTAAAACAATCATAAAGTAGATTTTATTCCCTTTCTTTTGCATATGAAGAAACTGAGGTTCAGAAAGTGCCAATAATTTTTTCAAGGTTCCACAGAATAGCTTAAAAGCTATTGCTTGGTTAATTTTTCTTAAGAGACTCTCCCCTAAAATCTGTCAGGGAAGCAGCATCGCCATTCACCGTCACCATTCTGGAATCACACATAGCCTTCCTCCTGGTCAAACACAGTGCCATATATGTAACTCAGGACTGGAACTAACCACTGAGGTCATTTGATTTTTTCCTTAGCTTACATAAAAGAAAAATGAAGGTCAAAGATGCAAAGTGACACACCCAAGGTCATGGCATGAGTTATTGGCAGAGCCTGGGTTTATCATGAACCCCACAATGTTTTTCACATTTAATCCCCAAGCTCCAACTTTCTTTTGGCAGCCACAGTTCCAAAGGTGAGTGGCTAAGAAAAGCACTATATATCTAATACCTTGACAAAAAATGTACTGAGGCAGCCACATTTAGTGAAATAAGTCATCTTGAATTTGGAGGCAAAAACCTCTTTCTGATCTCCTCATTAATAATGTTTGTTTGTGTTCTTACTGTATATAGGATTAGGAATCTTTCTGTATGAATAAACCAAGGTAATTTACTTTCCATTTTCACAGAGATAAATAGCTTTACTCTCAATTCTAAAACTTTTCTGACAACGTTTAAAGATGGGAATAGAATAAGTATTAAGATGCTTTAAAAGAGAAAATCTTTGAGGGGAGTGGAATAGGGAAAATAACTTTATGAAACTTAAAATGGTTTTCAATGTTTTAAGATTTTTCAGGGAACCAAAACGTTCACTATTTAACAATGCCAAATTGTTTTCAAAATGGATATATTTGTGTAATACATTCATAAAGATCATTTTGTTCAAAATGGCTAAATGCAAATTAATTGGACTTTTAACATTAAAAAATGAATGCCAGTGAGCAGGTATTTTAAGAGACGCAGTTCTGCAAAATGAAGTATCAATCATATTTAGTTAGGTTCTCCACTAGAGGGCGAAAAGAACATTTCAACACAATAGATGCCTTAAGGCTGGCAGTTGAAACTGGACATGTTTCAGGTTATCTAATTGCCAGTCATCATATTAAAATGTACCTAATTTAATCACAAAACAGTTGACTTTTAAATTTTTTCCAGGAAACTGAGAACAATCAATTTCTTACTCATATTTCGCTTTTTGACTTAATCTTGGTGATGAAAACATCTGTCCCTGAGCTCATGTGTTGTTTGGCATTGAACATACAGGACCTAGCTGGAATTTTTCATTGTGACATTTTTAATGAAAAATCATTTTAAAAATAAAGAATTGCTAATTGGAAAGAGATGTGTGGTTAGAGGCAGGCAGGATGGCATTTTTAGTGAGAAAAAGTATTCTTTGAGAAAGACGATTTTTAAAGCTCTTGTAAAATAACATGCTGGTCCCTTGGAATTTATTGACTATGCTTGTGTTCTATGGGCACAGAGAAAATAAACTGCCATCAGTTTGCACCTCATTCAGATTGAAGCACTGAGAGAAAATGAGCTTCCTGTATTTCACAGCACGTAGCTGCCACCTGCCCCTTCTCCTTTGCATGGTATCTTAGATCAGGTTCCTTAAAAGTGGAGCCTGGGACAGGGGTTCAGGTATTTGTGGTTTATTGAGGGAGTGTGCTCTTCAGAAGAGCATCCTGCAAGGGAGTGAGTGAATCTGAATTGAGAAGGACAAAGCGCAGAGCAAATGTATTTTCAAGTAAAGGCCAGTCTAGGTCTAATTCACAGGGAGACGCTTTAGAGCATAAATTTCAAAGTTATCTACACCTGATGCAAAGGAGCTACCTTTTTATACCCTTTATCTGTCAGTCATTGGCTGTGGGCCTTCGGGTGGGGAGAGAGTCAAGTGACTCAGGGTTAGGATACTCTTCTCAGCTGAGGGAATGCACTGTAGAAGCAGGCAGCTGTGAGCCATGCATTATTATCCCTGAAATATAATGAAAACTATGATGGAGGCATTTTATCTTTGCAAATCGGGTCTTTAAAATATGTATGTTTAGTTTACCTTTGAACACAATTGCTTGTCTAACCTTCTTGAAATGCTATCGTTTATTTTTTTAAAGTATCTCTAACATTAGGTTCAACCCCATGAAATTGTCATTATTCAACAGTTCTTGGCCTAGAAAAAACATCAGGTTCATCAATTTCATATAGTTCAACCTAGTTGTCTCATTGCCTTAATTTATTTTGTTATCCTTTTACTTACTCCATGCTACAAAAGCTATATTTATCATGTGGTGTTTGCACAGTCAAGGAGTCTCTTATTTTGACACTTCAGGGTGAAATTTTTCTGTGTTACTTTATCTTGCTTAATGTGACCACTGTTTTAGTCCTTTCACTAAAATATGAACATATTTACCCTTGTTCACTGGGAAGAAAAAAATATACGAACATAAAGTTCTTTCCGATGGCTAACTTTGTTGATGTTCACCCATGTGTGACTGACGAAAGCACAACTCAGACATCTCATTTACAGCCATCCAGTACTGATACCCATTTGCCTTCATGTGAGCCATATGTTCCCTGTGTCCTGTGAATTAAATGGAAATCTCTTTTGTGAGAGAAAGAGAGCTTAGGCCCTTCCTCAGGTTTTATGAAAATATATCTCCCATTGGACATTAAACACTTTCGTAGGTCTGTATAAAGGCATTCAAATGAAGTATAAGGCTACACCTTGCTCTCAAAGCATTAGAAGTCAAATATTAGAAAATCTTAATACTTTGGAGCTGTGTTTTTAGGCATCTATGTTTATTATGGTCATATTTTCTTATTCACTGATTTTTTTTACCAGTATATAATGTCTTTTTTCTGTCCCTTACAACATTTCTTCTTGAATTCCACTTTTAAGATAATGCTATTGCTATTCCAGTTTTATTTAGGTTCATATTGGAGAAAGACATTTTTTTCCTCCTTTGATTTTCAACTCTTTATGACTTTTGTGTGTTTGTCTCTTGTTGGCCACATATTTTCTGATCTTGATCTTATCTTGAGTGATTTTTCTTAATATGTAAGATTATCTCCTTACATGATCTTAATTCTGCCATATTATTTTACATTTCCCTTAACTGTCGTGTCTTTTATCTTCTTTCTAATTTTCCGTTGGAGATATATGGTTTTAGTTTACTGGTTTAAAACTTATTCATTCTATTTTGGTGTTGATTATCCTTAACTTAGGCTCCATATTCATGTTTATAGACCTCTATCAATATCTGTATCTTCTGTTAAGACAAGTCCATTTGACCCCTTCCTTTACCTCCCATAATATTGATATTGCCCAATTCTAGAAGTTTATTTCTGGCATGTTATGGTTGTAGTTTTTCATTCTTTTTTCTCGTCTTACATGGTTTGTTTTTGTTTTGTTTTGTTTTTATGGCAATCACACATTTAACAGGTTGTTTTATTGCACTTCTGTCCTATATTTCTTGTGGTATTTTTCTGTATTTCTTTTTCTTTTTATTTAAGTCTGTGATCCAAGGAAGTTTTTAATATAGGTCTTTATTTGGCAAATATTCTGAGGTCTTGCATACCTGAGACTATGTTTTATGATCCCATATTTGAATGGCATTTTAATGGTTTATAAAATTCTAGGTGATATCTTAGACAAATCTTGTAGCATAATGAATATTTTCATCCTAATTTTCAAAAGATTTCACCCTTTACAATGGCAGACACCTACGGACAGTGTAGAATTGTTTGCTATGGGCTTCATAACAATCAGTAGATACCCCACCTATCTTATGGTTTGAGGTTTGTATTAATAGTTAGGGCAAGGAGGGGAGGCAGAAGGAAAACACTAGGTGTACTGTCAGGTTAAAGGTATGTAAAGGAGATGGTAACAGTGTTAGGAAAAGCTTACATAATTTTGAAGTGTAGTTTGAAACAATGCATAGGAAAATGTAGGAATGGAGGAACCCAGCCTAACGCCAGGAAGATGCGGCTGGCAGGCATCACGTGGGAGGAGGCCTTCCAGTTACCAATAGACATATAGTCCTAAATTCATCTGCCTGCAAACCAATCACACACCCTCCTCCTCCTCAACCGACCCCCTCACCTCCACATCCCCAACGATGTTGCTGGGGGTGTAGTGTTAGGAAAGAGCAGAGGGTGCTGTTTGACATGGGCTGTCTGGGGGGGGCCATGGCTTGACCCTATCACAGTCATACCCATTCCTTCTTCTTAAATACTCTTCCAAATCCTTGTGACACATCAGTTAACAGCTGTTGACACATTCCTGGGCTCTGGGATAGGTTTCCTGAAACTTGGAAGTAACTGGTTGCAAATTAGGAAAATCCGGGATGGGAATAAGGTAAGGACAGGAGTCCACAAATACGAAGTTGAGAGTATTAATATCAAGCCATTGATTTTCTTTTATGTCACATTGGAATAAAATGACTAACACCCCTTATATTCTATAGAAGATAAAGAATAGAGGGAGAAAACAATTCCACCAACATTATCTTTTGTAAAGAAATAGACATTTGGTTTATGGTTGTACTAGACTGGTATGACATTGAAAACAATTGAAAGTGATGTTTTTCCTGTAGTACTAAGCAACTAATTGTGCCCTTAAAGGATAGACAAGATGAACAACAAATATGCTTCCTTGTCAATTCCAATTTCAATTTCTGGAATTTATTTTTAGTCCTAAAGTGGTGTTGGAATATATCTTTTGCTCTGTTTTCATTACAGCCTGGGAGCTGTGCACTGAAAAAAGTGAACAGTGTAGTTAATCCCCTTAGGGAAGTGCTTTTTCTAGTTGAGAAAGAAACAACTCTAGATGAAAAATATGAGTACACAAAAGGATGTGGTATTTGTTTTCAAACAGGCTGAACATATAGGGGATAGAAAAAAATTCCATTACACTGTCCTTTAGAAAGTGTTCTTTGGAGGAAGGAATTCTAACATGTCCTAAGTCTCTGCCTCCTGGGATGAAAGAAGAAAGGCCAAGAATATAAATACTATAATTTGGGAATTTCAGCCATATCTCAGAAGATCTATTACAAATATCAGAGCAGAAAATTCCTTTGTTTTCTTACTGGTATTCTGAGAATTGAGACACTAATGTAACAATATTAATGGCCAGCACTCAACGGTGAGTGTTCTGTGGGCTTATAAAACAATTTACATTCATCTCAACTGATATATATCAATTAATATGTATTATCAACTGAACATATAACACTCAGGGAACACACAAAGGAATGTTGTGAAACTTAATAGTGTTTATAAAAGGTCATGTAAGGAAAAAGTTAGCAGAACTAAGAATTGATGTTAAGGATCCCAGCTGAGATTCTCTGGGGAGTTACTTTTTACCATCGGCATAGGTATAACTTCTACCTCAGCTGTGGATCAGTGCAGGAGATTCCAAAAAGGAAGAAGATTTTTTTTCTGAAGCAGTATCATTTATCAATCAATAGTTTTTTTTTGCTTGAGCATCAAAGAACCAACAAATTATTCAAGTAGAAGAAGAACTGAAACTCATAAAGTCAGGGCCCAGATTTTAAAGATCAGAAAACTGAGGCCCAGACACAAAGTGATTTTCCTCAGGTCACCTAGGGAGTTAGTGAGATAGACAAACGTGTAAACCATTGAGCATCACCAAAAACAGATGCTGTACTTTTAAATTCTAAATATAAATATTTAAGCTACTGATGTTTTCCTGTGATATCTTTTAAATATTTGGGCTAATGAAGATTAAAATCTTTAAGACATATAGCCAATTCTCTTTTTGATAGGAATAGCATGTTTCTATCATTGAAAGCAGTTTTTTCTCATAGCACATATTATGAACTGGCCTCATTAAAGGAAAACTTACAGCATTGTCCATGTTTTATTCCAAGGCATAGAATCTTGAGCAATGAAATCAATCAACTAGCGTTTGGTACACAACTTCTAGGATATGTTGAGCCTTATCCTCAAGCAGCTTATAGTCTTTTGGGGAAATGAGACAAACTCATGTTTAACAGTGTTCATTCATTTAATAAGCATTTGCAAGGGCTTCTTTGAATCTGAAGTAGAGTTGATGCATGAAAATACCTGCACAGTTATTCTCTGGCCTCAGTTCCTGACACTCTCTCTTACTCATTTTGCCCACTCACTTTGAATTTTCTCCCCATATGCACTGGGGAGAAAATACCCCTTGTCTCTGTTAGGTAACACCCTTTGGATTTCAGCCTCTTGGGAAAATATTCCTTCATCCTTCTAGACTAGATCAGATTTATCTGTTATGAACCCTTATAGCACTTGGGACTTTTACTTCCTAGTACACTGCTTTGTATTTGTATCTATTTATTCCTAATCATATAATTAATATCTGTCTCTCCCACTAGATTATATAGTCTTCAAGGTGGGGACAATGTCTGTTTGTTCACTATTATATTCCTAACATCTGGCAAAGTGCCTGGCACGTTAGCAGGTACTTAATAAACAGATCTGTGGTAAATTATCTAATTATACAACTGCAGTACAACTTGATTAGGACACTTTGAGTATAATTTCAGTTGTGAGTAGATAAATATTTGAAACATATCAATTCCATCAATTCATATAAAGATATTGGCTATGGCTTCACTACTCAACCTATGGTAGTATCAGTATCAACTGAAAACCTGTCAGAAATGCAGAATCTCAGGACCTCTCTACACCTACTGCACCAGAATCTAAAATTGGCAAGATTTCCTGGGTGCTTCCAGTACACTGTGGTATGTTGGAAATCAGGGATTAAAAACTCAAATACCTTGTTTGGTTAGGCAGATCTCCAGAATGAATGAAGCAAGCCAGATATATATGTACAATCATAGTAATAGGTGACCTCTGCCCGTTGGCCTCCTCCTAGTAGGCATGGTGGGGACTGTGTTGACACGGTGATGTTTTAGCTTCTTCTAAAAGGGGCAGGCTGCTATCCAGATCCAGATAATTGGAAAGTTATTGTTGCAAAATCTTTGAATAGTTTAAGAGAAACCAGAAATACAAACCTGCAGATAGAATCTGTGGACTTAAACACTGATAACTAAATTTACTTCGTTTTAAAGCAAAAGAATTATGAGGATCAAACAGAACTCACTTGCGTGATAGTTCTACTTGAAGGATTTCCAGTTTTCAAAGTCTCATAAAAATGAGGATACCTTGAGGAATGCAGTAAATATTAGTACTTCCTAATTCTTGACTAATTCAGAATTCTTTAATTTTGCAAGTCAAAAAAACTCTCTCTCTTTTCTCTGACCATTTCATTCATCCTTTCTTTCGTTAATTTATTCATTGAATACTCATTTAGTGTCTGCTCTGTGCAGGGTGGGCCCTGTGCCAGGTACAGAAAACCTAAAGATGAATAACATATAATCCATGACTTCCAATGGCTTCTATTCTCATAATGATAATATTATCCTTAAGAAACAGACAGTATTTAATGTGGGTATTGCTACAATTATTTGTCATATCTGCTTCTGAGAGATAATCTTAAGAAGGTTGCATTCTAACTTGAGTAGTTCATAAATCTAAGTGGAGAGACAGAAGTAGGAGGATCAGATTACTGAAGACAAAGGGCATGAAGGGGGTTTATAAGAGAATGTGATTAAACAAAGAAGCAGTCCCAAAGAAGTGAATTCTGGACAGAAAGTGCGGCACCTTTGGTGATTTTAAAATGTTTAAAACTTCCTGCAATGCTCCTTAAGCTTTATAATTTCTGGCAGTTAAGAAAACCTACTTCATCTTCATGCAAGAAGAGAGAACTATTTCACTAAAGCTACAGCTTTGAATTCCATTTCCCATGTACATTAAAAGTCTAGTTAAATGATTTAACCACATTTTGCATATTTTCTTTTTTTCTAGTTGTTGGGTTCTTATTTCTCCAGTTGGCGTGAGGGTATTGTATCTCTTTGTCTTTGCTGGAGTAGTTTATATTACTTCTAGAGAAGCAGTGACATTTATGAGAAAGCCCCACACTGGTAACAAACATTCACAGGCTTTATATTAGTTTAGTGACAGCTGTGATCAAGAGTGTAATAAAAATCAACAGAACGTTTTATTCAAATGCCACTTGTTGATTATTCAGTAGTGGGGAGTGAGCAAAGGTCTAGTTAATATGTTATACAATATCTAGGAGTAGACTCTCCATCCAGGATGAAAGTATGTTCCATCTCATTTCGCCTGAGCTTCCCATTTCATTCATTCTTCTGTGTTGAATAATGCTCTGATGACAAAAGTAGTAACTTGTCAGTTTTTCTTTCCTTTGAGGCAAAATAGTAATTTGTTTTCCAGAACACTTAGCACTGAAGAAACTGGCTTGGATGACTCTCTCTGTCCTTCAGTGTTCACCCACTCTCTGGAGAGCAAGCCATTCACTTATGGGGAACTAATTTTAATATTTCCGTTTCATTGTTTCCATGCTGACTGGCAGGATTTTCATACCATGTTTTATTGTTCTCCCCACTTGACATCTGTAGTCCTTATGCATTACAACATCTCGGCATTCAGCAGAGACTTTAGCATTCAACATTATATCTCTCCAACATCTCCCAATTTTTCTTTTTTAATCAAGAAAATATCAGTGTCTCCCTGCTGCTTCTTTGCTCATCCTAGAGAGTAGGAGGGCTAGAGTCACCCTGAAAACCTTGAGCCTATTCTGTTCTCTGAGACAATATTTTCATTTAAACCTTCTTCCTTTTACACTTCCTCCCTCCCTCTCTTCCTTGCTTTCTTCCTTCTCCCCTACTCCCAAACTCTCTGTCCCTCGTGAATTACTTAAATATCTTCCAGCTCCCATCCCTCCCCCCCTTGCCTGCCATCCATATGTTGCACATCAATCACAGTAACTTTTTTTGAAATAAAAATTTGACCACAAATGCCCTCTTCTTGCTTAAATTACTTCAGTGACTTCTCACTGCCTAAGAGAATAAAGATCAGACACATCATGTGCCATATGAGCTCCATTGTATCGTGTTTCCTACGTGGCCTTATAACTATACCAGTCACCCCTGAACTGCTTCTGCTCTCTGAATGAAACATTCTCGACTTTAGTGCACGGTTTTTCCCTTTGCAAAGTGGCGTACTTCGTTCCTCTGTCTCTCTGCTTGTCTTCCTCTCTGCTTTTTCCTGTGTATCTTCCTAGGGGTACATTACCACCTCACACTTGTATTGAGAGCACAGTCTCTTGAAACTGTCACCCCGGATTCCAAAATGGTTCTTTTGCTTACTAGTTTTGGATTTTGATTTTTTTTCCTTTTATTTCAAAATATTATGGGGGTACAACACTTTGGCTGTATATATTGCCCATGCACTGCCCATGTCAGAGCTACTATTGTGGACATCCCCCAAACTGTGCACCCCGCACCCATTCAGTGAGAGTTTTCCCATCCCCTCCACCCCCCTCCTGCCTGCCTGCCCCCTGATGAATATTATTGCCAAGTGTGACATAGTATTGATCAGTTAGTACCAATTTGATGGTGAATACCAGTGGTACTTGTTTTTCCATTCTTGTGATACTTCGCTTCGAAGAATGGGCTCTAGCTCCATCCAGGATAATACCAGATGAGTTAATTCACTGTTGTTTTTTATTGCTGAGTAATACTCCATGGTATACATATACCACATTTTGTTAATCCACTCGTGTATTGATGGGCACCTGGGTTGTTTCCACATCTTTGCAATTGTGAATTGTGCTGCTATAAACATTCACATGCAGATGTCTGTATTATAGAATGTCTTTTTTTCCTTTGGGTAAATACTCAGTAGTGGGATTGCTGGATCAAGTGGTAGTTCTACTTTTAGTTCTTTGAGGTATCTCCATATTACTTTCCATAGAGGTTGTACTAATTTGCAGTCCCACCAGCAGTGTATGAGTGTTCCTATCTGTCTGCATCCCTGCCAGCATTTGTTGTTTTGGGACTTTTTGATATGAGCCAATCTCACTGGAGTTAAGTGACATCTCATTGTGGTTTTGATTTGCATTTCCCTGATGATTAGAGAAGTTGAGCCACTTTTTATATGTTTGCTGGCCATTATTCTGTCTTCTTTTGAAAAGTTTCTGTTCATGTCCTTTGCCCATTTTTTAATAGGGTTGTTTGATTTTTTCTTGTTGATTTTCCTAAGTTCTGTATAGATTCTGGTTATCAGCCCTTTATCAGAGGTGTAGCATGCAAATATTTTCTCCCATTCTGTAGGTTGTCTGTTCACTCTAGTGATAGTTTCCTTGGCTGTGCAGAAGTTTTTTAATTTGGTCAGGTCCCATTTGTTTATTTTTGTTGCTGCTGTGATTGCTTTGAGGGTCTTCTTCATAAATTCTTTGCCTAGGCCAATGTCTATAATGTCTATGAGAGTTTTTCCAATGTTTTCTTCTAGAATTCTTATGGTTTCACAACCTAGGTTTAAGTCTGTTATCCACTGTGAGTTGATTTTTGTGAGAAGTGAGAGGTGTGGATCTGGTTTCAATCTTCTACAAGTGGCCGTCCAGTTTTCCCAGCACCATTTGAACAAGTTATTCTACGTCTCGGTGCTTTAGTTTCCTCATCTGTGAAACAGAGTAGTATTAGTGCTCACCTTGCCAGGTTGTTGTGAAAACTAAATGAACAAATACATATAAAGAATTTATCATGTGCATTCATAATAAATTATTATGACTAAATCCATAAATCCTCACAAGATATCAATATCACATTTTCAGTCAGCTTAATGATAATAAAAAAGCAAATCTACTATGATAAAAGTTCATAAACAAAAGAAAGCATTCCAAAGCCAAATATAAATGACTTGATGATTACTAATTAATTAGGATCAGTCACTTTCTGTTCTCTTTTGTTGATTAAGATAATCAACACATAGTTTTTGAAATTCAAGATTAAAATGAAATGGATTAAAATTAATGGATTAAAATGACCTATATTGGAAAGAAGGAATGGAATGTAAAAATAATGACTCAATTGATTTTCCAATCTCAGTTAAATATTTTATTGGGGTATTACCAAGATTCCAAATTTCTAGATAATTATTCTTCTCTATTTTAGGAGATTAGGAGAATGGAAATTTGACATTGTACAAACTCTGATGATTCCTATAAATATTGTACTTCTTAACCTGGGTATACTAAAGTATCTGCTATCTCTAGGACCAATTGCTTGGTTTTAAAGTTTGAAGCAGTGCTTAGGGTCTGATCCTAAGCTGTGCTTAGGATCTCAGGAGACTCTGATGAATAGGAGAAAGTAGGTGCTTCTCATTGCTTTCTGGAACGCTGTTTAGATCTCTGGTTGGTTCTGGGGACAGATCGTGCTTCTATTGAAAGCAATGATCTCAGGCAGCTAGAAGGAGTCCTGATGCTATGATAAAAGGATTTCATAGGATTTCATAGTTGGAAACAGAGTGTAAGAGTCGGGATTAAGTGAAGCTATAACTTTAAATGAAAGCTGGCTCCATTCTTAGAAGTCTGCTGGGACAGAGGGAAGCCTGAGGAAATGTCAGGTGGAGACCTCCTTGGCTTCCTCAGCAGCCAGACTAGGAGTCCTTCTGGGGCCAGGCTAAATTGCTGGCCTCCTCCACATTGCTCTGGAGGATTAGAATCTGGTCACTGTCCCATTGATTTATTGCCCAAAGCAGGACCCTGTTGAGCATGAAAGGGGTCCGATCATTTCAGTAGCCCTGATTTGCCCAGGGCAATAGCGGAAATAAGGAATGTTCCTGGCAAACTGGATCTGTGGTTATCCTAATGTTAGAGTGAGGAAAGATGGTGAATACCAAAAAGGGGAAAACAGGTTTCATTTCATTACAAATGATCACTCTCTCCCCCTCTTTGTGTGTGTCTCCTAGTCTGCCTGTTTCTCTTTCCTGCATATTGATGACTTTCTTCTATCTTAATAAGTTTAAGTGTATGTGTAGTACTCAGAAGGCCCAAGTAATAATGAAAATTCCCACATAAAAGAAATTCCCTTCTGTTTAAGTGTCACTGTGTTGTAAATTACATTATAATAATATCATCTGGTGAGACTGCAATGTTTATGAAGTCCCTATGTATTGAGATTATTAATATTCACAACTGCACATTGTTTTACGTTCCCAGTAAGTATTGACTATCTATAGATACATCTACATTTGCAGTGGGTCTGAATATAATTTGTTGCTTTTGCTTTAGAGCTTTTCATTAGAGGCCTATGTGTGAGGGTTGAAACATACGTTTAACTTTGTTTCCTTTCTGTGAAATTTGTCAGTGTATTTTGACAATTCATTCATTCAAGAAATAATTAATGATGGTGTATGTTAAGCACTGTTAGAGTTTATGTGGGACACAAAAATAAATGAGATATGGCCTTATGCTCAAAGTACTCATCATCTGCCAAAATATCTTCCTTTGTTTTTTAATGACAATTGAATCTTAATGTTTACCCTTGGTAGAATCTACTATTATCTGCAATAATATACTTATGTCATTGTCTAATTGTCTATTTAAATAAAATATAAACATTTATTTCTCCTCACTTCTACTCCTGATCACATCCTGGGCATCTTTTCTGTGAAGCTGAGTCATCCAATGGTGGCTATTCCTGAACATGAAACTCTTGATTCCAAAGAGGTAAACATAAAATACAATTGGAGATGTAGTTGTCCATTTCTCCATTTCCATGTGATATTAGATTGTAGAAATAAACCGGTCTTATTTTTTAAATGTTAGCAAAATCATGCTTTGGTTGTTTATTTTTTTGAGAGACAGGGTCTTACTCTGTCACCCAGGCTGGGGTGCAGTGGTGCAATCACAGCTCACTGCAACCTCGAACTCCTGGGCTCAAATGATCCTCCCACCTCAGCCTCCTGAGTAGTTAGGACTACAGGCTCATGCCACCAAGCCCCAGCTATCATTCTTTGTTTTTAAAGAAAGAATTATTGACTAACTGGCCCACTCTGTGTTGGTCAGAAGCATCTGATAGTGAAATAAATAAATTATTGCTACCTTTCAATGTGAAAGGTGGCACTAGAGCTCCCCATGTGCATTGCACCTTAACTGTAACCAACTCCTTCTATCCTGAGTGTCTGTCTTTGTGATTTTTTTCTTTGGGTTCATATGTGAAATCACTGTCATCTTCATTCTCTAGAGGGTCAATGGATGTCCCATAATCCATATGTGTGTTTTCAGGGTTGGAGTCACAGGATCTCATGGTATCTCAGTTTCAGTCCATTGGAGGATGACAGCTCAGCTCAGGGAGCACCTCCCCACCTTCACCAAGTGAATTTTGCATATGGCATGTAGCATATAGACAAAAACATACCAACTCAATCATGAACTCTAAATTTCATGCAGATGTTTACCCACTTTCATGTTTTGAGCTGACAAAAAGTAAATGAAAAAAAAACCCTCCTTTTATTTTTATAAATGCTATACCAAGAGACAAAAAAATTCTGTAAAGAAATATTCCCTCTATGGTTTAATTTTATGTTCATCAAAAGCAAGAATAAATGAACAATGTTTTTTTCTTCTATATCCTCTCAGATAAAGTAGAAAATGAGAGAAAAAAGTGATTTTTTAAAAACTTATCTTTAAGAAGGGAATGGGTGAGCTCACACATTCATTTCAGATACTCTCACAAATGAAGTATGCTTAATTTGGCAGCCTCCAAGTTTAGAAAAAACAAGCATAATACACAATAGAAGTAGGAATAAGAAAATTTCAAATAAAATCTGAATTTTATTTTCCAAGGCATATTTCCCACAATTTAGGACATATTATCCACTATTCATAAACTGATGTTCCTATTGTGCAAATTTTAAAACCTCTATCACACAAGATGGATGTGGCTTTCTGTGATAACATTAGTCATTAAAATATAAAGGCATATTATGAATAAGTGTGTATTTATATCCTTGACCACATCTCTGATTACTTTTTATGATACTAATTTAAAAATAGGATTATTGGATCTATGAGTATGGACATATGGAAGACTTTTGACACATACAGCCAAATTGCTGGCTTGAGAAATTATAGCAGTTCACCCTATCAAGAGTTTGTTATAATACCTGTCTCCCTGCACTCTTGCCAGCACTGAGAGTTACTATAATTACCAATTTATTGAGAAATTACTATATGTTAGAAACAGTGCTATGCATTTTATCCTACTTAATCTTCACAAAACATGCTAAGTTAAGTACTATCATTATTCATTTTATAGATGAGGAAACTGGAGATAAGGAAAATCAGTCTATTGCTTAAAGTGAAATAGCTGAAAAATGTCTGAATAATCAGAAATTAACTCCAGATCTGACCTCCTTGAGCCTATGAGCACTTCAGCACTCTACTTCAGCTAATATCTAAATTAATCTAAATTAAGATTGTTAATTTAGATAAAGATATTTATCTAAGTTTCTATCTATATTATCCAAATATTTAACTCTTTTAAAATCATATTTTAATTTTTTTGCCAATTTAAAAGGGGAAAACATTTTTTCATATTAATTTGTATTTTAAAAGTTCTGTATTTCTTCTGTTATTTTTGTATTTATTTTTATCTATTTTGTTTGTGCATTATCTTATGCATTTATCCACTGGTACGGGGATATTTTTCTTATTGAGTAGTAAACTCCCTTTATGTAGTAAAGATATTAACTCTTTGTCAAATGTCTCATCCCTGAAAGGGCTGAAAATATGATGGTGGCAAATTGTATAATAGTGAAAAATTGGACAAACATATATGTCCCAAAGTAGAAGAATGATTAAACAAATTTTGCACATTTCAGATGAACATAAAAAAATAATAATCAAACATTGACTTTCTTTCAAACACAATAATTTTGGCTCAAGTTCTCATAGGCTATATCTACACAATAAATGTTTCTACACATTAAGAGAAAATCAGTTGTTTATTTAAATAACAAAAGCATCTAGTTCAGATAATAAATTAAGAACTTCTGAATATTAGGTAATGTGAAAAATTTTTTTGTTGCCAAAGAGAACAGGGTAGGTGTAGTATTTGCATTTTTTAATGCCAATTATCACAACCCTAGAGACAAACTTAAAATTAAGCTAGTGGATAAGACTGCCAAAACATAATTTTGACTCAGGTTGGCAATATATGGAAAATGTCATCAAAGAAAATAGAGTTTGAAGTTTAACATCTGTGAGAGACGTAAGTGTTAGTATTAAAAGAAATGTAAATAATTAAGCAAAAGATCATTTTATACTTCCAGTATTTTACTTCTTAGTAACATTGGCACATTTTGAAACAATTTAACAACTTTTTACAACTCCTTATGATATGTCGTCATACTGTAATATTGATCTGTATTATTTCTCCCAAACCCTTTCTCTGTTATTTATTTGCCCACATAACATCAAACAAGAAAAATATCTGTTATTATAAAGCAATTATGTTCTTATGACTATATGGCCTAAAGGAATAGATCATTCCAGTTACAAACCTAATGCTAATAAAGAATTTTGGAAGAGCCCTTGGTTGGATCTCAGAATTTCCCCCATGGTTTTTCTTTCGTTTCCTAAAGACAGTAGTCTGCCCTGCTTACTACCAGACACTCATTTCTTGAATACAATCATGCTATTTACATATAATATTTTAAAACATTAACTCAGGAATTTATTTAAATACAAACAGACTTCAGATTAATCCAATTTAATTCACCCATCATTTTTGTAACTCATGATTTCTAAAGTTCATTTGAAAGAAACTAACTCAAAGGAACAATTCCACTTAACATCTAACTCAGTGGTTCTCAATGCTGGCTGAACATTAGAATCATATGTAGTGACTTTTAAAAAAATTTTTTTTTCTTTTTTCCTTTTTTTTAAAATTTCAAAATATTAAGGGGGTACAGATGTTTTAGGTTACATGGATCACTTTTGTAATGCTTGAGTCCCAGCTATAGGTGTGTCCATTACCCAAATAGTGTTTGTTGTACTCATTAGGTAGGTTTTTGCCCCTCCTCTCCTCCCCCTCCCCCAAGAAGATTTTCAATGAGTGTTACTTCCATCTGTGCATATGTGTGCTCATGAGTTAGTTCCAATTTAATAGTGAGTGCACTATTTTTTTTTTGTTTGTTTTTCCATTCCTGAGAAACTTCACTTAGGAGAATCGTCTCCAGTTCCATACAGATTGTTGCAAAATGTATTAATTCATCTATTTTATGGCAGAGTAGCACTCCATGGCATACATATACCACATTTTATTAAGCCACTCATGAATTGATGGGCACTTGGGTTGATTCTACATCGTTGCAATTGTGAATTGTGCTGCAATAAACATTCAAGTGCAAGTGTCTTTTTGATGAAAAGTCTTCTTTTCCTTTGGGTAGATACCCAATAGTGGATTGCTGGATCAAGTGGTAGTTCTACTTTTAGTTCTTTGAGGAATCCCTGTACTGCTTTCCATAAGGGTTGTACTAATTTGCAGTTTCACCAACAGTGTATAAGCATTCCTTTCTCTCTGCATCCATGCCAGCATCTATTGTTTTTGGACTATTTAATAAAAAGCCATTCTAACTGTGGTAAGGTGATATCTCATTGTGGTTTTAATTTGCATTTTCCTGATGATTAGTGATGTTGAGCATTTTTTCATATGTCTATTGGACATTTGTCTTTCTTCTTTTGAAAAGCTTCTGTTCATGTCTTTTGCCCACTTTTTAGTAGGGTTGTTTGTTTTTTTCTTGTTGATTTGCTTGAGTTCTTTGTAAATTCTGGATATTAGCCCTTTATCATATGTATAGCTTGCGAATATTTTCTCCCATTCTGCAGGTTGTCTGTACGCTCTGTTGATTGTTTCTTTAGCTGTGCAGAAGCCTTCTAGTTTAATAAAATCCCATTTATTAATTTTTGTTGTAGCCATAATTGTCATTGGGGACTTAGTCATAAATTCTTTTTGCTTAGGCTGATATCTAGAAGAGTTTTTCCTATAATTTCCTCTAGAATTCTTATGGTTTCATGCCTTGGATTTATGTCTCTTATCCATCTTGAATTAATTTTTGTGAGTGGTGAGAGGTAGGGGTCCTGTTTCATTCTTCTTCATGGGGTTATGCAATTTTCCCAGTGACATTTATTTGAATAGGGCTTCTTTTTCCCAGTGTACATTGTTGTCTGCTTTGTTGAAGATCAGTTGGTTGTAGGTAGATGGTTTTGTATCTGAGTTCTTTGTTCTGGTCCGTTGGTCTATGTCTCTATTTTTGTGCCAGTACCATGCTGCTTTGATTACTATAGCCTTGTAGTATAGTTTAAACTCTGATAATGTGATACTTTCAGATTTGTTCTTTTTGTTTAAGATTGCATTGGCCATTTGGGCTCTTTCCTGATTCCAAACAAAGTGCAGAATTATTTTTTCTAGATCTGTGAAGTGTGACATTGGTAATTTGATGGGATTATATTGAATTTGTGAATCACTTTGGGTAATATGGACATTATAACAATGTTGATTCTACCTATCCAAGAGCGTGATATATTTTTCCATTTGTTTGCATCCTCTGCAATTTTTTTCCTCAGTTTCATAGCTCTCTTTGTAGAGATCTTTCACCTCCTTGGTTAAGTATATTCCTAGGTATTTTATTTTCTTTGTAGCTATTGTGAGTGGTATTGAGTCTTTGATTTGACTCTTGGCTTGACTGTTATCAGTATATAGACATGCTACTGATTTGTGTACATTGATTTTGTATTCTGAGACTTTGCTGAATTTATTTATCAGTTCCAGGAGACTCTTGGTGGAATCTTTGGTGTTTTCTAGATACAAGTACATATGATCAGCAAAGAGTGATAGTTTGACCTCCTCTTTCCCAATTTAGGTACTCTTTATTTCTTTCTCTTGCCTGATTGTTCTTGGCTAGGACTTCCAGCACTCTGTTGAATATAAGTGGTGACAGTAGGCATCCTTGTCTTGTTGAAGTTCTTAGTGGGAATGCTTTCAAATTTGCCCCATTCAGTATGATGTTGGCTGTGGGTTTGTCATATATGGCTTTTATACTCTAAATCAAATGGACCTAACAGACATTTACAGAACATTCTACCCAAAAACTACGGAATACAAATTTTCTCAGCAGCACATGGGACATTCTCCAATATTGGTCATATCTTAGGTCAAAAAACAGGTCTCAACAAATTCAAAAAATAGAAATCATACCATGTACTTTCTCAGACCACAGCCAAATAAAACTAGAAATCAATCACAAGAGAAACACTCAAACCTACACAAAGTCATGGAAATTAAACAACCTGCTGCTGAAGGATTATTGGGTCAAAAATGAAGTTGAGATGGAAATCAAAAAATTCTTTGAACTGGACAACAAAGGGGACACAAGCTACCAGCATCTATGGGACACAGCAAAAGCATTCCTCATTGTAAAATTCTTAGCCTTAAATGCCTACATCTAAAAGACAGAAATATTACAAATTAATGTCACACTTCAAGGAACTAGAAAAGGAAGAACAAACCAAATCCAAATCTAACCGAAGAAAAGAAATAATGAAGGTCAGAGCAGAACTAAATGAATTGGAAAACAAAACAAAACAAAAAAATACAAGGGATTAACAAAACAAAAAGTTCGTTCTTTGAAAAGATAAATAAAATTGACAGGCCTCTTGCTAGATTAACCAAGAACAGAAGAGAAACGATCCAAATAAGCTCAATCATAAATGAAAAAGGTGACATTATAACTGATACTGCAGAAATACAAAACATCATTCATGAATACTACATAAATCTCTATGCACATAAACTAGGGAATATAGAGGAAATGAACAAGTTCCTGGAAACACACAACCTCCCAAGACTTAATCAGGAAGAAGTAGAACTCCTGAACAGACCAATAACTAACAGTGAGATCGAAAGAGTAATTAAAAACATCCCAATAAAAACAAAACAAATCCCTGGACCAGATGGATTCATAGCTTACGAAGAAGACCTGGTATCCATAATACAGAAATTATTCCATAATATTGAGAAGGAGGGAATCCTCCCAACTCATTCTACAAAGCCAATATCACCTTGATACTAAAGCCAGGAAGGACACAACAAAAAAAGAAAACTACAGACCTATATCCCTTATGAATGTAGATGTAAAAATCCTCAATAAAATACTAGCAAATAATTCAACAGCACACAAAAAAAAAAAAAAGAATCCACCAGGACCAAGTGGGCTTCATCCCAGGGATGCAATTATGGTTCCACATATGTAAATCAATAAATTTGATTCACTAGAGAAACAGAAGCAAAAACAAAGACCATATGATCCTCTCAATAGATGCAGAAAAAGCATTCGACAGAATCCAACATCCTTTCATGATAAAAACCCTCAACAAACTAGGCATTGAAGGAACACATCTCAGAATTGTAGTGACTTTTAATACACACCAATAGCAGGGCTCCACTCCAGACAACTTAAATCAAGAATCTCTGGAAGTGGGCAAAGGCATTGGTTTGCTTTAAAATCTCTTCAGGTGATTCAAATGTGTACCAAAAGTTGAGATCCTCAAATTATAGCTCCTTCCTTGGCAGTCTAGGAAAGCCAATCACATCAGTTATTTAACTTTGAAAACAAAAAATAGAAAGTAAAAGCAAGAGACTTGTAAAATATTTTGTTTTAGTGAATGCTCTTAATTGCTAAAAATTTGGTTGACAAATTCCTGTCCGATGGCATAAAGGAATAATATGTGCTTTAACCTGTAGTAGACTAATTTTGAGAGATCTGTTCTATGTTGAGAGTCATCATAATTTCCTTACTAAAACCTAATACTTTATTTCTGTTTTCCTGAACATTCCCCACAAGGTTTGAAAAGTGCTTAGTCTGAGGCTTGGCATAGCATTTGGTACAAGCTAAGTCTGGGGAATTAGTGTATTCCAAACAATGTTTTATTTGCACTTTATATGACACTTAAAATACTTGGCCATTGGTGAACCCTCATATAAGCAGATGAGATCCCAAAACAATCTATTTGACCAATCCATCAGCCGACTGATCAATTTTCAAAGAATAGCACTTTCATAGATTTTCACTGTTCACACCAATGCAGTAATCTCCAAATAAGTGAATAATTAACACCATGCAGGGACAGCATACTCCCTGCCTAAGATAAATGATTTCTGAGTTGAATTACTTAGAGGAAAATTAAATTCTAGTAGCAACAATTGTTTCTGATTATATTTTTCATGTCTTGGTGAGTTCAGCAACTCTTTTATCCACAACTGTTCTACAACTCACTTCTCTTTCTGTAGGCTTAATTGTGAAAGTCATACTGGGGAATGAGACATAAACAGACCTGCCACTCTTTGCACCACCTGCTACGCTTTGCATCACCTGCTACATGCAGCCCTAGGACTACTGTATTTTAGTTTCAACTTGAAGGCCAGTTGGTTTCCAAGAATATGATTAGATGCATTTGATTCTGACCTTTCAGATTCACTTGTTATTAACACAACTTGAGAGCTGATTATTCACTAGCTGTCCATAAAACACACACTAGGCAAATTCTTCTCCTGTTTTCTCATCCCTTCTTTTTGTAGATTTTTGATAAACTTTTAAGGGTTGGCAAGATAATAATTCACCTAGCAAGGTTACTATGACTGATTTGCTACTTTGGTGGTATATAAGCTTTTTGTGTTCATTTTATTTTGAATTTCAGAACCTCTACTGATGCCTATGGGTCTAATCTTATAAATCAAGCATTCCATTCCTTTACCTTTATTCTCCAGATAAGAACATAAAAAAGAGAAAATAAGTGACTTCATGGAAGCTACTCTCATTTTCTGGCTTGGTTCAAGTGTAAAAATAAAATTATCAAGAGGACTAGGCCCACTCTATTCCCTTCAGACAAGTTCCCAAAAATATTATTTCTCAAAATCAAGCATTAATAAATCTGGGATTGCTGAGAGTTCAAGGTTGTAATCCCAGGCAAGACCTTGGAATCTGGATATTTATTATTTGCTGATTAAAAGAAGATTTGTATGCTTTGATAGACAACTGGCTACTTACTCTTAAATAAGACAAGGGTATAAAAATAAAGACTTGTAAAAATAAAGACAACTAATATAGGCACCTGAATGGATAGCCACCTTGCCCTGGCACTCAGGTGGGCAAGGAAATAATTAAGGGAAGGACATTCCTACCCCCATATTTGGCAGCAATGAATCCATCAAAATGACTTTCCTGTGTTGTAGGCCCCCAGCATGTGTTGGGGAAATACAATAAAAAAAAAAATCTTTTTGCCAACCCAGAAGTCTTCTTCACAAAGGTTGTAGTGAAAGAAAAACTCTTTTATTATTGAATAAGCATTAAACCAGAATGTGACATATATCGTAGGCAAACTGCTAAGAGATGGCAAAGACAGGAAAAAATCTCACCCTTCATATAGCCAAGCAGGCACAACCCATTATATACAAGTTCTCAGATAAACAATAATTAAATTTGTCCTCAAGTAAGAAAAATTGACAGCACCTTTTATTACACATAGCTTATCCTAAATTCACCTGGAATTTGGGGTGAGCATCTATATCTGGCTTTACACAAAGGAAAAATAAACTTCTTATATCTTTAGGACCAGAGGTAGTTTTACAACTTGGAGCCAGCCAGGCATCAGCTAGAGTTAGGGTCTTCCCCTCCCTGGAAACTAGGAGATAGGGATGCTGTTTTCCTTGGTTGTTTACATTCAAAGGAGATGATGCCCAAATCCTTGAGAAAGACTTTCCTGAGTCTGACAAAAGGCCCACCTAGTTTTCAAAGGGATTTATATATATTTCAAAGAGAGGAGAATGTACATACAATGACAAGTTTTCTAAAGCAAATGCGCTAAGAAAAAGGAGAGGGAGGGAAATCTCTTCCCCTTTATTCAACAGGGAGAATTAAGCCTCTTATTTTTAATTTCCATTTGTTCTTATACTTGGTTGGCAAGTATCAGAGCTAAAATTTGAGAGAGTCTGACTCTGAAGTAGCCAATAAAAAGAAAGAAGTCTCATTTATTTTCTTTTCTAGGAACTCAGTTAAATCTACTATAGGAAAAGTGGGGGTTTGACAATTTTGGGGTCTTTCCTTCAAGGTCATCTCAATAGAGTATATGTGGGTTTTGTATTGTAGTGAGTCATTGTAAAGCTGAACAGAAGTCAGGAACTAGAAGGACTCACAACTCCTCTGCGTGGTGGCTTGGGAAGACTATTTCTAGTTTTTCAAAAGAAACAAACAAAACAGTAAGATTGGGGTTGATAATTATTTGGAACTCAGGTCATCCAGATGTCACATGGTTTTAACCCTAGATTCAAAGTTGTACTCTCTAGAGTACTTTATACCTGCATTTTTTATCATGCTACCTTTATAAGACCTTAATTACTGAACGTTTTATAGCTGCTGGCTTATGGGTAATAAATTCTGATATCAGATCTTGTGTTTTTACAACAAAGTTAATAGTTACATAAATGTACAAAATACATTTAAAATCGTTCAGAAAAAATAAATATGCAGCATTTAATAATATTATGATATACATTTTCTGGAAATAGGTTTTTGTTCTGGATACATGAAATCTGGTTTTACATTTACAAGAAATATGTAGATCATTTTGCCTTCCTTTTGCAGGAAAGAGTATGCGTATTTGGTTTTGAACTAAAAGGGAATGAAAAACCGATTTACACAGCACATTCTTTCAAAAAAAAAAAGCTGTCTGTAACGTCGGCTTAAAGTTTCATAAGACTCATCACTTATTACCCAAAGTTAAGTCTAAATAATAATAATAAAAAATTTGAATTTGACTCTGTTCAGAATTAAGATTTGCAAAGTATCTTATGTTCTTTCTTATGTCTAAAATAAGTATGTTGTTCAGTTGGCGATATGATAAAATATAGAGCCTTAACTGCCAGGGTGCTAGCCTGAAAATAGGATTTATTTATTTATTTAATGATCCTCATCATTCTTAAATGTTCACCTTTGCTTTTCCCATGTTATTTAGCTCTTTACCTGTATACTGAGATTAGCAAAGCAAAGTGAAAATTTCACAAAATGTCTAAAATGATGGCTCTACCTGTCATAGCATAATATATCATTTCCAACCAGCTGCTAAATTGTGGTGCCAAACTTACTTTGATCTGCCAGTGGGTTCAGGAAGAGCTGAGAAACAGTTCTGAAGTTTGCCAGCGTCATGCCAGGGGATGAACTACCTTATCCTCTTCAATCTGATTTAATTATTCATATAATTGTAAAATTTTATATTTGAAAAGGAACTTAAAGGGCATTTAGCCCAATATTTTATTTAATGTTATAATCCCATCTATAACGTGTATCCTTATATATCTTCTGTTCAAATTCTTCTGGTGACAGAGAGTTTACCATCTCACAAACCAAACTCAATATATGTTTTAGTATGACTAAGATAAACTATGCAATGACTACACAAACAACAAAAACAAATAGAAAACACTGAATAAACTGGGGTTTAATTTGGAGTACTGTGGCCTTAGGTGTGATACTTAACCTTTTTGAGTCTCAATTTCATTCTCTGTTAAATGGGATCAAATGATTATGGTGAAAATCTGGGTTAATGTATGTAAAGTGCTTAGCATACAAAATACATAGCACTTAATAAGTGTTAGCCAAATGATGACAATTTCTTTAAATTTCTTATAATTTTAACTAGTAAATGTCAGTACTTTCAGGAAAATCAAATTAATGGTAGTTTTTATTTGTTAAAAAAGTTAAGGAGATGTAATTGAGTCATTTTCTCCCTTCAATCTAAAGCTTCAGAGAATTCCAGATGATGAAAGCTACAGCTTACTTCTTATATTATGACTATTGATTTTCTATGGCCAGAACATATCAGAGCAGTAATGGAACTACTTCCTTGTCTTAGGGCATTTTTTCTGTCTTCTCCTTCTAGTCTACAAAATATACTTTCTCCTAATAATGCAGAATATATCCATGTTTCACAATCCTGCTTAGCTGCTTGGGCATGGCATGCCCCTTTTGCACAGTAGCCAGCTCTAAGCCACAGCTGTCTCAGACCACTGCTTCTTCACCCCACGATCTGGCCCAGGGCAAAGCAGAGAGAGTTACAGAATAGGAATTGATCTCCTGTATTCTCCACCAGCCATTTTGGAATGCTCCCTTTTCAGCCATATGCTGGCACCTGGAAATGAAAAGTTCTGGTCATTTCCTACATTGGTGTCTGTCTATCACATTGTTCTATCAGAGTCAGGTATTAGAACTAAATTTCTCATCTTGCTTCATCTCTGATGCTTTCTTTTATACTTTCTTTTGTATAATCTGCCTTCATAGTTGCTAACACCCATCTCCACTCTGTTAAGTTTATCTTATCTGTTCCAGACAGTCTAACCCTATCACATAGGAACACGCAGAGATTGAATGGATAAAGAAGTTATTGGAATCACTCCCCTACCACATAGCAACATTATAAAGCCAAGTGAATCAATATATGAAGAAAAAGCAAGAGATTCTTTGCTGTCTCTGTCTTTTGTAATGTTCCATTTTGCAAAAGCTGGGACTTATCCAATCCCTACTCACTTTACCTCCTTGTTTTAGATGCTACAATGCTAAAGCAAAGGTAAAGCAGCAGCAAAGTAATTGAAGGGTGACGGGTGTGTGTGTGATGTAGCAGTGCTGTTTTTAAAGGCTGCAGTAGCCCCTGAAAACCATCTTGACTCCTTATAGAAGGCCAATCTTCTCTGTTGAGCTCTCAAGAGATCAGAATCTGATGTAAAGGTATAGATGCATGTCTTTATTATGCCATTGATAGTGCAAAAAGAAAGCAGCTAGTGAGAGGAAAAACCAAACTTTTCCTATTACAGTATAAATCATTTTTATATAAGATGCTATGCCCAAATATTAATGTATAATTTTCAGGGTTTTTTTCCTGAATTTATTCATCTCAATCAACCTACTGTTTTCTCTTATTTTGCAGCAATGAGGTTGGAGCAGAAGCTGAAACACAGGCTGCCGAAGTTTTCTGGAATGCTGGTGCTAACCATTTGCTAGATTTAACTTTTGTTTTTTTCAGAATGAGCACTCCCTTTATGAACTTCAATGCAACAGCAGAACTAAAATAAAGTTTGCTGCAGTCATATAGCATCACAACACTCTAACACCCAGCATAGAAGAGATTTACCTACAGCTTCTCGCACCACTGTTCAAGCCTTTAATGCCTTCTATTAAGCTGACAGCAATACTAATGTGCCCCTATATTTAGAAGCCAAATAAAGAAGAATCATGGGTAAATAGAATGGCTGTGACTATTTTTCAATACTAGTTTTATTTAATGCATACATTACTAACTGAATCAGGTTTTTTTCCCTTTTGCTTCACTTTTTTACATGTAAAAAAACCCACAACTTAAAAAAAAAATTAGTCCTTCCCTGCTTGCAGGGGATGCTAATATTCAGAGGTTCATTGGGGAGATCTTGGACGTGAGAAAGTTGGTATTTCATCTAACATGCACTGCCTTCCTGTTCTGCTGGGGTTCTGAGCTGCTGAGACACACTGTGTGCCAGATATAGGCTGTAAGTATGAGCATTGTGTTACTGGAGTATCTCAGATCTCACTGTCTCTCTGCCCATTGCCACATGATTCTAGTGAAGGCCACTTCAGAGTCAGTTTGTACCCATCATCTTGGGAGGAGCAGAGACCGTACAGCAATCCCACACTGTGCTGACAGTCCTGGAAGCCCACCAGAGGCACTCCCTATGCCTACCATATTGGCCATGTTCACTTTGTTTCCCAGAAGTCTGTCCTAGCCTCTAAGTGGTTTCCTTCTTCTGCTTGTCTGAGAAGCCTAGGGACAACGCACGTTAAGGAAGACTCCACAGTGGTTCTAGACAGTGAACTCCTGGCGGCAAAGGAACCTTTGTAAAGGCTGCTTTCCTTATCCCTTGCACATAGCTCATGTTACCCCTGGAGCCAGTTCTGAGCCACAGCTTCTTCAAATCACTGTTTCGCCACCCTAATACCAGGGCAAAGCAGGGAGAGTTGCTTACAGAAGAGCGACTGGGCTCCTTTATTCTCTGACAGCCATTTTAGAATGTTCTGTTATCAGGCATCAGTGGGCAATGGGAAATAGAAAGTTCTCATCGTTTCCCCCATTGGTGTTAGAGGAGCAAAGGAGCCTCAGTAAGTCTGTCATGTCATCTCTCCTCCCCCAAACAAAAACCACTGCCCCACCAACCTGCTAAGTTGGGAGCATCACTTTAGATTATTAATGATGATTCCCAACATTCACTGTGCTTTTATCATGAGCCAGGCACCACACCAGGTGCTTTACGTGAATCTAATTTAACCTTCACAATGAGCGGGTGAGGTAAGCAATATTATTATCCATATTTCATGTTTGTGAGAACAGGCTCCTCCAAAATGGTTAAATCAAGCTGGTAAGTAGTAGAGGCAGAATTCAAATCCGGCTAATCTGATTCTAAGATCAAGCCATTTACTCAATCATTTTTCCAGTTGGTCATTCATACATTCATTTTTGGACCTCAGGTGTGAAGGGTTGACTTGATTTCACTTTCCAGCTCATGGCAGATTGCTATCATAAGTTTGGGTGAGCCCCTCTTGTGCATACTTGATCGATGATTGATTATCTTTTATAGCAATTTCTATCTTCCCCTCCCCTGCTATAGGCACACATTCTTTTGTGTTTAAGTCTGTCTTTTGCTCATGTATGTTTTGAAGGTATGCATTGTTTTGTCTGCATATATATTTAATAAATATAAATGGTATTACTTATATTCTGTTTCCTTCTGTCTTATTCAGCACTATGCTTTTAAGTTCTGTACACATTGCTCTGTAGATGTCCAGAGGATTATTTCCTCATGGCAGCATGGTGGGAGCGCATCATATTTTACCTACCCACCCACTTGGCCTTGGTCTCTCAGGTTGCCTCCTCTCCCTATACCACCAGCTTGTGATGCACATCCTTGCATGTGACTCCTTGTGGACCTCTGTAAGAATTTTGCTGCAATATATACTCAGGACTAGAATTGTTTAATCCTAAAGTTTGCATGTACTTAATTGACTAAATCCTCCCAGATTGCTCTCTAGAATGGGTACTCCCATTTTTATTCCCACCAGCAATGCATTAGGGCTCTTATATCCCCAAGGCCCTCTCCTCCTTTGAAGGTCTGAGCTTTGAAACATTAGGCTATACTGTTATTGAAGGCAACTTTTAAAATAAGAAGGCTGTTTGAACGTGGTGTCCTATTCATCCTAAGTTTTCCAATCCTGGAAGACTTTTTTACCCTTTAACTCATTGCAGTTGTCAGCTAAGTATTATTGTGTTTATTTCACTTGTCAACCTAAATAACAAACAGAGATTCTAAAAGAAGATATTTATTTGAGAATAGAGCATTGCAATGGGAATACGTATATCATGGTAAACTGTGTACATATTCAGAAAGGTAAAGGAATACAAAGGTTTTTAAAGGAAAAAAGGAGGAGGATTACATAGTTGTTTTGAAATAATTGTCTTCCTTGGCTACAAAGAGCAATAACAAGGGTGACACCAGTCCAAGGTTAGATAGGCAGTTGCTGGACAGATGTCCTTGCAGAAGTATTTTTTGTGTAAGATTGTGATGGCCTTCATGCAAGGTTGTGTTTTTTTGCAGAGTCTTTAGTGATAGATTTAGTTATTAGGCATACAGGCATGGGAACTCTCTTGGCCTTGCCAAGCATTTCAGGATTTATTTATTTATTTTTTACATTAGCGACTGCATTTTGATTCTGACAACTTTCACACATTGTTGAAAAACTTGAGCTTGAAGGGTTACTTGACTGAGGTCACTAAATTAGTTAATGATAAACCCAGTGCAAGGTCTTTTGATTCTCCTACTGTGTTATCTACTATGTTATTTCTACAAAAACAAACTGCATCTGAACATCAAGGTCTAATTAATTTGTTCAGTTTCTCAGCAAAGATCAGAGACTTAAAAGCATAAATACAGGAGGGGCTAGCGTTGGTTGTGGGGGGAGCATCAAGAATTGGCTGTTTTTTGGGTTAGTGGGTATAGCATTCAGTGCTCTAAGGAGGTTGGGAGTACAGTGTATGTTTCTGAAGAGGAGGGAGAGGGGAACAGATGGTATGGAATAGACAGATATTGAGGCTGCATCTTTATTTGGGTTTCCCCAGAAGCTTATTCTAAGACAAGGATTTAGTGTAAGTAGTTCATTTGGGAGGTGATCACCAGAAACACTAATAAGGAAGTGAGGAAATAAGCTAGGGAAGGGAAGGAACCAATGAAGAATTCATTATAATGCCAGTTACTACAATGGGCAACTGGAGTTTATTTCCACTTAGGAATTCAAGGACAAAAGGTTGAACATTCTTGAGTTAATTGACTTAGAAGAATGGAAAGTGGGGTAGTTAGTCTAAAGCTTGACTATTGACCTTTACAAAGTTGTGACCCCTCTCTGTGTAAAGCTTTTGTTTTTTTAAATTTTTTCATTATGCATCCCCAATGAGACCCTTTATCTTCTTGTGAAATTTTAATTTGGGGAAAATGGGAAGTCTATTGAATATGGCTCTTTATAGCCTCTGAAGTAAAGTGCAAGAAGAAAGAGCTAATGGAAAGCTTAAATAACAAGGGGATATTCTCAGAATTTTATCTATTGGGCGAGCAGAAAATTCTGCTCTTAGGACCAGGAACAAAAATCCTTCTTTAACTAGACTGCTGTGAATTTCCACATTTGAAACCTTTATTGATTAGAAATTAAATTAACTCAGTGAGAGGATAACTTGGTTTGTAAGAAGGAAAGTTTTGCTTAAAGCAAACCCAGAGGCCTTAGAATCATTAAATAGTAATTAGAAAATATATCTGAATTTGTTTAAAATATATATTACATTTTGGTGACTTTTCACATATTCCTGTGGTATGTTGTACAATTAAATATTATATTCCCCTCATGCTTTAAAATGTATTATTCTCAATTTATTTGACAGAAATAGATTTTTCTTTATTTTATACTTTAATAAACACACTTTAATTTCTTCTTATAAAGGTTTTCTAATGGATTTATATGCAATTGCTCAGCATTACTTAAGCACCTGAGTCCATATTTTTCTTAACTGAAAACTCTGTGGATAAATTAAAAAAATGAAACTATTCAACAGGCAGAGGAAGCTTCATAAATAATTTAAACAAAAGAAAAAAAAGAAAAAATTTCCCAGGGGGCTACAGATTATGACTCAAAAATATTTGAACAGAATATCTAAAATTTAAAAAGTAGAAGACTCAACTTAAAAAAAAATTCTGTGCAATATTTAGCCAGGAGCATGTTCTGTGGAAGTGCATACAGAGAGACAAAAGGTTCGGATAATAATGTGAATGGGACGGGGAAGTATTTCTCAGAAGGTTTAGAAGCCTTTTCAAATTTGAACTGAGTTAAATCACTCAAAGGAGTGGGAATTCCAGAGATTTTGCCAACTACGTTTTTGGGTCACAGTTCAGAGTCTTTTTTTTTTCCTTCTTTAAATCAATATTAGTTTCGATAAGAATAGCAGAAATTGTGTAGAAGTTAAAGTTAGCAGCTTACATCTCTTTTGTGATGAACATACAAGGTTTATGTAAAAAGTAAACCTTTGACTTGAGTCATTTAAGATTGGAGAAAGAAGTAGATTTCAAAGAATATATGGTAGGCCATGCTCTGAATTTTCTTGAATTGGTCCTTAGTTATAAATGCATTAAGTAGGCTCAACAGAATTTGGAAAAGCATACCACCAAGGACTCAAGCTTCTGTCAATTCTAAGTCAGTAATGCTAGGGAGAAAATTCTCTTTTCCAAGATCTCTTTTTGCACAAAACTAATGACATTTTCCTAAAAGGGAGAATGTTAAAACATGTATGTTTTCTTCTGAGTTCCCAGTCCTATCACTAATCACATATTTTTCTTGAATTATTGCCCCAGGAATACTGAGGGGGAGATAAAATCCCAATGCTAGGATGAGGCAGCATTGGATTTGAATTTTGGTCCTTTTTGCCTCAAAGATCTTTTTATTCTACAAGTGTTTTTCTATTTTTCTCCTGCTATGTGTCAAACAGTTAATAGTCCCCTGGAAAGCACATCCCCTTCTGGAAGGGTACATCAGTAAGAGATACTGAATGGAGATCAGGACAGGTAAAGCCTCCCTACCAGCTCAGGCTGCAAATAGGCTCAAGTCTTATTTTTCAGATTAATAGTGTATCTCCTCTTGTGCTATGAGCAGGAAATCTGAGTGACTACATCTTGATATTGTCCTCTGGATCTCTTTGCCCAAGACCTCCTTTACATGAGATGAAATGCCCCTTTGAGAGCTAAGTGGCACTTCTCCCAGCCAATCTTGGTGGGCATCATACTACTTAAGCAATTCTTCTCCAATTAAAAAATTTGATTCAAAGTGATTTATTTCTTGAACTATGGACATAGTCCTGTATTTTTTTTTTCTGTTTTTGAAAATTCTGCCTTCCTTGGTACTCCATCATGATAGAGGAGGATTTAGAGATTATATGCATTTCAGTGGTATGCCAGCTGTCCTTCACTTTTACTTCTCTACATGTTAGCACCCTACCACTCTGATACCCAAAACTTCTGTTATATCACACTGTTCTTTGAAGAGTCAGAAATCCTGGTGTGATTTCTTTCCACTATTTCAGAACACACTTGCTAAATCACTCTCAATAGTATATGCAGAATGCTGTCTCTGGTTAAGACTGGCTTGAACACATACCTACTTGCTAATAGAAATCCAATCACCTCTCCAAGATTTCTGTGAATTCCCCAAAACTTCTGTTTTTCTTAACCTCCTCTAGAAAAATTCCTAGCTTTTATGGAACATTCATGTTCTACTTTGCATCTTGTTGATACACTCTTAGCATGCCCTCACTGTGGGTCACATTTCCTTTACTTGGCAATCCCCACCTCCAAGTCCTTTCCAACAAGGTGTAGAGTAGACTTTTACTGGAGATTTGTGGGTTATGGTGAGGGCTGGGAGAGACAAGGACTTATTACGTGGTATCAAATGGGAGACTACTTAAAACGGATTTTATACATCTCTGTTCGTAAAAGGGAATGAGCCATTTATGCCAAATTGGTGTCTTCAGTTTCCACCTTGGGATTTGGGGTCCTTCTCCCATCTTCTCTCTCCTTAGCTCTACTCCATTCGCAGATTGCTTCTTAATTTTTATGTAATTGTCTTAGTGTTTCTTTCTCACATCTTCTTCCTATCCATCCAGATGGATTATTGATTTTCCTAAATAAAAATAGTTTCTTTTCTCAGAGCCCTACCTAAAAGGTAAATTAATAATGTTATGGCATTAGTGCTCAGAAAGTAGTAGCCAAAAATTTCAGCTAAAAATCTACCACGGCTTTTTCCCTTCTTACTTTACAGAAAGTAAAAATATCACAAAACTTGAGCAAAGTGGAATCATCATCATCATAATAAAAAAAAGCCCAAAACCCAAACCAAAAACTGTTGTATTGGTCTATCCTGGAGTTGCTTATTTAGGCATCCTTTGGATACAGAGCTTCCATGACAGGCTACTCTTCAGCCCCTTTCACCTACTCAAACCTTCTATCTTCTCAACTCCTCTTGGTCAGTAGTGTGCTCTGACTTTCCCTCATTGCCAGGCCCCTTTCAGATCAGCAACTGGAGTTTGGTCTATCTCCTGGGCTCTGATCTGACACTTCACTGAGGGGCTGATCCCTTAGCCCTATGGTCCTCTATCCCATTCAGGTCCCCCGTGCAGCTGTGGAGACATCAGGCCTGAAAGTCAACCTACATAGGAAAGGGGTGGGGGCTCACAAGGCTGGAACCATTTGGGAGTCTCAGTTGATAGTCACGTATTGATTAACAAGCTATGGTGAAGTTGATCAATGCTTTCCACTCTATCTTAGAAGTAGATAGTAATATTAAGAGAAATACTGAAAAGTGCAATTTATTGAAAATATACTTGACTTTCTGGGAAAATGACCAGAAAAAATTTCACTTTCTATTGGCTAGCTATGTGAGAGTTTTACTTACTTTAGAGGATTTAAATGGAGCACAATGTATGAGGCCAAGGTTGCATATCAGCTCTGAAACCCAAAGTCATTTTTGTTACATAAGACACCTTTTTAGGATTACAAAAATTTTACATTTCCTAAGAGAGTGCTTTATCTCTACAATTAATAGAAGATATAAATGGAAACCTGCAGCTGGCTGAATTGTCCTTTCAGCTCACATCCTATTTCCATTTATGCCTAGAGCCAGAACTCAACTAAGAAAATATGCTTTGTACACCTGATAAGCTTCTGCTTTGTTGGGCTGCCCTGGGGAAAAAGTTTCAACAAAGAGAACTTCCTTTGGCTGTCAGGGCCAGCCCAGACACAACCTCCTTGAAGGTTTTCCTGGCAAACACTTCCCAGCCAACTCCAGGACATGACAGCTGATTAGGTAGTCAGCTCAGGCCTTTGGCTTTGGAAGTGTCATAGCATGTTAGCACCTTCACCAGATTCAGCAATGGGGGCTGTGTGGGAAAGGGAATAAAAGCAGATGAGTTGTCAAATCAGTCTTTCATTTTTATTCGTCACATTCCTCAGTCTCTGAGCTTCCCAACTTACTTCCCAATGCATACACAACACACACACTTTCTCCCTCACATACGTACACACTCACATAAATAGACACGTTCCTGTACTTCATCACAACCAGTTGAATTATAAGCATTCTTTTCTCATTCTAATGGCTCTAGAATAATATAAAAACTCTTTTGAATACTCCAGCACAGACTAACAAACACCAATGTGATAGTATATGAAAGCCTTTGTACAAACCCAAGGCGAAAAGGGTTGAGACAATGCTTTCCAGCCAGAATGGCAAACATCTGACATCAGCCTCCCTCGTCCCCTATCGCATACATGTCAGAGTCCTTTCCTGATCATAGTCTTGGCTATGGAGTCCAGGTTTGGCTTCAGGATTCTCTACAGAGTTCCAGACAGCCATAATCAAAAGGTTCTAGTTTATGTTCCAGGTTAAACCTGTAACCACCCCTACCCTGAAGTGTTGCAAGTTAACCCTTTGGCAACCCTTTCCTCTGTGCCCTTCTTTTCCCTCCCCAATTACCATTTTCTCTGGTTGTATAAAGCAACTCAGATCCTCATTACTACTTTTATCCCCAGGCAAGGGGGATAAAACTCCTGAGCCTTGGAGTACCTTCCTTAAAAGTGTCCAAAACCTGTCTTTGAATACTGGAATGAGCCAGGGTTGGCAGTGCCATCTGAATGAGGCACCCTAAGTTTGGACAAGAAACTGTATGGGGCCTATTCCCCATTCTCCCATGCAGAGTCTCTTGACCCTGTATCCTTTGCTTGGGTCAACCTCGTACTCTAAGAAACTCAGAGACTCATGCCTAGAGATACGTCCCAAAGTCAAGGCCCCAGTTCTGGGAGAGTGGTCTGGTGAGCAGGTCACTCTAGCTGCACTGTGTTATTTCTTTCACAGAATCATGCAAGATTGAGCCTCCACTTGGTGATGACATGCTAATTTTTGCTGACTCAAATTGCTTATATAGACAGGAATTCTATAGAACATAGTCTACCTGTGATGTTAACATCATTAATATTCTACTTATTTTTCCTTCCTATGAATTTCTCAAACCTCCTATTTCTCTTATTGTACAAAGAAATAAATACTCTTGCAATACTTTCAAAATCAAAATTTACTTGTACTAGTTCTTAGTGCCATTGGGAACCATTACAAGGGGGAATGGACCTAATTTTGGTCAATGAGATTTAAGAGAAAGTTTACATAGGGATTTCTAGGATTCTGTAGCTCTTAAAAAGAGACACAATAAGACACTGACATCAGCAAGATGGTGGAATAAGAAGGCCCACATTCTTCTTTCTCCCATGAAAACACCAACATAACAACACCACATCGACCAATCCCTTGAGAAATCAAGAAACTAGTTAATAGGCTCCTGCACGCCTGGCAAACATGAAATCTGCTGCATCAAAGATGGTAGGAAAATTGGCTGCACTCTTTTGCCATAGTTTCCCCCCAGCCTAGCACCATGCAATCAGGAGAAAATTGAGTTTCTGTCTTATCCCTGTGGAGGCAGAGAGAAGACTGTACTTTATGTACCATGTTCTGATTTTTTATAGGGATGTCCAAAGGCAGGTATCTGTCTTGCCTGTCTTGGAGCTCTGATGGGCATAATCTAGATATCTGAGGGACACTGAGAACAAAAAAGAGTTGTGCAGTGTGCTGCCTCTCCAGAGGGTCTGTGACAGAGCAGACAGAGGCTGATACAGCTTGGTGACCCCTCCCCTCAGGGGAAAAAGAACCGAATGTATGTCCAGTATTCTAGTTTTTTTGACAGCTGTCCAAGGAACTGATTTCTGTGTCTCCATCTGTCCTGTCTTGGAGCATAGATGAGACCTGCCAAACTTTAGATGTCTTGAGGACACAGAGAAAAAAAAGAACTATGCAGCATGCTGCTGCTCCAGAGAGCACCTGTGATACAGTACAGAGACACCAAAGGGAACAAGAGATTATAAGCTCTTGAAGAAAAGAAACTGGCAAATCCTTCTAATTAGCAATGTACACACAAAAATCAAGAGAAGACACATTTACAGAAAAAATTTGAGAGGCCCTCAGAATTTCTAGCTGACATAATTGGTGAAGGTCTTTTCCTGTATGCAGCCAGTTTGTAAAGACTAGGAGAGGCAGCTCTTTTTTTCCCCAAATGTGTGGGTACCTATACAAAGTTACAAAGAACATGAAGAAATATGGAAAAGTGGCTCAGTAAAAAGAACAAAATAAATCTCCAGAAACCGACCCTAAAGAAATGAAGGTATATAAATTGTTTGTTAGATAACAAAGAGATAGAAAATATAAAAATGGACCAAAGAGAAATTTTGTAATTGGAGCATGCAATAACTGAACTGAAAAATTCTTTAGAGGGACTCAACAGAAGACTTGAGGAAGCAGAAGAAAGAACCAGTGAACTTGAAGACAGATCATTTGAAATTCCCTTATCAGAGGAACCAAAAAATAATAATGTTAAGGAGTGGAAAAATGATCTATATTTTATGTAAACCCCATGGCAACCACAAAAGAAAAAAAACTGTAGACGATACACAAAGCAAAATGAGAAAGGAATCAAAGAATGTCACAAAAAAAATCAAGAAAACACAAAGGAAGACAACAAGAGAGGAAAAGAGGGACAAAGAACTAAAAGAAACACAGAAAACAATTAACAAAATTGAAATACAAAGTCCTTCCCTATTAATAATTACTGTAAATGTAAATGAATTAAACACCCTAATAAAATGGCATAGAGTGGCTGACTTGATAAAAAAAACAAAGAAACAAAAAACAAACAAACAAAAGATCTAGCTATATGCTATCTATAAGAGGCTCATTTTAGATTAAAGAAAACACAAAGGCTGAAGGTGAAACTATGGAAAAAAGATATTAAATGCAAATAGTAACCAAAAGAGAGTAGGGGTAGTGATACTTACATCAGACAAAATAGACTCTAAGTCAAAAAACTGTCACAAGAAGAAGAGAAAGACATCATATGATAAAATGAATTCAGCAGGAAAGTATAACAATTATAATTATATATGCACCCAACATGAGAAACCTAAATATATAAAGTGAACATTGGTGGAACTGGAGAAGAAATAGCAATACAATAATATAGGATATTTGCATACCCCACTTTCAATAATGGATAGAACATATAGACAGAAGATCAGTAAGGAAACAGAAGATTTGAATAACACTATAAACCAAATAGAACTAACAGACATATACAGGACATTCTACCCAGAAACAGCAGAATACTCATTCTTCTCAAATGCCTATGGAATATTTTCCAGTATAGATCACATGTTAGATGACAAAACAAGTCTTAACAAATTTAAGGAAATTTAAACCATACCAAATATCTTTTCCCAACACAAAGTAATGAAACTAGAAGTTAATAGCAGAAGAAACTGGAAAAATCATGAACATGTAGAAATAATGATAAAAAAAATCTCTTGAACAACCAATAGGTCAAAGAAAAAGTTAAAAGGAAGATTAGAAAATATCTTGAGACAAATGAAAAAGAAAACACAAAATAAAAAAACTTATTGTTAATGCACTAAAAGCTGTACTAAGAGGAAAGTTTATACTGATAAATGCCTACATTAAAAAAAGAAATATCTCAAATAAATGATCTAACTCTACACCTCAAGGAACTAGAAAAAGAAGAACAAAGTAAGTCCAAAATTTGCAGAAGGAATAAAATAATAAATATCAAAGCAGAAATAAATAAAACACAGAATACAAAAACAATAGGAGAAATTGATGAAACTGAGTTAATTTTTTGAAAAGATGAACATTGTCAAAACTTTAGCTGTACTAAAACAAAAAAAGACCTCAGAGCCTTTACAAATGATACTACAGAAATACAAAGGATTATACTATGAACAGTTCTATTAACAATTATATCCCAAATAATTAGATAACTGAGAAGAAATGGATAAATTCCTAAAAAAATACAAACTACGAAGATTAAATCTTGAAGAAATATAAAGTCCGTACAAACATATAACTACTAAGGAGATTGAGTCAGTAATCAAAAACCTTCCAACAGAAAACCTAGGATGAGATGTCTTCACTGTTGAATTTTACCAAGCATTTAAAGAAGGATTAATGACAATCATTCTCAAACTCTTTCAAAAAGTTAAAGAAAAGGAAATACTTCCTAACTTATTTAATGAGGTCAGCATTACCCTGACACCAAAGCCAGACAAAGACACTACAAGAAAAGAAAGCTACAAGTCCATATCCCTAATGAACATAGATGTAAAAATTCTCAACAAAATGCTAGCAAACTAAATTCCATGGCACATTGAAAGAATCATACACCATGACCAAGTGCAATTTAACTCTGGATTGCAAGGATGTTTCAACATACTCAATTTAATCAATGTGATACACCACTTTAACAGAAGGAAGGATAAAAATTACATAATCATCTCGATAGATTCATAGAAAGTATTTGATAAAATTCAGCACTTTTTCATGATAAAAACATCCAACAAATAGAAGAAAATTACCTCAATAGAACAAAGGCCAAATATAAAAAGCCCACAGCTAACATCACACTAAATGGTGAAAATAATGAAAGCTTTTCTTCTTAGTTAGGAGCAAGGGTTTTCCTCTTAGATTAGGGCAATGATGCCCACTCTTGCCATTTCCTTTTAACCTGATACTAGAAGTCCTAACTACAGCAATCTGGCAAAAACAAAACAACACAAAACAAAAAAGCATCCAAATTGGAAAACAAGAAGTAAAATTCCCTCTCTTAGCATATAACATGAACTTACATGTAGAAAACCCTAAAGAGTCCATGAATAAAGAAATTAATGAAAGTTGCCAGACACCAAATCAAGATATAAAAATAAGTTGTGTTTCTGTATATTAACAATAAACAATCTGAAAGAGAGGTTAAAAAGCAATCCCATTTACAATAGCATCAAAAGAATAAGATACTTAGAAATAAATTTAATTAAGAAGATGAAAGACTTATACACTGAAAACTATATGACAATGTATAATAAATTTTAACAATACAAAGATAAATGAAAAGATACCTCATTTTCATAGATTGGAAGACAATATTGCTAAAATGTACATAGTACTCAAATCTACAGAATTAATGCAATCCTTATTAAAATTCCAATGGTACATTTTACAGAAGTAGAAAAAACAATCTTAAAATCCATATGGAGCCACAATATGAATTTTGTGAATAGCCTGAATAGCCAAAATAGTCTTGATAATGAAGAACAAGGCTGGGGGCCTTACACTTTCTTGTTTTAAAACATATTACATAGTTACAGTAATCAAAACAGTATGGAACTAGTATAACAGACATATAGACCAATGGAACCAAATAGAGAGCACAGAAATAAGCCCATGTATATCTGATCAACTGATCTCCCATAAGGGAACTGTGAATATACAATGGGAGAAAGAATCGTCTCTTCAATAGGTGGTATTGGGAAAACTGTATAACCACATGCAAAAGAAGGAAATTGTATTCTTGTCTTACACCATACATAAAAATCAACTCAAAATGGATCAAAGACTTAAATATAAGACTTGAAACTATAAAAATCCCAGAAGTAAACATTTGGAAAAAGCTTTATGACATTGGTCTTTGCAATGATTTCTTGAATTACACTAAAATCACAGGCATTAAAAGCAAAAATAGACAAGTGGGACTGCATCAAAGTAAAAATCTTCTGCACAGCAAAGGAAACAATCAACAGAATGAAAAGGTAACACACAGAAGGGGAGAAAATATTTGCAAACCATGTATATGATAAGAGGTTAATAACCAAAATATATTAAGAACTCAAATAACTCAATAGCAAGAAAACCAAATAATCTGAATAAAAAATGGCTAAAGGACTCGAATAGACATTTCTCCAAAGAAGACATACAAATGGTCACTACTTACATAAAAAGATTTTCAGCATCAGTAATTGTAGGGAAATACAAATCAAATCCATATTGAGATATTACCTCACACTGTTATGATGGCCATTATCAGAAAGAAAAAAACAAAACATGTGTTGGAACGAATGTGAAGAAATTGGAACATTTATGCACTGTTGGTGGGCATGTAAAATGATGCAGCTGCTACGGAAAATAATATGGAAGTTACTAAAAAATTAAAAAATAAAACTACCATATAATCCACCAATCCTATTTTTGGTATTTATCCAAATGTATTGAAATCAGGATTTTGGAGGGATGTTTGCATTTCTATGTGCATTGCGGCCTTATTAACAACAGTGAAGTGGTGAAAACAAACTAAATGTTCAAAAATGGATGAATGGATGAGGAAAATAGGGATATATACATGTGATGAAATATTATTCAGCCACAAAAGAAGGAAATCTTATCAAATGTTAAAACATAGATGAACCCTGAGGACTTTATGTTAAATGAAGTAATGCAGTTACATAAAGACAAATACTGTGTGATTCTACTCATATAAGATACCTAAAATAGTCAAACTCATTGAGGCAGAAAGAATGGGGATTGCCAGGGGCTAGGGAGTAGTGGAAATGGGGAATTTCTGTTCAATGGGTATAAAGTTTCAGTTATGCAAGATGAAAGTGTTCTAAAGATCTTCTGGACAAAATTGAGCTTATAATTTACAATACTGTATTGTACACTTGAAAATTTGTTGAGGGCAGATCTCATGCTGTGTGTATTTTTACCACAGTAAAAAAGGAGATACAACAAACTGACAGCACAATTTTCTTCCTTTTTATATTTTTATGAAAAGACACCCTGAGCTACTGTTGTCATTTTGCAACATTGAGAAGTAAATGACAGAGTAGAAATATAGAGACAACTTTGATTATTGGCAATTTCTTTAAGTTGCTCAATTAACCAACCCTAGAGCCGCCATATCTTTGACTGCTTAAACCATTTTATGTTGAGTTTCTGCTATTTGCACCCCAACATTTCTCAACAGATAAATCATTGGTAAAGACTTGTCTTTAGCTAATGGGAGTTACCTCACTGGGAAATGCCAGTAAATGAATCGGAGAAAAACAATTTAAAAATAAAAAATAAATGAAGACAACATGTTAAACATAGAGTTAACATTTGATCCAGCAATTCTGCTCCTATGTATATACCCAGGAGAAAAGAAAACTTACGTCTACACAAAAGTTGTACATGAATGTTAATAGTAGCAATATTATAATATAATAGCTAAAAGATGGAAACAACCCAAATATCCATCAACTGATGTATGAATCAACAAAATGTAGTATATCCATACATTGGAATATTATTTGGCAATAAAAAAGAATAAAGTGCTGATATATGTTATAGCATGGATAACATTGAAAACATGTTTAGTGAAAGAAGTCAATCACAAAAAGCCCATATTGTATGATTTCATTTATATGAATGTGAAGAATAGGCAAATCCATAGAGATAGAAAGCAAATTAGTGGTCGCCAGGTATTTGAGGGAGAGGAGTGACTAGTAATGTGTATGGGGTTTCTTTTTAGGGTGATAAAATCTCCAAAAGTTAAGTAATAATGATAGTTGTGCAACTTTGTGAATATACTAAAAAACCACTGAGTCATACTCTTTAAAGGATTGAATTTTATTATATGTGAATTATATCTTAATAAAGCTGTAATTAAAAAAATAAGGAAATAAATAAAAACAACTCAGGAGAAAAGGCCCACCAAAAATCTCTTTGGATGTCAGTGCAAGACAAGCACATGTTTTACAAGGAAAAGAAAATTAGATTATCCTATGGGTTTTCAAAATTAATGTAGAAATTCCAGAGTTCCAGAAGAAAATAGAGTACCATATTTAAGATATTCAAGGAAAAGAAATGTATGTCAAGAAATTTATATTCAACAAAACTGTCCTTCAAGTATAAATGGCACTTACAAACTGGTCAACATGCAAGAACTTTCGGGGACATTGTTACCAGGAGCCCTTCTGAAAATGGAATGTGCTAGTGAATGAGCTTCAGACAGCCAGAAATGACTACAGTGACATGGGATTAGGAAGATGGAAGTGAGTGGTAAGTATTACATATACATCTGATAGTTTATTGTAGAATTAAGACCAGGTGAAACTCAAAGTGAGAGAACACAGCATGCAGGCTATATGTTTTGACAGTACAGATATAGTAAACCATTTATAAAATGGCAGGAGAATGAGGAGTGCCTGTGAAAAATTTTGTTTTAGCTGTTTTTAATAATCATATTAGTTGTCATTAGTTTAAGCATTTTAAAAGATTTTTGGTAATCATATTATATAGATAGTAGCATTATTGGTATTGTTATTCTGAAACTGTTGTGTGTACATAAAGTGGGATAAAGCAAATGTGTAAGTGTGGAATATTATAATTTGATTATCCCCTGGATCTTAGAGGGACAGATTCTCAGTGTGAGAGGTAGCATACACAAATGCAATACAGAAAACTAAAACCCCTGCAATCCTGAATTTGAACTGGAATATTAGTATGGATATGTAGCTTTGTCCCCTGAAGATGCCAAGAAATGATGACTGACCCAATATCAATGAATATCTCTAGCACCCTGATTTTGGTTTCCAAATACTATATCCCATCAAAGGAAACCAGGGGTTCTTGGAAAAATGGTATATTTACATTTTGAGGCAGAAAAATGTACAAGATGAGCCAGGAAGCTATCAAAGACCACCAGAGTCATGTCACAAGGACACAGGAGACAACTTGAAGAGGCTCTCACAGGCCAAACATGGAACAATTTAAGTTTCAATAAGGATAAAACTGAAATGGACTGCAACTCATGCATTTATAATATTAAAAAGTAAATTCATCCTTGTCAGAATTTCAGAAAACTAATTCGTTATCTTGAAAACTGAGTAAATAAAAGGAAAGAATCATAGCTTTATTCTGGTTTTCCTATGTGAATTGTAGCATGAGTAATTAAGTAGTAGATGAAGGGAATCATCTCCTTATAAAATTATTTCAGGTAATAAATGAAAATAAAATGATAGGATATTATCATTATGAAACCCCTAAGGAATTGAGGGGATCTAGGCATTGACCATCATTGGCTGCAAACATCAAAAAGCAAGAAAAATTAGACATTATGTGCTTCCTGATTAAAGAACATACCACAACCCCAGAGTCTTTCAAATGCATTGTAGCTGAGTCTGATCAAACTTCTGCATGCAGCTGCCAATTTCCAGGCCAAAAAGAGGATAGAGGAATGAGTTTAATGGTCCTATGAGGATGGAATCAACAAATGCAGACTGTGGGAAACTGTACAGGACAAAAACCCCAAACTCTTCAGCAGATATATTATTTTAAAAAATATATATTTAAAAAAATTTTTTTTAAGAAAGACAGAGAAAGAGATGGGTGGAGGAGGAGCCTGTAGATTAAAACAGACTGTAAAAACTTATGAAAAAAAGACAAAAACAGGGTTTAGGGATGAAAACTTGGGTGATAAAAACATGAAGAAACACAAGGAAGCAATGACTGTAGAGGTCAGGTCACTCTTGGAGGGAGAGAGAACGCTGCAGTTGGGATGGAACATGTGGAGAAGATTCTAGTGTGGCAGGCAAAGTTCCGTTTTTTGACCTGGATGTTTATAAGGGTGTTCATAAACACCCTTATTAAATATATAAATAAATAAATAAATAAATAAATAAAGTTATTTATTTACTTATGTTATATCACTATTTACTATTGTTATTTTCATCTTACATGTAAGAAAACTGAGGCACAGAGATGTTGAGGATAACATGACTAAGTTCACACAGATGCTAAGCCCCCTTGGAGTTAAATATTATTCACCTAAGAAAGATTTCTGGCTCACTCAGGTAGCAAAAGCGGCTTTCAAGGGGAATGGTGTAGAAAATGTGTTTTGGGTTTGTTAGTTAATGGATTCATTTAATCATTTCACAAATTTGTTGTCGCTGTTGTTGAGCATCTACTCTGTCCCAACCACTGTGCTGCAGAGGCACATGTGCTGTCAGTGACTCATGCTGCCTTCACACTGCTGCAAGGTACCACCAGGGTGTTTAGCAGTGGGATGGGTGCAGGTTTATTGAGGAATTGAGGTTTAAGCTGAGACCGAAGGATGAAGTACAGTTCGTCAGCCTGAGGAGGATGGAAGTATTAGCACAGAGGAAACTGCCAATGTAAAGGCCTTGGGTCACAGATGAGGAAGGTACCTGCCGGGAATGCAGAAAGGATTTCTGAATTTTTCCAGTATTTAAACCTCACCTCTACTCATGCAGATCCTATTTAAGGACAAGTGGCATTAGAACAACCAAATCAAACCAAACCAAAACTAAATCCAAACATTTGTACACAAAGTGAACCTACATTGAACTTTACAAGGAATGAATCTCTCTCTGTCTCTCTTTCTTTCTCTCTCTCCCTCTCATGTTAACTGAACAACATGCAGAGTTAATACATTTAGGGAAGAGTGGGCAGGTGGCTCTGGACCAATTTGAACTAAAATTATACTACATTTAGCCTTGTTTAGTGCAGAACTAGAGGGCTGAATTAGTGTCAGTGCGAGGTAGTTCACAGTGTCACGTCTTATTACATTATTAAAAGTTTCAGAAAAGAGGGGTAGTAAGTTTCCATCACAAGAAGGCTTTGAGAGACTAGATCACTATATGGCAACAATCCCTGTGTTGAGGAGATTGGCCTTGGCGAAGTCAAAGATTCTTTCTAAGTGTTTTTTTCTTAAAATAAGAACATTAGACCATTCTCAGAACAGAATGACTGTTGACTACGAATATTTCATTAGGTCTGGGCCCATGTGGAGACTCTGAACTGTCTTTTGATAACTGGCTTTAAACTCAAAGCAGCTGACTTGAGGAGAGCACCCTCTGAGCGCGTGGAGGCCACAGGTCCAGGGGCCCCTCGCCTGCCAACACAGGCTTTGCCTCTATTTGGGACCATACTGGCCCTGCCTTGAGCTCAGCCCTGACCGTGGCTGGGGCTCCTCTCCCAGCACTGACAGCCTCGTTCCCTTCTCTCATAGTCATTTCCATCCTTGCTTCTCAGTTTTCTCATCTGTAAAATGAAGATACCTCCACCCCCCTGTCAGTGATATCTCAGGACTCGCCTGGCATTTACACTCTGAGATTCTCTGATTAATATGTACCAACCAATGTTTCACTAAACAAAAATGATTGAGTGAGGTTGCTAACCGTGACCTGCAGGCCCAGGGAATTGTGGTCAGAGCTTCAAAGTTCACTAACAAACTATTCATTAACCAAGATCTCCAGGTCCTGAGTTATACGCTATTATTTTCCTAGGCAATGGGCAACGGAATTTCTCAACTGTGAAAGAAGCATACCTTACAGATTTCATCAATGCACACAGTTATCTATGTGGTAAATCTTGCTTTTTCTCGACTTGTTCATAAACTTCATTATCTAGAGCTTCCCCCTTTTTTCCCTTTACCCAGATACCACTAATATTTTCTTCATCTATATAATTTACTGTATTATTTACATTTTATATTTTGCCACCAAAATTCTTCTGAGCTTGAGTTTTCCTTTTTGTTTCTTTTCTTTCATATTCTAAAATGCATTTCTGTGGTAAAAACAAAAGAGCACAGGCTTTGGAATAAGGCAGACTTGGGTTTAAATCCTCTTTTCTAATTATTAGGATTTATTTGGGGAAAGATATCATCTCTTTGAGCCTCTGCTTCCAGATCTCTGAAATGGAGATGGAACAACTTCTTTACAGTGCTACAGTGATGATTAAATGAGATAATCAGTGAAAAGAGCTGGCGTAATACCCTACGCAAGGATTAGTTTTCTGTGCTTTCCTTCATGTTACTAAGAATAAGCCTCAACAAATGTCTTTGTCCTTTATTTTTCTTTTAGCTTTACTCATACTCAGCCAAACTTTGTGGTTAGAGTTGTCCAAGGGAAGGAAGGAGTATATCATGTATTCATATATGCCCACTCGTGCTTAATTCACCTGGTATTTGAGGTTGTGATTTAGGATACTGTTCTTTTTTGCCTTCAATATCTATGATATACCCAGGCGTGTTTGGGACATTACAGCTATGCTTTCCTTCTTCCCTGTTTGAGGTGAACATCTAATAATTTATATCATACTTTTTTTTTCTAGAAATTCCCCCAACTGGTCTACCTATGCACTGATTCACCACCTATATGATTATTGTGGGAGCCGTGGTGTACGTACAACGGTCATATGGCCCGCAGAATGAAACCTGGGCTCAAAAATCTAGCTTGGTCCACATTTAATTGGTCATGATGGGCACATGACTCAGGATGGACCAATAAACTTCCCCCAAAATCTGGATTTGATTTGAGAGAATTAATTTAATCTCTTTATATAGGTGCTGGATATTGAACAATCAGTCTTAGAAGCTTTCAGAACTATTTCCCACAGTGGATATAAGTAAACTGAGAAGTGTGATTTGCAATGAGAGAGACAAATGAAGGAAATGCATGGAGGGAAGTAGAGATGAGTGGGCTTAAGCTGAATTCTCTCTGGCCTTGCAGCCACTGATTCCATTGGTTCTCAAGGGCTACCTGCCTCCCTGCCTTCGGGCACCCTTCCAATAAATGTCCCCATATTTGCTCAAAGTAATTCAAGTTGGATTTTGTTACTTATAACCAAAAGGAATTTGACTGGTGGTGATATTAAAACTCACAGCCTGATAACCTGGATGGCCACTACAGCACTTAAAGACAAATAACTTCTTTGCAAAGATTGTATTGTGTTTATGTCTCCTGCAGCATTCTTTACTCCTGATGTTTGTCCATGTGCTAATGCTGTGTATATACAGGCTTTCCAATTCACTTTTAGCTCAGCAGAGACTTATTAAGGACTGTGGTTCATTAGGGTAAATGGGAACATTTTGTGGGAACCTCTGTTAACCCCGCATGCCCTAAGAAGAATTTGTCTGGGTTTAAAGCAGAAGATTCCAGATGGGTCTTAAGTACTGGACTCAGGATCAGTTTAAACAACCTCAGTATGTAAGAACCATAATCCTTTTGTCACATTGGAAAACTAGTGACTCTGAGTGTGTCAGAGTAATAACCAAAAAATCACTCAGTTATGTGGAAAGTAGGAAGTGTTGTCCATAAATAAAAATATGAATTCTAGATTAAACTGTCTTAGTTGGAGTCATGATTTTGACACTTAGCAACTGTATGATGTTGGGCAAGTTATTTATACTCACTGTACCTCAGTTTTAAACCTGTAAAAAGGGAACAAAATCAGTAGTAACATTGTAAGGTGACGTGAAGCTTAAACGAAGTAGTATGTGTAAAATAAGTTGTCTGGCTCCAAGTGACAGTGCAATAAATGTTAGCTATTATTTTTATTATTACAGCTATATAACCTTAGCTCGATTCAAAAATTCTTGTGTGCCTTAATCCCTAATTGGCATTAATACCCTGAAATTATTTTACTTTCATATTTCTGCATGCTGGGTAGAGTTATATTTTTAATTATATGCAGAAATTTTTATACAGGACAAAGATAGGTGATAGAAGAGAAAAAAAATTGATTTCCTATCTTTAGAAGTTTAGAGTTCAATGGATGAGCTAGGACAACAGTTAAAGAAGATAAAAAATACTTAATAAACATAAAAAACAAGCAATTAGAATATATATCACAAGTCAAATTAATACTAAAATAACAGTATATTTATCATATGTACAAGGATTTAGCCTATTTTTCTTACAGTAAATACTCAAATGTGTGGATTACCAGTGAAAACAGGAAAGACAAGTGTCTCAGAGAATGAATTTTACTTGAAATTAAAAGTGAGTAGAGGCATGAGTTTGAAGAGATGAACCAGATGGAGCTCTTCAGGAGAGGAGAGGCATCAAAATAGACCTGGAGTAGGAGGTAGAGATATTCTGAGTATCTTTCAACAAATAATGTTTGAACACCTGTTATGGGCTATGCAACTGTATTAATGATTGAATTTGCCAATATAAATAAAAATACTTAATACTGACAGAAAACTTACACTCTAGACTGGCAGACACATGAATAGCTACAATGAGGAACGGGGGACAATTCTTTGCAAATATTAAACCCACATATTCTCATATTCTTCCTAAATGTGTTTTCTTGCAACTTTATCCCAGGCTGAGCCACCAGGCTTTTTCCCCAGGAAGGACAAGAAAGCAATTGCTTAGAAAAGAGGTCACTAATTAGTCTTAAAATTTAAAGCTGACTTTCTAGACCTTTTTAGGGTGTCAGTAGTTCTGAAAGAGGTCAGGAGAAAGGAAATGATTTTCTGAATTACTTTATCTTTTCTTAGTGCACCAAGAGATAAGTAAAAGACTGGATGGAAGAGGTAGACTCTTTGTGCCAGGAGTAAAGAGATCTCAGGATATTGAGGGAGGACGTGGAAAGAAAGCCAATAGCCTTGAGTTTGGTGAGCAAAGAGGACAGAAAGATATAACATAGGAGAAGATGAAGACCCCTGGAGGAATCCTAGCTTCCAGCTTGTTTCCACATGCAAATGATCTCTATGTGGTGGGTGGAGGTGCAGCAGAAAGAAACCAGGTAGCCCTCTGTCTCTTAAGGCCCAGGTTCAGAGTTCAGGTGAACAGAGGTTCTCAGGTCAGAGCAAGCAGAGGTCTATGTTCAGAATAATGAACCTAAGTATTCTGGGTTTCAAGCCTGAACCAAATAACTGGGGTCACACATTTTAATGGTGTTCCCATTGTATCACTCCGAATGCATTTTCATTACATATCTGAAGGCATTCATGCCACTACACAGGGGATTATAATACAGTTTGACAAGAAGAATGAATTGCTCAGAGTTTGGGTAGGGATGAGGGGAGGAAGAATTTTTATGCAGTACCTAATAAGGGGTAGATGAGAGGGCTTCTATACTGATGTGATGTTTAAGCCAAGTCTCAAAGGATAAGTAGGAATTAAGTAAAATTAGGAAAGTGGGATTGGCCTTATAGGCCTAAAACACCACATATGCAAATGTATATAAGGGAAAAAAAATGTTCTAAGTGTTGTGTTCCAAATGGCTGCAGCACAGAGTTTGAGGCATGTCTTATCTTCTCCAAAAAACAGACTCTAGGACAAAGATTTCAGTGTAGGAAGTCACCCGGAAGTGCCTTCAATGTCAACACCCATCAGGGAGTAAAGGAGACAGGATTGGGCAGTGGGAGAAGTTGGCCTGCGACGCAGTTACAACAGAGATCTCAAATGACCCCATAGTGTATTCTGGAGCTGGGATGGCCCTTCAAAATTTGTCTCAAGTTGAGCAAGGGGAGGGCCTTTTTATCTTCCACTAACCTTGGATGAAAGTACAGGGGTGAAGGAGTAATCTTGGGTGAGGCAGCTTTTTGGTTGAAAGCAATTCTCAGAAAAGGGTTTCAGCTGTGAGCTGTCAGCTGGCAACATCCCAGTGGCTGGAGAAATGAGTGACTTGGACATGAAGGGGAATGAGGGTGGCACGTCACTGCACCCACTGCAAGGAATGAATTTACAATAGACGAAGTTAGAGAAGTAAGCACATAACAGGTAATACAGGGCCTTATAAATCACATTTGCAGGTTTGGGCATTTTTTAAAAAAAAGCAATAGGGAATTACTGAAGGGTTTTAAACAGGAGGTTAAATCAATGTGATCATGTTTGTACTTTTAAAAGATCACTATGGCTGCTGTGTCGAGAATTGATTTGAGGGAGAGAATAATGGAGGCAGGGAGTCTTATTAGGGAGTTCTTGCAGCCCTCAAAGAAAGAAATGATGAGGTATGAATTTCTTAAGTGGACGTGAGAATGAAGAAAAGTGAACTGATTAAGGAAATATAGACAAAACAGAATTAATGGTATCCACTTGCCAATGAATGGGATGTGAGTTGATGGAGAAAGATGAATAAAACCATAGTTCCTGACCTGGGAATCTGAAATAGGAAATTTGGCCAAAGACAACGCTATGTGTTTTTTGTCTTCTGTTCTTTCTTTCCGGCACAGGGAAAGCTACACTTGGCAATGCCCTTGCAGTTAGGAGGAACCATGACGTGTAAATGGAAGCGATGTGCGTTACTTCTGGGATGAAGCAACAGAAACCCTTGTGCTACTGTCTAGTTCTTTTCTTCTTCTTTGGCAAGAAGCAGGGAGGCCATATGTTGAGATTGTAGAGCCACAGAATCTAAGCAGCTGGGAACCCTGAGTCACCTCACGGAGGACAGCTGCTTTGGATTGTTGCCCGGTCAAGAGAGGACCTTGTACGAGCTAGAAATAAACTGTGTATGTCATGCTTTTGAGATTTGGGAGCTGTTTCTTCCTGCAGAATAAGGCTAGCCTATTCTGACAAATACTGGAATGTAGGAGTTTGTGTGCGTGTCCTGTGTGTGTGGGGTGGGGGTGGGGGCAGGGTTGGGGAGAAAAAAGGAGGGAAGTAGAAAGAGCAAAATGTGAATTTAGTTTTAGGAGTGTTGACTTTAATATAACTGAAAAATATTTGAATGGGCATGTCCAGTATGCAGTTAAAAATATGGATGAAGAATTTGAAGCAAAATCTAGACTACAGATACAGATTTTGAAAGGTGTCATAGCCAATAAGTGGAGCCATGTGAGGAAACACTCTGATGTAGAATTATCTGAGAATATTCTTTTCCTGGTAATGGCTGTTTTGGTCTTTTTTAGAAAGCAATGGCATTCTAGGAAGCTTTACCCTTTACTTCTAAAACTGCATTTACTATATAAGTCAACCTCAATATCACCATACATTATAAAGAAATTTTCATTTTTTCCCTACCTCCTGATACTGTGAAGCATCAGGGTACCCTACTTGAAAAGCAGAGGAGCCAACCTCAACCTCATGGAAGAGCAAACGAACCAAACAATTATCATTAAAAATCTGCAGCCAGTTTCTTTTTCCCTTGAAGTGATATCTCAAACTCAAATTAGGAGTCATTTTGAAAAATTTCCTAAAGGGGCTCTTTGGTTACACAAATGTAAAATAAACCAATACATTATTGTTGATAACTATAAAGTAATCTGAATGCTATTGCTTTAGACACAGAATCTGTGAGAGCTATTTGGTAATGTAAATTTTACATGATTAAACCAGACTTCATAGTGCTGCAGACTCTCTCACTTTTGGAGGACAGAAATATGACAGGATCTGATATGAATTCAGCCTGCACTGTGCTTGAACTGTTGCCTATTCTTGTTCAGATGTATGTATTTAATACATGTTCCTGCTTAGCAGTTAGTTGCTAGATGCCTAAACAGAGACTCTAAGAGTTCAACAGCAAAATGTGCAGGCATGAGGCTTGCACCATGTTGCAAGAAGGGTAGAAACAAGGAAGTAGTTTGAGTTTGGCTCAGTCAAACATGGTCTAAGCTGTTGACGTCCTTCACACAAATAACCTAAATGTTATGGTGAAAATATACTGAACTAGTATATTTATTATCATTTCACATATAAATTGAGTCACAGAAAGATTAAGTGACCTCTAAAAAAGGAATACACCAAAAGATAAGGCCAATGCCATAACTCACATTTGGTTGTCTTTGATTCCAAATTCCAAACTCTTTCTTCCTGGCCACACTGTTTTAAATGAGACCATCTCAGGTGTGTTATTTACATCCCTCTATATTACGTAAAGGACGTGATCCTTTAAAAAAAATTTTTGGTTCATGGAGCTTTGAAACATTTTAGAAAGAGTATTAGTCTTCATTCTCCCTTTTGTTTGTGATAATGGAAACACTTCCTTTTTCTCTCTTCTGGTGTTCACTAGAGCAGCTGCTCAAAATGTCACAGCTTTTCCAGTTAGCTGTGGTTCCTGTCTCATGGTGGGGAGGAAAGGACCCACGAGATAACATCTCTGTAATAACACATCCAAAGGCACCTACTTCTGGTGAGAAACAAAGAGCCCTGTCCTCGTCCGGAACCATCATCCTTCCCTCAACCCACGCGCATGCGTCTCATTTGGTGTTTCATCTCATTTTCCTCGTTCTGTTCTGATTGAACATCATCATTTTTGAATGGGTTGTTATCACCATCTCTGTGAATAAATGGAATATGAATACCCTGAGAATTCCCACTCATGCATACAAACTCTTTTCTATTCTACAAAGGGAAGAAATACAATTGCTGAATATTAACAGCCCATTAGAGATTAGAATTTAAGATTAGACAAGATCTGCCTAATGCTTTTATTATTCAAAGGTAAATGATAGGAAAGGGAGGGGCAAAGCAAGGAAATAATTTAGAGAGGAAACTAATATATATTAAGTGCCTATTATGTATCTTGTACAGAAGATTTTCAACTTACAAATTTTCAATTCGTGAACTCTCACTATTTGAACAAAATTATACTGCAATTAAAAGCGCCCACCACCAATAGATGGGGTTACCAGTAATGTTAGGTCATTTTAGTCATTGTTTATCTTGAGTCATAGGAAGTCTGCTATCCATGTGTTAATTCTGAGGTAATTTATCATCATGATTAACCATATCATGTCTGATAAGTACAAAATAAAGGCCAAAAAGAAAAAGCGTGGTGGGATGGAAAATAGAAATAATTTTTATAAATTAGAAATGATGAGGAAATGGATAACTATTGCACAAGTATATGAGATGACTCATTTTTCAATAAGAATGAATCCAGAGCCGGGTACAGTGGCGTGCACCTGTAGTGCCAGCTACTCAGGAGGCTGAGGCGGGAGGATCGCTTGAGTCCCAGAGCACCCCAAGAGCCCACCACCATCAGCTCTCCCAAAATGTTGAAGTTTCTTTATCTGCCTGAGATCCAGACCCATCTAGGAGAACACTTCTTCTTTTCTTCCCATCCCTGTAAGACCAGGGATGTGACCACACCTGGACAGACTCTTTAAGAAGATTATGTCCCATCTCTCACACTCATTTAATTTCCAAAAGGAACTATTTACCAGTTAATCTTTTTTCCCTAGTCCTTCATCCTCCCTAGTAATACTTTATTGGCTCTGAGCAGAATTCCTTTTTCCTACTCCCATAACCTGTTTTGCCAGAAAGGTATATAAGCTTCTGAACACTGTTGGGGAGTTGAATATTCATTTTCTTAGGGTTCTCATGTATACGTGTTTAAATAAATTTGATAAATTTTCTCTTATTAATATGCTTTATTCTGAGTTGATTTTTCAGCAAATTTTCACAGGGAAAAGAGCTTCTACATGGTTCCAGTACTTTTTCATACATTGTCTTATTTAATCTTCAGAACAACTTTATAAGTTTGGTATTATACTTCCTATTTTGATATTTGAGTTAACCAAGCCTGTATAAAGATAACCAACTTTGCTAGGTAGATAGCGAGGGATTCTGGGTTTCCCAGGGATAAAAGTGGGCCCCACCTTAATCCTATCCAGAGCGACTGCCATACCTGGGATGGGAGGGAACACCCTACGAATCAGCCAATCAGAACTTAGCATGCCAACTGCCAAAGAATGCAGAGGACTCTCCAGCCCACGGACCAAGCGGCATAGGTATGATAGAGTCCAGAAAGTGACCTAGAACAACCCACATATGTAGTAAGACTCAGGTCATGCAACTCCCAACTGTCCAATCAAAGTGGTTCCATGGTGACCTCTGAACCATGAGAGAGGTCCCAATTCAGGCACTATTAAACAAGATGCAGACCATAACCAGGCCCTTCCTTTTGCTCTCCCTTTGCTGCAACAATAGGTCTGGTTGTCATCTGTGGCATATGTACCATGATCTGTAAACCTATGTCTTGCTCTTGCTCTATAATCCTATCTTTCTTTCCTCAATAAACCTAATTTTCATGCTTGCCTTACTTTGGTGAATCTGGTCATTCTTTGGCCACGAGCATGCCAAGAACCAACATTTCAGACCCTGAAACCCGACAACTTGACCAATGTCACATAGCTAGTAAGGAATTTCAATCTCATTTTTATTAGAATTCAAAGCTAAGACTTGTTCTGTTATACCATGATGTTGCTCATAAAACTAATATATGAGGAACATTTGGAATTTTCATATACTTTATTAAAGCAATTATGTAAAAATCCCTAACCTTCAGTAGGGTCCATGATGTTCTAAAATAAAATTCTTTGCAGAAGACTTACAAATACATTTAGATTGTTCAAATATCTTCCTGACAGAGTCGTCCTTCATTCTTGGCTGATGATGCATAATGTCATTCACATCCATGGCTTTTACCATCAACTATATGTTGATGGCTTCCACATCTACACTATGCAAAGATAGAATCCAGTTTTTCATTAGCCATATCCATCTGGATAACACACCAGAAAATCAAACTTAATAGGCTTCAAACTGAGCTCATCTTTGCTCTAAACTGCTTCTCCTAAGCTAATGTTACTATCTATTCATTTATGCAAGAAATTCACCCTAGGCAACCCGTATTCCTTTATCCCCACATCCTTAGTGTCTCTCTTATTTAACTCTCTATTCTAGAACAACTTCTCAAGGGCAAGTTCTCATCTTTTGCCTAGACTACTGCAATAGTTTCCTGACTCATCTTCTAGCTTCCAGTCGCACCGTCATTCAATCCATACTCTATTCTAACATAATGATCTATCAAAAAATGACATTCTGACCATATCCTTGTCTTGTTATGAATTTGGAATAAGTTTCTGTTTCAAGTATTCTTTGGTTACAAACAACAGACACACACTGTAGTTAATTTAAGCCCCCCAAAAGGGGAGGTTAATTTGTTAGAAAAATTTAGCATTAACAAAAATTAAGGAAAAGCTGAATGACCAATTTGGGGACTATTAGTATCTGAGTGACCCAGCTCTGTCTGCTTTGTATACCAGTTCCTCCATTCAGGATTCAGGATCAAGTGCCTGGCTTAGCTTCTGTCATGCCAATACCTCTGGGAAGTTGTGAGGGTGAAGACCTGTGACTGATGGTCTCACCAGGACTTTGCAGATCCCCAAAAAAGACTATGTGCTATTACTTAAGAATTGTTGGGAAAGCAAAAACAGCTGACTCATATTCCTCTTCATTTTTAAAGTCTATACTTCTTAGTACGTCCTTGTCATTCAAGGTCCAAAATGATCTGGCCCTTACCAGCTTTTCAAACATGCTGTGTGTTATATTCTGTTTCTCAGTCTAGAAATTCTGCTGTCTACTTTACATGGCAAATATGCTACTTACTCTTTAAGATTCAACTGAAATGTCATTTCCTTAGTGTTGTTTTCCTTAATTTCACCAGGAAGGATTGACTACTCCTTTCCTTGTTCCCTTGTTAAACCCTCTACATATCCTAGTAATAATGCTTATCAAGTCTTGTTGCAATTATTTCTTTACAAGTTGGCTTCCCTGGCTATATTGTGTTGGTCTTTAAGGATTAAGATCTCATTTCATTAATCTGTGCATCCTGAGAATATAGCACAGTGCCTGAAATACATTTGGAGTTGAACATACATTTTTTGAGCAAAAGAATGAATGAATAAAACTGCCTTTCTTCAAAGCATTATACTGCTAGAAGCATGCTAATAAAATGAGATGGTAGGCTTATTTCTTATTTTCAAGCACCTCTTGTGAAATAAAGCACTAATTAAAATTTTTTATTCACTTTAGAAGTAATTCTTTTGCATTTCCCATTGTTTCCTGTTTAAATATATTGAATTAGAATTTTAGTGTGAAAAGAAAACTTTGTTCTTATATGCACAACTTTTTCTCCCTAGTAACTTTTTTCTGTTAGCTTTTTTCCTATTATAGTCTTTTGCTGCCCTCTTTGCCTTCATATATTTTCCTTCATTTTTTTCTTTTCTTTTTTTTGGTTTCTTTTGGGGTTTTGTCATTATGAGGTTTGAATAGCTCCTCCCCAGTCTACACGGAGGCAAAGAATTGGCAACATATTCTCCACGGGAGGCCCTTGAGCCAGAGTGGAGATAGGGTGGGAAGTGAAATGAGGCTTTTGTTAGGGCCTCTTTTTCTCTTCTTTCCAGGCTGAAATGGATGTATCATCTTGGCCAATTAGAAGTTTTCTTTGGTGCTTGATTATTTAGGCCAAATATCCTCTCCGGGCTGTCTTAATCTGCAAATGCACAATACATAAATCACAATATCATGTAGTTCTGTGTGGAGAAGTAAGAAACGGAAAAAGATATTGAACTTGCTGTTGCAAAGAGTAAAAAAACAAGAAGAAAGTAGAGCCCAAACTACCTGTTCACTTATAATGAGAGGTTAGAAGGCCTTGAGCAAAATTTCCAAAAGCCTGGACCTGGGCCCAACATCCTCTACTATTGTCAGTTGAGGAGCTATTGCAAGGCCCTCTTCCATTTTATGGATCCGTTAGCTTTTTAATTTTTCTTTCAATTTTCTCTGCAATATATAATTAGAGAATAAATCTACATTAGCTGGTAAACTTCCATAGAAGAGTGGTGTTTTACTTGAGTGTTTTTATTATACACAACTAATCAGGGAAAAACCCCATGATTCTTCCCTGAAACTCTACCCCCACCTCCCACACTCCCTCCATCTCAGGAATCCCTGGGTTGGAAAAGGATTTGGAAAGATTATCCAGATAATATCATAGGCTAAGTCCAGACTTCAGACAGAAGGGCCAGGTGAATATTTAGACAGAAAGGCAGGATGGGACAGGGAAGTGCTCACTGAGCTTGGTGTCAGACAGTCCTCATTGGCCATGTCACCTTGCACGGTCACTTGAGCCTCAGTCCTTCATCTGTAAAACCTAAAATAGGGATAATAGTTATACCCTCTGCCATAACAGACTGTTGCAAGGATCATATGAGATTACACACACACACTAATACACATGGTATATGATGTAGACATATACATGTCTATATACTGGCAGATATTGTAATTATGTGTAAAATCCTCCAGTCTCCTTCAGCAGCTTAATCCAAAGAAAAATGCATGTTGTAGTCAGAACATTTTCTTTATGTCTCATTGAAATTCCTTGTTCTAAAATTTGAATTAACTCAGTGGAGTAGAAATAGAAGAAGGTAGCTTCAAATAATTAATTGAGGGCCCGACGTGTGAGGAGAAAGTACTGGCTTTTCAGCAAGTTTCTTCCTCCCCCTTCCTTGCCACCCCCACCAGTCCTTATCACCTCACAAGATCATCCTAGATCTCTGGTCAAGATGAAGGGATCAAGCCCCAACTCTCACAGGTGACTTAATGTTACTTAAGTTATCTCACCAAAGAATATTCACTACCAATGAAAATTTTTGCAGACTCCATAATTCAAAATCTTAAATCTTTAGTGATAGAATTTAAGCCAGTCAGATAAATTGTTTTCAGCAAGCCTATCTTTCCTGTTCTCTCTCTTTCTCTCTCTCTCTGTCTCTATCTCTCATAACACTTTGCATTGCATTGAAAAAGGAACTATATCGTGTCACAACAAAACCACAGATCAGGGAAAGTGGTTTTGGTAGAACATGATATTACCTCTTTCAAGTTTACATTTTGCATATTTAAATTTACCTAGAAAGTGCCAATTGTAAACGTGACTGCAATCTCCACTGTCCATTTCACAGCGTCTCGCTAAGATCATGTGAGGTTATTTGATCAATCCCATTCTTCCGAAGGCAAAATCAGGAGGCTGCTGATTTCCCCCGTAGTTCCTTGTGCAATGGATGTACTAAAAATAATCATAAGAAGAGGGACTTCAGCACTTTTCTTCTCATCTACAATGTACCTCATTTAAGGGGAATGGTCAAGCTAGGGGAGGGTGTGGCATGGTGGACTCTAACCGTTCTAGTCATACATGCACTGCACCCAAAATTTTCGAGGGAACACCCTCAGTATTATGTACTGCTGTCATTAGTACATATCTCAAAGCAGCCACTTGTTGGAGGTCCATCTTACAAATCTTCACATAAATCCAAATTGCAAGTAAGCGTGATAATTTCATTTTTTTCTGATTTCTTGTTAGTCCTTTTTAAAAAATTTTTTTTGATGTGTCTAAATCAGGGTTTATCAACAATGATATTATTGCCATTTTTGGCTACATAATTCTTCGTTGTGGGTTCTGTCCCATGCATTTTAGGATATTTAGCAGCATCCCTATCTTCTACCTATTAGCTGCCAGTGGCATCTCCCCAACTGGGACAATAAAACTATCTCCAGACATGCTAACCTTATTCTGAGGGGCAAAAATCATCCCCTGTTGAGAACCACTGGTTTAAAGAAATACATTAGTAGCAGAATTTGAGTCAAATATGTCACTTTCAATGTGAAGTTTTTTTCAGGGATATTTAAAACCTTTTTTCAACTTAAAGAGGGTGCATTAGTTAAAGCAAGATACTATAATCACTAGATACACTTACCAGACATTGGTAAAATGCAGTATTTAACCATACGCTATAAATACATGGGTTAGGGCATCCTTGTCAGTCCCTCTCACTATAGAACTCCTATTCTTACCTCAGGATATGGGCTATGTTGACGTGGATATCAGAGATAGCCTGTCCAAGGGTAAAGGGAGGGAGGTTCTTATATGCCAACTCCTGTAGGCAGTATTTAAAGGCTGCTTCCAAAAACTCCATGACGTTGATCTGGGCAATGATTTTTTGGATATGACTTCAAAAGCACAGGCAACAAAAGCAAAAATAGACAAATGAAATCATAACAAACTAACAATCTTCTGATAGCAAAGAAAACAATCAACAGTGAAGAGACAACCTGTGGGTTGGGAGAATATATTTACAAACCATACATCTGATAAGGAGTTAATATCCAAAATATATTTTTAAAAACCCTCAAACAACTAACTCAATAGCAAGAAAACAACCCTATTAAAAAATAGGCAAAGGACCTCAATAGACATTTCTCAAAAAAAAAAAGGACACACAAATGGCCAAAAGATACATGAAAAAATGTTCAACATGACTAGTCACCAAGGAATTTCAAATTAAAACTATAATGAAATATTACCTCACTATCATTAGAATGGCTATTATCAAAAGGGCAAATCCTCACAAGTGCTGGTGAGGATTTGAAGAAAAGGGAACTTTACACTGTTGGTGGGAATATAAATTAGTACAGCCATTATAGAAAATAGTATGGAGGGTCCTCAAAAAGTTAAAGATAGAACTACCATATGATCCAGCAATGCTACTACTTGATATATATCCAAAAGATATGAAATCATATGTTGAAGAGATATCTGCACTCCCATGTTTATTGTAGCATTATTCACAAAAGCCAAGATATGGAATCAATCTAGGTGTCTGGTGATGGATGAATGGATTAAAAAATGTGTTATTTACACACAACCTAGCCTTGAAAAAGAAGGAAATCCTGTCATTTGCAACAACATGGATGAACCTGAAGGACATTATGTTAAATGAAATAAGCCAGGCAGAGAAAGACAAAAACAGAATGACCTTACTTATAAGTAGGATCGAAAATAGTTGAACTCATAGAAGTAGAGAGTAGAATGAAAATAAGGAGTGCTGGGGCAGAAGAAGAGTTTTCATTTTACATAGAGAGTGTAGGAAAGACCTCTCTGAGAAGGTGTAATTTGAAAAAAATGACTAGAAAGAGATGAAGCCATGTGGATATCTGGGAAAGGATGTTCCAGGCAGATGGGACAGTAAGTGTGACAGGAGTGTCCCTGGCATGTCTGAGGAATGGCAAGAAACCTTGTGTGATGACTGAACCAATACAAGCAAGGGATAAAATAAATTAAGGTTAGAGAGATAACAAGGTCCTTGGATAGGGTCTTGTAGCCCATGGCTTTTACGTTGATTTGGCGTTGGAAGTTTGAGGTAAGATAAGGTATGAGGGTTGAAGATGTTAGTGAAAGCATATTTCAAGTGATCATTGATTGGGAAGGGAAAGAAGTGAGTCTAAGATTGAGCAGATAAATTAGGGACACTATGAAGAATGGGACAAGAATCAGGAGACAATGAAGGCATCGAAGATATATTTTATATATTTAAAGTATACAACTTGGTGTTTTGATGTACATATACATTGTGAATTAATCACCACAATCAAGCTCATGAACATATCCATCACCTCACATAGTTTCCATCCTCTCTCTATTACTCTCTCACTTTATGTCTTCCTTCCTTTCTTTCCTTCTTGGTGAGCACACCTAAGATCTACCCTCTTTGAATGCTGCAGAAGATGCATGTCTGATAAGGATGGATGCAGGTCCATAGGAATTGGATGTTAGGAGGTCATTGGCATAAGTAGGTGGGAATGTAGACAGTACTTTGCAGTAGTTTAGTGACTCAGTAGATAGCAAGGAAGTGGAGCCGGTACTTGTTGGATTGGAGAAACAAGGGGATTATGAATAGTGACACCAAGATGATGTAGAATTTAAAAAAAAGAGAGAGACTAACACTGGTTTACAGCCCAAGAGGAAGATGCCGGCAGAAAGTGACACAATGAAGATAAATGTGTGAGTCGAATAGAATATGGAGCAAGGTCAGGGACCAAGTTGAAGGGTTGGAATTATGAAATAGTCTTGGAGAGGAAGACCCTCATTATATAGAAAAATAACTGAGGATCAGAGAAATAAATGGTGAACTCAAGCTCATAGAGGCAATTAAACAGTAGCTTGGGGACCAGAGTCCAGGTTTTCTGATTGCCAAGACAGTCTTTTCCACTAGTCCACCAAGCCACTCTTGCTGAATCATCGTCTGCTGTTTACTTATCTTTAATCCAAAGGGAGTTATTGCAGTTAATGAATAAATACAGTATAGCAAAACCCACTGTAAATGCACAGCTCCACAGAAACACTAAAGACATCTTGACCTTCGAGTTTCCTTCACAACTCCCTCCCCCCTCTCTTGTTAACACTGTGTGTTGACTTTTCTTGACTATAAACTGCCTTTCCACTGAAAGTTTCCACATTGATGCTAAGTAGGGACTCAGGTGGAGAGAACTAAGGTCACTCTCAGAGAATTTCTAGCTGAATTAGGCTCCACTAAGCCTTGAAATCAAGATGCTTCTGGTAGGTAAATGGAGTACAGATGGGAAATCAAGCCGGTGTGTGACTGGGCATGATTTAGAGCAACTGTTATTGATATGACAGATTCTAGGAGGCAGCCTCATGAGAACCTGGATTTTAGTTGCAGTGAAAATAGGTGAAATGAATAATTGCATTTTTGACTTTTGAATTTCCTGTACTTTGCCAGTGGTTATTATTACAGCCATAATTTGGGCCATGTATATTCCAGGGAGGTTTTTGATTTAAGAATCTAGACTTTTTAAGGGACAAGCAATATTCAATGTATCTTTATGTATAAGATTGTATGCAGATAGTTTGATGATGATGCAAGGTTTTTACATTATATGAAATATTATACATTTTTAACTCTGGAGGAATAACAATAGTCTATTTATAACACTTATCTTGGGCAAACATTGAAATTCTTGATTAATGTTTAACTACAAGAAATATACTCAGTTCAAGTAAAGGATCAGTTTCAGGATTCAGGCTGAGGTGTCTTGATGATTAGAATTTAAGCTCCGAGGAGAAGCCCTCAAGGCCAAGGGTATTGGATTTAACAGAAAGTAGAAGCTGTACCCAACATCCAGATAATGTGGACCGGATATAAGATCTTAATCTTCTCTTACTTCACTACAGAAATTTGGATGGAAAAGCAGTTTTTATCTCAAAAAGAAGTTGACTTAGGAGATTATTTCGCTAGGAATAACACCATTTTGGAAGGTACTCGATTCAAAAGAGCCATTTTCCAAGGGCAATACTGTAGAAATTTTGGTTGTTGTGAAGACAGAGATGATGGCTGTGTCACTCAGTTTCATGAGGCGAATGCATTGTGTTACTGTGATAAATTCTGTGAAAGGGAAAATTCTGATTGCTGTCCTGATTACAAATCCTTTTGCCGTGAAGAGAAAGAATGGCCTCCTCACACACAGTCTTGGTATCCAGAAGGTAGGCTTTGGGAATGTGTTTAAGCATTATCCTAGTTCACAACCACAAAATCTGACAAACTTTCTTTTTTTCCTTCTTTCAATGAAATAAAAATGATTATTATGATTGCCAAGATACATTTTTTTGGACTGCTAAAGGGCTTTGATTTGGATGCAGGGTGCCTGTGTCATACCAGTACCTTCAGGAAGTTCTGATCTGACAGCCCTGAGTACTGGTCTGGATTCTGCTTTGAATGCCCATTCACCTTATATAGGAATTATTTAAAACTCAACTCTTCTCTTTTCCTTTCTTCCTTTCTTCTTTCCAAATGTATTGACATCAGGACTCTCAAGCCTTTTAGAGAATCTCATGAAAGTTATGAGCCTGATCATCTGCAGATTATTTTGTGGGGCTGATGGAGCCCCTAACATTAGAATCTGTGTTATTGTAATGCCATTGAAACCAGCACAAAAGCAAAATAAAGTCAGTTACCATTCCTGCCTAAGTAATGCCAAATAGATTCTTCATTTCTATTTTTGTTTTGTTTTGCTAGTGTGGGACTTTTAAAATAATCAAGAAGAAAGGAGGGCTTCATATAGAGTAGTTGAAAACTCTAAGGTTGAGTGGATAAATATAACATAAGGAGAATGGTGGTATTTACTATATTGGTCTCATTATAGGAGTATGGCTATCCATTTTGAGCAATTGATATAACCAAGCTCTGGAACAAAAATAACAAAACATTACCCTACAACTACACTTAGCCCAGGCTTTATATTTCTGTCTCCCATTTTATCAAATCTCCTCAGCAGAAATTCAGGGCTAATCAGAGGTCTGTCATACAACTGTAAATGGGTGATAAGGAGTGGAAATTATAGTTAGAAGACAATTTAGGATAAACTAGGGACTTGGAATCTTTATTTCAAACCATGTCTCATTCAAAAATCCAGATGCCATTGCCCTCATTCCCAATAATGCCATCTTGTTTGTACAATTAAGGCAATGTTTCTTTATGACATATATGTGTCATTTAAAATTTTCCACAGAATTGCCAGTTATCCCAGGTCTTTTCATTTTACCAATAAACAGCTCAGCAAATATTTGTGTAATCCTATAAAGTGGCAGATACGATAGCAGAAATAGGAGATCTAGTCATTCATCAAAAATTATTCCTTGAATATCTCTGCTGTGCCAGGTATTGTGCTTGGTGGTGGGACAACAATAGAGAAGAAAAAAAAGACACGGTCTTATTTCCATGAAAATTACAGTCAAGTTGTGGGAGAGGGGTAGAAGATATTTAACAAATTTGCTGTACAATTGCTAATTGTGATCAATTCTCTGAAGGAAACATTTAGGGTGCTGTGAGAAAGTATAACAGAATATAACATTAATATGTAACATAATATAACATTAGCCTGGGTGGGAAGGTCAGTCAGGGAAGACATTTAAGCTGAGACTTGAGGAATGAGGAGGAACGGGCTGAATTGGAAGAGTTGACAGAAGACTGTTGCAGACCTGAGTGAGGAGGTTGGCACGGCCCAGGACTTGGAAGTAGCCACTGCTTATGGAGAGTAAGGACCAGGGAGCAGTAGGGAGAACATCAGATGAGCTTTGAGAGGTGGGTAAAGGTCATATTATGTTAAACCTCACAGGCCATGTTAGGGACTTGGGAGTTGATTTGGTTGTGAGGACTCATTGAAAGATAATAAGTAGGACTAGCGTTGGCTTCTTGTACGTGCAGCCAGTGCAGTCTGTGCTCAGAAGAGTCTCATGCTTGGTTTAATGCTCTGATGTTGCCATATTGAAATTCTTAATGACTTCTGAAAAATAGCCCCACATTTTAATTTTCCACTTGGCCCCACAAATTGTATAGCTGGTGCTGGGTAGAAAAGTTAGATTTGCATTTTTTGAAGATCGTGCTGAAAGATAGACTTGGTGGCAGGAGCAAGTCAAAGTAGAAAATAAGGTAGTAGGGGATTTCAGTGGGCTAGAATGTGCTTCTTAAGTTGTGGTGGTGAACGTCCACCTTTTTATTTTTTCAATGTCTCATGGCAATACTTCTGTAAAATAAAAATCAGGAGCTAAAATGGGGACATCAACTTGCTATAAAAATTTCTATACATCTGCTCTCACTTTTCATGCTTAATTCTTCATAGACCGGTAGCAAATATTTCTCAGGCCTGCACTGGTCTATAGCACATTTTGAGCAGTACTGGAGGATGAGAAAAGAGAGCTGCTTGGACTAGTTTTGTAGCAGTGTAGACTACTGCTACATGGGGTAAAAGTAGAAACTTCCTAAGACATGGTCTTTCTCTTGAGGACTCTATAGATGAGAAAGAGACACAGGAGACAATTTCAGTAAAATGAGGCAATAGCTATGGGAGAGATGTACTCAATATGGTGGACCTCAGGACATTAGAACTGAGTCACAAAAGATGATTGGGTATTATTTAGGGCATGAGGTTAGGGGGCATAGGTTTGAGTATTCCTAGCTGAGAATGTAGTATGTGCAGAATGAATTTATAAGACACTGTATGGTTTTGCATCAGTAATTAGGTAGATGGGGAAAAAATTAAAGAAGGATTAGATCAGGGACAGTCTTGAATGTCAACCTGAGAGGCTTATGTGTTAGAGATCTCAAACTGGCATCCTGTCAGTCTGAATATATGGTTCGTTTGACCCACCTAGACAGTATTTTTTAAAAAATTAAATATGTTAGATTTTTTTTCTTACCATCTCTGGGCAGAAAGGGTTGAGTGAATTAAGGTCTATTCAGGGCACACTATTGTCACTGGTCCATGAAAGTTTCTGTCTTATTTATGGATTTCTTTCCTCCCTCCTTCCCTCCCTACTTCCCTCCCTCCTTCTCTCCCTTGTTTCCCTCCTTAATTCTTTTATCTTTTCTTCCTTCCTCTCTCTCTCCTTTCTTACTTCCTTCTCTTCTTTCTTTCTTTCTTTCCTTTGATGTCTAAGACACATTCCCATCTTTCTCCATAGCTAGTATGCCCTCGTTTTATTTTTATGTACCCTTTTGAAGCATGTAGTCTTGTTTTTTGTGCTTGAATTATTAATTTATATAGACTATATTATGCCAGAGACTTTATTCTGTTTCTTGCTTTTTCAGGCAGCATCACGTTTTAAGTATCTACTCATGTCTCCAAATATATGCCTAGTCTGTGGCTTTTGACTGAAGCTCAGTTCTCTGTGATGTTCCTCCATCTCATGTACCTACCTGTTCCCTCCACGGTGGGTGGATACCTGGGCTGCCTACAGCTCTCTGCTAGTATAGAGAAGTCCACGATGGACAGCCTCATAAACGTCTTTTTATAGACCTATGTGGGATACAGACAAGACTGGAATTGCTGTGTCCAGGGTATGCACTCATTTAATTGAAGTCCTTCCAGATGGCTCTCAGGAATAGCTGCGTCAGTTTATAGTCCCCCTGGTGCTATTTAAGAACCCATTTACCTCGCATCTCTAACCCTTGGCACTATACAGCTTTGTAACTTCTACTTATATGGTCACTAAAATGTGACTTGTCATTGTCATTTTCATTTGCATTTCTTTGATTACTAATGGTTAGAGCTTCTCCTCATACGCACCTTAAGTATTTGGCTTTCTTTTTCCTACCCACAGCCTTTTAATATGTCTTAATATCTGGCACAGTAAGTCAACTTATTTGCCCTCCTTTTTCGAGGTTGAATGATGACATGTGGATATTTAATCTTCCATAAACAGATTTTGCATAAGTTTATTTAGTTTCTCAAAAATTCAGGTAAAATTTTGATTAGGATTGTGTAAAATTTATATTTATTTGAAGATAATTGAAGTCTGTAATATGAAGACATCTCATCCAAGAGTATAGTATGGCTCTCTACTTACTCTGATTTTTAAAAATGTCCTTAAATAGATTTAACATTTTTCTCCATAGTGGCCTTATATACTCTTTGTTTATTCCTGGATACTTTAAGATTTATTTTGAATTGCATATTTTTTAAAAACATCATTTCATAGCTGGCTATTATTGTGGATAAATGCTATTTATTCATAAAAGTTCATATATTATCTGGCAACCTTTCTCAACCCTCTTATTAGAAACAAAAATGCATTTCTTTATCACAGTAAAGATTTCCATACCAAAACCCCACAGTAAACATACATAGCGGAGAAATTGTAGATGTATTTCCTTTAAGACCAGTAACAAAACATAGATGTCTATTATAGTTGCTACTATTTAACAAGGAGTTCCTTGGTAATGCTTTAAGAGAAAAAATTGAAATGAAACATTCTGAAGAAAAGAGATAAAACCCTTATTATTTGCAGACAATGTGATGATCTACATAGAAAAAATAAAACCAACAGGAAATAGCATTAATAAGAATTAGAATCATTTAAAAATCAGAAGTTTTCATTTAAAAATCTAGACTTTTAGTTACTCTTGAAAAGTTGCAAGATCTGGCAATTCCATGGGTTCCATGGGTCTTACATGACAACCATCAGTTGGAAATAAGTTATGGATGTCACCTTTTGGTAACACATGTATTTTCCATTTTGACACATACCCCACCGCTTGCTATTTTCTCGCTGATCCACTTCTCTCATTTCTGCCAGAGGTCAATCTGTCTGTAGTTTCTGTCAGTGGAGTTCCTCATTGTTGTTCAATACACAACTTGCACAACTGAACATGGAAACCCTAGGCCACTTACTGTTGTATTTATTTGGGGTTTTAAAGAAGAAATGTAAGAAAATGCTTATGTTTTCAAAGATGCATTTTTGGTTGAACTGATCTATTTTGTCATATTGGTATGATCATTACAAGAGTGGGTAAAGTTAAATAACGTGATGATATATATTAATAACATGATGATAATACATAGGGCATAATAAAGGGCCTTATGCCCAGAATTAGTTAGGGATCATATTCTTGTTTTAAGTATAGTTTCTAATAGTTACAAGATTGGGCCCTGTAGTCAAGGGAAATTCACCTCTTATAGAATTTTGCACATGATAGATACTTAATTAGTAGACCTCTCTGTAGCATACTTGGAGTAGCATATTTTTTATTGGCTTACTGAACCTACTATTCCTTCCTCCTACAAGCTAAGATTTATTGGTACTTACTATGAAGCCAATTGTTCCCAGTTCCTTTCAGGTATTAACTTATTTATTCTTTCATTTCACCTTCTTTAATAGGACAATTACTTTATATCAATTATATAGAAAGCTTCTTGAGAGTAAGTATGGTGGTTTATTTATTGTGTAAAAATTACAGTGCCATGAAGAGGGAGTTGCTTAGTAAATACTGGTTGACTTTGGATTGAATTGTTGTCTAGAAGAGTTTTATTTTTTTCAAATTCTTTATTTGTTAAATTAAATATTAATTTTATTCCTGTGTGATTCTAAAGAATAAAAATGTTTTCAAAAGCATGATTTTTCCTACATCAAGTAGTTTTAAAAGATACTTGTAAAGTATTATTGTTTATCCATAGTTTTAATAAGTAATTCTTACATTCTTTTGGAAGTTGGCACCTTAACAAGAGTAATTGATAGTATTTAAAACTTATTATATATCCATCATTGTGGTACTGAGAGTGATAAGAAAAGAGTATTGTAAAGTCCTAGGCCTCTAGAAACTTATGATCTATGTGGGTAAGAAGACTTAAGTATGTGAAAAAATTAGAAACCATTGCAAGTGAATAATAAGCCACATGTGGATTCAGTGTGGACAATACTATAACCCTACAATCTCAACTGGAAAGTTGAGTACATTAAAATGGTTAATACCTATTTAATAAAAACTCTGTACCAGATAAGATTGTATCAGATTGATGACAACTCTGGTTAACATACGCATTTTTAACACATAGGATATTTTGCTTGGATTCACTATGTCTTTAGAGACCAGGCTCCATCTAGCTTTCTGGTCTGCCATTGCTAGAATAGGGCCTTGTATTCAGGATCTAGTTTGACTCCTCATGCTCCAAAAATCATATTTGAGACCCTCTCAATAAAATTGAGAAAGGAGGATATTGTTCCCACATTTTAAGGAGATATTCTAGAGCAGAGAGGAGTACCTCTGCTCCTATCTCTTTGGTCAGAACATAATTACTTGGCCATGCCAACTGTCAAGAGATGCTGGGCACCAAAGTTTGTTTTGTTTTGTTTTGCTTAGCTGTGTGTTAATGTGCCTAGATATGAATGGGGTTCTGCTACAAAAAAAAAGTAGGAAATGATATTGGGAACAATCAACAGTCTCCGCCAAAAATTAAGAATGTAGAATAATCTAAAAATACAGTGACTATCTAGATGTCTGCATTTTGATGAAAGTTACTTTATCAATTTAATATTAGCTTGAGTCTTAGTATCATAGTATAAGCTGTAGTGCTTTTAATGTGCTAAAATGTATTTGAGCTTTTCTTATTTGAGAAATATAGACCATTCAAAAAAGAAGTTGCTACTTCTTCAATACTCACTTTCGCTTGAGAATTAAAATTTTGTTAAGAGTTTAATTTAGGGGCATATTTTAGGTAGAACTTATGTTCCAGAGATAGTTTTTACTCCATTCATTATAGAGGGAAGCAATTAATCATTTTATTTAGTAGCAAAAAGTTCACATTAGACTATAATTACTCTCACAAAAATAATTTTTTTCTTTTGTTTTATCTTGCTTTTGAAAGTAGCTGCTTGAAAAGAAAAGAATACTGCACAATATTTAAAAGTATGGAAAATTAACTAAAATAAAAAGAAGATGACATTTTATTTGTACTATTTTTGCATGAATAAAGCAACTTTCCTTTGAGATGCTATGCTTTTCATTTGCTGATCTATTAGATATTATTTTTCAATGATCTAGTTACATGGTATTATCTAGTTCTTTTTATTGTGCCTGTACTAAGAACTCTTTAAATCAATGACTTAAACTATGTACTTTATCTTAAGGATTAAAAAATATGTCCCTTTTGTATAAATTGGAAGTAGAATGTGTTGGTAAATAACTTCCTTCTGTGTTTGTTTTTGTTTTTGTTTTTGTTTTTACCCATATTGGAAGGTAACATCCAGTAACTGGAGGATTTCAAATGTCAGATATGGAAAATCCATGATAGAGTTTGAAACAGAGCCAGAGTAGATTTTCTAGACATAATCTTTTGGTGTAGCAGATATTAGGGAAAGAGTCTAGTATACCATCTGTTGTGAACAGACTTAAGCTAATTTGATTACACACAATATGTTTGCATTGGTAAAAAAATGTATGTAAGCCACTGACACGTTTGAATTGGATAAGGGTTATTTACTCCTTCACAACCTCCTTAACTGTATTATAATGCAGATAAATCACAGTCCAAACTCTGCCACACATACTGACAGTTACAAAAATATGACACAAACTAATTCATACAACCTCTGTAAGCCTTATGAAGTCTCAACTTACCGGCCTTCTAGGTGTTTCCACATCTGTATTGAAAAATGTACTGGAGGCACATATGATAATATTACAGAGGAAGGACTCTGTTACTGTTACAGTGGATGTCAAGGAATGACAAATCTTCCTACCCAGTTGGCTGGACAAAGGGCACAGGACAAAGATCAAGCCTACGGTACCAGGTCTAAGAGTACAGGTTTTTGACCTTAAGAGATACATATAAACTGTACAAGAGTGAGATGTGACTTTGAAATATTTTAACAAAACCTAAATGAAGCACTATTAATTGAACCAATGACAGCTAATTACTTATCTCCATTATGCTGATTAACAAGCCACTGATTTTACCAATGAAAGCCCAGTTATGACATTTATTACACTAATCCTCTAGTGTTGATCAAAATATGGATAATGGAAGTACTTGTAGCAACTGCCCTGAAGTCTGGCCTTTCACAATGAATGCTGCTGACCACCCCTGGGGTGTGGATTCCTGATTAGAGCAAGCAGCTGCCTTTCCTTCAGTGAAGTTCAGACCAGCGCAGACATTTACGACACACTGTGATGAAGTATTTTAAAATAAATTACAGATATCATATTATCATCTTTTCTCAATGAATAAGACCAACTATTTCACTGTCTAAGTAGATGATTTGCTTAATTTTGTATTAAAGGCTGTTAAAATTGCAAAACTCCCTTAATTTCAACAGTTATTAATTTTTGTGTTTTGTTATATTATTACTATTCTTGTTTTCGGTTTTTTTTTTTTTTTTTGGTCAAGATGCAATGTGTGTAACCAATTTACTAACTCACTCTGAGGTGCTTCAGACATATTTTACTGAGCAAATAAGCTACCAGACAGGAATCCTCTCATCTCTCCACCATCATAGTTTTTAGCCTACCTCCTTCTGGGGTATGGCTAACATTGAATCTATTCCCCCTCTTGGGCTCTGAATCCCATCTTCTCTTGTCTTCTCAAGATCTTCACCCTTACAATTCTCTCTCTCTCTTTGTCTCTATCTGTCAGCATCACTTTTTTCCTTCTCTCCCGGATTAACCATCAATTTACAAAATGTGTTTTGTCTCTCCCAGCTTTAAAAAAGGGGCTTCCTTTGACTTCATGTCCTTAACCAGCTACCATCCCATTTCCTTCTTCCCTTTAATGGCAAAATATCTGAAAGAAAAATTTTGCTTCTTTACTTCCAAGTCTCTCATCAACCCATTCCTACAGGATATCACTCTCTGCTACTTCAATGAAATCTCTCTTGGCAGGGTTCCTGGCAACTCCCACTTTACCAAATGCAGTATTCAGATGTCTGCTTTCTTGTTCTTGGCCTCTCAGCGATACCGTTCACAGCTGACCATCTCGCATGTACGAAATACCTTCCTACCCTGCTTTTCATGACACCACCCCCTCCTGAATTCCCTGCTTCCTCACAGGCACTGTTTCCGGGTTTCCTTTTCTGAATGTCTGTCAGCTGGAGTGTTTTGAGCTCAGTCCTGGATCACTTTCTCTTACCTATATACACTCTCTCCAAAAGACTTTTATTTAGTCTCTGGTTTTAAAAAATATACGTATATGTTCGTATGCCCCAATTTCATGCCCAGCCCTTGACTTAACTCTGGTCTTCCATAAACTACTGTCTATTTGACATCTCCATTAGGATGTCTAGCCTAAATTTAATCTAAATCTACAATATGCCAGGCAGAACCCTTGATTTCTTGACACAGCCTGTTTCTTATTTCAGTGATAGCTTCATCACCCCTCTATTGCTCCAGCCAAAGTCCTAATGACACACCCTTGATTCCTTCCTTTCCTCACTCCCCAAACTCAATCTATAAGTGAATCCCATTTGTTTTACCCCCAAGTTATATCCATCTACTTCTTTTTCTCCTCACTACTATTGTGTGAATCCTTCATTTTTCTGGGAACCTCCATCCCAGCCAGCTCTACAGGAGTGATGAGGGCAGAGATTAGGGCAGAGACATTTTGGGTAAGGCCATATAGGTCAGGTAACAAGTTTGATTTTATTGTAAATTTGATAGGAAACAACTTGGAGATTCTAAGTAGGAGGTGGCACGATGTATATTTTAAAAGATCTCTTCTAAATGCCATGCGGAAAATAAGGGACACATTGGAGTTGGAGAGGAGTGCAGCAAAGAAGAGAGTGAATGTGTCTCAGTATTTATAGAAGCTGATGCTTTACTGTGTTGGCACTGCAACCCGGGTCAGATGTAACTGATATGGCTTTTGTTCAAGAGACCAATTCTCGAGTGAGAGTAAAGTGAACATAGAGTCTCATAGTTAACTTTGACTTGATATTAGGAAAGGACGACCAAGAAATGGAGTGTTTGTTAACATGAGATTTAGTGCTAATGATTTGGGGTAGGCCTAGCTAATGACATTTTCTTGACTTTAAAATTATTAGCTGGAGTACAAGTTAGAAAAGGGAGTGTCTTTTTTCCTTTAGGACCTTTGTGATTTCTGTTCCTTTTATCCATGCAACTCATATGTTGAATATTCAAGATTCATGAGGTATGATTAAAAATCAGCTTTGTTTTTATTCCCTAGTTCCCCTTTAAGAATGGTCAGGGAAATACTTCTCTTGCCTTTGAATGAAAACTTGGGTCATTGTATGAATTTTCTGTTACTCCTAGGTAATAAAAACTTCCAGGGTTTCTTTAAGTTACAAACATATTATCAATTCAGTTATTAAAAGTGCCTAATTTTATGTAGCAATTATAACTCTGAATTTTATTTAAAGCTCAATCTCCCTCATCTCCTGGGTTTGCTTCCTTAGGAAGCCTGAGGTCAGGAGATAGGTAGTTTCCTTCTTTCATCCCATGATTGCAGAGTGTCAAAAATCCATGGGAAAGGAATGAATAGATGTAAACAAATAAAAACTAAGTTCATTAAACAGAATATTAAACTGTGAAACATAGTACATGTAGGGCAGGGGCAGTTCTGAAATGTTTCCTGTGAAACAGTATTTTGGAAAATCAAAGGATAGCTAATTTCATAAGTGGCTTTTGTGACATTGTGGCTAGAAGTTAAGCCAGGTCCCTTGGAATGCTTTCTAAACATGTATTTTCTCCTATGATTTTATGAATAAAAAATTAGAATTTATTTTGTTTAATTTGAGGTCATTGATGTGATATATCGATTACATGTTCTGTCAAAAAAAATTTCACTAGACAAAGTAGAGTCCCTTTTGCTAATTCAGTGTTAATTTTAAATTTGACAGGGTATATTTTCAAAAGTGATTTAATTCATAACCAGGGTACTATTTTCAAAATCTTACTGATGTCTTTCATATGATAATTCACCATTTGTCTCTTTTGCGTAGTTTATATAATCTGGTAAACCAGTTAACAACTGGTTTCAGTTAGTAGTTGAGAAACATTCAGATTTGGAAGACAAATGGCTACAATCTTATTTACTTCATGAATTTTTCTCCTGATCCAATCCTGAAGAAAAAGAATAGAATTTATCTTTGTAAAGTAAATTCAATGAAGTGACTTTGTATTTTGGCCCAAAGCTATGAGCTATTTGTTCTAGTTGTATCCAATTAATTATAATCACTTTTGAGACTTGATTAGTTTTTTAATGTGAAATGCCATAAATTGATTCAAATACTATTATATTGCTTATCTATTTAGAAACATTAATTATTTTTTGAGTGATTAGTTTCTTGGCAATCTGGTTTTAGTGCTTTACAAATCCTCTCTGTTGGAACATAAATGCAGTTTAAAGATAAAAGCTCATGGAACAGGCCCAGAATTCGATGTATGAACCTTGACATCTACCAGATGTGGATTTCTATCAGATTGGCACCAAAATTTTTGTATATTTGAGAAACTAACCACAATTTTAGATTACTTGTTATGTTAATGCACTTTGTTACTAAATTTAGAATTTTCATTTGTTTCTATTTTATGTCAACAGGTTGCTTCAGACATGGTCATCATTATGAAGAAGGATCAGTAATTAAAGAAAACTGCAACTCCTGGTAATGAATTTAAGTGGCACTTAACTGAATTCTGTCTGTGTATATTTTCTTCAAGTAAAAGGAATGTTTTTGAAACAAAGCAGCATTTAAATACATATAGGCAGAATCATATGTCATAAAACATCACATATTTGTAACTTTTTATAAGCATATTTAATTTTAATGAATGTTGAAAATTTAATCATGACTATATCTTTTAATGCTTGAGTTTGATGTTCTTGATAATGAAACTTTATCATACAGCAGGCCTGCATTAAGTATATCTCTTAAGTACAAATAATCTGATATGCTACAGGCAGATCGTGTTTTTTTGAGCACAATAACTGTATATGAAAATATGCTACTTTAAAAGGATTAGGTTGCAGAAAATTTCCAAATAAAAAAATATGAATCTACTGTCCAAATTGTCTTCATGTTTTCAAACTTCAATGAATATGCAATCATATCATTTATTAATTGCCTGGAGCAGAGGATAAGAGCATATTGAGTGGTAGCTAATGTATGTTTTATGACGTATTTCTGCCAAGAATTAAATAGCCATATGGCTAATATTAATTTTAAAAATTATGCTTTGTGTCTTAACAATGTGCAACTCTTATTACTAAGTTTGAAATATACTCCATAAAGGCCAGATCACTTTTGTAATTGTTGTATCTTTGCAGCACATGCTCAGGACAGCAATGGAAATGTTCACAGCATGTATGCCTTGTTTGTCCAGAATTCATTGAAAATGTCAACAAAGGAGACTATGGGTGAGAGAAATCTTGCTCTATATGCTTCTTGGCACACTCATTTATTCCTCAGGTTTCAAATGATGTATTGACAGTCTAAAAATGGTCATTATTTAAAAAGGAAGAGGGGGAGAGATATGGGAAAGGAGACAGAAAACATGTAAAATTGGAATGCAAAGTAAACGTTAAGTAATTGAAAATTAAAATGCACAAATAAAAGAGAAATTTAGAACACAGTCATAAATCATCTAGGAGAGAGCAATGTCACGGTGTAGGTAAAGAGAGTGGAGGGAGCTTTACTTTGGATAAGTATTTAGGCAAAATTAAGAAGTCAGCAAAATTGATTCATTCATGCCAAATGTCTTTGTCTCTGCTCCTGTCCTGACCAAGCCAATCGCATGCTCAGCCACCCTGGGTAGAATCTGACCTTAAAAGGAGAGTGCCTTGATGGTCCCCGGAATAACAAGTCAATCTAGAAAACTTCGCTGAAATGACTGCTATCTAGCCAATTTTACTCACAGTGGAGTCAAAAGACAGGTGGAGCCACTTTGCTTTACTAGTGAACTAAAGATAGGGATGATTGACACTTAAACACTGGAAATAACTGTTTGATGCTCTTCTACAGGTTAATAAATTACCCGGCATCTCTGCTTACATAAAGGAATTAGGATGTAGGCACCAAATACTGGCTTTCTTTATAGAACTGAAAGAAAGATAAATAGACTGGCTGGTATCTGCCTCAGGATTTCTTCACTGCCATTGATCAAATCTCTATATACCCTTGATAACATCTTCCACATTCTGCAAAAGACTTCACATAAGAAGATCTATTATCAAGCAACTAGAAAAGTGAAATAATCTCGAGATGTAATTTTTAAAAATAGCAGTATCATTTTTTTCCACAAACAGATGTTATGTTTCCCAGCACAGTGGGGACACTGAATTTCAATGCACCCAAAATATTTTCTTGGGAGTCACAAAATATAGAAAATTACATTTGTTGACATTAATATTCTTAAACCATTCTCAATTCTACCCTCTTTGACTGTGTGTGTGTGTGTGTGTGTGTGTGTGTGTAACCAATATTTTAGGTAATAATTTGATAACATTTTAAGTATTTCTAGGGAAAATCAATTATAATTTTCTGTGGCTAGATTATATTTAAATCACTCAAAGAACATGAGAGTATGCGGCATCTGGAGAAATTATCTGAATCAGGTTCCTAAAAGGATTCAAATGCTGGACCTAATTAGCACACATTTCCAAGAAACTGCAAGCACTGTTATAGAATACATGAGAAACCACAATCTAAAACAATGTGGTAAGAAAGTACACTTAAGAGTACAGAAGTTGGTGGAAATGCTGCCTTCCTTGGCAAGAAGAACTTTCTTTCCATCACTTGTTTATTTTGAGCATACCCTAAGACTAGTTAAGAGGCATGAGCTTTGCATTTTAGTAGCAAACATTACATGACTTTAAAAGAGTAGAAAGTGAAGTATAACTGGAGCAAAAGGAGACACACACAGACCAAAGAATAAAGTTAAATAAAAGGAAAAAGCTATGAAAAAAAGAAATAAAACTAAAATTATTTACCAGGGGAAAAAAGGGAGAAAATCCTTGAATTTAAAAGAAAGTTCTAATTCTGAGCTATTCCTTCTGCATGATGCTCAAATTGTTTTCATAATCTAATATTCAATATTTATTAAGTGCTTTTAAAAATAGCCTACATACAAATATACAACCTTTGCTGTAAAATAGTTCTTTCCTGCATCTTGGCAGTATTTTAGATCCAAGTCTTTATTCATTCTACATAATGTACTTCAGTGCTTATTTATTCTCTGTATTATTTTTCAATGCAGCCAATTGATATTAATAAAACATGTGTTCCGCTTGTGGCATTGCTGAGGTTACAAATAAATAATTTCTGTCTTAAAGGAAGTTACCATCTCCTAGAATGGCCAACATGTCACACCTTTATAAAAGGATTTCCAATGAAAGGGCAGAATTTAAGTGCCAAATTAGTGACACAAGTAATAATAAGTTAGTGGAATAAAGGGAGATACATAACTGTTTCAGTTATCTGCTGCTGTGTAACAAACCACTCCAGAATTTACTAGTTTAAAATCACAAGCTTTTCATTTGTTCACATCAGCAATTTGGAGTGGACTCAGCTGATGCTTTTTTGCTGGTCTCTTCTGGGATTATGGGTGTGTTTATAGGCATCTGGAGCCTCAACCAGGTCTGACTTGTCTGGGATGGCCTTATTCCCACGTCTGGTGGTTGGTGCTGGTTTTGTTGGGCCATGCATCTCCAGCAGGCTAGGCTTGGCTTCTTCTCATAATAATAGTTCTAATAGGGCATAAGTGGAAGCTGCACAAGTCCTCTCTTTCGGCTTACACTTGAGAGATGCCCGGCATCAATTCTACCGCTTTCTATTATGCAAAGCAAGATACAGAGCCAGTCCACATGCAAAGGTTAGAGAAATAGACTTCTTGATGGAAAGTGCTGCAAATAATTTGTGGTCATTTTTAATCTAACACATCTTCACTTGATTTTTCTTAAAACTCATAATCTAGTCTATTGGATAAGTTTGCTTTGATTCCTCACTGGTTTCTCAAAATCAGGTAAACCCCAGACTGAAGGGATTAACTTCTACCAATCCTTGGTTACTGGCATCTCCCTCCATCTGGCCAACCAAGCCAGAAAATTTGAAGTTAGTTTGATTTTTTTTCTTCCTTTTCTCTCTTAGTCACCAAGTCTTGCTAATTCCCACACTCAAAGTTTCTCTCAGATATTTATTTCCTCCATTCCTAGGCTATATTCTAGTGCATTTCTCTATCATGCCTAGTTTGAAATGACCTTCCTTGTCTGTTTCCAGAGATCCTCAATGGTATTCCATTGCTCATGCAATATAATTATTCTCCTTAGCATAAATAACTCCCTGGCCCAAATGCTTCTGTACTAACTCTTATTTTACATCCTTTTCAGCCCCTATGTCCCTGTCCCCTTTCGTTGTTTAAGCATTCAACTTATCTGCCATTTCCTAAATGTGCCACCAAATTTCAAACATGCATGCTTTGCTCTAGTTGCCTTTGTTTAGAATAAATGCTCTCTTCTGTTCACATCTGACTGACAAACTCATTCTCATCCTTCCAGACTGAACACTAAATTCACATTTGGTAAAAAATGTGCCAACTGCTTCAGGCAGAGCTATGTTTGAATCTTCTACTCTGATCATATTTTAACCTACTGCTAATAAATGACATGCATTGATGTCATTTCTATTTTTTTAGTCTTTGTTAGGTTATGAGCTTCTTGAGTGTAGAGAAATTTGTTCATATCTACATTTCCAGTGTTTATCAGAGAATAGGATAAATTAAGAAAGTTCAATAAATGCTAAATTGTATTAAAAGGAAAGTTGTAAGTCTAGATCAAGGAGGATGGTATAGGGTAGTAGTGCCTTTCACAATTTTTTGAGCATAACTCACAGTTAGTCATACATTTTACTTTGTTATCCAGTACGTACACATCTGCAAACACACACATAGGAGAGGGGAGAGAGAGACAGAGGGAAAGAGTACTTACCTCACTATTGCAATAAACTCTACTATTTTCTGTCCTACCTTCTGTTTTTTTTAAATGCTCACCCCTGCTTACTAAATTGAATGCTTAATTAAATGACCTATGTCTCTGACCTGTGTTTGAAAACTACTAGTGTAGGCCACCAAAAACATACTTTACTGATGTCAAAATTTTGCCCAAGATAAGTCCTGTTAGTCTTTTGAATTATACCATAATATAATTCAATTGTGTATATATATATTGTATCTAATATATTCATAGGTTTCCTTATTGAAATTCCTTGGATAATAGAAATTGCACTTTAAATTGTAGCTGAAAGTTGCTGAAGATTTTATGAACAGATCTTATAAAAGAAAAGTGTTAACTTGCTAGGCAAATTATGCAAAATTGAGTTGTATTTTCAATCATGCACAAAAGCCTATCATATTATAAACAATTTTGGTGATAAACACAACAGGATAAAGTTTAGGTTTGACTTAAGTACTGAAGATATATTGCCCTCAAGTTGTAGATAATTCAAAAAAGCAATGACTAAATTACTTTCATCTTTCTCATTTTTCATTTACTATCATCTCTTAAGGAATTTTTCTTGTCTTCAAATTTCAATATTAAATTTTGAAAACAAAGTTTCTTTTCCTATGTAAGAACACAAAATATGTCTCTAGAAAAATATGCATTTTTTGTTACCTAATTTCACATCAGTTGACTTTATATTATTATTGATAACCAAGATTATTGAGCATTTAACACAAATTAACTCATTTAACATAAGATAGGATATTTTAATATATAATTAATTAGCACTGTTGTAATTTTCTTAAAGTATAACTATTTTGTTCTCAATTTGTCATGGATGCTCCCTTTTACCTGATCAACTTATTTTAAGATCTAAATTATAAAGAAAACAGATTACTCTACTTAATTTATAAGTACATTTCTGTATAGTCAAGCATCTTTCTAAACTGCATTTAATGGCATTTAAAGGAAACTGCATATATTGACCTTATTACCACTTAATCCCTTTACAGTATGTAAAAATTTCGTGTGTTTCAGTCTATATTGATGTGGCCTTATGATCCTCATATGAATCATTAAAATCATTGAAATGGACCTAATTTAGGAAGAGTGTTTCATAGCCTTGATTATTAAAGTAATCAATAATGCATCATTTATAAAAAGAATAGCTAGCCTACAGTAATAGTTCCCATTTTGTGAGATTTGCTGCTGAATAATTTCAGAAATATAAATGATAATGTATTTATAAAAGTGATATCACATAACCTATATACATTTTTCTCTTTCATGTGTAAGGCAGATGGACAGCGCAGAACTACAGCCAATTCTGGGGAATGACTTTAGAAGATGGTTTCAAATTTCGCCTTGGCACCTTGCCACCTAGCCCCATGCTTCTGAGCATGAATGAAGTGACAGTAAGTGTTCTTTCTGATTCATGTATGCGCATGTGTTTGTATAGGTTTGTTCATATGTGTTTTTAAAGTAATTTTTAAATAACTAAAATAATGAGTTTTGAACTTTAGAGTCATAATTTTATCATATAAATCCAAAAATCTTTTCACAAAATGGTGGTTACATTCCTCAAAAGTCTCATGTGGGCTTTGAAAGTTCACTGCTATCAATTAGACTTAGTTTTCTTTAAAGAATGACTGAACACCCATTTACATTGCTAATGATTTTACAGAAATACAAATTTCTGATTGTTGGTAGTTCAGTGTGTCAATTCTTCAGCAAGTCATTGTTCTTATTTTTTTTTTAACTAAACACAGTTATTTTGCAAAGTCATCAAAACTTTGATGTCTCTTGAAATATCTATTATCACATGAGAATAAAATAATGCTGGTAGCTTTAGACATGTATGCTATGATGATTAGTAAAGGTTTGTCCTCAAAAATCCTCAAAATTTCTGTTAAAAGGATATCTTCAAATTTTGCCAGATGACCTGACAAACTCCTTTGTAAAATTCTTATGCTTTGTACTATTGTATTGGTTTTCCCTTTCATTTTTAAAAGGCGTTATCATTTGGTGGTGGGTATCTTGCACAAAGAATCTTGTACCTCTTTAGTTATCAAGAACCTCCTACTCACAGAGCTGCAGTTTTAACACCCAGCGTATGGTGTTTCTGAGGCACATACAGACTCCAGTTGAGATGTTGACTGTACTCGAGGCCTGTTACTAATGCCCAGGGCAGAGTTGGGCTGTCAGGTATCTGGGGTGTAGGCTGTCCAGTACCTAGTGAAGACATCAGGCTCTGGTTGCCTGAAAGCTCTCAGCATCTCCAGCAAGCAGGGTGGTTGTTTGCTTTTGGATGAGTGTAAACTCATAGGTTTCTCTTTAAATATTTAATGTTGTTTGCTTTTGTGAGATGTAACCACTTGAGTTATTATTATAATTCAAATTCCAATAGTAGGGCCTGCTAAATTATAACTAGTATCAGAGAAGACAGTAAGTAACATTTATTGAGTAGTTGTGTGTTAAGCATTTAAGCACTTTCATACATTATCTTATCTAATTCCCATAGCAGCTTGATGTAGTGGGTACTATCATTATCCACATTTTAAAGACAAGCAAATTGAGATTGAGAGAGGTTAAGTCACACTGAAATTGAGAGAGGTTAAGAGCTGCCACGGAATTACTTAAATTGCAGAGCCAGAACAGCTAAAAAATCTCTCCCCCAAAAAGTCGTTAGAGTTCCAGTAAAGTCAGTTAGCTTTGGCCAATTCAGGTTCAAAGTAGCAAAAAGCCTTTTAATCTCTTAACCAGAGCTGATTTTTTTTAATAATTATCAGCTTAGATGTATTTTTGGATCTTTCCTACAATCAGTAAAATATAAATCTTTACAGATATGGCTCAGATTTATGGTTTTTAGTGACCTAACTGTATGATCAACTGGAAAAGAGTTATTTTTTTTCCTGGTTGTTTTCTTTTTCATTTTTGTCCCCACCCAGCTGGAAAAAAAAATAGGCAGCATAATTTAAGAAAAGAGAAGACAGCACTTTATAAGGACTGCTCTTTTACTTGCTTTTATTGAGAGCCAAACACTCATTTAGGTGTCTATATACATTTCCTTGAAATTATTTCTAATGTTTCCTTTTTTAACTTTAGTTTTTGCAGTTTGGAATATTTTATATTCTAGAGAAAATGAGGTACATTTCTTTCCCAAGTTGCCACTCACCATAGCAAAGAAAAGGAAATCTATCTAAATCATTTATTGGCTCCTGGGGATTTGGTTGCATAAAAGTCGCTGTGGTGATATTTAAATGAAAAATCTTAATGACTACTACTTGGGGAGAACTTAAATTACCTTGTGCTATGAATTAATGTAATATAGTTGCAACTCCTGGAATTGCCAAGTAATTCCAGGAAAACAATAAGGAAAATTCGGCTGAACCAGTGAGAGTTCCATTACCCACGTATGATATACAGCAAGGAAATGTGTCTTATTTCTAGGACACAGTAGCTTAAGGGCTAAGTTTTTGAATGTTGGAGAGTTGTCCTAATATCTAGTTAGGTGGAAAAGAATTAGAAATATAATAAGTATTCCTAGGAAGAACATGAGGTCAATATGAACTGAGTTGAACTGGTAGCTATAGGAAGAAGTAAAACTGGGTTAATTCTTAGGCTGGTAATTACATAGAAAATACCCAATATATGATATCAAACTGCCTCCAAGTACAGTGAAAATGAATTCTTTTTGTGAGTATGCTTCTGGATAACTGATTTTTCCCCTACTTTTTTCCCAACATTTTTTAAAACTATTTTTTAATATTTATTTATTTATTTATTTTTGAGATGGTGTCTCACTTTTTTGCCCAGGCTAGAGTACAGTGGTGCAATCATAGCTCACTGCAGCCTCCCGCTCCTGGGCTCAAGTGATCCTCCTGCTTCAGTGTCCTGAGTAGCTGGGACTACAGTTGCATGCCACCATATCTGAGTAATTAAAAAAAAAATTTTTTTTTTAGAGAAAAGGTCTCACTATGTTGCCTAGGCTTGTTTCCAACTCCTGGCCTCAAGTGATCCTCCCACTTCAGCCTCCTGAGTCATTGGGATTACAGGTGTGAGCCACCACACCCAGCTAAAACCATTTCTTAGTATATGATGGACTGTATGACAGTTAGGGTAGGCAGTTGCCAACAGTGGTATGATTTCAGACATACTGAGAAACTTCCCTGCACCTCCGCCCCCAAATATCTCCATTTCCCTGGCCACATTGCCTGGATAAGAGTTGGGATTCATGGAATTATTTTCCCTGAGTGAGAAAGATGAGCCATGAGTCATCCCAGATTCCTCGGAGAGCTCTTCCCTTCCTTGGCTGGTTTCCTGGCTTCATTCCTTAGCATAAGTTGTTATTCCCATAATGTGTCTACTGAGCATGAGTTAGAGGAATATCAATCTTCCATGATCATATAAATGTGAAAAATCTGTTTAACTTACATGAATTGGTTTAATGCAAACAAATTTTTGCAGAATGTGATTAGTAACAATGAGGAATAGAAATATGTTGATAGTGGGAAATTGGAAAAAGATAACTTGAGGCTTTGGGAGGGGGGAATTCCTGGTTGGCAATCCTAAATGAGGGCAGAGAAAAAGAAACATAAACTTATAGTTCTCCTTGGGTACAAGTAGAGTGGGTAAGAAGAAGTTAATGAAGGGAAAGGAAGAAGGCTGTGGGGCACTGCCTAGACCATGCAGCTCCTTGGTGAGAAATAGAGAAGAGTATCCCTCTGTGAGTTGATGCTGTCCTGAGGGCACAGGGCTTGGCAAATAGAAGTTTCCTTTGAGGTAATTAGAAAAAAAAAAACCCCTCTGAACAGAAACAGTGATATACCAACACAAAGGACTTGGCAAGCACAGCAAAGGATGAATTCCAGCCTCTACCTGAACTTTGAGCTAGGCTTCTTGGGGCAGCTCCCAACTTGCAGAACTGTAACCGTCCCCCCTATGGTCAAATGAATTTGTGAAATGGCATGTTATATCTTCCTTCTGAAGATTCACACTATTCATTAGTATATTGCAGATGCTGAGAATGCTTATTATATTAACTGTTTTTTTTTTCCACCCAATGTTTCCTAAATTTACAAGATGAGAACCTTTTTCTTTTCTTCTTCTTCTTTTTTTGTTTATACTGATTATTAATATTCCCCAGGATTTAGGTTCTACACAGAGCACACTTTAGGAAATACTGGCTTAAGCTAAGATATTGAAATAAGAGTGCTGGAGGGAGCAGAAGGGAAAAGTAGAACTTTCTCAGTGTCTCAGAAAGACAACAACAGAGGCGACCAACTACTATGACTGTATGCAAAACTGTCATTGACTAAGGTCATTTTGAGCCAGCAGGAACATGGCAGTTGAAGTCATGCCAAAAGGCACGTGTAGCCAGTACGTTTGCTCCTGCGGTACCATTCCACACGTCATGAAGAGGGTGAACTCTGGAGCCACTGTGCTTCTGTCTCAGTCTGGCTCCTCCACTTGCAGCCTCAGTACCCTTCTCCATAAAATGACAACAGCAGTAGGACCTAGCTCATGCTGTTGTACAAGTCCCACGAAACGCTGAGTGAGAAGCGCTTATGCAGTACTTAGAATATAGCAAAGTATTAAATAAATGTTGTTATGTGATATATAATGTTGTTCTTTCTCCCTTGTATTAACCTTGGGAGAACAGCAAGGTTCTGAAACAGGTCAATTCTGTAAAGACTAAAGTACCCAACCTTTCATTATTTGGAGAATTTTATTTCATAAAGAAAAATGTAGCCCTGGATTTATTGGCCCTGATAGAGTTTATATATTTCTGGTGAACTTGAAAGTTCTTCCACTATGCTCTTATAACAAATCAAATCATATCATATCAAATCAAATCAAATCAACTCAACTCTGTACCTGATTGTTTTTCCAGACATAATGTTCAAGAGCTTTTGAATTTAGGGGATAGCTCCAGGAAGCTTCATTGTGTTATATCCTAATTATAAATATGGAAAATATTTTGAATGAAAAATATTATTTTTACACAGAAATGTGAAAATTGAGTTCATTTTTGTACTTGGCTCAGTTAAAATTTGTTTTGTTATTATTTTTGTTTATTCCCCAAAGAGAATAATTAGATTAGTAAAGCTAGTACAGAAGTATTGAAATATTAAGAAGGTTGGTATAACATTTAAAACCTATAGATATATAAAACCTGTAGATGTAGTATCAGATTAATGTAAGTAAAAATGTTCTAAAATTGTTTGTGTCAACCTCATAGTTAACTCCTACAAACATCTATTCTCAGTCATCCAATATAAATGAATATTTTGGCATTATTTACAAAAAAAATGTAATTTTTCCATGGTTTGTTGGAAGTTAAAGTGAAATAATATTTTATATGTTATATGATAACTTTTAAAGCCACTGATCTTTGAGGTGAGAAATGAAAAATTCAGTTAATCATCTGGATACTTTATCATTGTCTATATAACACATAGCAGTTATTTGACTGGATTTATTTCTCTAGTCATTAGTTATAATAGGAGGAATTTTGTTTTTTACTTTCTGAAATATATTTCAATGATAGCAAGTGCTGAGGCATGAGAAATACCTTTGGAAAAATCAAAGTAAATACTTGCAAGCTTAGTTTTTACTGCTCATAGTTTATCAAAATTTTTGATTTGACTAGGAATAACCCTGAACAAAAAATGTCTGAACAAACATCTTCTCCTTGACTCCAAAAACATGTCATCTGTATAAACAGAAGCTCCTATAAAGTCCAAAACAGTGACTATGAAAGTGAAAAAACACAGTTATATAGTTATGTACTTTATATACTATTGAACAAAAATGACCATTTTTTCCCCATAAAATTGATGTTTAGCTCCCACATTCATGAACATAAGGCATATGGCATCAGGCTTTTGAAACACAGTAAGTGCTAACTGTGCTGCAGAAGAGGGCATGGCCAGATGTTACTATGGAGTCTATGTTTAAGTATGTTTTTCCCTCAGCTCATCTTAGAATCTTCTCGGTCCATGTAGGAAAAAAGCCAAGGAAAGAATAGGATGCTGGTTGTTCTGGCTATCACTGAATTAAGAATTTTAAAATTCTTAATTTTAAGAGCATCAAAATATTTACTTATGTTTCCTCAAGTCTCTTTTGTTTCTCTCTGTCCCTCCCTTTCAGAATGGAACCCCACATCCTTTGGTAAACTTTAGAAAATATATACTCAGGCTCACTCCTTATTCACCTGCACTTGTGGCAGAATGAATGTCTTATGTTTCAAATCAGTTTTCAGGTTTGCAATTTTATTTTTCTGTACTAGTCACAGTCTGATGCAAAACACTCTGGTATAATTGAACATGACTTGAAGAACACAGTGGGACTGAATTGATCACTGCAGGATAAATCTTCAAAAAGAAATGTGAAAATTTACTTTTTCCCCCTCTATGAACAAATATTTTGGGCTGCTAAAAAGTAGATTCCTGAAGTGATTTTTTTAATGTTGGTATAACAGGCACCTACTCTCTGGCCTCTGCATGTCTGGGTCTGTTTTGTTTATACTATGGTTCTTACTAAAGTATGTCCCATAAGGCACCAGTTTATTGATTTGCTTCACAATAAAAAATGATATGAAATAAAATATTTTGCATTTGGCCTAATCATGAACATTTAAAATAATGAACATTATTTCTACTTTTTAGAGCCTCACATACATTAGCAGTTTATAAAATATATTGCAGTGAAGGCAAAAATCTAATTTTCAAAACCAGAGTTTCTTAGAATTGTTTGATCAATCAACTCTTTTTGTAATTATCTATTAAGATTCCTCAGAGCTAGTGTTCTAAGGAACTCATTTTAGAAAATATCATAGTTCATCCATGTCCAGATGCACTTTTTTTTTTTTTTACTTTTTAACACCTCTGAAATTAGGATGCTTTCTATTTGATGATGTCTTAGGTTCAAGGAAATATGGCATTGCCCTAGCAGCTTTAATGATAATTATATACGCTGTATTAGTTATAATTAGGCTCATCTGAGAGTGACAAAATTCAAAAATGACACTGGCATAAATAAGATAGAAACGGATCTCTCATGAACAATCTGGAAGTGAACAGCCCTGTGTTGGAATGGCACTCTGTGGTGTTGGATACCCATGCTTCTTTCTTGTTTCTCCAGTACCAGGGCCTTTATTTCTAAGGTCATATAATGGTTCAACAAGACTGCTCTATGTCCATCTATAATGCCCAAATTTATGCCAGGAGGAGAAGACAAAAGATCATGAAAAAGGAGTAAAAGTCAAGTGCCAGCTGTCTCTTAAGGAAAGTTCTCAGAAGCTGCCAAATGATACTTCTGCTTAACATCCCATAGGCCAGAACTTAGTAATAGCAGCCCAAGGGGGTGGGGTGAAAAATGTAGTCATTTTTCTGAGCCTGCATGTGCTGAGATAAAAAATTCTATTCCTATGAAGAAAAAGGAGAACTGGAGAAGAACCAGCTCCGACTGCCATAGTGCAATCACTGTGTATATTTATATTCACAAGAAGTAGATCGCTAAAAATTTACTCTGTAATTAGTAACTGGAGAAATATCAAAGGATAGCTATTGAAAAGATAAGGAATAAAGGCAAATATTGTTGAAGATGAGAAATTCATTTAGCTGTTAGCAACCAGAAAATTAGCCCTTTCCTCCCCAGTGTCAAATAGTTCAGGAGTTCCTCGGTATTCATGGCCACTGAACTTAGATTGTGGAGGTCAGAACAGAATTATATTCTCTGTTGCATTATTTCATTCTCAGGTCACTCTCATTATTCAAATTTCAGTGGGTGGGGAGAGTGTAACTAGAGATTGAGGAGGTGATTTACATAGCAGATATTGTATAGATGCAGACTCAATAGTAAGAATGTCCAGAATTTATTCTGAGGTCCTTGAGAAAATTTATCAGTTTGTCTCAAGCTGCTCTGTGGTTACATTTATACCACCCCTTTAGAGACTTTAATTTAATAAGCTCAGAAGTTATTTTAAAAAGTTTTCCAGTATTTATCATTGCATTTAATTTTCATATTTGCCCACAATATCTTTAATTTCTAATTTTTAAATAGAAATACTGAATCAGGGACACTGCTCAAACTTAACCTCAAATTTGGCTAATACTGATTTGGAAATAAAATTAAATCATAAATAAAATTTTTTTCAACATTACAATTAAAAGAATTAAAAATGTTGATATGGAATAGTGTAAATCTCTCTTAAAAATGAATTTTTATTTTATTTAAGCCAGTGTCATATTGGAATTTCTGTCACTCTCAGCTGATCCTTTCGATTCTTTTGCTTAATTAAGCTGCCCTTTGGCAAAAAAGTTAAATTAAAAATAAATGTATCATTCATTGAAGCCAAAATTCTATTACCAATTCCTAAAAGCTGTTGTTCTGTGATGCTTATCTTTATTTACAAACTCTAAAAACCACTCTTACTTTACGAGGGATATTGTAATTATAAAATAATTGGATATAGAATTTTCTCTGTGTTTATTATGTCAGATTATCTGATATCATGAGGTAAATAAAATTGCAAGGTAATATCTGCCTGCTGGGCCTCAAATCCTAGGGGCTCATTTTTAGGAAAAGTAGTATTAAATAAGTGGTAAAAATTTTCATAAATCAATTTGTGAATTGATCTGGCTTTGTGGTTTGGTAACTATATTTTTTATAAAAATGTCATTTTGCTTATTGTTTCTCTATTGCCTTATCTATGGGGAATGATTAGACATTCATATTTTTGTTTTTAAAGAATAAATAATAAAAAGAACAAATGCATGCTGGTATTATAATTTAACTTACTGTACCTTCAAGGGAAAAGCATATTTCTAAGAGATGAAATCTACCTAATAGATATGTATCTCATTATTGTTATCAGATATTTATTGAGAATCTCCTAGGATCAAAGCACTTTGATAGGCTTTCAAACATGGAGGTCAAACTAAATAACCCAACCCTGCTGAAATGTGTTTGAAGTAAGCTATATCTTTATTGCATCAACAGAGCAGAAAGAAAATATCCAGTGATGTTATTAAATTGGAATTTTAAAGTGAGAAATTAAAATAACCACCGCGAAAGCACCTATTTTTCTGGAAACATGAGGCAACTTAGTATTATAAATGCTTAAAAGCACACCGATAAGCCAATACTAATAAAATTGGAAGGTATGAGTTATATGTGTATTTCTGTCCCAGTCAGAAAGACACCTTTGGAGAGTGAATCTATATCTCTCAAACTATCTACTTAAAGCAATACATTTATTCTGCTCCAACCCTAAGGTTCTGCCATGTGGTCTATATGACCGCATTGGAACCCCCAAATTACCTGGCTTTCTAGGGTACTGCTCAACAAGTTATCACGCAGGCACTCTACAGTGATCTGCTTGATGTTTCTGGCACTTTCTTCCATCATCTAAATAGCAGAGTTTTTAGTAATGGAACTCAGGGTTTAACAACTTTCTTATCAGGTGGTAGTAGCTCTCTAAATTAAAACTGAACTCCCCCATTAAAATCCAAATTTATATATTATTTTGGATAGACACCTTTTCAAGCAAACATGTAAATTCTTAATGTTCCTTGCTTTAGTCTTTGAAGCTATTATGCACTCGTCGGAAATAATTTTTTTTGCAAGATACCAGATCAGTAGCCTGACTTGTTTAATGCACAATCATAAAACTTTTAAATAGGTAAAATTTTATCTTTTACAGACATTTTACTTCTGCTGCAAATTATCTAATTATTTCTGATAAAGTAGAGAAATTATAGAAATGGAGCATGGTGTTAAGAATTCTGAAACCTGAGTCTAGTCCCACGAGTATCTCTTATTTAGATGAGAGGACTTAGCATGTCTTTTAAATTTTAAAAGTCCGTTTCCTCATTCATAAAAAAGAGATAGTAATATTTTCCCTGATTATATCACATAGGGATTAAGAAAATAAAATAATAAGTATTCAAACACTTTGAAAACGTTAAAGTACTCTCAAAAATGATGGGGGGTGTGTGTGTGAACATATATACATGACTGAGGAAAAATTAATAAATCCTTATTTGGTTCAAGCCTGATTATTTTTGGAAGTGAAAGTCATCACTTTTTACTAAAGTTTAGCAGGAAAAAACAGGCTATTGTGTTGTAGATTTTCTTTGAATGACATGAACAGAGCAAGTTTCTAACAATTTATTTTGCCTTCTTGGAAAGACTGCAGGGGAAATTGACTCTGTCAGGGCTTCAACAGGGACTCTTAAGAAATCATGATTTTGTATATTTGGTCTGAAGTCCATTTTAATCTTCAAGGATTTTATAAATATCAACCAATTCACCTTAGTTTCATTTCCTAATAGCTGGTTTAAAATTGGTGTATTCCTTGGGGCTACAAGTGTGTTAATATATAATTGCCATAAATGCATCCTTTCAAAATTAATTTTACCTCAGAATCACACACTCTCCAAAATAGGAGGGACAGAAAAGTAAACGTTCTTCATAAGGACAAATTTAGATAAACCATGTAGTTTTTCCTATGGATGAGTAAAACTGATTCAAGATGACAGAAACATTGGCTGAAATTATTGCACTGTACAGTAACCCAGGAAATGCATTCTATGTATTTTTCTTAAGATTTTGTATTATGATATGATTCCCCAAATTGAATTTTTATTTTTAAGCAGAGTGAAACAGAAATCCTACATAACTATACTTCATTTGGAAACGTGAATGTACAAAATAATTTAAAAAATAATCATAAACTTTATAAAGGGCATGACATTTTCTTATGATGGCTATTGGGACACATTTGAGAAAATCTGACATATATGTCTCTCCTTTCTCCTTAGGCTTCTTTACCTGCAACAACTGATCTTCCAGAGTTTTTTGTTGCTTCTTATAAGTGGCCTGGTTGGACTCATGGTCCATTGGATCAAAAAAATTGTGCTGCATCCTGGGCATTTTCCACTGCAAGTAATGAAGTCATTTTAATTACTTCCTTATAAACTCCCCATTTGACTACAGAGACTGCAACAATAATTAAAAGGTTTTTAAAATCTGAATAGTTAAATATTAACATAAGGTCAATTAAAATAACATTTTATTCTGACTGGAGAAAGCAACCTGAAGATTAAATAAAAAATCCATTTTTAGCCGAAAAATTGGTTTTTATATTTAGAGTCTAATTTTAAATAGAGAGTGAATCGAAAGAGCAACAAAATAAAGTTGCTAAAATTTGTTTGTCTACTGACAGTTAAGGCCAGATAATAAAAAGAGTATTAAAGTTCCTCTTCATTTATAATGTTATCTGTAATCCTAATATACATATAGACATACCCACATAATCCTTATTTTCTTTTCTGTTCATAAGATTTGCAAAAATATATTTAGTTATTAAACTAATTTGATGTAAAGTAAGACTAAAACTAAATAATACTGGATCAGATGGGTTTATGTCATTTTAAATAAATAAAAGTAAATATATAGGTTCTGACTCAAAAAAGTAATATAACTGATCTTTTAATAAGAGTAGCTTCCAAATTAATGCTACTATTGCTCAAAAAGTGTAAGGAATGCCTGTTTTATAGCTATGTTCATATAAGTTCACAGGTCTAATAAATGAATTACTCAGGGTAACTCCAAGATTTGGTCTCCAAAACTATCTTCAAAGGAGTATTGGTTATATTTCAGCAATTAAATAAAACGTAATGACGATGATTGGCCACTATCACGAATCTTTATAAGACTATGCCCTAGGGTTTGTAGGTAACTTCAAGGGTGCTCAAACAGTTTAAAATGCTGATGCATTGTGAAATAAGTACATAGGCTCTCAGAGAAGCCATCTCTCTAAGAGCAGCATACCCTGGGACATTTATCTTTGTGTAAATGTCATTGCTTCACTGTATCAACCAGATCATTCCACAGTACTTTTGGCAGAACCATCACGTTAGCCACACTCACCTCTGGAGTGGCTAAATCTATTAAATCCACACTATTGCTCACATCCCCAGTGTAAATGCTCTCTGGCTATCTGATGTCCTTAATGTGTTAGGGACTCACATTGGGATCTTTCTGAGCCCTGTTTCAGATGAGTGGGGGGAGAGATAATCAAATAAATCATTTGTCATTTTATGTTCATGTGGTTAATGTATTACACCTTCTAGGTAATGTATAAGAACTTTGCCTTAAATTTAGGTTAGACCAGTGTTTCTGAAGATGTCTAAGGAAAAATGTTAGTGGTGAAATACTGAAAGCAACTTGCTAGGCTAGAGGGTATATTTTGGTGTCCTCTGCACAGGGTTAAGCCTGGATTGTCCTCCAACCTAATTCACCAAAACGCCAGAGAGAGGGTTTGCAAGCCTTTTGTGGTTTCAGAGGACACAGTTTTGTATCCTGTGTATTCAGTATGGTAAATCAGACTGATTTTTTGTGGGTGTGTTAAATAAAGAAAAAAATAAACTAAGTTCTTCTAAAGATCTAAAACATTATGTCACGAAGTATTAGTGAAAATAAGAAAAATTATCTTTCAGAGAAACTAAAAGCTATAAAATGGAATAAATAAGACACTTAAAATATGTACATATATAAAAAAGTTATATAACCAAATAAAATTCAAACTATTTGTCAGAAGCAGAAGAGATAAGGGTGTCTGGAGGGGTGGGAGTAATACATGTCACAGAGTCGATTTGGAGACAGAATAAAATAAGCAGAGACAATAATAGAGCATGTCTCAGAGGCAATGCCCTATGAAAGTATTCAAGAAGAGAGTGGAAAACAACTGGCTGAACTGAATCATTCTAAATCTTCTGACCTTTTCTAAATATTTCAAGTGAATTTGGATTAAACCTTCACTGAGATTCAGAAATGTCTGTAAAAGAGCAACATATTACATAACATTAGAATTTAAAACAGTTAGCCTTTAGTTGAAATCTACAGATTCATGGGGCTGAAAGAGATCTTAGAAGTCACCTTTTCAAGCTTCTGGTTTTTATCAGGGAGGCCCAAATACATGAAGTGACTTACCTGAAGTGAAAAGACAAGTAGTGTCAGAAATAATCCTGAAAGCCAGGTTTCCAACAACTTGACTACTGTTTTCTTTACACTATAAAAGTATTTCCTGTATGAAAGAATAGTTACACTAACATTTTTAAAATTTCAATTTGATTTTGAACTCTTGTACTGAATGTCAAAGCATCAAAGAGCTACTATTTTCTTTTATGAAATAGGGAATTATTTTCTTGAGAATATCAGCGTTGGTAGCATAATGACATTTGCTCCTATGAAATATATCCCAGCACAATAATAGATGGGAATTGAGAAGGAATTAGGTTATAGTTTTAACACATATTGAGCATCTAAAACATGTCAGCAATCGCACGACAGCATTATACATATACTGTAGTTACATAAAAACAATGTATATAAAGAGATACATCTGTAAGTGAACTATTTTAATATGAATTATTTTAGAAAAATTCTAAATTAGCACCTTGAGGGGTTCCAGTACACTGACAATTTTGATGAGAAAAAAACTATAACTTCCATTGAGAAAAGTGGATTGGATAGAAGAAAAGTTATTACTTTGTTGCCTTTAATTAAAAGTGAAAAGAAATAAAACATCAAGAATGAGACTGTACCAGGTATCTAACAACAAAGAAATCTGTACTGAAAAGGCACTCACTCCAGTTTCTTTATGCTCTCATCACTCCCATTAGTTTATCATGGTAGCACGATCAAAATGATGGCATGTATAGGTTTTTGCTACTGGTGGATTAGTTTCCCTAGTCTATTATTCTACAAGGGCAGAACGATGTCTGTCTTGTTTCTTGTTCATCATTGTAATTTCTAGTGCTACAGTACCTGTCACCTACAAGGTGTTCAACAAATGTGTTACAGGAAGAAATGAACTGATAACAATAACAATGCCAGAGAATTGTGTAAACAGAAGAGTAGAAGGTTTAATCATAAAAAGTTAGTGTGTATATAAATATATAACTAATAATATTAGTTAATAATAGTAATAACAAATAGTAGTTAAATTGTTTATTAAATATACCATTATAAATTATTAGTTACATATATAGTTATATATAGTGTTATAGAATATATACATAATTACATATATAGCTACATATAACTATATTATTATATAACTAGTAACATTACTTAGTAGTTATATAGTTGATTATTACAACTATAACTAATAATATATTCACCTTGTTCCATATATATGTATAAACAAGTTGAATTCTGTCTACTGAAATAAGATTAAAATAATGATTTTCATTCATATTATGAGCATAAAAGTGTGCTATATATCTTTTAGATATTGCATAAAATAGATTCATATTAATTTGGATTAGCTTAAGTATAGTCTCCTGGGTAGTTAAATTAGATACCAATTTAAAAACCAAGGATTCAATTTACTCCAATATATCAGATTAACATGGTTAAATTTCCAATTGATATTTCTATGATCAGTTTTCTTGATTTCCCCAGTTTAGTTACATTCATTTAAAAAAAAATTTACCCATGACTGTATGCAAGGCACTGTTCTAGATGTAGGAAATAGAAATATAAGTAACATGTTGCTCTTGCCCTTGAAAAGTTTCACTTGACAGATTTGTTAATGAAGAGTTCAGAAGTATATAGAACATGAAAGGAATGAGGAACTAGGAAAGTCCTTGAAGCCAATATGACAATGGAGCAATTCCAAAAAGGACAAAAATTATGACTGAAATTATGACATAGTTAAACTGGCAGGAATACATAAATATATTCATTGATATTTGGCCTTAATTTTAAACTATACATGGTTTTGAAGACTAGTTTAGGGTTCAAACAAAAAGAGCTATGTAAATTATTAGAAATACTATGTGCCATTTGAATATAAATCAATATTTTATTTGAAACAGGTGTGGCAGCTGACCGAATAGCAATTCAGTCTAAGGGTCGATACACAGCCAATCTGTCCCCTCAGAATTTGATCTCTTGCTGTGCCAAGAACCGTCATGGATGCAACAGTGGAAGCATCGATAGGGCTTGGTGGTACCTGAGAAAACGTGGGTAAATAGCTGCCCAAAATGTGTTCCTAGGATTCTTATGCTGCTGCCTTGGGTTAGAATGAGGAAAAAAAATTCATTTCAAAATTTTTACAAAAAATTTAGAAATATATATGCTATATCTATATAAATATAACTATATATGCTATATTTAAATATATACTATATTTGATATCTATTGAGATTAGAAGCTATTAGAAACAATTATTGAAGAATGTATACATTTCTAGCTAAATTAATATGAATTTTACTTTTGAAGACTCAAGTAAACATTTTCTTCTTCTTGTTCTGAGTCAAATGGTTCTGTGGAGTCCCCACAGAGGGAATAAAATAATCAATGTTGCTGATATCTCTGTTGTGCCTTTCAGTTATACAGGTAGATAAATAGATAATGCCAGATAATTAGACTAAATTCAGAAGAATAAAATAAAGAAAGAAGTTACAGTTGCCTTAACTCATCAATATCGCTCATTAACTTTCCCTGTCCCATTTGATGAAAAATGCATTTCATTACTGTCATGTAGCCTGGTACCCACACAGCATCCTTGTATCTACTATAAGAGCTAATCTACTTGAGAGCTGAGTTATTCAGCTAAGGAAACTGCAGCTGATAACCAGTGGTACATATATGTGTTGCTCACTTATTCCTTCATCATCCGCTAGTGCTCTGGGTCTTCTATAGAACAGTTAGATGCTATGGAAGAGTGTGTCAGATATTGATGGATGGCAATAAATTATTTAATTTCTTTCATATGTTTTGCCTAATAAAGTGGTGCTTCAAATGAGCAACTTGGGCTGATATCTTCCTGGTGTAGTAGTGCTTGGTTGGCTTCTATTTTGTACTATGATAAAAATAAAAGCCCTTTAGGAGTTTAAAAATATAAATTATCATTAAGACTCAAATAAATCTCATTGTATTGGTCTGCTTGGGCTGCCATAACAAAATACCATAGACTGAGTGGCTTAAACAGCAGACATTTATGTTCTGGAGGCTGTAAAATCCAAGATCAAGATGCTGGCTAATTTGGTTCTTGGTAAGGGCCCTCTTTATGGGTTGCACATGGCTGCCTTCTTGCCCTGTTCTCACGTGGTAAAGAGCGAGATCTGGTGTTTCTTCCTCTTCTTACAAGGGCACTAATCCTATCCACGATGGCCCTAGCCTCATGACCTCATTTAAATCTAATTATTTCCCGAAGGCCCACCTCCAAAAATCATTTCATTGGGTGTTAGTGTTTCACTGTAAATATGAATTTTAGAGTGACAGAATTCAGTCCATCACACCCATCATTTAATGCAAATGTAACATATTTAATGCAAGATTTTTTTAAGTGTTTGAGTGTTTTTAATCATGCTCCTTTCTTAGATTCTCATACTTTGTTGGACACCATTACATTTTCATGAACCAACCCTAGTGGGTACTTCTGTGGCCATTTCAGCATCGCATAACTATAAAACCAATTCCATGATTTTGTCTCCCTTACTCTGCTCCTCTTTATTCAATAGGATTGTGTTAGAGTTGAAGCCAAATAATTTACACTTTGCTATGTTCAGTTTCAAACTCAGAAATCAAAATCAATTTCTTTGTCTTTTGTGTAATGTATACACCTGATAACTTTATAATTCATTAACTTTTAATATTATATTAGTATTATACTATTTCCCCAAAAGTATCATGAACTATAAACATATAATAATTGGAGTCTTATGAGAAGGTATCCATAACAACAAAAATATAAAAACAACAAAATAAAACTCCCTTAATTCTAAAACTTATGTAATTTATCAGAATATACCATCTGGAAATAATCAAATTCATTATCTTTTCCATATTAAATTTAACTATTCCACATTATATATATACAGGTTGAAGGAGCTTTTCCCCTATTAATAATATTACCACAGAATTTATTGATGGCCACTTTTCATCTTCAGGAAATTCTATACTAAAGATAGAATTATTTATTTAAAATGAATTAAAGCAAGATTTTAAAAATTATTATGAAGAAATAAGAGGGGGTGGGGAGGAGTGTAATATTATTGATCTTCTGTGTTGGAGTCAGTCAACATTTTGAAAGTTATGCATATAAGTACCCAGAATAATTTAAGAATATTTAATTCAGTAAAATTGAATTTAGACAAGATATCATGGCATTTTCCTAAATATTACCTTTGCTTCTTTGCTTATTCCTCATAGACTGGTATCCCATGCATGCTACCCACTTTTCAAGGACCAAAATGCTACCAATAATGGATGTGCCATGGCAAGTAGGTCTGATGGGCGGGGAAAACGGCATGCCACAAAGCCTTGTCCCAACAACATAGAGAAATCTAACAGGATCTACCAGTGTTCTCCTCCATACAGAGTCTCTTCCAATGTAAGTCTAAATGGCAAGAAATAATAATGGTTGACATTCTCAAGCACGTATAGCTCTGCTGTTAAAACTATTAAAAAACCATTTAAAACTATTATATTCTAAAATGAATGTTATGTTTTCAAGTATAAATTTTTTATTTTCTTAAAGTATCCTTTAAAGACTTTCAGATGGGTATGATTTCTAATCTTTGTAATATTAATAGTATAAAGGATTGGCTTAAATTAAAAAATGCTCAAGGAAATAGGGTTTTAAAATTATGTTTTATAATGTGTGTGTGTGTGTGTGTGTGTGTGTATATATATACACACTTTACATAAGGCAAACTTTACATGATCATAACAGGTTACCTAGGCCTTCTTATTTTCAGAAAATATGAACCTCCAGTGCTCCCAATTATCTCCAGAATATAATCCAGTATTCTTACCATGGCACACTGGCCTTTCATGAATTGGTTGTGACCTACTACTTTTATAGACTTCTGGCCTGCCAGCATCTACCCCCTCTACCTGGCCGTTATGCTTCCGATACATGAGACTAGTCTCTGTTCCCCAGATACACCATGCTCTTTTATGCTTCTCTATTTAGCTAGGTGATAATTCCTCTGACCTCCAGTGGTCATTCCACCTTTCCATCTGGTGAAATGCCACATGAATGTCAAAGCCCAAGTCAAAACTCCATCTCCTCTGTGAATTTTTCCTTGATTCCTAGGCAAGATTAATTTCCCGTTTTTTGTTTGTATCCATGGCAGTTTGTGCTTGTCTGTATAATAGATCTTATTATATAATAATGACATTAGTTGTCTTGTTGTCTGTCTATTCTACCAAAACGTAAATACCTTGAGGATAGGTGCAAGGTCAATATTTGTTTCCATTGTAGTATCTCGTATGTACTTTGTGCTTATTGTGCACGGAAGAATGAATCAATGAATGCCTTGCCTCCATACTGAGGGCTGAAACACATTGGGAGGCAACATAGAAATATTTGTACTAAAGCTACAGAGGAGCATCACTAAACAATCATTTGGGATAGTTCTTGTGATGAAAAGATTAAAGGTAACATTAGTCTACACTAATTAAACATGATTTTAACTTACCTTGATTATTTTTCTTTGTTACCATAAAAAAGTTATTGAATTTTTCTCTCCACTCCAAAATTATTATTTAGTGATAAAAGTCATTAAAAGAAATGGGTGCATTTTGTCTTTAGCAACTTCATTAATGTGGCATTTCACATGTGATTATTTCAAAGCACGTTTAAGAGTAAATTGCAACTGGTCGGGTCACTTTGGAGTATATAACACCTAAATTGATTGTACAACACCTAACATTGTATACCAACCAATAGGTTTAGTATGCTGTGATAACAATGATAATGCTCATTAATATTTTTCCTCCCAGGAAACTGAGATAATGAGAGAAATCATGCAAAATGGACCAGTTCAAGGTAAGCTTGGATAAAATATGGCCTTGTTTTATTCTTTCCTTTAATAAACAACATTACATTGAGTTCATGTAAAAGGAATTTAATGAAAGAAAGAAAACTTTTACTTTAAGAGTATTCAGAAGGTTTACAAGGCCGGATGTGGGAGCTTGCACCTGTAATCCTAGCTACTTGGGAAGCTGAGGTATAAGGATTGCTTGAGCCCAGGAGTTCAAGGCTGCGGTAAGCTATAATCACGCTGTTGCAGTTCAGTATGGGAGACAGAGTGAGACCCTATCTCTAAAAAAAAAAAAAAAATTAAAAAGTATTCATAAGGGCTCAATTGTTTTTGAAATCAGTGCAATTATAGGAGATATACTCATCTAATAACTTCATTAGCTGCCATTTTATTTTCAGATCATAGACTCACTCATAAATTGAACTCTTAAACATTAAGGACACATTTGATAAAAGTCTGCTGTCTTTCCAAAGTGATCATGAATGAACAGAGAGTCAAACATGAAATGCCAAGTGATTAATTTGCAAGGAAGCTCACTTTATTCATTCAATCATATTTAAGAATCATACAAATATATTTTCTTACCTTCAGCTTAAATGGATTAGGTAATAGATTGGAAAAAAATTGAGGATTAATAGTAGAAACAAAGTAGATATTTTCCCTTTTCTTTTAGCTCAAAATAAATCAATAAGCCAGTATGATTTTTGTGTTTTACAAAAGGCTTTTGATTTTGATCAATTTTGTAAGTGTGTTGTTGAGAGTGAACTAACAGTGAATAATGAAATAATTCAGTGACTTATTGTACATTGACTGATTTATAAGATATCATCTCTGATAACAGCTTCTTTTCCTTACCTAGTGAATTTTATTTTGCAACAATGGCACGCATAAAGGTACATTTACAGAATATATTTCCTGTATAAACATTGCCTTAAAATGCATTAAAGAACAAATCCAATGAGGCCTAAAATGAAAATTCAGGTTGTAAACACTGAATGGCCCAAGAATATTATCAATGCAGTGGAATATAAAATAAGGCAAATTAAATTTAAAACATTTGATATATACTTAAGGAACTATTGGCCAGTTTTTGTTTTTCTGAATGCTGACCTAATTAGTATTTGCTCAATATATAGCAGGAATCATAGATTTAATAATTGTGTTGGAAGAATTTTTATTGATCATTATTGCTACTTAGCATTTATTGGATAACCATAACTTAAAATCAACATGTCCTGAATTTAATTTAAAAAATCCAGGGACTTTACACATAACCTGAATTAAATGAAGAGAAGCTTTTTCCCCCTTTACAGTTATATAGTTTGTTGGCTGTTATAAGAGCGGAAGGAATTCATGTCTAATTTTAATGTGTGCTTCATTAAGTTGTGCTTGTGTGACAAATCTGAAGGAGCACAGGTATTTGAACTCAGGCTACAATCAAAAATTCCAGCTTTGAAATTTGCTCCTTAAATGACTCTTGGTAATTTAATTAACCCCTCTGAATCTTCACATCATTGTGTTCCTGTTTCAAGGTTTTTTCCCTCTCTCTCCCTCTTTTTCAAATTAGTCAGAAAATTTTTGTTCATAATTATTTAAAATTGAGAGTACCTTAGATTTATTTTATGGCGATACATGTAAATGCTCATGAATTTTACATAATGAATCAAAAATAGAGAAAATTTCAAAGCAATAAAATAAAAATGCAGATTATTCAATACCCATTTAACAAAGATTTGTTGAGAATCTGCTTCCTGACAGCCTGAGCCAGAAGAAGGGGTACAGCAACAATCAAGGCAGAGCTATCCTGACCTCATGTATGTTATAATTCTATATCATGAGTTGCTACAGTTTTCCAAAAGTAAAATTGCAGTATAGTAGCTTATATAGTTATATGTTTGTGGGTTTATCAAGTCTCTTTTGGTGTCAGAAACTGAAGGAAGAAGCCACTTTTGAGTTACTTTTGATGGCTTCTCACCCTTTTTCTTTAGTTGGTAGTGTTTTTCAGCAATCAAGAATATATTTTATTCATGGTGCTTAGAGAAAAGTTGAATCATAGGACCTAAAGGAGTCAATGGTTCTATAGAAAGGAAAACCGACTAGCGATATCTTCACATTTTTATAAATGGATAGAATGCTGGTTGATTCTTCTTGCTGTAGATGAAACATGATTGTCTGTACATTATTGCCTGGCCTACATATAGCATTTCCCTCTGTCTCAGTACAAAAGAATTAAAAGGCAATAGAATACTAAATAAATAACATTGTGTATGTTCTTCTAAAATCTGTAGAGTTAAAAATAAGTACAGAGAAGAAAAGCAGACATCTGCATAGATTACAGATATATAAATTCTTAAAGTCCTATGGAAATGTGTTTTAGAGTAGATAAGATTTAACCTCTTTTGAGATTATTTGAACAGCATCAGTAAAAGCATGGAACATTAAACAAATGAAATAAAAAGTGGGACATTTAAAGTGTTATATTTAACTTTGGAGTATAAGCTTTTTTTTTAAAGGATCTATTAAATGCTAGTTACCTGAGTTTCTATTTTATTCAAAATGCATGTCAAACTAAGATAGACATGCATTGTATACAGTTCTCAAGGTATACATATATAATTTCAATTAAAATTTTTTCGATTCATGTCTTCTAGAAGAGAACTTTAAAGTCTTCACCATGAATTGCCCAAGCCCTGTAACAAAGCAGCACACAATAGAGAGCCAATCTAGTCGAAGGAATGAAGAGCGTTCTAAAGTATAAGCTGTACTTTTTAAAGCATTCAACATTCCTTTAGCTCTCCAGAGCTGGGAGGATGAAATCATGTCAGAGTATTCTGTTGCCAGGGTTTTGCAATCAAAGTGGTCAAACTCACCAAAGAAAGGTTTGTGTTTACTTGTAAGGATTAAGGACAGCTGCTTTAAGCATAGTTTGCTGGGCTCACCCTTCTCTGCTACCTTAATTGGGGTTTTAAGAAGCTTGTGATGAAGCACAAGGTTAATGGAGAAATAGCAATTGGTGACCAAGTGTAGTGGGCCTTCGTTGCAATGGGCTCAATTCCTGGTAATAATGCCTCTGTTGATTAAGACTAAACAGTGACTTAAATCATGTATTACTTAATATATAAATAGTTAAAAGTTGTTTTCATAAGAGAACAAGAAAATATGGCAGCCAGTTAAATTAAGTAGGAAAGACAATTAGGCTGAATTGCACAATCCTTTTTTAGATTCAACTCGTTGTAATTTATCCATTGATTGTTTTGTGAGAATTTCCAGAGGTTTTTAAAGATAATTTTTTAATATCATGCCATTTGTCACATGCCACTGTTGGGTTTCGTTTTAGCCATAATGCAAGTCCATGAGGATTTCTTCCATTATAAGACAGGGATATATAGACATGTTACCGGCACAAATGGAAAATCTGAAAACTATCGAAAGCTTCGGACACATGCAGTCAAACTCGTTGGGTAAGGCAATTTCTTAAAAAAATCTTCATTTAATACTTTTGGAAAATAAAACTGAAACTAAGAATATGTAATGCATTTAGATATCAGAATTTCCATTTGTATGAGACACTGTGATGCAAATGAAAAATTATCTAAACCTTGCCGCTATTTAGTCATTATTTTAAAGTCCCGTAAAAGGCTAACTCAGTATTCTGGGGAAAATGATTATTTCCTGTTTCTCAGTTACTTGTGAATGTATCTTTAAGAATTTGTTCTAATGATAAGAAAATATATTACTGAAACAAATTCTACATATGGCATAATGAAGGGAAGAGTGCAATCCAAAGTGTATTATGATTTGAGGAAAAGTTTTGAGTGGAACTATGAGTGGCAGAGATTGAGCAGGAAGAGAGGGTATGGTCACCTTTAATTTAATGTAAGGTTATTTTATATTTATGTGAGAATTATGGAAATTAAATTAATCAAAATTTAGGTAAAATACATTTATCTGTGCAAGGACAAGAAATAAGTTCAAAATTTGTTTGGTGGTTGCATTTCAAGAGTAATTTCACAAATAGGCCCTACTCCTACAGACAGTGTAGTCATGAGACCACTTCCCCACTGCCTCCTTGATCTTGTTCTGACAGACCAGTCTGCAAACCCTGTCTCATAATGTCTCACTCCAATTCAAATGAAATGCTGCAGAAAAGGGTTTTTTGGGTTTTTTGTTGTCTTAATTAAAAACACTCTTCTTATCTTGCCCATCTGGTAAATAACTTCATTCCTATTGAACTTATCCTTCCTGAGTTAATTTTATTGAATCTGCACAAAACAACCTCTCCTACAACCTGTTACCTTTTCCTTACTGATCTTTGAAAGCTCTTTGAGTCAATTCTAAGGTATGCAGACAAGTTATCCTGTCTGATGTCTCTATAATCACCCTCCTTTCTTTATTTCAAATACTCTAATATTTCAATTACAAAATTACCACATTTCTTTGCATCTAAGATACAACTAATTATATGACTTGTTTTGATTTTACAAATGTAAAAATATGTGCATCTTAGAATTGGAAATATGATATTTCATGTTAATGTAGGATAATGATAAACTACAGATAGAAAAAAACTACAAATAGGAAAAAGTGTATATAAATGTACGTATACGTTTTCATTGTCTAGAGAAAACCTCTGTTGAAATTTTGGAGTATTTTTAATATATATAGATATATAGCTATAGAAAAAGAAAGAAAGAGATGGAAAGGAAGAAAGAAAAGAGAAAGACTTTGTAGGAAAATGAGACACTACAGTATTTTACGAAAAGAAAAATTTTGCTAACATTTTTATTAGCAGTATATAAGAATGTCAGTTTCTTCACATTCTTTCAGACACTGGGTGTTTTCCTTTTCTATTTTAATAGGTTTATTCTGCATAGTTTTGATCATTCGGCACAACTCTTCTCTAAAGGCCTATGGTGGCTACCTATTACCCTACTTTTTTAGGTTATGTGGAACAAGGTGCTTTCTGTAATTAAAAAAATATATATCTTTTTCAATAAAGTGCATATATGCTTTCTACTAAAATTAATGACCTTACTGTAGTAAAAAAAAAATCATCCCAAATCATATTAACCCTCAAAAATCATTATTAACATAACGTGGTAAAAAAAAGGTCAAATTAATCTCTCTCTTCTTTCTCTGTTAATGAAAAGTTAGAGAGACAAACAAAAATAGAAGACAATATAGAATATGGCATTTTAAAATACTACTGTTTAGGTGAATTTTACTTATTTATTTACTTATTTTAGAGATGAGGTCTCACTCTGTTGCCCAGGCTAGAGTGCAGTGGTGTCATCATAGTTCACTGCAACATCAAACTCCTGGGCTCAAGCCATCCTCCCGCCTCGGCCCTCCCAAAGTGCTGGGATTACAGGTGTGAGCCACCCTGCCCAGCTATACTTAAATTTAATGAGATTTAATGAAATGAGATAATTTTGATTTTTCAACGCAAGAAATGCTAGCTTCTAAAAGAACCATTTACAGTTAAGGAAAAAAATATGTGTAGTATATGTTAAAATAATTTGAGGATGGACTATTAATCCATTTTAACTACATATTTTCATATTTATGAATTTGTTGTCAACGGGTAAGATAAGGAAACATCACACATATACTTCTTCCCACCTCTCCTCTTCTCACACAGTTAGTATTTTTTAGTTGTGTTAATGTTTTTATATGTCGAAGGATTAAAAAATCTGCATTCTACTCTGAAACCATAATTCCATAGCTGTTTATATTTTATTGTATATTTAATGGAGTTAATGATAAGCAAGTATCTTTTGACAATGACTTTTCTATCTTTAAGTTTAGTTTTTATTAATTATTTTATTGGGTGAATTTTATTTTCCAGTAATTTTTTTTTAATCAAGAAGGGTTCTTAAGGCCTATGGTATCTAATTTATTGCATGTTTGAGGAAATGTTTGTTGTTTTTATATTGAAGAATAACTTCATTAGGTATAGACTTCTGGGACTGTAGAACCATTAGAACTTCGCAGATGTTGCTCCAGGGTTTCCAGCACTGAGTTTTCCTGCAGAAAAGTCTCAGGCCAACCAGATAATTTTATTTCCTTACCGGTGACATAACTTTTTCTACTTGAGTACTCATATTAATCTTTTTTTAAATCCTTGAATTCAACATATTCACTTTTTAGCGCCTATTGTCAGCCTCTTGGCAGACTGTTGGCAGACTGTTGTCCTAGTTCTTTGGCTCCTTGCTTGGAAAATTCACAAGCATGGCTGGTGTGACAGAGTAACCACAGACAGGAAGCAATTCCACACAGACAGCTTTGATTGCAGAAAAGAAGGGTGCTATACAAAGTGAAAGTACGTTCCAGAGAGGAACAGTTCTCCACGAATGAAGAAAGACATTGAGGACTCCCAGGTGGTTTCCTTTTATTGGCCTGGTCTGAGGGAGGGCTTACGGGAAGTGTGGGATGTTACCAGATGATTGATATACATGATTGACAGGTGTTCTTATAACAGAGTTGCATCTCCACAGGTGTGTATGCCTTAAAACCTAAAGTTCCTGCTCTTTGCAGTTAGCTGCGTTTTCCTGCGGTCCCCTTCCCCAGCTTCTCCTCCCCTAGGAACAGTCCCCCTGGCCTGTATCTGCCACCTGCAGATTTGGTCCCTCCCTAACATTTCACCTGAGAGACATGGAGCCTGAAAATCTTTGGGGCTTTGGGCTGAAGGTCTGTCTTCTGCAGCTGCATCAAGCTGAACAGGGACAATGCTCTACAGGCTCCATGACCTCTTTTAAGAGCTACAGGTGGAGGTTAGTTGTGGCCTTATCTAGAGGCTCTATGGGTGGTGGTATTATCTTGTTCAGATATGGGGTGAAATCCCTGAGCTAGCATAAGTTTCACTGTTGAAGGCTTGAAGACATACAAACTTAGTAAGAAGGTTAAAAATGCATGAGCCAAACATTAATAGAAGGACAGTGGCCACTAAAGGTCCCTCTGTGTTACCTCTATACCCCAGTTGTTATAGACAGTGGAGGCCACCGACAGTGGCTGGGCTGTATTTGTCTGGGGTCACCAGGCCAACTTCTGGAGCTTTCTATGAATATCAGAGTAAAAGTTGTTAATGAAGTAAGTATTTATTACTATTATTGCCTCTGGTGAGTTAGGGTCCATGTTGGTATATTTCTTGAAAGCTTTAGTGATTCTTTCCCTAAATATTGCTGGGCTTTCTTCCCTTCCTTGAACTACCTCTGCCAATTTAGAAAAGTTGACTGGTTTTACCTGAATAGCTTTCATGCCTCCTATAAGCCATACTATCAATGATTGTGGAGGTAGGGTCCTCTATGACCCTGTTGGTAATTCCACCTTGGATTCCTCTGGGGAACTGTTTGATTTCCAGGTGGAAGATTTTGATTTAGTGCATGAAGCTGATCTCCATAAACCTGACAGGCTGCCCAAATCCTATTTCTTTTGTCTAGTGAGCAGCAATGTGAAAGCAAGATCCACACAGCCCTCCAGGTTAAATCAAAAACAATCATCAGGTGTTCAAATTCTTCTGTGAACCTCCCTGGGTCAACTGAGAAGCTTCCCGGTTTTTCCCTTACATGTTTTGAGATCCCCCATTTAGAATGGAACGTGGACCCTCACAGGCTGTCCTGTGGGCCCTGATACTTCCTGTAAAGGATGTATGGAAGGTAGAATTGGACTTGGATAGGAGGGGTAAAGAGGAGGGGGGAGGACCATATTGTGGTAGGGTTTGAGGCTCCTCTGGGGCTGAGGCTACAGCCACAGTCCCTTTGTCTTCACTTGATTTCTTTTCTGAAATTTGAGGTTTGTCCGGAGCCAAAGAGGCACCTGGACCTTTTTCTGTCCTCCTAATTTGACACTTCTCCACGTAAGACTCACAATATTAGGGGTTATCTCTCAGGTATATAAAGGCCTGAACATAGGGAATTTCTGATCTTTTATTGTCTCTACCACCTATTTAGCTACACTGGTCATGTTTTCTTCATTCTTCTCCTATATTCATTTATCCTCAGTTTGAACAAGATATAAATATATTTACATTTAATCACTCTGCCATTGTTTATATATTTTCCACATTTGATGTGTCCATTGCAGTATTGTATTCACTTTTATAAACTAGAAAATTGGGATCTTTTTAAATTTCACATGTGACAATTAAGGCTAAGTTTGCTACTAGGCAAATCACTTTTGGAGAATATGTTTGCTTTTTACAAATATTTTAGGTCGCCTAAGCATTGCTAGGTGCCCTAGAGCAGTATGTTTTAATTCATTTCTCCATTAGCAATTCCTGATTTGTAATTACTACATTCAGGAAATTAATGCATCAGTGAATTAGAGAGTAATCAAATAGCTCAACTAAGTTGATGTTCCTTATCGGACAACTTAATATACTCCTAAGAAGTACCTAATGAATTTATCACAACAAATTCTGTTTGCTTCCCTTTCTGTAAAAGACAAAGCTATTAGATTTAACTTACTTGAACAAATGAATTTGATCTTCTATCAAGTGCCCAGCACTGGGGAATACAAGGAGGATTAAATCATAGTTTTCTTCTTAAGGAGTTTAGGGAGTGAGGTGAATATGTCGGGTTGCAGTCTGAAATGTCTGTTCTTGGTGCGCTTGTGGACGAAGAATGACCAGACACACCAAAGTAAGGCAAGCACAAAAATGAGGTTTATTCAGGAGAGAAAGATAGGATTATAGAGAAAGAGCAAGATATAGGTTTACAGAGCGAGATACATATGCCATAGATGACGACTGGACCCACTGTCATAGCAAAAGAGAGAGAGAGCTTGGTTATGGTCTGGGTTGTTTTATGGTATCCGGATAGGGACCTCCCCATGGCTCAGATGTCACTTTGATTGGACAATTGGGAGTTATATTACCTGAGTCTTACTGCGCATGTGGATCTCCCATGAGCCTTTCTGAAAGCCCATTTGGGGGGGTGAACCACAACAGCACCCACTTTCATCCCTAGGATACCCGGAATCCCTCACTATCTACCTAACAGATACACTCACAACTGATTCTAGCATAACGTGATAAAGGCTATATATTTGCACATATATAAAGCACAGGATTGTGGTAGGTAAATATAAACTTATAATGCCTTACTTTGCTCCTAATAGTCTTGTTTCACTCCTTTTTCTTCTGTTTCTGAAAACTCTGTCCATCCCATTATGGATGCTAGAGTTATAAATGCATTCAATTTAATAAATAATGCCATATATTTTGAAATATGGCCTTATTTCACATACCAATAAAAAGAATAAAATTTTACCAATTAAACTAAGAAATTGCATTGATTGTAAGATGGATCCCAGTTCTAGAGATGTTAAAATGTGGGGGGGGGGAAAGTGTGTTATACAATCGACAAAATATGGTATTTCAGATTTTCATCCCACCAATGTTCTCTGTACTATGGTCCTATTCCATATTTCCATGCCCATAGTAGATTACCCCATGTCCTTGTCCACTGAACGTTCTAAGCTTTCTTTAACCCCCAAGTTTCAAGCAGATAATGTAGCAAATTGACGCCATTTACTTTTGCATATGGTTCTCAGGAATCACTGCAAGAACTCAAATGAATAAATTCAGCAGTAAAAATTTTATTTTTTTTAATTTCTTGTGGCCTCAGAGAGCTGTAAGCAGTAAAAATTTTAGAAAATTAAGGGAAATAATTGGGATGAACATTGACTTTCCTTCATATTGTCAATGGAATATTGAATGGAATATTCTGTGGAGCAGAATTTTATTGAAGATATACAGGCATACCTCACTTTATAGTGCTTAGCAGATCTCGTGTTTTTTTAATAAATTGAAGGTTTGTGGCAACCATGCATCGAGGAAGTTCATCAGTGCTATTTTTCTGACAGTATGTGTTCACTTCATGTCTCTGTGTCACATTTTGGTAATTCTCACAATATTTCAAACTTTTTCATTATTATTATATCTGTTATGGTGATCTGTGATTAGTGATCTTTGATGTTACTATTGTAATTATTTTGGGGCACCACAAACCACGCCCACATAAGACAGCAAACTTAATTGATAACTCTTGTGTGTTCTGACTGTGTCACCGATGGGCCCTTCCCACATTTCTCTCCCTTTCCTTGGGCCTCCTTATTCCCTGAGATACAACAATATTAAAATTAGGCCATTAATACTCCTACAGTGACTCCTAAGTGTTGAAGTAAAAGGAAGAGTCACACATCTTTCACTTTAAATCAAAAGCTAGAAATGATTAAGTTTAGTGAGGAAAGCATATAGAAAGGTGAGATAGGCCAAAAGTTAGGCCTCTTGTGCCAAACAGTTAGCCAAGTTGTGAATACAAAGGAAACGATCTTGAAGGAAATTAAAAGTGGTACTCTAGTGAACACACAAATGATAAGAAAGTGAAACAGCCTTATTGCTGATATGGAGAATATTTGAGTGGTTTGGATAGAGAAGATCAAATAAGCCACAACATTCCCTTAAGCCAAAACCTAATCCAGAGTAAGGCCCCTAATTCTTCAATTCTATGAAAGCTATGACAGGTAAGGAAACTGCAGAAGAAAAGTTTGAAGCTAGCAAAGGTTAGCTCATGAAGTTTAAGGAAGAAAGCCATCTCCATAACATGAAACTGCAAGGTGAAGTAGCAAGTACTGATGGAGAAGCTGCAGCAAGTTATTCAGAAGATCTAGTGAAGATCATTGATGAAGTTGGCCACAGTAAACAACAGATTTTCAATGTTGATAAAACAACCTTCTATTGGAAGAAAATGCCATCTAGGACTTTTATAGCTAGAGAGGAGATGCCAATGCCTGGCTTCAAAGCTTCAAAGGACAGGTTGACTCTCTTCTTAGAGGCTAATGCAGCTGACAACTTGAAGTTGAAGCCAGTGCTCATTTACCATTCCAAAAATTCTACAGCCCTTAAGATTTATGCTAAACCTACTTTGCCTGTGTTCTATAAATGGAACAACAAAGCCTGGATGACAATGCATTTGTTTACAGCAAGATTTACTGAATATTTTAATCTCACTGTTGAGACCTACTGCTCAGAAAAAAAATTCTTTCAAAATTACTGCTTGTTGACAATGCACTTAGTCACCCAAGAGCTCTGATAGAGATGGACAAGGAGATTAATGTTGTTTTCATGCCTGATAACACAGGATCCATTTCACATCCCATGGATCAAGAAGTAATTTTGATTTTCAAGTCTTATTATTTTAAATGTATTATTAAATACATTTTGTAAGGCTATAGTTGCCATAGATAGTAATTCCTCTGATGAATCTGTGTAAAGTAAATTGAAAACCTTCTGGAAAGGATTCACCATTCTAGATGCCATTAAGAATGTTCATGATTCATGGAAGGAGGTCAACATTAACAGGAGTGTGGAAGAAATTTATTCCAGTCTTCAAAGATGACTTTGAGGGGCTTAAGACTTCTGTGGAGGAAGCAACTGCAGATGTGGTGGAAATAGCAAGAGAACTAGAATTAGAAGTGGAGCCTGAAGATATGACTGAATTGCTGCAATCTCATAATAAAATTTGAACAGATGAGAAGTTGCTTTTTATCGGTGAGCAAAGAAAATGGCTTCTTGAAATGGAATCTACTCTTGGTGATGCTGTGGAAATTGTTGAAATGACAACAAAGGATTAACAATACTACATAAATTTAGTTGATAAAGCAGGGGCAGGGTTTGAGAGGACTGACTCCAATTTTGAAAGAAGTTCTGCTGTGGGTAAAATGCTATCAAACGGCATCACATGCTACAGAGAAATCTTTCATGAAAGGAAGAGTTAATCGATGTAGCAAACTTCATTGTGTTATTAAAAGAAATTGCCACAGCCACATCAACGTTCAGCAACCACCACTCTGACCAGTGAGCAGCCATTAACATCATGGCAAGACCCTCAACCAGCAAAAAGATTGCAACACAGTGAAGGCTCAGATGATAGTTAGCAATTTTTAAAGAATTATATTTTTAATATTAATAAGGTATGTACATTACTGTTTTAGACATAATGCTATCACACACTTAATAGACTACAGTATAGTGTAAACATAATTTTTATATGCACTGTAAAACCAAAACATTTGTGTGACTCAGTTTATTGCAATATTTGCTTTGTTGTGGTCTTCTGGAACCAAACCCACAATATCTCTGAAGTATGCCTGTAGTCCATATATGACCAAAAGAGATTAATAAAATAATTTTTAGAGCTATTTTTTGCTATTGTCCAATAATGTTTTATATGGAAGTCCATTTATTCAACAAGTATTTATTGAGTACCTATATATGCCAGGTATTGTTTTAGGTGCTGGGGATATATCAGTGAACAAAATATACAAAGATCCTGGTCTTTATCATATTTATATTCTACTAATTGATGTATAACTCTTAGACAAATAAAATATGTTTTAGTATGGACCATATTTTTGTGATAAACTTTTTTTGTGTGTGTGGGATCAAAATATCAACATTTTTACTTATAAATCTTGAGTAATGACTCAAAGAGAAAGGAGGCAAACTATTGTGAAATAGGGGCTGAAAGGAAAGCAAACATTAAAATACTCCAGGAAGGATAGATTAAGAAATATAACAAAGACATTTTTTCAAGTAGATTGTGAATAATTGCCAGATTTTTAAAAATTAAATTGAATGCCTCCCAAATATATTTTAAAATGCTGCAAAATGATAGAAATTGGGCATGTTTCCAATAATTACTGTGACGATATCTAGTTAGAGTGAATCATCAAAAAATGATGTCAGAAATTTCTGTAAACTTTGATCTGAATACATTACATGACTTAAATTTGGGCACAAATAGAATGATGATTTCTGAGTTTCTCTTGTCTATATGTTCAACAAATATTAAATGTGAATCCATGGTGTTCCTGGTATTATGCTGAGTACCCAGCATGGTGAGCAAAATAAAAAACAGTCCTTGCCCTCACAGTACAGCTAGACATTAAACAAAAACACATAAAAATGTAAAATTATGAGACATTTTATAAAGGCAGGGTAGAAAATGGTAATAGGTCATGTGATAGACTTGATCTAGTCTCAAGGATCTGAGAACTGTCCCTGAGGATGTACTGTCTAAGCTGAGATTTATGGATAGGGCTAGGAAAAGAAAAGAGTTTGTATAAAGGCCCTGTGGTTAGAAGACTACAGAACATTCTATGGACAAAGCGAAGGCTGTGTTGGCTAAATCACAAAAGACAAAGACTCGTAGGCCATTTTACAGATTTTAGTCAAGGTTTTTAAGTAATTGGTTAAGGATTAAAAAAGCAAAGGGAAGTCACTGAAGTGTTTTAAGCAGAAAGGTGACATGATCTTTTTTACATTGTTTAAAGATTGTTCTTTATAAAGAGTGTGACGTAAGAGGCAAATTTTAGTACTCCAAGTAAAAGATAATGGTCTGGATTTGGCAAGATGGTGGAAGAGTTGGGGAGACATGAGCAGATCAAGAAATATTTAAGGAGAAAAGCTAGCAGACATGACATGGGTTTGTAATGGAGCATGGTGACGGAGGGGTCAAGAATGGCCCACTCTTAGAATTATGGCTTGATACATTGGATAGGAATGGTGCTATGCAGTGAGATGGGGAAGTAGTTCACTGTTGGGCCTGATGATTTTGAAGTGTCTTTAAGGCAGACATAAAAATGCAGATGGAAGTCAGAGTAGACGGGTAGATATACTGATCTCAGAGGAGAGAGAAGAGTTGAACTTGGATGGGGCTAAACAGAATAAGAAGAAAAGAGAGACTGATTGAGACTAAGCCATGTGAGAATTCAATATTTAATGACTGACTAGAAAAGGATGAGTCTACTTAGGAGAGGCCAGCGAGGTTAAAAAAAAGTTGGAGAGAGTTGCTAGTGTAAGATTTCTTAGAAAGCTGGAAACTTGGGAGGGTTGGGATTCAGAGAGTATATATAGAGATTGGTCTTAGAGAGGGGACCAATAGTGATTCCATTATATCAGGAGAGAAGATGAGGTTAGATTGAAATGTTTTAGCATTTAGGGTAGTGGTAAGTCGAGGAAAATTCCTATGAGATTGCCTCTTTTATCTTTAGGAAGTAGAATTAAATTATCTTTCTTCCCATAGAAAGAAGACGTGGTGGGAGGAATGCGTTGCTAGGAATTTGAGTAAAACAGAGATGGTTTGCAATGGTCATCTAGATGTTTAGGAGAGGGAGATGTCCACAGGAACCCAAAGGGATTGCCAGGCACTGGTAATGGTGCCATTTTGCCCTTATGTGTGCACTTCCTGTAGTTGTGGTCAACTGCTCAGCTGTATGCAAAAGGAAATGGAAAATTGAGTTTATCCAGGACTGATGATTTTCTGGATGGGTGCAGTAGAGAGTCAGGAAAAGAAAGGATTCAGGATATGAATATTGGTATGTTACTAAAATGATAGAAAGCTTAATAAGACTGATGACAAAAGGAGAGGACTGAGGGACTTGGAGAAAATAGAAAAATCATTGGGCTAAAGGTCATGATAATTCTAATATTAATGATTTTATGATTCTCTAATTTTTTATTTGTTAAATTTTTTAAATCATTATTTATGAGAAAAAGTAATTACATAATAATGAGGACATAATGGTTCATAGGTTAATAATACAGTGTTATAAAGTGACTAAAAGCCATGATTTTCTATATTAGGTGCCTAATTATGTTGCCATACTGATTGTCCACTTTGTAGTCATAAATGTATGTTACCTCTCTCTCTCTCTCTCTCTTTCTCACCTTCTTTCTACAGTTAAAGATACTTGGCCCTTAAGAGAGCATAAAAAGAATGCTTCGGAGTTGAATTGCTAATGTATTTTCCCCATATTTTCTATACATATAAATTGCAAGAATTCCAGGAGAATAAATTATTATTTAGGGCAATTACAAATTATTTGACATAGTTTTATTGGGGCCACCACTTGTTTTTGCCCATTCATCTTTTTTTTTTTCACCTCTGTCTTTTTGAATAACAGCTGAATGCTAAGCCTGAGTTTCCATGCTATGTTATGTTTAACCCCTGGCAAATTTATAAATTCTGAGCAGATGTTTTAATTAGAGTTTTTTAATGCACGGGGAAGTCTAAAGACAGTTCAGTGAACATTTCTACTATGCTTATTTAGCAAATGCAAATAAATGTGCGACAATTAGTATAGACAATGCAAAAACATTTAATTTGGGTGTTAGGATGTCTTTAAAGTGCAAAATACTTCTTTGCATTTTTCTTTTTTTAGGGGGTATACTGGTTTGAATAACAGTAGTTGCTGCAAGAAATAGATGCGAAAATTTAATAGTTTAAACATATTTATAGAAGGATATTTCTTGTTCACATAATGGTTCAAGATGGGTGATTCTAGTTGTTGGATAGGTCTCCTTTATGTGGTTTCAGGGCCTCAAAGCTCTTTCCACTTTGTTGCTCTGTCATCTGTAAGGGTCACATGTTGTGATCTCATCTAGCCTGTGGACAATGAAGAAGAGTATGAGGAGAGCGTCTCAAATGTGCTTCTTAAAGTCTTGACTCAGAAATGGCCCATAATTTTTCACTCACATTCCTTTGGCTGGAACTCATTCAATGGCCCCACCCAACTGCAGAGGTGGCTGGAAAATGTAAAAGATTTGACAGGAACATGTTCATATCAGAACAAATAGAGCTATATTTTGGAGTGGAAGTCCAAATTTGCATATATATTAAAGGAAAAATCCAGAGACTCAAATTTTGAGTTTGTAGAAAGCTGACTTGGTCTATATCTCCCAGGCCCTCTGAGATTATGTGTTCTGTCTTTATAGAGTCTTCACTGAGAAATTTTGATAATCACTGCTCTACAAGATTGAATAGCTAGGCACGGTGGCATGTGCCTATAATTCCAGCTACTCAGGAGGCTGAGGAGGGAGGATAGCTTGAAACCAGAAATTAGAGGCCAGCCTGGGCACAGAGTGAGATGCTGTACCAAAAAAAAATTGAATAAAGTAACAAGTGTATCTGATAACAACTATATCCATAATCACTGTAGTACAACTGTCACTACACACACTCATCATTGCAAAATCCTTATGAGATGGGAATTATTATTCCATTTTGCCAGAAATAAGATACTGAGAATGTTTAAGAAAACTTTTCAGGTCATCTGACTTTAAAATTTATAGTCTACCAATACTGCATATATATATATATATATATATATATATATATATATATATGTGTGTGTGTGTGTGTGTGTGTATGTGTGTATGAACAAGAAAGGTCCAGTGTCAAGATTGCCCAGTGTCTGGTTACCTCCTAGGTTTTCTCAAGCAACTGTTGTATTTTCTCTTTTACTAAAAATTTCTTTAGGATAAAAACAAATGCATTCTTTTTCCTATCTAAAATTCTATTCTTGCTTTGATCCACATCTTTAATACATACATACATGAAAACTTTTGCTTAATTTTTCAACAAGAAACTCTTTAAAAGCACATAATATGTGTCAAGTACTGTGGTAGGCATTTAGAAGACAACCACCAATAAGATACTGCCTCTGTCTTCAAAGTCATGAGAGAGAGAGAGAGAAATAGAGAGAGAGAGAGAGAGAGAAGCAGGTGCTAACATCCAATGTCTTGAGTGTGGAGATGGAGATAGGATGGGAATACATATTAAGTAGTGCGGTGTGCATTATATAGGAGGGCACATAATCCCAACTCTGAGGGCCCGAGAAGGCTCCCAGGAAGAGGTGGCACCTGCTGTGGAATCTAGTAGGGCAGGTAGAAAGTATTAAAGGCATATGGAAAGAGAAGAAGGCTGTTCCAGGAAAAATGAACAGCAAATGCACAACCTCACAGTGAGGTAGAAGATGACATATTAAAGGGATTTGAAGGAATTTATTATGGGTTGGGTGTAAAGCAAGGAGAAATACAGTGAAAAATGAGACGAAGAAGTAGCCAAGTCAGAGGGACATTCTTCTATTTAATGATGATTACTTACTTATCTTGGAGCCTAGCCTGGCTCTGACTTCTTCACTGTGTCTGAGTTTACTTCACATTCCTCCATTATCTCTATATTAACTTACGTGCCTTTGCAGCAGTATGAGTTCTAAGAAGTGTCCATGTGATTCCCTCTACCCCATGTCCTGTGAAATGATGTTGCTAATAAAGAGACCAATATGTCTTTCACATTTGCAAGCAGTTCAGTTCACCATCCTACTTGTGAGTCATTCTATTTTGAGAAAAATCTGAGATGAAAAAAAGAATATATGGATTTAAGTAAACTACAAGGCAAGTAGCAGAAACTGAAATAGCATTCAAAAAGGAAAAGGGATCTTTCTTTCCCTGACATTCTTTGGCAGAGCTGAGCTCTGGGAAATACATACATGCATTTATGGAGACAGCCACATAAACAGATAGTATGATAGTACTATCCAACAAACTAGTACTATCTAACAAAATGACAGTATGTCATTAAGTTCATTGGTTTTGAAATGGGTGGTATGAAAGTATATAGAAGCAAAGAAGGAGTGAACCTCACTTGATAGTGTGCAAGTGCAGTAGAGCTGGTACGAGTGAAGACTAGAGTAGGAAATGACCCTGGAATTAAAGGTGACTATATTATTTATTCATTTGCATATCCTCTTTATTCTCGCCCTTTGTTTGTTTTTCTATTAGAGTGTTGGTTTTTAAAATCTTGATGTGTATCATCTCCTAATGCATTGGAAGCTGTCTTAGTCTATTCAGGCTGCTATAACAAAAATACCAAAGATTGGGTGGCCTAAACAACAAACATTTATTTCTCACAGTATTGAAGGCTGGAAAGTCCAAGATCAAGGTGCTAGCATATTTGGTGTCTGATGAGGCCCTGCTTTCTTGTTCATAGATGACTGTCTTCTTGCCATGTCCCTACATGGTGGAAGGGGGCAGGGGAACTCTCTGGAGTCTCTTTTATAAGGGCACTAATCTCATTCATTAGGACTCTACCTTCATTGCTTAATCATCTCCCAAAGGCTCTACCTTCTAATACCATTACATTGGGGTTAAGATTTCAACATATGGATTTGGGGGAGGGGGGGTCACAAACATACAGTCCATAGAAAAGCACTAACCCTTTATAATATCGACTAAACCCCAGTTTATCTTTAGCATTTATAATTTTATTACTAATGGTTTTTACCTGGAAAATATTTTAACTTTTATTCTGGATTTTTTAAAGTTATATTTTTAAAGTAATTACATCAAAAGTATGCCTGGAAGATATTTGGGCAAATGATGTGGGGTAAAGATCTAATATTTTTTCCTTCAAACTCTGAGCTAAAAGACCCAATGCCACACAATTAATAATACACTCCCTCCTTACTCTTTAAATACATTTTATTGCTTATTAAATTCTTATATAAATTTATTAGGGTTTGATTCTGCATTGTCCTGTTCAAAATACTCATTGTTATTCAAAGTCTACCACTTTGTTGTAATACTAGGTGATGTACATATTGCTTCCTTGCTCTCATTTATTTCAATATTCATGTAATTATTTTTCCTGTTTATTTTTCCCAGTGAGATTAAAAAAAAAATCAGAGCAACTTAAATTGGATATTGTTTGTTGTATTTATAAGAAAGGTAATGTAAATATTGTTTACTTTTTAAAGACTACTATTAAGTACCCTGCATTTATTTTTCTTTAGAGAAATGCTGTTTTTGAAGGATTCTGTATTTGCAATACTTTTTATTTCTCTTTTCTATACCCTAAGATCTTCACATCTTTCTCAAATGCAACTTTCAAAAATTAAGCTATTTGGGTGCTAAACTATTATTTTATTTTACTTTTCTTTCCAGATTGAAGTAGTCTAATAATTAATAATATGAAAAATAAAGCAGTATTAAAATGATAGTATGATTAATTTGATTAAAGAATATATCACTTTTCAAACTCAAATTTTCTTATCCATCTAAAATCTGTAAAAGATGATAGATTTTATCTACCCAATAACCTAATGCAAAAGAAGAGAATTAATGATAAAGTGATTTGCCAGAGATTACATACTGGTTAGTTGCAGAACTCAGCACAAGCCACCTCAATACTAATCTTGTTTGATAAATTGTTGGGACATAACGCAGTGTTAAGACATGTTGAAGTCAGACACACCTATGTGGAAAATCTATTAATGCCATTTATTTAGCTGTTTTTAACCTTTTGTAATCTGGGGGTAAAAGAGTGTTGTGAGGAATAAAGGAGAATATGCAGACACAATACTCATATGCCTGATGTATGGCAAAATTCAATAAATCTTAGCTATTATTAGTAATATCAAAAGTGAAGCAATTAGCCTATATTTTAAATTTTATTATATACGTACACTTTAATAACTTTTAAATTTTTCTGTATTTTCTCCCAAATGTATAACATTTAAAAATGTTTTTAAGTGGGTTAATGATTTTATATGGCATCCTCAAATTATAAACACTATTCAGATTCTCTCCTTGTGAATGAAAGCTGAATTTCTGATCTGAGATAACTGAACTGACTATGGAGAAAACAAAATTATCATGGATGTAGTAAACAAGGGATTTCCTCTAAATAATTCTGATAACTGAGTTAATGTTTATAATTCTAATATAGTAATAATTATTTTTCATGTGAGATTTATAAAACAAAACTCAGAGCAACTTAAATTGGACATTTTATTTTATTTAAGCTTTCTCAATCAAAACCATCATTGCTATTGGTGATTGATTTCAGAATGAATTTTGCAGATGGAGTACAAAATTACATTGTACAATTTGATATTTTCCCAAATTTGAATGAATTTAATTAAAAATTTTAGCTTCAGGAATATAATACAATTTAGTTCCTTTAAATACTGACACTTTCTTACAGCACTTAAAAGTGGGTCAAGACACTATTTAGTACAGAGTTTAGAGAAAATTAGGTAATATAAAATATCTTTTATGTTTTGGAAGTGTAATTGGAAGTTTCTGGGGTTGCTAGCAAACATCTAATTACCAAGGAATGCCATTCCTTGATGTTCTTGGGGGAAACCTGGACAAAAGATAAATCTGAAATTTCTGAAGGCTTGTACATTTTTTATCACACATTTGAAACCTACATATAAATGTATATTATATACAAATATATAAAATTCCCATATACATTTTAAAATAATGTTTACTGCTTTCTGATCATAGATGTAATAAAGTAGATATTTGACATTCTTTAATTTAACATTCTTGGTTTTTATGATTTTCAAGTTATCTCCAAAATTCAAAAGCCATTATAGTACGTAAAGTTTCTAAGACTCAAATTTGAATCATGAGCTGTGAGGCTGGTGTTTGTAAGCAGGTCACTTAACATACTTGCTCCTCATGAACTCAGTTATTTGTCTTCCCATGTGCAGTAACTCTCATGACATTTTTAAAAAACTTTAATTTTTGCTTATAAAAACTATTAAGTGATAGTGAAAATTAGTAAAATTTAAAAGAAAAAAACTTTTTGTATTGATACATAAAGAAATGTGCTATTGTACACATTAAAATAACTAAAAAAAAATCCCAGAAGATTGTTTCATAGTTATTAAATTGTCCAGGACTTCTAGAACTCAGGAACACACATACATATAGTAATATCTAGGTGTATACCCTGTATATAAATATAAACAAAAAACTTCAAAAATATATCCCAGAGTTGTTAAGTTAAAACATCAGAATCTTATTAAAGTGCATTTTTAATTATACATTTTCTTTTTACGAATATTTTTAACTGGGTCAGGACTAGGAGTATGGTGTTGAGTTCATGTATGGAAAGCACTTAGAACAGTGTTAAGTAATTCAAGCACTACGCAGAGGAGTTAGCAACCACCACTACTGTTCTTAATATCATCATCATTATAATCACCATCATCACATTATTGTTATAACCAACTCACCACCCTTGATGAATTAATTTTCCAGAAAAGTATCAATTTAATCGGAGTTGAAAATCAGATTAAGTAAATGAATATAGGGTAAACTATTGAGGATATAAAATATTAATATTAATACTACCATAAGTAGATTTAGGGTCAGATATTTTAATGTGAATTTTTAATGAAAAGTTACCATATAAATAACTACAGAAGTTTCAAAATTACTGAAAATTGTCAGGAAACTGGAGAGAAATGGCCAAACAAAAAAGAAGAAAACCAGGAGGATTTGGTGTCATACAGACCTGGGGGAGAGAGTGTTCCAAGAAAGCAGGAATGGCTATTAGTGTGGAATGTTGCTGAAAGGTCAAATAAAACAGGTACTAAAAAATGCTCTTTGGGCTTGGTGATATAGAAGCAGAAAAAGAAAGAATAAATAGCAGTTGGTTCCTCTTGCTGAATCTTTGAATTTGTATTTGTTGTTATAATTGTATGCACAAATTACATTACAGTATTATTTTATGTTCATCTTAAGTACAGATAAATTTGATTTCTCTTATGTGAGTTTACTTGGCGTTAATATATTTCCTTATTGTGTGTGTATTAAACTTGATGAAAGGAAAAAATAATTAGTTGAGATTATGTGAAGGCTAATAGAATCCATTGGCTATTATTTTTAATGACTTCCAAAAGTATTTGAATCTCACTGGAAAGTAAAAAAAAACCAGGGCAATCATTTAGTTTATTTAGATAATCTTCAAGTTGATTCTCAACTCCAACTTTCAACAAATTTTATTGAGCAATGATGATATCCCAGGCATTCTGCTAGGTTCTGGAGGTACTGAGATGAATAACATGGAGAGCCTCAATAAATAAAATGTAAATAACCTATATCCCCTGATTTGGTGCCCTGATTTGATCACTCAGGGAAGCCACTGAGAGGTCCCACAGGACTGTTGGGATCTTTTTTTTGAGACAGAGTCTCACTCTGTCACCTGGGTAGAGTGCCGTGGCGTTGGCTTAGCTCACAGCAACCTCAAACTCCTGGCTAATTTTTTCCATTTTTAGTAGAGATGGGGTCTCCCTCGTGCTAGGATTACAGGCATGAGCCACCATGCCTGGCCTACTGCTGAACTCACTGACAGAAGAGTAGAAGTGGAGAGGACCCTGGGGATGTTAAAACTGATAAATGGGCTTTATTTATTTATTTATTTTTCTGTTTTCAGTGCTGATTGAATCCTGTTGCCTCATCTGTCAGTACTGAATCAAATTGACAGGACAATTTGTGCTTCATTTGTTTTCTCTTGTTTGACATTGGTCTTTCATTGATTTGTCATCTCAAACACTGACCAGGTCTGTTCTACTCTATAACTGCTACTACGGTGAACTGGCCTTTTACAAAATAAAACAAGACAAAGCAAAAAAAAAAAAAAAAATTAGTGAAAAGGAAAAGCTTTATTTTTATTTAAGCAAAGGCATTGTAGGAGTGTCATTTTAAAAGAATTCTTAGAAAGCTATCTTGACATTCATAAAAATGTGGCTTACAAAATGTGTGTGTGTGTGTGGGTATGATATCTTTTTGGCCTGAGGTCAAGTATAGAACTAGTCTTGATTGTGAAGGGATGCCGTACACCATAAAGAGCAAGGGTATCGGAGTCAAGCTTAGGTACAAATGTTAGTTCTGTCACCCTCCCTGGGTGACCAACATGTTATTTAATCTCTCCATAACTTGGTTTTCTCATCTGTTCCACTGGGATGATAGTTTCCTCACTGTCTTGTAAGGAGTAAATGAAACAGTGTGTCTGCTACCTACTAGGCTGCTCCCTTTACATTTTAATTTTTTTGAATTCATACTTTCTTCACCTTTTAATTACTCTGAACCTATTTTCAGAATTATTTTTAAAAAATATAATTTTGGGATGAATCTAATTGTAGTATTAGTGGGTACTTATCTATGATGTGATATACTTTTTAAAAAAAATTATTTATTCATTTAATTTTGATCCAGCTTACTTTGAGAACACAAGTAGATGAATAATGATAATAAAAAGAGAAATGTGACTATACAAGGAAACAATTTTTTTAGTAAATGTGATGTAATTTTTCATAATCTTAGATAATTTTATTCTATTTGTACCAAGAAAGCCATATAAGTACTAGGAATTTGGTCACTAACACTTTAACTTTATTGGCTTGTATAAAATCCCTGTGGTTGAAATTAATAATCTCCTAGTTGGGGAACATCAAGGAAAGATATACATGAACAAATAGTTCACTTGAGGAAAGAGATTACAGGCAATTCCTTAGATTTAGAGAGAACTGGGAGCGATGGGTTATACAAAGTTTAAGGTAATGCTTTAGCAGTTCTGTGGAATTGCTTTCAACTAGTTTTAATGCCTGTAGATACTTCAGATTTGGGGGGCCCATGAGATAAATTATATTAGCCCCTGGTACAGTGCTACCTTCCAAAGTTAGCTTAATAGATACGTTTTGATGATTTGGTTTTATAATCTAATACTTCTGTGGTAGGTGTTGCCCTCAAAATTTCAAATATGATAGAATTCACACAGAGATTTAGGAGTTATGTTTGTGAATTTCCAGAGATTTGGGGGTGGAGGTGGGGAGGGGATTTTAGGAGTAAGAAGTAAGGTGGTTTCTGACTTCTCTCTGTCAACCGAAGTATGAATTGGTTGTCCCTGGAAAGAGAGAGAACTTGCAGGGTCACCACTATACATCTGTGCACAGCACATGACACAAGGGTATCATTTCAGAATCTAGGATCAGGATATTATCCTATGCTCCAGGAATATAATATGTATGACAGTTCTGATGAATGAATGAACCAGGAGTTTTTGTTAAAAGGTGTGTGTTGCTATGGCAATTTGCAATGTCTTTTCTGCACAGAGACTTCTAGGATATTACTGATAACTTCAATAAAACCAAAGAGAAGTTCAGCCCAAGTCTGTGCTACAATAAAAAGGGAAGGGTTACAGAAAAAACAAAATTTGCAGATGTGAATGAGTACTACCTGTGATAACTTTGATTTATTTTGATCCTCAAATAAATATTACTAAATATTACTTTTCTCTATCTTCATTATTCTAATACTTATGTTCATTACTTTTCTGGGTACAAATGAGATTGTTGGATGTGATAAATGCAACTCTGATTAGACTACTCTTATAATGTCCTAACTGTTCTTCTTGCCTCCACCCATTTATTCATCTTGTTCACCATCACCAGTTTTATCTTCCTATGGCTGCCTACAGTCCTCCTTCTTCCAAAATTTCATGATTTCTCTATGAATACATGAAGGCCAGTTCCTCACATTATTTCATGTTCTTGTCTCTCAGATATGCCTTCACTTTCCTTGGCATCTTCTACAGATTATTCAAGGCCCATCATGCCTTTCCATAGCTAGAAGTGATTCCACCTTTTTCTGCCTTCTTCTATCCCTAGTTTTATTGCTGTGTTATTAATTGCTTCTTAGACAGTGGTGACAATTTAGCCACTTAACCATACGATCTTAAAATGTTACTTAACCTCTTTGGGCTGCAGTTCCTTTATCTATAAAATAAAGAAATTAGATGAGAGTCAGATTAGTTTTGTGGGCCATATGGTCTTGGTTACTCAACTCTGCTATTAGCAAATATAGGCAGTATGTAAATGAATGAGTATGGATATTCCATAAAATTTTATTTACAAAAACAAGCATCAGTCCAGATTTAGCCTTTGAGCCGTAGTTGACCAACCCTTAGAGTGTGCTATAATCTCCGAGTCTCCTTCTAGTGTTAAGATTCTATGAGAAGGTAAAAAGCCATTTCTATTCCTAACCTCAAAGAGATAAAGTTTTCCTTAAAGTTTCTCTTCATAAGATATTGCCCTAGTTAATTGTCATTGATAGTGATGGATGGTTTCGGGCTTTGTTCTCCTTTTCTTTCCCCAGTACATTTCACATGGTTGCAGACATTTTAACACATATTCTGTCAATATAGTAAATGCAGAAGGATAGTTCTTTCAGTTGTACAGCAGATCATTTAGACAAGAGAAAAAACTAGGCACAACCTTTCATTAATTTTCTCTATATTTATTTTTATAGGTCAAATTACATGTGACGTTATACTTGCGTTATACTTTCTGCTTCCTGATATGTTAGGATATGGCAGGATAAAGAATATGCTAGGCATTGTGAAGTATTGTTTGTATGATTGATTAACATTAGGTGTACATGATCATCTGATATTTTCGTGCAAAAATGATCTTTCAGAAATCTCCATCTGCTTCTCCAATCTATAATAAAATTTGTAGCTTCTTGGCAGAATATATCAATAAAATACCTGATCTTAGATTTAGTGAACACTGGCTTGATGACATTATGCTTAAGTAGAAAATAAAGGTGTGGTGGGGAATGCCTTCATTTTGTTTGGATTTCCCATGAAATCTATTTTTATTCATCTTTGATCTAGCATTAATTAACACTTCCTGAAACCTCCCTATCATACTCAACACTGCTACACTCACTAGGCATGAGCATTTTTAAAAAATGAACTTCCTAAATGTCTCTGGTAGAACATAAGAAAATAAAAGCCTGCATACCTTTGCCTTACTCTTATTGTGGTTATCCCTCAAATCTTTGTGTAAAGGGAGCTGAGACTCTATCTGCAGTCTTACCTCTAAAAGCAAAGTCCTATATCCAGAGTAGTCATATCATTGTTATTGACTTGGAGTCCATCTGTTTCCTTATCCTTGTATCCTATCTGACTTTCATTTCCTTAATAAGAAGGGTCAGAGTTCCATATCAGGCTCTATGGTATATTTGTTCCCTATTTGCTCTAAAATTTCCTGTTAAGGTAGGCAGTACTGCATACAATTTCTTTACATGTCCACTATTTAGAAACGGTTTTTTATCTGTCTGGATCTGTGTTTACTAATACAGAATTGGTTTGCCAAGAAAGCATGAATTTGAACTCCTGTTGTCAGTCTGTTGGGCACATGCTGAGACTCCAGAACTAGCAAATCTTCAGAAGCATTGCAACATTTTTGTCTGGGTGATTCTGCTATAGTATAGTACACCTACCATCGAGATAAAATAAAACTTTTTTTTCTTATTCTTGTAACTCCAGATTCTTAGGTGGATGTGACACTGGCTTTAAGGTACCTGATTCTTTCTTTCTTTCTTTATTTTTATTCCAGAATATTATTGGGTACAAATGTTGAGGTTACATACATTGCTGTGTGCCTACTGAGTCATAGCTACAAACGTGCTCATTCCCCGCCAGTGCGTAACACACCCAGTTGGTGTGAATTTATCTTCCCTTCCTCCCCCGTCCCTCCTGCCCGACATCCAATGATTGCTATTTGCATAAGGTATCTGATTCTTCAGCAAAGGAGATCTTAACATGTGAGTTAGGAAAGAATGATTCTCATCACAGAAAAATTCCTCATTCTGCAGAAATGCTCTTTCAGAACTTCTTTTGACAATCAGCCTTTCTTGGTTTCTTACCTGTCAGAAACCCAAAAAAGCCATGAATGTAAAGGTTTATATCCAGAACCACTATCAGTAGAGAAAACCCAAAAGAAAGTGAAGCAATTCTGTAATTACAGTCTTAGGCAATAATAAATCAACCTGGTCCTCAGGAAATATCTCTGTATAATGTGAGGTGCACCTCAAGTAAGGCACATTTGATGTGCCTATTCATTCAACCTTGAAATGCTGGAGTTAACCTTGACTCTTTCTTTTCCCTTTCTGTCCGTACACATTGGCCGATAAATTCCCTCACTTTACCTCCTGAGTAGCTCTTAAATTTGAGCCTCCTACTCATTCCCACTCCCAGTGTATTTCAATTCACTGGCTTAACACATAACTGTTTAGGGTCAACTCTGTGATAGTCACTATCTGAGGTGTTGGGAATTTAACTGTTAAAAGAATAAACAATATTTGCTGTATTGGTCTTACTTTCTTATTCAGAATTTCATTATTTCTTGCTTAAACTACAACATGCATCTTTTGCTTCTTGCCTGCTCCCCCTGTAAACAATCCTTCACACTGACACCAGAGTGGTCCTTCTAAAAGATTGTCCAGATCATGTCATACCCCACATTTGGATGACTCTTTATCACCAACTTTGTAAATGCTAAGCATGGTAGCCATGAGTGTTCTTTATGGCCTCAACCAGACCTGCCTGTCTGACTTGCTTCCCCACTACTCCTATCACTGTTCGCCAGTCACACTGAACCACGTGCTGCTCTTAGAATAGGCTGACATGAGGTTTGTCACTTTGCACTTACTTATTGTGCCTAAAATTCTACACTCCCATTTCAAGAAGAAATTCCTACTCAACTCTGTGAAGGAAGTCATCTTTGCCCTTGGCAGACATTTAATTTCTTCATCTGTAACTTGTAGAAATTTTCAAAATATGCTTCTTTAAAAGTGGCACTTAGAGAATTCTAATTATTTGTATTCTTGTTTCCCTGACATCATTCCCATTAGATTGTCAGCTTCTTGAAAGTAAAAGACGTGTCCTTTTTTGGGCTAAACAGTATTTCTCTGAATAAAGGCAGAAATTAATGAATGAAGTACACAAGAGATTCTGTGTTTCCCTTAAAAGAAATATTTACAAGAATATAGGCCAGGCATGGTGGCTTACATCTGTAATCCCAGCACTTTGGAAGGCCGAGGTGGGAGAATCACTTGAGGCCAGGAGTTCAGGATCAGCCTGGGCAACATAGCAAGACCCCATCTCTACAAAAAATAATAAAAAAATTAGTTGGGCATGGTGGTGGATGCCTCTACTCCCAACTACTCAGGAGGCTGAGGCAGGAGGATCACTTGAGGCCAGAAGTTGAAGGTTGCAGTGAGCTATAATGACACCACTGCACTCTAGCCCAGGTGACAGAGTGAGACCCTGTCTCAAAAAAGAAAAAAAAGAAATATTTATAAGAATATTTAAGAATAAATATTACTTTAATAAAGTTATATCTTCAACTCTTTCTTATTGATACATCTATTCTGACCACCACTGGGTATATGGACCTCAGTGGCAAAATCTACCAAAACCATGGGAGAGAGAAAAATTATCATTTAAAATCTTATCCAAATTATTCAGTTCCAATAGTTTTACTATTTAGATATAGCTTAAAATAGGGTTTTAAGAAATTTAGTATTTTTCAGCACAGTTTCCTGAAAATTACAATATTCCTTTTAAAGGGAACATGCATAAAGATACTCATAACTTTAGAAATACAAAATCTAATAGCATTCTTTTATGGATTTTAATATCTTACTCTGCAGAAACTTTATGGACTTTCAATAAAGACTTTTCATATTATATAAAAAAGTAGTGTTTCTAAAACTTCTGAAAAGTGAGTATATAAGATGAATCCTGAGGGAAGAGCTTAAATGATCATATGCATTGAGTGAGAGATGTCAACATAGACAACGCAGGGAGGCATAAGAGCTCCGGTAGCACTCAGGCATGCTCAGGCAATGTGGTCCATGGGTTAAGAGCTGCCCAAATTTTTTTCAAAATCAGCATTTTCCAAGGTGTCACTAAGTTTTGAGAGAAAAGAAGTATTAATGAGTCTTAACAAATAATTGAAACAATTTAATTTAATGAAGTAGAAAAAAATTCAAAAGAGCTGTCTAAAGTTCAAATTAAGTATATTCCCTTGAGACAAGAAAAGCCAGTATTAAGATCTCTCAAGCTTGTGAACCTACTGTTCTAGCAAGGTTATGGAAACAACCTCAGCAGAGTAAGGTTCTGGTCTGTCTAAACAAATGTTTGTACATAATCCTTAAAATGAAGAGGTATATATAAAGGGAAATAGAGTATACATAGTTATATTTACAGCAAATATATTTAGAGCAAATGTAATTAAGATCCTCATGACTTCAAAGACAGCCATTGACTTATAAGAGGACATTTGTAAAAATATATGCATATTTCTAGAATTTTTAGTCTAATGGTATAATGGCAAGCAAAGTATAGTACCACAACTCAGGAATGTACATTAGGAAAAAATGTGCTATGTAGATCAAGGAGAGAGGAACTCTCTCCTATAAGTGAATAACATGAGTGGTCTTCTTGCTTTGCACTAGTTAACCTTTATTTTTGTGCAGGTAAAGGTTTTAACCACATAAATCTGCTACAATACCAATGGGAAATCACCTAGGGCAAAGTGATTTTTCCCAGTCTCTCAGAGCATGGGAAATTTAGAAAACAACCCACAGGTCTATTCCTTTACAACACCCTATTGCAACTCTGTGAGTATTTAATTACCATCTTAGGAACTGTCTAGAGAAGACAGAAGGGAGAAGAGATAGCTGATGGCCACAGTGCGAATGTTAAATCCTGTGACGGATGGACTGTGCTTGTCATTTGACACAGAGGCTGTAACATAGGTGAACTGCACAATAGCTTCTGTGGTGATATTTCTCTGTGTGTGATATTTTCTTTCCATTTGAATTTTGCATAAAGGTTAACACACTTTGCTTAAACTTCTCTTTCACAAGCATCTTAGTCTCTGAAACTATTAGACTCAGCTGCAATACTTTTCTTTTCCTCTTTCACCTCTAGTCGATGACTTGATTGATTTGTTTTGCTGCCTATTTTGAGAAGGCTTATACCAATCTGAATGCTGGTATTGTCTCTGGGTTTAAAATGACTGGTGTTTTAAATAAGCATCTTAAAGTTATAATAAACATGCTTCTTGAACAGAAATTAACAGCAATTGCAAAGAGTTGATAGATCTGCAAGATAAGAATTATTGCTGTCTTTTCTATCATTGAAAATATTGTTTGGATAATCATAACGAAATATATAGGAGCATAATAAAAATATTGGCAATTGAACAAAAGTAGGATTGTAGTTTGTATTTTTTAAAAGTTTCCAAACTAAGGCAGTTTATTTCACATTTAATTTATTCAGTAATACTAGAATAAGAAAAATTATACAACTAATTTTTGAAGTACCTTTTCTTTTTGTAAGGAAATATTCTGTTTCCTTAAAATTAGTCTCTAACCTGTGGTAATAGAATTGTATGTAGTCATTATTTTGCTGACTTTTAACCTCATATGCAATTGTGGATCTTCACTCCCCAAAACACTGTCTCAATATTTCTGAAAGTCCCTAGGAGTATCTCAAATGGTGTATTAATAAATGTAGTACTTATTGCACGATGTATTTTTCTTGTATGTCTTTTCTATTCCTTCTGTTAAATACTGTTTTGTCCTCCCAGGTACAATCTTCAGTGCCCTATAGCTTAAAAAGTTTGAAAGATCTTACAAAGTGAGAAAGAAACCTTTATCACTGTTGGTATTACCCTCTATTTTAGTGTTTAAATTAAAGTGTTTTACAGAATATACAGAGTTTGTAGTGAAATGGCTTTTTTAGGTTTTAATAAAAAGTCTGACTTGCCCCTTCCCCAACTCCAAACTCGGCCAAGTCCAGTGTGGAAACTGAGCTTGAACAGATGTGAGTGACAGAGAACAAATTATACCCTTATAGCTACTCTTCTCTTTTGATCAATGCTTCATTACCTAGTCAAGCTTATCATGCCTGGATACCTCTTTCTTGATTGGGAGTTCTATCTTTGGAGGCTCCGCAGTGGCTTAAGCAGGACTGTCTCCAACTTCTCACCATACCTGATGGAATCTCAGATATTGGGTCCCTCCCCTACTTGTATAATCCCAGAGTCAAATGGTTCCTTAGATTCTTCTGATTTAGACTTGGATTTTGTATTTTATGTAAATAGCTAACATAACTGGTAGCCAGACGATCTGAAAGGAAGTTTGATTGAGTGGTAAAATCTGTCTGAGGTTGTTATGATGGCTATCATTTATAAATGAATAGAAAATGAATGATTGGAGATTTCATATGTGATCTACTACTTGAAGCAGGTAATGGCCTTTGAATATTTTGGAGCACTTATTATTGGTAAATTTTTTCAGTGTTGATGACTTTTTAAAGAAAAGTTACAAGAATATAAATGCAATTATAAAACTGCAAAATGGTTTTGGAAATTGAACTAGTTTTAATTTACACATTAAACTACCCAGAACATTTGAAACAGTGTACACTTGTGTGCAGCAGAGAACAAAAAGAGATGCCAATCAGTACAATTACCACTCCTAACCTCTATCAGGAATGGGAGAAAGCAAAATTGTTCCTTAGAGTTTTTCCACCCCCACATCACTTTTTCTTCCCTCACTTTCATGCCAAAGGATCCAAATACATTATCTATTTTCTTGAGTGCCCTAAAGGCCCTACCATAAACCTGTCATCTTTAGGAAATACCTCCATGCTACTGTACCATCATTCTATTCTGTGCCCTAATAAAAACAGACTTCTGCAAACTGACATGTTGGAAAATATTTAAACAACAAATTTGTATCTCTCCTAAGAATGTTTGTTCTGTAATGGCAGACCATAATTTAGCTCAAAAGAGCTCTGATGTTGGAATTTTGGATATTAGGTATAGGTTAACTGGGTGATATGTGGGCAGAACTAATTGTATTCTCACAATCCATCAGATTACTTGAAAACAGTACTCAGTGTGCTTTCTCTCTCTAAAACTAATGTTGTTCAGAACACACTGCAGCTGGGGATTGTATGTTTATAAGAGAAAAATAATATAATGTATTAAAAAGAACATGAGATTCATAGTCTTGGCTCAATATTTCCCAGTGCTTGATCTTGGACAAGTCTCCATTATCTCAGTAAATAGAACATGTTAATAATACCTACCTCACTGGGTTTAGTCAAGAAAAAATTTGAAATATTGTAAGTTCAGGTCTTTTATGAGCTGTCACATGCTACACTGAAAATGGACCAGTACTGGGAATATAGGATTTGATTCCCACACGTATGTGTGTATACAGAAATTCCACATGTTAGGCGCAAAGCCACTTTAAAAACTAACGTGTATATGAATATTTTACATAAAATACCTCATCTAAAAAATTATCTGTATTTCCATTATGTTTTTTATCAGTGGTCTTGGAAATTTTTAGCTTATGCCATTTAAGGTAGAGTTTCAGAGGCCTAGACATAAAGAGGAGAGGTATCTTTAAGCACTTTAAAAGCTCTGTACCCCAGTCGCCTTAGTAGTTCTCTCCTTTGGTCAATGAGTTTGATTTCAAGCCATTTGGATATAGATGAGTCTATTCTGTGCACATAAATAATGTTATGGTGAAGAAAACAACTATACAAGCACATTCCTGTATGGCAATGATGACAATGCTATTGTAAAACAGGGTGGCACAAATGAAAAATACAAAAGATATAGCAATGACAATAATCTGCATTTTCTCAAGATGCAAATCAAACATTTTTAGCCATACCAATATTTAATATTGTTATTAATTGTAGGTGGGGCACACTGAGAGGAGCACAAGGGCGGAAAGAAAAATTTTGGGTATGTAGCTCTTTCCACTTGAATTTCTACTGTGAAGTAAATACTCTGGAATCTTCTGTTCCTCTGCTTCCTGCTTTGTATTATTTAGTCACATCCTAAGTTACTGTTATATTGTTCATAACATTGGTATTTTTTCCAGCACAAAACTGATTATAATTATTTATATCATAGTAATAGTTTTCTTTAACTCCTATTATTTCAAATTATAAAAGAAGAATAAGTATTTTTTTTTCAAATTGAGAATCAACAGGACAAGTTTTTGTTTTATTATCATCTATATTAAATTTAAAGTAATGCTTAGATGACCCTCCATATATGTGTATATGTCAACCAACTTGATGCTTTTTTTAATGTTAGTATCATATGTATATATTTTTTCCTAGTGGTTAAAGTTTTTTTTTTTCCTAATTATAACATACCATGTGTCTTTATGGAGAAAGAGCCAATGTCTAGTCTCAAAAATTATAGAAAGGTTAAAGTAAAAAAACAATTTGAAGAAGATTGGAACATATTAACTCAAATATTCAGTTTATTACAATAAATTTGGTCAATTGTCCCAAGTCCTAATATTATATACATTTTTGTAGAAATAAAATAAAGTCTAGGTGATGATACTTTCATAGAATTTAAATTTGAATGCACACAGTAGAAGGCATATTATAGCTTACAAAACACTAGGTATTATGACTTGTACTCATCCGAGTGACTTTTGGTAGATCTCTTCATAAGGCACTCAGGTATGTGGTCACACCTTGTGTTTGCCTTGTTGCTATATGTAGGTATTATGCTTTTGGGTAGAGGAATTCTTGTTTGTATTTATACTGAGCTTTTAAAAAATGTAATTTTCCTCATTAAGATAAAACTCAAAGTTGCCAACAATTAACATTAATGTCCGATAGTTAAAATAAATAAATTGTGAAAGAGAATATGTTATTTGAATAATTACAATTAAGTTTCTGTGTGGGATTTTTATAAAATAAATTTGAATAAAATAATTATTCAATCTCACAACAGTATAATATTTAGAGAGAAAAGCAAGGTCTTTGATTAATGTATTTAACTCACAACAGTTCTTAGCACATAGCACTTGATAGCTATTTGTTGAATGAATATGAATGAATATGCAGAGGAAATGTTTTGTTATACCCTCATCCTCAACCTGATCATTTCTACCCTAGAGCCCCATAGGTGGTGTACATGTACACACGCATACACACACACACACACACACACACGTATGCCTGCACTTATACTCACTCATTCTCATATATTCAACACATACATGCACACTATCTTTTTTAACTACTTTTGTTGTAGTTACAATCAACTCTGAACTTACTACTTATCAAAAATTTTCAAAGAAAAATATTTTTCATGGGGGTATTGGCAGGAGTCCTTTCTGCTGTGATTCTTTTGAATAAATTGTTGAATGTAATTGGTAGGAATACAAGAATCAGACTGAAATTTATAATATATTATGAAATTGCACATTTTTGTAGGCTCTTTTTTTCCACTAAACTGTACACTCATCTGTGGCCACAATCATATTTGCCTTATTTACTAATGTATTCCAAGGGCTAAGTATAGTGACTGGTACATAATGGGAACATAAACAATATTCATTAAACAAATGAATGTATAACTTCAATCTATGTATTCAGGAAAAGCTAGCCAAGTCATTAAAATAATTTTTATTTTGTGTAAATGAAATATGAAGTCTTTAAGTACAGTTGTACTATTTGGTAAAGAATTGTGAAGAGTCTGAGATGTTATTCCATATAAATAAATATACACATATGCCATGTGGCACCTGGGTCAGAAGCAAAAAGTTTTAAATTGAAATCCACAACCAGATCAACAGCCAGGGTAACACTGAAGCAGCACAGCATGGGTCCCCCACACCTTAGTCTTCCAGGCGATGTGATAAGAGCCAATGGAATTTTCTACACAGGTAGCAGTTTAAATCCCATAAATGGGGGACAGAGAACAATGGATTTTCTTCATTTATATACAGGAGAGAAATAGGCAGATTCCTCCTTTCCTGAAAAGAAAGAAAAAACTTTTATTCCATTAATGAGATGGACACAATCCTGTTTTCTCACCCTAACCTTTAGGAATATGAACATGTCTTTCCAAGGGCCAGATAAATACCAGATAATGTCTCCAAATGCTGGACTTCATCTCTTTTGACATGTAAATAGTGAAGGAGATAATGCTCCAGTACTTCTGGCACCTTGGGTCTTAATTTAGGACTTTGTCTGTGCTGTAACTCTTTGGCCCTCTTGAGGAGATAAGAGAAGTTTTATTATCCCTTCAGATCAATCAATTAACGAGACAAATGGCTACAAATTTAATTGTTATAGTATGTGAAGAGTAAAATATTTGTGGGAGAGTGAAAGCAAACATTCCCTATCTTTATGTTAAATACATTTTTTATGGGTCAGGAAGCTAGGACTTTTTTCAAGAGCACTGAGAAATCTAACGAAGTTTTATTTCCTCATAATTATATGTGAATATTTCAAAATATTTACAAATAGGTCTACAACATAGGCTTATTTTTATAATAAAAATGATTGGATGGCTTCCACTACTGAGTAAAATGTAATAGATAGTAACAAGCCATAAATTCCACTAAATAGGTAGAAAATAGTAACAGAATTTCCCAAACTTGCATTTTTTAAAAAATGAGAGAGCTGAATCTGGAGAAGATTTTCTGTGGAGAGATGGAAAGGAAGAGTGAAATTTGCAGCATTGCAAAGCCTAGGGAAAGAGTTCCCTCCGAACACAGCCTGAAACAAATACTTGATAAGTATAGCCCTTGACATATTTGAAATCAGGCACGGACTGAGTTTAGCAAAAGCTTCTCTTCAGCCCTGACTCAACTCAATTCCTGACTGAGTGACTAGATTGTGGTGATCAGTTCCTTACCATATCTTTCTAGAAGAAAAAAGGGCTAACTTTCTTTTATTCCAATTCCAATCTCTGTAGTTGCTATAATAAAATATCCAGCATACATTTAAAAATTATGAGATAAGTAAAGCAGAAAAATTGACAAATTATCAAAGGAAAAGAAACAATTTATAGAAGCAATAAATGATACTTTATATGTAGGCTTTAAAATAACCATTATAAAAAAGCATTAAGGAAAATATGGATGAAAAGATGGAGAATTCCAATCTATAAAGAAACAACAAAATGAGTTTTTGAATTCATAAATGCAATGTTTGAGATTAAGAAATCACCATACGGGTTAAATAGCAGACAAGACTAATGATCGTAAATAAAGTTCAATAAAATATATCTACTTTGTAATACACAGACGAAAATATGAAGAAACAAAAACAAATCCAGAACAATGAGAAGGGACAGGTGGGACACAAGCAAATGGTTTAACATACATGTAACTGTAGTTCCAAAAGGATAAGAAAACAAATAAGGCAAAATCAATATTTAAAGTCATGATGACCAGGTTTTCCAAAACTAAAAAATATCAATCTAAAGATTCAGGAAGCTTCATAAACTCCAAGCAGGAGAATTCAAGAAAATTATACCGAGGCATTTCATGATCAAATAGCTGGAAATAAAAAGTAAAGAGAGAAATCTAACAACAGAATTTAAATATACATATTACCCTCAAAAAAAGCAACATTGACTGACAGCTGACATTTCAACAGAAAAAAATGGAAGGTAAAAGACAACAGAATGATAGTGTTAAAGTGCTAGATACAAATAATTAATAATAATTATGATGATGGTGATGAAGATAACCTACCAACCTGGAATTTTATACATGGTGACAATTTTCTTCAAAATAAAAACAAAATTAAGACATTTTTAGACAAACAAAAGCTGAAATAACACAGTTTCAAAAATATAAAGCAAAAGTTACAGAAAAAAATACATAAATATTTTAACACTTCACAGTATCTTATAGAAATAGAAGCTTAAATCTAAGTAAAGATACAGAAAAACTATTAACCAGCTTTATATAATTGAAATTCATAGACTACTACACATAGATATTGATGAATATACATTATCTTCAAGTGCACATGAAATATAATATTTGCCAAAATTGACTATATCCTGGGCAATAGTTCAATGGCAAGTTCAATAAATTCAAAGGATTGAAATTGTGCAGAGATACAAAGTTAAAACTTTTGTTATTTAGCTAAAGCAGTACTGAATTTAACAGAAAATGCATGTATTAGAAAAAAAGGAAGGTTAAAATTGATGCATTTTTTAAAAGGTTGAAAAGAGTGATTCAATAAGCTGAAAACAGAAACCCAAGAAAGATAAAAAAGAATGAAATAATATAGAGCAGAAACCAATGGAAGAGAAAGCAGATATATAATAGATAAAATCAACAAAGCAAAAAATTGATTATTTGAAAAGATCAAATTTTTAAAAAGGCTGAAAAAGAAACAAAGAGAGACAAAACAAATAACTATAGATATAAAAAAGAGGACACTGCTGCACACTCAATAGATATCAAATGGTTAATAAGAGGATATTATGGAAAGTTACGCCAATATATTTTAAAATGTGGATGAAATGGATAAATTTATTGGCAAACAAAACTTATCAAAACTCACATAAGATGAAAATAGAAAGCCTAGACAGTTATGGAATAATTTGAAAAAATTGACTCCTTTTAAAACACTCTCACAAAGAAACTTAGTCTCAAAAGACTTCACTGGTGAATTTTCCCAAACATTGAAGGAACAAATAAAACCAGTTTTACATCAAACCCTTTAAGGGAATAGAAAATAAGGAGCAGTTAGTCCCCGACTCATTTTATAAAGCAGCATAACATCAATACCAAAACCTGACAAGACAATACAAAAAAGGAAAATTACAAGTCAACATCTTTCATGAACATAAAATGCTAAACAAAATATCACAACTAAGAAAGGTTATTGAAAGGATAACACATCATGACCAAGTGAAATTTAGCATCCCAGGAATGCAAGGTTGGTTTTAAATACTAAAATCAATCATTATAGTTCACCACATCATCACAGTCAAGGAGAAAAAAAACCATGATTACCTTAATTGATGCAGAAAATGCATTAATGAAATTCAGCGTCGGAATTAGTGTTATATTGTTGTGCAAAAAAATTATCACAAATTTAGAAGCTTAAAACAATATACATTTATTTTCCCAGTGTTTCTGTGGGTCGGAACTCCAGTCAACTTAGCTGGATCCTCTGCTCAGGGTCTCACAAGAATGCAGTCCAAGTGTTGACTGGGATGTGTTCCTTTCTAGAGATCAAGGTCCTGTTCTAAACTCACATGGTTGTCGGCAGAATTCACTTCTTGTGGTTGTGAGGCCAAGTTCCCATTTTCTTGCTGACTGGGGCTACTGTCATGTCCTAAAGGGTGTTTGAAGATCCTTCCACATGGCCCCCTGACAGATGTTCTCACAGATCCTCTCACAACATAGCAGGTTACATCTTCAAGACCATTAGGAAAAACAAAATTCCTGACTTCTAGCCCCTCTTTTAAAGGGCTTCATGAGCCATATTTGGTCCGTGAGCCATAGTTTGCCAATGCTTATGCTACAGAAATTTTATAAAAATATGAAAAAAATAAACCAGATCCCTATCTCACAAAATATACACAAAACTAATTTGAGATGGAACATAGACCTAAATGTGATTGGAAAATAATAAAGTTTCTCAAAGAAAATATAGGCAAATATGTTCATGATATTGATTAGGTAAAACTTTCTCAAATTGGGCACAAAATGGATAAACTTTATGAGGAAAAGTTATCAGACTACATTAAAATAAGAATAACTTTTCAAAAAACAGCATTATGAGATAGAAAAGGCAAGCCACAGACTGAGAAAATTTACCTATCAATCATCTATCCATCTGTCTATCTAGAAAGATATCTCACAAAGATTTATATATAGAATACACAGAAATTCTTGCAAATGTATAGGAAGACAAAAAATAACCGAATAAAATATTAGACAAGATTCTTGAACAGGCACTTCAGAAAATAGAAAATCCAAATGGTCAACAGACATATGAAAATGTGGTTGACATTATTAGTTGTCAGGGAAATGCAAATTAATACCACAACGAGATACCACTGCACATACACTATATTGGCTTAAACTAATACCTCTTGTATTATCCTGGATGGAGGTGGAGCCCATTTTTCTAAGTGAAGTATCACAAGAATGTAGAAACAAACACCACATATACTCACCATTAAATTGGTACTAAGCGATCAACACTTAATGTGTACATATGGAAGTAATGTTTATTGGGGATCTGGCAGGTGGGAGGGGGAAGGAGAGGATGGGTAAATTCACACCTAATGGGTACAGTGCACAGTGTCTGGGGGATGGGCACGCCTGTAGCCTTGACTCGGGCAGTTCAAAGGCAATTTATGTGACCAAAGCATTTGTACTCCCGTAATATTCTGACATAAACAAAAATAAGTAAATAAATAAAAGGATTGATGATACCAGTTGTAAGTGAGGATGTAGAGTAACTAGAACTCTTGTACTAATGATGAATGTGTAGCTGGTGCAGCTACTTGTGTTCGTCATGTTTATCAACAGGAGAATGGATAAATAAATTGTGTTCTAGTCACACCATGAAAATACACAGCAATAAAATGAACTAATTACTTACATACACCACAATATGATGAATTTCAGAAACATTATTTTGAGCTAAAGAAGCCATGTACAAAAAAGTATATTTTGTGTTATTCCATTATTGTAAAGATCAATCCCAGGAAAAACTGATGGGTGAGGGGAGGGTGAATGTTGACAGGAAGGCGACGTGGTAGACCTTCTGGGGTGCTATACGTGCTTTATATCTTTATCTAAGTGGAGAGTACACAGGCATGAACTTCATAAACACGTGTATAAATTCACTAAACTGTCCTCTTAAGATTAATATGCTTTACACATGTGAATGTATCATAGATCTCAATATAAGAGATAAAAAGTTACATTTTTAGAAATTTCCTCCTCTGCATTGCCACGCTTTACTTTATAATTAAATACAAACAGACTCAGGCATTGGGAAGAAACACATACAATAGGTGAAGCAATGGAAGAAATGGGAGTAGGAAGGACAAGAGTAATAAATAAAATACGCGTCCTGAGCTGCATCGTTTTAGCACTAATTTACAAAGTCGCACTCTTCATAATTACGTTGCCTTTCTTGTAAATCTATGGTTAGCTCCCGTTAGCACATAAATGCACATTTGCTTATAAAATCTTTACAGATCCTTCCCATATTTACCAAAGGGCTAATTATGATATTTCGGATAGTAAAATCTTCAGACATCCAAATGAGAATAGGTATAGTGTTGCCTATTGTACTTTCAAGAATTTAAAATATTACTATTCCTAACGATTTATCTTAGGTTTTGGCTAATCTTATTTGAAATCTCTCTCTCTTTATATGTATATGTGTATATATGTATATATATATATATATAAACTGAGTAGAAAATATGGAAATTGGAATTTAGTTTGGTTCATTGTTGCTGAAATTCTCACACATTTTGATGCTGTCTCATTTTCAGCTATTCGAAGTCCATTCCATCTTTGAAGTGGTAAATTGAATTCATAATTTTAGACACAGCATTGAGAGTGCTCTTCTAAGGTATCAGGGCTGATTAAGGAGGCAAAGAACCAAATCGTAAATAGAAACGCTGATGATAATCAGCCATTTTTTAAAGCTGATGTTGTCAGGATAATTTCTGATGCTGAGCGTATCTGCCCCTCCCTTACATGGTAGAAAACAGTGAAAGCTCAATGCAACACCATATGCCTTGAGAACATCAATGTTGATAACACCTAAGAAATTTTTCCATCTTAGGCCCAGGGTAAATGTGAGTTAAATGTGAGCTGTTGTTGTGAAGTCTTCAATTTACTAGCCTTTTCTATTGTGTTTAGCTGTGGCCAAATAATTCCCTTCTGTGCGTCCTTTGGCCTTCATGATATTCTGTATATACTCCATTAATGCTTTTGCTCCACCATGCACTTATTCACACAAGCTTTAAACCCAGGAGTTGTTCTGGGCCTACCCCAACACTCTAACTGTCCTCATATTTTAAAAAGAAAAAGAAAAGAAAAAAAAATTCTAATTCCTGTTGATTTTACTTTGTGAAGATTTCTCAAATACTGTATCTCTATTTTCCTGCCCCAGTTAGGTTAGCCAACTGAATAATTACAAGAGTCTCCTGGCTAGTCTCCCTGCCTCTTGTCTCCACTCTCTTAAATCCATCACTTTCATATCATATGGGATAATGTAATCAAAAATGAATTTTCCCACCTTGCTCTCCTACTGGAAGCAACTCAATGACTTGCTTTCATCTTCACCACTATTTTCTCAGTATGGATGTCCTTAGCACCCCTTCTAGACTCATAAACTATCAACCTGCTTCCTTCCTATGATCTAATTATAATAATTTCATTGTTTCATTTTACTACTTCATGGTGTTTCACACTTTTACTGTTTCCCTTTACCTGAATCTCTCTTCCTCCTTTTTTTGTCTGGTGAATGTATCCTCAGGCTTTAAGACACATCCCATGCAGCACTTCTTCCACAACATCTTCCCTGAACCAACCAAATAAGCAAGGTGTCCCTCCTCTGACCTCAATAATACCCTGTGCATATTTCTATCTTAGCACTGCCTTATGTTGGTCCTCCTTCATTAGATGATATGCTCCCTGAACACAGAATAGTATATTATTTGTCTTTGGTCTTCCAGTGTTGAGCACAGGGCTATTCGCATAGTAGACACTCTGTAACTGTGGCTTGTTTACCATCTTCTGATGTGGCATTTCAAACTCTTGTGCATGTGTTATCTATATAATAAAACTGTTTGTTATTTGGAAAATATTTAAGTGCTTGGTAATTATAGTCAATAGTTAGTCAAAGACATTTAAAACTACATATGAATTCCCTGTGTTTTTATAGACAGGATTAAAAAATTACAAAGTATAGTACTCAACTTTTTCATTTTTTGTTTTTCTGCAGATTGCTGCCAATTCCTGGGGAAAGTCATGGGGAGAAAATGGCTATTTCAGGATTCTTCGAGGAGTAAATGAGTCTGACATTGAAAAGCTGATTATTGCAGCTTGGGGCCAACTGACAAGTTCAGATGAACCATAACATGTCATTAAATTTCCCTAAAGCCATGCATTTAAGTAAACCTTTAAGTTGAAGTTTAGCGATGTGAGGTTCTCTATGACAGTGGAATCTTTGTCTCTTCACCCTCTTAATATAATGCACCTGTTTTCTTGTTTTACCCCAGGCTCTATGCTTCTGCCCCCTTTATATTCCTTTATATGAAAACATTAATAAAGGGCAGAAGTGTGGTTAAATGCCTTTAGAATTCCCAAGTTGTCTTTATTTTTCTCTCCCGATAGTGTCCTTTTCACCTTTAATTGTTCACGAACAGCATGACAACACCTGTCTTATAAGTTCATAGCACTCGTTTGTAGAAATGGTGTGGTTTTTCTCTTTGACCAATGAAGACTTCAGACAACAAAAAGCAAATTAGAAACACAGCAATTTGCTATCTTTATAACATTTTTTTTCAACCAAATAACACTTTCTTAATTCAAACCTTGCTTACGTTTTGCTGAAAGTGGTGGACATAGATTATTAATTGCTTCTCTCAGTAAGCTAACATTTTGTTTCTTTTCATTTGCCTAAACATAACTTGTAATCTGGTCACAAAAGAAAAGTAACTCTCCACAGGAAATAACCACACTTTATGGTACTGTGTAATGGTCTGTGATGTGGAGAAGATGTTAAGTAATGGAAAAGCTTAGAGGCTAACAATAGAAGTACAGTCTTGACATACACACAGTCCTATTTTTGGAAGCCAGTATATTCAGTGTAAAGTCTATTAAAATCAGCTGCAAAACTGTATTTGGAAAGATAACACATTTACTCCCCAAAACAGCAACAGGATGCCATGAGTCAGAAAGAATAAATATACTTTTATCACAACCATTTCACACTTCACTGCTTGAAATTCTAAAAAGTAAGCTAAATTGGTACTAATTTGCATCTAATTCTGATTTTAGTTCTCTATAGTCAGAGAAACAAAAATAGCATCATATAATAATAATGGTTCGGAAAGGAGACAATATTTTAATAATTCACTGGCATCTTAAATGGCAAACTAATAAATGAAGAAGCAAAGCTGGTCAGTAAGTGAGCGCAGCCAATTATAATTACAATGGTGGGCCCCGAACAGCCTGAATTTCTGGTCGCTCCATCATGTTGATTTTCCAATGGGGCTTTTCCTGTTTTGTGTCCAAAGGCACCCTGATTAGAGAAGCCAGACCTGCTGAAAATGTGAGGGAGCTGAGCACAGGAAGGTGATGTGTTGCTGCAGTTGTTATGTTCTTCATTAATCACTGCAGCTTTATCAGAAGAAGCATTTATTTGCTTGGTCCTCCCCTAGAAAATATGCATGAGAGTGATTCACCTTGTCAGCATTGCCTGACATTCCCCTAGAGGGTTGAGAAAAATTTGTTTTCTCTAAGTTTGGGTTCCTCTGGAAGCAGCCCCTAAGACAAGATTTTGAGTACAAATACGTTGCCTGGGCCGTGAAGGCAACGCTGAGGAGGGAGTGGGGAGTGACACGGGGTAGTGAGGGCAGGCAGCAACGGGTGCACTGCCAGGCAAAGTCCACCACGGCAACTGGTTCTTATCCCACTGGGGTGTGTTAATACATTCCTCGGATTTATGCCGCCTGAGGAAAGAAGTGTTCCTCAGTTGAGGGCTGCTCCAGGGGTCCGTGAATTCCTTGGTCTTTCTGGTCTGTCACAAGTTTGGGGAAAATAGTTTCCAGTGTCAAGAAAAAACCCACAAGCAAAGCAAAGCAGATTCTGGTAGTTGGATGTCAGGCTAATGTCCACTGAAATGATACAGGGGAGGCAATGTGAGCAGAGCAGCGCCAGTGTCTGCTATGGGTGTTAAAATACTTTTAAACATTCTTTAGATGCTGAAGACTGCTGAAGTAATAAATCACAATGCACAAAAATGCCGGATGACTAACGTGCCTTTTAAAAACACTTATGGGATTAAGTTGATCCACCTCTGTCTGTGTCATGCAAATGAATTTTCACACTGTCGTTTGTGGGCCTAGATTCTGCTGTTTTAAAATGTCCTACCTTTCCAATGATCCCAAATGATGAGGTAACTAAACCCAAAGTAGAAGTAAAAAGAAAGAAAGAAAATATCGCTATACTAAGCCTCACAGGAAAGCATGGACCATTTATTAATATCTAGCAATTGCAAACCAAGAGCTAAAGGAGAGGGAGAAATGAGTTGGGACAGAAGTATACCAATGGGATAAGGAAAATGTTATTCCTGAGGTTTGTTGAGTCAGTGTCTTCCCTTGAATAGTGTTGCTCCTCATTTTCACAGCTTTAAAGAGTATGTTTGTATAAAAAGAAAATCACAGTTTCAGGGCCACCCGCACCCCAACTCCTTATGCAAAAGAGAAGGTAAAAGCCTCAGGCACCTGTGAAGAACTGGCCCCACAGATCATTCAGTAAGAAAATTCCTTGCTAACCTCCCATAAGCAAGGATGTGCAAATTGTACCTACATCTAGTACCTAAAACTAAAGCCTACCCAATTCCATACTAATGATGAATTACAAGTTTATCTTGCAGGTAACAGAACTGGAGACAAGACAGAATCAGACATTCTTCCACTTACCTAGGGACAGCTACATGATTGATGCTTCCTCCACTCCTTTTTTTATGTAAAATGTAGATTTCTTGGGCATTGCAAGAATGTAACCACTACCTCATCAGCACCTTCCCCCTTCCCCCTCCCACTCCCCCCCACCTTTTTCCTTATCTCTGCATGCCTTTAAAATGCTGAAGGTTCCAACTTTCCCTTTGGAATAACAGCCATAGCTTGTCTGCAGTTTGTATTTTTCCTGAGCACGTCCTTAAAATCTTAGCTTAGCTCCATTGATTGAGATTTTTGCCTCGGTCATTTATTTGGGTCGACACCTGGTTTTATTTGTTATCCAAGGGCTCTGAGTCAACTTTCAGAAACTAACGATTGATATATTCCTTGGCCCACCACAGGGACTAAGTAACTATTTGTAGAATTGAATTGACTGATGTTTACCTTGGTCTCCTCCTATACTGGGGCTTTCTTTGCCTGCAGGTGGGCCCTGCTCCCCTCAACCTGGACCAAGCAATGGGAAGGACTACACATTTGGTGTGTGTCTCTTCACAGTTCCTGTTTTTGTTTGCATATATGAGGTCTTATTGTTTTATGTGAAAAGTATTTGAGAGAAACATTGTCCACTGAGATCATTTGATTCAGCCAGGCCAATATGTCTTAGACTGGATGATACTGTAAACACTAAGACCTGATTTCCTTCCAGTCAGTCAGAAATATGTGCTTTTTATGGGTTCCAGTTTAAATTGGTTTATTGTACATAGTTTTTCATGGAAAAAAGAGAAAATTATCCCCAACTAGGACAATGAATTAGAGCTTTGCTACTGTGCTGAGTTGAATAATGTTTCTTTCTTCAGATATCATTAGAAAATATACATTAAAAATTTGGAAAAACCTTGAAGATAGGATTTATGCCCTTCCCTTCTTCACAACATTTGTATCTTATCTCACTGTATTCTAAAAAATGAAAAAGCCTTCCCTAGTTTTTAAAAATGCATATTCACAAATACTCTTAAAATGCATAAAATGGAATAAAGTTTATTAGCTGGGTTCAACCAGTAGAAAGGAAACCACTCTAGGTTTTTCCAACCGAAGGAATGTGGGGAAAAGTATTGGTTACCTAGGTGGTGGAGGAACTGAGAAGGCAATAGGGGGTGGTGAGCTGGCCCAGAGGTGAGCAGTCATAGGAAGCTGCCATCACTCCCAGGCTGAAGACCAAACAAAGCAAAGGTGGGTTACTGGAACCTGGGGTCTGGTGTTGTCCCGGCAGTAGCTGTAAGTATGACTGATCTGTCGGCGGAAGCTGGAGCTGTGAAAATTCGGTGCTGCCACATTTTCACCTAAGGCAGAAAGGAAGGGGGAGAAACATTGAGGCTTCTCCCCTCCCCACACTCTAAATTCTTATCAACACCTCTCATTGACCCACCCTGCTGAAGGACGATTCATATAAGAAGTTACAAAATTAAGGTGACAGAGTCAGCCCTTACCCTTTACCAGATACCTAGGAGAATAGGATAAAGGTGAGAAATAAATTAGAGGGTACATGTAGAAAACAAATTTTTGATTCCTCCCATATAGATATTGGAAATTAAGATTACATTAAAAAAACATGTTATCAATGGCTGATTTAGTTCATGAACTCGGTTAACTTAGTTTATACATATATCTTAACTACTATAATGCTTGCTATTACATGTCCCTTTTTTTGGTTAAACTCTTCTGACCCATAGGGAATATATTCCTATGGAGAATATCCTACACAAGGAAAGATTTTTTCTCCACTTTATTCACAGTAGTCTCTAGGGGCTCTGTCTGATGTTTTACTGTCATTGCCTACCAAAAAGATTGTGATGATCTGATCTCAGAACGTTTATTTTTCTCCGGGTGGAGGCTGATTTCATTCAAAGGAATAAAGAGGATGAAAAAATAGTAGTATCTCACAAACTACTGTCTTAGAAAATGTTTCAAGAGAAAAACATCCATCCATCAGGTGCCACTGTGTCATAAAAGGGACTGCTAAAGAACATAGAGACATTCCCTTTCCAGAGAAGTCAACGAAAAGGAAAAAAATAAAATAAATTAAAAAATGAGCCCAGCACTGTCAAGAATGGGATGATTGAATGAAGGTGAAAAAGCTTCTCCATCTCCAGCTATGAATACTATTGTATGTCATTTTGATACCATATCTCACAGAAATGTTTAAAAAATCATTGACAGGTAAATCCAATAAAGTGAGATTTCTCCTTGAAAACACCACCAGTAAAAGCCCCATTGGTAGAAAAAGAATGAAGAACAGTAACTCTTCTCCCTGCCCGCCACCCCCTCTCTGTAACTTTCACCCTCTGTAAGACAAGCAGTTTAGTTCTATGTTTATCAAGATATGTGCCACAGAAGACTTATCTTCTCACATTATAAGGGGAAAATTATCTAGTTATATTGAATTTAAGATATATCTTATCTTGTGTTCTCCACTTGAAAGATCCACAGTTCACAGTTAGGCTGCCAAGGAATCCAACAGTTAGGTCTAGCACCAGCGGGATTTCAGTGCTCACTCACTTCAACCTTGTACTTTTCTGTGGTGATCAACATATTTAAATATATACAATGGCTCCACCTATGACCACTGACCTTTCTCTCCTAAAAGTTCCCATTAAATCACACACTAGCCAGTCAATATTTATTATATACCTGAAATGGGTTAGCCACGGTGCTAGGCATTAGACATATGACAGGGGACCCACAAGACAGGCAGTCCATGTTCTATCTTAGTTCATAAATTATTCTTTTGTAAAATATATTTTGGGGGATACTGGCCTAGAATCAGTTTTGAATAGAAAGTTCTATAATAAGCTCTTAGGGAGAAGTCAGCAAACTTTAACCTCTGAGTTTTGATAGAGCAGTGAGCATTTATCTTTGTCTATAAATTACCTTTGGTGCCACTACCAGAATGTAGCCTTGGGCTGGATGTACTTCAGGTCTGAGCCAATACTGAAATTTCTTTACAGTGCACTGGTTTATAAAGTCAAAGACTGTGCTGTGTTAATGCCATGAAAATATGTGAGAGAACATTCTCCAATTAGTCCCAGGACTTGTTTACGTACGTAAATTACCTCAAGTCTTTAGTCTTTGTTCAAAATAGGCTGTTGCAGATGAAGATCCCTGATTTGCCAGCTTTTGGTGAGCCGTAGTGGATGGGTATGCCAGCTGCAGCTCCATGGGGTCAATCGTTTCCAGTGATTCCCATGTCCTTGCCCATTGAATAAGAAACACTAAGGTAGGAAGAAACTTTTGGAGGTGACGGATAGGTTTGTGGTGATGGTTTCAGTGGTGTATACTTACATCCAAATTTATCAAGTTGTATACATTAAATTTGTACAGTTTTTTTTGTATGTCAACAAAGTGGTTTTAGAAAGATTCACCTTAGCTATAAAAACATATCCTGTTATGTTAGTGATTTATTGAGAGATCCTCGTATTGGCCAGTATCAAATATTTCATATTATCATCTATAGCAGTCCTCTGAAATGTTTTTATTATATTTAAAATATATATAATAGAATATTTATAACAAATGCATGACTAATGAAGCATAATAATAAAAGGCACACTTTGCAAATAAAAGATAAAACACTACAAATTTAATTTCATCTACCTGGTTACTCTTTACCTGTTCCATTGCCTTGCCCCAGCCTCAGAGGGAGCCACTATCCTGAATTTGTGCTTATCATTTTAAATAATTGTATTACATATTTATAATACCTAAACAATAAATTGTTTAATTTTACTTTTTTAGTGCTTCAAAATTACAATCATCCTGTATACAATCTTCTGTAACTTTACAAGATCTAGTCTTCTTGCTGCATGTAACTATAATTAACGTGCTATTATAGTTCAAGTACTCCATGTCAGTGAACATTTAGCTTGTTTCTAGATTTATTTGCTATTAGGAACAATGCTGTCATGAACATTCGTGTATATGTCCCTTGGCAAATGAATACCTTTCTCGAGTATAGTGGTTCTCAAAGTACAGTTCTGAAATCAGAAGAACTGAAACCACCCATGAGTTGTTAAAAATGCAAATTCACAGATCAAACCTAAGCTACTGAATCAGAATCTCTAAGGAGGGGTCCTGAAAGCTTTAATAAGCCCTCCAGGTGATTTTAATGCATGTTAACATTTGATAATCACTGCTTTATGTTATATATATGTATATATAAATTTGTATGGTATATATGCATATTATAAAATTATTGAGTTATAAGGTATCTAGTTTAATTTTATAAAATAATAACAGATTGCTAACCAATTTATATTTGCACTAGTGATATATGAGTTCCCATTAATCCTCATTCTCACCAACTCTTGGAACTTTCCAATCTCTTAATATTTTCTATCATTTTAGGTAAAAAGCGATATTTCATTATGTTTTTAATGGAGACCAAAAGAGAAAGACAGAGAGAGACAGACAGAGACAAGAAAGCAAGCACTATTTTGGAAGATTTTACTGTACATGCCATTCTGTAATCTGCTATTTTCATTTAATCATCCCTAATTTTCTATATCAATAAGCTTTTATTTTATTTTATACCCAGTTCATATTTAAATTTCTCTAACTGTCCCAAATGTGTTCTTTATTTTTAATTACTTTTTATCATTTCTTTTTTTGTTATATAATGTTTATACATATTTATGGGGTACATGTGACATTTTGTTACATGCACAGAACGTGTATTGATCAAATCAGGGTATTTAGGGAATCCATCACCTTGAATATTTATCATTTATATGTTTTGGGAACATTTCAAATTCTCTCTTCTAGCTATTTTGAGATATATAAAATATTGTTAACTATAGTCATCCTACTCTGCTATTGAAAATTAGAATTTATTCCTTCTATCTAACTGTATGTTTGTACCCTTTAGCTAATTTCTTTTCATCCTCCCTCCCACCCACATACCTTTCCCAGCCTCTGGTGTCTATCACTCCACTCTCTACCTCCATGAGATCAACTTTTTAGCTCCCATATGTCAGTGAGAACATGCGATATTTGTCTTTCTGTGCCTGACTTATTTCACTTAACATAATGACGTCCAGTTCCATCCATGTTGCTGCAAATGACATGATTTCATTCTTTTTATGGCTGAATAGTATTCCACTCTGTATATATACCACATTTTCTTTATCCATGCATTCGCTGATGGACACTTCAGTTGACTCTGTATGACTGCTATTATTCTGCAATAAATATGGGGGTGCAGGTATCCCTTTGGTATACTGATTTCCTTTTTTTTTTCCTTTGGGTAAATAGCCAGTAGTGGGATTGCTGGATCATATGGTAGCTTTATTTTTAGTTGTCTGAGGAATCTCTATAGTGTTTTCCATAATGACTGTACTAATTTACACCTCCACCAGTGGAACGTAAAATGGTGTATAGGAGTTCCCTTTTCTCTGCATTCTTACCAGCACTATTTTTTGTCTTTTTAATAACAGCCATTCTACCTGGGGTATGATGACATCTCATTGTGGTTTTGCATTGCATTTACCTGATGATTAGTGATGCTGAACATTTTTTTATATATCTGTTGGCCACTTGTATGTCTTCTTTTGAAAAGTGTCTATTTATGTCCTTTGCCCATTTTTAAATGAATTTTTAAAATTTTGAGTTGTTTGAATTTCTTATGTATTCTGGATATTAGTCCCTTGTTGGATGAATAATTTGCAAATATTTTCAACAGGTTATCTCTTCACTCTGTTGATTATTTCCTTTGCTGTGCAGAAGCTTTTTAGTTTAATATAGTCCCATTTATCTATTTTTGTTTTTGTTGCCTGTGCTTTGAGGCCTTAGCCATAATCTTTACCTAGACCAATGTCCTAGTGTGTCCCCTATGTTTTCTCCTAGTAGTTTCATATTTTCAGGTCTTAGTTTAAGTCTTTAATCCATCTTGAGTTGATTTTTGTATACGACAAGATATAGGGGTCCAGTTTCATTCTTCTGCATATGGATATCCAATTTTCCCAGCCCTATTTATTGAAGAGAGTGTCTTTTCCCCAGTGCATGTTCTTGGATCCTATGTCAAAAATCAGTTGTCTATAAATACATGGATTTATTTCTGCATTCTCTATTCTGTTCCATTGGTCCATGTGTTTGTTTTTATACCAACACAATGGTACCATATAGTGCCATTTTGGTTACTATAGCCTTGTAGTACATTTTGAAGTCAGCTTTGTTCTTCCTTCTTAGGATTGCTTTGGGTATTTGGGTTTTTGCTTGGTTCCATATAAATCTTAGGATTTTTAAAAATTTCTATGAAAAATGACATTGGAATTTTGATAAGGATTGCATTGAATCTGTAGATTTCTTTGGGCAGTATGGTCATTTTAATGATATTAATTCTTCCAATCCATGAGCATAGGATGTCTTTTTAATTGTTTATATCCTCTTCAATTTCTTTTTTCAGTGTTTTGTAATTTTCCTCATAGAGATCTTTTACCTCCTTGGTTAAATTTATTCCTAGGTACTTTATTTATTTTTTTGCTAGCTAACACCAATTCTCCTCAAACTCCTCATACAGGTGATATCCCTGATGAATGCAGATACAAAAATCCTTAACAAAATACTAGCAAACCCAATCTGACAACACATCAAAAAGATATACACCATGGTCAAGAGGAATTATCCCAGGGGTGCTAGGATGGTTCCACATACACAAATCAATAAACATGATATATCATATCAACAGAATGAAGGAAAAAACCATATGATTATCTCAATAGATGCAGGAAAAGCATTTGATAAAATTCAACATCCCTTTATGATAAAAACGCTCAACAAACTAGGCATAGAAGAAACGTACCTCAACATAATAAAGGCTATATGTGACAAACTCATGGCGGACATCATACTGAATGGAGAAAAGCTGAAAGGTTTTCCTCTAAGAACTGGAACAAGACAAGGATGACCACTTTTACCACTCCTATTCAATATAATACTGGAAGTCCTACTCAGAGATATCAGGCAAGAGAAGAAATAAAAGGCATTCAGATTGGAAACGAGGAAGTCAAACTCTCTCTCTTTTCATAGGATATGATCTTATATCTAGAAAAACCTAAAGTCTCTACCAAAAACCTCTTAGATCTGATAAATAACTTTAGTAAAGTTGCTGGATACAAAGTCAACATATTAATCAAAGTCAACATACAAACATCAGTAACATTTCTATACTTCAATAATGAACTAGCTAAAAATAAATCAAGAAAACAGTTCCATTTACAATAGCTACCAAAAAAATGTCCCCAATATATTCTTTACAGTTGCTTTATCCAAATCTGGATCCAAACCAGGATGATGCATTTTATCTGACACTTACATCTCTTTAAGGGATCTTTTTTATGATACCAAATGTTGAGAGACAAGACCAGTCATCATGTGGCTAGGGTTTTTTCTTCTTCTTTTTTTAGATAATTAATAAGTGTTCAATTTTTTTCTTGAATCAAAAGAGATGGTTATGAATTTTTAAATCTATTAATGTGGTAAATTATACTTATAGATTTTCTATGTTGATAACCTCTTTACTTTTCAGGATAAAGCCAACTTGGAAATAAATGATCTTTTTCTAAATTTCTGAACTTATTTTTCTAAGATTGTGTTTAGGATTTCTGCATCTATGTTCATGAGGCTGTCCTACAGATTTTCTGTCTTCCTCATCCTTTTCTTGCCAGATTTCAATAGTAAGATTATCTGAATGAGTTGGCAGGATTTTACCTCTTTTGTTTAATTATGTTGCAGTGTTTGTGTGAGATTATGAAAATTTACTTGTTGATAGGGTACTTCAATATGTCATTAAACCACCTAGACATAGTATTTACTAAAATTAAAAATCTTAAATTACTCATTGTATATCTTTATATAAGTTTTGTTAGTCTCTTTATTTCTTCTTGAGTTATATATAAGGATTTATATATGTATATATATTTATATATGAATATATAAGGATTTATACATGTATATATAAGGATTTACATATGTATAATTATATGTAAAATTTTACATTTACATTTCATGTAAGTTTTCATAGTGTTGGAATATATTAATTATATATCATATATAATTATATCATATTATTAATATTGCATTAATCTTACTGGATCTAAATTTATTCTTTAGGAATTCTCCCTTTTTTCTTACTTTCTTGAACAAACTTACCAGAGACTCATCTATTCATTTTTCTTTTCAAAGAAACAAGTTTTGCTTTTCTTAATACTGTCTATTTTATCTTTGTTTTCAGTTTAATTCATGACTTCTCTCATATTTCTTTTTCTTCTTCTTTCAAATTCCTTTGCATTTATTTTGATAATTTTTTCTAACATCTTAAGTTGGACCCTTAGCTCATTAATTTTGAGCTTTTATTTGTTTTCTAATTTAAGCATTTGTGTAGGGTGCTCTGTAAATGATGCCTCTCAGTATAATCATTGATTCCTTTAGCTCTTTATAATTGTAATTACTCAATTGTTTAAAGAGAAAACACATTTTCTGAACAGCAAAACCCGGAGAAAAGTTGTGTCAGTTCTAGTTATATTTTATTTCTCATTTATTCTCTCAGATCGTCTCTACTCAGGTTTCCACATACAATGTAGAAATAATTTAATAGCATAACATGCAAACTACGTGATTTGATTATTTAACTGCACCAATATACTTTGTATTGCCAGAAACGTGTTTTATTCATTTAGGTGTCTGATATATAGTTGGTACTGGAAAATTCACAACAGGCTAGTTCACAGGCTCATTTACTTATGAAAGCCATGTTTAAAAGGAGAGGCTACTTTCTGTGGCCAGACTGTTAAGGAGTAGTTCATTAATTTCGGGTGAAAAAATTCTCTTTTTTAATAACTACAAGTTATAGATCTTTTTTTTTTCTTAGCAAACTAGGTTCCTAAAGAGACAAAGAAAATAGAGTAGCAAAAAGTCAGCCAAGATGTAAATTACTTTGGCATTTAAAATTCTGTTTAGATTCTGTAGCATGCTATATTTCTCTTTAAGGTTTTTTAGTAGTTTGGTATGTTAATTCACAGGTATGTTCCCAGTAAGGAGATATTTGCCTAAAGGAGGTAAACATTTTTCTTATCATTGCAATAATTGTGGGTAATTTCCATCTACAATCTCTTTAGCATTTAACTAGCTATCTAATGTAGACTTTTAAAATATGGCATGAGGTATCTTTCTTCAAAAATAAATCTTAGTTTAGACTCAAAATATCTCCATGGGTAGACAAGGCCCCATTTTGATTATCTGAAAGAATATTTTATATATTGACATGCATATGGATAGTGCTTAAAAGGATTATAGAATGATTAAGATGATGACATAGTTATAATATGAACAGTAATTTTTCTATTTTAATGCAGTGTTGAAAGGCAATTTGATATACAGTAAAACTACACTACAATCCTCCTTATGAATATTAAATTACCTGGCATAGTAGTTTTGAGACCTTAGGGAAGTTACTAAACCTCTATGATTTTATTTGTTCATGTTCAGCTAAGTTATACTAATCATACTAACATTCATTGAGCTTTTGCTGTGTACTGAGTGATAAGTGCTGTTCATACAATCTCTCAATTAAAGAGGCGGCCCATGCAGCTGAAGAAAATATAACTTAAAGTGGGCACAGGCTATAGTTCCTTTAATGACAGAGCATCTTTCTCCTTTCATGGTGGCAGATGCAGTGAAGGCAGAGGGAAGAGAATGAAGATCTTTCAAACAAATCTTAGAAGCAGTTCTATCACACCCTACGATCAAACCCTAGGAGAGGGGTGGAGGTGATGGGAAAACTCTCACCTAATGGATGCAGGGTGCACAGTTTGGGGGATGTTCACTACAGTAGCTCTGACTTGAGCAGTGCATAGGCAATATATATCACCAAAGTGTTTTACCCCCATAATGTTCTGAAATTTTTTAAAAAATGAGCTGGAAAAAAAAAAAACCTGCAGGTGGCTTAAAAGCAAGCAGCTTGCCCTCAAAGTAGCTCTGTGTGAGGCCAGTGTCCATATTTCCTGAACCAACCATCAGGATGCCTGGTTGGATATTCTCAAGTATAATTAGGGAGATAGTGAGAAATTCTACTTGATGTTATGACTACTCTGGAAAATCTAGGACCTATGGATACTGTGTCTATAGAGGTCTCTAAATAGAGAATCAACTCTTCTCTAGATTTCAGGTTATTCTCCAAAGAATGCCAGTGACAAGGGGATGGAGTGAGGAAGGAGGGTTCCCAAATTGCCAGATAAAATATGGAAATAACCACTTACAATCTCATTTTAGGAGCTGGAAATGAAAGTCTCCACCTTCCAAGATTCTTGGGGCTTGATGCAGTGAGCAGGGGGCCTTGGCATTCATTTGCTGCCAGTGGTTCTAATAATCTGATATCTTCTATGAGGAGAACATGCATACACAAGAGCACATACACACATGCATATATACATACATACACACACACAGTCTTTTTTAAAACCTTAGAAGTAGAAGTCTCTTTTATGTGTAAGTTTGGAATTTTATTTAAATTGAAATTTATTGAGGGCCTGCTCTGTGTTAAACTCTGTCCTAGGTACTGGTGGTAGTATACTACAGCATAAAGTCAGACTGGGCTCTACTTTCATGTCACTTTTAGTCTGGCATGTAAAAATAGACATTAAATAATTACAAGTTATAAGAGATTTTATGATGGAAGAAATTCACAAGACTATATGAAGCTGTAGCTGGAGGAATTGGTACAGTTGGTGAAGGGCCTTTTTTAGGAGGAATGTTTAGGTTAATACCTGGAGAAAAAGTAGGAGTAGACCAAAGAAAGTAAGGCCTAAATGGCAGATAATAGTGATTTAGGGAGGCCTACAGGGAGGAATGATCTGAAAGAAGTCAAGTAGAGATTCTGTCAAAAGTAAATGAGAGTGGTATGAATGGGGCTAGAAATGTAGGCAACAAGCAGATTGTAGAGGACTGTATCAACTGTGTTAAGGAGGTTTGCCTTTATCCCAAAAGAAATGGGGGCTACTAATGGATTAGAAGTGTCACTCTGGCTGCTGGTTTGAGGAGGGCAAGCCTAGAGACAAGGACAGTGGTCAGCACTCCATCATGAGACTTGGGGTGAGAGATGGTGAGGATTTGGACCAGGGAAGTGGAGAAGAACAGACATGCTCTGGTTCACAGAATGTTTAGGTTGTAAGATTATCCAATGAGGCTTGGTTTAGGACCAGTGGTGATGTGTGAAGGAGACAGACGGTTCCAGAATGACTCCAAAGTTTTGGGTAACTAAGCAAAATTAAAGCTCAGGAATTTTCATAATAAATCTCCAGGATATCTTGAAATTGTCCTTGAAATACTGCTTCAGAGGAGAAAGTTAACTTGCTGATTGTGATTTTTCTGCATAAGTTCATTTGGCATCTAATTCAACAGGTACTTATTGAGTACCTACTCTATTGCAGAGAATTGAGGTAAGTTCTAGTCATATGAGGATGAACTAGAAAGACAGTTTTTGTCATCAGTCTAGTGAAAAGACAGGCGAACAAGTAAGCAAATAAGAAGAAATGTATTTAACATTTAAAGACCACGAGGAAAACAAATAAGCTAGAAAGAGGGATAGTAATAGAGGTGGGAGATCCACCCAGATAGCATAAGCATGGAAGTCTTTTTTGGGAAAGTGACATTAAAGGTATAAGAAATCAGCCAGGTGGATAAAGAAGAGAAGAGAATTCTAGGAAAAGGAATTAGCCTAAACAAAATTGAGGCAGGAATATTCCTGATATAATAAGATAGCTGAAAGAAGAATAAACTGGCCAGAGCATGATGGGGTTGGGTGGGATGTGATGGGGTGGGAGGAAGAAAGGACCGAGGTAAGTCTGGAGAAGTGGCCGAGGACAGGTCCATGCGGCTTGTGGAGGCCATGATGAGGAACTAAGATTTTATCCTCAGTGCAATGGGAAGCCATTGAGCAACTGTTATCATTGGGATTTCTGTGTGAAAAATAAGTAGGAGAAAACTAATGACAAGGTGAGAGAACTAGTAAACAAGCTATTTCAGTAGTCCAAGTAAGAGGTGATGGAGGCTTGGATCAGGGCAGTAACTGAGGATTGGGAGATAAGAAGTAGGAATAAAGAGGATTTGGGCACACAATTAAGGAAGACTTTTAGGTTTTTCCCTTGACTGACTAGTTTGATGGTGCAAGTCATTCACTGAGGCGTGGAAGAATGAGGAAAAGCAGGTAATGAGGATGAAACCAAGAGATCGATCACCTTTGGACATGGTAAAGTGATGTGACTTCACATTTTCCACCGTCCTAAAGTGACATAGTAGAGACTGAAAGTCTCCTGTTTACCAGAGTCAGAGAATTAGCAAAAATGGCCTCTGAGTTTTGATGAATTGGACAAAGTGGGATGGATTGAGGGATGATTCTGCCCTAACCAGAAAGGGCAATTATCATCATGCCAGTGGATGCCAGTAAGAATAAATACAGATGATGAGGTCCCCCTATCCTACCAGGCTCCTGTGCAAGCTGAGTGAGTCCTAGGAATTACCTACCTCCAGAAAGCAATCAGGAAAGATGTAAAACTTTGGTTAGATAATTTTGAAATAGGAAAGACTGTGTTTAACCAGGAATGCCTAATATTACATTGTTGCCCATGATATTGATGGGCAATTAAAATAGAAATAAAGTAGCATTATAAAAATACTAAAAAAATACACCATATATATATATATTTGTGTGTGTGTGTGTGTGTGTGTGTGTGTGTACAGAAAGGGAGGCTGGGAGAAAGAGAGACTGTGTATATAATGGATATTCTCCCTATCATTGACTGCAATTTAAGAGAGGAAACATTTATCTTCAATAATGCCTAATGCATTGTTTCTTCTAAACACATATTTAACATATGCTTGCTGATGAATAACCAATATTGAATGAACCACTGCCAAGTTATGATGAGCATTCCAGTGTTTGGCCAAATTTAGTATCAGTAATGTCAGTAGAATGATATAATTGTAATTAATCAAAATCCCAAGAAAAGCAATAAAATTGGGGTTTTAATAGCACCAGAAATTTGATAGAGCCTCATTTGATGCAAATACAACAAAAACTTTTACTGAAATTTAGATGGTCCCTTCCGTGTTGGACATAAACTTTCCCTGTTGATGAAACTCTTGTTCTTTTAAAATCCGTGCAAGAATAAAAAACTGGCCACTTCTGCTATTTTTGGTCTAAGAAATGCTAAATCAGCTGCAAAAGTTTGATTTAAAAAAAAGAAAAGAAGAAAAAAACCCAAATTTCTGAGACTCTATGCTTCTTCATTCATACAAACACTAAGCAAAATAGCAGAACAGCGTGAGCTCTGCCTTTTGACTTTGTAATGCTCTGTATGAAACCTAATTTAGACTTGGGAAAAATTATATCATCACCAGAACCAGCTTTGTACTTAAAGCATTAATGAGAAATGAAGGACTTTTCGGTGAAGTGTAAAGAAAATATCCTTAGAAATGGGGGCAAACTAAAAGATGAAAAGACTTTGATTTTGGCTCTGTGGGGGAATTGATAACTCATGCAAAGAAGGCATTACTTGTTGTGTTAATTACTCAGCAGGATCATTGAAATTCTCCTGTTACCTTCTCTACACCACTCTCTTCTGTCCTCCCGCTTTGTTTTCTGGAAATGAATTTAAACTTCTGAATAGGTTCTGGGGTTAGAGTCACTCAAGAATTAGTAAAACAGATAGTGAAAATATGCAAAAATTACAGATTCTCCCCTTATTATGGGTATCTTCCAGCCTAGAGTGCTGGATGTATATTTATAAGTGAGACATTATGCTGCCCTATGTTATAATTTGAACTCTGTTGATGAGCGCTTTCAAAACCCAAGTGAGAGTGATGTTCAGAAAAAATCTGTGCTGAAATTAAATACCGTCTTTAATGGTAATTCAAAATAATTACGTGTAGCTGTTTCTTAAGAAACCAATTACCAGTGAACTGATACTCTGTGCTAGCTAATACATTCCAGTGTGTGACACATGAAAATGGTAATCTATTTGAAAAACTACTTTGGTACAAAATATTATTATATATAAAGATGCCTGGACATCTTCTTTCTACAGAATCAAACATGGCCACAGTACCATATGTTTTCCTAGGACCTTTCCTAAATAAAACTTAGATCATTAAATGATGCTGCCATCAAATTAAATTTCCCTGTATTTTTTGGAAATTGAGTAAAAAGCATTTTTTTTGTTGTTTTCCAAAAACAGAAAGCCATCTCAAATTAGAGTAAGTAGCTAGGACAGTTATTGATTCATATAACTGGAAAAAATAGAGATGGAACCAGGCCTGTGCCTGGGTCAATTTGTTCTAGAGCCTAAATGGTGACATCAACATTCTCTCTCTGTCTCATGTGTTCATTGCTCTCTTTCTCTGCTACTCTTTGAGTTTTGGCCTCATTACATACCATAAAAAATGAGCAGAACTTATCTGCATTGCAAGGAATTAATCACTAGTGGGTTTAGGCTTGTATCACCCTCACTTAGTGACCACAGAGGAGTGGTTCCCAAAGTGTAGTCCTTGAAGTAGCGGCACCAGCAACATCTGGAACTTGTTAGAAAGGCAAATCCCAGGGTAACATCAATAGGTCACAAGAGACCTACTGACTCAGAAATTCTGGACTTGGGGCAACCCACCCACAATCTGTGTCTTAACATACCCTCCAGGTGATTCTGAAGCATGCTAAAATTTGAGAACCATTGCCCTAGTGGAAAGAATGAGTATCTCTCTTTTAGCACGCAATGATCTCAGAGTGGGACTCTTATTGGCTTGGCTTCCATTATGTTCAAATTTTTGAATGGATGACTAGAGTCAGAGAAGTAGAAAACTGCAACGGGGATGGCTGGAAGCACACATACACACCTGTGGACAGAAGTCCTGCATTTGGCAGCCCCTCCAGAATCACATGGGTGAAGCAGGGGAAGAGAATATCCCCAAAGGCAAAGAGAGTCTTGTTACCTAATAAAGGCAGAAAGTATGTAGGGTCGACAAAACACAGAAGACTAGACCTTCTTCTCCAACTCAAAAATGACCACACTTTAATATTTATCTCATAACATTTCTTGAAAGAAACACAGAACAGGTACAGATACTATCAAATACATCTTACTAACATTCTTGGGAAGCAAGAGTCGTGTATTATTAGCTATACCTTTTACCATGGTGGAAAAGTACAACCTGTATAAAAGTACAACAAGTATAAAGGTTAAATGACTTGTTCAAGGTTATTCATCTAATTATAGAGTCAAAACTAGACTACAAATGTACATTTGGACAAACCAGAAAATGTGCTCTGTTGCTCAACATTTTGATAATATGTAGTTTTGTAGTTTTTAGCAAAACACAGTTTGGCTAGCAGTAAGTTTTGCTAGTATGATCCTATGGTTGATGATTTGGATGATAACATTCTCCCCTTCACCTAATTAATTAACTTTATATAGCTTAAACTAATATGTAGGAAAGAGAGATAAGAGAATAGATCATGGATTAGATTAATTAGCCAAGGCAAAATAATATGTCTTTATTGATGAAGAATATCTTCTAAAACAAGCCACCTGGAAATAACAGTATTTAATAAAGTTTTACCAAAAAAAGAGCGAAAGCTAGGAAGTCTATATTGAAGAAAAACAAATATAGTTTAGCATTGTACCTTAGGTCTAAAAAAAGTTCAACTCTGAAAGCAGTATGCTTCATTAATCCTATCACTGTCAAACAGATGTATTTCAACTAGTCCCAATGATACTTTAACTCTTCGAAGAACATAATTTCGGAAGTCTACTTTGATTACCTTTCCAAACAACTACAACCAAGATACATGAACACTTTCAATTTTATAATTTAAAAATAAAGTTTGCCTCAGAATTTCTTTCCAGGGATGCACCTAAGAATCAATAAGCTGTGGGATATTTGCATGAAAAAAAACTTAGAAGATAGTTAATATTTAATTTTTTCTTCTAGTATGTTTTGTATATGTTTACAATAAGAGTGATATTTTTGCACAGGTGTAATGATCATCTATCTTTCAGGGATATCCAAAATCTTTTGAACATTCCCTCCAGATTTTGATAGGTCTCTGTATTTCAACCCTGCCTTATTGAATTCTGTCTTCTGGAGGTAGAATTAATAAAATTATATTCCTCAATGTCTTTTCCCACTAAAATCAGACAGATAATTTAAGTTTCTCCAATGAGATGCAACCTCCCTGGACTTTGATTTGTAATTTAACTATATGAAGAAACAGGCTCAACATGGAAAATGTACTTTGCTGGCTTGGGTAGAATCAGAGACTCCTGTTGCTATGGTTGACAGCAGCAACAAATTCCTAATCAAGCCAGTTCAGCATGGTGTTTCTGGGGCCGGCAGTGGGATGTGGTAATGTGACCACATCTCAGATTAAGGATCTCAATTGTGGCAGAGCCAGAGTTGTCCTGTGTCACTAGGGTCAGAAATAATCTCCTCAAGCCAGCTTTGTGGTAAAAGATGTTCCTGGCAATAGAATTCAGAGCCTAATGATCCTGTGAGGCTGCAACGTGGCTTAATAAATTCCTTTCTGCTTAAACTAGCTGAGGTGGATTCTGTTGACAGAAACTGAAAACCCCGAACAATACAAGGAAGTAAGGCATTCTGAAAGATGCACAGTTATTATAAATGTATTGGAATTTATTTGTACTTTCTCCAATACTCTGTAAGTGCATATGTTAAGATTGATTGGATTGGTTTTAAAAGCAGAACATCAAGCAGGGATGCCAAGGTGACTCATGTTTTCCAATGTATCCTACTTAAAAGAGCGAACTTACTTCCGTTTTACCAAGGAAAAATATATTGTTTATTTCTTTTGCCTCTTTTATTGGACTGGTGTCATATGATATCTTTTAATGCTTATTTTATCACAAGTGCAGATCAAAAAAAGAACCATTCTAGAAGGGAAGAAAAACACCGAATTATAGTGATATAGGTTTAATATTGGTATTGAATTAAGAGTAAATGAGAATTCATCAATCTGTTAGTAATTATAAATTTATATATCATATTTTCTGCTGTATGCTTTTGGTCAAGTCACTTGACCTCTCTGGGACTCAGTATATTCTTCTATAAAGTGAGGAAAGTAGCTCTTCTTTTTCTATCATATTGGGACACTGCAATGAGAAGTGACTTTGGAAATACTTGGTGTCAAAAAGTAATATAAATTACCCTGTGTTTGAGCAATGTGTCCTTCATAAAACAACTCTTTTTCTCAAAACAAAAAATAACCCAGAAAGTGGATTGTTAAAAAAAAAACTGCAGGCAAATACCCCATGTTGTGTTTTGAAATGTAAATAATTTTTATGAAGGAGAAGGAATGTGATCTATATCCAATAGAAAAAAATAGGAATTATCTTGAAATGTACTTGAAAGCAAGAACTGATTAGAGCAAAATCACTTAGCATATGAGAAAAAAAAACTGAGGAGTTTTTTGAATGCTTTTATTTGATTTCAATTTTGAGGTCTTGAGCTAAAGTAGAAACTGCCAATCAACAATCTTCCCTTTACTGATTTATTCTTATGCCATAAAAATTAAAATCTTCAGGATTATACGTGGATCTAGGTAAATTCTTTTGTTTAGGGATACAACTCGTCTATAAGGAATGAGAATATCCCAGGATTGATTGAGAACATGCATAGATGTCAGGAATCAGCGTTCTCACACACCAAGAAAAAGAAATCTGTTTTCTTTTGATAGCCCCTTCTTCATGGATAAATTTTTTAAAAAATGGTTACACTTAAAGCCAAATCGAAATAACTTGAATTTCATTTCATTGTAAGTCTTGGGAGTATGGGGTGGATCTGGGGAAGGGGGAATAGAGAGGAATATAAAACATTCATTTTTCTATGTTCTTTAAAAATGTAAGATCAAAGAGAAAACTCTGTTATATAAATCGAAAGTTAAAAGTTAAGTTGTTTTAACAATAATTTTAAAACTCCAGTTTCTTAGATCTCATAAAAACTGAAAAAACTCCAGTGAAAAACAGAATAAAAGAGAGAGAAGAAAATGACAGGAGATAAGGATGAAGAAAGAAGGAAGGAAGGAAAGCAAGGATGTGAAGGAAAGAGCTGAGCGAGAGCACAATGGAAAAGAGATGCGGTGATGGGAAACGTCTCAACTTTTCTGCGGCTCAGCCTCAAGTCCTCCCACTGTTTTTCATTTATTCTATTTAACAAACATTTATTGAGTGAGTACTCTTTGCTAAGTCCAAGATATGCAGAGACTCCGTGAAGGTGAAGATGGGGAAAAATTATCTAAACAAATATTCAGAACAAAACTCTCTGGGTTCACAAAGGAAGCAATGATCATTACTTAGGGTGGAATGAGGTATTTCAGGACACTCTCACCATGGAGGAGACGTGCAAACCAGGCTTTGCCAGAAAAATGGGAGTTCTTCAGATTGAGAAACAGAATGGAGTGGGGCCAGCAAATTAAGAACGTGGCGGAGAGAACAATTAAAAGAACAACCAGCACGCTATTTGACTCTTCTTGCTTCTTCTTATCCTGCCTCTCATTTCTGCGTCTATGTCTCATTCAACTACATTTTGCCAGATCAAATTGAAATTCCTGGAGAGACTGTATAATTAAATGTTTGAAATGGAGCCTTTTTCAAAAAAATCCAAGTTGATTCCCGAAATGTATTAATTGCCCTCACTTCCTAACCTCTAAGGACCTCATTTGAATATTTAAATACATAATTTTTAGAAAGGGCCAGTGGGGATGGGGTAGATAGGAACTCTGTCCACAACCAATGGTGGTTTAATTTTAACAAATATCCATGGCCCAGGTTACATTGATCTGGGTTGTTCTTATACAAATATTTATATCTAGTGATGCACCATGGTATATCACCATGGTGATATATTTCTTCATAAATATGTTACATATTATCAAATACAACTCGATTGGTTACTAAGATTACCCATGTTAATGTACAGGCTATCTAGCATCACCACACTTGCCATTTCTTGTTTGTTCATACTAAGAAGTGAATAGTTAATGGAAGAATGTGTGAACAGACACGTGAACTCACATTTCTTACACTCTTTTATCGTATTTCTCATCTGTCGTTTTGCCGCAATGGATAATCAATTTCTTCTACTTTTAGTTGTTAGGCAAACTTTTCCCACATTCTCTATAGTTCATTCCTCAAATCCTGTTCTGGATTTCTCTCCTCTTCGATCTTTCTTCTTTCACCAGGTGTTTATTGGTTGTAGGGACACCTATTGGGCTAGAAAAAAAAACAACAAATTCAACCTTGTTCCTACAGGGAAAAAAAAAAAGGAAGAAGTTTCTCCCCACAAATGTACTGTTAACAAGGAGCAGCTGGCTGCCTACAGAGGTTTTTTTCATTTACCATTCAAATGTAGTTTTCTTTCCTATATTTTCATATCTTTTACACTTCAACTCTGATACAGAGATTTCCTGGGGACTTGACACTTAAACTGTAATTATTTAGGCATATAGGCTTTTCATATGTTCCTGATATGAAAAGGATTATATTTACTAACAATTATAAATTTCTTTTCTTTCTGTGTTTAAAACTTGCCTTTGTAGCTTTAAGAAAACAGAAACAGTTCAATAATTACTATTAACACACATATAAAATATTCTTCATTTTATTAATATGTAACTGGGTGGACACCATGCATTAGAGAACACAACTAAATGGACATTGATTACCCATAAATGTGAGGAGAGAGAACAGCATGGAATCCTGTTTGCCCTTTAAAGAAGTTCTATTTCTCACAGGGTTCAGGGTTTATATGGAGCTAAAAGGGCCACACAGTTGTTGATAAGGCCTACAGCACAAAAGAACAAAGTGGAGGCAGTTAGCTCCCTGTAGACCAAAGAAACCTTAATCAGGCCCACAAATACTAATCACCATGGCTTTGGCAATCACTAACTCTGAAATAGAAAAGATGGCTGAGTCCCAGTTAAAATTCACACAGCAATGTTGAAAGCCAGTGATAGTTTTGGGGCAGTATATTATCAAAACAAAGCCCACTCATTGAATTAAATCATTTTTCACTTAATAGTCTTGAGGAAGTTCCAACATTTTTCTGATGTAATTTTGAGATAATTAAATGAATCATTGGAATAATTTGTCTATTTTCCCAATGGTAGGCAATAAAAGTTACAATGAACTGTACAATCAGCTTCCCTTTGCAATTCAGAATAAAAAATGTATAAGTGTGTCATGGGTTGGATTATATTAGGATTGATTTGACAACTTTTTTTGCTAATAACATAATGGATTTTTTTTTCCTTTTGACCTTATTGAACTACAGGTGTCTCATATGGCTTAGTTTGTACCTCTTAAACACAGCTGAAAAGAATTGGGATGAGGGACAATTACAAAATTTCATTTGATTTCAAAGATTCCCAGAAGGCTTAACAAATTCTGCAAGTTGAAGCTGAAGAAAATCTTAGATTAGTGCCCAGCAAATTTCTCACCATCAAGTGGTTTAGTTATTACTTCGTTTTTCTACAATTGCCCTGGCAATTATTTTAAGAAGGTTATATTTCTTGATTACATAGTAAGCACTATGTTAAGTGAGCGAGGGGCATTATATGTATCATCTCTCTTTTAATTCTCAAAACACCTCTTTGTTAATATAACCATTTCACCGATGAGAAACATGGGGCTAAGTAATTTATCACAGTTAACATGGTTTTTATGTGACAAGCCAGGATTTGCACCTGGGTTTGCTTTATTTTAAATCCCATGTGCTTATCATTTTGTTATATGTCAGAAAGTAGGGAACTTTATTCAGGTCTTTTGTATCACAAGGGTTCAGTCTGATTTTACATCTTCATTATTTCTCCTAATAGCTCTCTGTTATTTACCATTTAAACATATTAATTTAGGAGGTGATTACACTGAAGAACTCATCCAGACCACGTTATTGGTGTATTATTCATTTGGACCTCAACCATCTCATAAACTAGTATTGACACAGACCACATATAACAAATATACATTTAGAGAACATGCAATACTGAAAAATCCTCTCTCATTATTTATCCATTCATTCATCCATTCATTCCTTTTTCTCTCACGAAATGATGTGTGTAAAGCACCTTGTCATGCAGTAAAAACCCCATGTTTTGCAAAGTCTTGACTCTCCTCAAGGAGCTAGGACTATATCGAGAGAGATGGTTACCAAATAACTGTCATGCAAGGACAACAGAGGAATACTTTATTGATTGATTGAGACAGAGTCTCCCTCTGTTGCAATGGTTAGAGTGCTGTGGCGTCAGCGTAGCTCACAGCAACCTCAAACTCTGGGGCTCAAGTGATCGTCCTATCTCAGCCTCCCGAGTAGGTGGGACCACAGGCACGCACCACAATGCCAGGCCAATTTTTTCTATTTTTAATAGAGACGGGGTCTCTCTCTTGCTCAGGCTGGTCTCCAACTCCTGAGCTCAAGTGATCCTCCCACCTCGGCCTCCCAGAGTGCTAGGATTACAGGTGTTAGCCACTGCACCTGGCCAAAATACTTTATTTAAATCAACACTTATCCTGCCTCTCACTGCCTTCTAAGATGAGTAGCAGAATTTATATCAGTGAGAAACTATGTCTACCTGTTGCTCTCTTCCTTATCCAGAAACTGATGGAGGAAAGGGGTACAGAAATGTTTCTGCCAATTCTTTGCTGTTAAAGCAAGAAGTGGCCTTTTGCTAGAGCAGATGTTCATAAGTCTGTGGATCTACAAAAGTGAACCCTGCACACCTTAGGGAGTGAAGAACTAAGTTACTCATCCCCATAACATAGAAAAGAATTGAGTTTTCTAGCAGAGGCCAAGGGTAAGGCCTGGGAAGAGAGGTTTGAGAGGAAGAGGAAGTTAAGCAACATACAGATATGGAACCTCTTCATTGACCTAAAGTATCAGTCACTGTGCTTATAAAATGCCCTGCGTGCATTGTTGGTATTCTTTTTTGAGTAAGGTAGGCAAAAGAGGGGGATCATGGAAAAGTGACCAAACTCCCTACTGGCGTCAGCACTGAAAAGAAGATGAGATGTACATGGAGCTAACAGTTCACCAAAAACAGACAGTGGGCACAAGTAACCATGAGAGCATATGCCCTAGGTAAATGTAATGAAGTTTTTGTGGTGGGGTTATTAGACCACACACTGAACGTGGGATGACAAACATATTAACCTCATTTACATTTTAAATTTACATTTGCTGACCTCAAATGACGTAAGTCATAAATAGTAAATGCCAAAGGAGAAATATAAATAAGGTGCTATATTAGGGATGCTCAAAAGAAAGTAATGTTCTTTAGGTCATAGCTGAGACAGTTGTGAAAAAAGGTGGAGTCTACATCAGACTACATTATGAGATTCTAGAAGTCCTGGTTGACTGTTTGTCCCAAGAGTCAGCTTCACCAGGACAGACTAGAGAAGGAATTACCACTACAAGGTAGTTATTATGGTTTGTACTTTATAGGAAGGTGGGCTGGAAATTTAAGCAACTTTTTCAGAGTTTGGGACTAGGTAAATTGTATATCTTGTATTAAACCTTGTGTCTTATTGATTAAAAAACTTGTGTTCTTCAAAAGATAGTTTGCTGATTTCCAGGAGTTGTAGTGCACAAATTTCTAATTTTTACATCATTCAAGCCAGGGTTCTTACCTGGGTGCATAGAGAGAATTAAGGGAGTCCAGGAACTTGGATGAGGAAAAAAACTACATTTTTACTTTCACTGACATCTAACTCACATTTAGCTGCTTCTTAAAATTTAAATATAGACAACAAATGACAGTAGAATTAGCAATACTTGTGACATTGTCACCCAAAGAAGTGTAGATATTCTGATAGCTCATTAAAGTTATTTCAGTATCTAAAAATATCATTTACATTTATCACTACTTTAAAAATATGGAATAATTAGACCTCTCACTAAACCTACTGTTTAATAGGTTAATGAAGAAACGTGAGTCATTATATCATGTTTAATTTTAATAATAGAATTTCAATGCAACTAGCTTCCTCATAATACTCTGAATTGCATTAGGTGCATTTAAAAACATTATTCTGAGAAGGGCTCCATGGACTTCACTAGAATATCAAAGGGGTTCATTGCACAAAAAGTTGAACTCATGAGCAAGGTATTTTTATTAATATTTAGAATGAATAACTCATTAGGAGAGTGAAGGCTGTATAATAATTCTCATTATCCATTTTCTCCTAGTAGGAAAAGGGATACAGGGTAGGTTGAAGGCAATGTTGAGTTTTGAGGTAGGGGGCCTAGATTCATAAACTTGGTGAAAAAGAAGGGCCCTAGAGCCAGCACAAGACTGCATAGGATCCAGTGCCATGTCCTGGCATTGAGTGGGGAGAGGTACCCTTTAGCTTCAGGAGTTAATAAAGGAATCGTGGAGAGATTTCAGACCTAAAGTAGCTCATGTTCAATTTTAGGCCTAGAAATGGTCCCTGATAGTTTTTTTTATTTTCTTTAATGTCAAAGTATAATATGAATATTTATTTTCACTATAAAAATAGGCTGCAATGGTTAATTCTTGATAATCAAAATAAATATTTTGTGTGTGGACAAAACATATCTTGATTCATCTTTATTATTGATAAAACTGTGGCTTTTTTGAAATACTTCTAATTTGTGCACATTTATAAGGAAATTAAAAGCTTTCACAGTTTGAAAATACTTTGCATGTCTGTCAGAATGCATCTCTTGTAGAAAGACCGGGATCTGACATATCTGATTGCATATTCATGAAGCATCAATACTGATCTATATTATACCTTAGTAAAACTTTATAATTAAAATTACAATTGCATTTCTCAAACACAGATTTAATTTGCTTGCTGGTAAAATTTGGGTCAGTATATTTAAATTAGGAAAACTCACCACAAAATCATTACTTTTTAAGGTAAATCATACATTTTAATAAATCATTACATGTGAACACACCCAGAATGCTAACAACATAATTTTATCATTATATATTATACAGTACATTTATTACCTCAAAAAGATCTGTCCAGACAATATTATGCTGACCATTCTTCAAAACTGGAAGAATTTTTGCCTACGCTTATGCTTTCCCAACTTTGGGGGGTCATCTTTTTTATGCCATTCCCTAGGTTCCTTTCTATTTTTACTAGTGAAATCTGCTTATCTAGCAAGACAAGGCTTAGATGTCACTTCCTACAGCAAGCTCTCCCTGATTACTATAGCACGAAAGACCCCTCCCTCTGCTGTTCATCACCTCTAATCTCTCCTGTCTTATTTTATGGTAATTGATGTATATTGACAAATCTCTTATTCTTTTGTAGACTCTTCTGAAGCCAGGACAAATATCTCATACATCCTTGATTCTTTTATACTCCCTTCTATAAAATTGAACTCAAAAATATTTATGTGAATGATAAATTATACAATTATTTTAATAATTAAATAATGAATAGTTAGAGAAAATGTTATTAGATAAATTTTTATAGTTTTTAAACTATTAATTTGAATGCTACAATCGTGGCCAATGTTTCACATGTCTGGAATAGGCTGTATTTTCAAAGAAACATTCCTTTTGCCTGGTTGACTATTTCTGAGAGAGTATGCTCACAAATTCAGCCACAACTAGGTAGATTCTCCCAACTTGTTTCTAGGGATAGCAGAAAAACAAAAGAAAACACTGGACTGGGTGTCAAAAAAACTGAGTTCTGCTAGCCAGGTTTTGTTAAATCATCTTTTAAAAGATTGTTTTGAAATGTATTCAAGCCTTATTTTGTAGAAGCTATTCACTTTAAGTAGAAGATACTAATAATATTTTCTCCATGAACCTAGATATAATAAAGATATTTCCATTTTATAGCCCCTCTTATAAAGAGAAGGGCCTTTGTTATCATGTATACTCTTAATGCATGTTGGTATCTACAAACACAGCAAAATCCTTCCTTCTGTAGCGTCAGTGTTCATGGCACTTAGAAAGTAATCTACTATTCAAAACTCAAACTGAAAAGTTGGTTTGTAATACATGGCTTTAAAAGTCATAAGTGCAGCAGTGTAGCAGGCATTATCTTCGATGAGACTTTTTCTAGATATAAGAGCAGTAACTAGAAATTTACCCTTTCGCTGAACGCTGAGGCGTTTGCCATAGCTGCATCCTTGTTATGGGTTCCGAGGAAAAATTGTCAGTTTCGTGGTGACCTTCATTTCTTGATGCTTTACTTCATGTTCAGTGTTTAAAATGTATAGCTGGGCATGGTGCTACACTCCTGTAGTCCCAGCTACTCAGGAGGATGAGGCAGGCAGGAGGACCACTTGAGCCCAGGAGTTTGAGGCTGCAGTGAGCTATGATTGTGCCACTGCACTCCAGCCTGGGCAGCATGGCTAGACCCCCGTCTCTAAAAAAAATAAAATAAAATATAAAGTATAAGCCCTCTACAACTGTATCCAGATATATTTATCTTATTGGAAAAGAAAATCTTGAGAAATTTTACATCAAATCAGAAGACAATAAGCATACATAGCTGAATACAAATTTTAAAGTTCAAAAGATTGAGTTGTGCTTTATCTTTGCTCCTTCTTAGTTATGTGATCTTGGTCAAGTCTCTGTTTTGCTTTGTTTTTTTCCTGGAGCAAACAGCAGTGATCATTCTGGCAATCTCACAAAGCTAGGTATGATGTAACATGTATGGCAAAACATTATGTATTGCATATCTTTTATAAATATAAGGTTTTATAAATATAAGGTTTTCTTTTACATGTCCTCATTTTTTGTGTAGGTGAGGTGGTAAGACTCAAGTTGGCATATTGAAGACATGGGATAAATCTCATAGTTCAGACAACCTTTACCTTTTGGTTGAAATTTTGATTCCTTATTCAAATTTCAGAATCAATAGTAATAAAACAAAATGTTATTGCCGGACTTCCTAGAGGGATTATTGAATGGAATGGATGAGCTAATTGCTCTTTAAGTTTTTCTCCAACTCCAGTTTCTATTATCTTTGCCAAGGTTGTTAAGAGTTTGCAGAAATAGGTAATGATTTTGCATTCAAAATGTTATAATCTTTCAATTACTTTAAAAATTGATACCCAAAATAAGGAAAGCTAGCATTTATAGCTGCAAGAAAATATATATTTATGGTAAAGTTTCTAGTTTTTTTTTTTTTAGGAATACCTACCACTTCTATACCAAATCAAAATAATTATCCTGTAAAGTATATCAAGACACCAGATATTTGTGGAGGTGGTAGTTTTACAGAGTGTTACATTTGGACTCTAAGAGGGATTAGAAATCACACCTTCTGGTAGGAAATGGGCAACTGCTTGTAGGCAGGAGGGTTTAGTAATTAAAAGCATGGACTGCTTGAGTTTTAGCCCCTACTCTGCTACTTACTAGCTGTGTGACCTTGAGCAAATTACTCTAAGCCATAGTTTCCCTTATCACTAAAAAGGTCATAAAAACAATAAGGAAAATTAATAAGATCTGTGATATTTTGTAATGACTTTGGTTTTGGCATCAGTGTAATACTGGCCTCATAAAACAAATTGGGAAGTATTCTCTCCTCTATTTTCTGAAAAAGTTTATGAGTTGATATAATGTTCTTAGATTTTTGATAGGATTAATAGTGAGACCATCTGAGCTTATAGTTTTCTTTTTGAAGGGAAGTTCAATTATAATGTAATTTCTTCAATGATATAGGGCCATTTAGATGTTCTATTCCTTTTGGTGTCAATTTTGGAAATTTGTGTTTTTCAAAGAATTTTTCCATTTCATCTAAGTTATCGATTTTACTTGTATAAAGTAGTTTGTGATATTTCCTTGTTATTCCTTTAAAATATTTTAGCTTCTGTAGCCAGTTTGCTTTGTTTCATTCATTTAAAAAATTGTAATAAAAGCACATAACATGAATTCTACCTTCTTAACACATTTTTAAGTGCACAATACATTATTGTTAACTAGAGGTATAATGTTTTATAGCAGATCTGTAGAGCTTATTCATCTTTCTTAACTGAAATTTTATGCCCATTAATTAGTAATTCCCTATTTCCCCATACCCAGACCCTGACAACCACCATTCCACTCTTAGATTCTATGAATTTGACTATTTTAGATATCTTACATAAATGGAATAATTCAGCATCTGTCTCTTTGTGTCTGGCTTATTTGATTTAGCATAAAATAATGCACAGTGTCCTCAAGGCTCATTCAGGTTGTTGAATATTGCAGAATTTCCTATTATAAATGCTGAATAGTATTCCATTGTATAAATATAATACCACATTTTCTTTATCCATTCATCTTTTGATGGACATTAATGTCATTTCCACATCTTGGCTATCATGGATAGTACTGAAGTGAATATAGGAGTACTGATATCTCTACAAAATCCTTTTGGATAAATATCTAGAAGTGGGATTGCTAGATTATATGATAGTACTATTTTTAATTTTTTGAGGAATCTCCATACTACTTTTCATAGAGGCTGCATGATTTTGATTTCTGACCAACAGTGTGCAAAGATTCCAATTTCTCTGCATCCCTACCAATGATACTTTTAAAAAAAAATTATAGCCATCCTGATAGTATGAGGTGATATCATATTATGGTTTTGATTTGCATTTATCTGATGCTTAGTGATGTTGGGAACTTTTTCTTATACCTGTTGGCCATTTGTATATCTTCGTTGGAAAAATGTCTATTTAAATCTTCAGCTCATTTTAAAATTGGGCTATTAGCTTTTTATACTATTGAGTTATAGGAGTTACTTATATATTTTGTGAATTAATCCCTTATCTGATATATGGTTTGCAAATATTTTCCTCTATTCTGTAGGTTGTCTTTTCACTCTGTTCATTGTTTCTTTTGCTGTGATGAAATTTTTAGTTTGATATAGTCCCACTTTTTAATTTTTGTTTTTGTTGTCTGTGCTTTTTGTGTCATATCCATGAAATTGTGCCAAGATGCAAGTCATGAGGCTTTTCCCCATGTTCTTTTCCTAGAAGTTTTAAATTTTGGGATCATATGTTTAAGCCTTCAGCCTGTTCTGAGTTGGTTTTTGTGTATGGTGTAAGATAAAGGTCCAATTTTATTTTTTTGTGTGTGGATATCCAGTTTTTCCAACATCATTTATTGAAGAGATTATCATTTCCCCATTATGTATTCTTGGCAATCTCGTCAAAGATCAGCTGACCATACATTCATGGATTTATTTCTGGGCTCTTCGTTCTCTTCCATTGGTCTGTATTTCTGGCTTTATATAATTACCATATTGTTTTGATTACTGTAGCTTTGTAATATATTTTGAAATCAGAAAGTGTGATGTTTGCAGCTGTGTTCTTCTTCCTCAAGAATGGTTTGGCTATTTATGTTCTTCTGTGCTTCCACATGAATTTTAGAATTGTTTTTTCTATGTCTGTAAAAAATGTCAGTGGTATTTTGACAGGGATTGCATTGAATCTGTAGATCACTTTGGGTAGAATGGACATTTTAATAATGTTTAAGTCTTCCAATTAATGAACATGGACTATCTTTCCATTTGTTTCTGTCTTGTTTAAGTTCTTTCATCAATGTTTTATAGTATATAAGTCTTTCATTTATTTATTAATATATTCACAGGTATTTAATTCTTTTCGGTGTTATTGTAAATGGGATTGTTTTCTGAATTTTATTTTCAGGTAGTTTGTTGTTAGTGTATAGAAACAAAACTAACTTTTGTGTGTTAATTTTGTATCTTGAAACTTTACTGAATTTGTTTGTTAGTTCTAACAGTTTTTTTTATGGAGTCTTTAGGGTTCTCTACATACAAGGCCATTTTCTACATGTAAGATTATGTAAGATTGTCTGCAAATACGGACAATTTTACTCCTTCCTTTCCAACTTGAATGACTTTTTTTTTCTTGTCCAGTTGCTCTGGCTGGGAATTCAGCATTATGTTGAATCAAAGTGGCAAGAGTGGACAGCATTGCCTTATCTTGTTCTTAGAGGAGATGCTTTTGATTTGTCACCTTTCAGTATGATGTTAGCTGTGGATCTTTCATATATTACCTTTATTCTGATGAGACAATTTTCTTCTATTCTTAGTTTTTGGAGAGGTTTTATCATGAAGGGGTGTTGAATTTTGTCAAATAATTTGTCTACATCTATCTATTGAGATTATCTTATGATTTTTATCTTATATGTTAATGTGGTATATCACATGGATTTGCATACATGGAAACAACCTTGCATCCCAGGGATAAATCCCACTTGGTCATGGTGTATGATCCTTTTGATGTGCTGTTGAACTTGGTTTGCTAGTATTTTGTTGAGGATTTTAGCATCTATATTCATCAGCAATATTGGCATATAGTTTTCTCATAATATCTTTGTCTGGGTTTGCTATCAGAGTAATACTGGCCTCATAAAGTACCTCATAAAGTAAGTTTGGAAGTGTTTTCTCCCTCTTCAATTTTTTGAAAGAGTTTGGGAAGGATTGGCATTAATTCTTCTTTAAATGTTTTGTAGAATTTACTAATGAAACCATCTGGGCTTTTCTTCTTTGGGAGGTTTTGATTTTCGTCAACTTTTTAGCAGTTATAGTTCTGAATAGAATTTCTGTTTTTTCATGACTCAGTCTTGGTAGTTTGTATGTTTTTAAGAATTTATTTATTTCTTATTGGTTATCCACTTTGTTCATAATAGTCCCTTATGATGCTTTGTATTTCTGTAGTATTATTTTTAATGTCTCCTCTTTCATTTCTGATTTTATTTATCTGAATCTTCCCTCAAAACTCAAATAGCTAGACTAAGAAGTCTAAAGGTTTGTCAATTCTGTCAATCTTTTCAAAAAATTCAACTCTTAATCTTATTAATTTTTTCTATTGTTTACTCTATTTTTATTTCTTCTCTAATGTTTGTTTTCTTCCTTCTGCTAACTATGAGCATAATTTTTCTTCTTTTCTAGTTCCATGAGATATAGAATTAGGTTGTATATTTGAGATCTTTCTTTTTTTAATATAGGAATTCTTCCCCCTTAGTACTATAAACTTCCCCCTTAGTACTCCTTTTTTGCATTTCAAGTTTTGGTTGTTGTATTTTCATTTTTGTTTATCTCAAGATATTTTCTATTTTCCCTTAATTTCTTCTTTGACCCGTTGGTTGTTCAAGTATTTTTTTTCCACCTATTTGTGAATTTTCCAGTTTTTCAAAATTCTGTATACACCTTTTAATTACATATGATCTTTAGTGTTATTCACATCCTGTGTTTCCTTATTGATTGTCTGTCTTGATGTTCTGTCGATTATCAAAAGTAGAATATTGAACTCTCCTATTATTATTGCATTGCTTTCTATTTCTCCTTTCAGTTTTGTTAATGTTTACTTTATATATTTATGTGCTCTGAGGTTGGGTGCATATATATTTATAATTGATATATATTCCTGGTGGATTGATTTTTTTTTTACCATTATATAATGTCCTTCTTTGTCTTTTTTAACAGCTTTTGACATAAAGTATATTTTGTTTGATGTAAGTATAGCCACCCCCCTTTTGTTGGAAATTTCCATAAAATATCTTTTCCACCCCTTCTCTTTCACCTTATTTGTGTCCTTAAAGCTAAAGTGAATTTCTTGTTGACAGCATATGGTTGGGTCTTATTTGTTTTTATCCATTCAGTCACTCTATGTCTTTTGACTGGGAGCCTAATCCATTTATATTTAAGGTAATTATTGATAGGGAATGATTTACTATTGACATTTCATTTTTTTAGTTATTTTCTTTTAGTCTTGTAGTTCTTTTGTCTGTCTTTTCCTCTCTCTTCCTGTCTTTGTGTTTTGTTTATGTTTTTGTGTTAATATACCTGGATTCCTTACTCTTTTTTTGTGTGTGTAGCTTCTACAGGTACTTTTTTGTGTTTACCTTGGCATTTACATAAAATATCTTATAATAGTTTACATTAAGCTGATAAAAACTTATATTCAACTGTATTCAGTAATTCTATAATCTAACTTCTCCCTCTGTATTTCATATTATTATTGTCACAATTTACATCTGTTCATATTGTATATTTTTTAACATATTTTTGTTTATAGTTAATTTTAATATTTTTGTATTTTAACTTTTATACTTGAACTAAAAGGGACTTACCCACCATCACTACAGTAATATAATATTCTGTATTTTTTTATATATTTGTCTTTACCAATGAGTTTCATACTTTCTTTTGCTATCATGTTGCTGTTTAGCATCTTTTTGTTTCAAAGAAATGCAAAAGGGAGGGTTTTTTTGCACCAAAAACTCCCTTTTGCATCTCATTTAAGGCAGATCCAGTGGTAATGAATTTTCCGTAGCTGAGAAAGTCTTTATGTCTCCTTGATTTTTGAAGGACAGTTGTGTCAAGTATAGTATTCTTCATTGGCAGGTTTTTTTTCTTCAGCTCTTTTAATATATCATCCCACTAATGTTGCTCACTCATTTTTCTCTTGACCTCCATGAACATCTTTAGAAGAGTTCTTTTTAATTCTTGTTAGATAAATAATATAACTCCATTTCATTAGGGCCCGTTTCTGGAAATTTATCTGATACCTTTGTCTGGAATGTCTTTGACCGATTTTTCATTTTTCTTGACTCTTTATACTGATTTCTGTGCATTAGCAAAAAAGGCTCCTCTCCCACTCTTCATGGTCTAGACAGATTGGTAGGGGTTTCTCCATCTGGGGGCTTCTACAATCTGTTTCCCTCACTGGAGAGAAACAGGCAGCTATGGTTTTTGTCTACTCACTGTGCTGAGCCAGCAGGGGAGCTATGGCACATACCAGCCCATGCCTCTGTCTCCATTCTTTCCTGGGAAGCTAAACTATACTGGACTCATCTGAGCTTCAAGATTGGTGAGATAGATTCTAGATTTTGGATATCCCCAGAGAAGTTGGGGCACTCAGTGTACTGATCAACTCCTTCTTACCCCAGGGGAAAACTGAGAGCTGAGTTTTGTTTTGTTTTTTTAATCCACTTACTCTATGCTGAGCAGCAGCATGGATCAATGTCATCTGCTAGCCTAAGCCAACACCTCCATTCTCCCCTGGCCAGCTACATTGTGCTAGATCCATCAAAGCTCCACTGGTGAGATAGATGCTAATTCTTTGAATGGCTTTGGAGAAGTTGGGTGTCAGACACATAGATTAACTTTTTTCCTCCTCGGGGGAAGTTGAGAGTTGGTGTTTCTCATCTGCTTGCTCTGTGCTAGCAGCGGGAAGAATCACTGGTGTCTACCAGTCTAAGTTGCTATCTCCACTCTCTGCTGGGTGACTAGATTGTGCCAGACTCCAAGACTGGCAGGAAAAAAGCCAATCCTCTATGGAGGCCCCTCAGAAAAGTTGGGGTACTAGACACATGAAACAACATGTTCACTCCCCCAGGTGCAGTTGGGCACTAGGAGGTCTCTTCCTGATATTATGGTGCTATGCGAAGGGGCAAGGATTCTGAGAGAATGTGTCCTAGATATCCTACCAGCTTCAGTGAGTCGGTTTTTTCACTGGTGTGTTTGTGGGACAAGGAGAGTTCAAGGATTCTTACTCCATGATCTTGTTGACATTATTTGCTTCATTCATTCTTGGTGTTGGTGTCATTTTGAGCTTGTATTGTGCCTTCTTTTTTCATGATAAATCTATTTAGAGATTTATAAATTTTACTGATCTTTAAAAACAAACTTATGTTTCATTGATTTTTTCTCTATTATTGTCACATTCTATATAATTTACTTTCAACATTATCTTTTCTTTCTTTATTTTTAATTTATATTTTTTTTATTTCAGAATATTACGGGGGTACAAACATTTAGGTTACATATGTTGCCTTTGCACCACTTGAGTCAGAGCTACGAGTGTGCCCCTCCCCTAGACAGTGTGCACCACACCTGTTAGGTGTGAATGTACCCATCCTCCTCCCCCTTCCCACCTGCCCAACACCTGATGAATGTTACTTTCATATGTGCACATAAGTGTTGATCGATTAGTACCAATTTGATGGTGAGTACATGTGGTGTTTGTTTTCCATTCTTGTGATACTTCAATTAGGAGGATGGGCTTCAGCTCCATTCAGGATAATACAAGAGGTGTTAGTTCACCATTGTTTTTTGTGGCTGAGTAGTACTCCCTGGTGTACATATACCACATTTTATTAATCCACTCATGTATTGATGGGCACTTCGTTTGTTTCCACATCTTTGCAATTATAAATTGTGCTGTTATAAATATTCAAGTGCAGATGTCTTTATTATAGGATGTCTTTTTTTTCCTTTGGGTAGATGCCCAGGAGTAGGATTGCTCAATATTATCTTTATTTCCTTCCTTTACTTATTTTGGGTTTAATTTGCATTACTTTCCAACTTTCTTAATGTAGAAGTATGATCTACAATTTTAAACCTTCAATTCACTTCAGTCTGGCTTCTACTCTGAGAAGTCCACCATTAGCCAGAGATTTAACTCCTTGCACATGAAGTTTTGATATGAAAAATAAGTATAAAAAACTCCCCAATATTCTATAAAAGCTTCAAAAACAGAAGAAACAAAGAAAAAAAGAAAAACTATCTACAACTTCCTATGCCTAAATCAATAGATTATAAAAAACTTTCTCAAATATTTATAAAATTTAAAGATTTTTTAGGGAAAATTTAGTCAAGAGAATATGATCCAACATATTCTTTCTCCAGGTAATGAATCAACATTCCATAGAGGTAAAAAACTGTATATCATACAGTAGAAAAATAAGGAATATAATTTTTGTTTCTAGGAATCTAGGTAAAATGTGTTCCTACTCTTTGAATCCAAACACATTCATAACAAAAACTCATGAAATACATGACAATCCTTGACAAATAAACAGATTTATAACACGCACTGCCTTATACATGTAGGCAGTAAGGCAGATACATCTGTTATAAAAAGGAATTTAAGTAGTACACAATAAAAGCACCTCAGAAAATGCTTAAGCAAAAATGTCTGCCTTTGGACCACCCCCATCCTCACACACCAATGTATAGATGTGCAAAAGGAATGAACTCATTATTATTATTTTTATTTTAATAGATTTAGGATATACAAGTGTTTTTTCTGTCACATGGATGAAATGTATAGTGCTGAAGTCGGGGCTTTTAGTGTGCATGTCATCTGAATAGTGTACATTATACCTGACAGGTAATTTTTGGTCCCTCACTCCCCTCCCAAACTTTTCCCTTCTGAGTCTCCAAAGTCCATTATACCACTGTATGACCATCATTTAGCACCACTTGTAAGTGAGTTCATGTGGTATATATTTTTCTGTTCCTGAGATACTTCACTTAGGATAAGGGATTCCAGTTCCATTCAAGTTGGTGCAAAAGACATTATTATTTCATCTTTTTTTATAGTTGAATAGTATTCCATGGTGTATACAAACCACATTTTTTTAATCCACTCATGAATTTATGAGCACTTAGGTTGATTCCATATCTTTGCAGTTGTGAATTGTGCTGTGATAAACATACAAGTGCATGTGCCTTTTTGATATAATAACTTCTTTTTCCTTTGAGTAGATACCCAGTACTGAGATTGCTGGATCAAATGGTAGTTCTAATTTTAGTTCTTTGAGGAATGTCCATACTGTTTTCCATGGAGGTTGTACTAATTTTCAAGGAATGAACTCTAAAGGCAAATGAGAAAAAGTAAGTTGAATATCATCATTGAATAGGAGATTCCAAAAAGTACTACAAGCAGAATCAAGCAGGAATACAGTGACCAATGAAACAGGTAAAGTAAACAGTTACCAAGAATATACTATAAGAGACTAAGAAAGAGGTGGGAGCCAAGTAACTATGGCATTTCTGTGGGCTAAAAGCAGCACAGAGTGAGGAAGATGAGGTGATTAATATAAGTTTGTTCATGCAATAAATAAACGTGGAAGTCAGAAGAGAAAATATACAAACACCTGAAGAGAACATGGCTTCAAATGTAACTCCTTGGCCATTCTAGTATTTCATAATCCCATAGTCTGATAACCAACTTCCTGTCCCCTCACTCTATAGTAGTACCTGATTGTTGACTTGTCTTACCATATTGACTTCCATGACTCCTTTAAGATGTAAACAGGTCATTAAAGAGAAATAGTTTTCTGAGCTAGGGGAGTAATGGTGGAACACTTTGACTCTTGGTGTTTGGCATGCCCAGGAAGTGAGATTTTCCAGTGTGAAGGGTAAATACTGGAAAATAGCTGGACATGGACTTGTGTGTATGTACTCAATCTTAGATATTAGTTACCTAGCAAGAGAACCCCAGCATTAAGAAGCTATCTAATTCTAACCCTGAGGGAAACTGCTATGAAACTTATCCCCCACTCTAAACAAGTAGAGTATTGGATGAAATACATGAAAAAAATTGTTTTCAGACATTGAGACAACAGGTAGTGCAAGAGTATTCCTCCATAAGAAAAGGGAAACCAATGATATGAATTATATTATCACTTTAAATTTCTGTCTATAGATAATTTCTGGAATATGGTGTTTGTGAGTGTTTGTGTTGTTGGGGAAAATCCAAGGAGAGCATGGGGCTCTTGCTAAGGTGAAGAGACAGACAGTGGAGTTGAGGAGACTCAGCCCATTGGAGTTTAGAATGCAGAAAAAGAGAGATGAGGGAGCTATACATTGTAAGACCTCCAGAATTCTACAAGACAGGCTTCTTGAACCTTTGAATGAATACTAATCTGCACATACATAGAGTAAAACTTCAGGAGATTAGGCAAGAACAAATGCTGGGAAGTTATAAGATCAATTTCTAAAGTTTATACAGAGCTAGGAGATATTTAAATTCAGTACAACCAAAATACAGAAAGCTCATTGAACGCTTGGGCTATCAGCAGAGGTCCTAGAAGTGACATGCCTTATAAGTAGGTATAAATTCTCTCTAGAATAAAGACTACTCTATACATTCTTTAATAATATTTTAAAAATAAGACTCTTAAGGTCAAGTTTGAGAAATAATAGTTAATAAAAACTGATCTAGAAATGACAGAGAGGGTGGAATTAATAAAGGACTTTAAAATAGCTATTTTTAATACTACATATAAGTTTAAGCATTTAAAGGAAAATATAAATATAATAAGGAAAGAAATGGATGATATAAAAATAACCAAATGGAACTTCTGGAGATGAAAGTAAAAAAAAAAAAAAATATATATATATATATATATATATAATTACTCAATATATATAATTACTGGATGGTTTTAACTATAAATTAGACACTACAGAATAAAAGATCAGTGAACATGAGGAGACATTTTTGTCTGAAGCAGAGAAATGAGAATTTTAAAAAAATGCCTTAATGACTTGTTATTAACTGGTCTAATATCTTTGTGATTAGAATTATGGAAGGAGAGAAGAAAGTGGTGAGAGCAAAAAATGTTGAAGAAATACTGGGTAGAAATTTTCTAAATTTGATGAAAGATATGTCAGGAAGACTGACAAAGCCCAAGCAAAAATATAAAAAGAAAATCAAACAATAGCATATAATAATAAAATTGCTGAAAACTCATGATACCTCACTCAGATATCTTTGATAAACTAGCAGGTCACCTATGGATTAGCTTTACTCATCTTGCCTGTGTTCTCTCATGTATCTGTATTCTTGGCTAGCATGAATTGACTGACTCAGATCTATGTGGTCTCTCATCTTTCAGCAGAAGCATCAATACAAAAAAGAAAACTATGAATAAAAATAGTAAAAACAAGAAAAAAAGAGTGCAACATAATATGGTATAACAAAACCAAATATATTTGTTATCCTAATAAATGTAAATGGCCTAAACTTTTTCATTAAAGAGACAAATATGACAGGCTGAGCATTTATTGAGCACTAACAATGTGCAAGAGACTATGGGAGATAAAGCAAGTATGGCTGGGATGTATATATACATATATATATAATCCCTGAATTCAGCATGAAAATATTCTATCATAATTAACCATCTATTTATATGAATAGAATTTATACTGACTCTTATGGCATTTTAGCCAGAAAAGGTTCTAAAGCATAACAATGAGCCATTCCTATGGGTTCATGAACCACAACAATTTACATTACGTATCCCTTGTGAAACAAGATAATGTAAACACCAAGAGGTTTCTTCAAAGCAGGAAGAAAACCTGTACAAGACAGCCTAAAAGATGAACATGGTTGTTGCCTCATCCCCATCCTATGGAACAGTCTAACTCTTTACCTGTGTGTCTCCCCTACCTTTCATGATACGTGACTTGAGTACAACTGTTAGATAAAGAGAAAAGATTTTAGGGGAGGAAAAGTGAAACTGGAAGATATAACCATATTCACATTTATTCAGACCTCTGTAAGATAAAGAGTCTTAAAGTTCTTGAAAAAAAATTTACTACTGTCTAATTTACTACTGTCCGGTGATAGCTATACAAGGAATTTTAGCTGCAGTTGAAAACACAGCAAGTATGACAACTTGTTTTGGAAATTTATACTTTCGTCTGATGCAACAAATATTTGACTCATGCTGGAATCAGCATTGCACATGTAATAAAGCAATGCTGTAATCCAGCATGACAAATCCTATTTTCCTATGTGGAGATAATTTGAACAGAAAATATGGGTCATCCTGGGCAAAAAAAATAATACATAGATAGGTGATTTTTAAAAAGACTTCTACTTTTATCTTCCTTCTATCATTTTAATGTGCACAGAGTGTATCTTCCTGTAATAACTTACTCGCTAGAACTTTCAATTATGCCCAGTGAACACTTATCAATACAATGAAATCTGCACATTGAAGTTTCATTACAACATAACACAAATGTGTCTTTTAAATTACTTTTATTTCCTTTGGGTTTTATTATTCTCTTTTGTGTACTTTTTTTCTAAAACTTTCTGTTATCAAAATATTTTTAGTTTATACCAAACGCTAGTTTAAAGTTTAAAATTTTATCAGGTCTGAGCTAAAATGTACTTCCTAAGAGAGCCCTTCCCCGATAACTCTATTAATAGAGCCCCTTACTCTCAGATCTACTCCCTCTCTATACTATTATCCATTCCTATTTCCTTCATAGACCTTGTCACAATCTAAAATTTTTTAATTAATTTATTTTGTTTACATTTTCTCCCAAAAATGTCAGTTTCTTGAAATCAAAAACCTTGCCTTTCTTGGTCATTCTGTATCCTCAAAACTATAAATAATGCCTCATACAAACTATGTTTTACATAAATATTTATGGAATTGATGACAACAATAAACAATATTATAGTGAAGAATGTGTCATTGCATATATATATATGCTATTTTAGATTATATTTGTTAAACAACTTTTACAAAATTTCTTCAGATAAATTTTAAGATCCTAAGCTAATATATTTTAATTAGATCAGCTGAATTTATAGAAATATGTATTTTTATAATTTATAGAAATACAGCTTGCACATAAGGATGTCAGTATTTAATCTTTGAGTGGTCTAGTTTAATAGTTGTGCTTTTAGAAGATTTTCACTAGAATAGGCTTTGATATAAAGTGCTATGTTGTCTGGTGGTTGAAATTTGAAAGTTCTCAGCCACTGTCCTTCTACGTATTCAGAGCAGATGGGAAAACTAAATAAATAGCTCTCACACAGTCCATCAAGTTTATTTTGTAAAAAAAATATGAAGTCTTTGAGGGTCTTGCCTAAAATGTTTTGAATTAAAGTTCTACATTAAGTAAAATTGTTGATTTATCTGAAGGCAGTGAACAGTTAAGTAAGACAAAAAGGCACTAGTGCAAAAGGAGAGCACAGACAGATTCAGAAATGATTGAAAATTTTGAAAAAAAGAGACATCAAAGAAAATTTAAGAGCTATACATATTCAAAAGTAGTCCAGCACAAAAGCTGGAGGTGCTGTTTTGTTTCTTTGATAGGATCCTAAAGTAGGAAGCAAGTGCAGAGGTGTCTCTAAATTCTAAAGTTTTGGACCTTGTTATCCTAATGTTGTCCAATTACACCGTAAGAATATAGTTTACTGTGGATAAATTCATAGAAACATACAACTTCCTAAGACTGAAACATGAAGAAATAGAAAATCTGAAGGGACAAATAATGAGTAATAAGATTGGATAAAAAATTTTGTAATCAAAAACCTCCCATCAAAGGAAAGCCCAGGACCAGCTGGCTTTATGGGTAGATTCTACCAAATGTTTACCAAAAAAGTCAATATTTTTCAAACTCTTCCAAAAAATTGATGAGAAGGAAACATTTCCAAACTCGTTTTAAGAGGCCAGCATCACCCTGATAACAAAGCCAGACAAGGACACTGAAGAAAATAAAATTATAGGCCAAATGCCTAAAATATTGAAAGCTTTTCCTCTAAGATCAGGAAAAAGACAAGGATGTCCATTCTCACCACTTCTATTCAATGGTACTGGAAGTCCTAACCAGAGCAATTAGGCAAGATAAAGAAATAAAAGACATCCAAATCAGAAAGTAAGAAGCAAAATTGTCTCTGCAGATGTCATGATCTTATGTATAAGTCATAGATTATATATAGAAAATTCTAATGATTCCATCAAAAAACTATTAGAACTAATAAACAAATTCAGTAAAGTTGCAGGATACAAAATTAACAAACAAAAATCAGTTGCATTTCTGTGTACTCATTACAAACTGAGAAAGAAATTAAGAAAACAATCCCATTTATAATAGCATGTAAAAGAATAAAATACTTAGGAATAAACTTAACCAAGGGAGTAAAAGATTCATACACTGAAAACTATAAAACACTGATGAAAGAAATTGAAGAAGACACAAATGAATGAAAAGATATTCATGGACTGAAGACTCAATATTGTCAACATGCTCATACTACCCAAAGTGATCAACAGATTCAATGCAATCTCTATCAAAAGTTCAATGTCATTTTACATGGAAAAAGAAAAAGCAATGCAAAGATTCATATGGCACCACAGAAGACTCTGAATAGCTAAAGCAAGAAGAACAAAGCTGTGGAGATCACACTGCCTGGTTTCAAAATATACTACAAAGCTACAAAAATTGAAACAATGGTACTGGCGTAAAAACAGACACAGACTGACGGATGAGAATAGGAAGCCCAGAAATAAACCCATACATATATGGTCAAGTAAGCTTTGACAAAGCCACCTAGAATACACAATAGGGAAAAGATAATCTCTTCAGTAAATGGTGCTGGGAGAACTGGATATTCACATGCAAAAAAAAGAAATTGGATCTTTATTTTACACCATACGCATAAAGCAACTGAAAATGAATTGAAGACTTAAATGTAACATCTGAAGCCATAAAACTCCTAGAAGAAAGCATAAGGGAAAAGCTCCATGATATTGGTTTCAGCAATAATTTTTTGTATTTGACATGAAAAGCACAGGCAATGAAAGCAAAAAATAAAAAAGTTATACTATATCAAACTAAAAATGTTTCTGTACAGCAAAGGAAATTATTAAGATAATGAAAAGGCAACACACGGAATGGGAGAAAATATTTGCAAACAACATATCTAACTAGGGGTTAATATGCAAAATATATAAGGAACTTATACAACTCAATATCAAAAATAATAATAATAACCTAAGTAAAAAATGGGCAAAAGACCTGAATAGACATTTCTCAAAAGACATACAAATGGCCAACAGATATTGTATATGAAAACGTGCTCATCATCACTAATCATCAGGGAAATGTAAATAAAAACCACAATGAGATATCATATCATACCTGTTAGGATGATTTTTGTCAGAGTCAAAAGATATTGAGTTTTAGCAAGGATGTTGAGAAAAGAGAACATTTATACATTGTTGGTAGGAATGTAAATTGGTACAGTCATTATGGAAACAGTATGGAAGTTCCTCAAAAAATTAAAAATAGAACTACCATATCATCTAGCCATCCCTCTTCTGGGTATATACCCAAAGAAAATGAAACCAATATATAGAAGAGATATCTGCACTGTCATGATTCTTGCAGCATTATTCACAATAACCAGTATATGGAATCAACCTAAGAGTCTGTGATCAGATGAATAGACAAAGAAAATGTAGTATATAATGGAATAATATTTTTCTGCCTTAAAAAAGGAAAGAAATTCTGCCCTTATGACAGCATGAATGGACCTAGGGGACAATATGGTAGGTACAATAAACCAGAAACTGAATGACAAATGCTGTATGATTTCACTTATATATGGAATCTAAAAAAGTTGAACTCATACAAATAGAGAGTAGAAGGATAGTTACTAGGGGTCAGAGGATGAGGGAAATGGGGAGATGTTAGTCAAAGTGCACAAAATTGCATCTTTGAGATGAATAAGTTCTAGAGACCTAATGTACAGCTTGGTAATCATAGTTAATAATAATACATTGTATACCTGAACTTAAAATTTGCTAAGAGAATATATCTTAAGTATTCTCACCACACAAAAAAGGGAACTATGTGAAGTGGTAGATATACTAATTAACTTGATTGTGATGATCATTCTACAATGTGTGTGTGTGTGTATATATATATGTATAAACATCACATTGTACATAAATAAAGCTGAAAAATGAATAAAAATTCCTCACAAAACACAAAACAAAAGAACAGATTTTTTTCTGTTTCAAAACTAATTCAGGGATGTAATATTTCACTAAGAATCTTAGACATGATTGGATCCTATATAAATATTTTTCTGTGTTCTCTACTATTATTATGTATCATAATATCCAAAAATATGAGTAGACTTATTAGGATGAAGTCATAGGGGAAGTTTCTAATGGTCTTATTTGGGGACCTTGCCTCCACTTTGACTTTTCAGACATCCATACCAGGAAATCATGTAGATTATAGATGTGTCCCAATACTTCAAGCTTCCCTTACTTTATGTTTTAATTTTATGAAAGTCCTCCCAACATCCAGCAGCCATTCATCAAAATTAATGGGAGAAAACTAGGTTCCTTCTCCGGGGAGCAGTAAACATTGTAGATAAGAAGAAATGCATAATGTGGTGGAAGCAAAGAAAGTGGAAGCAAATGATGGGTCATCCTGGTCCATTCAGCTTCCTATAGATTCCTAAGAAACAGAAACAGAGGAAACTTTTCTGGGGGAGGAGGATTAAATCTTTTGCCCATCAATATAGACCACTTCAAACATTTTTTAGTACCTGGACTCCATGATTTAATACTGTGCTGCTATAATAGTAATTTTCACAGTGATGACCTGAGTCATTAAAAAAAGTTTTCTTTTTTTCTGGGTAGCTTCCATTTAATATGGCTGCACTATGTGCAATATAAACCTCTTGATTTACTAAGAGGCATCCCTGAACTGTTAAGATATACCAACATTGGTTTATAATATTATTTAGCCTCTATTAGACAGCTATGTGGCATTGTACAAATTATTAAAGACAAATGTGATCTATCATGCCGGCTTGCTGGGAGAGTTAGATATAATTTATGTGTAGCTCATAGCACAGTGATTGGTACATAGCAAGTATGATCCACTTTACTAATTAACTTTCTTCTGTAAGTATATGGTCACTTTTTTTTTTTTTCAATTAGCTATCAATCCTTCATTTATTAGCAGTAAGACCATTGTCTTCTCTTGAGACATTTGGCCACCAACTCTTATTGTCCAAAAAAATACAGGGGCTTACTCAGTTCAAAAGAAGGTTAGTACTATTTTCAGACAGTAAGCAGACAAAAATAATTGGTCCATTTTTGCTCTTAGTCCCTTCCTCTCGAACAGCATGGGAGCTGATGGATGACACAGTATGAGGAATGATGATTCTCATTGCAGCAGGGATGCTCCTCCAGACCCAGGCTCCCACTGTGCCACAGTGATATTCCTCACTGAGTACCAAAATTATAACACTTTTTATCCATGCACCCATGCTCAGTTATTGCTGTGCAAAACACAGCCATTATGCCTGAAAGGCTGGTGTGCTAACATCATCTCTCCTCTTGTGTACTTTGGTCCTTAGGTTAATTGCCAGACATGCTGCCATCCAAGTGCACTTTTGAAGTCATCTGTACCAGCAGACACGGCCAGGAGCCTTGAGGGCAGGGGAATTATTTTTTTTTGTGACCCTAGCACCTAGATTTGTGCTAGACCCTTAATGGATGAATGAATAAATGAATGAATGAATGAATTCACTCAGTTAGGCCTCTGATATTGAATTTCATGAAGCATGACTGGAGCTTTTGGACCTTTTGCTTCCAAAATGCCTTAGGCAAATTATTCTATCCCTTCCCCCAAGATCAGCTCTGCACAACAAAGGTTTTTATTTTATAAGAAGTTTGTTCATTTCAAGTGGTAAAAGTTAACATTACTTTCTTCCAATTGGACAAAGATGCTCCTTCCTCTTACTAGATACACATTATTTATTAATGAGACCACACAATGTATTCTTCTCAAGAAAGAGAAATTCTATCTCAAAGTGATGGTTTGTTCTTGTTTTCTTGGGTAGCCAGCTAGCAGTTTCTTTTACCTGTGTCGGGCAGTCTGTTTCTTTTCTTACTTAACAGAAATGCTGTTTCAAAGCTATAGTTATGACTATTACATTTAGAAAGAGTACCATTAAGATAGCCTAGTGTTATTACTAATAGGGAAAATTTTTATTTATCTGGAAATTTAATATATGAATAATATTTCATATTTCATGTTGCTGGACGAATACTGCACTAAAATATGATTTCAGGAAAGAGAATGTTAGTTTCAAGGAATTTATTAGTGCTTCTAAAACACCATCAATCCTCAGGCAGCCACATATACACCCAAAAGTTATGATCATTAGTGGCAGAATTGTATGAAAGTAAAGTGAATCATAGCAATGAACAATATGCAAACAGAACCCTTTTTAAAATGCCATCTATGGTATTATCTTATAGGAGAGTTCAAACTTTGCGAGGTGCCTAAAATGAGCATATTGTTGACAAAATGATATGTCAGGGCAGCTTTATCAGCTAAAATAAAAACAAAAATTTCTGACAATTAATAACATTCACAAGAGGTCAAATTGCCTTTTCTGCTAATATTCAACCAGAAGCTTGAGGATCACTTGCTGTGAAGGCTGGAAAAGGGATTTCTGCATTGGCTGGGAGATTAGAATCTGTGACCGTTAATATTTCTCCCAATACAAAAAGTCTACAATGACGCTTGTGGTTTTCAGCGTAGTTAGTATTTAGTCTGTAGTTTAAATCTCAAACCCAGCCCTTTCCAGCCACACTCTGCCACCCACCTCTGCTGCTGCAGAGACTAAGGACTCACCTGAAACTTCCAGGGCCCCACCCACCATGTGGGGCGTTTGATTACTTCTCCTGAGTGACTATAGCCAGTCACATTACCCAAAAACAACATCGCAGCTTGCTTCTTTGGGGAAGCACCACCTATTGAGAAGGAGGTCAATTTGCACACCCTTTATATCACTTACTGACACAATCTTACAGGGTGTGTGGGGGTCCAAAGAGTGACCATTTGAGGGAGTGCTTACCCCTCCCCACAGAAAAACTGTGCTACTGGATAATGGCAGAAAGAACCCAGCCCAGTGCCTCAGCATAGAAGAGTTTAGCCACCTCCCCCATTAATAGCTTTCCTGGTTAGGAGAGCTTGTCCTGACCCCCCATCAGTGGCTACCCCTAGTGGCCAGAAAAGCAACATCTGAGCCCTGCCGAAGCTTTGCAAAGCCTCTCAGGCTCCCACAACCTAGCCATGAACTGCCTTGCTCCTCCCCTGTCTCAGTCGTGGTGGAGATCAAGAAACACCCTGGGAGCTACAGGGTCCCTCCTAAAGCTTGAGCACTCATGTTCTCCACCTGGGAGACCAGAGTCTACCACGGACAGAAAACAACATATTGGCAGCTGGATCTATCACACAAACATCAACTGATGACATGGCGAACAATGATATAGCCCACCACAGCATCTTCCAACTCAAGCAAACAGGGTGTGGCTGAATTATACTCACAAGTACCACCCATCATCACTGAGAGTAAGCTGGGGGACCTCACTCACTACACGCTGTTGGGAAGAGGTGAAAACAGCAAGTCAGAGGTAACCCAAGAGGTACCCAAACTGCTAGAACACCCCATAGGCAACTCAAGACCAGCACTCCTCTCCCTGGCATGCTCAGGAATCGATCCTCAGAGACCCAGAGACAGGCCCATAAGCCAGGCCTAGCAACCCCACGTCTCGACCAATAGGCCACATGAGAAGGAATCAACAAAAGAACTCCAAAAACATTGAAAATCAGAGTGAAAGGACACCCACAAAAGAAAACAATAACTCCTCACCAGTGGATACCAACCAAAATGAAAAGATTGAAATGACAGATGAAGACTTTCGAATATGGATTGTAAGGAAGTTCAATGAAATACAAGAGAAAATAGAAACCCAACATAAGAAAAACCACAAAAACAATGCAGGAAATAAATGAAAAATTTATTAAGGAAATTAAATTATGAAAAAAATTAAACAGAACCTCTGGAAATGAAAAATTCATTCAAGAAAGTACAAAACACAGTGGAAAATCTTAAGAATAGGTTAGATCAGGCAGAAGAAAGAATCTCAGAGTTTGAAGACAACACCTTTGAGTTAAACAAGTCAGTCAAAGAGAAAGAGAAACAAGAGGAACAAAAAAAACCTACAAGAAATATGGGACTATGTAAAGAGGCCTAACATAAGAATTATAGGCATCTCTGAGGACAAAGAAGAAAATACACAAGGGTTAGAAAACCTATTTGAGGATGGAAGAAAATTTCCCTGGCCTTTCTAGAAATCTAGATATCTAGGTTCAAGAAGCTCAAAGGAGCCCTGGGAGATTCATTGCAAATTGACAATCACCACAACACATAGTCATTATACTGGCCAAATAAACACAAAAAAGGCACTCCATAAGGTGAAAGCAGCAGGTAACTTACAAAGGAAAACCCGTTAGACTAACTGCAGATTTCTCAACTGAGACCTTACAAGCCAGAAGGGATTGGGGCCCCATTCTCAGTTTTCTCAAACAGAATAATGGCCAGCCTAGAATCTTGCTTGTATCCTGAAAAACTAAGTTTCTTATATTAGGGAGAAATAAAGACTTTCTCAGACAATAAAATACTGAGGGAATTTGTGAAGACCAGACCTGCCCTGCAGGAAGTACTCAGAACTGCATTATACACAGATCAGAACAATAGATACCCATCAGTGTAAAACTACCCAAAAGCTGAAGGTCACAGCCCATATACCACAATGGCTCAAGAGGTTAAAAAAAAAAAGCAATAAAGTTCTACTAAACAGGATGAACAGAAATCCACCCCACTTATCAATTCTTTCAATAAATGTGGATGGATTGAACTCCCCACTAAAGAGACATAGGCTGGCTAAATGGATAAAAAAATACAAGCCAAGTATGTGCTGTCACCAGGAAACACATCTAACCCACAAGGACTCATTCACACTCAAGGTGAATGGATAGAAAATAATATTTCATGCAAATGGAAACCAAAATAAAGCTGGTGTAGCCAATCTCATATCAGATAACATAGACCTCAAATCAGCAAAAGAAAAGAAAGACAAAGGTGGTCATTATATTATGGTAAAGAGAAAAATTCAACAAGAAGATTTAACAATCCTAAATATTTATGCATCTCACACAGGTGTGCCCATATTCATAAAGCAAACCCTACTTGATCTAAACAAAATCATAAACAGCAGCAGCATCATAGCTGGGGATTTTAACATCCCACTGACAGAATGGGACACATCCTCCAAACAGAAAATAAGCAAAGAAATTATGGAGTTAAATGGAAATCTAGAACAAATGGGCCTAACAGAAATTTACAGAATATTCTACCCAAAAACTACTGAGTATATGTTCATCTCATCAGCTCATGGAACATTCTCTAAGACTGGTCACATCCTAGGCCACAAAACACACCTCAACAAATTCAAAAAGAACAGAAATTATACATGTATCTTCTCAGAACACAGAGGAATAAAATTAGAAATCAATTACAACAGAAACACTCAACTCTACACAAAGTCATGGAAATTAAACAACCTACTGCTGGATAGTTATTGGGTGAAGGAGGAAATTAAGATGGAAATCAAAATATTATTTGAACTAAATGACAAAGGGGACACAAATAATCAAAATCTGTTGGATTCAGCAAAAGCAGTACTAAGAGCAAAATTCATAGCCATAAATGCTTACATCCAAAAGAAAGAAAGATCACAAATTGACAATCTAATGAATCATCTCAAGGAATTGGAAAAGGAAGAGCAAACCAATTCTAAACCCAGCAGAAGAAAAGAAATAACTAAGGTCAGAGCAGAACTAAATCAAATGGATAAAAAAAGAATTATACAGAGGAATAATAAAAATGTTGGTTTTTTGAAAAGATAAACAAAATTGATAGACCTCTCACTAGATTAACCAGAAACATAAAAAAGCACCCTAGTAAATTCAATCAGAAATGAAAAAGGAGATATTAGAACTGATACCATGGAAATACAAAATATAATCTCTAAATACTATAAAAATCTCTATTCACATAAACTGGAAAATGTTGAGAAAATGGACAAATTCTTAGAAACACACAACCTCCATAGGCTCAATAAGGAAGAAATAGAACTGCTGAACAGACCAACATCAAGTAACAAAAATGAAGCAGCAATAAAAAATCTTCCAACAAAAAAAAGTCCAAGAACAGATGGTTTCACAGCCAAATTCTACCAGACCTACAAAGGAGAACTGGCACCTACATTGCAGAAATTATTTCATAACAGAGAGAAGGAGGAAATCTTCCCCAGCTCATTCTACAAAGCCAATATTACCCTGATACCAAAGCCAAGAAAGGATACAACAAAAAAAGAAAACTAAAGACCAATATCACTTAAGAATATAGATGCAAAAATTCTCAATAAAATCCTAGCAAACCAAATTCACCTGCATATCAAAAAAAAAAAAAAAAATCCCTCAGTACCAAGTGGGCTTCATCCCAGAGATACAAGGATGGCTCAACATACACAAATCTGTAAGTGTGATTCACCACATAAATAGAAGCAAAACCAAAGACCATATGATCACCTCAATTGATGCAGAAAAAACATTTGACAGAATTCAGCACCCTTTTATGGTAAGAACTCTTAAGAATATAGACATGGATGGAACATATCTCAAAATTACAAAAGCCATATATGACAAACCCACAGCCAACATCATACTGAATGGGGAAAAACTGAAGGCATTCTTGCTTAGAACTGGAACAAGACAAAGTTGCCCACTGTCACCACTTCTGTTCAACATATTGCTGGAATTCTTGCCAGAGCAATCAGGCAAGAGAAGGAAACCAAGCATATCCAAGTGGGGAAAGAAGAGGTCAAATTATCACTCTTTGCTGATAATATGATTTTTTTATCTGGAAAACCATAAAGATTTTGCCAAGACACTCCTGGTATTGTTAAATAAATTCAGCAAAGTCTCAGGGTACAAAATCAATGTACACAAATCAGTAGCATTCCAATACAACAATAGTCAAGCTGAGAATCAAATCAAAGACTCAATACTTTTCACAACAGCAACAAAGAAAATAAAATACCTAGGAATACTTAACCAAAAATGTGAAAGACCTCTACAGGGAGAACTATGAAACACTGAAGAAGGAAATTGCAGAGGATATAAACAAATGGAAAAACATGTCATGCTCATGGATGAGCAGAATCAACATTGTTAAAATGTATATACTACCCAAAGTGATTTACAGATGCAATGCAATCCCCTTAAAGTACTAAAGTCATTTTTGGCAGGTCTAGAAAAGATAATTCTACCAGAAAAGACCCCAAATAGCTAAAGCACCCTTAAGCAAAAAGAACAAATCTGGAGGCATCACTTTACCAGACTTCAAGCTATACCACAAGGTTATAGTAACCAAAACAGCATGGTAGTGGCACAAGAACAGAGACATAGACCAATGGATCAGAACCCAGATATAGAACCATCCTCATATAGCCATGTGATTTTTGACAAAGCAGACAAAAACATACAATGGGGGAAAGAATCCCTATTAAATTAATGGTGCTGGGAAAATTGGATAGCCACATGTAGAAGACTGAAACAGGACCTGCATCTCTCACCACTCACAAACATTAATTCATGATGGATAACAGACTTACACCTAAGGCATGCAACTATAAGAATTCTAGAAGTAGAGACAGGAAAAACTTGTAGATATCAGCCTAGGCAAAAAATTTATGAAGAAAACACCAAAGACAATCATAGCAACAACAAAAATAAATAAATGGTACCTGATTAAGTTGAAAAGCTTCTGCACAGCCAAAGAAACAATCAATAGAGTGAATAGACACCCTACAGAATGGGAGAAAATATTTGCATGCTATACATCCTATAAAGGGCTAATAACTAGAATCTACAAAGAACTCAAGCAAATCAGCAAGAAAACATCAAACAATCCCATTAAAAAGTGGCCAAAAGACATGAACAGAAGCTTTTCAAAAGAAAATAGGCTAATGGCCAATAAGCATATGAAAAAATGTTCAACATCTCTAATCATCAGAGAAATGGAAATAAAAACCACAATGAGCTATTACCTACTTTCAGTAAGAATGGCTTTTATCCAAAAATCCCCAAACAACAGATGCTGGCATGGATGCAGAGAGAAAGGATCACTTATACACTGATGGTGGGAATGCAAGCTAGTACAACCTCTATAGAAAGCAGTATGGAGATACCTCAAAGAACTAAAAATAAACCTCCCCTTTGATCCAGCAATCCCACTACTGGGTATTTACCCAAGGGAAAAAAAGACATTTTATAAAAAAGATACTTGCACTTGAATGTTTATGGCAGCACAATTCACAATTGCAAAGATGTGGAAACAACCCAAGTGCCCATCAATACATGAGTGGATCAATAAAATGTGGTATATGTATACCATGGAGTACTACACAACCATAAAAAATGGTGAACTATGCCTTTTATAACAACCTGGATGGAACTGAAGACAATCCTTTTAAGTGAAGTATTACAAGAATGGAAAAATAAAAACCACATGTACTCACTACTAAATTGAAACTTATAGATCAACACTGAAGTACACATATCGTAATAAAATTCAATGGAAATCAAGCAGGTGGGAGTAGGGAGAAGGGGATGGGAAAATTCACATGTAACAGATATAATGCACACTATCTGGGTGATGGACATACTTATAACTTTGACTCACACTGTACAGAAGCAATTCATGTAACCAAAATGATTGCACCCTCATAATATTCTGAGATAAAATGAAAAAAAAAATTTAAAGAAATCTCTACCACATTTCCAACATATATTTCTGCCTAAAATTTAAAATAAATAAAAATTTTTAACAGATGCACATTTGAATCTTTACACAATGTAATTATTTATCAACCACACTGCCAAATGTTTATGTGATTTGTTTTTCATGAAGATAAAATATAGGCAGGAAGGAACTTAATTTTGATTTTGTTGAACTCTTCCTTGAAGATTCTTTCTTCCCTTAGTATGATTTCATTCATCTTTTTACTCTCTCTTTTTCATTTGTTAGTATTTCTCTCGCTTGAAGACATTTACTATAATTGCAAGAAGAATTTCTCTTTCAGTCTGAACCATTTTTTTTTTCAAGAGTGCTTTGTATATATAAAATCTGAAAGGTGGAAACAGGTAAAAGCATTTCAGAAAATAATAAGTATCACAATGGACTCTTTAAGGATTTTGGATGAATCAAAGTTTATCTTTTGGAAGTATTTTGGTCTGATTATCTATTTTTTTTGTTGTTGTTTGTTTCTGGCATAGTGCAGTGGTGTTCTTATAGATATTTTATGTTATTACTTATTCTCTGTCTGTAGAGCACAGCTGAGTGAGACCTGGTTCTAATATATAAATGGGATGCTATATAGTAGCTCAATTTTATGAAATTTGTGTCCATACTATATTTATTTGCTTATTTGCCTATTTTTACCTGCCTTTCCCTCAAAGGGATTGTCATGTAGATAGGTTAGTATTAGAGCAAGCCACTGGATTTATGAGACTAAAAATAATTGAAGACTTTATCATATTGTGGTTTGAGGCTACTACTATCCCCTTTACTGTGGTCATTATGTGCTCAGAAATTGGTTATGAGAAATTGATTATGCTTCAGTGACTCCAGCTGAGAAGAGAATGGGTGAAGGCAGTTGGTCCCAAACTTTAGTGTTAATCAGAATCACCTGAGGGCCTTGTTAATACAGAGTGCTGAGCCCCCTCCCTGGAGTTTCTAATTCAGTAGGTCAGCCCAACAATTTCCCAGGTGATGTTGATGCTGCTGGTCCAGGGGTGTACTTTGAGAATGGCTTTGGTACAAGCTTCCATCTCACAATTTTGCCCGAGTCTAGCTTTGACTTGTGGTTCTTTCTACATCTTTGAGGTTCTCTCTATGTAGCAATACCTTTTCCCTTAATTTCATGTACATTTAAAGTAGGTTTAGGTCATGTACCTACTTTTTATTATGAAGCAGTCAATGCCAAACACATTCTATGTTAGAGTAGGAGTGGATAAGTGGGAGAGAAGCAGAGAAATACAACTTTCATCTTGTACTTTGATTGCTTTTAGTGATTCAGTTGCAGGTCATGGAGAATTACCATTTCATCAATAGAGAATGTTTTTCTATGTGAACATATTCCTCCTTTCAAAGTCATGTTGCCTTGGGGATTTGAAGGTCTACTGAATTCTGAATATTTTACCTAGCCTGGATACATAACTGAATATTTTATTTTGTCAAGTACATTCTTGTTTATTCAGTATCTTCAGTAATTCTCTCTCTACCTATGCTAACTCCAAAGGTTATCTATAAAAAGAACTGCAGCTAATTCCCAAGTCCTCAGGCATCTCTCTTAAGTCCAGCCCTTTTAATACCAGTTTTAAACCTTCTCAGACTGATTTGGGGGTCCATTCTGTCTTATGACTCTTGTCTGTGTTCTGACTTACTAACTGGCCTCTTTGACTTGATTCTTCGGTTGGACTTTCTGCTTAACTTTAAAATTCCAGTTATCCCCTTTGCTCTGTGCCCTGAAACCCCTATCAATCCCATTTCACCTCTTTCCTGCACATGTCTCAGGACTCCACCCTGTCTAGATCTCTAAGCTCTTATTTCTCTCTGTATTTAGACAGAGCTTAATGTATATTTTTCCATTAACTAGGAAAGAAGACATGTCATCTAATATTCAGGGAAACAAAATTCTAATATTTAGTGTTATGTATTATTGAACTACATGAATTACATTCACATGTAATTTAAGACTATATGAACTCCATACATATCCATTACCATATTTTCAGTTTCAAGTGACAGAAAATCCACCCCAGTCTAGCTTAAGGCATATGAATTTTATGGCTCACATAAAATGAGTAATTGGGAAGAAGACTGGAAGATTGGCTTTAGGTGTAGATTAAAACAAAGTTTAAAATAATAATACTGCTCGGTACCAAAGATGGCTGACCAGAGAAATCAGCTGCCAGATTATACCAGAAAGAAGGAAAAGTTTTAAATGAAAAGAAAAAAAACAGATTGGGTGTCATTCTGAGCAAAAAGTGCCACAACCTATCAGAGACTCCATGGGAAGAAGTTGCAGAGTAGAACAAGAAGGAGAAAGATATTGGCAGAAATCAACCCCGAAGAGGTTTGCAGCATGGCAAGAGAGGTAGGTGGGGGTTTTCTTTCTCCTACCTGCATACCTCCTGTAGTTAGCAGGCTCCAAAACTGCTGGAGAGCCTTTCTACCCTCACAAGCCCAAGGGCTGCTGCCGCCAGTGAAGTGGGAGCTTCTTGAGGACAAAGCATCAGGCTGCTGGGCCCCTTGGGGTTGCTTACCATCACCACAGACCCAAGCCAAGATGGCAGGTGCCATATTGCTTCTCCACCCACTGTGCACTTTTGTCTTCCCCAGGGAGCTTCAGACCTTCAGTATTTGTCTTGCTCATACCTGCACAAACATTTCCCAACTCCGGCCCAGACTGTGGGAGCCACAGGAGCCGGTGGGTCCTGGGAGATATGTGTGACCCCAGACCTTGGATGTTCTGGGGGGACTGCCTTCCAGAGAGAGGAACAGTAATGACAGTGTGCTAGCTGTCCTCCATTCAGGCTGTTTTCCTCACCTGCCTCTCCTCTGCTTGCTCTGCCAAGAAGTATGATTGAGCAGAGACCCCCAGAAGTGCCTGTTTTCCCTCTGTTGGTGTACCTATCACACCAAGGCTCCCACAGAGAGCCTGTAGGACCTGCAGCAGACCAAGGGGTGCTCAGTCTGTGAGCTCCCTGCCTGCTGGCCCTCTGAGGTGCTGCTGACCTGGCTGCTCCATGAGAGCAGGGTACACCCTGAAGTGGACAGACATCAAACCTACCAGAGCATTCCAAGGGCAACTTGGGACCAGCATTCTTCTTCCTGCCATGGTCAAAGATTGAAGTTGGGGGACCCAGAGATGGGCCTGCAGGCCAGATCCCATACCCCAAGGACTCAATCGTGTTGCTTGGGAGCATAAAGGGGAGATTTGTGAACTAATCTAGGGAGGAAGGGGAGCCTCTGTGGGCCAAACTGAGAGGAAAGTACAGTGTGGGTCCCACCTACAGTGCACTCATGAAGCACCCCTGCCCCACACAACAGCCATGCTCTCGGCCTGGGGTGAGATCCTGGACAGGGAAGCACCCAGTCCACAGAGCCATGCTGGTGAGCTCAGCTAGTTTGAGCTCCTCCTGCCTGTGGCCTGATGCTGGAAGGAGACCACAGAGCTAGGGAAGTGGAAGAAAAGTGAAGCCCACTCCTGACAACTAGGTTGTGAATCTCAGATGGCCCCACCAAGCCAGGAAGTCTGCTTGTGCACTTTTTCCCCTCTCTGGTGGCTTTCCCCAGTGGCCTGGAACTGGATCCTCCACCCCTTATGGAGCCTGAAGGCAGGCTCACCCAACTCAGCCACAGCCAGCTTGACTCCTCTACCCACCTCTGCTGTGGAGGAGAATAAGGCATTCAAGTGCTTCTCCTGAGGAGCTAGAGCTGGTCAGAGGTTCAAAGAAAAAAAAGCCAACACAATAGCTGGTTATTTCTGGGAAGCACCACCTACTGGCAGAGAGGACAACTTGTACAGTACTACTTTAAAGCATTTACTGACTCAGTCTTACAAGGTGGGGCTGATTCTTACTCACAAACACCACCTTCTATGTGTTCAAAGATTAAACTGGGTGTCCTAACATAATTCATGCTGTTAAGAAGACCATAGGGCTGGGGAAAGAGAAAGCACATCAAAGACCTCCATCTTCCCGCATCAACAAGAGACAGGGAATCTGCCCACACACATAGCTCACCACTGCTATAGCCTACAAACAACTAGCAACTGAGGAAACCTCCACACTAAGGAGATCTATAACCAAGGCATCCATCTAGAACTTAGACCTCATCAGAGCACACACAAGCAAGCCAAAGTTTCTTACCCAACATATGCTACAGATACACCCTTAAGAGTGAGGGGGGGGGGAAGCCCCATCTAAACAAAAGAAAATCCAAAGACAAGAAGTGACAGCTGATCCAGTTGAGTAGAAATCAGTGCAAGAACTCTGGAAGCATGAAAAATCAGAGCCATAGGACATCTGCAAAGGGGCATACCAGCTATCTGGCAATGATTCCTAACCAAAATGAAAATATTGAAATGACAAAGAATTCCAAATATGGATTATAAGGAAGCTCAATGAAATTCAAGAGAAAGTGGAAAACCAACTCAAAGAAACCAGAAAAACAATTCAGGAAATGAAGGAAAAATTTGCTAAAGATATAGACATATTAAAAAACAGAACATCTGGAAATGAAAAATTCATGTAAGGAAATAGAAAACACAGTGGAAATATTTAAGAATAGACTACACCAAGCAGAAGAAAGAATTTCAGAGCTTGAAGACAACTCTTTTGAATTAACCAAGTCAACCAAAAATAAAGAACAAAGAATCAAGAGGAATGAGCAAAGCTTACCAGAAATATAAAACTATGTACAACGGCCAAATATAAGAATCCTAAGCATTCCTGAGGTTGAAGAAGAAAAAGCACAAGGGCTAGAAAACCTATTTCAGGGAATAATTGAGGGAAATTTCCCTGGTCTTGCTAGAAATTTAGGCATCCAGATACAAGAAGCTCAATGAACACTTGGGAAATTCTTTGCAAAGAGGAAATCACCAAGATGTATAGTCATATGACTAGCCAAAGTCAACACGAAGGAAGAACACCTGCAGGCTGTGAGGCAAAATCATCAAGTAACTTACAAAGGTAACCACCAGGCTAACCACAGCCTTCTCAGCAGAGACCCTTCAAGCCAGAAGTGACTGGGGACCCATCTTCAGTGTTTTTAAACAGAACAACTGCCAGCCTAGAATTTTGTATCCTGAAAAACTACGTTTCATATATGAATGAGAAATGACTTTTCCAGACAAGCGAACACTGAGGGAATTTGTCATGAGCAGACCTGCCCAGCAGGAAATACTCAGAACTGCATAATAAATGGATCAGCACAATAGACAACCACCAGTGTAAAATCACCCAAATGCTAAAGCTTTCAGCTCATGCAAAATAATAGCACAAGTGGGGAAAACAAAGCAATAAAGTATACCCAATATGACATCATCCCACATATCAATTCTATCAATCAACATGAACTGTCTGAATGCCCCATTCATGAGATACAGGCTGGCTAAATGGATGGAAAAATACAACCCAAGCATCCGCTGTCTCCAGGAAACACATCTAACCCACAAGGACTCATATAGACTCAAGATTAAGGGATGGAAAAAAATATTCCATGTACGCAGAAACTAAAAGAGAGCAGATGTATCTATTCTTATATCAGATAATATTGATTTTAAATCAACAATGGTAAAGATAGACAAAGATTGTCATTATATAATGGCAAAAGGAACAATTCAATAAGAAGAAATAACAATCCTAAATAATTATGCACCTAGCACAGGAGCACCTAGATTCATAAAGAAAATTCTACTAGATGTAAGCAAAGAGATAATCTGCAGCATCATAATTGCTGGGGACGTCAACACCCCACTGAAAAGCTGGACAGATCATCAAAGCAGAAAATCAATAAAGAAACATGGGACTCAAATGAACTCTGGAACAAATGGGCCTATCAGACTTTTACAAAACATTCTACCTAAAAACTACTGAATATACATTTTTCTCGTCAGCATATGGAACATTCTCCAAGACTGATCATCTCTTAGGCCACAAAACATATCTCAACAAATTCAAAATAATTGAAATCATACCATGTCTTTTCTCAGACTACAGTGGAAAAAAAACAGAAATCAATTCCAAGAGAAACACTGAAATCTACACAAAGTCATGGAAATTAAATAACCTTCTGCTGAATGACTATTGGATCAATAATGAAATTAAGATGGAAAAAATTCCTCGAACTGAGTGACAAAAGGGACAAAAACTATCAAAATATATAGAATTCAGCAAAAGCAGTCCTAAAGGGAAACTTCATAGCCCTTAAATGCCTACATCAAAAAGACAGAATGATCACATATTAACAATCTAATGACATATCTCAAGGGACTAGAAAAGTAAGAGCAAACCAAGTACAAACCCAGCAGAAGAAAATAAATAATTAAACTCAGAGCCGAACTAAATGAAATGGAAAACTACAACAAAAAGCCACAAAGGATAAACAAAACAAAAAGTTGGTTCTTAGAAAAGATAAACAAAATTGATAGACCTCTTGCTAGATTAACCAGGAATAGAAGAAAAAGGACCCAAATACACTCAATCAGAAATGAAAAAGGAGATATTACAACTAATACCACAGAAATACAAAATATAATATCAATTATGAATACTACAAAAATCTCTATGCAAATAAACTATACAATGCTGAGGAAATGAACAAATTCCTGGAAAGACATAACCTCCCAAGACTCAATCAGGAAGAAATAGAACTACTGAACAGACCAATAATGAGCAGTGAAATCAAAACAGTAATAAAAAATCTTCCAACCAAACAAAGCCCTGGACCAGAGGGATTCACAGTGAAAATCTACCAGACCTATACAGAATACCTGGTACCCATACTTCAGAAATTATTCCCTAACATTGAGAGGGAGGGATTCCTCCCTAACTCATTCTATAAAGCAGTATCACTTTGATACCATAGCCAGGAAAAGACACACAACACAAAAAAACTACAGACCAAATATCCTTTATGAATATAGATGAAAAATCCTCAGTTAAATACCAGCAAACTGATCCAACAGCATATCAAAAAAAATAATCCACCATGACCAAGTGGGCTTCATGCTAGTGATGCAAGGATGGTTCAACATACTTAATTCAATAAATGTGATACACTACATAAACAGAAGCAAAACCAAAGACCATATGATCATCTCAATTGATGCAGAAAAAGCGTTCAACAAAATCCAGCACACTTTCATGATAAAAACCCTCAACAAACTAGGCATAGAAGGAACATATCTTAAAATCATAAAAGCCATATATGACAAACCCACAGCCAACATCATCCTGAATGGGGAAAAGTTGAAAGCATTCTCTCTATGAACTGGAACAAGACAAGGGTTCTCTCTGTCCCCACTTGTATTCAACATATTGCTGGAAGTCCTGCCGAGAGCAAACAGGAAAGGGAAAGAAATAAAGTGTACCCTAATCTGGAAAGAGGTAATCAAACTATCATTTTTCCTTGAAAGTATGGTCTTGTATCTAGATAAATCCAAAGACTCCATCAAGAGTCTCCTAGAATTGATAAATAAATTCAGCAAAGTCTCAGGTTACAAAATGAATGTACATAAATCTGTAGCATTTCTATATGCCAATAACAGTCCAGACGATAATCAAATCAAAGTCTCACTAGCATTCACAATAGGTACAAAGAAAATAAAATACCTAGGAATAAACTTAAACAAGGAGGTGAAAGATCCCTATAAGGAGAACTACGAAACACTGAGGAAAGAAATTGCAGATGACAAAAACAAATGGAAAAACATATTATGCTCAAGGATCAGTTGAATCAACATTGTTCAGACGTCCATCCTACCCAAAGTGATTTGCAGATCCAATGCAATCCCCGTCAAAATACCAATGTCATATTTCACAGATCTAGAAAAAATAATTCTACCCTGTGTGTGGAACCAGAAAAGAGCCCGAATAGCCAAAGCAATCTTAAGCAAAAGGAACAAATGAAGATGCATCACATTATCAGACTTTATACTACAAGGCTATATTAACCAAAACAGCATGGTATTGGCACAAAAATAGAGACACAGACCAATGGAACAGGACTGAGAACCCCGATATAAAACCATCCTCATAGGGCCATCTGATCTTTGACAAAGCAGACAACAACATCCACTGGGGAAGAGAAGCCTTAGTCAACAAATGGTGCTGAGAAAATTGGATAGCCCTATCTCCCACCACTCACAAAAATTAATTCAAGATGGATTAAGTCATTAAATGTAAGGCATGAAACCATAAGAATTCTAGACGAAAATGTGGGAAAAAACTCTTCTTGATGTTGGCCAAAGCAAAGAATTTATGACTAGGAGCCCAAAGGCAATTATAACAACAACAAAAGTAAATAAATGGAACTTGATTAAATTAAAAGGCTTTTGCACAGCTAAGGAAATAATCAACAGAACAAATAGACAACCTATAGAATGGGAGAAAATATTCACAATCTACACATCTGATAAAGGGCTAATATCCAGAATTTACAAAGAACTCAAACAAATCAGCAAAAAACCCCAAACAACCCCAGTAAAAAGTGGGCAAAAGACATGAACAGAAGTTTTTCAAAAGAAGATAGACAAATGATTACCAAACACATGAAAAAATACTGAATGTCACTAATCATCAGGGAAAGCAAATTAAAGCCCCAATGAGATATCACCTTGTCCCTGTTAGAATGACTTTTATTAAAAAGTCCAAAAGCAATAGATGCTGGCATGGAGGCAGAGAGAAAGGTACATTTATACACTGTTGGTGGGACTGCAAATTAGTACAATCTCTATGGAAAACAGTATGGAGATTCCTCAAAGAACAAAAAGTAGACCTGCCATTCGATCCAGCAATCCCTCTACCAGGTATTTACCCAAAGTAAAGTCATTTTATCAAAAAGACACCTGTACTCAAATGTTTTTTGTAGCATGATTCACAATTGCCAAGATGTGGAATCAATCCATGTGCCCATCAGTTCATGACTGGATTAACAAAATGTGGTATATGTATACCATGGAGTACTGCTCAGCTATCAAAAAGAATCAATTAATGCCTTTTTCAGCAATTTGGATGGCACTACACACCAATATCCTAAGTATGTCAAGAATGGAAAGACAAACACCACATGTACTCACTAATAAATTAGAACTAACTTGGGGCACACGTGTGCACAGAGGGAAGCAAAAGTCATTGGAAATCAAGCAGGGAAGAGGGGATAGTAAGGGAGGGGTAAAAACCTACCTAAAAGGTACAATGAACTCTATTCGTGTGATGGGCACACTTATAGCCCTGACCCAGAGATATATGTCCATTAAAAAAGCTATCCATGGAACAAAATCATTTGTACCCCCTTAATATTTTGAAATAAAAAATTAAAATAAGATAAAATAATAATAACAAGGTCTGATTTCTCTTTTTCAGTTTTTCAGTTCTACTTCTTCTTGGTTGGTTTCTTGTGCAAAGAGGCTATGCCTTATTATAGCAACTCCAGTCATACAAACTCACCTCTCTTTGTCTAGTGGAAACAGAGGCACACTTTTTTGCATCTTCCCATAATACCTGAGATTTGCTTGGACTGTTCTGACTGGGGTCATGTGACCTCCTCTGAACCAATCACTGTGGCCAGTAGAATGCTAAGGGCTAATAGCTTTAGATCATTGTTTTAGCTTCCTTCCTGGAAGCTGAGCTTGAATAGTTCCAGTCCATTGTACAATAAACTAACTGGTTATTAAAGGGCAGATCCACAGACAAAAAATAAAGGTGCCCCTCCCATGTATGCAAAAGATAGAGGTGCCCCTCTCATATATACTGAAGTTTTTGGAAGGTGTATTTTTACCTTACCTATTCTTTCCCTCTCAGACCACAAGTCATCAGTATTTCTGATGCCTTTTTTTTCTGATGTCTTTTTATAAGTGCACAAAAGCAGAGAAAATGCTCTTTGTTACCATCAGTATTTGTAAAAGATATATAATATTTAGAGATAAAGTATTCACACAACAGAATTGTTTGGTCATTTTTTCCTGCTATACTTACTTAAAATCAGATCAGGTTTAGAGTTCAAACACAATAATTTTTGGAGGTAGAAAATAATTACACCAGTGACAGTTCTGGGGGGGGGAAACCCCAGTATATTTCACTTTATTTCTGGCATCAATAGAATATCACAAGCTTTAGGATCCCTCATGCCAAAAATGTACAAAAGGGATGATTGACAAAATTAATTAAATAATTAGAAATAATGATAACTAGCAAATAATAACTTTGTTCTATGGGCATATTCTTACATCTCAAGGGACCTTTCACATCTCTACATAGAGGCATCAGAGTGGTCCCTTTTAAAATAAAGTCAGATTATTTTATCCACCTGTTGAAACTCCCCCATCTCTCTGAAATCCCAAGTCACTACTTTGGCCCAAACAGTCTTGAATGCTCTGGTGCTGTTACTTCTCCAGCGGAAGGGTCTGCCTCCCACCTGCTCACTTACTGTATTAGTGCAATACCAGCTGGCTGTCAACACCTGCCGGTGTCACACCCACCAAACATATGGCTTCCAGGGAGCTTTCACATGTCCTACTCTCTCTGTTCCCCTAAGACATCTATTTTGCTCACTCCCTGGATTCTTCCTTCACTTCATAAGTAAGGCTCTGCTCCAGTGTCATCTCTGAGACACCTTCTTTTCTCCCCCATCTAATGTGGCACCCAAACTCACGGCTCCTCATCCCTGTAGCCTTCTTAATTTTTTTTTCCCATTTAGTGTTAGCTCCACAAAATAAGGACTTGGTCAGTTTTGATAGAGCTATACACTGAGCTAGAACAGTTCATAGCCTGTAGCTGGCTCTCCATAATTATTGGTTGAATTAATGAATTAGCTTTACATTTTACTTTATTTTTAATAGCTTGTAAAGATTTTCAAAGTAATATTTTACCACAGGTGAAAAATTTTTGAGTTGTATAGAAATATCTTTGGCAGTTAAAGAGTGATAACAATTCTGGTTCATGTAGGTTTCCTAGGAGACTGATATTTTCTTCTGTGACATGGTTTAGTCATAATTTGGGACTGTCCTGTTATTTTGACATCTGGACCTGGGAAACACTTATTCTGTCCTTTTGAAAGGTTTAGGAGTCTCACAAAGGCAAGAACTTTTGTAAGACCAGTCTTGGAATGAAAAATGGTGAAGGACTGCCTTCTGGAAATTCATTTGTATTAAATAAATTGAGCTGTTCCAAAGTTGGAATGCTTTCACCCATATAGACAAGGTATCCATGCTGGGTAGGTTCATAGTCCAGCCTCCAGAAGCTACTTATCCCTTAGGTACCTGAAGTATTATTACTATGATTTCATTATACTTGATCCCCTTCATTATATTGTTTTTGTGGGATACTTCATTGCTAATTATGGACGTTAGGATCAAGCCCCTCAGCTTCCCCCTGTTGTGCTTCAGGAGGCTGGGATTAGAAAGTCTTGCATGAAATATTTTAAGTGTTTATCTCTCATATCTGTGTAAAGGATACTGAGTGTTCTGAATTGATTAACAATACAACTGCATTTTTCTTTCCAACTGGGAAATTGGGTGAGAGATGGCTGTGAATAATAATCTCCCACAGGAAGCCCTAGATTTTAACCTACATAGATAAGGATCAACTGTTTGTAGAGTATTTGAGAATTTGTGTGTATAAAATTAGAACCAAAAAGTTGCCAAATATTCAAGAATACTTCTGGCTAGTTCAGCTTTTAATCGTATCATACAAGTTAAACAGAAGCACAAGATTGAGGAGAGACATGGAGTAAGGAATGGAGGGGACTAAGCTTGTTCTGGGTACATAGCTGAGAAACTAAATGAGAGGGTTAGCTGCCTTTTGTGCTTTCCAAACTTTAAAAGCTTATCTATTATTAGACAGTATTTCAAACCCTCCAGCTGACTTAAATTCTTAAGGAAACATAGATTTCAGAAAATCCATCAGTCATTTGTCTAAACTCGAGTTTGAATCTTTGGAAACACTGATTCACAGCGGATTGGAAAACAAGCTTCAGGCAAAGGCATGCCAAAAACTTTTTTGCACCATTACCCTAAAAATCTATAAGGACAAGGATTTTTGCTTATTTTGTTCGCTACTGTACCCCAGTGCCTATAATTGGTACAGAGTATATACTCAATAAGTATTCGTTGAATAATTTAGTGGGACACAGTGACCTCCCTCACTAAGGAAGCTAAAGAAGGGTGATCATCTCCACTTTCATACCTGACATCAAGGATGTGAAGAGGTGACCCAGGGACAGCTAACAGAACACTTTTGTCAGGGAGTTTGAACCTGGAGGGAAATGTATAGGTCAGTTTAGATAGTTCACAAAAGCAGTATTGGCATGCACTGCCTGGAGTGGTGGTTTCAAGTCTCTGCTTCAGTAGCTGCAGTGTTCTGAAGCATCATGGCAGCAGGACCAGAAGCCGGGTTCTAACCGACCTCTTACTTGGCCTTGGGTGTGGTTCTTACTACCCAGCCTTCCTTGGGGTTTCTTTCCTAAGCCTGGTTTTCTAGCTTTCCCATCTTTGTGGTAGCTAATATTATTACTTTACCGAATACAATGTGTTAGCTAAAGTTGGCTTCTGTTGTTTGCATCCAAGAATCTTGACTGATATCAGGCAGGTGATAACAAGATAAAAATGGGATTTAGAATTAGGAGATTGTCTTAGTCTGTTCAGGCTGCTATAACAAAATACCATAGACCGGGTAGCTTCAGAACAACAAAAATTTATTTCTCACAGTTATGGAGGCTTGGAAGTCTGAGATCAAGGCACTGGGAGGTTTAGTGTCAGGGGAGGACCTGTTTCCTGATTCACAGACGGTACTTTCTCTCTGTGTCCTCACATGGTGGAAGGGCCAAAAAAGCTACTTCAGGTCTCTTTTATAAGGGCAGGAATCCCACTCATGAGGGCTCTGCCCTTTAGACCTAATCACCTCCCAAAGGCCCCACCTCTTAATACCATCACCTTAGGTCCTGTGGTTAGGATTTCAACATATGAATTTTGGGGACATGCAAACATTCATACCATAGCAGAGGTGAATAGGTATGGCATAAACTTTTCAATGAACTATGGAGATTAGAGAAAGCATCTTAATCCTTGGAATTGGAGAAAAGTCTAAGGGAAACTGGAATACTGATGGGTACTTAGCAACAGGATCAGTAGAGTAAAAGTCTAGTTACTGAATCCAGGTACGAGTTTAGGGCAGGACTAGAGGGAAGTTTTACTTTAAAACTGACACACATTACTTTACTAGAATTCTGGTCCCTGAGACACCTCAACTCAACATATGGACATTCTCTTTCCCTTTCATTTCCTGTGATAATTAATGCCATTGTCATCTCCCAGTTACCCAAGATAGTAACCCGGGCATCATCCTGGACAGCCTCCCGCCTCCGCCTCCTTTGATTTTTTATCCAATTAATCATCTTTCAATCCCCACTCCAAAGGCCTTAGGTCAAGCAATTATCATCACTCTCTTAAACTATTATGATAGCTCCTTAGCAAGAATTGCCACACCCTCCAAAAACAATCCTCGAATTTACAATATATCCTCATTAGTTCCAAAATCATTATTCTAAAACAGTAATGAGATCTTTCGCTCACTTGCTGAAAATTTTTCAGAGGCTGCTTTTTTCTTTTAATAAAAGTCAGTAGGGACTCATTATTATGAAATTTAAAATTAAAGTTCTTATTTTTTTTCATGGTGGGAGTTGGGAGAATATGTGAACTATCATGGGCAGTTTTTAATTTTGATATTGATAGAGAAATATATGGTCTAATATATTTAAATATTTTCAGTATTCATATAATACATTTCTAAAATAAAATAATCAAACTGTTGAAAATCATGAGGTGGCAAAATCTCTAAGAGATAATGTACAAAATTGCAGCATAGAGGTGACCTTACTAATATTAAAGCAGAATGCAATATACAATGATTTAAAAGGGACAAAAAGACTATGCGATGAAAATGAAGGTAGAATAAATCATGAAGAAATGACAGATAAAACTTTACATAACAAAGAAAATAAGATCAAAATAGCCAAGGCAAAATTGTTAGATACACAAAAAGAAACTAGCAACATGAAAATCCTAGTGGAAAGCTTTAACACTACTCTCAAAATTTACAATTCATGTAGAAAAAGAAAGAATGCCTTGTTCCATTTTCTTCAAGCTTTTGATGTTGCTGAGAAATTGTGTTGTTCTGGTATACTTTAAATGTGAACTCATGTTTTTTTCCTCTCTCTAGAAGTGTTCCTGTTCTCTTTGTGCCTAGTTTTGTTAATTTTAATGATAAGTTTTATTAATGTGGGTATTTTTGCATTCGATCTGCTGGTCACTCAATGGGCCCTGTTCATTTTGGAAATTCATATCCTTCAGTTCTGAAAAAATTGTCTACAATTATTTATTTGATAATTTCTGGCACTTCTAATACATGTTGAGTGTTCTAATCTTATAATATTATTACTCTTTTCTGTTATTTTCATTTCCTTATTTCTGTTATTATTTGCTCTACTTTCATAGAATTTGTTGTTCTCTCATATTTTTATTTTCTAAAAACCTATTTCTTGTGCTTTGAATATTTCCACTTGAAAAAATAACATCCTATTTGTATTTCATAGATAAAACATCTTTTCTTACTTTCCCAATATGGTCATTATGGGTATTTTAAAAGTTTTCTTTAATCTCTCTGATTAGTTCCTTTTTATTTGCTTGCTTTCATGTTAGAATATTTCCTTAAATGTTTATGATTCTTCGATAACTGTTCATATTTAAGAGCGAGAAACTTAAAAGTTGCTAGAAGCTTCAATCATGTAGGTAACGTTTGTTGACTGCTGAGTAGAACCCTACAGGGTGATTTATCAGAGATCCCGCTGTTCCTTTCTACCTGAGTGGCCTTGGACAAGTGACCTAATCTCTCTTCTCCTCATTTTTAAAATATGGTGGATAATAGAGCTCAGTTAAAAGGTTGCTTTGGAGATTAGGTGGAATGATATATGCACGATGCTAAGAATAGTGCCTACCATAGGCATTGCATAAATGTTTGTTATGATGTGTATGTTTTGTCTGCAGACACAGAGACAAAAAAGCTTGCTGCAGGGTCAGGCAGAGATTGGTTCTTCTATATTCCTTTATCTCTACCCTGTCTGTGAGGTTGTCCAATGAACACAGGGTTTAGAATATGAATTACAGATTTGAATAGATCTGGCTTCTGACTACTGTCCTGTCTATTCCTAAGTGTGTAACTTTGGGGAAGTTGCTTAAGCTCTCTGCTCTTCAATTCCATCATTTCAAAAATCAATGTTATAATAATACCTATCTCACAAAGTTTTTTGCTTGAAAAAAATGAGATACTGCATATAAAGTGCTTGGTACATAATAAATGCTCAATAAATTTGACCAATAATAATAATAATAAAAGCAGAAATTATAAGGGAAGATACATGATAAGACTAGTTAACTCATTAAAAATGCACATTTTTAGTCCCATTGTCATTGTCCTTGATTCTTCAAATCCCTCGATAAGGATAGAGATGGCGTGTACTCATCAGGTAAACCTCAGATTAAAAATTTTACATAATATATTTTAAACCAGAGTTTGGTAAACTTTTTGTATAAGGGACCAGATAGTAAGTATTTTAGATGTTACAGGCTATGTAATCTCTGTTGTACTACTCAACTCTGTTTCTCTATTGTGAAAGTGGTTGTAGACAATATATAAATAAACAGATATGTCTGTGTTCTAATAAAACTGTATTTACAAACAGCTAGAGGAGGGAGGAATTTGGCCCATGGACTGTAGTTTGCCAACCCCTGTTTTATATGATGTAGCTCAAGATTAAAATGAAAGCAGATGCAACGTAGTCCTGTCACTAGTACAAAGAAAGAAGTGGATGTTCTGGACACTACTCTGCATAGTATTTCATTTTGCCTAGATACTTCATGTTTGGAATGTCTTCTCTTTCCTTTCTAGTAGATTCTGGAGTGTTTTCCTATAAAGGGACTTTTCAGAAGCTGTTGATATTAAGACCCTGTGGTGTTATATCAATAAATACCTGGCAAGACCGTTAGCATACAAAAGTTTGTTTTGTTTTTACCCTTGATCATTCTATCTTTAAGGATGATGTCAAACTCACATATCTCAAGAACCACTTTGAATCTGTTTACAATTGATGGGAAATGCACAAAAGTGTTTTTTCCCCTAAAAATTATTCTTATAAAAGAGATTCTGAATTTAAGGAACTCTGTAAAAGATCATGAGTCATTATGAAAAGATGACTCACCTAGGAGAACAGCAAATCTCTGTAAGGGTATCATTTGGGAAAATAATCTTTTAAAAAGTAAAACAGACATATATAAAACTTAAGTGTCTTACGTATGTGTGGAGGAAATAATTTATTTAACATTAGTGAAATATATTAGCCATTCGAGATATATTTTGACTGAATATCTCTTAAGAAATAGTTATACATTAATTTGGTGTCCATGTGAGGAAAAGTAAGGGTGTGCTACACCTATTGACTGTAGTAGGCCTTGAACATGGTCTTCTCTCTCTGACTACTTTTTACAGTAATAATAATTTCCATGTTGTTAGGCTCTATTTTTACAAAAGAGAAATATGAGAAAATAAAATGAAAATTGTGCTTATTGATCAACCAAACAGCCAGTAAGTACTCATTCTTAAGTTCTACATGGAATGTTAAGTGCTGCACAGGATTCAGAAGTACATAGCATGGCCCTTGTAGTGACCATGTAGTACTACTGGTAAGTGTAAGATTTCATAGAAGAGAAAATATGGGGGTTGAAAAATTTGAGTAAACTTCATGGAGAAGATGGGACTTGAAAGAAAGAATTCAAATGAATGAAGGAGGGACATTACAGGAACACCATGACCAAATAAATGAGTATGTCATGACAGTGTTGCTGAAGACACCAGAATGACTGGAGCATTTGGGACATGTGGGGACAAGTGGCAGATAAGCCAGGTAATTGCCTGCATTTCAAAATCAGCCTTGGACATGTACTACTGCTTAACAAATGCAGGGGTGTGTGTGTATGTGTGTGTGTACACATACATATAAAGTGTGTGTACATATATATGTTATATTCCAAATTTTTTAGAGCTCTCAAAATATATAGAGTAAAAATGAATAAAAAATAATTGAGAGAATTAGAGAAAAGAGAAAATAAATATAAAGACAGTGACCCATACATGGTCAGTGTTCATAAATATTTCTTAAACATACGAAACAACAAAATTGGGGGCAATACAAATAGCACTATATTCTTGGACATGTCACTTAATCTATTTATTCATTTGTATCATAGGGGATGTAACAATTAACTATGTTAATAGTTGAACGGTTCTTAGAACAAGGCATGATGCAGAGTAGACGTTATGTAAGTGTTTACTCATATTAATATCTACTTGTTTTGCAAAAATTTTTAGAAGCTGTAAGGAGATAACAAAAGCTGATTAAAAGGGGTTATGTTCCATGAAAAAAATTAGTTACTGGATTTAGAGACTTTATAGAGCTGCCTATACAGCTTTAAAATTAAAATAATTCACAGAAATATCTCCAAAGAAGTGCAAGCTGACAAAACTGTACTAAAATAATGTAAGATTATCATTCAGAATATTAATATTTGACATTCTAGTGTATCCAATTGCTAGTGCATTCCTCACTGCCTCAAATAGTCTTTTCATTTTCATAACCTGGTAAGTTAAACCTGAAGTACACTAAAAGAAGCATCTAATAAAGCCATCTAATTCAAGCCATATTTGGGGGTATATTACTGTGAGAGAAAATAAATGATAATAGGCTCAGCAGTTACATTTTCCCTACATTTAAAAGATGCGTTTCCAATTTAAGCATAATAGTGATCAGATGTAGGAAGCACCAAAAGTAATATGCTAAGGATAAAGCAGAAAGTTCAAAACTAATTCGTTTACAAGCTAGCTCTGATTGTGTGCACATATGTATGTGCACGTGTGTGCAAATACACGTGCACAAACACGCTTTTTTCTGGTGCTGACACTAATGTAAACTTTAACTCAGGAAGTGAGGTAGTTGTACACTTTCTGAAATATAAAAAGGCAAAAGCCCAAGTTACACCTGTTGTCTACACTTATGGAATTTTTTTTAAGAAACATAATCTCACAAGGAAAAGTTATTGTTATTTGTCCCTGCATATCTTAATAAATTCTGAAAATAGATATATTAGAAAGATGAGGTCGACACAGCTCATATCAGAAATATGTCCCTGTTTACCAGTAAGACATCCCTCTCTATGTTTATACTTTGTTATTGAAATTCTATGAACTAACCAAATAATATGTATAGAGTACAGAAAAAAAATAAAGAGAAGACATATTTCCTCCTGTTCTCAAGAAGATTAGACCTGTATGATTAACAGAGTAGGACAAAACTCCATCTTGAAATATTAGGAACAAAGCCCCAGAAAATGACAAAGTGCACGAAATTACCTGAATTGTGACTTTGGAGAGAAGAGATTGCATTCATTTAAAATGGGCAAGGCTTCAAAAGTGTAAGGAGATTGTGACTTGGGTAAGTATAAATTTGAATTATAGAAGGGATGTAGTACTTTGAAATGTTGTAGGATTTAGATGTAAATCACTGAACTATATGTGCAGTAAATTATAGCCAGGTTCAATTAACCTGACTGTGAATTGAACAACGCATTTGAGTAATTATATCCCTCTCTTGTATGCTAAGGCAGTTAAATGAGCATTGTTCTCATTATACCTAGCTGGGTTAATCTATGACATCCTCAGAGCGTTAGCAGACATATTCCCCTGTCAGAATGTGAAACCACATAGGCTAGAGAAATGAGGCTTGTCAAGCATACCCTAGCTGGGTTAAAAAGCTAGTGATATTTCAGAGAAGTTACACTGCACAATATTGAATGCAAAAGCATGTGTAAGCATCATAAGCAGGCCAGAATGTGGCATACATGTAATGACAAAGCATGAAGGTAATAAGAGGACAGTTTACAGTTATAAGTGAACCAAAGGGAGGTGTACGGTCAGAGGCTGGAAGCTCGAATAATAACAAGGAAAGGGGAATGTAAGAAGTTGGGTTTATGCTGATAATAGAACATTCAAGTAAAAATGTCTCATGCAATTATAAATATACACTATAATTTGGAAATGAGGTATTATTTGGAATATAAATGGAAATCACCATTTAAAAATCTAGTTTAAACCTTGGGAAGAAATGAAAGCAACCTGAGTACAGAGTTTTAGAAAAGGCTTGGAGTTCAGTGGGAGGCATTAAATGGTAGGAGAGGACAAGGGTGATTGAAGAAGTGGGAAGGTTAACTAACCTTAACTCTATGGAAAAAGGTATTTTAGGAAAAAAAATCAATAATAACCAGTTAAATGGAATTCAAAGGAAATACACAAGCAACCACAGCAAACAACAACAGCAACAGACACAAACACACCCATGAATACAATCACCAGACAATTTACCAATGGTGTCAACAAAATGTTGAAGATGAAATTCAAAGCATAGGGAATTAAAAAGAAACTTTTGGAACATTATAATAATAAAATTGGGGATTTTTGAGAATAAAAAGCAAATTAAATTAAGATGTAACCTAGAAGAGCATCAAGGTCAAGTAATATTTCTTTATACTTCCCCCAGAGACCTTAGCTTGTTTATGCAAAAGGGAAAAGGACTCTGTGGAGGTAAAATAGAACAGTAATAGTAATGATAATAGACACAGTAATAGAAATAAACTGAGGCAGGATCCACCTCTCTATACAGGAAATCAGGAGCATCTGTGTGAAAATTGGCTCTCTGATTTATAACTTTTGAGATATTGAATAACCCTTAACTACTTTTGAGTCTTAATTTGCTAATCTATAAAATGAAAATAATAATATCCTTTCATTCATTTCCTTAAGACATATTAATTAAGAAATCAGTGTTTCAGACCACTAACTAAGGGTCAAGCACTGTACTAAGGATATGAGCTTCAGGGGGTTAACAGTTTAGGGAACAGGATGATGAGCAAATCAACAATTAGATTACAGAGTTTAGAGCAACAATATATATTTGAATAGGGTGCTGTGAGAATACAAAAGCAGGACATTTAAACTAAACTAGGGGTAATTAGATAAAGAAAAAACAGAGGTGTTAGTTAAATGATTAAAGTAGGGGGAGGTGATTCAAGGCAGAAGGAATTGTGTTTACAAAGGTACTGAAGGAGCTCAGGAAATTTCACTCCAAAATATGACTCCTTGGTATAAAAAGTATTTTGAATTAAAGGCCTTTAGGGATAAACAGGCATTGGATGGGACTTTCCCTCTTTCTTCATTAAAAAACAGACCCATCAAAACAAAAAATTGATTTCTCTTACTCTCCTTGTTATCTCAACACATTGCAGGAAAGACTATCAGGAATGCAACCAGACCTGGTACAAATCACTTCAAAGATAATACCTGTCTCTCAGATTAATTTAATTTCCAAAGAGAATCATTTACAAATCAATCTGTTTCCCCTCATCCATTCATTCTCCCAAGTATCTACTCATCCTCCCTAGTAACCATTTACTGCCTCTAAACAAAATTATCTATATTCCTTATCTCCCCCTCACCTCTAAAATGAGGGTATATAAATTTCTGGACCCCACTGGGATATTGAGTAATCACTCTGTGATTCTCACCATACACACAGTAAATGAATCTCTTCCTCTTATTAATCTGCCTTATTGTCAGTTGATCTTTCAGCGAAACTTCTGGCACGAAGGGGAAGTTTCCCCTCATTCCCATACAAAGGTATGAAATACCATGACCCATTTTGTGATACAAATTTGTAGTGTGGGTGATTATAGTGAAGGGTACATGTTGGAGATTTGGAGGGAAGTTAGAAAAATGTGGTAGGCAGTTTCTAAGAAGCTCCCAATGATCCCACTCTTAGTGATCACACATTTTTGTAATATTCTGTCCATAAGTGTGGGCTGACCTAGTGACTTTCTTCTAACATTTGGAGTGCAACAAAGGTGATAGGATGTCACTGTCATTATTAGAAGACAAAGAATTGTAACTTCCATCCTGCTAGCAGACTATCTTTCTTGCTGGCTTTCATGAAGCAAGTTGCCGTGTTGCAGTGGTCCACAGGGAAAGGAATTGAGGGTGGCCTCTCACTAACAACCAGCAAAGAACTGATGCCCTCAGTCCAGCAATCCACATGGAACTAAATCTTACCAACACTGAATGAGCTTGGAAGTAGATTCTGACCCAGTTGAATCTTAATTTCAGCCCTGTGAAAGCCCGTGGAGTATTTAGCTAAGCATTGCTCAGATCCTGACTAATAGAAACTGCAAAATAATAAATGTGTTTTTTAAACTTTTTTTGTGGTAAAACACATCAAATTTACCATCTTAACCATTTTTAAGTGTATAGTTAAGTGGTATTAAATTCATTCATAATGCTGTGCAACTACCACCACCATCCATTTCCATAACTCTTTTCATCTTGTAAAACTGACCTTCTACCCATCAAACAACAACTCCCCATTCTGCCTTCCCCTCGGCCCTGGGCAACCACCATTCTACTTTCTGTTTCTGTGATTTTGACTACTCTAAGTACCTCATATAAGTAGAATCCAGTATTTGTCTTTTTGTGACTGGTTTATTTCACTTAGCATAATATCCTGAAGTTTCATCCATGTTTTAAAATATGTCAGAATTCCCTTCCTCTTTAAGGCTGAATAATATTCTATTGCATGTATATACTGCATTTTGATTATCAACTCATTTGTTGATAGAAACTTGGGTTGCTTCAATATTTTAATTATTGTAAAAATGCTGCTATGAACATGGGTGTACAGATATCTCTTTGAGACCCTGCCTTCAATTTTTTGAAGCATATACCCAGAAGTGGAACTGCTGCAACATATGGTAATTCGATTTTTAATTTTTTGAGGAATCACCATATTGTTTTCACAGTGGCAGTACCATTTTATATTCCCACCAATAGTGCACAAGGGTTCTTATTTCTCCACATTCTTGCCATTTGTTGTTTTTTATTTTTTTGATAGCAGCCATCCTAATGAGGCTGTTATCATTAGCCTCATAATCATAATGTGAGGTGGTATCTCATTGTAGTTTTGATTTGCATTTTTCTAATGATTAGTAATGTTGAGCATGTTTTCATGTGTTTATCGACCATTTGTATATCTTTTTTGGAGAAATGGCTATTCAAGTCCTTTCCCTATTTTTGAATTGGGTTGTTGGGTTTTTTTTGTTGTTGTTGTTGAGTTTTGGGAGTTCTCTACATATTCTGGATATTTATCCCTTATCACATATAGGAATAGCAAATATTTTATTGCATTCTGTGGATTACCTTTTTACTCTGCTGATAATATCTTTGATGCATATATATATTTATATATAAAAATATTTTTATATTTCTATATATATAAGCATTTTTTTATATTTATATATATATGAACATCCCATAGCTTAACAAACTCTAAGTAAGATGAACTCAAAAAGACCCACACCAATACATAATCAAATGTTTTAAAGCAAAAGACAAAGAAAGGGTCTTCAAAGCAGCAAGAGACAAGTAACTCATCACATACATGAATCCTCAATGAGATTATCCAGATTTCTCATCAGAAACTCCAGTGGCCAGAAGGCAGTGGGCTAATATATTCAAAGAGCTAAAAGAAAAAAAAACTATCAACCAAGAATCTTAAACATGGTAAGACTATCAAAAGTGGGGAAGAAATTAAGACATTCCAAGATAAATAAAGGCTGAGGAAGTTTGTTACCTGTAGACCTGTCCTGCAAGAAATGCTTCAGGGACTCCTGCAAGTTGAAATGAAAGGGCACTAGACAGTAACTAGAAGCCATTTGAAGAAATGAAAATCTTAATCAAAATAAATACACAGGCAATTATAAAAGCTAGAATTATTGCAACAATGGTTTGTAACTACACCTTTTGTTTTCTACACAATTTAAATGAGACTAAAACATTACAAAAACAATTATTAGCCTAAAAGCTATTTGGTTAGTAAATCCACATTTTGTTTTCTATATAATTTAAGAGGCTAATGCACTTCAAATAATTATTAGTTTGGGACACACAATGTAGAAAAATGTAACTTTGTGACATCAACCACCAAAAGGGGTGGGGAGAGAGGTTTTAAAGGAACAGAGTTTTTGTATGTTATTGAAGTTAAGCTAGTATAAATTCAAGGTGCAGTGTTATATTTTGGGGATGTTAAATGTAATCCCCACAGTAACCACAAAGAAAATAGCTATAGAATATATACAAAAGGGAAAAAGAGAGGAATTTAAATGTTTCAGTACAAAAAACTAAACACAAAAGAATATGCTAATACAGGAAATGAGGGACAAAAAAGCTATAAAGCATATAGAAAACAAATAGCAAAATGGGTAACTCTTTTGTGCCCAAGGGCTTTTCTCTAATCACATGTTTGATCTACATGTAGGGCAGTCCAGGATGAACCCTCAACCAATGAACTTCTGCACCCTTTAGTAGGAAGCATTCTAAGATATGGTATACATGGTTCCTCAGAGGGTCACAAGTAGAGGATCTCAGAGGTCCCCAGTTACTCACAGCCATAGTGTGCCCTTAAATGACTTTCTTCCCCTTTTACTATTCTCATTCCCCCATTGTGCCTTCAGGAATAAGTTTCCCATAAGCTATATGCACCTATATCCTTATCTCAGGACCTCAGATTTGGACCTTTGACAACCTCATACTGAAAATATCTGAAGGGTGATTAGGCAGAAGCCAGTGAAACTACAGAAATTAGAGTAATCAGAGTGAAAAAACGATGAAAACCTGACAAAAGACCATGGAAGTACAAATACAAAGGAAGGAATTAATTTAAAGATATTATTAAGGAGGTAAGGATCAATGGGAAATTGTGAAATGCTGGATTAAAATATTAACAGGGGAAGAGGACTAAGGGATGATTCCAGTTTTTATGACTCAGGCTATTAGGTGGATGAGTAATGAGGGGACCACACAGGAGCAGGTGTGTGTGTGTATGTGTGTCTATTAATGGAGAACACATAATGGATATTATTCAGATGCCTGTGGAAATTCCACAAGGCAATCTTAAGTAGACTAGCGACTATCCAGTCTGACGCTAGAAAAAAATCAGAGGTGTATATCAGGTAGCTGATGTCCATAGGGCTACCCTTGGCCAACAGAGGATGGAAGTTGATAGACAAATACATTTGATTTTTCTCCCCTGGGTGAATGGTTCTTGTATTTCTTAAGGCTTCTGAAAAGATTACATGTGAACAAGAAACAGCTGCTTGTTGGGGTGACCAACTCAAAGGTGTATCTTTGCATTTGTTTTCTCTTATTCCCCATTTCATCCCCCAGTCCCTGACACCCTCTCTCTGAGCACATTTCCGATAAACTACCTCTACACAATCCTTTGTTTCTTTCGAGCTCTTCTTTTGGGAGAATCCAGGTTAAGACAAAGAGTAAGTTAATGCTGAGATAGGATTGGAAGGATAGATGGGAATATTATCTTGGAGTATAAGCAAAGACCTTTTCCAATATATAGGTGAAAATGATGGGTATAGACATAGGAAACTTTGTGAGGGAGAAAATACGTTTTGTTTCTGTCTAAACGTTTTTCGTAATATATAAGGCAAGTTCATTTGCTGAGGTTGAGGGAGAATGTGGCTGTGTAAGGATTTTCTGGGAAATGTGAAAAGTTGGAATAGCAACTAGAGGGAATGGAATAGATTATCTAAAGACGCATAGAAGACTGCTCAGGAGGCTTTCAAGACCCAGAAGAAGTATAAACCATGATTTTTTTTTTTGTGGCATCAGTCACCTAATAGGTGCTTTTCTCCAGCAGAATATTTAATTGCTAGCATGCAGTCTCTTCTGGGGATGGGATTTTACAAGGTCAGTTTGGTGGGTGGAAAATGGAGAACAACATTACAGAGCTTAAAGAGCAGGGTCTTGGGTCAAGGCTAGATAGGGAAGGGAGTGAATCCAGAACAATGCCCATAGATTTTTAACAAATGATATAGTTGAGACTCTCCAGGCTTTGATGTGGTTGTTGGCAGAATGACTTAGAAAGAGAGGAGGCTGTAGGTAGGTGCAGGTACAGATGAATAAAAGATTTCAGGGATGTAGCAGATTTGAGTCACGCTAAGGTCCAGGGTGTGGCTATGGAAGTGGATGGGGAAGGTCACTGTAGATGAAGATACAGGGCTGGATAAGCCCTGATCATAAACTTTGACATCACCCAAGATACTTATGAGACTAGAGGTGGAATAGATGACTCTAGGCCATATGCAGCCCATAAGCCCTTGTGGTGTGAGCAGAAGGTTGGTACATGATAATGCCCCCCCCAAAAAAAAAAGTGGGGCACAACAGTGATTCTGTCAGACAAGAGCCTCAAAGAGGGTTTGGAAATTCTGCAAGAAAAGAACTGAATTTCACCTTTGTTGGTATCTGCAGAACTTGGGTGATAGAAAATGTACAGTTAAGCATGATTTAGAATATAGGGGGCTGGTATTATTTCTACCTTTAGGATTTTTATGAACACTCTGTGTGAAAACATTTGCCAACAGTGGATTAATACCCTTACATAAGTTAATAAAATGTAGAGAGGAAGAAATTGAGGAAACAAGGTAAAAAAAATATATATACTGGTTAATATCAAGGAACATAAATAGAAGTTGGGAACAGCATTGCAAAGAAGGATGGCTATTTTCTTTGGGACTGGATGGCAATTTGAGAATGTAAAAGTAGAAACAGAAACACTGCTATCCTCATCCATCCTAGAACTCATTTCAGGTTCAATCTGTAGAATTTGAATATACCCATCAAAGTAACTGGTTTATGAAATCATTAACCCAGAAGACTGGCTTAGATTTTAAAGCCACTTAGCTTTTGCATTTATCTTTAATAGCATATTTCCACTTAAAAATGTAATAAAATAGCTTTGTTGTGTAGCAGTCTGCATATTTAGGAAACAACATTTAAACCTGTTTTCTAGTTTTACGTTATTATTGAGTTTATAAGTGAGTTTTGTAGCAGTTGATCATTAATGCTAATAGGAACATAACAATAAGATGGAAACCTGAGTTCATGGCTAATGCTGAGAGGCAGGACAAAATTGGTTCTTTCCAGAATTGTAGTCTTCACTGATTGCAAACCCCTTTTGCCTTGTTTGCAACTGTAAAAATACAATTAAATGGAGACAGTTAAACTCTGGAAAGAACATTAAATGATTCAGAACTACTATGTCTCTGTATTTCTTGGTATTTCAAATGAAGGTAAAAACATTTTTTAAATGTTTTGAAATGATTTTAAACTCAAAATGTTGCCTATTTCATACTTATTACTATCATTCAAAACATGAATTATGAGATTGGGCAAACACATTTTCTTCAGAAACTTGCTTATAAAATTTTGCATTTTAAATGAAGTCTTGCTGCATTGTTTTCATCAGAGTAGAGCTGTGACCCACTAAAGAGAACATCTTACTCTAACGGCCATTTGTCACTTGTGTTATTGCCCTATCTTGATACAGACCAACAAAGATACAGCATGTATAAATTCAACTTCATGGAAAAGAACTCACACTTAACTTAGATGTAACAGTGATTTAGCACTGTTCATTACATGTAGGGATGACCATTGGGAGCCATATCATAGTGGTTAAATTTGGAAACAAGTCAGGTTGCTTGGTATTGCATGATGTGTAACCTAGAACAAATTACCTAATCTTTTTGTGCTGGAGTTTCTTCATCTATAAAATCAACACTGTAAAACTCATAGTCCTGTGATAAAGATAAACTGGGAAAGAAGACATGAGAAGTCACTGGAAACAGTACCTACCACATGTAAATATTCAGCAGGTAGTGTTCTTATTAACTTTAATGTCTAACAGGCATGTATACGTGATTAAATATATTTAAAACTATTTGTACTTCACTTAATGCTCAATGTTTTAGTGTTATACATCTATTAAATAATATTCTTCTGAATGCCTAAATTCTAAAAAAATAAATGTATCAAAATTTGAAAAAGCAAAATTAGCCAGTTATTTAAATATTGATTAACAGTTATTCAATCAGATTTCACAAACTTGTAATTAAAATCATAGGTATACTAAATCAGATTTAAGACCTTAATTCACTTAAAAAAGCAGACAAAACATACTTCAAATTATCTCCAAATTTTAAAAGATTTATACTTAATCCAGGTTACAAAATTATCAACACAGTAGATGTGGACTCGTTTCTCATTATCTATTTATTCTTATTCACATACTCATTCTTGGTAACATGCTTATACTTAAATTGCTTCTTGGGCCTTCTTAAAGTTGTAATAACTTTATCATATGTGTTTTTGTATTTTCCTAAGGATACAGCCATCTTCCAAGCCAAAAATAAAAGATTATTCTCATCACACTTGAAGTTGCAAGTTCTGGATGATCAACTGATTTTTGGTTGGCATATAGACCTAACTTTATTTTCCCAAACTTAGCAGAAATGCTTCAGACTGGGCACTTTTTTATATCTCAACTTCACTTGCTAAATCTGTGGAACTTTCTAAGCCCAAACATTTCCATTGAGCTTTAGCTTTGTAGATCTTGTTCTTTTTCGCAAAATTGTTTTGAGAAGTTTTACTTGGCCAGTATATCATACCCACCGTTTTCTCTTCTACTAATCTAGACTATTAGTATAAATGAAAACTAATGCTTGACCTATTAATATATCATTATTAATAATTTAGCCAGGAGACAAAGTGTTGAATATACATAATTACTTCTTCTTTTGAGAACATTTGTCCAAGCCATAATTTTTTAACACATTGCTAACTCCTCTTTTTATTTGGTCAATGTGTACACAATGATACATTCTTAGTACAGTTTCTACCTTTCTCAGGAGTATTTGACATAGTTTTCTGTTATCATTCATTTATTCAATTGACAGAGAAAGGTTCCTACTTCATGAGTGAAAGTGTACTTAATAGTAGAAACAGAATACTCAAATACTTCCATACTTATTAAAATCAATGAATATAATCACATATTATTAGAGTCGCTATTCTTTTGCATTATAAGTAATTGCTTAAATGTTTTACATTTATTTTCCCATTTTGAACTTATGAATTTTCATAGATTCAACTTTTTTCATTTAATGATGTTTTCCATTGAGGCTGAACATTTGATAGTTTAATATGGCTCCTTTGCCCTTTTAGCAATATCCCTGAAACCCATGAAAGGATTCTTGTTTTTTCTCAAAATAGTTTAGCCTGCCTTGAATTTTCCCTATGAGCCAGAGAATCAGCTTCTTTCCTTGTTCTCTCTTTTAGAGTTGTTGGAGGTGTGCATATATAGTGTTAGTCATACTCTTGGTAGTCAGTATGATGCTTTTCCAGGCTACATTCATGAGAAAGGTACAAAAGAGATTTCTTTTTAAAAATCACAAAGTGCACAATTGTTTCCAACTTAATAGTGACCTCCTGTATCTCGTTTTCTTCATTCCAATATACTTTTTATGGGAATTTTTTACAAAGTACATATTTAGATAATTAAATTTTCACCCAAGTTTTAATTGTATTTCCTTCTTTTTTATACTCCTTATGGGCATCATTGACAATTACTTTTTGGGTTACTGTATTTGCTGCTGAAATTCCACCTTTCATAATTTTGGATTTTCTCTACTAGGTTTCATTTCTATATACTTTTATTAGAGAATTAGGGTATTTCAATGAAGTGTTATACAATTTGGAATTATATTAATTGTTAATTTGGCCCAAATTACTAATGATACTAATGCGTTCTTTTATAAATACATTCCCCAAAAGGATTGAAATGTCTTATATCTTATACAAGTATTTTATAGGTCAAAGGACTTTCACTATCTGTATATTATTTTTGATTAACTATGTATGTTGTTAAACTGGATTTCCTGTAATAAAGCAGAATATTCTACATCTGTGAGTGAATGAATAAAACTTGTACCTGGTACAAGTTTTGTACACTCTAATTTACCACAAATTTGGAACAATTTGTGATTGAAATTGTGTAATCAGTTTGGCTTTAGCACAAACACGTTTTAGACATGAAAGAACAGAGCTCACCAAGAGTCAGAACAAGCCCATGACAAGTCTATCAGTTGGACAGACGGTGATAATTCTAGTTAAGTGTCCTCTTCTAGGCTGCTTGGAAGTACAGCAGGTATAATATTCAAAACTGGAATGAAACACAAAATCTCGGAATTACATGGATGTTGAAAATAATAGAATAAGAATCTAGAAAGATGTTGAGTTTAATTTATAAATAATTTTTAAAGTATTATTCTGACAAATGGTTGTTTGTTTTGCAAATTCAGCAAAAGTGGCTGTATCAGTGAATAGAATTTCCTAGAGTTTTATCATTTGTAGCCCTTTTATTTTAGTTTAAATGTCTCTTTGGATCTAAAAACCTAAAACAAGAAAATCCCAACATTGCTGTCCTTATTTTCTTCACAGAGAAACATTTAATTTGAATTTTATTTTGCTTTGAAATAAGGTTGAGTGTTAGTAGGCCTGTACCTGAGAGGATGACCTTATATTCTCCCTCCTTCCTTCCACTTCCTCCTAATCTTTCCTTAAAAATAGGAAGACCTATCGCTGGGGAGAACAACATACCACCCTTCCTTCACTTATGATCTAGCATTGACAGTAACAAAACTAAGTGGTTGTAAGCAGAATTTCTACAATTGAAGAGAGAAACAAGCAGCTTCACACCTAGCCCAGCCATAACAGTATCAAAAATGTAAGAGTCTCTTTAGAGGAAGTGTAAGTTGTATAATAAATACTGACTATTTGAATTTGCTGTGCCAATATTTTAGTGATTTTTCTAGTATAGTTACTTGCAGTCATAAAAATTACATTCTGTCATATTTTTTTCTTCCCACAGCTATTCAGTAAGAGCTAAGAAACTGCAAGAATGAGCCATTTGTCTTGAGATCAATTCATCTACATCATATAAAGAACCATGCTTTTTCTCAGGAACAGAAAGTATCTAGTTCTCCCTCTGGTTAGGGGCTTAAAAAAAAAACCAAACAATTCTTTCTTTTTTCTTTGAACAGCCAGTGTGCTGAGACTAAGTGGGGCTGCTTGCCTCTTCTGCACGGCCTCTCTTGCAGCATCGTAATCAGTGACTTTGCAGACTTATTTGTGAAAAGAAATCTGTGCTCTTCCCTATAGACCAGAGAAGAGACTTACACTTTTATTTGAGCCAATATGCAGTATCCATGACTTTCTGAGAAGTCCTAGATAAGGAAGGAGAAAAGGGAACATATTTCAATTGTAAGTTAGCTGGGCTGTGAAAATTGGTCCTAATTAACAGATTCAGCTGAGTAGGGAGTAAGGCAGTGGTTTTCAAACTTCACTGTGCGTTGGAATCATATGGAGGGCTGTTAAAATACAGATTGCTGGGCCACCTCTAGAGTTTCTGATTCAGTAATTTTAGGGTGAAGCCCAAGAATCTTCATTTCTAACAAGCATCAAGTGATTCTGATGCTGCTTGTCTGAGGACCATGCTTTAAGAACCACTGCATTAAAAAATAGGTGCTCTGTGAATCCACTAGATTGTGGGCCCCAAAAGAGCAATAACTTTCTCTTATTCCTCATCTCACTTAGCACAGTGCCTTGGACATAACAAATTCTCAGCAAGTCAATATATATCAAACACTTAACTCAGGTTTTATATAGATGGTCCCAAGAACCAAATTCCAATTTCCCCCATTTTGCTTCTATCTCATTAACCTGTTTGATTTTCTTCATAGCATTTATCAACATGTAAAATTATTCCCATTATGTGTTCACCTTTTATTAGCCATCGCCCACTCACTCACACTAGTATTTAAAATCTGCATTTATCTTGTTTAATGTTGTACTCCAGTGCCCAGCAGTAGGTGTTAAATGAATACCTGGGGAATGAATGAATAAGTGAATGGGCTATTGTAAAATCTATCTCTAGTGTTGTGAAAAATATCAATCTAACAGTGGTTGCCGCTCACGTTGTTTTGACTTAAGCAAAATCAAGTGAGCCTTAAGCAAAATTGAAAGTAAATAGCTCAATCATATTTAAAAGTGTGCAAAGAAAACAGTCGCTGCGGGATTGGATTATGGTAAATATGCAAATATTTATTATTAATATATCCACTCCCCACCCCCTGCCCTACTTTATAGAACATTCTGTGTCTTAATGACTTTCTCTCCCATCTGGTCCCATCTTCCTCTCTACTACTCCACCTCCACCCCACCAAGCCCCCTCTCAGTTTCTTCATTCACACTGGTATATAAAGCAGCTGGTTGCAGATTGCTATGTTAACCTTTCCAGGGATACTTTGATTTTAAAATCAAGGCTTATTCATTCCTATTATAAAGTTAACACACACTTATTTATTTATTTATTTTAATTTATTTTTTTAATTTCAGAATATCATGGGGATACAACACTTTGGCCATACACATTGCCCCTGTTCTGCCCGTGTCAGAGCCACAATCATGGTCATCTCCCAAACTGTGCTCCCCACATCCATTCAGTGAGAGTTTTTCCCATCCCTTCCACCCCCCTCCCGCCCGCCCGCCCTCTGATGAATGTTATTGCCCTGTGTGATGTAAGTGTTCATCAGTTAGTACCAGTTTGATGGTGAGTACCAGTGGTGCTTGTTTTTCCAATCCTGTGACACTTCGCTTCGAAGAATGGGTTCTAGCTCCGACCAGGATAATACCAGATATGTTAATTCACTGTTGTTCCTTATTGCTGAGTAATACTCCATGGTATACATATACCACATTTTATTGATCCACTCGTGTATTGATGGGCACCTGGGTTGTTTCCACAACTTTGCGATTGTGAATTGTGCTGCTATGAACATTCGAGAGCAGATGTCTTTATTATAAAATGTCTTTTTTTCTTTTGGATAAATACCCAGTAGTGGGATTGCTGGGTCAAATGGTAATTCTACTTTTAATTCTTTGAGGTATCTCCATATTCTTTTCCATAGAGGTTGTACTAATTTGCAGTCCCACCAGCAGAACACACACTTATTTAAAAAATGTAAAAAAAAAGTAAGAGATTAAAAGGAAGAAAAAAAATGACTTCTTTATACAACCAGAGATGACTACCATTAATACTTTGGTTCCTTTTCCATTGAGTCTCTTGTTAATGCATTTTTCTACCTAGTTATGATCAAATAGTATATATAAAATTATGCCATTTATAAGGGCTTTCAACTAACCATAAATGCAATGATAGTAACAGAATATTATAAAAATTCAGAAACTTATGAAGAGGAAAAACGTGAATAATCTTGTCATTCAGCAATAACACGAATATTTTGGTGAACTTCCTTGCAGCCTTTTTGCCTTTGCATATATGTAACATAGTTGAGATCATTTTCCATTCAGTATTGTTAGTAGAGGAGCATTCATAGTAAATGACATAGCAAGTGACATAAATACAGGCTTGTTGATAGCAGACAGTATCTGCCACAGGGTGATTTATTAGTCTCTCTGAGTTAAAATGAAAATAACTTAGTGTTTGAGATCATTCAAAGAAAATGAAAATTATTACTTAAGTTTTTAGGTAATAGAAATTGCTATTACAGAGCTTTATGAGTCTCTTCTTATGTGGAGGGACAAAAAAGAGAGAAAGTGATTTTACTCTCCTAGTTCTGTTGCAATGACAAACAGAGTTCAAGTTTGGAACTAAATAGATCCAATTATTGTTTTAATTAGTCATCTTGGTTAGCAAGATATTGCATTTGAAACATAAAGTATGTAATTCCTGGTTTGCAAAAGAGGTTGTAGGAAAAGACAAAATGCCGATAAAACACTCTGAGCCATATTTTGTGAGGCTGTAAAATATACCTAACAATGTAGTTCAACCAGGCTCCTGAAGTAAAAAATATTTTTAAAAAGTATTTTTTCTTGGGTCCTGATTTTTTATTCATCCCTGTTATTATTTTATTTTATTTTTAATTTCGAGAGAGTTGGTGGTAGCCTTCCTGAGCCATTACATATTTGAGGGTGTCTTTTATTAGCCTTGCTATGTGAAAGAAAATTAACCTTATTATAAGTGCCTTGAAATTACAACCATCCCTTTCCATAGTCTGTAAATAGTATTCCGCTGTTGTTAAGCTCCTATTGTTGCAGTTAAAAACTCTGAGGAAAGCCTGTCTTTATTCTTTGCTGGCAACCTTTTCCAAAATTTGTTCTATCTAAAGGATTTTTCTTAATCAATTGAACACTTTAAATCTGAATACTCAGATTATTTTTTAACTCTGGAAAATTTTCTTAACTGTATATTTACTTACAGTTTATATTCTAATTTCCTGGTCCCCTACTGAGTAACAGTCACTCCATACCAGGCACTGTTCTAGAAGACTTGATTTTGTGGATCTTACATTTTGGCAGGGAGAGATGGGCAATAAGCAAGTAAAAAAAAGAAAAAAGAAAAACAGAGTAAGTTGATGGAAAGTGCTGGTAGGAGAAGAGAAAGAGGCTGGTCAATTTTGAATAGAGTGATAAGAAAGAACCTCTCTGAGAAGGTAACATTTGACATTCAAGTGGGGGACTAGGGACTGTGAACTGTTCAAATAAATGGAAAAAAGCCAGAGTATCTAGAGCTGCAGTCCACACACCCCCCCCCCGCCCCGCACCAGTTGTGGTCTGTTTGGAAAGCAGGGCCACGCCTCATTGCCTGAGCTCCCACCCCCCGCCTCCACCCCCTGATGCCCGCGTCCATGGAAAAATTGTCTTCCATGAAACTGGTCCCTGGTGCCTAAAAGATTGGGACCGCTGGTTTAGAGCATAGTGAATGTGGCAAAAAGTGGTAGGAGCTGAGGCCAGAGGTAGGACTGAAGTGTTTTACAAAGTGGAAAGATACGATTTGATCTACATTTTCAAAATGTTTGTCCTTGTTACTATGTCATGAATGATTATAAAGAGGCAGGAGTAGAAGCAGAAAATCCAGTTAGGGATCTCATATGGCACTTCAGGTGAGAGACAAGTGTGCCTTGAACCAGGGCAATGACAGGCAGAGAGAGGGCAGTGGATGGATTTGGGATATATTTTGTAAGTAGAACTGAGAAGATTTTCTAATGAATTGACTATGAACGTTGAGGACAGAAATTTCTTTTAATAAAATGTCTCTTGGTTGTTGATTTGTAGAAAGGGATGGGTAGCAGAGACCAGAATAGGCAAAAGTCTGGGTAGATGGAGAATCAAGAGTTCTGGAATCTAGGCAGATATGGAGCAGAGTGACGACAGAAGAGGAGAAGCATCACTAATATTGAAAATGTAGTTGAGTCAATGGGTTGGAGCTCTTGGGTCCCTTAAGGGAGTGATGCTATGGGGGTTCTAGGTTAGGAGAACTGAAAGAATTAGAGGTGATCATCAGAAAAAGGGATACTTGTTATTGTGACTTTGAAGGCAGGGCACTTTTTGTTATAATAAAATCAGGGTATGACCTGTGCTTGGCCATTGTAGGATAAAAGAAATGATCATTCAGTGTTGGAAGGTCAAAGAACTGAAAGGCCAGAAGGAATTCTCCAAATGAGTGTTGATACCATCAGGAATAATTGAGGAAGTTCTGGTACAGAGGAAGATACTATACCTTGTGCAAAAAATATACAGATGACAGTGAAGTGAAGGTAGCAAATGGCAGAATCTCAGAGCATGCCCTTCAAAGAGGTGAAGATTTGTAAAAGAAAAGGACAAAAAATGATTTGGAAGTAGCAAAGGGGGACAAAGGGAACCTTGGCCTGTTTCTATGAGCTGGGACACATGGTGTATAAAATAAAAAGCAGCTTCGATGTGAGAGAGTTGTAAAGGAAGTGTCACCCTCAGGAAACATTTAAGTAAGGACTGGATAGAGGGAAGATTCTGGTGACAGAGCATGAATCCCTCAGGGCACAGTGAGAAGATTTGGGAGGAGTTGGGCTTGAGCCAGTGTTTTCTAATTTACATAAATACCATCTTGTTCTGTTTTCATCACTTTGTAGTTTGACTTTCATATCAAATGTTTACATTTCTGTAGCATTAATTCTGCTTCTTAGTCCTTCCAATGTGTCTTTAAATTCTGCTATTGTATGTGTTAAAGTACACTAAAATGGAGACCAGGCCTGAGGAATCTCTGAGCAGACAAAACTATGTAGGCCTAATAAGTGACCCCAATCTTGCTTGATTTGCAAACATGAGTGAAACTTAACTTGAGCTATCTCTTGCAAACGCCTATATCAAAGAAAAACAGAACTTAAGCTCAATTCAACCAGAAGTAGTCAACAAACTTATAATTATATAACTAGAGTCATTCCAGAGAGTTAGATCAAAGAAAGCAATTGTATAATTGCAAGCAATCAAGTAATTTCTCTGTTTCGCTTCTGCATTTACCCCATAAACATTTGCCCCTGATGATCTATCACCAGAACATCAAAACTCTTTTGGTTTGGTGTTCCCCAATTCCTGAATCGCTTCTTATTCACATAAGCTCTTTAAAATGTTGTTGTGCCTTAGATTCTTTTAAACCTATATTTTTTCCTTCACAAAATCTCTCTTTTTATCTCATTCTGCTTTTTGCCATCAGCATTTTTACTTCTAAAAGATTGCTGTTTTTCCCCACAGGTTATGTTTTCTGGAATCTATAGAGATTGCCAAATATTTTTTATACTTGCCTTGTGCTTAATTTCAGACAGTTATTTTCAGATATTTGTTTGTCTCCTGAGTTTTCAGAATGATGCATATATTTTCACCTTAATTCTATAATTTTATTCCATAAATATGAAATGATCAGTCAGAGTTTCGGTCATGCTCCATTTTATTTTCTATTAACCCTATATCAGCAAAAAATGGGCCAAGGTATACTCTAACTGGACCATGGGTATGCCCTTGTGACCCCATCCAGATGTCAGAGAAACGTGAACTGGCAAGGTGCTAAGAGCTCAGCCCTATATGAAGGGATGTTTATTAGTCAAGCTACTACACATACTGGCTCCTTGCAAATTTAGATTGGAAAATAGAGAAGAGTGAGATGTCTGTTGGGGCAGGGTTGGCTGATTACTAGTGAGAGGGGAGATGGTTACTTAAGAGAGATGCTGTGCAATCCTTAACAGAGAGTTGTTTGTTCCAAAGTCTGTCTCATTTACCAAAGCCTTGCCTATTCCATTTCATAACTCTTGCAAGAAATCTTTATTTTTCAAGTGTTTCACTTGGATAATTTCTGAGATTTACAGATTAAGGATAGGTTGGCATATGTAGTTTCTAATAATTGTATCCTCTTTTGCGAATCCAACAAAATATCTGAGTTGGGGGGTGTGGTTTATGGTAAGCATTTTAAAGGCTGCAAACTATGCAGCTTGCCGCCCCCACAATCTTGATTACAATTTATATTAGCATAATAAAAATTAGGAGAAATTTTGTTAAGAAAATTGCTTTTTAAAATTAACCTTGTTTTTTCAGTTATTTGAGTACAGGATCCTGTATTTTGTTTATTTATATGCATTATCTAATGTCTGTGGTAATTAGTTAGAACATAAGTACTTGGGAAAATGTTGGCTTAACCAATTCCCTGTGTCCAAAAGGCCTTTCTTCCTTGGCATCTATGTTGAATTAAAATGAGCCTTCACTTATCCTCATTTTCTGGAGCTGTAAAACACTAGGGTAGAAGAAAGAAGGATACGAATATCTTCAAGTCTCAGAATGTCCCTGCATTTGGGAACGTTTCCTCTTTCTGCCAACCCTACCTAGGACTACAGGAAATGTAATTCCCATTAAGCAATGTGCTAATTCCAATCTACTTCCCACCAAGTTCAGCCAATTAGTTTTGTTGCTGTTGTTTTGTTTTGTTTTTCCAAGCATTTCTATCTCTCAATGATATAGGAAGAGAAGATTGATAGAAGTATAAAAAGGAGAAGAGCCCACTGGCTGCCTTAAACAATTAGCCATGAAGTTAAAACATGGCTGCCTTTTCTTCTGGTTTAACCAAACAAGAGTTCAAATGAGTGAGGGAAGCTGACAGAATCTTTCAAAATATTTTAAAGCAATAATAGATTTACTGGCATCCTATCACAGGTTCTACTTATTGGGCTTTGCAATCCACTTTCTTTTTTTTTTTTTAAATGTAGTTAAAATGTTGCCATGATTCTGTGATTGAATGGATGATCAGACCCACTTCATGTAAGGGTCTGCTTTAAATTGTGTGCACATGTGTGTGTGTGTGTGTTTGTGTGTAACTTCCTAAGCACTTCAGGGAGAAAAATTTGTGAACAGCTGCCTGTCAGACAAATATCAAACTGCAAACTGCAATTCTCACTCTGGACCAGCTTTTCAGGGGCCAACATTTTATTTATTTAATTAAATTAATTAATTAATTTAATTTATTTATTATTTCAGAATATTATGGGGTTACAACATTTTGGTTATATGTATTGCCTATGCACTGCCCAAGTCATAGTTACAATTGTGGACATCCCACAAACTGTGCTCCCCGCATCCATTCAGTGAGAGTTTTCCCATCCCTTCCACCACTCTCCCATCTGCCTGCCCCCTGATGAATATTATTTCCATGTGTGCACATAAGTATTGATCAGTTAGAACCAATTTGATGGTGAGTACCAGTGGTGCTTGTTTTTCCGTTCTTGTGATACTTCGCTTCGAAGAGCGGGCTCTAGCTCCATCCAGGATAAGACCAGATTTGTTAATTCACCATTGTTTTTTATTGCTGAGTAATACTCCATGGTATACATACACCACATTTTATTAATCCATTCATGTATTGATGTGTAACTGGGTTATTTCCACATCTTTGCAATTGTGAATTGTGCTGCTATAAACATCTGAGTGCAGATGTCTTTATTATAGAATGTCTTTTTTTCCTTTGGGTAAATACCCAGTAGTGGGATTGCTGGATCAAACGGTAGCTCTACTCTTAGTTTTTGAGGTATCTCCATATTACTTTCCATAGAGGTTGTACTAATTTGCAGTCCCACCAGCAGTGTATGAGTGTTCCTATCTCACTGCATCCACGCCAACATTTGTTGTTTTGGAACTTTCTGATAAAAGCCAATCTCACTGGAGTTAAGTGATATCTCATTGTGGTTTTGATTTGCATTTCCCTGATAATTAGAGAAGTTGAGCAATTTTTTGTATGTTTGCTGGCCATTATTCGGTCTTCTTTTGAAAAGTTTCTGTTCATGTTCTTTGCCCATTTTTTAATAGGGTTGTTTGATTTTTTCTTGTTGATTTTCCTAAGTTCTGTATAGATTCTGGTTATCAGCCCTTTATCAGATGTGTAGCATGCAAACATTTTCTCCCATTCTGTAGGTTGTCTGTTCACTCTAGTGATAGTTTCCTTGGCTGTGCAGTAACTTTTTAATTTGATTGGGTTCAATTTATTTATTTTTATTGGTGCTGTGATTGCTTTGGGAGTCTTCTTCATAAATTCTTTGCCTAGGTCAATGTCTATAAGAGTTTTTCCGACATTTTCTTTTAGAATTCTTATGGTTTCATGTCTTAGGTTTAAGTCTGCATGGTGAGTTGATTTTTGTGAGAGGTGAGAGGTGTGGATCTAGTTTCAGTCTTCTACATGAGACTGTCCAATTTCCCCCGCACCATGTATTGAACAGGGAATCTTTTCCCCAGTATATATTTTTGTGGAATTTGTCAAAGATCAGATGACAGTATGAGGATGGTTTTATATTTGGGTTCTCAGTCCTGTTCCATTGGTCTGTGTCTCTGTTCTTGTGCCAGTACCATGCTGTTTTGGTTACTATAGCCTTGTAGTATAGTTTGAGTCTGGTGGATTGTTGCCTCCCAATTTGTTATTTTTGCTTAAGATTGCTTTGGCTAGATGGGGTCTTCTCTGGTTCCACACAAAACGTAGAATTATTTTGTCTAGATCTGCAAAAAAAAATGATGTTGGTATTTTGATAGAGACTGCATTGATTCTGTAAATCACTTGAGGTAGTATAGACATTTTAACAATGTTGATTCTACTTATCCAAGAGCATGGTAGGGTTTTCCATCTGCTTACATCCTCTGCAGGTTCTCAGAGTTTCCTTGCTCTCTCTATGTAGGTCTCTCAGCTCCTTAGTTAGATATGTTCCTAAATATTTAATTTTCTTTGGTGCTATTGTGAAAAGTACTGTGTCTTTGATTTGTTTCTTGGCTCGACTGTTATTGGTGTATATGAAGGCTACTGATTTGTGAGACTTTGCTGAATTCATCAATTCCAGTAATCTGTTGGTTGAATCTTTGGGGTTTTCTACATGTAACATCATATTGTCAGCAAAGAATGAAAGTTTGATCCCTTCTGTCAATGTTTGGACACTCCTGATTCCTCTCTCTTGTCTGATTGCTCTGGCAAGGACTTCCAGCACTATGTTGAATAGAAATGGAGATAGTGGGCAACCATGTCTGTTTCCAGTTTTAAGGGGGAACTACTTTCAATTTTTCCCTATTTGGTATGAAATTGGCTGTGGATTTATCATATATGGCTTTAATAGTTTTGAGGTATGAGCCATCTATGCCTATATTGTTAAGAGTTCTTATTGTAAAAGGAGCTGGATTTTGTCAAAAGCCTTTTCTGCATCTCTTGAGAGGATCATATAGTCTTTGTTCTTGCTTTTATTTATGTGGTGAATTGCATTTATAGATTTGTGTATGTTGAACCATCCCTGCATCTCAGGGATGAAGCCCACCTGATCATGATGAATTATTTTTTTGATGTACATTTGAATTCGGTTTGTTAGGACTTTATTGAGAATTTTTGCATCCATATTCATAAGGGATATTGGTCTATAGTGTTCTTTTCTTGTTGTGTCTTTTCCTGGCTTTGGTATCAAGGTGATATGGGCTTCATGGAATGAGTTTGGGAGGATTCCTTTCTTATCGATGTTATGGAATAATTTCTGCAGTATAGGCACTAGTTCTACTTTGTAGATTTGGTGGAATTCAGGCATGAACTCATCTGGTCCAGGACCTTTTTTGTTGGAAGATTTTTTATTACTGCTTCAATTTTGGTGCTTGATATTGGTCTGTTTAGGAATTCTGTTTCTTCCTGATTGAGCCCAGGGAGGTAGTGTGTTTCTAAGAATTTGTCCATTTCCTCCACATTTTCATGGTTTTGGGCATAGAGATTTTTATAGTATTTGAAGATGATGTTTTGTATTTCGGTGATATCAATTGTGACCTCTCCTTTTTCATTTCTAATTGAGCTTATTAGAGTCCTTTCCTTTCTACTTCTGGTCAACCTAGCAAGTGGCCTGTCTATTTTGTTTATCTTTTCAAAGAACCAACTTTTCATTTTATTGATCTCTGTATAGTTCTTTTGTTCTCTATTTCATTTAGTTCTGCTCTGATCTTGATTATTTCTTTTTTCTGCTGGGTTTAGGGTTGATTTGCTCTTCCTTTTCCATTTCCTTGAGATGATTCATTAGTTTACTGATTTGTGAACATTCTGTCTTTTGGATGTGGGCATTTAAGGCAATAAGTTTTCCTCTCAGGACTGCTTTTGCTGTATCCCATAGATTTTGATAACTTGTGTCCCCATTATCATTTTGTTTGAAGAATCTTTTGATTTCCATTGAATCTCCTCCTTGACCCAATAGTCATTCAGCAAAGATTGTTTAATTTCTATGTTTTTGGATAGAGATGTGTGCTTCTGTTGGAATTGATTTCTAGTTTTATTCCTCTGTGGTCTGAAAAGATACATGTTGTGATTTCTATTTTTTTAAATTTATTGAGATCTGTTTTGTGGCCTAGGATGTGATCAATTTTAGAGAAAGTTCCATGAGCTGATAAGAAGAATATATATTCAGTGTTATTTAGGTGGAGTGTTCTGCAGATGTCTATTAGGCCCAAATGCTGTAGAGCCCTATTTAGGTCCATTGTTTCTTTGCTTGTTTTCTGTTTGGAGGATCTGTCCAGTACTGTCAGTGGGGTGTTGAAGACCCAGCTATTATAGCATTGCTATTTATTATGTTGTCTAGATCTAGCAGTATTTGATTTATGTGCCTGGGGGCTTCTGTGTTGGATATATAAATATTTATGATACATTTCTTGTAAGATTTTTCCTTTCACCACTACATAGTGACCATCTTTGTCTTTCTTTAATTTTGTTGCTTTAAAGTTTATAATGTCTGATATAAGAATGGCTACCCCAGCTTTCTTTTGGTTTCCATTTAACTGGAAAATTGTATGCCATTCTTTCACCTTGAGTCTGAATGAGTCTTTGTGTGTAAGATGTGTTTCTTGGAGACAACAGATACTTGGCTTATATTTTTTTTAACCATTCAGCCAGCCTATGTCTCGTCAATGAGCAATTCAAACCATTCACATTTATTGTGAGAATTGATATTTAGGGGGATTTCTGTTTATCCTGTTGGGTAGGCTCTTGTTTTGTTTTACCCCTTGAGCCACCGTGAAATCTGGGTTCTGAACTTTTAGCTTTTGGTTAATTTTACACTGGCGGGTGTGTGTTGTGCTGGCTAGTGTACAATGCAGGTCTAAATACTTCTTGCAGAGCAGGTCTGATCTTCACAAATTCTATCAGTGATTGCTTGTCTGGAAAAGTCTTTATTTCTCCCTCATATAAGAAGCTTAGTTTAGTTTTGCAGGATGGAGAATTCTGGGTTGGCCTTTATTTTGTTTTAGAAGACTGAGGATGGGTCCCCAGTCCCTTCTGGCTTGTAAGGTTTCAGGTGAGAAATCTGCAGTTAATCTGATAGATTTGTAGGTTACCTGCTGTTTTCGCCTTACTGCTCAAAGGAGTGCCTCTTTCTTGTTTAATTTGGCCAGCCTAATAATTATGTAGCATCGTGAATGTCTTTTCATGTTGAGTCTCCCAGGAGTCTAGTGTGCTTCTTGGGCTTGGATATCAAGGTTTCTGGCTATGCCATGGAAATTTTCCTCTATTATTCCTTCAAATAGATTTTCCAGCCCTTCTGAATCTTCTTCCTCACCCTCAAGGATGCCTATGATTCTTATGTTTGGCCTCTCTACATAATCCCACATTTCTTGTATGCTTTGTTCATGCCTCTTGTTTTTGTGTTGTTTCTCTTCAACTGATTTATTTAGGACATAGGAGTTATCTTCCAGCTCTGAGATTCTTTCCTTTGCATGATCCAGCCTATTCTTAAGGCTTTCCACTGTGTTTTGTAGATCCTTGAATACCTCTTTCATTTCTAGAATTTCTGTTTGATTTATCCGTAATATTTAAATTTCTTTAGAAAATTTTTCATTCATTTCTTGCTTTTTTCTTGTAGTTTCTTTGTGCCAGGATTCAATTTTCTCTTGAATTTCATTGAGCTTTCTTATAATCCATAAATGAAATTCTTCTGTCATCCTACCCATTTCATTTAAGTTGGTATCTGTTGCTGAGGAACTAATGATTTCTTTTGGGGGTGATTTTTTGCTCTGATTTTTCATGTTTCCTTAGTTCTTTTGCTGATTCTTTCTCATCTGGCCTCTTGGTTGAGAGCTGGGGGTGTTAGGGCTAGCTTATGGCCCTGTCTCCAAGCCACTGAGGATTGTTCCTTGGCAGAGCCAGGGAGAGGAATAATGGTCTGTATTGCCTTAGGTGTATTTTAGCAAGTTTGGTGGACCTCTTGCATTACTTCTGACCTGTTGTCTTCACCTCTTCCTGGTGGAGTGTAGTGAGTTTGTTCACCCAGCTTGGGCTCCAAGGTGGTGGATTGTACTTGAGGGTATGAATCCACAGCTCTATAATAGCTTGAGATGGAAGGGGATATTTTTAGCTGTGGGGTTGTTCCCACTGTCATTGATTGTAGTTTGTGTGGAGTTGCCAGTTACCTAGGTATTCTGTTGTGCCTGTGGCAGGCTCTGGTCCCCCGGGTGGGGTATATGAAAGCCCCAAGCTTTGGGAGGGGCCCGGTAGCTCTCAGGGGTTACTTTGACCCTGTTCCCCCTGAGGTGGGGGGAGAAGCAAAATAGCTTGGGGCTGCAGTGCAAGAGCTAGATTGGGTAAATTCTACATAGCTCTGAGGTTGCTTATCTGGCCGCTAGGGGGGGCTGCTGCTATGGAGATCAGAGCTCTCTCTCTCTGGGCTTGGAGAGCTGCTTCTGATGGGAGGGGCCAGCTGGTGGGATTGCTGAGGTCTCTAGCCAAGTTTTTTCTTCCCTGTCCACAAACTTGGTCACTTTCCCCTCTGGACCACTTTGGGCTCTTGAGTTTTCCCACAGTTCATGTGTCTGGCCCTCTGACATTCATCAGTGACTGACAGGAGGATCTCCAATTGTGCACCCCCTTTCTACCACTAGACCCCAAGGCGAAGCAGGTGGGCATCTCTATCCCCAGAATTCTCCACCATGGGGGTGTTCCCACTAGGGGGAATATTGGCAGCTAGAGACACTCTTGGATCAAGCAAAATTCCCTAATAAAGTGGGCAGAGTTAGGGGAAGCTGCTCTGGTTAAGCCTGTGGCACTTGAGGCATTTGGATGCCATAAGAACTGGTACTTATACAAAATGAGTGACTATGGCAAGCAGCCTTCAAAATGACCAGTCTCTGGGGTATAGAAGGGCTGGGATCTGAAGAGTGGGCACTAGGACCAGCATGTAGTGGGCACGTAGGAGGCCAGAGCTGGGGAGGCAAGATCGGATGGACAGGCTACAAACTGTTTCCAATACAAAAAGGTCCCACTGATACAAATCAGGGACTTCATCCCACCTGGAACCCATGGAGACAGCTGTCCATGGCCACCAAGGGTATGGCCTGTGGTGCCCAGGCGGAAGAGTCCCCGGGCTAGGGGTTGGGTGGAGCTAGAGACCTATCTAACAGTCAGCTCCAAGCAAGGGACCTTAAAGATGGCTGCCAACCGCCAGTCTGTCATATAGTAGGGTTCAGATCACACCATGAATGCAGCTCTTCTCACCGGCCTGGGTCCCATGGAGGCAATTACCAGCAGCCCCTAAGAGTGCTCTGCATTCAACTCTTGTGCCCTGGTTTCAGGGGCCAACATTTTAAATTAAAAAACAGACTCTAAATATGCAATTTTACACAGAAGATAATGAGTGAGAAGTTGTAAATATAGGATAGGGTGGCCTCAGAAGACCTGAAAACATACCATGTGAGTGGTTACACACACATATACACCTCCTCCCACAAACAAATAAATAAAATTACATGGCTACGTGTTTATGAGGGTGTGCAAGTTTATATAAGCTAATGCTTTCTTTCAAAAATGTTCTCCTACGTCCAGAGCAAATCAAGAAAATAATATTAAATATGTTCAAATAAACAATATTGTATGATCGAGCAATAAAGACCAAACTGTTAGTGGATACTATGTAGTGTAAAAACTGGAATGATTAAAAAAGCACAGACCACACGAGTCTGTGAAATAAAGAAAAAATGATAAGTAAGCAATGAAACAATTTCTATCTTTTACTTCAGTTACAATATTTACCTGTTTTTCAATTTAAAAACTGATCTCATTAATAATTTTGACTGGAATATGAAGCTGATCAATGGCTTTGGGAGCAAATACAAACAAGTTGAGTTATTCCTTAAGTAATCATAGGAAAGAAGTGATGGGAAAGGTTAAAGAGTAGTAACAAGTTACTTATATGCCAGAGGAAGTACACAATGAGTTGTTTCAGTGTTGCATATTTAAGTGCGAATACTCTTGAAGTTCCCATAAAATTTTTGTAAATTAAGCTAAAATGTCAATGACTTATCAAAACAAAGAAAAACGTCTTTTCTCTATAATTACATTTTTGAATCAATGAACTCTCTGCAATTTGTTTTTAAGAATTACCTTTTTTCCACTGGGGTTTTCTGAGAATTAATGAGAAAAAGCTGTGAAAGCCTTTTGGTGACTGTTATTAAAAAATAATAGGGACAGTGTTTTGGTTTTCTCCTATCTTTCTCTGAGTTACCTAGGGACTAAATTGGAGAGCTGGATAAAGTGGAAGGAAATGAATAATAGCTTTGTTGTCAGGTGTATTCAGGGACATTTAAAACAAATTATTTACACTTAATTCATGCAACACCAGAATGTGATACTCAATCCCCCTCTCCCTCCATCTCACCCCAGTCTGAGGACTCAAGTGAAAGAAAAAAACTTTTTTTTCTTCAAAGCAAAAATTTAATGTCACCTTAGCTTGCTTATTCTATTCCAGTTAAATGAAGCATTTGTGTAGATGACTAGAAGATTTTTCTAGAGAATGTGTAAGGGAAAAAGCAAGATAATCAGAAACATTATTGGGTTCTTTGGTATACTTGCTTTAATTAATCAAACACTATTTACTATTCATGAAGAAAATATAGAATAACCCATATTATTTAATATAACCTACCCACTTCTTTTCAATTTTCACTTAGTATCTCAATATCTGGTAGGAAAAATATTTATAATGTTTGAAATATGATAGACCATGGACCATTATAGGATATGGAAATTTGACACTTGGTTCCATTACTTCTACATGCAAACTGAAAAAATACATCATCAAGATATAAATGGAGCACAATGAGCACCATGAGGCTCTCTTACGGCCTGTAATTTTCACATCAGCTTATATTCTCACCCAATAATAGCACCATTTTACTCACACAAAGCTTCTGTAAAAATAACTATCAAACTAAAAGAGTAATAAATAATATTTACTATGCATTATGTGGTATTCTATATACTTAATAAAATAAGCTTTTTAAAAAATCAATCCAAAGAAATATGCATTTTTATTATTCCACTGTGGTAGGCAAAATTATAAGATTTTGCCTGTGATTTCTGCTTTCTGGTATCCATACCTTTGTGTAATCTCTTTTCATTGAGTACAAGTAGAATCTGTGACTTGCTTCTAACCAATAGCATATTGCAAAAGTGAAAGGATTTTCAGGATGCAATTAAAGTACTTAATCAATTGACTCTGAGTTAATCAAAAGGAAGAATAACTTGGGTTGCCCTGACCTCATCAGATGAGCTCTTTAAAAGAGGGCCCATTCTGTCCCTGAGAGAAAAGACTAGAAGTAAGAGAGGTGCTGTCCTGCTGGCTTTGAAGCAAATAGCTATTGTGTACTGCCTGTGGAAAGAAGCAATCTCTAGAAGCCGAGGGTTTCAGTTTGCAATCTCCAAAAACTGAATATTGCCAACAACTTGAATAAGCTTCAGAGAGGATTCTGAGCTCCAGAAAAGATGGATCCTGACCAACATCTTGATCTTAGCCTAACAGGACCCATGCAGAAGATCTAGGTAAGCGAGGTCCAGACTACTGACCCATGGAAACTGTGAGATAATAACTGTGTATTGTTTTAAGCCACTATGTTTATGGTAACTTGTTATATAGCAATAGATAACTAATATGATCTTATTTTATAGATAAAGAAACTAAGAAAATAACTTGCACTCCACTGTAGCTAGTTTAACGGGGGAAACCAAGATTTACTCCCAGGCAACCTGAGTCCAGAGCTGAATGGATAATCATTTTGATTATTTCTTGAAAAGTTGATTGAGGACTCACAAAGCAACATCAACAGCAATATCAAAAATATAATATTGAATGTATAATGTATATTTTAAAATTGTATATCAAGTAGTAAAGCCTCCATGAAAAATATTTTGAACAGTAAGGACTCATCTTCTAAAACTTCAATTTGAGCTATATAATCAAGGTTTTCCTGATTGCTAATTATTGTGACTTAAAATAGTATATTCTTCAAATTATGTACTGCTAATTAAATCATATTCTGAGACTTTCTCTTTCTCAAAATACTTTTACTTTCTATACATAAAATTTCATTATGGCAGTTTTAATAAAATTAGTGCACAATTTTGCTTAAAATTACATTTTATGTAATATAGACATTTAATTTATCAAAAAAGAAATATTTGTGGTAGAATCTCCAAGGTTAAGAGGCAAAGTGATTTCTTTGGGAATGAAAACATTAACTACCATAGAAATATAGTAAAATTTTTAAAAGGAACATGAGTTTCACAAGGGACTGTTCTTGACATTTAAGATTCCCTTGTATTTAAATATTGAAAGACCTATCTTTATGTCCTTTGGTATATTACCAAAAGTCTTGTTAATTAAAATTAAACAGTCTATTGTAAACTGCTAGGCTGTGAGCAATTTTACTTCAACTATAAATTACTTCCTTGTGAGAGTTAATAGCTAAATAATGTTTTTGTGTTAAGCTGTTTATTAAAGCAAGTCATTTTGATTTATATGTGACAATTATGATTCATAAATTTTATTTAAAAAAATCAAACTATGAAGCAAAACCAAAAATCATATGGTCATCTCAATAGATGCAGAAAAGCATTCAACAAAATTCAGCACCATTTCATGATAAAAACCCTGAACAAACTTGGCATAAAGGAACATATTTCAAAATTATAAAAGCCAGTTATGACAAACCCACAGCCAACATCACACTGAATGAGGAAAAGTTGAAAGCATTCCCTCTCACTAAGAACTGGAATGAGATAAGGATGCCCATTGTCACCTCTTCTCTTCAACATAGTGCTGGAAGTCCTAGCCAGAGCAATCAGGCAAGAGAAGAAAATTAAGGGTATCCAAATGGGGAAAGAGGAGGTTAAACTATCACTCTTTGCTGAGGATATAATCTTATATCTAGAAAACCTCAAAGATTCCACCAAGAAACTACTGGAACTGATAAATGAATTCAGCAAAGTCTCAGGTTACAAATCAATGTACGCAAATCAGTAGTATTCCTGTACACCAATAATAGTTAAGATTAGAGTCAAATAAAAGACTCAATATCATTCACAATTGCTACAAAGAAAATAAAAATCTAGGAATATACTTAACCAAGGAAGTGAAAGATCTCTATAAAGAGAACTACAAAACATTGAGGAAAGAAACTGCAGATGATACAAACAAGTGGAAAAACATATCATGTTCATGGATTGGTAGAATCAACATTATTAAAATGTCCATACTACCCAAGGTGACTTACAGATTCAATGCAATTCCCATCAAAATGCCATTGTCATATTTCACAGATCTAGAAAAAAAATTCTATGCTTCATGTGGAATCAGAAAAGAGCCCGAATAGCCAAAGCAACCTTAAGCAAAAGGAAGAAATACGGAGGCATTATATCACCAGACTTCAAACTATACTACAAGGCTAAAGTAACCAAGACAGCATGGTATTGGCACAGAAATAGAGACATAGACCAATGGAACAGAACAGAAAACCCAGATATAAAACCTTCTACATAAACACCAAAATCATCTACATACACCCTGCTTTGACAAAGCAGACAGCAATATACATTGGGGAAAAGAATCCCTATCAATAAATGGTGCTGGGAAAACTGGATAGCCACATGCAGAAGATTGAGCCAGGATCCATATCTCTCACCTCTTACAAAAATTAATTAAAGATGGATAAAGGACTTAAATGTAAGGCATGAAACCATAAGAATTCTAGACGAAAATGTTGGAAAAACTCTTCTAGATATTGGCTTAGGCAAAGAATTTATGAAGAAGATCCTGATGGCGATCACAACAACAACAAAAATATATAAATGGGACTTGATTAAATTTAAAAATCTTCTGCACAAATCTCATCTGTGAAACAGACTTATGGCCTTGACTTTTTTTTTAAATTCATTTTTAATGCCTTGGAGATGTTGCTATAGATGATAACTTGGACTCTAGCCAGGTCTTTCTTATTTAATGCTTCCTGTTGATCAATATCACCTCACCAAGTGAAAAAGACAAAATGCCATTCTAAAATAAAGTGAAGCGCATTTACAAAGCCAAATGCAGAGATAAAGTAAGATTATGCAAAAGTAGTTTTTAGTTCTCAAGCAAGTACTTTGCACAACTGTGTTATCAAATGAGGCTGCCCTTAAGTGAGAGCTTACATTTAGAACATAAATGGCTTGCATAAATCCTGAGAAGGTATAGTTCCTCATGTGATATTTCCTTTTATAGAAAAAGAAAAATGCTAAATATTTGAGGGAGATAGCAGAATTCACACTATCATTTCTGAAGTAGATCTGATTTTTAAATTGCTAGAAAGAAAAAGCCTTTATGTTAAGCAAATCCACTTTATTTTATTTACCAATAGACTTCTATGTTTCTTCTTTTATTCATTAGTGGCATAAATTGTGTGTCAGTTTTTTTAATGGTTTTATCATTTCTGTATTTATTGTAAAAATCCATTTTAAAGTAATTTATAAACCAAGTTACTAAGTCACAGGAAGCTCAATGTTCTATGCCACAGATTTACCAAAGTGTGCTTCTCTATGCATGCTGCCTCCTTTACAATAATACCAGCTAATGTTTATATTAAAATTACCATGTGCTATGCAGTGTTCTAAATGCCATTTATGTATTCATTTAATTACAATAATTCTATGAAGTTGGTACTATTATTACCTAATTTTAAGGATGAGAAAAGTGTATGATAGAGAATTTAAGTTTGGGGATTGGGGATTTAAACTTGGTTATTAACTCCAAAGCGCCCACTTTTAACTACTACACTGTTGCTATAAGCTGAATTATGTCCCCTCGAAATCCATTCATATATTGGAGCCCTAATCCCCAATGTGACTGTATTGGGAGATAAGGCTTTTAGGAGATAATTAAGGCTAAATGAGGTGATAAAGGTGGGGTACTAATTTTATAGCACTGGTGGCCCTTATAAGAATACAAAAAGAGAGAGAGAGAGAGAGAGAGATTGAGCTTTACACATGCACCCAGGAAAGACTGTGCAGGCACACAGAAAGAAAGTAGAGAATCCCATCACGCTGGCACCTTGATCTTGAATTTCCAGCCTCCAGATCTGTGGGGAAAAAAATTTCTGTTGTTTAAGATACGCAGTCTGCAGTATTTTGTTTTGGTAGGCTAAGTAAACAACTGTTTTGCCCTAAAATGTGTATAGTAATTTAATCTATCCTGCAAAATTATATTTTTGGTGACCTTCTTAAATGACATTAGTCTATTTCTAGTTTCTATATATTTGTCTTCAATTAAGTAAAGGCAAAAGGCACCCAACACTCTCGTTTATGACAAAAGGCTGGGCAAACATCCTTGGCTTCCTGGGCTTTTCAGAATGTGGGAGTATCTGTGTAATGAAGGTATTAGAAATCACTTTAATCTGGAACTGCTAGAAAAAATGAGGAAAAGATATTATTAGATTTGTTTTCTCTCACTCATAGTGCTTTAATATGGACTTGATTGTCATTTCTGCTGTAATTTAAATCACACTCTTTGGTTGACATAAAAATGCTTGGTCGTTCAAATGGATTTTTGAGCTTCAAAGTGAAGCCTTGGTTTAGGCAAATTTATTCAGACTATTTAAAACTGTAAGTGCTCATTAGGCTGTTCAGAATTGGAAAGAAGTTCCCAGAGAAAACAGATCTAGGTAATGAAATAGCAGAATGGCAGGTAATTAATAAGTAGGTTTCCTACACTCCACTGGGGAGAAAGAGGAGAAACTGGCTGTGTTTGTTAAATATAGATAGAAACTACTTATGGTAATATAAATGAAGTACCTGGATACAGCATTAACAGGAAATTTTTAGTTAATACATATACTATTGTTCATGGATTAAAATATATTTTTTAATTGAAGTATATCATATCTATAGTAATGTGCATAAATCTTAAGTCCTATATACAAAACAATGAGTTTTACAACCAGATTGATATAGAGCAGTCTACATAGAATACTTCCTCTTTCACTTTCTAATTAGCAATTCCCAATACCCCAACCCCTATCACCAGAGATTAGTTTTGCCTATATTTGAACTTAACATAAGTAATCTTGTGTCTGGCTTCTTTTGTTCAACATTATGTCTGTGAGATTCACCCATGTTGTTATATGCATCAGTAGTTCATTTTTAAAAATTGCTCTGCAGTCTACAATTATATGAATATACCACACTTTATCCATTTTTTTCTAGATGGCTATATTCAGTTTTTGAATGTTATAAATAATTTTTTGAATGTTTTTGTATGTGTCTGTGGGACATATGTATTCATTTCTTTTGGATGCATCTCTAATTAGAATTTGTTTAGTTACACAGCAGGCATATGTTTAACTTTATTAGATGCTCCAACCAGTTTCCTAAAGTGGTTGTAAACAATTTATACTCCAACCAATAATGTATGAGAATTCCAAATAGTTTATATCTTTACTAACACTTGCTTTTGTCATATTTTGCAATTCTTTTTTAAAAATTTTGATAGGCTTAGGGGATACAAGTTTTTTTTTTTTTTACATGGATGAATTATATAGCCGTGAAATCGGGGCTTTTAGTGTCTCCTTTGCTTGAATAGATACAGTGTACCTGATAGGTAATTTTTGAAACTTCAACCTCCACCCACCCGCCCCCCTTCTTAGTTTTTAATGTCCATTATTCTGCTATGTGTGACCATATGTGTCCATCGTTTAGCTCCCACTTGTTAGTGAGAACATATGATGTTTGGTTTTCCATTCCTGAGATACTTCACTTAGGATAATGTTCTCCAGTTCCATCCAAGTTGCTGCAAAAGACATTATTTCATTCCTTTTTATGGCTAAGTAGTACTCGATGGCGTAATATATGTATACCATGTTCTCTTTATCCACTCTTCAGATGATGGGCACTTAAGCTGATTGCATGTCTTTGCAATTATGAATTGTGCTGTGATAAATATACAAGTACAAGTGTCTTTTTGCTATAATGACTTCTTTTCCTTTTGGCAGATACCCAGTAGTGGGATTGCTGGATCAAATGGTAGGACTACTTTTAGTTGTTTGAAGAATCTCCATACTGTTTTCCACAGAGGTTGCACTAATTTACATTCCCACCAACAATGTATAAGCGTTCCCTTTTCTCCACATCAGTGCCAACATTTATTGCTTTTTGACTTTTTATTAATGGCCATTCTGACAAGGGTAAGGTGGTATCTCATTGTGGTTTTAATTTGCATTTCCCTGATAATTAGTGATGATGAACTTTTTTTCATGTATTTGTTGGCCATTTGTCTATCTTCTTTTGAAAAAAATCTGTTCATGTCTTTTGCCCACTTTTTACTGCGGTCATTTCTTTTTATTTTCTTGCTGATTTGTTGGAGTTCCTTGTAGATTCTGAACATTAGTCCTTTGTTGGATGTATAGTTTGCAAATATTTTCTCCCATTCTGTAGGTTGTCTATTTACTCTGTTTATTATTTCCTTTGTTTTAGTTTAATGAAGTCCCATTTATGTATTTTTGTTGTTACTATACTTGCTTTTGGCGTCTTAGTCATAAATTCCTTGCCTAGAGCAATATCTAGAAGAGTTTTTTCCTATGTTTTCTTCTAGAATTTTTATGGCTTCAGGTCTTACATTTAAGTCTTTAATCCATCTTGAGTTAATTTTTGTATATGCTGAGACATAGGGATCCATCTCTCCTCCCCCACCTCACTTTTTTCTCTGTCTTTCTCTCTTATCACTCACTGGGAGAATCTAGATGCCATGTCCTAAGAATACTCAGGCAGTCAATGCAGAAGTAGGCATGACAAGTGCTGAAGCATTTGACCAACACCCAGTGAAGAACTGAGACCTCCCTCAACCATGTGAGCGAGCTGGAAATGGACCCTATGCCCACATATGATGGCAGACAGCACTGGTTGACAATTTGACTCCAACCTCAGAGTTCCTGAGCCAGAACCACTCAACTAAACCATTCCTGGATTTGTGAACCCCTGGAAACTGTGAGATAGTATATTTGTTGTTTTAAGCTGCTGAGTTTTGAAGTAATTTGTTATGCAGCAATAGATACTAATACTTTGTTGTTGCTTTTTCCTCTGGTGGATTCAAAATTTCACAACTTATTTTTAATTTTATAATTAGTTACCCTTAAATTTTTTAAGAACACATTTTAATCCCCTCTTTTTCTACCTATTTACACCTGTCTATCATCTATCCATCTTTTTTCATTCCTCTTAACTTGGTGGAATTTTTCACGTATATTTACTTCCCACCTTCATTTATTATATTTTAAGATTTCTTGAAATAATTAGTTTTATTTCAGATAATTATTGATTTTATTACACCACATTTTTTCTATTTTATGATATTCTTTAAAGTAATTTCCCTTATTAATACATATTTTATATTAATAATTATTTATACATAAAAATTTTACTGACTTCTTTACTTATCCCAGTTTTTTAAATGTCATTTCCCATTTTTGAAATATTCTGATTTATTTTTTATTGTTGTCCTGAGGTAATTTCAAACTTTTTTCCTTAAAGAACATGTGGATGCTTTATATTCTGATTCTCTCTTCATTTAATAATTCAATTAAGTGGTTCTCATACTTTAGTAATTTTTGTTTGTTTGAATATAAAATTCTTACATCTCAATCTTTGCCTCTCAATAACAGGTAGGAATTTGAATATTATCTTCTATTTGATTTTGAACATAATAATCTAATTTTATTTTTTTATTTGTTGGTAACTTGTTTATTCTCTGAAAACTTACAGAGTATTTGTTTTCTTCTTGAATTTAATAAAATGTATCACATTTTTTTAAGAGCATATCTTTTTTCTATATTTCTTCCTGGGTTTTTCCCTCTTACAATCTGAAAACTTGATTCTTTATGCACTTTAAGGAAAACATCTCTTTTTATTTTCTTGATGATTCTTTTTACTTTTTTTCATATAATCTCCTTTAGATTTCCAATTTTATAAATATTAGTTCCCTTGGATCATACCTCCGTGTCATGTTTTTACCTAATTTCCTTCTCTTTTTATTTTGCCTTACATTCAGAAAGAATTCATCAATTTGGTCTTTAAAATCACTAATTAATTTTAGCAGTTTTAAATTTTATTTTGTCCCTCAATTGAGTTTTTAATTTTGGCAAGCATATTAATTTTAAATATTTTTTTCTTAGTTCCTCTCTCTACTTAGCAAATACTCTTATTTCATGCATGAAATCTTTTCTCAAATCATCCTATGGGTAAAAAAATAGAAATAAAAATAAATTATCTCCTTTTCTTGGTACTTTCTACATTTTCTTGAGGAGGGTATGCATTTTTTTGTTCTTCAGCATGTTTCTATTCTCTCGTGATACTAATTTTTCTTATATGTTGTTAATTCTGTTTTCCACCAACATGATTTAATGTAGGATTAAATTAATCAGTATTAATCATTGATAGTCATTGCAGTTTCCTAAAAATTATGTGGATTATTTTTACATAATTTCCAGGTGATAAACATACACTTTAAAATTTGAGAATCACTTATCTAAAACACTGGCCCAAAAAATGTGATTTCTGGCAGCATTATCACCTAAGAAATTATTCAATATGCAAATTTTGAGGCCTTCCTCCAGAACTACTGAATCAGAAACTCTGAGGTAGATCCTTCAGAGTTTCTGATTCAGTGTTTTAATAAGCCCTCCTGGTGATTCTAATGCATGCTCAAGTTTGAGAACCACCAATGTAAAGGATTCTCTATAGAGTGGCTATGGATTTTCTCACAGTGTGTTCACATAGGCAACAAGTCAACAGATTAGAAGATGTTAGAGTATTTGTTCCTCCATCATCATCTTCATCGATGAACTAGAAAAACATATTGCCATGGAAACTGAGCACAGATTTCCCTGCTAGGCCTATTTGATTTTGTCCTTGTGCTTATAGTGGTCCAACTTGAGGTGGACGCACAGACCCCATTTCTTTCTCTGGCCTGTAGTGGGTTGAATTGTGTCCTTTAAAAAGACTAATTCAAGTTCTAATTCCTGGTGCCTGTAAATGTGACCTTATTTGGAAATAGGGTCTTCTTAGATGTAATCAGGTTAAGAAGACGCCATATTAGATTGGGGGTGGGGGGCCCTACATCCAATGACTGGTGGTATCCTTATAAGAAGAGGAGAGGACAGAAAGAGACACACAGGGAAGAAAGACATGTGGCCACAGAGGTAGAGACTGGAGTGATGCAGCTACAAACCAAGAAACAAAAAGGATTGCCAGGAGCCACCGAAAGCAAGGAAGAGGCAGGGAAGAATCCTTTCCTAAAGTCTTGAGAAGGAGGACAGCCCTGGCAACAATTTGATTTTTGACTTACAGCCTCTGGAACTGAAAGAGAATAAACTAATGTTGTTTTAAGACACAAAGTTTGTGGTATTTTGTTATGGTAACCCTAGGAAACTAATATAGGCCCTGATAACCATGGAAAGTCTGCCTTTTCACTCACCTCCCCTCTACCCGAACAAAGTCAAACAAGATGCTGGGTAAAATTTTAGTATAGTACACCATGTGCAGCTAAATCATCAAAAACGAAGCCATTTAGCCATCTACTGAAGATATTCCTTAAACTGGCAAGAGATCATTTTCCCCATCCCCAATGACATCTGTTCCCCTTTCCCAGGGCTTAGACCTTTTTAATTCCTCCCATTCCCTTGCTGTGACTCTCCTCACACTTCTGTCCCAATTCCACGACTGGAGGTTCTCCCTTATCATACCCTTTAAAAATAGAAATCTTGACGCCTCTGGCACAACTATGGTTTTTTTGGACCATTGTGTAGGATTCAGGTGGAACTTAGGGTGTTTATAGTCTGGAAAACAGAAATGATGAAAGTCAACAAGTTCAGCTTGACTCTGGGGGGCAGCTTACCTTTTCTCATGAGGACCCTGAATATTTTTATTTAAAAATTTAAAGCATTTAATACCCCAGAGTTAATCTCTGCCAACATTTCCATAGCTTCTTCAAATTAATTATGGTAAAAAGATTAATCTGTTTCCTTTCCAAACTTGCATTATGTTAAAAACACTCATTCTGTTTTTTTGTCTTTTTCTTGTCTACAAACGAGATGAAGATAGGCTATTCTGCCACAATATTAATTTATTTATAATAATTAAGAGAATACAGGTCCAATGAGGAAAATCTGTAAGTATGTAAAGGTGAAAAGTAAGAAAATTATTTACTCATAATCTCACTTACCTCAAAGCAAATAATGTTGTGCTCATAGTATACCTTATTTAGACTCCTCATGAACATCATTGTAACAGCTGCATAATATTTTCATTTCTGTATGGCTCTACCATAATGTATATCACTGAGAAAATAGAAGCCATCCTATGGGAGTAAAACTCTAAACTCTGTGTTCTCTGCTTGCAACTTAAATCATTGGTCCTTACCCTGTTTATTTCTTTGTATTAGAGCAGAAGTGGAAGAGCTATAAATTTCTCCCAAATTTTACCTAAATTGATGTCCCATACATCTTATTTTTTTCCCCATAACTTCAGGATCCTGCTTGATCACTTGTACCCTTTAAGTTTCCCCTAATTTTTCCACCAGAGTCAGGGTTCAAAGGACTGTGTTAACATCATTTTAAATGTGAGCCTCATGTTTTTTTTTCACTGTGCCACAATATTACCATTACTCCATTGAAACTCTGACTCAGGTCAACAGAAACTTCATTATTGCTAAATCCAAATCCAATATATACTTTTTTTATACCCTTATGTAGTTTGATTTTCTGTAGGATTTGAAACAGTATACCGCAGCCTTTACCTTGAAATATTTCTCTCCTTGGCTTCTTTGAAGAGCTATCTCCAAGTCCACCTCTGGCCTTGATGTTGTCTGCCCCACCCCGCCCCTAAATTTTCTTTGCTGACTTTATATATTGAAATTTGTAGGGCTTCTGTTGTGAATACCTATTTAGTTTCATGTGACATATTATATTAATTTCTATAAAATGTATTCATATCTTTTCATCCCAGTAACTTAATTTAAACCTTTATCAGTCCTAATCTGGATTATTGCAACAGTTCTCTCGTTGGTTTTCCTTCTCCCAGCCTTACCTTCTTCCAATTAATCATTTATATTGCTGTGAGGGTAATCATTCTACTATGTTAATTGGACCACCAAATCACTCCTGTGCTTAAAATGTTTAATAGACCACTTAACCTCATCAGGATAAAAACCAAATGCCCTCATGCATCTCTCCCTTGCTAGTCTTTACTCTTCATTTTCATCAGGTCTCTAATTTGAATTCATCCATCATGCACCAGAGTGCCTAGAGCATCCTTTCTTTTTTTTTTATTATTTTTTAAATTTTTAAATTAAAAAAAATTTTTTTTCCTTTTATTTCAGAATATTATGGGGGTAAAACACTTTGGTTGTATATATTGCCCATGTACTGCCCATGTCAGAGCTACAATCGTGGACATCCCCCAAACTGTACGCCCCGCACCCATTCAGTGAGAGTGAATGGGTGCGGCCCCTCCACCTCTTTCCCACCTGCCCACCCCCTGATGAATATTATTTCCATGTGTGACATAAGTATTGATTGGTTAGTACCAATTTGATGGTGAGTACCAGTGGTGCTTGTTTTTCTATTCTTATGACACTTCACTTCCAAGAATGGGCTCTAGCTCCAACCAGGATAATACCAGATGTGTTAATTCACCATTGTTTTTATTGTTGAGTAAAACTCCATGGTATACATATACCACATTTTATTAATGCACTTATGTATTGATGGGCACCTGGGTTGTATCCACATCTTTGCAATTGTGAATTGTGCTGCTATAAACATTCGAGTGAAGATGTCTTTATGATAGAAATGTCTTTTTTTCCCTTGGGTAAATACCCAGTAGTGGGATTGCTGGATCAAATGGTAGTTGTACTTTTAGTTCTTTGAGGTATCTCCATATTAATTTCCATAGAGATTGTACTAATTTGCAGTCTCACCAGCAGTGTATGAGTGTTCCTATCTGTCTGCATCCCTGCCAATGTTTGTTATTTTGGGACTTTTTCATACGAGCCAATCTCACTGGAGTTAAGTGATATCTCATTGTGGTTTTGATTTGCATTTCCCTGATGATTAGAGAAGTTGAGCCATTTTTTATGTTTGCTGACCGTTATTCGGTCTTCTTTTGAAAAGTTTCTGTTCATGTCCTTTGTCCATTTTTTAATGGGATTGTTTGATTTTTTCTTGTTGATTTTCCTAAGTTTTGTATAGATTCTGGTTATCAGCCCTTTATCAGATGTGTAGCATGCAAATATTTTCTCCCATTCTGTAGGTTGTCTGTTCACTCTAATGATAGTTTCCTTGGCTGTGCAGAAGCTATTTAATTTGATCAGGTCCCATTTATTTATTTTTGTTGGTGCTGTGATTGCTTTGGGGGTCTTCTTCATAAATTCTTTGCATAGGCCAACGTCCATAAGAGTTTTTCCAACGTTTTCTTCTAGAATTCTTATGGTTTCACGTCTTAGGTTTAAGTCTGTTATCCACTGCAAGTTGATTTTTTGTGAGAGGTGAGAGGTGTGGATCTAGTTTCGGTCTTCTACATATGGCCATCCAGTTTTCCCAGCACCATTTATTGAATAGGGAATCTTTTCCCCAGTGTTTGTTTTTGTCTACTTTGTCAAAGATAAGATGACAGTATAAGGATGGTTTTATACTTAGGTGCTCGGTCCTGTTCCGTTGGTCTGTGTTTCTGTCCTAGAGCATCCTTTCAACAACTTTTTTTTTGTTTGAAAGTTTCTGATAATCTGTTAGGGCTCTGTTCAGAGTTTATATGACTCTATTTATACATCCAAAGTATAGGTTAGCTATTCCTTCAATGAATTCACGTAGCTACCCATTCATAATTATCATAGCATTAATTTACCATATTGCATTTGACACAATATACAAGTCTATATTGCCTATCAGACTATAAATTCACTAAGGACAGGGACTTAGTCTTTTTCTTTTTCATATCTACCTCGGTACTTGGTACAAATTGAAAAGCCTGAAAATTTTGTTGCACAATTGAATTTACCTAAGTTTCTTTTATTGCTGTATCATATATTTTTTATTTTCCAAATTTTCTATCATAATTAAGGCAGTGATGAATGGCTCTGAAGAAATATTTGTCTGCATTTAAATATTTATTCTTAGGATAGACTCCACAAGTGAAATTACTTGTCTGAGTATTTTTTAAGTATTTATATTAACCAAATTTCCTTCCAAATAATTTATGTAAATTTAATTTATTCCAGTAGTGTGAATTTCAACATACTCTTCTTACATATACATCCAATAAAAAAATCCTCCAGGAATTATATAGGTTAAAGATGGCATTTTACTTTTTGATCAGTAAGCAATTATTGTCTACCATATTCCAGGTACTGGGAATAGTCAATTAAAGAAGAAAGATAGAAATCTTCTGCTGTGGTTTGAATGTATCCTCCAAAGTTCATGTGTTGGAAACTTAATCCCCAATGCAACAGTGTTGAGAGGTGGGACTTTTAAGAGGTGATTAGGTCATGAGAGCTCTGCCCTTATGAATGAATTAATGTTATTATTGTGGAAATGAGTTCATTATCAGGAGGGTGAGTTTGTTATAAAAACAAGTTCAGACCTCCTCTTGCTCTCTCTCACTCTCACATGCTCTTTGCCCTTCTGCCTTCTGAAATGGGATGATGTAGCAAGAAGGACCTCACTAGATGCCAGCCCTTCAATCTTAGACTTTCTAGGCTCCAGAACTGTGACCCAAATAAATATCTATTCATTATAAATTACTCAGTCTGCAGTATTCTGTTGTAGTATCAAAAAATGGACTAAGACACCTCTCTTTTTGAAACTAAGATTCTATATGAAAGAACGTAGGAATTAAATAATGTAACTACTATGAAAGCTTTATTTTCCAGCTGTGTTTTCAGTGTGTTCCTTTTACAAAGTAGCAGTTTCTCACTACAAACATGATATAACTTTTAAAATTTTAGCTTATCTTACATTTGTCCTTTGATTATTTGTGAGTTTGAAATTAGTTTTTTGCAGATATGGTCTTGAAAAGACTCCTTACTCTGATTTATACTTAATGATGACATAACTACTTTCATTTATTTAGTTATTACCATAATCCAAGTTTTCCCAACCTTGACACTATTGACATTTTGGACCAGATAATTCTTTTTTTGTTGGGGGACTATCTATTGCCTTGTAGGATGTTTAGCAGCACCTCTGGCTAATAGAGGCCAGTAGCACCACCTAGTTCTGACAACCAAGAGTATCTCTAGACTTTGACAAACATCTGGGTGGAGGGGGAAGGATATAACCCCCAATTGAAAACTATAGCTCTAAGCCCAGCATTATATATGTTACCATTTTATTTATAATGTACTAAAAATTCTTTATAACAGTTCTGCAAGGGAAACTGAGGGTCTAAGATTATGCAGCTAAAGTTAAAGAGCCAGGATTTGAAACCTGGTGTGATGGACTCAAAAGTTATGTTTTTCCCACTATTTTCTACCCCGTTTATATGTCTTTATTTGATTAGGTAATATCTTGGGATATTAGGCTCACTTAGCTACTCCCACCCCCACACTAATTTACTTATATGTAAAACCTATTTAGTGCATACATACCCTTATGACTACAGTCAGTCCAAGCTAAAATGCTTTTTCCCCAGACATTCTGAGTCTTAATTTAGCTCCAAGTCCAGCCATTTTATCTAAGATTCTTGTTTGATGATTGAGTGTCCTCTGTAGTAACACTTTAGAATGCTTTAGCCCCATTTTTCTATATTAGGCTTCTATTATTTCATTTTCAGCATTGACTCCCACTTTTCTATCTTTTTCTTCCAATTTACTTCTGTATCTTAGTTTCTATCTTTCTGTCCATTTCTATTCTGAGTATGTTAATTTCTGATTTGAGATTTTTTTCTTCAATGTAAATGCTTTAATTACATTTAATCATGTTGATATTTTGTTTTATAGTCTACCTTTGCCTTAATGATTGGTTTTGCAGAGATTATTTTCACCAGTTGAGAAGTTTTCTCATAACTTCAATAGTTTTAATAGTAGCATTTTAATGAGTTTTCCTGTGGTTTTATGCTTATTTTTATTTTCATTTTTTTTTTAGTGTTGGGGTCTTGCTCTGCTGCCCAGGCTGGTCTCTAACTCCTGGGCTCAAGCAATCCTCCTGTCTCAGCCTCCCAAATAGCTGGGATTATAGGTGTGCAATGGCATGCCCAGCCAATGCTTATTTTTAAATGATTTTATTTTTTCTGGACCAGAAATAACAGGCATATGTGCATGGGGGGGGTGTAAGCTATTTATATGGCTTATTACATTTTCTAGTTCAAGAGGATAAATTTCTTAATGGTACAGTAAAAGATAGTGCCTTTATTATGAGTGACAGTGTTTTGATACCATGATACTCTTGTTTTTTTAGGATCCTTAAATTCTACCATTTGATCCCTTCTTTCCCATTGCCACAGTGCCTCCAGTGAGTGCCTCCATGGAAGTGATGAATTCCCCTAAGAAGTGACGCATTCCTGAGACTTTCTCTTCTACTGTCAATATGCATGCTCCTTCCCTTTGATTTCCTAGGAGGCAACACTCTTATTCATAAGGACTCAGTACTTCCCCCCAACTACTCTGGGATGCTCTCTGAGCATGACTTTATCTGTATTTCACCACCACTAGACCCTTGCTGCATTCTTATCTTTTCTGTGTAGTTTCCAATATTTCACTCTGGATTGGACTCCTGAGCTAGTTGCCTTTGAGTTTCCAATACAACAAATTTCAAATGGAAATGGAAATTTGTAGTATTTTATTTTCTCCTATCCTCCCTTCACCATCCTCCCCTAATGTTAACATTTTGCACAATTATAGTACACTATCAAAACCAGGAAAAAATGGAATTGCTACACCCGCAGAGTTTATTTAGATTTTACTAGTTATGCATATGCTCATCTGTGTGTTGTGAGGGTTAGAGCTATGTACTTTATTATGCAACCATTGCCACAATCAAGACTATTAATTGTACCATCACCAAAAGTCTCCTTCATGCGATCACTATATAATCACCCATTTCCTTTACTCTGCCTCTCAAATTCATAACCCCTAATCATTAATTACCTCAAATTATTATTTTATAATAATTTGAGATAATTATTATCTCAAATTCATAACCCCTAATCATAACCCTAATCATTAATCCATTCTCCATCTCTGTAATTATGCTGTTTAATGAATGTTGAATAAATGGCATCATGCAGTGTGTATCTGTTTTGTCTCACTGAACCCATGGCTGGAATTGCCCCAAAAGCAATGGCCAGAAAGTTCCTACAAAAAAGTGCCCCAAGCCATCACGACATGGAGCTGGTTGAGATTCAAACAAAAGAAGCGCTGAACACCAGGATAGTCAGTCCAAAGCATTTATTAGGGGAACTTACTAAGAGTGCTGCAGCAACTTCATGATGGACAGCGAGAAAGAGGTGTTCTACCTACGTATGTCCACAGAAAGGGGGTCAGGGTTTGGAATTTTTATTAGGGTTTAATAAATTTGGCTCAGGGCCAGGGCCAGTTTGTTTCACTGTTTTGGGCAACAACCTAGATACCATTATCGGTGCCTGGGAATGTTCAAGGCCCCAGTTCAGGTTCGAGCCTGCTCGGAAAAATCTGCAGGTGGCTTAATCACAGATTGGTCAAGCTGATCTGTGATTTTCAGTCAAGACACAAACAAAGAGTGAGGGCATCTGGAATACCCTACAGTACCATTTTGTGATTGGCTTTTTCTGCTCAGCATAATATCCTTGAGGTTCATCTAAGATGTTGTATATATTAATTGCTTGTTCTTTTTTTATTTCTGAGTAGTATTCCATGGTATGAATTTACTATAGTTTGTTTAGCCATTCACCCATAGAAGGACATTTGGGTAGGATCTAGTTTTTGGTTATTAAGAACAAAGTTGCTCTGGACATTTCCCTATAAGTTTTTGCATGAAAATGAGTTTTCATTTCTTTGTAATATTATCCAACTAATTTATAAAGTTATGCCCACACTAAAACCTGCATGTGAAATTTTATAGCAACTTTATTTATAATTGCCAAAAATTAGAAGCAACACAGAAGCCCTTCAATAAATGAATTGATAAAATGTGTGGTATTCCCATCTGTGTCCTCAGAGTCAGGCTTACCAACCTCATTCCCATGGAAGATCCTGAAATGGTCCTGTAACTCAGCTCCAACCACTCTCAGCTGTGGTCTGAGAGCTGTTCTGCCTGTTCAGGAACCCACAAAAGACACACCAATCCATGTCCCTAGAGGCAGGCTTGCTGACCTCAGTCTGACTGCAAATCTTGAAGTAGCTCTATGACTTCACTCCAGCCCTGCTTACCATGATCCATGGCAGTTCTACCTATCCATGTACCTTGCAAGAGAAACACCCATCCATGCCCCCAGAAGCAGGCCTGGAGACATGGATCTCAGCCGTGGGCCCTGAAGAAGCCATGTGACTCAATTCCAGCTCTTCTTATCCACAGTCCAGAGCTAGTCTTGCCAGTAAATCAGTGAACCAGCAAGAGACTTCCAAGGGGCTCAGAGGGTATAGCACCCACCAGTAAAAGCCTTCCAAGGGACTCAGAGGTTATAACACCTATCTGCACAACTGGTAACAGGCCCACCATCTGTGGCCCCCGCTGCATATCCTGAAGTGGACCCTTGTCCTAGCACTAGCCCCACTAACCAAGGTCCTGGAGCTGTCTTATCTTTGCAGGTATCAGGCAGGATCCATCAAAAAGGTCTGCCAAACATGGACCCAATTTTGAACCCCACTGTGGACCTTCATTTGAGGCATTCACGTGACTTGGCTTGAGACCTGCTTGGCTGTGATTCTGGAGAAAATCCCATTGGCCTGGGGGCATGATAGGAGAAGATTTTAACCTGTCAAACTAGTCTGTAAAGACAGGAAGAGGTGTTTTTGCTTTAGATAAGTAGACACAAATACCAGGCTACATGGATTACAAACAATCAAGCAAACATGACACCACCAAAGGAAATTTAAAAAGCTCCAATAACTGACCCTAAAGAAATGAATATGTACACATAACTGGACAAAAAATTCAAAATAATCATCTAACATATGTTCAATGGAATGTAAGAAAACACACATAAAACCACTAAACAAAGTCAGGAAAACAATAAATGAACAAAGTGAGAAGTTTCATAAAGAAATAGAAACCACAAAAAATGAACCAAATAGAAATCTTGGACCTGAAGAATACAAAGACAGAACTGAAATTTTTAATAGCGAGCTTCAGGAGCAGTTTTGATCATGCAGAAAAAAGAATCAGTGAGCTCTAAGACAGATCACTTAAAATTTAGCCAGCTAGAAAAACAAAACAGAAAAAAAGAATGAAAAAGAAGGAAAAAAGGATTAGGACCTGTGGGACACCATTAAGCAAATAAATATACACATTATGAAAATGCCAGAAGGAGAAGATACCAAGAAAGGGGAAGAAAGGTTATTGAAAGAAATAGTGGCTGAAAACTCCTCATGTCTTGGAAGGGATATGGACACCTAGCTTCATGAAGTTCAAAGGTTTCTAAGTAAGGCCATGCCAAAGAAGGCTACCCTGAGACACATTATAATCAAATTGTCAAAAGTCAAAGACAAATTTGAAAGCAGCAAGAGAAAAGTGACATCACATACAAGGGAACATCTATGATACTATCAAAAGATTTCTCAATACAAAACTTGCAAACCAGGAATAGGTGGGATGATATATTAAAAGTGCTGGAAAAAAACCTAGCTAGACAAGTATACTATACCTGGAAAAGCTGTCCTTCAGAAAGGAAAGAGAGATAAAGATATTGCCAGACAATCCAAAGTTGAGGAAGTTCGTTACCACTAGACATGCCTTGTAGGAAATGCCAAAGGGAATTATATGAGTTTAAACAAAAGGAACTCTAAGTAACAACATGAAAACATATAAAAGTATACAACTCACTGGTAAAAGTAAATATATAATCAAATTCAAAATACTCTAATACTGTAATGGTGATGTGTAAATAACTTTTAACTCTAGTACAAAAGTTAAAACATAAAAGTATAAAAATAACTATAGCTACAAAAATTTGCTAACAATACATAATATAAAAAGGTTAAAATATGACATCAATAGCATAAATTTTGTGTGTGTGTAAAGTAAAAAGTGCAGAATTTTTGTATGTGATTGAAGTTAAATTGTTATTGGCTTAAAATAGATGTTTCAAAGGCTTTGTTCATTCTTTTTCAGTCTTTTTTCCTTATTTTTATCTGACTGCATTATTTCAAAAATCCTGTCTTCCAGTTCTGAGATTCTTTCTTCTGCTTAGTCTAGTCTATTATCGAACCTTGCAAATGTACTTTGTATTTCCTTTAATGAGTTTTCCAACTCCAGAATTTCTGTTTTTTTAAGACATCTATATCCTTGATAAATTTCTTATTCATATCCTGACTTGATTTTCTGATTTCTTTGTATTGGTTTTCAGACTCCCCTTGCATCTCATTGAGCTTCTTTAAAATCAATATTTTGAATTCTTTATCTGGCATATTGAGGGGTCCTTTTTGAATGGGATCTGTTGCTTGACAGATCTGTTGCTTGTTGCGGTCCTTTGGTGGTGTAATATTTCCTTGCTTTTTCATGTTTCTGGTGTCATTTTTTTGATATCTGTGCATCTGGTATAGCAGTCATTTCCAACTTTTTGAAATTGCTTTCATAGGGGAGAATTTTTTTCTGAAGATGTATATATGTTGTTGATTGAGTAGGACACTTTGGCTGTGATTTTGGGTGCCTGCACTACTGTGATCCTTGTTATGATTTCTGTAGCAGTACACAGGGTCAGTGGTATCTGTGATTTCTTCAGTGGCTTAGTTGAGGCTGTTGTGAAGTTTTGCCGGGGACTTGGGTGCCAATTGAACCAGTCTTCAGGCCCCAGTGGTGGCATCAGTGTGCTGAGTGTGCCTGTTTTTAGGCCCCAGAGCAGCTTACACTGGCACCAGTATTAGCGGGTCCTAGTGGGATGATTCTTGGGCCTCCAGGTAGCTTGCTCAGAGACTACTTGTGGGAGGAATAGGCCGGGTATGCAGGCAGGTTCTCAGGCTCCTGAGAAGCTTGTGTGATGTGGGTGATGGCAGTAGTGGTGGTGGAGTGACCCACTGGGACCTAAAGCATCCATGTTGGCATTGCGGGTAGCTGTGATGGATTGGGCAGGATAGTCTTCAGTCCCACAGCTGCCCCTAGCAAGATGGTGTTATGTTCCTAAGTGTGTTTAGGAGAGATTGGTCTTCCCTGTACCTCTCTGGCCTGGTGTGGCTGCAGTGCTGTCATCTCAAATTCAGCCTGAGGGTAGGATGCAGCCCAGTGTTAAACCCTTAAAATGGCACCAGCTGTGCACCTGCAACCAGAGAGGGTGGGGCCTGACTCAGGCAAGCAGCATGAGCAAGAAGCTGCGGGGAGTGTCGTCCTCTCATATCTCAGTCTCAGATCAGTATGTCGCAGGGAGGTGGGTATTGTCTTAGGTATGTATGGGAGAGCCTGGTTCCCAAGTCCCTCCTCAGCCAGGTGGCAGCAGCTGCCATGTCAGCCCAAAATTAACATGAGGGTGGGGTGCAGCCCAGCATTAAACTTTCAAAATGGTGCCTTAGGCTTGTGATCAGGGAGGGCAGGGCCCCTTCCAGGCAAGCAGGAGCTTCTCCTGCCTCTCAGTCAGTCCCTTGTTGGGCAATCTGCCTTGAACCCTTTCCTTACTTACTTTTGGTTCTTCCCATCACTTCTTTGGTGAATCCTAGCATTCTCTGCTAGGTGATCTGTTCAAAATATATATACTTGTTATTCTGGTCCCTCTTCGTGGAGGAGGCACCTACTACCTGCATCTAGTTGGTCATCTTTATTGTATCTCCTAAAATCAGTATCTTTAAAATGTATGTGCACTCCCATGTTCATTGCAACATTATTCACAACAGCCAACATATGGAAACAATCTAGTGTCTACCACTGGATAAAAGGATAAAGAAAGTCTGGTACATATATACACGTACAATGGAACATCATCAGCCTCAAAAAGCAAATTCTGCCATTTGCAACAACGTGGATGAAACTGTAGGGCATTACACTAAATGTAATAAGGCAAACACAAAAAAACAAATATTTTATGATCTAACATATGTATAGTATTTAAAAAGTCAAACTTATAAAAGCAGAGATTAGAACAATGGTTGCCAGTAGCTAGACAGTTGGGGAAGGGAAGAGTTGTTGGTCAAAGGTTATGAACTTTTAGTTATAAGATGAATAAGTTCTGGGGACCTAATGTATAACATATTTACTATATGTAATACTGTATTATTTACTTGAAATTTGCTAAGAGAGTAGATCTTAAGTGTCCTCACCATACACCTACAGTAGCTATGTATGGTGATGGATGTGTTAATTAATTTAATTGTGGTAATTATTTCACAGTGTATACATATAGCAAATCACATTGTACACCTTGAATATATACATATTTTTATTTGTCAATAATACCTTAATAAAGCTGAAAAAGAAAACGTGTAGCTTTCATAAAATGGAATATTATCCAAGTATAAAAAAATGACTTAAAGTCACAAAAATAAATAGATGGGCCTTAAATGAACTTTACTTAGTAAAAGAAGCCAGTCTGAAAAGGTTACTTAGTATATGATTTTATTTATATGACATTCTAGAAATGGCAAAGCTATACAGACAAAATAAAAAACTGATTGCCAGAGGCTGGAAGGGAAGGGATGGAGAGAAGTTTTAATAGGTGATGCAAAGGGATTTTTAAGGTAAAGCTATACTATATGATACTGTAATTGGGTTTAATTGATATTATGCATTTGTCAAAACACAGAACTTTGCAGCACAAAGAATGATTAATGTTTGCAAATTTTAAAAAAGAATCTCTCTACCCCTAGAATTCACCACATGGTCATCCCTCAAGTCTGTTCTGGATCTAGAAATTCAGTAATTCAACTTAAATTTTATTTCTTCATTATTGCTGAGATTTTTTTCAAATATTAATTATCTTTTTGAATTTATTTCCTTTAAATAGTCTGTTATATCTGTGCTTCCTTTCTTATTGGGAGGTTCATTTTTCTTGTTTTGCTGTGTAAATTCTCTGTGTATTTAATCATATATACTGCAGATTTTATAGATCTTCCAAGTTTGTTGTTATCTTTTAAAATTTTTTCCACAGAAAGGAGCTTTAAGTTTGTAGTTTCTTTTATGCAGTTTAAATGCTTGCTTAATTTTGTTGTAATAATTTATAATTTTTCTAAAATACTTTCTTCTAAATTTAAATTTTTTTCCAAACTAGATACCTGAGAAGTAGCTCTCATTTTCTTCTAGTTTTTTAATTCTTGATTTTTATTTATAAAAATAGAAATCTATAAAGAGGTACACCTCATTTCTCCCACAGGGAAGGGGAGAGAATATTATGATTTCCAATGAGTCAGAGGTAGAGGAATATTAGTTTTAAAAACTCAGCCTTTTTCTGGGTATTTTCATATGGTTTCTTAGAGAACATGTTGGCTATACCTCTCTTAATGTTAATTAAAGCATATTATGAGAGATATTACTGATTAATATGTGTTATACAAGTGAATTTTATGAATAAATTTTTAAAAAGGTTGAGAATCACTGATTGATCTACCATCTGTCTATCTAGCTATCATTCATTCATCCATCCAAAAAGCTAACCAGTTGTTGTAGTATTGTTTTGGTAATCCTTTTCTTTCTTTACTGATCTGATGCTGGCTTTATATTTATTTAATTTCTATATATGCCAAAATTGGTTTTTCTGGGTAATTTTTCCATACTACTGATAATGTTCTGGTTCTAAATCAGTACCCTATTGACTTAATTATTTACCTTTACTTGTATTTAATATATCTTATGGCAAAAACTCCTTGTTACTCTCCTTTTTCAAAATGATTTTGTTGGACTTCCATTTAAATATGGCAATTTGAGTTCATGCTTTGCTTTCTTAAGATCCAAATAAAATAATTATAAAGAAACAAAAATGGCATAAATCCAAAAGAGTGAAAAGACTCTACAAGGTAATGGAAGTGAATGATATATCATGAAATAGTAGAAGAAACAAAGTGGATTAAAAAAATGATAATCGATATGGCAAGGCAGAAAATTTTAGCATTAAATTAATGAGGAAGGGAACACAATGAGAACTAAACTCATTAACCTTGCAGAACCCATGCGATGCTTAAAATTTGGATGTATTAGCTTAATGAAAGTAGGGTGGAGGCACTGGATAGAAAATGAGGGAAAACTAGTTAAAAGGATTTCATCATGGAGCAGCATCTCAGCCACATCTTGCACAATGAGGTGATTACCTCTTTTCCACCTAGAGATTGAGGTCCAGATCTATTCTTAGGAAGCCACAAGGAGATTCTCCTAGCAAAATTAATAGCATAACATAAAGCAAGGAGATAGAGGAAAGCATGGGATCCAGGAAACATTAAGTCCAAACCAGAAAGTGTTAAAGGAAAGTTTTCAAAAAAGATTTGTGCAGCAGATCTAGATCAAGAAAAGGAAAAAGGGAAAATTCATAAATTATCTGACAAATCTGAGAATTCTGAATAACAAATTTATACTATTTTTGTGGTGGATCTAATAGAATGGCTTGAAAATTTTAATGAACAGTTTAAAGAAAAGTATACACCTGGGAAAATAAGGAAATAATTAAACCTATTAAAAACAAAAGTTGTAGAAAGGAAATATAAGTAAACACATACAATGACAACACTTACCTGCTCGTAGTAGTGTAAACACTAATATTATTGTATCTGAAATTATTAGTGTCTTCATAAATTAACTATTGTTATTAATACTATTATGTCAAAATGATAGAGGATGTTAAGTTGATATGTGTTTGCAAAATGACTAAATCCTTAACAGTAACAGTAACAGTATTAATAAAATGCTGCTATTTTGTATAATCTACCACTAAATATTATTTTGTCTCTTTTTTATATGTGCATGTACTTGACTTCTTTAAAAGAAATATTTTTGGGCATTCATACCTATTTAATTTTCTAAATGACATTTAAAGAATTTTGTATAGTTAAATTTTATTAGGATATTGATTTGAATTACATTTAAAGTACAAAATAATTTATGAAGAATTAACATCTTTATAATTCAGTCTTCCCTCCAGAAATTGTTTATTCAACTTCTTTTAATCATCTATGACTTCAGTAGAGTTTTGTATCATTGATTTTTTCATTGTATCCTCTACATTTCTTAAATTTTGACCTGAGTATTTACTTTAATCCTTGTTTCCATTGTAAATAATCTTTTTAAAAATAAGTTCAGTTTCAGTGAAGGAAAAAAGAACACTAGTATTATATTTTAGGCTCCAACTATTTTTTTTCTTTTTGAGACAGATATTACTCTGTTGTTGGGCTAGAATGCAGTGGCATCATCATAGCTCACGGCAACCTCAAACTCCTGGGCTTAAGCAATCCTTCTACCTCAGCCTTCTGAGTAGCTGGGACTACAGTCATGCACCACCACGCCTGGCTAATTTTTTTTCTTACTTTTTGTAGAGAAGGGGTCTGGTTGTTGCCCAGACTGGTCTCAAACTTCTGGCCTCTGGCCATTCTCCTGCCTCAGCCTCCCAAAACGCTATGATTACAGGCATATGACACTGCGCTGTGTTTCCAGCTATTTCTAAACTCTATTGATATTTTAATATTTATTTTGTTCCCAGTTACTTTACTAAATACTTATTAACTCTAATCTCATTTATTAGTCCCTTAGATATTATAGACATAAAATAACATAGCCTACATATGATAATTTGGTTTCTTTTCTTTTTCTTTGCTAGCTTTGTGTCATTTTATTTTCAAGCCTTATTGCATTGCCATCAAACATCATAAAAATAGATAAACAATTGACCCTGATTCTAAAAGAAATGTCTGTAGCAATGCTGCACTGTTAATTTCTAAATTTACACTAAATTTCTAAACTTCATTTTCTAAATGTCTACTGAATTTCTAAATAGTTTGTTTTTCCAAGAAAATGTTTTTGCCTACTGCCAACTGAAGCTATTTACTTCATAGCAGTGACATTTTTACCCTGTGGGATTTCTGATATTCATCAATTTTCCCCTGTGTTGGCTATATTGTTTAGAAGGAAATGATTGAACATTCATGGCTGTTTGACAGAAAGGAGCAGTTTGGGTTTTTTTCCCCACATAGTGCTTTCTAATTTTTGAAAACCATAAACTGTACAGTACTTTTGGGCTCTCAGTCTTGGAGTAATGCCAATACTGAGCATGTATTCTCATGCTCTATATGATGTGCATTCACATTCATTCATTCATTCAACTACAATAAGTCAGACACTATTTAAGGAGGTATAGATAAGGCAGTGGGTAAAAAGACATCCTGAACTCATGGAGTTTACATCCTAGTGGAGGGAGATAGGAAATGAACAAATAAATGTGTGAATAGGTAGTATTTTAGATTATAAGGACGAGGGAGAACAAGCACAAAAGGCAGGAAAGGTAAAGAATGGAGTAGTTCTCCTTGTAGAGATCTTTCACCTTCTTGGTTAAGTACATTACTAGGTATTTTATTTTCTTTGTAGCTATTGTGAATGGTATTGAGTCTTTGATTTGACCCTTGGCTTCACTGCTATTGGTATATAGAAATGTTACTGGTTTACGTATAATGATTTTGTAACCTGAGACTTTGCTGAATGTATTTATCAATGAAACTTTTGGTGGAATCTTTGGGGTTTTCTAGATATAAGATCATATCATCAGTGAAGAGCAATAGTTTGACCTCCTCTTTCCCAATTTGGATACCATTTATTTCTTTCTCTTGCCTGATTGCTCTGGCTAGGACTTCCAGCAATATGTTGAATAGAAGTGGGGACAGGGGCACCCTTGTCTTGTTCCAGTACTAAGGGGAAATGTTTTTAACTTTTCCCCATTCAGTATGATGTTGGCTGTGGGTTTGTCATAGATGGATGGCTTTTATAATTCTGAGATATGTTCCTTCTATGCCAAGTTTGTTCAGGTATTTTATCATGAATGTGCGCTGGATTTTGTCAAATACTTTTTCTGCATCTATTGAGATGATCATATGGTCTTTGTTTTTGCTTTTGTTTATATGGTGAATCACATTTGTTGATTTATGTATGTTGAACCATCCTTGCATCCTGGGATGAAGCCCAGTTGGTCTTGGTGGATTATTTTTTTGATGTGCTATTGAGTTCAGTTTTCTAGTATTTTATTGAGGATTTTTGCATCTATATTCATAAGGGATATTGATCTTCAGTTTTCTTTTTTTGTTGTGTCCTTTCTTGGCTTTGGTCTCAAGGTGATACTGGCTTCATAGAATGAGTTGGGGAGGATTTCCTCCTTCTCAATATTATGGAATAATTTCTGTATTATGGGTACCAGGTCTTCTTTGTAGATCTGATAGAATTGGCTGTCCAGGGCTTTTTTTTGTTGGAAGTTTTTTTTTTTAATAATATTACAATTTCAATCTCACTGTTTTGGTCTGTTCAGGAGTTCTATTTCTTCCTAGTTGAGTTTTAGGAGGTTGTGTGTTTCCAAGAAACTGTCCATTTCCTCTACATTTTCTAGTTTATGCATGTAGAGATTTTTGTAGCATTCATGGATGATGTTTTGTATTCCCGCAGTATCAGTTGTCATGTCACATTTTTCATTTCTGAGTGAGCTTATTTGGGTCCTTTCTCTTCTGTTCTTGGTTCATCTAGCAAGAGGTTTGTCAATTTTGTTTATCTTTTCAAAGAACCAACTTTTTGTTTCATTAATCCTTTGTATTTTTTTCCCCCAATTTATTTAGCTCTGCTCTGACCTTCGCTATGTTTTTGTCCTGTTGCTGGCTCTGTGTTTGGTTTGTTCTTCCTTTTCTCTTTCCTTGAGGTGTGACATTAGGTTGTTAATCAGTGATCTTTTAGTCTTTTGGATGTAGGCATTTAAGGCTATGAATTTTCCCCTGAGGAATGCTTTTGCTGTGTCACATAGATTTTGATAGCTTGTGTCCCCTTTGTCATTCAGTTCATAGAATTTTTTTGATTTCTATCTTAATTGAATTTTTGACCCAATAATTTTTTAGCAGCAGGTTGTTTAATTTCCGTGACTTTGTGTAGGTTTGAGTGTTTCTCTTGTGATCGATTTCTGGTTTTATTTCACTGCGATCTGAGCAGGTACATGGTATGATTTTGATCTTTTTGAATTTGTGGAGACCTGTTTTGTGGCCTAAGACATGATCAGTCTTGGAAACCATCCCATGTGCTGCTGAGAAGAATGTGCATTCTGTAGTTTTTGAGTAGAATGTGTACCCCAGTTAGAATGGCTTTTATTAAAAAGTCCAAAAACTATAGATCCTGGGGTGGATGCAGAGAGAAAGGAACCCTTATACACTCTTGGTGGGACTGAAAATTAGTACAACCCTTATGGAGAACAGTATGGAGATTCCTCAAAGAACTAAAAGTGGACCTACCATTCGATCCAGCAATCCCACTATTGGATATCTACCCAAAGGGAAAGAAGGCTTTTTATCAAAAAGATACCTGCACTCTAATGTTTATTGCAGCACAATTCACAATTGCCAAGGTGTGGAATCAACCCAAGTACCCATTAATTCATGAGTGGATTAATAAAATGTAGTATATGTATACCATGGGGTACTACAAAGATGAATTAATACCTTTTGAAACAATCTGGATGGACCTGGGGACCATTCTCCTAAGTGAAGTATCTAAGAATGGAAAAACAAACACCACATGTACTCACTATTAAGTTGGAACTAACCAACGAGCACAGAAGTGCACAGAGGAAAGTAACATTCAGTGGAAATCAACTGGGGGGAAGGGGGTGGAGGAAAGGGGCAAAAACCTACCTAATGGGTACAATGAACACTACTTGGGTAATGGGCACACTTATAGCTGAGACTCAAGCATTACAGAAGTGATCCATGTAACCTAAAACATTTGTACCTCCTTAATATTTTGAAATTTAAAAAAATAATAATATTTGAATAGAAGCCTCAATAAGGGAAGAGAAAGAGCCATGTAATTCTCTGGAGGAAAAATGATGTAGGCCAAGGAAATGTTTAAGGTGTGGAGCCAGTGGTGTCTGTCTGGGTAGCCTTGGGACAGACAGAGAGGGGAGATGTGTGGGGTCCATGTAGCTATTGACCAGGTCACTGGGGCTGTGTAAGTTCTGAATTTTATTCTGAGTGGGATGATGTTTCAGTTGGAATTAGATTTTGTCCCATGTAATACAAATCTAAATATCTGTGGCTCAAACAGTTAGGAATTCATTTTTCTCTTGTATAAAAGTCTGGAGATACACACTTGAGAGCAGGAATTTTAGCTCTGACCTGCAAATTCCTGTGGGAGGTGAGGACCTCTAGTTCATGGTTTCAGCCTCCCTCAGGCTCTAGGCAGCAGACTGAAAGAAGGACAAAGTCTATAATACAGATCATACAACAAACCACATTTCCTGCATGTAGAAGTAACTTGAATGTGTTGGTAGAACTCATCTTATTCCAATTTCTAACATTTTTGCCTACACTTATCAGATTCTTCTACTTACCTGCAGTTCATTTTCAGCATGAGCATTTTCTTATATGGATAGATGAGGCTTATGGAGGTTCCAGAGCTAAGTGCTGGTTGCCCCCTTGACCTCATCTGCTGTCTGAATACAGTTTGGAGAAGGTGCTGGCTTTATTGTTGGGAATAACTGTATCTGTCATTGAATCCTAACAGTTTTCTTGGGAATTCTGTGGGATGGGGAATCGAACTGGATCATTAAAAAGTATAGACACATTTTCCAGTTAGCAAGAGATTGGGGAAACAGAAATGTTAAATAGAATTAGGGAATATCTCCTATTGTTAAACAAGAAAGTGACTCTTTTGTTAGAAAAACACACATGAACACATATCCACAGACCATCACAAACACACACATAAATGTACTCTCTCCTTTATTTTTAGGGTATTTCCTGAAAAAATTTAGTGACAATATTATAATTCACAGAGGAGTGAATGATTGATAAACTTTATCATTTCAGAGGTTATTTGAATCTCTAAAAATAATATACATTATTATCTAAATATATATTTTAATTAGAGGAGTATGTAAAAATATTAAATATATATCATATATATTCATATTTATCTCTGCTTATATATAAATTATGTCTGATTTTTATGTATATAATATCTGACATATATATTTCATGTATACATAGCTAGATTGGTGATAGATATATGTATAAATATAGATAGAGATATATACACTAGGAGGCTCTCAGGATCCCATTGCTTACTCCAGATGGCTCCCTGAGACAATTTAACATCCAGAAATTGATTACATGCCCAGGATTGGCATCTTTTTGAAAAAAGCAGCCATCCTTAGCTTTGAATTAGCTCTATACTACATGGCTCAGTAAAATTTAAGTGTCATTCCTATAGGGTAAGAGTGTGTTAGCATGTAAAGTATTCAAAATCATGAATAAAAGCCAGGAAGATCTCTCATTTATATTGTTTTTGTAATAATTTAAATTTAAAACTTCAGTTTTAGGGTCAGCTGATGTGTCAGAACAATGTATCACACAATCAATGTTCTTGGTACTTTACATTTAGATAATATTATATTAACCTTTCTGTTCCACTTAACTTGCTAAAAGCATAACTTACTTTAGTATGTATTTGTATCTTTGTAGAAGTACTATGATTTTTTATTTTACTGTCTTCTTTGGATTTCTAGGAGGTTTGCTACATTACTAAGTCTGACAAAACCCTATAAAAATGTGATGCTAAGGAGCCCATATATTTTTACCAACTTTTCATGTGAAGGAAGACCATTGCTGATTTCCTTATATTGTTGACAGTAGTATTGTGAAGAATTATTATTTCAAATTCTACTGAGATACCAGGGAAGGAGTGGTAAACTAGAACAAGCAAGTTAAGGAGACTCTTGAACTTCATTTGGAATTGGTTTACCCGGCAGAGTGTGGGGGCAAGGTACTCATCAACTTAATGTCTTATCTTAAAGAAAGGGTGTTTTGTTCCATGTCAAGTGTTCTAGCATGACTCAGAAAGTAAATGTAGAACTTTGAGTCTGTTTAGAATTTTTTTCCCATTCTTTGTTTCTGTACTATGCTTTTGAACAACAGGGAACAAATAGAAGTGGTAGAATTTCACAGCAGCAATAAGAAAAGAAAACTGAAGCCAGATCAAGAAGAGAGCACAAAGACTAAAACTAGCATTTTTAAGAAAAATGTGAATATATAAGAATTTAAGCTAAGCCTCCCAAAAATAGTTATGTGAATTACAAGGCTTTGCAGGAGCAAATCAAGGAAAAAAAGGCAGCAAAGAAAGAGAATAGTCCAGGAAACAGATATTTTCAAGAAAAAGAAGAGGAAAGGGCAGGAAGACAGGAGATCCAAACAGAAGAAGTCAGCTCCCAGTATTTTGTCAAATGGACGGATCAGACAGGTTGGAAAATTCAAAAATGGGACCATTGATTCTGGGCCCAGTTGATATCAAGAAAATAAATTCTTCCAGAGTGGCTAAGTGAAGTACTTTTTCAGATAAAAAGACGAATGGTAACAACTGAGTCAACTGTGCTGAAACTGGACTCTTGCAAGTCTTCTAGATGATTTTTGTTTCATGTTTCACAGACTGCTTTTTCATTTTGGGGAAAAAAAGTCAAACAGAAATAACATTTCTAGTCACTAAAGTGTCTGTTTAACAGTGCTGAACACATTGGGCCAAGTGTAGTGTGAATATGAAGTGAACCTACTGAAAAGCATTTTTAATATTCTCCAGCAAGCATCACTTCAGTTTCGTATTTACTGGGTTTTGGTGTATTTGGTTGTAATACAATTTTTCGTAATTTTACTGTTTTGTAAATGCTAGTAATTTACATTAAATTGCCTTTTAATATTTTTAATGGTTTAATGTCATGATCTCATGAAAAAAACAAGAATCTGGTAATTTATCAGTTGTTTTGTGGAAAAGCAGTTTTGATTTTCAGGCAAACGTGTGTAAAATCTATTTCATAAGAAGTTATATAAATAAAATACAACTTTTGTAGTAAAAAAAAAGTAACAGCTCAGAAGGCATTAAACACTGTAGTTCTAAAATGTTGTGCTACATGTTTTAACTGAAGTACATTCTAGCTCATTCACCCATAAGTCAATTCAGTACATAGTTCTTGGCTGCCTCCTGTGTGTTGCACACTGCGCCTCGCACTTTTGTCATGCTACTTACATTCTACAGAGGAGGCAGAAAACTCATAATGTTAAAAATGAATAACCAAAAATCCAAAGAGGGTAAGTGCTCATGAAGATAAACAGGGTCAAAGAACAAACTTAGTGAGGACCTATTTTAGCTAGTTTTTTAGAAAAAATGCTTTTTTTGAGGTAACAATTAATACTCCAAGTACTTCATTAATAAAATAGGTAAAAGATGGAGATATGGTCTGTAAAATCTCTATGTATATGGAAGAAAAATTTGTTAGTGGATATGCAAAAAGAAAACGGAGTCAGTGATTTGTTTGCTCTAACAGTGGAATGAGTTGCATGCTTCATGGCGGCAGTCCCAAGGCAACCATCACTAAATTGTGAAAAAGAGATATGAGGCAAAGAAAGAGCAAAGGAGCAAATCACATTTGTGAATCATGTCTAAGAAACATATATTCAGTTTACCTACCGGCACCACAAACTGACTGAAAGCAAATAGAGTAAAAGCCTACTAAATATTTTAGAGAATTGGTTTGCTAAAGAAATCACAAGCCTAGGTAAAAACCAAACCAAACAAAAACGCTTTAACTGTTCTGGCATCAAAATAACGCTAAGGCCTCCACATTTACAGAGGCAAGGATCATGCTGTGAAAGTTTCAGAAGACCAAAGATATATCCCCATTGATTACTGCAATTGTGGACAAGGAGAAAAATGGAACAGAAAAAACCTTTCAGAAGGTGGCGCTAAGAGCCACAGAGCAAAGAGAGAACAGATTCTGATTAGGACCTCATTAAAGCCATTTACGGTTGATTAATGATTGTTATGTTTCTTTCATTCTAGTGCGAACCTTCATTGGAAATATTTTATTCCTGTTACATATTACTTGGAGGGTTGATCCCTGAGATAAAGCAGAGACAACTTGAGATTTTATATGTATACACACACACACACATATGTATATATATTTTTTAATTTATAGATCACCAGATCTGGACCTGAAGGATAGGACTTGACATCACCCAGAGATGCAGGATTTGAACTGGGTGCAGGGACTTGGATGAGACTATGTTTTTTTTCCTGGTGAAAGGATTCTATAGGTTTGGAGAAGAAATGCATGGATATCTTGTACCCAGATGTGTAATCACTTATTTTATTGATGGATAATCTTGATCCTTTTCGTAGGTTGCTTGAAGCTTGGTTAAAATGGATCTAAGGTTAGATCCAAGGATCTAAGCTTATTTAGGGCTAGGGAGCTACTCTAGCCCTAAGGTGTGTGATTTTGGGGAGGGGTGGATTTAGTCAAATGCCCAGGGTGCTCTGGGAGGTGTCTCTACTATGGCTGGTCAGAACTCTTCTGTCTCCCAGCCTTGTGTGAACTCTGGAATCTCTATTTATCACAAAGCTTTCCAGGAAGCATTTTGCCAGGATTTTTGGAATCTTACATTGCACATGTGTACAGTGTACAAGATAATGCGGGAATAAATAGGAAAATTCCAAAGCCTTCTAAAAATACAGAAAAATAAAAAGAACAAATAAAACTTCCCAAAACCCACATGTTTACCAAATCTAGGAGATGGAGACCATTCAAACTTTAAATTGCCTACTGTAGAAAAATAAAAACCTCAGTCAGCTATTTCCCATGCTTCCAGGGTAAGACTTCATGTCCAGAAAAAAAGTTCATAGGAGTGGAAGGTGGAGAGCTAGTGCTAGGCATGAGTTTGATGTAATACCACAGCTAAAGAGAAAGACCACAGCACAACTGTGAATATACTAAAAGCCATGCAATTGTACATTTCAAGTGGGTGAGTTGTATGGCATGTGAACTATATCTCAAAGCTGTTAACAAAAACTTTTAGGGAAAAGTAGGAAACAATCAAGAGAATGAAAATGAGATAGAAAAAGAAGTAAAAAGGTTGCAAGTGGTGGAAATAGAAGACACCAAAAGGTCAATTTACATATATTTGGAGTCTCTTATGAATAATAAAGGGATGAAACAATTAATATTCAAAGCAAAAAAATTCAGAAAAAAAAAGGAAACCTGAATTTACATATTGAAAGAGCTCACTGGTGAGTACTGGTGAAAATTGACCCCGCGTAATCTACTCTGAGACATATCCTAGCAAAACAATTAAACCTTAAAGATTAAAAATATAAAATCCTCAGGGCCACCAGAAAATATAATCAAATAACTTATAAGGACACAAGAATTAGACTGGCATCAGATTTCTGAAAAAGAACATAGCAAAGCCAAAGTGAGACAGTGTTTTCAAAGCATAACATGCAATAAAATTCACCAATCTAATTGGAATAATTTGATGAGTTTTGACAAGTATATACAGTCAAGTAACACCACCATGTTCATGATATAACATATTTCCAGCACTTCAAAAATTTCTTTGGGCTTTTTTCTCGTTAATCCCATCCCTAAAACCTAGGCTGGGCAACCACTGATCTTTATTCTGCATCTATAGTTCTGTCTTTTCTAGAATATTTTATAAATGGTATCATACTGCATATAGTCTTTTGCATCTGGCTTCTTTTGTTTAGCATAATGTTGCCTACATCAGTAGTTTATATTTATTGATGAATAGTATTTCATTGTATGGATTACCACAACTTTTTTATATATTCACTCATTTATAGACATTAGGTTATTTCTAGTTTAGTGTTATTATAAATAAAGCTGCTTGTAGAAGTTCTTCCTTATATAAGAACATTTTTTTTCATTTGTCTTGGGTAAATTCATAGGAGTAATTTGCTAGGTCATCTGGTAAGTATATTTTTAACTTTATAAGAAACCGACAAATTGTTTTTCAAAGTGACTGTAGCATCCTACCAATATGAATCAAAGTTCAAGTTCCTACACATCTTCTCCAGCACTTGATATTGTACATCATTTTAATTTAGCCATTCTAGGGCGTGTGTAATGATATTTCATCACAGTTTTAATTTGCATTTCCATAAGGACTAATGATGTTAAGCATCTTCTCTTTACTGGTCATTCTTATGTTGTCTTTGGTGCAGTGTCTTTTGGCCATTTTTTGTTGTCTTCTTATTATTGAATTTTAGACTTCTTTATATATTCTGTATATAAGTCATTTCTCAGATAAATGTTTTGCAAATATTTTCTGCCAGTGTGTTCCTTGCTTTTTTATTTTCTAACAGTAACTTTAAAAAAAAATACTGAAGTACACCTCATATGACATGAGATTCACCTATTGTGAGTGCCCTGTTTGATGAGCTTTTGTAAATTCCCACTCTTCTCAACCATCACTACAATTCAGTGTAAGGGCATTAACATCAAATCAAAAAGCTCCCCTATGCTAATTTGCTGTTAATCCCTGCTCATACCCCTAGACTTGGGCAATCTTTGCTCTGCTTTCTCTTTTTCTAGTTTTGCCTTTTTAAGACATTTCATATAAATGGAATCTCACAGTATATAAACTTGTTCCCGAATTCTTTCACTTAAGAATTATATTTCAGAATTATGTCCATGTTGTTGCATGTATGTATAGGCCACTCCTTTTTATTGTTGAGTAATATTCCTTATATAGACATACCTTATTTTTTAATCCATTCATTAGTATACATACAATTGGATTCTTTCTAGTTTTTACCTATTAAAAATAAGGTTACTATGAACTTTCACATATAATTCATGTGGGAATATATGCTTTCTTTCTCTTGGTTAAAGGCTTAGGCTTGGAATTGTTATGTGTGTGTGTTTATCCAAAGTAGCTGTACCATTTTTCATTCCCACAAGAAATGTATCAGAGTTAGGGTTACTCTATCTCAGAAAAATATGAGTCTCAGGAAAAATTTGTCCAGCCTTTTGTTTCTGTATGGCCTCCAGGCTAAGAATATTTTTAATAATTTTAATGACCAGAAAAAACAAAAGAAGAATAATATTTTGTGATACTTTAAAATTTTTAGAAATTCAAATTTCAGTATCCATAACTAAAGTTTTATTGGAACACAACCATTCCCATTCATTTATTTATTTTCTATGGCTGCTTTTGAACTATAATGGCAGAGTTGAGTAGTGGTGACAGAGACTGTATGGCCCATAGAACCTAAAATACTTACTATATGGTCTTTTACCAAAAAAAGTTTGCTGATCCTTGCTTCTCTGTTCCATATTCTTGCCAAAATTTTGTATCGACAGTCACTTTTTTAGCTGTTCTGGTTGTTTCACAGCGGTTTTAATTTGCATTTCCCTGATAACTATTGATATTGAGCATCATTTTATGGGATGGTTATTTGGCATTAGTATATACATACGTATGTATGTATGTGTATGCATATATGTGTGTGTTTGTGTGTAAAGTATTTATTAAAACCATTTGGCCATTTTTATTGTTTTTTTAAATATTGAGTTATAAGACTAATTTATATACTCTGGGTATACGTTGTTTATCAGACATATCATTTGAAAATATTTTCTCCCAGTTTACGGCTTATTCTTTCGCAACAGTGTCTTTTAAAAAATAATAGTTTTAAAATTTTATGAAGTCAAATTTATCCATATTTCCTTTCACCATTCATGCTTTTTGTGTCTTAAGAAATCTTTCCCTACTCCAAGGTCACAAAGAGTTTCTCTTATGTTTTAAATACTGTACTGTTTTAGTTCTTACACATAGTTTAATGAATTATGATCCACTTTAGATTAACTTTTGTATGTGACATAAAATTAGGATTAAAGGTCACATTTTTGCACATGAATATTCAGTTTTTCCAGCACCCTTTTTTGAAAGACTATCTTTTATCTATCAAATTACCTTGGCACTTTTGTTGAGAATCAGTTTATCAGACATGTGTTAGTCTGTGTCAGAACTATCTGTTCTCTTTCATTGATCTATATATTTATTTCTTAGCCTAATGGTGGATATTTTAACATAAGAAAAAATATTAATCCTAAATAAAAAATATTAGTCATAATGTCAGAGTCTTAATGGGAAGACACTAGAGGCATTTCAACTATCATCAAGATGGCAAAGACTAGCTCCAATACTATTCAACATTTTACTAAAGATATTAGTTAACAGAATTAGAAGAGATAAATTAGAGGCAGAAGAGCTGGAAAACTCAAAATAGAACTATAACCCTTTGCAAATGATATGATTGTGTACCTAGAAAACCCTAGATAATAATCCATGAGAAAACTAACCCAGAGTGTAAAGGAATTCAGTAAATTAAGATATAAAATAAACATACAGAAGTCTATACCCTTTTATGCAAAATAATAATCAGATAGAGATATTCTGTAAAGGACCAGATAGAGATTTTTCTTTTAAAAAAAAGTGATAGTAAATATTTTGGGCTTTGAGGGCCATAAAGCCTTTGTTGCAATTATTCAACTTTGTCATTAAAAGCATAAAAGTAGCCATAGATAATACATAAGCAAGTAAGCATGCTGAATTCTAATAAAATTTCATTTACAAAAAGAAGGATTGGGTCATTTTTGGCCCTTGGACCATAGTTTGCCAACTCATGAGATAGAGAATCAGAAAAAAATATTTCGAATAACAACAAAGAAATAACATTTGTGTAAGAAAGGAGAGGAAATAGGACATTTTGCATGTATCAACTAATTTGTTCAAAATAAAATACAAGAAGAATAAACTAGAGAGTAATGAGGTTGTTTACCTACAGGAGGTTAGTGAGAACAGGATGGAAACAACAGAAGGAATAGGGGGAAGAAAGACTTTACATTTCATCTATTTTACCATTCTGACTTTTGAACCACGTTGATGTTTCACATGACCAATAAATGAAATTAAGTAAAATCAATAAGCATAGAGGAATATCCCAATTGAAATGCAAACAGAAACAAATGAACTGAGCTGCATTACCAAATGAACAGCATAGCCACACTGAAGGGAAAAAGAGCTAACATTAAGGAAAATTTAAATATAGTATTTGGATTAAATTCTCTCAGGCTAAAGATCAAAAAAACCCTGTAAACAAATATTGAACTCTAGTTTGTAGGTTTCTTTTTTGCAGAGGCATGAATTAGCAATTCTGGAACAATTTCCTGTGTTCTTTAGGAATAAACAAATACGTGGATATCTTGTGGATAGAATGACATAGGTTTCTTACTGTTTGCAAAAGAACCTACAAATTTGGAAAGGGGAAGATAGAATGAACCCAGTGATGGTGGATTAAAATTGGAAATATCAAAATCTACTCAGGGTTTTTAACAGATAGACACATAAATGTAGATATAGATGTGTGTGTATGTGTGTGTGTGTGTGTGTACTTGTAACCTATTTACATGTGTGTGTATGTGTTTCCTAGATGCCCTGTGGAGGGGGTCTAGAAACAATAACACTGCAGTTGCAATGAGCACACCTTACCTGGGTCTCAGACCTAAGTTTCTAAACACCATTTTCCATTAAAAAAAAACTAGGTGTCTTTGGGGAAATGGCTGATTCTAGTGCTGGAAAACAGGAAGTTCATGATGAGCATAGAATATTTTAATTTGCCAGAATGTAGCAAAATGTTTAAAGAATGATAAAGAGATGTCAAAAATATTTAGGAGCCAGTCTTGGGGATTTTTACTTGCTAAGACTGGGATAATTTGAGCATCAGAATAAATAATGATACTAAAGAAATATAACATAAGCCCACATAGCTAGGAAGGAAGAAAAAAGGGAGGGAGGGAAACAAGGAAGGAAGGGAGGGAGGGAGAAAGGGAGAAAGGAAGGAAAGAAGGAGAGAAGGAAGGAGAAAAGAACGCTTTTTTACAATAGAATGGCAAAAAATAAATGTGAAGGAAATTACGGAATTAAAAATCATCATTTAGCAAACATCATAATAATGATCTATTTAGGCAAGGATCATCAATGGATGGTTTAACCAGGTTGAAAGTTTGAGGAGTAACACATATTAACATGATCTCAAAGCATTTTCCTACAAAATACTTATTAGTTACAAAAGGGGCAGTAGCACCATTAAAGTGGAGGCAAACATCACCTTACCCAAGTGATCAAAGTTAACACTACTAGTAAATGGGATAAATCAGCATCATTTGCCTCTTGATAGGATGCACTGAGACTGTAAGGTCACTTTTGTGGGACAGCTTTCAAAGGCCTCGTTCGATTAATGAGGAAACATCAGAAAAATTGAAATTGAAGTACATTCTACAAAATTACTGGCCTGTGTCTTGAAACACACTGAATAATTGTGAAACTGTTCAAGATTAATTTAGCTGACTAAAGAAACATGACCACTGAATGTAATGTGTGACTTGATATTCTCTTTTGCTATAAAGGATATTACTGAGACAACTACAAAAATCTGAATAAGGTCTGCAGATTATATAATAGTATTGTATCAATAATATTATCCTGATTTTGAAAATAATTCTGTAGCCATATAAGCAACCTTGTCTTTAGGAAATATACACAGAGGGATTTAACAATAAAGAGGCATTGTGGCTACAAGTTACTCTTAAATAGTTCAGGAAAAAATTATATAGAGAAAGTAGAATAAAACAGATATGGTAAAATATTCATTTTAACATTTGTGAAACCTAAGTGAAGAGCATAAGGGAAATTTTTGTACTGTTCTTGCAACATGTTTTAAATCTGATATATGTAAAAAAAATTGCCAAAGGAGCAAAAGGAGAACAAGAGCAGACTACTCCTCAGGCCTTCCCTGAAGGCAGACAGCCTGCCTACTACAAACTCTGGCTGGAAAGGTTGGCAAAAGTCCCTCCTTTGAATACAGATTGAAATATTGCTTAATATATTAGTCTTGACAGTATAATTTCTGAATCAAGATTGTTTGCAAATCAAAGAGACCACAGGGTTTTCTACTACGTCCAAGTTTCCAGAAAGTCATAGATCTTGTCAGAGTTTTGTCCTCTAGCAGAGAAGAACTTTTGCTAATGAATAAATTTTGAACAGATAGTGGAAGACAAAAATAAAGTTGCATTTAAATTACCAAAAAAAAATAATATATATATATGCTGATACCAAGTACATGTCATTCCCAACTTTTGTCACTAGAGTGCGATCAGATTGGAAACCCTTTTTAAACTTGTGTACAATTGATGATCTGTTCAATAATAGTAGTTGTTACTATAAGTTATCCACATAGTTTATATTTATATTTATTATTTTTTCTCCTCACAGTAAAACCAAATCCATACTATAGAAACTTGACGCCTCATTAAAATTAAGGTATGTAGTCTTTCATAAAGGATGGCTCTTTTAAAGAGGGATTGGTTTAAATAATATATATAATCACTTATTGTACTACTTTAAGCTGTACTTATATTTCTCATTTCCACAGGAGGTTTGCCAAACAAAATAAGCAAATAAATAAACAAAAGCCACTTGTTTTCTCAAAAAAATTTCCCTGAAATAAAGAAAAGCAGTTTCTCCTTCATTTTATTCATAAAGAAACTAACTAAGAGAAATTTGACTTTCCTACAAGCCAGTAGGTACAGCGTAGTGTTATATAAAATCTCTTGTTTCTTTGTTCTTGTTCTGAGGTTGGTTTTGTTCCATTTTAATGTCCTATTTTGAATATAATAATCTATATGCGTTTGGAGACATCTGCATTTAATCTGTTTGCATTTTGGTTTATTTAACAACAATTTTGAAGCTGGGAAGAAAGTTTAAGAGATGTAAATATTTTTAAGTATAAAAGGGGGGTTTTTAAAAAAATTTTTGTTTATCTAAACGCAAAACTAAGATCCATGTTTCAATTAATTACTACATTAGGCATCTGTCCATATCTTGGATTGAAGCATCCATTTTCAAATTAGATTAAAAAATCTTAATCAGTTAGTTTGCATTCTAATTTTGTTTGATTATTTAAAAGACTGAGGCTGTTGGCACATCAAAAGTCTTAAAATATGGAAAGGAAAAATTAGAAGCCAGCCAAATGATGATTTTACACATCTGTGTTCTTATTTACACTACTTTGTGGAGTGTCAGCTAAAAAATCTCACCTAAAATACAACTATTGTGTATCTGTAATAATTAAAAATTAAAAATTAAAAAAATAAAAAATATGGTAACTGGGAAGAAAAAATGGTATGATATTTATAATAAAATCTAGTTTAAAATTGAAAATGCATTCCACAATTCAAATCCTTTTTTTAATCAGACTTATCTGACCATATAGTTAAATTTTATCTTAAAGCTGAGGTAGGACCATATTATTTATTAGTGCATGCTCTATTCATTTGGAAGAGAAAAAGCAAAAAAAAATTAATATTGGAAAAAATTATTTGGAATAATTTAATGCAATTTCAAAAAGGAAAAAAAAGAGTTCTGGAAGAATACGTGTGCCACTTTTTCCAAAATGACCTGTATATTTTGTATATTTACCTTATTGCAATGAAACTCTTTTTCAAATCAAAATATTTTGTGAAACTCATCAATAAAAGAAATCATATAATTAGTATAGTTTTATTTTATAAATTAAAATTGGAAGCTACTTTTAAAGTTGATCAGAAAGGTCTTTGTATATATTCAAAATTTTGCAAGTAGGATTTTGGATGACAGTGCATTGTTATACCATCTTGAACATCTAATTTGTTTTGTATTAATAGTTGTTATTGTTGTTTTTCTGTTTGTAAAGCTTTATAATTCAATTAAGATAAGATAGTCATAGATAATTATAAATAAACATATAATGACTGAAGCCAGGCTCCAGTCACCTGAATCCAACCAGTGAGTAGCACAGTCTTATATAAATGGTGCCAAGAAAAATATATTCTCAGCAGTCAAAAATAAATAAATAAGGACAAAGGAACATTTTATGACTAGCTGATGTTCTATCCTTTATCCTCAGAGTAGATCTCTAATGAGCTAGACTGGATTCTAATGAAAACTTCTTTGTTTATTTTAACTTCCACTCCATTCCACATTTACACCAAAATCCTTCCCAATGTGACCACTCTCACACCTTCCTGTTTTGAACACTCTACTCTGATTCTCTCCTCCCTACTCACAAATGCTACATTCCACATTTCTCGGTCATTTTTGCTGACTCCACTTTCTCTATCCAATTTCTAAATGTCCAAGTTCTCCACCTTTGGAAGCGTTATGCCCAGGCTATTTTTTCATTTAAAGCCATGTTTTTTTCCTACACTACCTGCTATCCTGTATGTGACACTACCCCCCATCTTCTATGTGCATGACTTCTGTAACTTTGTCTAGCCCTGTGTATCTGCCTGGTATCCAACCTCCTAATCAAGTTGTATGCTAATGCAACAACTTCACCTCAACATGTCAAGAAAAACCTCTTGATATTTTCCTCCTCTGTACCCATTCTCTACCATCCCTGTTTTTCTCTGTCACTTTACATGACTCCATGATCTGGCTGGAAGCTCAAGCACAAACAGAGGAGTCATTCTTACTTATTTCTTTTCCTTATCTCCTGGTGACAGTCTTATAGCAAAGTCCTCTAATTCTACCTTTAAAATATATCTTTTATCTATTTTTCTCTGCTGATACCATGCTAGTCCAAGCCACCTCTCTTCTGGACTGCTGCAGTTGCTTCCTAACTTTTCCGCTTACTTGCTGTCAGGGTCCTGGCAGGAAGTAGATGGTACATAACAAGGTGTCGATGTGTTTGAGGAATCAACAAGGGATGAGAAAACATGTCTGGGCCAGCCCAGGGCCACGAGGAGCCAGACAAGGGCGTGGTTACTGGAACCTGGCATGAGCAGTGACTACGGGAGTTCTCCCCACCCTCCCTCACCATCCCCAACAACATATGTGGCCTTTGGTAGAGGAACAAGGGGACTATCAAACCTTAGCTCAGCAGCTAAGTTTTTTGGGGAAAAATTTCCCCAATTTTTTTCCTTTCACTCTGAATTCTTCCATTGGCCAAATCCTATGGGAAGCCCAGATGGCTGGAGCGTCTAACTGAAACTGTCTGTAAAGATTAGACTCCCAAAGGAGGAAAATGGATTGGGAAGGTCAGGGAATTCCAACATACTCCATCGCACTTTTTTCTATGCAGCGAAAAAGATGATTTAAAAAAAATAATATTCAGGCTGTGTGAATAAAATACTTAAAATACCCATTGCAGTTAAAATTAAATTAAAACTTTATATCATGCTTCCTTGTGCTTCTCTTCTCATTTAAACCTCTCTCTTCTCCCCAACCCTCTCTTCTTACCCCTGCTCTCTCATACATACATGCGCGAACACACACACACACACACACACACACACACACTGCATTCCAGCTTCACTGGCCCAGAGCACAGGGAGCTCTGTGCTGTCTAAAATTCTTTGCACTTGCCCTTCTTCATGTTCAGAATACTCTTTTCTTGCTTTTTGTAAACCACAAAGAAGAAAGGTCAATATCTAGTGCAACCAATGACAACTAACTTCTATGGAAAATAACAGAGCAAGGTAGAAAGGGGCAGAAGTGTATTATTATTTTATATACAGTAGTCAGTGAGAAAGTCTCCAATAAGCTGATGTGTGAGTAGAGACCTGGAAAGAACTGAGAGAGGGAGACATTTAGGAACTCACTGAATAGCATTCAAGACAGTGAGAACAACAAGTATATAATCCTTGAGATGAAAGTGGGTTTGTCATGCTTGAAAAATAACAGAATACGGAATGACCTGCCCAGTGATGAAGAGGAGAGCCATAAAGGACAAGTCAAAGAGGTGGCCAGGGCTAGACCACATAAGGCTTTATAGGACATTGTAAAGATGGCTTTTATTATGAATTGAATGGGAAGTTGTTGCCAGGTTTTCAGCTGGGGCTTATGTGACCTGACTTAAATTTTTAATTAGATCACCCCCACAGCTATGTTTGGAATAGAATATAAGAAGGCAAAATATGGCAGCTGGGTGACTGAATAGGTGCCTATTGCTATACCCAACCTAGTGAAAATACTCAGACAAGAGAGCTTGCAGGAAGCACTTGGATTTGGAGTATTTTGAAAGAAGAGCACACAGGATTTCCTGATGGATTGGATATGGAATGTGAGAAAAACAGAGATGTCAAAAATTGTTCCAATGTTTTAGCACTAGATTACAAATTCTAACATTTTTAAGTACTTGATTGTATAGTCTCTTTTATAGTTTTCAAATCACTTTACATGAATAGATTTTTATGTCCAATAACATAGCCAGTATCTTGAAATAGGAAATTCCATGGGATTGGCCTCAAATTGTTATGGCACCTTGCAGACATTCTGTAATTATTTGTTAAATGGATAAATGTGCTTTTTTTGTTGTTGTTCTTTTGGATGTCAACTTGATGATGTCCTAGTCCTGACATATCACTCAGGCTTTCAGATTATAAACCAACCAAAAAAAACCCATAAATTTCCAGTTGGTATACAGAGAAGATAATATAATTAGCAGCTCTTTCAGGCTAAAGGAATTTTCGAATAGTGGAAACTGAAAGCTCTTAAAGTTAAGTATGACTTTTGCTTCTCCCAAAGTATCCAGCAAATACCAGGCTCACAGAAGATAAATTAGTATTTGGTTGCCTTTATAATGAAGTAGTTAATATTAAGTTTTAGAATGCTTTTGATATATATTCTAGTGAGTTTATTTGAAATATCTTTTTTTGGCTTCTTTCTGGATCTCTACTTGTGAATCATACTTAATGTTTAAGTGCTTAAGGAACAACTGATATATATGTCGTCCTAATCTGGTTAAATAAAATAGGCATTTTGGGTGCATATAATTGTAACAGATCCAAAGAAATGTATTCATTTATAAGGAAAAAACCCTGGATATTCTTTGGGGAACTAAAGATTCCAACATTTTTTATCTGAGCAGGTTCTTATAGCCTGTAGTGAAACACATGTATGTATCTAAGAATGTTTTGAAAAATTTCCATGGCTACTTTAGATTATTTTTAAAAATCTACTTTCTACTTGGGGCTATTGAGTATAGAAAACTTTTTAACAGTTTAAAAATTCTGTCCCATCTTTTAAAAACTACCATTTTGAAAACTACATGTAGAGTTTTATACATATATATACATATGGTTTACAAAACTAGTTATATGTGTATATATAAAATATACACACATATACATAAGTATATAATAAAACAGTAAAGGAATATTGTGTTAATTGTTTTATTTCATACAGTTAATTACTTCAGAACTTATGCAGATGACATTTCAATTTTAGTTATAATTGCACTGTCTAACAAAAAAACTGATGTGTAAATGAGGTTGAATTTAGTCTTCTTGAATAGAAATTAATGATTCATAATACATTTTTGTAACTCAAAAAAATCTCAAGAGTTTCAGTCTAATAATCATATAAGATCCTTGTTATTCAAATTATGTATGTAAACATTAGTTATATTTAAAATGAATGGTAAATACTTTCAATTCTATCTCTGTTTCACTATTATATGAACTATTTTTATGATAATATAATTACAATTAACTTTTAAAAATTTCAGTAAACAATCAAATATTTTTCCTTTTTAAAAATGTATTTCTTTTCCTTATGCTACTGATTCTTTTAGTGTTATACAGGTGTGAGGAGAATGCGTTTAGTTTAATTCCCTGTTTGCTATTGATTAAAAGTCTGAGACTTAGTGAAGTTATATGTTAACGTCATGATTTTTATCCTGTAGAGATGAGATCATTTTTGTCCAGTAGAGTAAATAATCCCAAATTTTATAGATAATGACTCTTGGAAATTTATCCAGTTTTTAGCTCAGCAATTTTATCTTAACATTGCCTATTAATATAGAGCTTCTCAAATGCTCTTTGAACCAGTTTGTGTGTGTTGTGTGTGTGTGTGTGTGTGTTCCAATAAAACTATATAAAGGCAGGCAGCAGGTAGATTTGGCCCACAGGCTGTGGTTTGCTAATCTCTGCTCCTTGGTATTCATTGTAGCACAAGGTTTTTAGCAACTATCAGAAAATATTCAGCTCTCCCTTGCTCAGGTTTTCTCCACTGTTAGCAGACAGTTAATTTTGGTTTTCTCTTAGACTCAGGAGCTCAGAGCTGAGTCTCTTCAGGGGAAAGGCACATGCTGGCTCTGGGTTTCCAGTGATTTTTAGACTCCAAATATCCAAATCACTTTAGCATTGGCAACTATGTCTACTTCTATCTCCCCACCTCAGTGATATTGAAGGCAGTGGCCTCATCCTGCTGTTTGGAAACATCTTTGAATCAGTTTTAACATATTACTGCTTCTTCATTAAATGAGTTGAATAAAATATTTGACATGTGTTTATTTTACATTGCATAAGATTTATGATCCTACATATTCAAAATTATTCTGCAGCAGTATTTTCAAGATTGCAAACTTTGAATTGATATAAAGAATCTGTGTAGAATGTATCATGCATAATCTCATATGAAACACACTCATAACAAAACAAATAGCCACTTTTTTCATTATGATTTTTTTCTTTTTCTTTTTTCCTTTCTTTATTGGGTTGAATAGTGTCCTCCCAAAATTTATGTCTATCTGGAACCTGAGAACATAACCTTTTTGGAAATAGGGTATTTGCAGATGTAATTAGTTAAGGATCTTGAGATGAAATCATCTTGGATGTAGGGTGGGCCCTAAGTTCATTGAGTGGTTTTCTTACAAGAAGACACAGAGATAAAAGGAAGACCATGTGAACATGAGAGATTGAAGTTATGCTACCAGAAGCCAGTGACAACAAGCCAGTAACCACCAGACGCTTAAAGAGGCAAGGAAGGATCCTACCCCAGGGTCTTTAGAGGGAGCATGGGCTTGCTGAAACCTTGATTTTGAACTTCTGGCCTTCAGAACTGTAATAAAATAAATTTCTGTTATTTTAAACTGATAAATTTGTGATAATTTGTTATGGAATCCCAAGGAAACTAACACATTGTCCATTTTGAGTCTTTTACTTTTCTATGATTTCCTTTCCATATGTGTCACAGGGAAGCCTGGTGCAGTGGGGGGCTTCCTTATCTGTAAAATAATACCATATACTTCAAGATAGCCTGTTTCCACATTTAAAAATGACCTCCACCCATTTTCTTCAAATAAAATTTTACAAAGTCAAGCTTAGAATTTGGAATTCACATCTAATTATGAATTTTTCTTTTTTTAATTAAAAATGAGTTTTTCTCCAGTAGTAGTAAAAACATTTTATTTAGTATCATTTTCATTATCTATAAACTAGTCTGTCTTGTAAAGGTATTTCAATTTCCTTAACTCTTTCCCTATTTTTGGAAGTTCAAGTTTTTGAGTTATTTGCTATATAAGTATTGTCATGTACATCAACTTTTGCTTGTCTAGTTTCTTAAAGGGACATTTAAAGAAATGGAAAATACCCAGTCAAAATGTATAAGCATTTTTAATTCTCTTGATTCATGTTACAAAATGCTGCTTCCTCATATATATTCAAGAGCATTCAGTATTAGAATTTTAGTTGCCAATATACCTTATGAAAAAAGAAAATTGTGTTACTTAAATATGTATTTTTAAATTGTCAGCAAATTTTAATAATTTTAAAACATTTATTAACTATTTATATAAACTACTTTTTAAATTTGTCTGCTGTGTCCCTTGCCCATTTATGATTTTTGGGTCTACATTAGTTTGCTAGGGCTACCCTAACAAACTGTCACACGCTGGGTAGCTTAAACAGGAGAGATTTACTGTCTCACAGTTCTGGAGGCTAGAAGTCCTAGATCAAGTTGTAGGCAGGTTTGGTTCCTTCCGAGGGCTGTGGAAGAAAGATCCATTCCACACCTCCCTCCTAGCTTCCAGTGATTTGCTGGCAATCTTTGGTGTTCCTTGGCGTGAAGATACATCACCACCCTCATTCCCCCATCTGTGCCTACATGTTCACATGGTATCCTCCTGTGTGCATGTTTGTCTCCATATCCAAATTTCCCTTTTTTTGTAGGTATATCAGTGATATTGGATTAGGGCATACTCTAATGATCTCATTTTAACTTTATTACTTCTGTAAAGATGCTGCTTTCAAATAAGATCACATTCTCAGTTAATGGGGGTTAGGGCTTTAACATGTCATTGGCAGGGCATGATTAAACTCAAAGCAGAGTTTGAGGTTTTTCTTTTCTTTATAAATATTAAAGATATATCTCTGTAACGTTTTTGCAAATATACTTTCCAGGCATGTCACTTGATTTTAATTCTCTTTGTGATTGAAAATAATTTTCTTTTCTTTTTATTATTGCTTCTATAATGTTTGTATGTATTTTACTCAAAGAATTCTTGTTATTGTGTGGTCAAATTAATTCATCTTTCCTTCATTGTTTTATCAATTGATCATAAAGTTAGAAAGTCCTATCCTATACAGAGATTTTAAAATAATTATTTCTGTCTTCCCCTCTCTATTAATAACAGTTTAATCTTTTCTAACATTTAAATTTTACTTTAGGTTCATCTGGAATTTATTTGGAATCCTTTTTAAGGATAATTTTCCTGAGGGTATTTTGATATATGAAAACTTGTACCATGCAATATTTTTCTCCATGTTCTGTACTTGAACAAAATATTACCCCTCTAAAGTCAACATTTTTGCTTTATTCAGTGTCAAATACAAGCTTCTTTCCATTATCCTAGTTCATATTCCCTTTATTTATATTTTAACCAATTTTATTATATGATGTGTCATAGAGAAGTTCTGGATCTGCCACCATTTAGGTTTGTGAATTTTAGTAAGACATTTAACTTCTCAGGATTTTGGCTTCATCTTTGTAAAATAAAAAAATAAAAAGCATTTCTATTAAGATATCTCTTGAGACCTAAAATTTTAAGATTCTACCTAACTGGGATCTTGTAAAATGGAGATGGTGCAATTGTGTGTAGCCAGGCAGAAAGAGGGTATTGCATAGTGTAAAGGGTGATGGACTGAGTGTCACAAGACAAGTCATTCAGTTCCAGCTGCGTTGGTGTGAATTTTCAGAAAATATATTTATCCCTTTTAGAGACTCAATTTCTTCTAATTTAAAATAAATGGAATTATTTAAAACATTATGATCTAAGTAGATTAAGAATGTTCTTGGAAAATGCAGAGAAAAGGAGATATTCACAGTATTGAGTACTTCAAAAATCACTACGGAATGGTTGATGGAAAAATGAAACAGACAATAAACAGACAAAACTTCTTTCAACAACTTAAAGGTTGAATTCATATTTCAATGAAAAGAACTGCCAATTGGTATTGTACTTTCTCCAGGATGGCATATTTATCATAAATATATTCCTTCTGTTGTGTGACACAGTTGGCCAATATAACAAAGAATAAATGAAATCCAGTGGTCAGAGTTGCATGTCTGTCAGAAAAGCTATTAGCAAGTATGAAATTAAAAATTCATAATGCATAGGTTTCCTTTAATTACTCAAAGAAAAAGATACAAATTCAAATAGGACAAATTATCCAAATGGATGTTCATTCTATTTTTTGCCTTTTCACCATTAAAGGCAAGCTTGAAGAGCACCTTCTGTGCTGTTCCAGGAGGAGCATCTTAGTGCCACTGCTCTATTAGTGGATGGAAGGCAAGTTGCTTTCTGTGGTGGAACCGACTCTACACTTTTCCCCCTCAGTTTCCCTCATCAAAGGGGTAACTCAGTTGAAAGCCCTTAAAATAGAGCAAATATGATCAAATGGAAGAAACTTTAGTGCTTATAACTTAGTAGGTTTTCTTCTTTCTCACTTTCTAATTAGCTCTGAAATTATTTATTAAATTATTTTTCTTATTTTTCATCTTCCTGTGTGAAGTGAGGAAGACCCTGTAAAAACCAAATACCTGTGTTTTTTGCTCCTTTGTTTCCCTGTGTACATGACATTTTCCTTAATCAGCATGAGAACCATCATTTTTTATGCTTGGTGTGTTGGGGTACAAATTAGAATTTATTGTAGCAAAAAAGAAAAGAGAAAGAAATAATTCGTATTCAGACACCCAAAATAGGATCTTCAAAACTTCAGTAAGAAAATTGGCTTGGATTCCATGATGTGAATATAACTTCTTATCTATTATATGAAGATTTGTAATATAGAATTTTATGCAAGGGAAGTTATGGTCAGAAAGCAAATAAAATCATGGTCCCAATGGAATGAGAAAACAGAAAACTAGGTTAAATGTTGGGATTATCACCATTTCGGCTAAATTATGGGGTAATGTTTCCTAGAAACCTATAGATTATTATGGGTTACTTGAAAAGCACACTTCTCTATGTTTTCTATGGGGAGCCACAACCTCCAGGCAAAGCCCCAGCGTAGAGTCCCTTCCATCTCTGTGTAGGAACTTAGTGGTATTAGAGAAAGGCAGCTGTACAAGAGAATCTGAAGAACTGCTCCTGCTTCCCCAGGGCTAGTATATGATGTGAAGAGGGAACCCCCAAAGCATCTGCATACCCCCTTGATGGATGTGGAGGGATGTAGAGATGGCTGGTGGGGAAGCAGACGCCTGAGATTGCAGCAAAGAAAGCACAACAGCTGCAGTTTGGGGAACAAAATACTCTTGCCAGGGGGGTAAGTTGCTCCCCAAAGCCAGGTGGGACCATTCACACTAATCTACCCCAGGAGCTCTGTGGGCAGAGCAGCCTGAAGACACCACAGACATTTGAGGCCTCTGCCCCAACTAGAGCTGCAAATTCATATTAGCCACATCCAGGATGAATTTAAGCTTTGTGGTGCATGAAACTTAAGTGATTTGTGGAGATTTTGGGGAAATATAAGAAAATTACAGTTAAAAAAATAGGAATGAAAATGAATATATATATTCAGAATGGAAAAAGAATTCACCAAGAAAATTTTAATTTTCAAAAGCTGTCGAATGCTTTCGAAAATACAGGGGGTGAAGAATTGTTATAATCACAGCTGCCTGACTCACCCTTATAATATATTTTCCCCCTACATTATTGACTGCTTACACTTTAATTGACTCTTCAAGTGATGATTTTGTAATACACCTCTACAGAGAGATTAGAAAAGTAACTCTGTCTTTCCTTTGGTAGGGTTAATAGAAATTTTCTTTAAAAAAATTATCAATTTAAAATTAATTTATTAAAAACTAGTATCAGTTTAAGAAAAGCTCCTTTCTGCTTCACAACTTGTAATTAGTAATGCCATGTACATTTTTACCACTGCTGTTAAATCTGGAAAGCCCTCTGTGAAGCTTCTGTCCTATGAGCTTTAAAATTTCAGGACATTTCAAGTTTCCTTAAATACTCTTTAAACTGACTAAATTATTCCTAGAAGCCTTTCAAGACTTCCAGAAATAATATAAGTTACACAGCAGTGACTGCAAACTACAAAAATATATTACTCCAAACTTACATTACATATATTGTCAGCTAAATGTCCCCGTAGGCTAATTCCAAAACTTCCTGTGGCCACTCCAACACTGCCAAAGAAGAGGGACGCTGTAACAGAGAGGAAATAGACAGTGGTTTTTACCAGTTGTGGTCATTTTACATTAATTTTGCAAATTTTATAAAAATGTATCACCTTGTAAATAGATTCCAGAACCCTGGAAGGGATTCGAGAGTCCCTTCAATGACGGACTCTGAAGTTTAATCTACGTGACTGTCACAATCACTCCAGACCTGGTGTGGAGAAGAGCCCCTAAATTTGGAAAGGAACAGAACAGAGAGATCCGAGAGAACTGAAAGATCTGAAAGAGAATGCGTAAATTTAAAATACTTTCAATTTAGTCTAGTGGACCAATGTTATTATATTAGGATAAATGTACTATTCTCCACTTGTCTCCCCTGCCTAGCTGCCCAGGAGTTGGGGGCTTAGGTGAACATCACATCTATAAATTAAAAATAAAGAGATGTGTTTTCTTTGTGTTTCTGAATATAATATGAATAAATGTGGGATAGTATTACATGTTTTGCAAGTTAGTATTTCTTTTAATGTTATCATAACATTTAATTATATTATCCAAAATGTTCTCAAATTTTCTGATTTCCTTACCATATTTATTTTTTATTATTAGACCATTAGGGTAAGGCTCAGTCAAAATTGTTTAATATTATTCTAATTTAGATGTCAAGGACTGGCATCCAATAACACATCAGGAGTGTGGTGGGAACTGGCCTATAAGGTTCCAGGTGTAAAAATTCAAATAGGTTATTGCCCTTTGCAACTACTCACTCCATCTTCTATTCTCCCCAAACTCATGATAAGGCCAAGGTAAACTCATAATGTAGATTAAGTTGTTTCTTTAACTTCTCTTTTTGCCACTTTGAGCTTATCTGTGCCCATGGACTTGACAGGTAAATTAGACTCCAAACTGTGAAGATGAGCTAGTAAAATCACATTGATTAATTGTGATAGGGCCTCAAATTGACTTGCTGACCCAGCACATCCCCTTCATTGCTAACATACAAGGAGGATAGCACCACAGGATGGATTCAGTTAGCAAGCACTGAGTACTTCATGTGTGCTCCTATTTTTCGAGCACCTACTTTCCCCAGTGACGACAGTAGTGGATAGAATCGTAAAAAAAATTAATTTTGTTTGGGAGGGGAATGATATTCAGGTAAGGCCTTCTAGAGCAAGTATTATGTAGGTTGAGATGTGGAGTGGAGGAATTAGGAGAAAAGCAATAGGAGAAAAGGTGATTCAAGACACAGGGGATAGTATTTCAAAAGTGTAGGGTAAGAACAAGGAACATTTTCAATTGAGAAAGAAAACTTGGGCTGCAAGGTGAATATTAGATTGGAGGCAGAGATTAGAAAACAATCAGGAATGGACTTTTTACAGGGGAGGGTGTCCTGAGTGGCTGCTGGAAAGGGTTAGTCCTTCTCACTCCTTAAAGACTTGAATACTTAATTAAATAATTAAGGATAGAGCAGAATAACAGTTTTATCTTGCCACTTGGCTGTAAGAATCCTTTCAATGCAAAATCCACCATTTTAATGCATTCAGAGTGAAATATATGGTTAGGTTTTTTTTTATAAACTCTAATTGACTTATGTAGTTTGCATAGCATTTAAATAGGTTAATACTTTTTAGAAACTAAACATAGAAACAGTTACCAAAAGCCTGTCTCAGTAAACACTTTCAAGTATGTTATCTCATATAATCCTCACAAAAGCACTCTGAATTATTATCTGCATTTTCTAGATTAGAAAATAGGCTTAAAGAGCTTGAACTTGAAGTTAAATTAGTACATAGTAGGAGAGTCAGAAACTGAACCCAGGTCGTCCATATTCACATGTCTAATAAAAGTATAAATTTTGAACAAAGTTTAATTTAGACTAATACCATAAAGCAGGCCCCTAATGCTTGCCTTTTTTGAAGATTTAAATGCATATGCCTATGATCTACAGAGTATCCATAATAATAAATTTTCAGCTTAATAATTTTCAAAATGTTTGCATTTTGACTGCACAACCTCGAATTCAAACGAAATCTTGACTAAGGAAAAATGCATTATGTATACAAAGCTGTGTCCCAAATTTCCAATTATTTTGATGTGGTATGCACTCTGTCTTCAGAACAATCAATTAGACGCTTGCCTCCTGGTGTGAATATCTGAATACAAATTAAAAATGAGAGACATGTATACCACATCAGAATATAGATCAAAAACATTACCCAGATTAGTTTGTAATGTTCCATTTAGAGCATGGTTATAATCAGGGAAAAAAATTACATGTACTCATGGTAACAATGACAAATACCTGTATCACTTTGGAAAACCATAATTTATAAATTAATTGATATTTCAGAGATGGCTTAAAGTTCTCAGGTAAATGACATAGTATTTAAAGGTATATATTAAAGAAGTCTCACAAGATGTATGCTATTGTGATCTACTTTAATCAATTGGGAAGTACATATTGGGTGGTGCAAATAGGAGAAATATCAGACCTAGTGGCCTAGTGTGCATAAACTACCTGACCTCATGCTTGTCATACAGTAGTCATAATAGAGTTACTTTCCTTCTTGTATAACAGGTGGGAAAACCAGCATTTTAAAAATCATCTAAGACAAAAGCAACCACAGAATGTGTTTAAAAAGCTTACACTGTAAGTAGAATTCTGCTAGAATGGACATGATTACTTAAAGTTCAGACATATTTTATACTCACTTTATTTTACTTAATAATTAAAGACTACTTGAAGGAATATTACCATAACCATTTAAGACCTGGTTAATGGTTTGCTGTCTCATTATGTTTATTGGTTTTTACATGCTCCTGATTTGAAAGGTGGCTGGATTTAAAAGACTTTTTTTTTTTAACTTGTCACTATCTTCTTTCAAGCTATTCAAAGTCAGAGTTCAGTGAGTATAGATAGGCCTATCTGATATATGATCCTGGGGAGGTCACTTCTAGTGATTTTGTTTCTTCTGTACAATGGGGTTATTACTACCTCTATACTAATTAAATATGCAACACCTTAGCATTTTGACTGGTATGAAACAACCATTCACTAAATGGCTGCTCTTAGTGCTTTGGGTTGGTTCAGAAATAAAGTCTAAATTACATTTGAAATTCAGTGTATCTTTATAGGAAAAATTGTTTTAACAATAAACTGCTGAGATTATGCCACCCATGTTGAATACAACTAACCTTGCTGGCCTAGACACAGATGATGGAACCAGGATTATAATACATTATTCAAAGATGACCACTGATGGCTGAGTGTGGTGACTCGTGCCTGTAATTCTAGCACTTTGGGAGGCCAGGGCAGGAGGATTGCTTGAGGCCAAGAGTTTGAGCTTGCAGTGAGCTAAGAAAACACCACTACTCTAGCCAAGGCAACAGAATGAGACCCTGGCTCAAAAAATAAATAAAATAAATAAATACGACCACTGATAATCTGCTTTTGAAAGAGTTCAATCTCTGCTAATGCATCTAATATAAGACTCTCCCTAATAACACGCTCCATATTGAATGGTGACAAAATAATCATTATTAGGATATATTAATATAACTACTCAAGCCATTTGATTTTACTGTGAGTGCTCTGGTACACAAGTCACTTTTATAAAAACTGAGACTAAAACTCAGAGTGGCAGCATGGTTAAAGGGACATGTCAACATCTTTGAGCATTCTTCTAACAAATGTCCTGTACCAAGACAAGATAATCTGGTCTTGTCTCTCTCTTACAGTTTTTTGCAACATATTGCAGTTAGGATTTAAAGAATAGACTTCTGATTTGAAATGGAGTTGGGTGGAACAAAATGGTGAGCATAAGATACTCCCACTTAAAACAAATAATTAAGGCTTTGGTAGTAAATCAAAAATTAGGGTATCACCCCATTATGCTATTGTCTCAGAATGACATACCTGACAAAGTCAAGGCTTTGGGCCACATAGCAAGCATCATAGTAGAATGATTTGAAGATATTATAATGTGGAAGAGTAACAGGATAAACTGGAAGTTTATGGTAACCCTATGCTATCTACATGGAGATATTCTGATTATAGACAACTAACAGAATTGAGGGCCACTATTTTGTCAAATATGCTAGATTGCTGCAAACATCAACCTTTCCCTTTTTAGATTTTTAGGACATTTTGGCCAAAGATTAAAATTTGAGATACTCATTTTGCCTGTTTTATCTGTTGCTAGGTTACGGCCAGGCTTCTCAACCCATTGATGCTAGAGCCTGGTTTCGACCTGAAAGGCAATCTGCTTGGCTTATGGGAAAGTTTTTTCATCCATAATAACAGAAATGCTTGATAAATATCCCTTTCCTTAGGCAGGATGTTATATCGGTCATCATGATGCTTGGAGCTGCAGTAACAATCTTCTGATCATGAGAGGATCAGATCTAAGGCTGAGCCAATGTGCTGAGTATGGTAGAAAAGGAAGAAGAAAAGAGCCTTGGTCCTCTATGATGCTGTTGAGCTCTTAGAACAACACTGGAACTCCCTTATTTCACACCTTTGTTGTATAAGAAAGCAAAGTCCCATTATTGAAGCTCATTTAGTTTGGTTTCAGTCCTTTGTACTCAAAGCTACCCTAACTGGTACAACCATGTGGCACTGTGGAAGGAAACCCTTTCAGCTCAAATTCAGTGCTTGCACTGTTGTACTCCAGGCTGTGCAATAGCATAGGGCACCAAGGGTGATGTACGGGAAAGCTGAATTCCCAGTTGCATTAACTTTTCATGGTTGAGGTCAGGGCTGTGGTTGGTAAAAATTATGGTTTTGTTTACTGAAATGTGAACTTTTAGAAGTATTAAGTGAGACTTAAGGGTTGGGATATCTGACACACCAGGACATTTCTAATTACTTCTTTACCACCAAAACCCATCCCCCATCTTCCTTTTTTTGCCGTTATGATGATCTTCCCACTTATGAGAAATATCCAATAACTACAGTTGGAATTTGTCACTGACCTTAGCATCACTATGCAAAACCACACCCAGGAGTGGAAATGTACCCAGGATGAGTTATGTAAATTGTCAGAATACCGATAGAACCCAGAAGAGATGAAGTGGTCTGGGATTTTAAAGATGCTTTATCTAGGAGACAGGACCACATACTTGGAATATGCTTCATTTGTTCTTTTGGGCTCACCAGGAAGGTACATTAAAGCACAATGGAAAGCTCTCAAGAGTTTAACAACTGGCTGATTTAACTGATGTACAGTTATGTTGAGCCTTGGTTCATGAAGGCTACTGTAAAGAGCCAGCATTTGGCATAATTTAGGCAAAGAAATTCAACAATTGGGAAGAAAGGACTGATAGAGTAGATCCATCACTTGATCTGACTGCTGAAGCCCATATTATATTTCCTACACAATGCTTCCTCTTGCTAGCAGTTGGAAGGAGAAGTTGATAAAGGAAAGCCTCAGGAGGGACTTTCTTCCCAGGCAAGAAAGGCTATAACTACAAGAGAGTTGTTAATTTAATGGGAATGGTCAGAATTGGTAGACGCAGGTAGGGACTACATTTTAGGGAATAACAAAACTGGATATATTTGGTTATGACTTATAAAGCATGGAAGGAAATTTGAAAGTATCCTCTAAGATTCTATTTGATCTGTATAATGAGAGAAACTGTACTGGATGACAGTGGGAGCTGTGCTTCCCTCATACCAACAAGACACTATATCAACAGTGTGGTGCAAACAACCTGGGTTCAAATTCTGGCCACCTGTGTGATTTTGGGCTTCAGTCTCTTCAATTATAAAATAAAGATAAAAATACTACTCAAAAGGTTGTCGTGAGAATAAAGATAACATATAAAAGTACTCGGAAACTTCTGTAAATAGTAAATATAAAATTTTGTTATTAAGACAAGGATACTTGGTCTCCTTGGTTATAATGAGACTGAAGGCAATAAGAAAATAAAGAACCTGTAGTAAAGACTGCTATCATTCTTTGTACATACCATGGCCACTTTACTTTGTCTTCTTCAAAAAGTCAAAAAATTACAAAGCCACATGACTACTATTTAAAGAAATAATACCTTGAAAGTTTTCCAACATCGACCCTAGGATCCTGATTGAATCTGAACTTATCTCACAGTATATGGGACAGATGGTTTTTATTTTATCAAATCATTATTTCTCAAATTCAGGAGTATATATGTAGGGTATTTAGTATTTGAAAATAAAATCAAGCTGGTGGTTCCCTAACCCCTGGAGTAAATGATGTCAAATGGATTTAAGATGTTGATGACCAGAAGGAAGCCATTAGTGCTCCTTCTATTTATTACATTTATAAACCAAAATAATATTCTTTCCCCCTTAAAATTCTTAAGATTTCAATAACCAACAAAGATTTCCCAGGTATGGTGATTCTATTAGCACATTTTATTTCTTAAGTTTGGCCTGGGTAAAACATATTGACTCCTGGAACATTACCTTAGTATACTAAAAACTTAACAGATGTTTAATTCTTTTTGCAGGTGTTTTAGGGACCTCTTTATAGAAGTAGAGTAAGCACCACACCTATATATGGCAGGAGAAGATTTCTCTCATAAATTAGTCATCAAGAATATGGACCACCTCTCTATCCCAGGGCATTATACTTCATTAATGCTTAACCCTATGGAACAGAAAATATTTAATAGTAAGAATTCTAAATTTAAAAAAATATAAAAATGTGTGATAGAGGTTAGAAATAAAGTCCATAGGAATATATACCCTAGCAAAATTCTTATCAGTCTGAAGGTATGGGATATATTGTAATCCTTTCCAAAGTTAAGTACAGCATTTAGTCCTTTTAATTTAGAAGAAGGAAGAGTATTTAACTGACCTCTTATTTTAGAGGCATCTTATTTTTTTTTTCTAGATATCCTTTCCTGCTTAATTATTTATTTTGGCTATTCTACTGTACTTCACTCTGTATAGTTTATAGAACCACTGAAGAATTTTAAGCTTGCCCAGGCTAAAGTATGAGCTTTCCTTCTACTTAGTCCCTATGATACTGCTGAATTTTGGAGGCCTGAAGTCTCTAACAGAGCAGAATTCCTAAGTAGTAAAACCTCAAAGGAGGATATTTAGTTGTGTTCCTTAAAGTTTAGGCAAAAAGTTACATATCTTGCAGCAGAATACCACTTCCCTTTTGAGAAAGAATATTTAATTTGCCACAAGCCTCTAGAGCACAAATGCCTAATCATGAGATACAAGTGACCCTGAGACATGAGGTGACCACAGTGACCTGGCTAGTATGTGATCCACCAAGCTACAAGTTTGAATATGACCAGATGAAATCCACCATTAAATGGAAGTCATCTGTTTAGGATCAAGCCTCTGGCTACACTACGTGAACAAATTCTCCCTATATTCATTGACTCTGTAGAGATCATGTTGCCATTCTTCCTCTCTCAACCTATGTCTATGGCTTCATAGAAAATTCTCCCTGCCCATTCTTTAATGGGGTTGTTTGATTTTTTTTCTTGCTGATTTCCTTGAGTTCTTTGTAGACTCTGGTTATTAGCCCTTTATCAGATGTATAGCGTGTGAATATTTTCTCCCATTCTGTAGGTTGTCTATTTGCTCTGTTGATTGTTTCCTTGGCTCTGCAGAAGGTTTTTAATTTAATCAAGTCCCATTTATTTATTTTTGTTGTTGCTGTGATTGCTCTCGGGACTTCTTCATATTCTTTGCATAGGCCAATGTCTGGAAGAGTTTTCCCAACATTTTCTTCTAGAATTCTTATGGTTTCATGTCTTAGATTTAAATCTGTTATCCATCTTGAATTAATTTTTGTAAGTGGTGAGAGAGATGGATCCTATTTCAATCTTCTACATGTGGCTATCCAATTTTCCCAGCACCATTTGTTGAATAGGGATTCTTTTCTCCAATGTATATTGTTGTCTACTTTGTCAAAGATAAGATGGCAATATGTGGATGGTTTTATATCTGGGTTCTCTGTCCTGTTCCATTGGTTTATGTCTCTATTTTTTTGCCAGTACCATGCTGTTTTGGTTACTATAGCCTTGTATTATAGCTTAAAATCTGGTAAAGTGATACCTCCAGATTTGTTTCTTTTGCTTAAGGTTGCTTTGGCTATTCAGGCTCTTTTCTGCTTCCAAATGAAGCATAGAATTATTTTTTTCTAGATCTGTGAAAAATGACATTTGTATTTTGATGGGGATTGCATTGAATCTGTAAATCACTTTGGGTAGTATGGACATTTTAACAATGTTGATTCTGCTAATCCATGGTCTTGATATGTTTTTCCATTTTTTTAATCATCTGAAACTTCCTTCCTCAGTGATTCATAGTTCTCTTTGTAGATATCTTTCACCTTCTTGGTTAAATATATTCCTAGGTACTTTATTTTCTTTGTTGCTATTGCAAAAGGTATTGAGTCTTTGATTTGATTCCCAGCTTGACTGTTGTTGGTGTATAGGAATGCTACTGATTTGTGTAAATTGATCTTGTAGCCTGAGACATGCTGAATTTATTTATCAATTCCAGGAGTTTCTTGGTGGAATCTTTGGGGTTTTCTAGATATAAGATCATATCACCAGCAAAGAGTGATAGTTTGACCTCCTCTTTCCCCATTTGGATACTCTTAATTTTTTTCTCTGATTGCTCTGGCTAAGACTTCCAGCACTATGTTGAATAGAACTGGTGACAGTGGGCATCCTTGTCTTGCTCCAGTTCTGAGTGGGAATGCTTTCAACTTTTCCCCATTCAGTATGATGTTGGCTGTGGGTTTGTTGTATTGACATGAATAGAAGCTTTTCAAAAGAAGATAGAGTAATGGCCAATAAACATATGAAAAAATGCTCAATGTCACTAATCATCAGAGAACTGCAAGTCAAAACCACAATGAGATATCACTTAACCCCAGTGAGAATGGCTCTTTCATAAAGTCCCAAAACAATAGATGCTGGTGTGGATGCGGAGAGAAAGATACACTTATACACAGTGGGACTGCAAACTAGTTCAACCTCTATGGAAAATAGTATGGAGATTCCTCAAAGAAGTAAAAGCAGACCTACTATTTGATCCAGCAATCCCACTACTGGGTATTTACCCAAAGGAAAAAAAGTCATTTTATCAAAAAGATAAAATGTGCTACATAACCTAAAAGGATAACCTGCACTAGAATGTTTATTGCAGCACAACTCACAATTGCAAAGATGTGGAATCAACCCAAGTGCCCACCAATTCATAAGTAGTTTAATAAAATGTAGTATATGTACACCATAGAGAACTACTCACCCATAAAAAAATGAATCAAAACATTTTGCAACAATCTGAATGGAACTGGAGACCATTCTCCTAAGTGAAGTATTGCAAGAATGGAAAAACAAACACCACATGTACTCACTATTAAATTGGAACTAACCAATCGGCACTCATGTGCACATATGGAAGTAAAACTCAATGGAAATCATGCAGGTGCGAGAGGGGAGGAGGGGATGGGTGAAATCATACCTAACAGGTACAAGGTACACTGTCGGGGTGACAGGCACACTTATAACTGTGACTCCAACAGTACAAAAGCAATCCTTGTAACCAAAACATTTGTACCCCTGTAATATTCTGAAATTTAAAAAAAAGAAAAAAAATCAATAAAAGAACCATTGTACAGGAGGAAAAAAAGGATGAAAGGAAATAAAGAAGGTGACATCCACCTTCCCAGAGGACATGCTCTGTCTTCAAAAAAAAAAAGAATAAAAAGAAAAGATAAGAAAATTTTCTCTGTTCAACTTAAAGAGGATAAGATTAAGAGATGTTTACGGGGAATTCTGCAGGGTATGATAGCGCCGCCCACAGTGTACTGCTGCAGCATTAGAGCACTGAAAAGAATGAGCCCGAAAGGAAAGGGAGTAAAGAAATCCTCCCATATAGCAGAACTTCAAGTAACACATTTTGAAGTTTTCTGTGCCTGGAAGAAAGTTTAGATTGAGATTTGCATTTACTGTGATTTGGGGACAGTGGCAAACATTTGGCTAAATTGTCAAGGACTTGGAAGTAGTGCAGTTGGAGGATTTGTGTTCTAGGGTTTTAGATAAGGACTACATGGACAAAGCTTTTAAGAGAGAGATGCCAGAGCCTAATCATTTCACCAGAAAAGTTATTAACATTGAATTGATCAGATGATCCACATTTGACAGTATTTTCCTTCCTTGGCTAGCCAATTTCCTTCCAGTGAGCTCAAGAATATAGTGATGAATAGGAAAAGAACAGGCACTCTGTTTGGGTCTAATGGCTTGTTCTCTTATTACTTACATAGTTCCATCTACAGCCATTACTGAAGGCCAAACTTATTAGCAGCAATCTTTGAATTTCTCGTAGAGTGCATATTATATTCAAAAACTGGTAGCTGCTGATGGCATGTTAATTACATTAGGTCTTTTGCAGCATTAATATGACAATTACTTACCCTCAATGGGAAACACTGTTTGGAATCTAAATTTGCTTCCTGTGTCCATCTTGCTTCTGCCTATGACATAGACTTACTACCTCATGTACCACCAAGTTCTTCCATCAATGTTACTTCTGTTCATAGAACCTATTTTACAGAAATAAAAGTAAAGCAATGAGCTGAAGCCCATGAAAGAAACTACTGCTATTATTTTCACACCATGGATAAGTAGCTGGCCTTATACAATGATACCTTGACCTACTTAAAGCTCATTTATACTGTCCCTTAATTGACTATAATGGGCTGAAAATCTGCCTTGTCTTATGTTGTGTGGTATGTGGTTTGTGACAATAATTTATATGTAATACTGCCTCTTCCATAGCTAAGCAGATAGGTCTAGAAATTGACGGGTAGTAGGAGTAGTGCCTTTTTAAATCTTGCCTGATATTCCACCTTTGAAATAATATTCTTCTAATCTTTGCATTCTGAAACCATAGGTATAAAAGTGATAGTATCCAAGGGAAGCACACTTATATTTTATAAAAAATATAAAAATGGTTTCACTAAATTGTAAACTGTGGTTAGCATCTGGCAATCTTGGATTTCTCATGTCATGATAATAGTAAAAGGGGTCATCACCATGTTGAAAGGGGCAATAAATCTAATACCCCAAAATAGAGCTTGGAAAAATTATGGAAGAACTAGAGGACTCTTCGGGCACTCTTATTTCCTGCTGAAATGAGAAAACATGATATCTTTAGGCCTCTTAGAAATTACAGTTCATGCTATTCCGTGAAGCAAGGCATCCCAGGTCAACTGAGAAACTAGATAGATAGAGAGAGAAGGACAGAGAGAGAGAGGAAGAGAGAGAGGGACTAATATTAAAAATGGCCTAGTGGTAAGTTGCATATATAAAGTATGTTTTAATTTCAGAATATTATGGGGGTACAAACGTTTTGGTTACCTGAATTGCTTTTGTACAGTTTGAGTCAGTTATAAGTGTGCCTGTCACCCATATAGTATGCATTGTACCAGCTATGTGTGAATTTATCCATCCCCTCTTTCCCCCTCCCACCTGCTTGATTTCTGTTGAGTTTTACTTCCATATGTGCACATAAGGGTTGATCAATTATTAGGTCATTGAGTATGAAATGTCCGATTTCCTTAAGTACTAAGTGTGACAGTTAATCTGTGACATTTCACTTTGACATTTCTTGTTTTATTTTTATTGTAAAGGTACCTCCTCATTCTTTCAAATGCACGTCTTGACTTGTGATTAATTTGTATTATTTTCAAATATGAATTCCCTCATAAAACCAATACAACACAGACAGCAAATATCAACAAAGTGTTTGGAAAGGATGTGGCTAATGAACACACAGTATGTCGATGTTTTAAAAAGTTCTCTTCCGGTAATTTTAATCTTCAAAATGAGCCACGTGCATGACCTGAGACCAAGGTAGATAATGATAAACTAAAAACTGTAGTGGAAGTGATTTCATTTCAACCTATGCATAAATTAACAACAGGTTTGATGTTACTATTTCAACAATATTAGACCGTTTAAAATAAATCAACAAGGTAAAGAAACTGGATAGATGAGTACTACATAAATTAAACAAATGTCAAAAGAAAAATCATCTTGAAGGTTGCCTTTCTTTGCTGTCACGACACAAAGGCGAACAATTTCTACACCGTATTGTTACATGTGATAAAAAATAGATTATTTTTGACAATCTCAAGCATTTGGCACAATGACTGGTTAATGATAAAGTGCTGAAACCCAAATAGTCTAAACCCAAATATTCATCAAGAAAAGCTAATGGTGTGTGTTTGGCGGTCCAGTGCTGGTATTATTCACTACACCTTAATAAAACCTAGTCAATCAATATACAGTGGATGTCTACTGCAACCAATTGGATGAAATGATGAGGGTGCTTGCAATTAAGCAGCCAAGATTGGTCAATATAGACAGGCCAATCCTCTTGCAAGACAACGCTCAACCATATGTCGCACAAACAACGCTGCTCAAACTACAGAGACTGGACTTAGAAATTCTCTGTCATCCACTGTATTCACCAGACCTTGCACCAACTGACTACCACTTCTTCCAGACTTTGGAGTACTTCTTACAAGAAAAAATATTCAATTCTCAACAAGCTGTGAAAAATGTCTTTCATGATTTCATGGTCACTTGCTCTCTAGGCTTCTTTGCTGCTGGCATAAACAAGCTGCCGTTAAGATGGCACAACTGTGTTGATACTTTGAGTAATTGTACTTCTTCTTGTTTGAGATATAATAAACTAAACATTTGATTCTAAATTGGACATTTCATATTTAGTGACCTAATAGTTCCAATTTAATAGTGAGGACATATGGTGTTTGTTTTTCCATTCTTGAGATACTTCACTGAGAAGAATGGTCTCCACTTCCATCCAGGTTTTCCACTATTGAGTATTTACCCAGAGGTATTATTTTTAAAATTAGAAAGTAAGTGGACACCACTAGAAAGAATAGATTTTGTTAGTTTTTAATTTATTTGTATTACAAATTGACAAATTATAGTTGTATATATTTGAGAGTAAATTTTAATGTTAGAAATTATCTTAAAATCATCTGAAATTATGATCTTTGGTTGCAGAAGTAAGTTATAATTGTGGTTGCCACTCAGTTGGAAAGGGATGGATGTAATTTTGGTTGGGCATGAACTAGCTATATTATGATAAATTGATGATATCTTTGGAAATGTGGACCTATAAAGAAAGATGTCCAGTCTAGCAAGGGAGAACTTTAGTGTAGAAGACAATGGAAATACCTGCCAGTTACATTGCTACCTCGTAAAGAAAATTTCCAAATGAACCTCTTTGTTTAAGCAACTGTGATTCTCGTCACATGTGTGTTGAATGAATCCAAATCTACTGTCCCCGCCAAAAGTGATTTAGAGGACATCAGTGTGTGAATGAAAGCAAAACAAATTTGATTCAGCACAGTTTCTCTACATTGCTTGGCTTCAATACAATACTGGTTCTCTGTACCCAATAGCAAGGTGGCTGGACATTGATCACACTTTCCTTCATGGCAATGCTCTGTCCTGATTTGCCTCCTACCTCACTGGCTTTGCTTTCCTCATCCTTTTTACTTTTTCTTCCATGTCTCTCCATCCTCTTATTGTTGAAGGATCTAAGGCCCAGTTTTTTGTCTTTTCCTCTCCCTTTCATAATATCATAATATCATACAGACCAACTATAATCTGACAACTTCAGAATTCATATGTCCAGCCACAAACTACATACTTATGTATTCAACTGCCTGTTTGATATCTCCATTTGAATATTTGACAGAAATCTCACTCTCAACATGCCCCAAACTGATGATCCCCCAAATCTGGCCAACACACAGCCTTCCCCACATCATCCAATGACTATTCTGTTTTTCCAGATACTTAGGTAAAAAATTTTAGAATAATATTTGAACCCTTTCTCCCATATACCTCATTCAGCACATCAAAAAATATTGTTGGCTCTTCCTTCAAAACCTACTCTGTACCTCGCCCTTTCTTCCATCTCCACTGCTGCTACCCTAATCTGAGCCACAATTTTCTCTTCTATCTTACAGTTTGTTCTCAACAGGGAAGTCAAGGTATTCTTTCTAACATAAGTCAGCTCACAACTCTCTTCTCAATATCTCACAATGCTTCTTATTTTACATATAAGAAAAGCCAAAGAACCTAAATGGCCTACAAAGCACTACATGGATTTTCCCCATTGGCTCTCAGATCTCACTTCTGTCTGTTCTACCACCCATCGCATATTCTGTAACAACTACATTGACCATCTCACTGTTGCTGGAACACTGGCATATTCTTGCCTGAGGAATTTCACAGTGGCTGGTCCTTCTGCACAAAACACTTTATACCCAGTTATCTGCATGGATAACTTTTTCATCTCTTTCAAGTCATTGCTTAAACATGATCTTAATAAGATCTATCCTGACCACCAGTTTTGCTTACCTTACCCTGTTTTTCCTTTTTTCCCCCCATAGCTTTTATTCCTTTTTAATGTAGCAAATATTACTTACAAGTTTTATTTACTGTTTATTATCCATCTCCCTACCTGATTAGAATGTAAACTCCATAGAGCATGAATATTTGTCCTATTTGTTTAACTGATTTATTTCAACAGATCAGACCAGAGCCTGGCTCATGGAGATACTCATTAACATTTGTTGAATGAAGAGCCTGAAATTAAAGAGAAAACTACTGTGCCTTTCCTGATAATAAAGTCCCTACAAAGAATTCTGATTCCCAGGATATGATCATGTGGTCATGTCTGAATTAATCAAATGCCAGGGATATTGGCCAGGCCTGGATCACATGACCAATTCTAGTATAAGGGTGGCAAGATCAATTCTAACCAAACCAAATACCTGGAGTGGTATTACCATGGAAGAGGGGAGGAAGATGCACCAAAGAAAGGGCAACCAACGGAAAAGAAGCTTTTTTTAAAATTTCTGAATATTATGGGAGTACAAACACTTTGGTTACTCATATTGCCTATGGACTGCCCAAATGAGAGCGACAATCATGAATATCCCCCAGACAGTGTGCCCCACATGCATTAGGTATGAGTTTTCCCATCCCCATCACCCCCCTCCTACCTGCCCAACCCCTGATGAATATTATTTCCATGTGTACACATAAGTATTGATCAGTTAGTACCAATTGGATGGTGAGTACCAGTGGTGCTTGTTTTTCCATTCTTGCAATACTTCTCTTCAAAGAATGGGCTCTAGCTCCAACCAGGATAATATCAGATGTGTTAATTCAATGTTGTTTTTTTATTTTATTTATTTATTTATTTATTTTTTATTTCAGAATATTATGGGGGTAAAACACTTTGGCTATATATATTGCCCATGCACTGCCTCTGTCAGAGCTACAATCGTGGTCATCTCCCAAACTGTGCTCCCCGCATCCATTTAGTGAGAGTTTTCCCATCCCCTCCACCCCCCTCCCACCTGCCTGCCCCCTGATGAATATTATTGCCCTGTGTGATCTAAGTGTTGATCAGTTAGTACCAATTTGATGGTGAGTACCAGTGGTGCTTGTTTTTCCATTCCTGTGACACTTCACTTCGAAGAATGGGTTCTAGCTCCAACCAGGATAATACCAGATGTGTTAATTCACCATTGTTTTTTATTGCTGAGTAATACTCCATGGTACACATATACCACATTTTATTAATCCACTTGTGTATTGATGGGCACCTGGCTTGTTTCCACATCTTTGCAATTGTGAATTGTGCTGCTATAAACATTCGCGTGCAGATGTCTTTATTATAAGATGTCTTTTTTCCTTTGGGTAAATACCCAGTAGTGGGATTGCTGGGTCAAATGGTAATTCTACTTTTAATTCTTTGAGGTATCTCCATATTACTTTCCATAGAGGTTGTACTAATTTGCAGTCCCACCAGCAGTGTATGAGTGTTCCTATTGCTCCGCATCCCCACCAACATTTGTCGTTCTGGGATTTTTGATATAAGCCAATCTCACTGGAGTTAAGTGATATCTCATCGTGGTTTTGATTTGCATTTCCCTGATGATTAGAGAAGTTGAGCAATTTTTTTATGTTTGCTGGCCATTATTCAGTCTTCTTTTGAAAAGTTTCTGTTCATGTCCTTTGCCCACTTTTTAATGGGGTTGTTTGATTTTTTCTGTTGATTTTCCTAAGTTCTGTATAGATTCTGGTTATCAGCCCTTTATCTGATGTGTAGCATGCAAACATTTTCTCCCATTCTGTAGGTTGTCTGTTCACTCTAGTGATAGTTTCCTTGGCTGTGCAGAAGCTTGTTAATTTGATCAGGTCCCATGTATTTATTTTTGTTGCTGCTGTGATTGCTTTGGGGGTCTTCTTCATAAATTCTTTGCCTAGGCCAATGTCTATAAGAGTTTTTCCAACATTTTCTTCTAGAATTCTTATGGTTTCATGTCTTAGATTTGAAAAGAGGATTTTTTTAATTTCAAAATATTAAGGAGGTAGAAATGCTTTTGTTATGTGGATACACTGTATAACATGCCAAAGTCAGGGCTTTCAGGGTACCTGTCACCAGGCAGTGTTCATTGTACCCAATAGTTTTTCACCAGGTAGTGTTCATTGTACCCAATAAGTTTTTATCCCTAATCCTCTTGCACCCTTCCCCCTTCTTACATTCCAATGTCCTTTACATCTTTTTGTGCCTGTATATACCCATCGTTTAGCTCCCACTTACAAATGAGAACATGTGGTATTTGTTTTTCCATTCCTGAGATACTTCACTGAGGATAATGATCTCTAGTTCCAACAAAGTTGCTAAAAATGACATTATTTCATTCCTTTTTATGGCTGAGTAGTATCCCATGTTATATATATACCACATTTTCTTTATCTACTTATGAATTGATGGGTACTTAGGTTGATTCCATAACTTTGCAGTTGTGTGTGGTACTATGATAAACATTCTTGTCCAGATGTCTTTTTGATAAAATGATTATTTTTCCTTTGGGTAGATACCCAGTAATGGGTTGCTGGATAGAATGGGAGGTCTACTTTTAGCTCTTTGAGGAATCATCCATACTGTTTTCCATAGAGGTTGTACTAATTTGCATTCCCACCAGCAGTGTATAAGCGTTCCTTTTTCTCTACATCCACGCCAGCATCTGTTGTTCTCTGACTTTTTGTTAATGGCCATTCTGACAGGGTAAAGTGGTATCTCATTGTGGTTTTAATTTGCATTTCCCAGATAATTAGTGATGTTGAACATTTTTTCATGTTTCTTGGCTACTTGTCTATCTTCTTTTCAAAAAAATTCTGTTCATGAATTTTATCCAATTTTGATGAGGTTTTTTTTTCTTGCTGTTTTGTTTGAGTTCTTTGTAGATTCTGGATACTAGTCTTTTGTCAGATGTATAGTTTGCAAATATTTTCTATCATTCTGTAGGTTGCCTGTTTACTCTATTGATTATTTACTTTGCTGTGGAGAAGTTTTGTAATTTAATTAAGTCCATTTATTTATTTTTGTTGCTATTGTATTTGAAAATTCTTTGCCTAGGCCTATGTCTAAAAGAGTTTTTCCTACATTTTTTTCTAGAATTTTTCTGGTTTCATGCCTTACATTTTAGTCTTTAGTCCATTTTGAATTAATTTTTGTATATGGCAAGAGATAGGGGTCCTGCTTCATTTTCTGCATGTGGCTATCCAATTTTCCCAGCACCATTTATTGAATAGGACATTATTTCCCTAGTATATGTTTTTTACATGCTTTGTCAAAGGTCAGTTGGTCATAGCTATATGGTTTGATTTGTGGGCTCTCTATTCTGTTCCATTGGTCTATGTCTCTACTTTTATATTATACCAGTACCATGCTGTTTGGGTTACTATAGCCTTGTAGTATAACTTGAAATCAGATAATGTGATGCCTCCAGATTTGTTCCTTTTGCTTAAGATTTCTTTGGCTGGTATTATCCTGGATGGAGCTGGAGCCCATTCTTTGAAGCAAAGTATCACAAGAATGGAAAAACAAGCACCACTGGTACTCACCATCAAATTGGTACTAACTGATGAATATTTTTGTGCACACGTGGAAAAAATATTCATCAGGGGTTGGACAGCTGGGAGGCAGATAGAGGGGATGGGAAAACTCACACCTAATGGGTGAGGGGTGCACTGTTTGGGCGATGTTCACCATTGTAGCTCTCATTTGGGCAGTGCATAGGCAATACATGTAACCAAAGTGTTTGTACCCCCATAATATTCTGAAATAAATAAATTTTTAAAAATATTTCTTTGGCTATTTGGGCTCTTTTTTGGCTCCAAATGAAGCTTAGGATTATTTTTTCTATATCTGTGAAATAAGATGTTGGCATTTTGATGGGAAATGCATTGAATCTGTAAATTTCTTGGGGAAGAATGGACATTTTAACCATATTGATTCTACTAATCCATGAGCATGGGATGTTTTTCCATTTATTTTTGTTGTCTACAATTTCTTCCATCAGTGTTTTGTAGTTCTCTTTGTAGAGATCTTTCGTATCCCTGGTTAAATATATTCCTAGGTATTTTATATTCTTTGTAGCTATTGTAAACGGTATTGAGTCCTTGATTTGACTCTCTGCTTGACTGTTATTAGTATATAGAAATGCTACTGATTTTTGCACATTGATTGTGTAACCTGAGACGGAATTTATTTATCAATTTTAGGAGTCTTTTGGAGGTGTCTTCAGGGTTTTCTAGATATAGGATCATATTGTCGGCAAACAGGGATTGTTTGACCTCCTCTTTCCCGACTTGGATGTCCTAATTTCCTTCTCTTGCCTGATTGCTCTGGCTAGGACTCCCAGTAGTATGTCGAATAGAAGTGGTGACAGTGGGCACTTGCCTTTTTCTAGTTGTTAGGGCAATGCTTTCAACTTTTCCCCATTCAGTATGATGTTGGCTGTGGGTTTGTCATATATGGCTTTTATAATTTTGAAATATGGTCCTTCTATGCCTAGTTTGTTGAGGGATTTTATCATGAAAGAGTTTCAGATTTTACTGAATGCTTTTTCTGCATCTATTGAGATGATCATATGGTCTTTTTTTTTTGCTTCTGTTTATGTGGTGAATCACATTTATTGATTGGTGTATGTTGAACCATCCTTACATGCCTGGGATGAAACACACTTGGTCATGGTGAATTATGTTTTTCATGCACTGTTGAATTTGGTCTGCTAGGATCTTGTTGAGGATTTTTGTGTCAATGTTCATGAGGGATATTGGTGTGTAGTTTTTTTTGTTTTGTTTTGTTTTGTTTTTTGCATCTTTTCCTAGCTTTGGTATCATGGTGATACTGGCTTCATAGAATGAGTTAGGGAGAATTGCCTCCTTCTTGATGTTATGGAATAATTTCTGTAGATAGGTTCCCATTCTTCTTGTAGGTTGGTAGAATTCGGTGTGAATCCGTTGAATCCAGGCCTTTTTTTGTTGTTGGGAGATTTTTTTTATTACTGCTTCAATCTTGCTGTTCATTATTGGTCTATTCAGGATTTCTATTTCTTCCTGATTCAGGCTTGGGAGGTTGTGTGTTTCCAGGAACTTATACATTTCCTCTAGGATTTCTATTATGTGTGTGTAGAGGTTTTTGTAGTATTCATGGATGATATTTTGTATTTCTTTGGTGTCAGTTGTAATGTCTCCTTTATCATTTCTCATTGAGGTTAGTTGAATCCTTTCTCTTCCATTTTTGGTTAATATGGCTAATGGGCTATTGATTTTGTTTATCTCTTCAAAGAGCAAACTTTTTGTTTCATTGACCCTTTGTATTGCTTTTTTGGTTTCCATTTCATTTAGGTCTATTCTGAGCTTTATTATTTCTATTCTTCCGCTGGCTTTGGGTTTGGTTTGTTCTTCATTTTCTGGTTCCTTCAGATATGATATCAGGTTGATAATTTGCAGTCTTTCTGTCTTTTTGGTGTAAACATTTAGTGCTATGAACTTTCCCCTTAGCACTGCCTTCACTGTATCCCATAGATTTTGAAAGCTTGCGTCACCTTTGTCATTCAGTTTGAAGAATCTTTTGATTTCTATCTTAATTGCATAATTGACCGAAGATCATTCTGAAGCAGGTTGTTTAATTTCCATGACTTTGTATTTCAGAGTTTCTCTTGGAATTGATGTCTAGTTTTATTCCACTGTGATCCAAGAAGATACATGGTATGATGTCGATTTTTTTTTTTTTTTGCATCCTTTCCTAGCTTTGGCATCAAGGTGATACTGGCTTCATAGAATGAGTTAGGGAGGATTCCCTCCTTCTTGATGTTATGGAATAATTTCTGTACAATAGGTTCCCATTCTTCTTTGTAGGTCTGGTAGAATTCGGCTGTGAATCCATTGAGTCCAGGCCTAAGGTTTTGTTGCCTAAGTTATGATCAATCTTAGAAAATGTCCCATGTGCTGATGAGAAGAATTTATATTCTGCAATTTTAGGGTAGAGTGTTTTGTAAATGTCTGTCAGGACCATTTGCTCTAGATTCCCATTTAAGTCCAATATTTCTTTGTTGATTTTCTGCTTCAATGATTTGTCTAGTTTTGTCAGTGGAGTGTTGAAGTCCCCAGCCATTCTGATGTTACTGTTTATTTCTTTGCTTAGATCTAGTAGAATTTGTTCTATGCATCTGGGAGCTCCTGTGTTAGGTCCATTATATTTAGGATTGTTATGTCTTCTTTCTGAATTGCCCCCTTTGTCATTATATATGACTATCTTTGTCTTTTTTTTTTTTACCATTGTTGATTTAAAGTCAATTTTATCTGATATGAGAATGGTTACATCTGCTCACTTTGGGTGTACATTTTCACGACATATTTTTTTCCATCCCTTTACCTCGTGTGTGTGCAAGTCCATGTGAGTTAGCTGTGTTTCTTGGAGACAGCATATAATTGGGATGTGATTTTTCATCCATTCAGCCAGTCTATGTCTTTTAAGTGGAGTATTAAGACTATTCGCATTCAGTGTTAAAATTTCTTTTTATTTTTAGAAATAAGGTTTATTGAAACAATTTACTGACTGTAAAATTCACCCTTGAAGGTATACAGTTTGATGAATACAATTATATTATTAATAGTTTAAAATAATTATTTGCTAACAAATTGGTTTTAATGAATCTGGTGGAGCTATAAAATTTTTTTACAAAAGCTATTTTCTTTTTAAATTATTATTATATCAGAATATTACAGGGGAACAAATGCTTTGGTCACATAAATTGCCTTTGCACAGCCCGAGTCAAAGCTACAAGTACGCTTTGTAGCTAGACAGCACGCACTGCATGCATTAGGTTTGAATTTACCTGTCCCCTCCTTCCCCACTATCTGCCCAATCCCCATTGAATGTTACTTCCATATGTGCACGTAAGTGTTGATCTATTAGTACCAATTTAATGGTGAGTGCATGTGGTGTTTGTTTTTCCATTCTTGTGATACTTCACTTAGAAGAATGGGCTCCAGTTCTATCCAGGTTAATATAAGAGGTAATAGTTCACCATTCAGTGTTAGTATTGATATATGTGAATTTGTTCTGTTCATCATGTTGGATTTTGTTCATCATGTTGAACAACTTTATTGTTTTGTTTTCCTTCTTGTTATTGTTTTATAAGAGCTGTGAGCTTTAACTTTCGACTGTTTTTACACTGGTAGGTGTCTAGTGGGTGTCTATTGTTCTCTTTCATGTATAGTGCACTTTTAAGCATTTCCTGTAGGGTAGATCTAGTAGTGACAAATTCCCTTAGTGTTTGCTTGTCTGGAAAAGTATTTATTTCTCCATCATTTATGAAACTTAGCTTTAAAGTATACAAAATTCTTGGCTGGCTGTTGTTCTGTTTCTAAAAATGGGGCCCCAATGCCTTCTGGCTTATAAGTTCTCCACTGAGAAGTCTTCTGTTAGCCTGATGGGTTTTCCTTTGAAGGTTAATTGTTTCTTTCAACTTGCTGCTTGTAGAATTTTCTCCTTCATTTTGACTTTGGCCAGACTGATAATAATGTGTCTTGGTGATATCCTATTTTCTATGAGTCTTCCAGGTGTTTGATGACCATCTTGTATCTGGATATCTGAATCTCTGGTGATACCAGAGAAGATTTTTTCAATAATTCCCTCAAATAGTTTTCCCATGCTTTTTGCTTTTTCCTCTTCTCTGGGCATCATGTGGGGCTGGGAGGCTTATTTCACAGATTGGCATGTGGGGGTCGCAGGGGTTGGGCAGCCAGACGGCTGGGGCTCTCTCCTTGTGCAGGTCCCACTGAGGCTGTTACCATGGGAGCTCTTGAGTGGGGTCAGCACCCACTCCATTTGAATTTTCCAGGGGGGTGTGCTCGACTCCCAGTCACAAGGTGCACAAAGGTGTCTGCTCTCTCTGCTCTCTCCCCAGCCCAGCAGGGGTGATGTAGAGGCAGTGAAGCTGATCACTGTGTAGACTAGGTGTTCTGGGCATGAGAGCTCAGAATGGCATCAGTTGCAGTGACCTGGGAACAGAAAGCAGTGGGTCCCTGCTGAGCCCAGTTTCCAGTGCAATGTTACTGCACAGTCTCCAAGCAGTTACTTGATCAGTATGGAAGTGTGGTGGTGGTTGAGGCCCCCTCATGGCCAGGGTTGCAGTGTCCATGGGGGGAGCATGGAGCTCTGGGGTTCTCTCCCTTTCCCTTCTTCATATGTGAGCATCTCTGCCAGGTATCTTCCAATCTTGGCAAGTGGATCTTCCTCTCCCCACTTCTTCACTCTGAGTGCCTCCTGTCACTTCTCTGATATTTACCATGTTCTGTCCAAGAGGGTCAATCTGTAGGGGGGCATCTACTTGCAACTTTCAGTTCTCTCCTTGAGAGTGGCTTGTGCAGGCTGCTTCTAGTCCACCATCTTCCTGAAAAGAGGATTTTAAAAAACTGGTATTTCAATGATTATCTTACCTTGGGATAAAGAGATCATAAGAAAGTGCATGGTTATAGCTGGAGTATACTCTTTTGAATAAAGGCAGTAGATAAAATGTACTCATTAGCAGATGCCTCCCTATTTGTTTTCATTTTGCTGAATTATCCTTTATTATTCAATATGCAGCAGCTGAACAAATTGAAAAACAGTCTTCCTTTTAATAAGTTAGTCTTAGGTTGAATGAGCCAGATAGGATTAAACTTCTCATTCTAAAATATCAATCTTAGAGAAGATGGGCCTGGGAGGATCAGCCCCTGATGCTGATACCAGAAGTGAAATGAAAAGATTTAACCAGAGGTCGGCAAAGAGCCAATAATAAATATTTTAGATTTTCAGACCCTACATTTTCTGTCTTAACTGTATTGTAGCCTTAAAACAGCCACATATATTATATAAATGAATGGCCGTGGCTGTTTCAATAAAACTTTACATATGACACTGAAATTTGAATTTCATATAATTTTCATGTGTTATAAATTACTATTCTCCTTTTGATTTTTTCCCAACCATTTAAAAATTTAAAAACCATTTTTAGCTCACAGGCCGTCCATAAGAAAATAAATAAGCCCTGGGCTAAATTTGGCCCACAGGACATTGTTTGCCAACCCTTGGATTAAACCATGGATTTTCTCAGGCTAGGAATGATTGCACATCCTACTTGTTTGGATGATTCTCCTAACTAGAAAATTTGGTTAGGAGCTTCAGACACTTGCAAGTAATAAATAGTCTAAGATGAGTTACTGGTTTTCCATCTATATGCAGTTGTATCCTTTCCAAAGAAAAGTGTTCTGGAAGCAAGATGGGAGATTGAAGGAAAGAGGTAGTTGGTAAAACTACTGGCCCCTCATCCCCTCCATCCATAATACAGGTCTTTGTGTTGAGCATGAGTATTCAGTGATTATTTTGATCAGCCATATGGGAGGCTTTCACAAGCCTTGAATCCCAGGCTTCCTGTGAGTACTTTGAGAAAAATAGGCTCATTTCTGATTATTATTATGATCAAATCATGTAATTTTTTTGCTGTTAAATATGATAAACATAAGTAAAAAACTAGAACAAAAATGTAAGCAGTGGCTGTCTTTGACTGTTGGGATTATAGTTCTAAGTTTCTTTTCCTTCTTTGTTTCTTTGTTTTTGCTTTGTTTTGTACTTTTATTTTTTATATAATAAATATATTGTCTAGTAATAAATAAATCTTTAAAATTTAAAAATTTTAATTGACCAAATTTGTTACACTTCAAATATACCACTTTTCTTTTGATATTTTTAAAAGTTAGACAGCTTCCACACATATTTAATGAAATGATGTTTTTCTTTGCTTGAAAGAGAGAGAAAAACCCATATTCAGAGGAAACCCAAACAAACCACATTTTATTTTAACTTGCAAATGCCATCTGTACAATAAATTAATTTCTTCTCATATCTTAGTCTAAATTGAAATTGATCTCAGCAAAAGAAAAAGTCCCACCTGAATGTAAAAATATAGTCTATTAAATTTTTTCAGAGGTATTTTTTCAGGTATTTAATTTCCTTTTCTTAAGAGTCAATATGTGTGAAGTTGTTATCTAGGCACCATAAAAGAGATAAGGATGAATAAGACACGGCCTCTGTTGTGAAAGGATTTTTCAATGCCATGAATCATGATTGAATAATTAGGTTGCTCATGAGAGCTTCACAAGTGTCGTTGTTTCTCAGCTGTGGAGAGCGAAACTACAGATGATTTCTTTCTTCCTAGAGAAGGATTAATGACTAACACGTTTTGTCTTCATTGTATGAAAGCTTTTGTTTTTAACTTTGCTTACTTAGTTATTTGTTTTTATAGAAGATAGGTATCAATTCTGAAAATAGAGATCTTTATGTAGTGCTCTCTAATGTTTGTGACAGACTTCCAAAATATATGAGCAATAAATAAAAAGATATACTTGATATTCTAACAAGAAACTTCATTCCATTAAATGGTAAACGGGCTCTAGAAGGTGCATTTTACCCTTCAGTTCATTTGGTCTCGTGATTTTTTGAGATAAAATCTTGAGGCCTGGGTGGTTTAACAATTATCTTTTGGTCAGACTGATAGAATGAGAACTAATATGTCAATTGAGAATATGTACTTTAATAGTGATTGTCTTCAAGTGATAGAATTATGGGTGATTTTTTATGTTATTTCTATTCTTCCAAATCTATCTGTTCTAGCTTGAATATATTAATTTTATAATAAAAATATAATTCATATAGAAAACAAGACTTAGACGTTCCAAAAAAGAAGAATAAACATACCTTTCCCCTTCTTCTTTAAAAAAAATCATCCCCAAACAAGAACAAAGCACAGAAATATAAATTCTCAAGTCATTGAAACTAGGAGACTTCTATAACCCTTTTACCCTAATGTGTGATGATGGAAGGTGGATGGGGAAAGATAAATATTTACAAATGTTCTTGCAATTGCTGTGGTGGTTTTATGAGAAGCACAATCTGCTCCACGGAACCCCAGAAAGGCTCAGGAAGTTGGCATAACATGCAGTATAAACTGTGTGAATTTGTAGGGGGCCGACTACAAAGGAATTGCTTGAAAGTCTTTATTAGGAATAGTTGTACCATTCCAGTTCCCACCCTAAACAACCATGCTGACTTGACCTTACACAGGAAGGCAAGGAACAAATTTGCACATGGGGAGATTAGGTAAAGATGTGCATCTGGACTAGTGTGAAGCCTTCTTGTGTCTTTCCTAAGGTAGCTTTAAAATTCCCTCAATGATATTGAAGGATCCTTCTCTGGATAAGCTGAACAGCCAAAGGAAACAAGATTTATAGGTGTTTACAGGGGACATTCCTTACAGAAAAGGCAGCTGTTCACCATATCACCCTCCAGGGAAGCCTGCCAGTCCAAGAGCCCATCCACTGACACAGAGCTACCAATCAAGGTGTCTCACTCTAAATACACCACACCATCAAGAATCACCAGTCAAGTGACAAAATTCCCCAACATCAAGGAAAGCCACATAATAAGTAAACAGAAAAAGTACTTAGAGAAAACAGAGAAAATGTAAGTCAACGTAACTGTAATTAACATTCTTAGAGAGGTAAGAGAAAATACAGCATCCCTAAGGGAAAACATGGCATAAAAAAGGAATGATTATAAAAGAAAAACCTCTGAAAATTAAAAATATGATATCCAAAATAAGGAATTTAGGACAGGAGATAAAAGACACAATCCAGGAAGGCTTCAAGAAAGTAGAACAAAAACAAAAGACAAAGATCTGAACAATAGAAGAAGGCCCTGCATGGCTCCTTCCTGGCAGCTCAAAGGAATATAAAAAAAGAGTTTCCAGGTATCTCTTGGCCAGAGGGAGGAGGAGCCATTTTTTATCTCCTTGTGACCTAAGCTTGCCTCTTTTTCTCACTGCATGTACTGATATTGAGAACTCCCATTTTCTCCTGGCATACATGAATCACATAAAGTAATCTTAACCCCTGACAGTAACTTTCCTTCAAATCTACGTGTTCGGGCTTTACTCTGGGGGCATTAACAGTCATAGGTTTAGAGCTTCTCCAAGAACAATTATCAAGTTCCTGTTTAATAGGTGCATATTTATAGAGGCTTATCAAAATACAACCATTTTCCTAGTTCAAATTCCAAAAAAGACTTTTGCAACTTCAACAATTTTAATATCCAATCCTAATCAGGCAACTTGCTATATTAAATGCAAACAAGTAATTTTCTGTAATATCAAGGATCATCTCTAAATAGTGGCAATATTTTTTAAACACCCAATTAAATAAAAACAGGATCATAATTTTAACTTATACCAGAATGAAGATGTTGAGAAAATATAATTTTCAAATTTTATGTATAACTAATCTATTCTTCCACCCCAAACCCCTATATTGGCTAGTTAAAAAATATCAGTTGTTAATCCTACCCAATTGAGAACTAAATTTATATGAAATAATTAAAAGGTAGCTTTTTATAATGCTAGCCTTTCTTTGAAATAATACTAATCTTTCAGATTTCTCAAGTCTTCTACGCCTCATTGCCACTGCCATAAGGTAGCTCCTGCATGGCCAGGAAGAAGGGTGTAGCCTTTACAACCTTAAGGAAGAGGGGAAAAGTAAGAGTTTTGGGTTTTGTATATTCTGGCTCTGTGTCACATACTTTCCAAAGATGGACTTTGGATATAGCCCACCCTACTAAGTGTGCTTACATGTAACATTGACACATTGACAGGCCTCCATCAAACACCTCCATCAGTCTGTCTTCCCTCTTCTTGAACCAGGGTGGACCTTTGAAACTGCCTCAACCTATTGAATGTGGTGAAGATGATGCCATGTAACTTCCACAGCTAGTTCATATAAGGCAAGATGGCTTCCTTCTGGTTTTCTCTCTCTCTCTCTCTCTCTCTTTCTCTCTCTCTCTCTCAGGATGCATGTCCATAACACCTAGCCACCACGTGGTAAGAAAAACTAGGGCCCATGCTACAAAGGTCACACATGGGTTTTCCAAGTGACAGCCCAACTAGGGCCTCAACTGATAGCTGACACCAACTGCCAGGCACTAGACTGAAGAAAACTTCAAAAGATTCCAATCTACATGTAGGAATGCAGCCTGTTGCATGGCAAGAGTAACACCATCTTGAAGCAAAACCACCATAATGACCAATGTTTGACTCCTGCATACCAAGGTGTTCCTGCAGCAAGGTCAATAAACAATGCCTGTAGCATAGATAATCCCTCGTAAAGATGCTTATCTAACCTCTCCAGTGGTCAAGAGTTTTGCAAGAGAGTCCGAGACATGATCAGCTACATATAATTTTACCAAAAGAAGTTTGCTAAATAAAGGGTATTTTCTGGAGAGTGGGTGCAGGGATTCATTCTCGTGCCACTGCCTGGGGCCTTTCTTCTGTTTGTAAATCTCTATTAAATATTTCTTTCTGAGGACAATAAAAGGAAAATTCCAGTCTCCAACCTTCAGGTGTTCCATCTGAGGCCTAAGTCAGTGTGAGTAATGTCCCTTCTGTACTTTGTCTGAATTCCTTGTCTGAATTCTGATGGTAATTTCTGAATTACCATCAGAAACTCTGGAAGATAGTGAATGATTACTGTTTAAACTACAAAGTATAATTTGTCATGCAGCAATAGAAAACAATTATAGGCTCCCTCAGTTTAACCAGTAGCTAGTTCTCCAAATGACATATGCATTGAAGTTTTGGCTGGTCAGAGCACTGGGCAAATTCCTGACCTACTCAGCCTCACCTGGGCTCCTGTGGATACTGTAGATACCCTCTCAGGTCTGGCTGTGATTTCCATTTAGCCCTAATCTTAGTGAAAATCTCTGTAATATATTTTCTAAGTGCTTCATGTACTTTCTTTCATATTGATCCTTAATACAAGCGTAGGAGATTTCTATGACAGGTATTATTAATTCAACTTTAAAATGATGAAATAAATTGATAAGGTCAATGCCTAGAGAGACTCCAGTGATAGGTGACATTGTGGGAAATTGACTCCAGATCTTCTGACCTTACATTTAGTACTTTTCCATTTATTGCCAATTTCTAACACCTAATACATTACAATATTGTAGTGTGATATAATAAAGTTTTGGTAACTTGCCTTTATTTTTTTCACACATGCAATTTTTATATTTTTTCATCAATAAATTTTTACCAACTGGACTTTAACAGCCAAAGTAATAAGAGAAAAGTCTTAATAATGTGCATACCCTTGGACCCATAATTGGTACTTTCAAGAGTTTTTCTGAAGAAAATAATTAGGAGTGTGTAAAAATATTTAGCTTAAGAATGTTTCGGGCTAAAACTCTAAAATTTCAAAAAATGTTTTACGGCTAAATCAATTATCATCCAATGCAGTCTCTGTGCAGCCATTAAAAATGAGTGATGAATATCTTTGAAAACATCAATATGTTAAGTTTAAAAGGTTGTAGGACATTATATAGGAGTGGGGGTAGGGAAAAGAGAGTTGTTTGATAGATATAGAGTTTTGGTTTTGCAAATGGTTCTGCAGATTTGTTACACAATAATGCGAATGTACTAAATGCTACTGAACTATACATTTAAAAAATGGTTAAGATGATAAGTTTTCTACTGTGTGTATTTTACTACAACTTAAAAAATTATATACTCCATTACATCAGTTTTTTTAATGTATCTGTATCTATATCTACAAACATAAAATCTAGAGGTATATTTACTAAAATATCAGCAAATGTTTTCTCTGATGTTGAGAATATAGATTATATTAATTTTCTTGATTTCGCTTTTCTGTATTTCGTACATCTATTGTGTGTTAATAAAACAACAACCATAGAGATATTTTAGAAGGTAAATAAATAATTTTCATATGAAGAAAATATTCTATATTTGAAAGCTCTAATTCAGTCTTCCTAAATTGTTAAATTTGTGGCCATAATACTGTTTTCAGTATCATTTTATTTTCCTTTTATTGTCTATGGAATCCATAGTAATGAATCCTTTTTCATTTCTGATATCAGTAATTGATAATTCCTCTCTTTTTTCTTTGTTAGTCTTGCTAGAAGTTTATCATTCTTTTTGATCTTTTCAAAGAATCAGCTTTTGCTTTTGTTGGTTTTCTTTATTATTTTCCTTTTTTTCCCATATCATTAATTTCTCCTCTAATTTCTCCTTTCTTTTTTCTTTTTGGAGGCAGGGTCTTGCTCTGTTGCCCAGCTAGCGTGCCGTGGTATCATCACAGCTCACTGCAACCTCAGACTCCCGAGCTTAAACAATCCTCCTGTCTCAGCCTTGCGATGTGCTAGGATTACAGGCATGAGCAACCGCAGCGCCCGGTCTCTCCTCTAATTTTTACTGTTTTTGCTTATTATTAATTTCTTCTCTAATTTTCATGATTTCTTTTCTTCTGTTTTCCTTTAGGTTTAAATTGTTCTTTCTCTTCTTTCCTAAAGTGAAATCTTAAATTATTGGTTTTAGATATTTCTTTTTTCTGGCATATGTATTTAGTTCTATAAATTTCACTGTAAGCATTGGTTTTGCTACATACCACAAATTTTGATAAGATGTGTTTTTAAATTTTAGTTCAAAACACTTTCTTATTTCTCTTGATTCTTCTTCCTTGTCCCATATGTGGCTTAGAAGTGGGTTCTTTTTTCTCCAAATGTTTGGATGATATTCTAGCTTTTTATTATTGATTTCTTATTTAATTCCACTGTTGTATGAGAACATACTTTGTAAGATTTTGATTCTTCTATATTTGTTAAGGTATGTTATAAGGCCAAGATTTTGATTTGTCTTTATGAATGTTCTATGCTAGCTTGAGAAGAATCTGTATTCTGCTGTTATTGGATAGAGTATTTTATAAATGTCGGTTAGAGCCAGTTGATTAGTAGTTCTGTTCAAGTTAAATATATCCTTACATATTTCAGCCTGGTTGATCTATCCATTATTGAAAGAGAAGTTTTGAAATCTTTGACTATAGCAGTGGATTTTTCTATTTCTCTTTGCAGTTTTATAAATTTTTATCTCACATATTTTTGATGACCTTTGTTAGATCCACATATGTTAAGGATTGTTATATGCTGTTGAAAAGCTAACCCCTTTATCATTACATAATGTCCTTCTTTATCCCTGAAATTTCTCTTGTTCTGAAATCTGCTTTGTCTGAAATCAATGTAGGTACTCCAGCTTTCTTTTGATTAGTGTTAGCATGGTACATCTTTCTTCATCCCTTTATTTTTAATATATATGTATCTTTATATTTAAGATAGGTTTCTTAGAGACAGTAAGTATTAATAGTTGGATCTTTTCATTTGTTTGCTTGCTTGTTTTTAATCCACACTGACAGTCTGTATCTTCTAATTGGTATATTTGGATCACTCACATTTAAAATGATTATTGATATGACTGCATTAATATATCTACCATATTTGTGATTGTTTTCCATTTGTTTCTTTGGGTTCTATTTGATTCTATTTTTCTAATCTTTTTTTTCTTTGTCTTTCACTTTTTTTCTGCTTTCTCTGGTTTTAATTGAGCATTTTATATGATTATATCCCTAGATAATACAATATACATTTTGAACTAATCTTAACCCATCTCTGGATATAGAATCCTAGCCTGGTGAGGTTTCCTCCCCACCCCCCACCCCTTACTCCACTCTGTTCTTGTGTGCACAGTTTCAGATGAGAACTCTGTTGGGATTCTTATCCTTCGTCCTCTGTAGGTAAGGTGCCTCCTCACCTCCCATCCCACCCCACCCCACCCTCTGCCAGCTTCTTTCAATATTTTCTCTGTTGTCTTTGGTTTATTGCACTTAAATGTGATGTGACTAGGTGTAATTTGTGTGTGTGTGTGTGTGTGTTTATCCTGCTTGTTGTTCTCTGAGCTTCCTGCATCTGCTATAATTCTTATCCTTGTTTCTTTATAGGTAAAGTGTTTTTCCTCTGTCCACCTTCTTTTAAGATTATTACTTTTTCCTTAGTTTACCACTATTTGAATATAATATGCCTAGGTATAGAATTTTTGTTGTTTATCCTTCTTAGTATTCTCTGAGCTTCCTGGATCTGTGCTTTGACATCTGTCATTAATTTTGGAAAATTCTTGGCCAATATTACTTCTAATGTTTCTTTGACTTTATTCTTTCTTCTCCTTCTAGTATTCCAGTTATATGTATTTATACTTTTTGTAATTGATCTTCTATTCTAGGATATTCTATTCTGTTTTATTTTTCTCCTTGCATTTCACTTGGGGAAGTTTCTCTTGACATGTCTTTAAGCTCACTGATTCTTTACACATCCGTGTCCAGTCTACTGACAATCCCTTCAAAGGAGTTCTTTATTTCTCTTCATGTTTTAATTTCTAGTATTTCCTTTTCATTCTTTTTTAGTTTCCATCTCTCTGCTAACATTACCCATTTTTTCATGTATATTGCCTATTTTTTCCATTAGAGCTCTTAAAATATTAATCATAGTAGTTATTTTAAATTTCCTGTGTGATAATTCCAAAGTCTGTGTCATATCTGAGTATTGTTCTGAAGCTGGCTTTATTTTCTGACTATGTTTTTCTTGCCTTTTAGCACGTCTTGTAATTTTTTGTTGATAACCAGACATGACTTATTGGGTAATAGGAACTGAGGTTAATAGTCTTTAGTGTAAGGTTTTAAGCCGATCTGTATAGGAGTTGCACTGTTTTTAATGTTTGTTACAGCTACAAGTGCCAGGGACTTCAAATTACTCTAGCAATTTTTTTTTTGTTTATTTTTTGTTTTATTTTTTTTTTTCCTCTGTCTTTGGGATTTCCTAAGAATCTCTCCTTAGATAAAGTCTGTGTATTGCAACGCTTTTAGCGGTAATCCACTGTTATTGTACTGGAGCTCTTTCAAAGCAGTGGTAAGGTGTGGGGGAGGGGACACATTCTACAGTATAATCTTATAATTAAATCTCAGTTTGTTAGTGGGCCTGTGTCCATGGGTTGTGATTTTTGCAAGTATTTCTTGTAAAACCACACTTGTAAAGAAACAGATAGGAAGAGAGAAAATGACTTTCCCTCAGGTAGATGAGGCTCTGATAACGTCTTTTTCACTGGAGAATACACCTTTGTTATGGAGAATTCTCTGTGTGTACTTCACAAACGTTACTTTTCCTTTCTCCCTCCCAGAGCCACAAGGGAATCTTTCTTGGCTCTTTGCTCTGAGAACCTGGTGGGTTTCCTGGAGGTAAATGCCAGAAAGTATGGGCCTCCTTCTAAGACTGTGGCCCCAGGGGTTTCTCACTGTCATGCTAGGTCACACTCAGCCTTCAGCAATTCATCAAAATTACCATTTAAGTGCTCCTAGTGTTTACAGCTCTTGAAGTGCTCCAAGTAAGCAGATATCTGCTGTGTCTCCCTGGGTGTCCTTTTCCCTTTAGATTTTGTGATGTTGTTTATCCTGTAACCTCAGTATCCTGATGCGTCCAAAAAAAAAATCGTTGATTTTCAGGTTTTAGCTTTTTCTTGTAAGACGAGAGCTGAAACTAGAGGTACCCTGGTGATTTTTTTTTAAATAGATTATTTACCTATTCTGAATTTTAACTGATTCTTACCTTTATTTCACTTTTTATAGCTCTAAAAGGATTAATCTTGGCCATGAAGGTACACAATAGAAGTCTAATATTCTTTCTCCTTTGATGTCCCAGACGGTATTGTATCCAATTCTTGTTACATGTCTTCCCAGAGGTCTTCAGAAGTCTGTTGGTAGATTTAGATGTCCAAACTCATTGCACACCTTTCCTGCCTTTACTACTGATACCCAAATTATCATAAAATAAAACCAGAATAGATTATATTAGTCAAATCTAATGCTCATTTAAAAAAAAATAGGCCATAGAGTCCTAGCCTATACTATAACCTATATCATACTTGCATCTGGACATGCAGCTTGACTCCAGGTCCTTAAAGGTAAATAAGCTCAGTTGCTGTGTGACATTTCCTAATTAATTCCTGGCTTCATTGCTTCAAACCAGACATATACCAAAGCAAATGCATATGGTGAAATTTATTTTTATAGTCTATCTCTCTTTATTTTAAATATGAGCCTTATTCTATATTTCCTGGACTTACATGCCATCCACTCTATCATATTCACTCCTAATATCTTTTATATGTATCTAAAAATCCAAGCTCATCAGTCACATTGGACACTCCAATGTTTCTCTGGGATTGTTTATTTACCGAATTACATTTTTTGTTTTTTTCTGGAGAGGTTCTTAATCCTCTTGAATTACTCTCCCTTTTCCTATCTCAGGTAATGAGCTCAGACGTATTTTCTCAGGTTTTGTTTAAAATTTGTGTCTGAAGTCAGGTATACAGTTAGAATTAGATAGGGTAATATTGAGCTATATCTGTATAAAATAGATAGAAACAGGCTGTTTCAAAGGAAGGGGCAAGATTGGACTGGAGTAGATGTCATAACTGCCTAACTGCCATATCTTGTATTTTCCTGGTGGGTTCAGCACAGGGTCTTATGGGGTGTGCTGTTTTCTCTGATTTTTTATTCTATTTGTGAAATATGTTAATAAATGGAAGCAGCAACGGAATGACCTCACTATGGAAAAAAAATCAGGGACTCTGGATCTCTGGGGTAGCAAGATGTTTGAATTATTTAAGGTTTTAGGTATAATGAGCAGAAGAAAACACAACTTAGAGATTTTTGACAGCTGATTCAGACGAAAGGGTTAAACAGGGAAGTTCTGGGATATCAAAGCTTGAAGCATTGCTAGAATTCATGTTAGAACAAAATCTTCTGTAGATAGTAAAAACTAAGAGAATATTTGCAAAAATGCCAAATTAATTTCAAGCATCAGTCCGTAACTAGGTGGTTTGTGCCTTTCAATTAAATTCTATCTATCCTATTTTTATAAAATGATTGTTACAAAACATAAATGTATGCAACTGAGTGATGCCGATTTAACTGTGACTTCCAACTCACCAAGAATACTGGTTGATGAAGCAAAGCTAAATTATACATACTACCATCAGGGAGAAGACCATCTTGACAGAGTCTTAGAATTTTCTCAGATAGGAGCTGGTGGTCAGGAAGGATATTTATAGGGTGGAAGGGCTTGAGCTAGGAAATTTAAAGGTCAGTTTTCATGGTAAGAACTGATCAGGATTTTGCAGATTTTATCAGATAATAGCTTTGGCCTTGTGGGCACAGTGAGGGAAGAGTCTTGAAGTCACTTTTGATGTAAACCTGTTAGTCTTGATAAGTTCCCTTTTTTTAGTTGGTTCACAGACTTACATTCTTAGAGCAAATATTCCCTGAAGCAAGTAGCTAAATTATTTTTGCTTAATCCCAGTATTCTTTAGCATAGAAATAATAAAGTATGCCTGATCCCAATATAATTTAACACAGAGAGAACAAATTATATTGGTTTTAGTTCTCACCTGCATTCTTGAGAGTTGTTCCATGCCAATAGTTCTCAAGCTGTGCTGTACATTAGAACCATCTGTGCCACCCTAACTATGGACAGGTGTAAAGGTTCCTCCCCTGAAGATTTTGATTCAGTAAGAAAGCCTTCTGTATGCTTTAAAATCTCCAGACTTTATTCTTATGAAAAATCAGAGTTGGGAACATCCAAACTGAATTGCAAAAACCTCAGGTATAGCCTGGAGCTAACTCACAGATGTGGAGGCAAACCAGCTTCTATGGGATGTGCTAGCATGGCCAAGTCCATTAGGTGATGACATAACTTTACATTAGGTGATGTAAAGTTAAAGAAAGATACACTTGCAAGTAATAAAAGAAGTGTCCAACACTTATCATAGGAGATATTTTAGTTCCAGTAATGTATGCCATTACCGGCATTCTTTTTTCTAAAAATTATTTTCTGTAAGGGTGATGACAAATGATAGGTGTTTACTTTCTATAGTTTCTTTTTCAGTAAGCATTACCAAATATTCCCGATCAAATATCATTTTGCCCTTTTATAACATTTGTCCACTCCTAACATTTTTATCAGCTTCTAAAATGATTCAGTTTTTCTTCTTTTAGAATCTGATTTTATTCTACCACACTTGAGGATCAACTACATTAAGATAAATAATAAATGAATGCTTAGGATTTTCAGAAAAGATGCATATACTTGGTCAAATGCATTCTTCATTGTGTTATTACACATAATAGGTACCTAAAAATCTACTAAATTAAAGCTAAGTGACTCAGTTTAATGTCTGAAGTTCTCCATCAATTTTTTAAATTTTTTTTTGTAATATGTTCTACAATATCTAGGCTTAACTTGCTGCTTGTAGAAACTATTTTCTGCACACAAATGTTATCCGGGTTGTAAAATGTTACCCACTTGTTGGAGGATGTAGTCCTTTCAAATCTGAGATCACTGAGACTTAATTCTGTGAATGAGGGTTGCTAAGGGCCCATTTAGTTCAAAGTAATTAGTAAGCATCTAGCATACTTACCGGAGGGGAATTTAAGGCAACTTAGAAGCTGTCTGCCAGAGAACCTGTTGGTTTGGAAAAGACAATCTTGGAGTTTTCATTCTGACCAGAGGCTTCATGTTGCTGCAAAATTTTTGTCTCTTTCTGTTTTGCCAAGAGGAGGGGGAAGAAACATGGCTGCCAGAAGAAATACAGCAGGGATTCTTGGTATTCAGCAATCTAATTGACAATCCTAAAAAGACAACTTAATGCCTGCTCTATGATTAGGAAGGAAATGATCAGTTGTCTCCCTACAGTGAAGAGTAAAGAATAAAGGGAAGCTACCTTTAAGAATTTGAGAAGAGGTTCTGGAGTCCTGGAAAAGTACAAGCACAGAAGGCATTAAGGGATAATAATAAGTTTTAAAAAGCAATACATTTAACCATGAAAAGAAATAAAATGTGGTTAAAAAATAAATGAGTAAAACTTATAGAATAGCTCTAAAGTATACACATTTTTACGAAACATACTTAATTTGTTAAGTAAACTGTTTAAAAGGTGAGTAATTATTCTAGTTTTTAAATGTCTAACTGTTGTAATGAAAAAGAAAGCTAGCTCTTCTAGAGGCAAAAGAGTGATTTACTAAGGCTTTTGGCATCTTGGCCACTTATTGATATCTCACTGTTCCATGAATCCCCCACAATGCCTGTTATAGTGCTTTGCACTTAGTGGAAGCTCAATATACATTCTTTCTTATGCATGTATTTATGTATGTATGCATGCATATAAATTTTACATACAAGGAAATGTATAGATCTTAAACCTACAATTCGGTGTGTACACCCACGCAAACCAACACTCCAATGAAGATATAGAACAATACCATTACCAAGTAAGTTCTTTCCTTTCTGTCCCTTTCTGGTCAGTCCTCACTACCCATAGGCAATACCACTGTTCAGATTTCTATGGCCACAGATTAATTTTGTCTACTTTTGCATATCATCCAAATGGAGCATAGTATGTTTGGCCTATTTCATCCAACAGCTTTTTAGACATATCCATATTATTGCTTTTATTGGTTCGTTATTTTTTTATTGCTGAATAATATTTTATTGAATTAATATACCACAATTTGTTTTTCCATTTTCTGTTGATGAAACTCAGTTCATCAGGTTGTTTCTAGTTTGGCGTTATTTTTAATGAAGATATGTTGGGACTCAGAATAACAATACACCAAAAATGAAGGCCTCAGAAGCAAAAGTTTTTCTCTGAACCTTCTCCTGCCTTCCTGTCAGTCACCTTTTTCCCCAAGGCTGGCCAGAAAAACTAGAATCCCTCTTTTCCAAGGTGGGTCATAGAAACCAGAACACTTTTTCCCCAAAGCAAGCCATAAAACCTCAAAATGTTCTGTGTAAAAACTGGCCAGAAAGAAATTGTCTGACCTAATTTGTTTGACTGGTCTTAAGATCTTCATCCTGGAAGGAATCCTGGCCCATTCCCAGAAGAAAAGAATGCATGCTCAGAGAGGCCAAGAAGAATCTGGACAGACAGGCCTTGCTGGGCTTCCCCCTTCAGTCTGTTAGCATTAGATCATATCCTTTTTGTCCAGTCTTATTTCTACATGGCTGTTCATACTTTGTTGAACCTAAGCATAAAAATGGACAATTTCTGCTGTGTCTTTGGGTCTTACATTCTGAAGGCTCCCGTGTCACATGAAACTGCAATTAAATAAATTTGCATGCCTTTTCTCTTATTAAGCTGCCTCTTGTCAGTGATTTTCAGTGAACCTTCAGAGGACAAAGGGGAAGTTTTCCCCTGGCCCCTACAGTTTTGGTGCCATGAGCAGGGTTACCTGGTTTTTAATGAGCAGAGGTTTTTACTTCTGATGAAGTCTAACATATCAGTATTTTCTTTATTACAGTTCTTTTTGTATCCTCTCCAAGAAAATTTTATCCAGCCCACGGTCACAAAGTTATTCTCCTGTGCTTTGTCCTAGAAGAATTGTAGCTTCTACTTTTACCTTTACATGTATCCTTCACACTGAATTAAATTATGGATCGTGTGAGTTAGGGATATCTCCTTGCTCCAGGACCATTTGTTGAAGATATTCATTTCTCCTCTTAATTTAGATCAGTGCCTTTGTTGAAAATCAATTGGCCATCTTTTTTTTCCTTTTCCATTAATTTATATATCTATTATTTTGCCCACATCACACTGTCTTGATTACTAGAGCTTTATAGCATGCCTCCAAATCAGAGAATGTGAGTCTTCCAACTGTGTTAGCCTTCTTTTAGGTTTCTCTTTCTGCTAAGATTGCTCATCCTTTCATTTATTATGGTCATTTTTCTAAAGTTCTAGAACATATTTATAATAGCATTTTTAAAAATACTTATCTACTAATTCTAACATGTGAGCCATTTCAGGGTCTCTCTTTCTTGAAAACTCTTTTCTCTGTGGGTCACCTTTTTTCTGTTTCTTTGCGTGTCTAGTCATTTTTATTGTAGACTAAACATTGTGGCTGATTCATTGTGCCTGAAGTGCTCAGTGAGGTCTCTCCAGTCTGGCTGGGACAGGACTCTAATGTCTCCTACTCCTGCTAGTCTTCTGGTATCTTGTTAAGTTCTCAGACCCACCACAACCACTCTGTGCTAGACATTCTAGAGTCTTGCCTGAATATGTGCAGTCCAATTCTCAGTAAGGACCCACAGGGAATCCACATGCAGATTTCTACGGTGCCCTCTGTGAAGACTGCTCCTCTTTGGTTTGTATCCCCAGAAATCCTAGCCACTTTCCCAGCCTTGAACTCTTATCTGTGCCTCCTCATCATGAAGAGCTCCATTCACTGCATGAGCCCCAACATCCATTGTGCAGTTTAGGAAATTGCCCCCAGGTAGGAAGCTTAGGTGAATGTGGGGTTTGTCTTTTTTATTTCCTTTCTCTTAGAAAGTCCCGAACTGATCATATTCAATGCCTGAAAACAATTGCTTCATATAATTTGTCCAGTTTTATACCTTTTAACACTAGAAAAATAAGTCCTTTACCAGTTACTACATCCTGGCAAGAAGTAGAAGTCAATAACAATTTTATACATTTTAAGTGAATGAGTGTTATAATTGCAAATGTAGATTCTAAAGGAAAGCAACCAGCCTTCTATGGGCATCCATCATAAACACATTTGTAAAGTAGCTCAGTGTCCATTGGACTTGTATTACTCTAAAACTATATTTACTGTTCCTTTGAAAATACCCAAAGGAAAAGAAGTCATTTTATCAAAAAGATACCTGCACTCAAATGTTTATTGCAGCACAATTCACAATTGCAAAGATGTAGAATCAACCCAAATGCCCATCAATTCATGAGTGGATTAACAAAATGTGGTATATGTATACCATGGAATACTACTCAGCCATGAGGAAGGATGGCTTAATGCCTTTTGCAACAATTTGGATGGAACTGGAGACTATCATCCTAAGTAAAGAATGGAAAAACAAATACCACGTGGACTCACTATTAAATTGGAAATAAATAATGAGCACACATGTGCATAGGGGGAAGTAAATTTCAAAGGAAACCAAACAGGGGGGAGGGCAAGAGGAGGGGATGGGTGAAAACCTACCTAATGGGTGCAGTGAACACTATCTGGGTGATGGGCACACTTTTAACCCTGACTAGAGCATTACAAAAGTGATCCATGTAAACAAAAACATTTGTACCCCCATAATACTTTGAAATTAAAAAAAAGAAAATACTGTTCTTTTACCTGTAAACTAAATTTAAAATTAAAATTCACTTTTACCTTGAAGACTTAAAGCTGAAAGTTCATCTTTTCTACAAAGCTTCTCAATACTAATCACTTACTTATGTTGCATTGTTTCACTTTTTTTCCTTCCCTACAAGTCAAAGGGTTGTTCTTTATCTCTTTGTTTTGTTTGTAGGTTGTTCCCATTTTTCATTGACTTAAAAATTCCATGAAATAAATTTATTTTGTTTAATAAAAATGTTATTTGTTTTTTTGTAGCCTGCACTTATTCATTTAAGAGGGGCCACTGTATAAGATATTTATTAAAAGGTTAGCTCTGACTCTTCTTCCATGCCTATGACCAATGCAGTAATTTTGGATGCTGTATTTGACTGGAAGCAAATAGAACAAATTCCCTGTTTTTAACTAATACTGATAATTACAGAATTCACAGGTTTTTATCTCTAGATCTCACTTTTCTATAGAGCTGAAGACAGATTTCTAAATATCTGCTGAAAAACTTTAACTGGATATTCTGCTGGCACTCACTTAAAAGTCCAAAACCGAAGTTTCCTCTTTCTACTTTCCAAAATTTCCTTTCCCCTTGTGATTTCTATTACCTCCCTCTGGAAGCCCAAATTAGAAATCTCAGAAACTTTTTTTTTTCCACCTTCTCACTTACTCCTCACTTGCAATATGATTTATTCATTGTATTTTGGAATCATTTTTCTTATCCATTCTCTTTCCATTCTTATTGACACAATCCTATTTGAGGCCTTATCACTACTTCCAGCAGGATCATAGCAATAATTTCCTGAATAAATTTGTACCTCCATCTTCCACATGCTGCCAGAGTTATGTTTCTAAAGTAGATTTATAATATCATCTTCTTACACAAAAATCTTTGCTAGCTCTCTGTCACTTACGGAAAAAAGACCAAGTTTCTGAACATGGCATTTAAAATCTTTTATCTTCTTACTCATATCTCTTTTTTAGGCTCAATCTTCCACCTTGTATTCTTGTCTTGTCTGTCTGGGATGGCATGTTTGCGGCATGCCTGTCTTCAGCTCTAATTTTCACTCTCCAGAGCAGGTATTACCCACCAAAATACACTTTTCTATATTCTAGGAGTTTACTACCAGTGAATTAATTTGCCACCTCTCATCTTGGTTATAAGCCACTAACCAGGCACTTTTACCCATTCTTCAACCCTGGCTAAACTGATCAACTTGATGATATAAATACTCTGAAATTTTTGCCACTGTATTTCTGCTGTTTTCTTATACCAGAAATATCTTCTTTCCATGTGTTCTCCATCTAAAAAACTTCCCCATCTTAAAAACTGCATAGTATCTTTAATATAACTTGTTTAGGGCTTTCACTTTTTTCTTCTAAAAAATCATTACCACATTTATTGAGCTCCATCTGTGTGCCAGGAACCATGCCAAATACATCACATACTTGTATTATTTCATTAAATTCTCAAAAGGTATTTTTCATTGCTTTTTACATTGTATTTTAGTTACTTAAGTAAATGTTCTATATTTACTTCTATATTATAGATTCAACAAGAACAGAATTAAGGTCAGTTTCAGTCTTATTCCCTCAATATCACTGAACCTTATGATGTACAACTCCCTAAACTGAACTTAATTTGACTCCCTCTTTTTCCTCATTTTCTTTTCAAGTTCTCTCTCCCCCTGGAATTGTTTCTTGTATCCCTAATACATTTACTGCTTGTGGGGTTTTTTTTTGGTAATTTCAACCAAAGTTTCCTGGGGTTTCACTAGTCTAAGGATGCAACCTGAGAGACAAGTTAATAATCATTTTTTACTGGCTCTTATCACCATCTGATTGAAGTCACTAATTTCTGGGAGTACCAGAGGTGACTCAGTTTTTGAATAGTTCTCTCATGTTCTTCTCTATTATTCTCTGTGAAGTTTTTTAGGGGCACCTTCCCTGTACTGATGCTTCCAGAACACTTCATTTCCTGACTCTACTCAAACCACACACCTTTGTTTTGCCAATATAAGGCTGTATTACGGGATCCCTCAATGTGCTAAAGCTCCATGGTATTCTGAGAAGATGAGTGGAGAATGTGCTCTACCTGTAATGACCCACCTTGTCACTTTTGTCACCAAAGTAGTGTTGCATTTAATTCTGAGAAAATGTTCTACTAAAGCAATTACTACTCCTCTGCCTATTACTTCTTCTCCATATGGTATTATCCATAGACTTTTATAATTTACTTTCCCAGCCTTCATCCCACCATTTTCTGGCAATAACCCCAGGTTTTAGATGAGTATCCGTTCTTTAAGACCCTTTCGATGTTTTCTGTGTGGGGCTCCACACCTCTGCTCCATGGTTGAGTACCTGACTCAAGTCTAAGCCAATCTAAACCATCACATTATTCTAGCCACACCATTTGTTTCAAATATTAAAATGTGACTTAAGCCAATCTAATTAAAGCTAACATTTATATTTCCATGGAGGCTACTGGAAAAGAGGTTCACCATGTACAGTGGACTTAAACCTAAAAAGATGGAGTTCCTGTAGCCATTTTGGGACCAGGATGGAAGTTTTTATTTAAGAGAGAAAATGCTGAAAATAAAGTAAAGCCAAGAGATAGAGAGAAACTGGGAATTGATGATATCATGTTAACAACTCTGTATAGCTGAGCTTAAACCTAGCAATTATTGTACTTCTCCATAATTTTGGACAATAAATACCCTTTTACCTAAGCCATTTGAGTTTGGATTTCTCTCACTTGTAGCAAAAGGAGATAACTGAAAGGGATTTAGGCATGAGTCCACCAGGGCCATTCTCTAATACTGAAATCATTGCAACCACACAGTGCAAATTGAAAATGCCGAATTCTTATAAATACCAGGCCCTTTCATCTGATCATCCACTCCCAGACAAAGACTACTGTCTCCAAGATCAGTACTTGACTTAAAATCAGTCAATTATAAACTCCTAGGATTTAAAACTTGGGGCCAGAAATGATGAAGCAAAGTCAGCCCTAGCAGCAATGTTTTCAGCCATGTAGCACAAACCAGCTTAATTAAATAAAACATAGACGGCGAAGAGAAACAGAGCTCTAGAAGCATGTGGACTTTTCAAAAAATTTCTCCTCTTGTCCTCAGCTAACTTGAGAACAGATGAAGATAAACAACAAGGAAGTGATTAGCAGGACTTAAATCCAGATCTGTTGTACATTCACATCAACTCTGTAATATAAAGGTAATTTTCTCACAATTGCTTCGTGCCTGATATGTTGATTGGCCGAGTGAATCATTTTTTCTTGGTTAGACTCATATGCTAAATTCATATTTGATAAAGACTTTTCAGAAAGACTTATTACAAATTGTATAGGAATCCCTAAAGCCAATGTCACTTAGCTATTGTTTCCTATGACCCATTTCACTTGAGAAGCAGCCTGGCCGTAAGGACAGTACTAGTGTCTGTGTTCTTGGGAAGGCCCTGTTTCGCCATTTTGCTTCCCCTGCACTACAAGCTAAGGTACTGCTATCAGGTAAAATTTCAACTATTTAATAGCACCAAGTACCTCTATATTGAGAAGCAAACTCATGATAATGAGAAAAAAAGCCCAGAATGAGAGGAGTGTACGAGACCTTTTGCTGAAATGCCACAACTTTTAATAAAGCAATATTTTTTCACACATATTCTTTCTCCTCTACAAATATTAATAGTTAAAAAGACATCTTTAGTCTGAACTTCCAACAGCAGCAAATTCTTCATACTATGTATCATTTTTATGTGCGTGTCTAGGTCCAGTGATAAGGTACAATATAATTTCTGAAGGTCTTTTGTTTTTTTTTTTTTGCTATTTCAGTCTATGATGATCTGGTGAAGAAAATTAAAAAGTACATTTACATTAAACTTCTAACCGACACACTCTATTTAAGTTCCCTGGTGAAAGGAAGAAAATTTCTGAAAACGATAGCGATTAGTGCTTCCAAGAAAGCCATATCGAGGGGTCAGCTCACAAACAGGCATTTTTATGGAGAGGGTGTGAAATACATTTTTAGTATCTCCTCCTGTCTCAGTTTAACAGTCATAAAGTGGGTAAGTAGTGTACTTAGTCCAAGAGGTTGAACTAGTCTCTATTTGTTGTAGCAACTTATAAAGGACTTTGAAGATGAACTGAATTAAATTTAAAAAATTCTATATCTCCTGCCATTCTGGTCGGTAATCCTCACCCATTCTTCCTAAGAGGCAAGGATGTCTCTAAGGAAATCTTGTTCTCTTTTTGCTCTGTAAGAAGATTAGCAATCAGAGTGCAGGGTCTTTTAGGAATAGCAAGTTAAAGTAGAAAAGTGATGGAAATCTTTAGGGTGGAGTCTCATTCTTAGTGAGTTTATCAAACAATAAATATGTTTTGGTTGATAATTTGGACATAATGTTTGATGGAAAGGAATTTATCAGGGGGAACATTCTCTAATGAATTTCAAAAGATAAGACTCAGATTTTCTATTCTATTTTTTTCTACCAAATTAACTTTCAGTAGGCACGATGCAAGATAGATAACACGAACAAAAGAACTGCTGACTTTATTTAACAGCGAACCAGGATATATATATAGTTTTAGGAGAGTGTTCCCATTTCTCACTTTTGACTAATCTATGTTAGCTACTAATTTAACATCTATTTTTTTTAATCTTGAAGTATTTTTATTAGAATAACTGCAATTATAACGAAGGGAATAGTAGAAGAGCCTTTGAATATGTTGCAGAAGCTGTCTCCATTGTCGTCATTATTTTTAAGAGGGAAGTGAACAATAAAGAGGAGAGGAACATCTCTTCCATTCTGCATTCTTAAATCTGAATCTTAAAGCAACTAATTTTCACCTAATTGCAGTTAATTCTGACCTAGTAAAGAGATTGTGAACATAATTACTATTAATCTTTAAACTAAAGTTTCATATAACATCCTTAACACAGTCTATGTTGCAGCATACTGGTTCAATCCTAATCTTTGCTATGACAATTTAAAATAAAAATACATACTTACAGAAAAATATCAGGCATCTAAAAATAAGCATTGGGCTCTTCTTTCACACCTCCGTGTCCCACTGTCCCCATTCCCACTGACTAGATTAAACCCATGTCTCTCTCTGGAGATGGAGGGTTACTATGAAAATCTAAGGGCACACATTCAATTCCTTCTCTTTCACTACCCTTGTGAGGATACCCACCTGTCCTTCATCACAACACTGCAAAACACAAGGGAACCTAGGGCTTCCCTGGAGCCAGAACAGGTGAGGGGTGGAGAGCACATCTACTTCCTCATTGCCTGCCACTGCCTGCCACTGCTCGCCTTGTTTGCGGTTGGTTGGTAATGAACCTCCACTGCCACCTGTCTGCCTGTTGATAATCTCTTTCAAAACCCCATAGTCTTTTAGGGACTTATAAGGACCTAAAGACTTGACGAAGGCACTCATACAAGTTAATGGTAATAATCCACATAGATTTTGGTCTAGAAAGACATATTATATATAGTGCTAGCAATAACAATAGCTAATATTTATTTAGCTATTACTGTGGGTAAGGCAGGGCTAAAGCACAAAAATAAAATCATGTTGTAGAGACATGGATATTAATAACAGTTTTTCTTTTGACACCTGTTACTACAATGGTATACCTTGAATTCAATAATTACCGTGGTAGCCTCCCAATTACTATTCCTCTAGCCCTTCAAATGATAGTGCCTGTAGTCCCAGCTATTCAGGAGGCTGATGCAGGAGGATTGCTTGAGCCCAAGAGTTAGAGGTTGCAGTGAGCTGTGATGATGCCACTGCACTCTAGCCTGGGTGACAGACTGAGACCCTGTCTCAAAAAAAAAAAATGTATTTGATACCATAAATTTCTTCATGCAATAGCCCTTTAAGGAGGGAAATCTCCAATTGATATCTCACCTGGTAGTATTTGAAGACAATGATGATCTGTTTACAGTTGGAAAATGAAATATTGGCAGCCCATAGAACACAAAGGCAAAAAAAAGTTACTTAAATTATCATTAGTGATTGTCTGCAAGAACATGCCCGCAGAAGGCAGGTTTAGGGGGACTAAGTGGGGGTGAAAATACAGCATAGTTTGAATAGGGATCACAGGAACTGTAGAGTAAACAAACTAATTCTCACAGCATGGGAGAGATCTTAAAAATACTTAAAATTTTTCAAGAGAATGAGAAGAAAAGCCACAGACAGGGGGAAATATTTGCAAAAGATACATCGGATAAAGGATTTTTATCCAAAATATACCAAGAACACTTATGGAAGCATGTGCCAGAGAGATTCTGGATTTATTGTGCTAGCCCAAGTGGCTGAAAATGGCTCCATGTGCTTGGTTGGTTAACTAAGGCTTGCACTCAGTAGTGGCCTGCACTAAACACAGCTCAACTATGGCAAACGCCAATAGAAGAATTACAGGGCAAGCCTCAGGAACATGAAAAAAAGACATGACCTCTTCTGCAGATGACTTTCCAGATCTGAAAAACAGCTCCTGGCTTGACATTGAGCCCTGATAGAATCCAGATGCCTGACCATGAGACATCAAGTAGATAGGTGTCTGAATGGGGACACCATCTGATCCATAAAGTAACAAAGTCAGGCATCAGCAGTAGCATTCCATTCAAAAGTGGAAATTCAATAAAAAATGACCAAATTCAAGATTGAAAAACAGAAAACAATACCAACAATAATAAATTAGGAAATATAACAGAAAAATAGGAAATATAATAGAAATATAATAGAAAAACTCCTAATTACACAAGCAAATAATAATAAATAGAAAAAGAACCATAACAACAACAGTCAAATGCCTAGAAATAAAGAAAACGAGAAATGAGCTGGGCTGACATTATTAAAAATCAAGTTTTCTGGAAAAGGATAAAGGAAGACATCCATTTTGGGGAGAAAAAATATGTAGGATGAAAAGACTAACCATTAAATAAGCCACCAGTTTTCTGAAAATTAAGCTATAATTTTAATAGAATGCCAATATGAATACAGAAAAAATACAGAGTGAGAGAAATAGCAGCAAGAGTCACAAAAAGATGGAATTAGTGTTCCAGAATGGGAAGTTTCAACACAATGTAAATATGTACATTGCTTCCAAAAGGTAAACTACATGAAATTTCTCCAAAAATGGCAGTAGAGATTAGTTTCTCTTTCTTCTTTCTTTTTCTATTTTTCTATTTTTTCCCTTCCTTCTTTTCAGGTGAGGGACTTGACAGAGTGATTGTACAGTTTATTTAGATGAATACATTTATTGAATAATGAAGTTATTTTTGAGAAAGATATCAATAAACATAAAGTGATAGCAAATAAATTATTGTGGTATATTGACATAGAAACAGAAAAACATTAGGAAATAAAATGCAAAGTCTAGAAACAGATCCAATATATATGTAAGAATTTAACATGGTATTTATCTGGCATTAACACTCAGTGGAGTAAAGATGGACTATTGAATAAATGGTTTGGGGATATTTGATTTTATTGGGGGGAAAATGTCTCTTTTTCAAATACAAAGGAGAAAAATGAATTTCAGGTCAATTAAAAATTTAGAGAAAAAAGTAGCACTGTAAGTGTAGAAAAAGGAAATGTTCAATGATATTTTTATAATCCTAGCTTAGAAATGGTCTTTTTGGTATGACTTTGAGGCGAGTGAACATTAAAATAAAAAGTACTGTGTTTGGTTTCATAATTTAAAATTATATTTTTCAGAAGACATTATGAACAAAGTTGAAAAACCAATGCCAAAATGAAAAAAAAATTGTTCTAAGTATGACAAAGTATGACTCTCCTAAGAATATGAAGAGTCTCTGCAAATTATTAAAAGAATGACAAACAGCTCAAAAGCAAAATGGACAAAGAATTTTACTTTTGGGACTTTTTTCCCACAAATGAGGAAAAATAACAGAAAGTAAATATAAATATCAAATAAACGTTTGAAGAATTGCTAATAACTAGGGAAATATAAATTAGAGCAAGAAAATATCATTTTAAAATTGATAAAAATTGAAAATATTTTTAATGCCAAGTATTTTTAAAGGTGATGGAAAATAGGCACTTATATACAGTTGGTTGGGGGTATAAATTGGCTAAAAATCTCTGAAGGACAATTGTAATAAGTGTGTGTATAAAATGTAAAATGTGACTAATCAATTATAGATCTAGAAATTTCTTAAATGCATAATAAAAATGTGTCCAAGATGTTCAGGATAATTCACTGTAGCACTGATAACAATAGTTAAAAATTTTAAGTATCCATCTACTGAGAATTAGAAATTTGCAATGTATCCTTAATGTAGATTAATCTTTGGCTGTGAAAAATAAGGTACAGCTGTTCTATATGTACATAAATGGGAAGATATGTATAATAATTAAGGCAAAAAACAAGGTGCAGGATAGTATATGTGTATGTATATATACATATAGGTAAATTCATACGCATGCATCATAAATTTATAGATATAAAATTCTGGTATAATATATATTAGCCTAGGAATGGTAATTCATATTACTGTTGGGATTTGGGGGGACTATATTACTGTATTACTTATATGTGTATATCTATGTATGTATATACTATATATAATTTACATTTATGATTGCAAAATAAAATTGATTTTAAAATTTTGTTATTTGGAAATGGACTTCATTTCTTTCTAACTAATGCAGAATTTTTGAGAACAAATGTTAGCTAACATTTATTGATATCTAATTGCCAAGCATTCTTCTCAAGTGTTTTATATTCCTAATCTCATTCACTTCTCACAATAGCACTGTGAGTAAACTCCCCAGGTTTCAGGGGAGAAAAATGAGTCATACAAAAGCTGAAAAGCTTGCTTAATCAAACAACTGGGAAGTATGGGAGCCAGGATTCAAAACCAGGCAGTTCGACCCAAGAGTTCTTATTCTTAGTGTCTATCTTGTACCGAGAGTGAATAGAAAAGAAAATCAAATTTTGTTTATAAAAGACAGTTAACAGGGTATCGTGTTCTGACTCCAAAGAACTATCTCCTCTATTTAGATGTTGGTACAATCTTCCTTGGAAAATCTTCAGGAAACTAGCTACTATCTATTTAGTGACATAAGACTGACAAATTTAATTGTTTGTAGCGGTAAGCCAGATCCTCCCTATAATTGCCACCTATATATCTAAGTTCTAGTGTCTGAAACAACAAGGAACAGAATATAAATATAGTCCTTTTATATAATAATCTTTTAATCTCTGGCTGAATAGATAAATGATTTCCTCATTGTTTTAACTTCAAGCTAAATAAATACAGTATCTTTATTTCTATTTTTTAATTCAAAATATTAAGGGGGTACAAATGTTTTAGGTTACATGGGTTGCTTTTGTGATGCTTGAGTCCTGTCTATAGGTGTGACCATCACCCAAATAGTGTTCATTGTACCCATTAGGTAGGTTTTTGCCCTTCCCCTCATCCCCCCTCCCTCTTGCTTGATTTCCACTGAGTTTTATAATACTTCCCTCTTATAAAGTACCTTTATTTGTAAGGTAACATGGCTTCAAAATCTTTTAACAGCCTGGAGTCTGTCCTGGATATGCCGGTTTGTCAAGTCAATAATTTGGAGGAGGAGACAAGTCCTTTCCTTTCAGCACACTGCTTAGGCTTAATGAAAGGAGTAGAATGGTGAGTAGACAAATAGAATCTCAAAGTCGTAGGAAAATGCACTTAGCATTCCCCACTGCCAAAATGCACAGACAGCAGAATTCACTAAAACATAATCACAACGTGTGAGAGCATCAGTGCGTATTAAGATTTGCAATGGATATTTTCCAGTATTGAAGGAATTCATTCATCTAAAAACAAGCAAGCCTAGGAGAAGACATTTTCTGTGCAGTACAGTGGCAGTGGAATATACAGGAAATTAGAAACAATAAAGACTTTGTATAACTGTGATGCTAAAAATTATTATTGTAAAAATTATTCATATATTCACTAAGTATCCATTGATTATCTGCTATGTGCCATACACTATACTAATCTCCCAAAGAGCTGATAGGGAAGTGGGGGCAGAAAGATGTTTATAAGTAAACCAAAGTGCAGTGGGAGATTGGAATCCAAGTAGAGACAAAGTACTGTGGGGGATCTGAGTAGAAGACAAATGTACCTGCCCAAAAGGGTGGGGTTTGTTGAGAAAGAAATGAGAATTCATAATCAATAATTATAATTGAGAAAAGAGTTTAGAAGTCATGTCAGAGTTATGAAAAGCAGGGTGACAATTAAAATTGCAACTTGGAAAATGTTTCTACCGGTGGGCATAGGGATATGAAGAAGCAGGGGAGACAATTTGCATGCTTTTGCAAAATGAAACAAATGCAGGCCAAGCACAGTGGTGGTACACGCCTGTAGTCCCAGCTATTTGGGAGGTGGAGGCAGGAGGATCGCTTGAGCCCAGGAGTTCGAAGTGAGCCTGCAGTGAGCTACGATCAGACCACTGCAGTGCAGCCTGGGCAACAGGTGGCAGAGTGAGGCCCTGTCTCTAAAACAACAACAAATGCTCACAGGAACATGAACTAAAACTGTATAAATGGAGAAAAAGTGTAGAGTCAAAAGTCAAAGTTGGGAAAACATTGATAAAGTATATTGAACCTCATTTAAATTATAATGTAGAATTTAAATCTAAACATTTATTCAGGCAGCCAGATTGTCAACTTTACTGGTTTTCTATTGCTGGTGCAGTAAATTACCATGTATTTAGTGGCTTAAAACAGTACAATTTTATTATCTTATAATTCTGTAGCTCAGAAACCTGACATGGATTTCACTGGGCTAAGATCAAAGTGTCAGCAAGCCTCTGTTTCTTTCTGTAGACTGTTGGGGAGAGTCCATTTCCTTTTCTAGATTTCAGAAGCCACCCACTTTCTTTGGCTTATGGCCCCCTCCTCCAGCAACAGCTGGCTGAGTTCTTATGCTGTCATCTTGTGATACTTCCTCTTCTGCCTCCCTCTTCCACTTTTAAGGATGCCGTGTGATTACATTGAGCCCACCTAGTTAAACCGGGATAATTTTGCTATTTTAATGTCAGCTGTTTAGCAACCTTAATTCCTTTTTGCCAAATAACGTAACATATGGGTCAGGACGTGAATATCTATGGAGGACAGTATTCTACTTTCCATCCCAGCAAACCAATGGATTTTAATAACTCTAACATAGAATAAATATGCAAATGTAAAATTCATTAAAAAGAAAACTCACAAACTTGACTTATTCTTTGTAAAACTGAAATATAATAGTCCCTGCTTATTAACAGGGATAAGTTCCAAGACCCTCAGTGGATGCCTGAAACCTCATAGTACTGAACCCTACGTATACTATTTTTTTCCTATACATACATACCTATGATAAAGTTTAATTTATAAATTAGGCACAGTAAGAGATTGACAGCAATAACTAATAATAAAATAGAACTATTATAACAATTTGCCAGCATCACTACTCTTGCACGTTGGGGCCGGTATTAAGAAAAATAAGGGTTACTTGAACACAAGCACTGTGACACTGAAGCAGTCAATCTGATAACCAAGATGGCTACTAAGTGACTAACACGTACATAGCTTCTACAGCATGAATACACTGAACAAAGGGAAGATTCATGTCCTAGGCAATACAGAGGAGGACAGTGCAAGATTGCACTGTGCTGTTCAGAACAGTGTGCAGTTTAAAACTTATGACCTGCTTATTTCTGTAGTTTTCCATTTCATATTTTCGGACTGTAGGTAACTAAAACTGCAAAAAGTGTAAAATGAAACCATGGATAACAGGGGACTACTGTATAGAAATATTTAAAATAATTGATCAGTTAATAATTGCAAAAGGCAGAATGAATTAAGTTGATATACAAATGAAATCACATAAGAATTTTGGACCTTCTGAAAGATGTTCGAAGTCCTAATATCTTCACTAACCAGACTGCTTTTTATTCTAAAGATCCTAAAAGCTACACATAAAAGATTGTTTACAAGGAACAGAGAAAGAAGTTTGTGAGTTCTGAAAGAAGGACTCTATAATGGTAAATCTATTTCTCCATTGACACTGATAAATCACAGTTATTAGAATATAGAACACAAAGTTTACAGGGAACATATTTTAACATAGACACCCATTAATTGGCAGAAATTGTTTAATGTGTCTTCTGAATAATTCATCCTGTAAAAATGCCACATAATTTTATTCAGATAAAAAATAGGCAGTCAGATGAATTTGGACCATACAATGCATAGTGGAGCCATTTCAATAAGCCTACTATCAAATGGTAATGTAATTTCAAACTTTTATATTTATAAACATATATAAAGATAATTATTCAACTTTTGTAATTTGAAGTTCTATCTAAAAAACCCTATTTCCAAGTCGTGGTCAAATGGAATGAGGTCAAAGGTAAATTTAAAGAATTTAAATGTCCAGAGGTTTTCTCCCAAGGAAAATTAAGATGAATGATCTCATGAGTATGAGTTTATAATTTGTGAGGGATGTTGGAGGCTAGAATGGAAAACTGTAGGATTAATATATAAATAATTTAGGGATTATAAATAACATTAGCTAAAATCAGATGTGATAATTAAAATTTGAAAAGTGGTTTAGGAGAGAGAAGTATGGTGTAGTGTATCTAAGAGAAGGAGCAAAACTTGCTTCAGGAAATTCTTAAGCAAAGTACAGAAGCTGGTTTGCCTTTAAGGGCAGGGAAAGCAGTTTCTATTTGCAGTGAAATTAACCCAAAACTCAATATAAAAGAGCTAAAAGATTTCTCTCTACATAAGCAAGAGTTGGAGAAAAGCATGTTCTCTCTCTCTTTCTTTTTCTCTGTCTCTCTGCCGACACACACACACACACGTGCGTGCGCACACATACACTTTAATAGTAGCACAAAGTATTAATGATCTCAGTGAATGTGAGGGTTGGGAGGTAGCCAGCTGGATGAGGAAGAGTGAAACAGAGTATGAGCTAAAGACACTTAACAACCGTTTTAACCTTTGCCCAGTAAATTGAGTAATGGGTGACTGTGTTTCGATAGATTATCTAATCTATATTCTATAAATTATTTTGCAATCTAGTAATAATAGGCTAAAGGTGTGCTCTGTTCTGCTGTGGTCACGTGAAAGAAGACATAATCACAAGAAACTAAATTAGAGACACATTATGAATAAATATTATTTGTAATATTATTTATGTTTGCATAGATTTTCATAGTTTCAAAATGCTTTCGTAGTCAGGCTCTTGGGAGAACATATCAGCCCTGAGATTCCAAAGTTGTATTGCAGAAAGTTCCTGCAGAGAACCAATGATGGGAAATTATGTGAGAAGTCCTGAAGGAGACTTTTAGGGGCTCATGTAATAAAATGACATTGGAGGTCAAACAAACTCTTTCCTTGTTCAGCAGTGATCTCAGAGTTGTGTTTTATCCAACGTTGAGAAGTCATGACTTCCTTTTCTTCCTATTTCTACTCTCACCCTTGCTGCATCCCTGATTGTATGCTTTCACCTTCATTTTCTGTTATATATTCTGAAGAATATAGTGGATGGTAAGTACTGATGAGGGTTCAAGACAAAGAGGACCCTTAAGTACACTTGGTGGAAAGGTATATTGATCCTATGTTTCTACAGTGTAATTTGTCAGTATGTATTGAAAACTGATAAAATGTTTTTATATGTTGATCCAGGAATTGCTGTTCTGGAAATTTATTCCAAAGAAATACTCAAGAATGTGAGCAAAGTTTAACTATTAATACAGTGATGTTCACCACAAAATTTGTTTATAAAGACAAATATTGGAAACCACTTAAATTTCTAATAAAGGAGAAATTAGAAAATAAAGAAGAAATTACGGTACACCTATAAAATTAATACTATGTGGCCATTAAAATTATGTTGTGGTAGAATATTTAACAAAATGAAAAGATACGCAAAATGTTATAGTGAAAAATTCAGCTTAAAATAATATGGTTAAGTGACTCCTCAGAAAACAAACTACAAATATGTAATTCACAAATGTAAAATGAAAAATACTTGAAGGAAATATGGCAAAATGAGTATAGTGTTCTCTCAAGGTGGTGTGTTACATTGTTTTAAAATTTTTTCCATTTTGATTATCAGCATTTGCTAAATTCTTTATGAATAATACAAATTGTAAAAAACATATAAAAAGTAGGTATCGAAAAGTGATATAACAGAGGGAAAACCACTTTAGAAGTGATAACCCTGGTAATACCAACTAACATTTCAATTAACAAGTTCATTGAGATCTATCTATTATAGGTGTAGAGAAAATATTTTTCCACAGAAGTATTGTGACAATTATTCATCAGTCTTCTGAAGCAGGCTGCCAATAAAATCTTATAAATATTTGGAAAGTAGTAAAGCCATGACCAGGTATCTGTGCTCACTCTTGATTGATAATGGCAATGATGGAGATATTGAAGAATTTGTAAAGGGTCCAGTCTGAGTAAATATGAAGTGGTATTTTTAAACAAACAGTACACATGGCTTCAGTAACAGCTACCTATAATATAAAGAAGAAATAATTGAGTAGCATATTTATCAGCACAGACATAAATTTTAGTTAAATAAGATAGTTCTTGAATATTATTTTCTTTAGAATGAACTGCAAAACAAATCTTAGCACACACTGATATTAAATTAATATTGAAATCTTAAGAAAAGAATGGAATTTTCTTTTTACCAAGTGTCTCAATTGTGATTCATATGTACTCAAACTAACTGAAAAATGAGTTTTGATTATATTGCTATTTTCAACCCATTACTGAAAACACAGTTAAGTCAATTGAAGTTAAATTAGTAATGAGATACTCATATTTAAGATTTATCTTCCAGAATAGCCATGGAAATAATGTTGCTATCTTATATGACATAACTACCAAAAGGTTGACAAATAAAATAGAAATATAAGCATAGGAGTAATGTATTATTAGAAGCCAAATCTTGATAAAAAGATTTTTTATCATTAACATTAAAGACATTAATTAATATTTCTGAATATGAAGAAATTATTGTGGTTATGGAAATAAAATTGTCACTCTGTCTTTTGCATTCTAACTTTTGTAAGCCATAGTTTGCAAGGGTAATACGTGCGATATGGTGCTGCAAACAAATCTGCTCAGAATAATCAAGAATAAATAATTCATCAGTGATGCTGCAGATGTCAAGGACATCCTCTATTGTGCCCATCCTTTTACAAAAATAAACTCCAAAGCTGTTTGACTTGCTTCCAGTTCCTTCCAAACAGAGCCCAGCAAGGAACTGCCATTGATTTTTTTTTTTTTTTTAGAGCTAGTTGTTGTGGAGACAGATCAATGCCAGGAAGAATAAAAACCTCGAATAGTTCAGAAAGTGTTCGTTCTGAAATTAATAGGCTTATAAACATTCCTCACACCCATAGGCATTTTTCTAGTTAATATGGTACTCAACATATAAAGTTGACTCTGTAATAGTAATGGCAACTTCTTTTTTCAGCTAAGGCTTGAGAGTTAAGTTTCTACTTACTATTTCTGAAATTCTTACAGTTTCTTTATCCCAACTGGTTTGTCCAATTCTGTTTCTGCTGTTAATTTATTTCTGGGCTTAGTATTAAAATGTATAATAGGTTTTTGGCTTTTCTTTTATCCCAGGCACTCTAGCATAAAACACTAGCATAAGACACTTGTGGGATAGGTGTTAATACATCTTTATTTATTTCTGGAGACTTTTAGACTTAAAAGCATTAAGTCACCACCCAGGTTTATGAGGCTATTAAATGATGGATCTATATTTATCAAAGCTTAAAGATTTATTTAATGTACACTTTTTATTTAATTTTATGCATTTGAATTTACTTAGTGTTTATACAAATAACTCTTTTGTGGGTGTCAGCTCTCTTCACCTGTCTCCCAAGTAGGAGAGGTGGGGGTTGATTCAGTGAAGAACAGTATATAGAGAACCCAGATATAAATCCATGCATTTACAAACAACAACTCCTTGACAGAGGTGCCAAGAATATACAATGGTGAAAGGAGAGTCTTTTCAATAAATGGTGCCGGGAAAACTGGATGACTATAAGCAGCAGAATGAAACTAGACCCCTATCTCTCACCATACACAGAAATCAAATCAAAATGGATTAAAGACTTATACGACCCAATACAATGCAACTATTAGAAGAAAACATTGGGGAAATGCTCCAGGACATTGGTCTGGGCAAAGATTTTTTGGGTAAGACCTCAAAAGCATAGATAACCAAAGCAAAAATACACAATTGGAATTACATCATGCTAAAAAGCTTCTGCACAGCAAAGGCAATAATCAACAAAGTAAAGAGACAATGTACGAAATGGGAGAAAATATTTGCAAACTATTCATTTGACAAGGGATTAAAGACCAGAGTATATAAGGAGCTCAAACAACTCAATAGCAAAAAAAAAAAAAAAAAAAATCTTATTAAAAAATGAGCAAAAGATCTGAACAGAAATTTCTCTAAAGAAGACATACAAAAAATGGCCAAGAGGGATATAACAAAATGCTCAACATTACTAATCATCATAGAAATGCAAATCAAAACCACAATGTGATATTATCTCACCCCAATTAAAATGGCTTGTATCAAAAAGACAGTAACAGATGCTGGTGAGGATGTGGAGAAAGGGGAACCCTCATACACTGTTAATGGGAATGTAAACAAGTATAATTACTTTGTACAGCAGTATGGACGTTCCTCAAAAAACTGAAAGTAAAGCTACCATATGTTCCAGCAATTCCTCTACTGGGTATCTATCCAAAAGAAAGGAAATGAATATGTCAAAGAGATATCTGTACTTTCATGTTTATTGCAGCACTATTCACAATAGCCAACATATGGAATCAACCTAAGTCCTCATTAACAAATGAACAGATAAAGAAAATGTGGTATATATACATAATGGAAGATTTTTCAGCCATAAAAAAGAATGAAATCCTGTCACTTGCAGCAACATGGCAGGAACTGGAAGCCATTATGTTAAGTGAAATAAGCCAAGCACAGAAAGACAAATATTGTGTGTTCTCACTCATAAGTGGTAGCTAAAAAAAGTGGATCTCATGAAGAGAGAGAGTAGACTGGTGGTTACCAGAGGCTGAGAAGGGGAAGGGGATAGGGGAAATGAAGGGGAAAAAAGAATATAAATGTATATATTACCACTGAACAGTACACTTACAATGATAAAGATGGTAAATTATATCTGTATATTTCATCTCAAAAAATCAGAAAATGTTAAAAAAAAAAAACTCTGTAACTTCAGTAATTAGGTGGCTGGCTAGGTCCATAAATTTGGGTATTTATCATGATGACAGTATTTCCCTAGCTTTTAATTAACTACAATAATTAGAAAATACAGATTTTTTTAGAAAACCCTAATCACTCAATGGACAAAGCTTGAAATAGAATCCACTAAATCTCTAACAAGTTATTTTAAATCCATTATATTAGTAAGAATATCTCCTTTCTTGAGATAGATTTTATTTTTAGAGTAGTTTGAGGCTCACAGCAAAATTCAGCAGAAGATAAAGAGATTTTCCATATTCCCCCTGCCTCCACATATACATAGCCTTTTCCATTATAGTATCAACATCCCCGACCAGAGTGATACATTTGTTATGATTGTTGAACTTACATGGACACATTTTTATCAGCTAAACTCTACAGTTTACCTTAATTAGGGTTCTGTCTTGGTGTTGTATATTCTACGGGTTTGGACAAATGTATAATGACATGAATCCCCTGTTATAATACTATACAGAGTAGTTTCACCCCCCTAAAAATCTTCCATCCTCCACCTATTTATCCCTCTCCCTCCATAGTTTTTCTTTTTCCGGAATGTCATATTGTTGGAATCATTCAATATGTAGCCTTTTCATATTGACTTCTTATACTTAGCAATATGCATTTAAGTTTCTCCCGTGTCTTTTCTGGCTTGCTTAATCATTACCTTTTAGAACTAAATAATATTCCATTGTCTTGATGTGCTACACTTTATTTATCCTTTGACCTACTGAAGAACACCTTGGTTGCTTCCAAGTTTTGACAATTATGAAAAAGCTGCTGTATACATTCATATGCAGCTTTTTGTGTAGACATAAGTTTTCAACTCTTTTGGTAAATACTAAAGAGCATGATTGCTGGATCATATGTAAAGAAATGCAAAATTGTCACCCAAAGTGGCGTACCATTTTGCATTCCCACCAGCAACGAATGAGAGTTTCTGTTGCTCCACATCCTCACCAGCATTTGGTGCTGTCAATGGTCCAGATTTTGGCCATTCTAATAGGTATGTAGTTGCATCTTATTGTTGTTTTAATTTGCATTTTCCTTATGACATATGATATGGACCATCTTTTCATGAGCTTATTTGCCGTATGTATATTTTCTTTGGTGAGGTATCTGTTCAGATCTTTTGCCCATTGTGTAACTGAGTTGTTTGTTTCCTTATTGTTGACGTTAAGTGTTCTTGGTATATTTTGGATAACGGTCCTTTATCAGATATATCTTTTGCAAATATTTTCTCCCAGTCTGTGGCTTGTTGTTTCATTCTCTTGGCAGTGTATTTCATATGCATAAATGTTTAGTTTTAGTGAAATACAGCTTATTAATTCTTTCTTTCTTGGATCATGCTTTGGTGTTGTATCATTTCCAAACCCAACGTTATCAAGATTTTCTCCTAGATTATCATCTAAGAGTTCTATAAGTATGTATTTTACATTTAGGCCTGTGATCCATTTTGTGTTAATTTTTGGGAAAGGTGTAAGATCTGTGTCTAGATTCTTTTTTTTTTTTTTTTTGCCTATAGATGTCCAATTGTTCCAGCACCATTTGTTGAGAAGACTGTCTTTGCTCTATTATGTTACCTTTGTTCCATGAAGATCTGTTGACTATATTTGTGTGGGTTTATTTCTGTGCCCTCTACTTTGTTCCATTGGTCTATTTCTCTATTCTTTTGCCAGTATCATACTGTCTTGATTACTGTAACTTCACGGTAAGTCTTGAGATTGGATAGTGTCAACCCAACAACTTTATTCTTCTCCTTCAATACTGTGCCAGCTAGTGTGGGTCTTTTGCTTCTCCATATAAACTTTAGAATCACTTTGTCAATATCCACAAAATAACTCACTGGAATTTTTATTAGGATTGCATTGAATCTACAGATCAAGGTGGGAAGAACTGACATCTTCTTCACAGTATTGAGTCTTCATACCCATAAACATGGACTGTCTCTCCATTTACTTCATTCTTCTTTTATCTCTTTCATCAGTTTTTCTCATATAGATATTGTACATGTTTTGTTACATTTATACCTAAGTATTTCACTTTTGTGGGTGCTAATGTAAATGGCATTGTGTTTTTTATTTCAAATTCTACTTGTTTATTGCTGGTATACGGAAAAGTGATTGAATTTTGTATATTAACCTTGTATCCTACAAACTTGCTTTGTTAGGTTCAAGATTTTTTTATCAATTCTTTTGGATTTTCTATACATGTCATCTGTGAATAAAGACAGTTTTATTCTTCCTTCTCAATCTGTATACCTTTTATTTCTTTTTCTTTTCTATTGCATTAGCTAGGACTTCTGGTACACTGTTGAAAAGGAATGGTAAGAGGAGACATCCTTGTCTTGTTCCTGATCTTAGTGGGAAAGCTTCTAGTTTCTCACCATTAAGTATGATGTTAGTTGTAAGTTTTTTGTAGCTATTTTTTATCAAGTTAAGGAAGTTCCCCTCTATTTCTAGTTTAATGAGATTTTTTTTATCATGAATGTCATGAATGGGTGTTGGAGAATATTGTTTTAACAATTCTCTTTTCTCAAGAATTTGGTAGAAATTTCCAGGCCTTAGCAACTAACGTGTGGTTCACGAACCAGCACCATTAACATCACTCGGAAGCCTGTGAAAAAATGTAGAACCTCAAGCTCCACTTTAGGCCTACTGAATCAATCAGACCTGCATTTTAATAAAATGCTGCAGGTGATTAATAAGCACATTACAGTTTGAGTGGCACTGGCTTTGGTCGTTTTCTTAGTCTTATTGTATAAATCATTAAGCATTCTCTTTTATCCTCTGCTGTGTCAGTGGAAGGGTCATTGATTTGGAGCCATACTGACATTGAATCAGGGATTCAGCACTTGCTAGTTATACAAGTGTTAGCAATTAACTCATTTTTCCAAGCCATAATGCTTCACTTAAAGAATGAGAACAATACCTATGTTTCATAATTATTGTGTGAATTAAATGGCAAGATGCCAATATAATAAGTATTTGACAAATGTTAGTCCCCTTTCTATCTGTCCATCATGTGTCTTATGCTAGAGAGTCATTGTTTTATAAATTCTTGGACATTTTTTATGAAAATTCTTTATTCTTCCTCTTCCTTCTCTCCTATCTTTTGGTTTACTGCACTCTTTCCTTATATGGTGTTTTTTGCATGCTTCCTTTTTTGTTGCAGGTTTTTACACCCCCCTATTACCACCTAATTCCAGCCCCAAATGGTGGACAGCTCTGAGTACTCTGATCTTTTCTACATCAGCACTTTCTCAAAAGCTTCACAAGGCTGCTCAACATAGCATGCAGAATAGCCTGGGACTGCAGAGACATTAATGCCCCAAGAGGCAACCATCAATCAGTGGGGTATGGGAGTCAATGAGCTAAGTGTTCTTGTGTCTTCTACTTTATAGGGACAAGTGACATGCATTCTGCACATTTCCTCCAGGGGTCACAAATGAGATTGAGCTCTCATTATGTCCCACAGCAATCAGCTCAGTAATAGATTCTTTATTAGCTTTTCTTCCTTTCTTTCTTGTCTCAATCTTTCTACTCACTTTGCTTGCTAGAATCACCTTCCATTAAACTATCTACACCAAAGTCCTTGCTTCATACTCTGCATGTCGGAAGATCTAAATTAAAATAAACCCTTTTTTTTTTCTCTCAGCATACACAGCAAAGGTAGATACTTGTTCATCGAAACATTTGTGTTCTCTCTACCACAATACAAAGGTATTATTTGGAAAGGCTTCCCAGCCTGGAATTACATTTCCCAGCATTTTCCCCAACTTGCATGTAAATGGAACCAAGAGGGTTCAAGTCAAGAGGATTAAAAAGAAAATTTGCTTTTTCCACATATTTTTAAAACCACTTTTCCTGGCTTTTTACAAATAAGCATAGAGAATTTTTAAGCTGCATGGTAAACATGGCAGAGTCACAAAACAGAAGGAAAACTGCCCCTAGAAAACCTTTTGGAGGGGAGCTAGCCACCAATTAGGAACACCTGTTTTGAACGTTCCATTAATAAGAATTAAACATCTATCATGTTTCAACCATTATACATCCTGGGGTTTGGGGTTTGTTTGCTACAGCAGCTGTCATTACCCTGATTTGGTCCTTAAAATGTTTTAGTGCTTTATACCCTTTGTTATTGCTTCAGTGGATGCTCATCACTAAGAGTATTCTATCCACTTAACTTTTCATAGTACTCTTCACAATGTTCTTTGCTGGATGGATCTATTATTTGCTTAAAAGTAGTAAATGTATGAAATAGTTTTGAGGTCCTATTTTTACCTAAGATAAACAGGGACAAAGTCTCCTTCATTTCAACTGGAAAGGATGGGCTTTGTGACAGGGTTACAAGGAGCTCTACCTGACATCAGGCAAAAGAAGCCTTAACCCCTCCTTTCGCTCATGTATGCTTTATTCCAAACAGGAATTGAGAGTCAGTTATATGCCAAGTACTCTACTATGCTCTAACTTCAAAAAATAAATAACAGATTATTCCTCCTTCAAAGCCTACAACCCACTATTTGAGGTGAACAATTACAACGGAGAGTTCCAGGGAGCCAGCACTATGAATTCTGTAGTCAGAATGACTGAGTTTTAATCTTGGCTCTGTGACATATTCACAGAGTGATCTGAGTAAAGTTATGTAGCTTCTTGTGCCTTTGTTTTTTTTTTTATATGTAAAAGGGAAATAATAACAATAATACAAATGTCATAGGGTTATTAAAAGGATTGACTGAGATTTTTGTAGAGTTCTCAGAATGGTTCTTAGTAACTTGCTAGATATCAGTAAAAGTTAGATTACCATTAAATGTTGATCAAGATATGTGAGGAACAAGATCATATAGGGTAGTGCATACCAAACATTAGGGTTTATATGAATCTTCTGGAAACCTTTTTAAAATTCAGACTTTCATTCAGTAGGTCTGAGGTGGGACCTGAGATTCTGCATTTCTAACAAGCCCCAGGTGATGCTGATATTTTCTGGTCTTAAGATAACTTTTTGTGTAGAGAGGTCTAGACCAGTGCTGTCCAATAGAATTTGCTTTGATGCATAAATTTTCTATATCTGCTCTTTCTGCTATGGCAGCTATTAACCCCATGTGGCTGCTGAAATACGGCTGGTGCAATGGAGAAACTAAATTTTTAAAACATTTTATTTAATGTTAATGAACGTAAATTTAATTGGACATATGAAGCTAGTAACTACTGTATTTAACATCACAGGTCTAGACCAGTAGTTCTAAAGACTGGCCACATGTTCAAGCCAGGTTTGATAACTCAGAATAAATGTTGTGTATTGGGTTATATTATCATCAGTATAATGAAAATATCTCTAGAAGTTTGAAATTAGCTTGAAGACCACTAGGATAACTATTGTTCTTTAGAGGTTTCATTTATTCTATATTTGGTCCAATATATCAGGTTAGGACAGGCTATATTCTTTGCCAAGCTATATCAGTTAGGAACGTTTTCAGGTCTAGGTAATTGAAAACCCAAGTTACTGTGGCTTGAGCAAGAAAGTGTTTATTTTCTACCTCCCTCAAATAACAAGCATTCAGAGGCAGGCAGGTGCTGATATTTCATCCAGTTGCTCACAGGCCAGGTGCTATGTTTCTTCTCCAACATTTTTAGCCTGTTAGCTTTTGCCTTCAAGCTTACAACTTCAGAGCCCAAGAGCACAGGCTAAGCTTCAGGTTTCCATATTTGAGAGAAGGTTGAGAGAGCCAGTCAACCTGCATATATATTCTTTTATCAGACTGCAAATATCTTGTCTAAGGAGGTTGAAAAAATTAATATTTAGTTGGGTGCATTGCCATCCCAAACAAAATTGAAATTTTAGTAGGAAGTTAGAAGGGAGAATAGATAATGGTTAGGCAGCCAACAGTGTAGGCCACATAAACCTAATTATTATTCACATGTGAAGACAAATAAATACATTTTTTCAAATAAGCAAAACTTCACTGAGATATATCAATCATTTGTATTCAATATGCATTAAAAAGAAAAACTCATGAATGATAAAACTATGGCTGGCATGGTGAAAAATTTGGCAGTGATCACTGACTACATTTGAATAATAAATAGATATATAAATGAAATTATAGTTACTAAGTTTAATAAAAATGTTAAATTTTTAGTAAAAAGCCTCATAATATCAAATGATAATCAATATTAATAGAATGTGGAAAATATTACAGACCTAAAATGTCAGGAGATTGGTAGTGTGGTAAGGAGGAAAAATGTAACTTGCTGTTCTATTAAGATGAGAAATGTAGTTTATGTGTTTAAGTAATTATTTTAAGGGAAGAAAAGTAAATGCCAGTAGAATTTAAGACAATATATCTTCTAATTACTGTATGAAATGAAGGGGCTGAGATCAGGAATCAAGAAAATGAATAAGATTTTTAAAAAAGAAAAAAAAGTAAGAAACATCAAGGAAGCATTAAGCCAAAAACTTGATATAAAATTATAATATGCCAAGCACAACTGTTATAACAATAAATATTACAAGAAAATAGCTGTTGATAAAAACACAGTCTGACTAAAAAATGAAAATTTGCTTGGTATATGTAACAACCCCCCCATAAAATTGTTCAATTATGTAGACAATAAAAGAATAAGCAGAGGAATACCAGGCAAACGTACATGTAAAATAAAAAATAATGCTAATAAAATAAGATATTTTATAATATATAATAATACATAATTTATACTGTATGTAATCAAAATATTAACTAAGATAAAGTTATTTTATAATAATTCTGAGATGAACTTGCAAACCTTACATTAGTCCTCAAATTTTATGTGCCCTTTGGCATAACACTGAAATATAGATTAGAAACTACTGGAAATAAAAGAAGGATTTAGCAAAGACAATGTTAATGAAAGATATTATCATTCTTCTCTTAGTTTTAATGAACTAAGCAGATGAAATGTCAGAAAGTATAGTGGAGTCCTGAATATTTTAACTGATGACTTAATAAATATGTATTATGGGAACAAAGATTACCTCTTGGGATACATGGAGCATGAATTAAAATTGGTCATATTTATGGATATATAAAACAACAGTAATATCCAAAAACTAGAAATAGACTATTTTCACCATAATTTAATAAAAATAGTTTAATAATAAATATTATAATTTAATAAAAATAAAAATAATAAAATTTAAGAGGAAAATCTCCCAAAAGTTGGATATTTAAAAATTTTCTTGCAAAACCCAGAGTCTAAGGCAAAAATAAAATTACAACTGAGCAATATATAGACAATAATAATATTAAGAATATGATATATCAAGTTTATGAGATAAAATGCAAAATCTATTCTGAAGAATAATGGGTAGCCATATATACTTTGACATATGGCTACCAATATATAAAAGTACACATGTGACAAGGAAAAAATGAATTTAACATTCAACTCAAGAAGGTAGAAAATAAATAAGCAAACATATTTTAATAGTAGGGAAAAGAAAAAAATAAGAGTAAAAGAAAGAAGCTAATAAATTAGAATAGAAAAATTGTAAGCTAGATAAATATCTTAAATAGTTGAATCTTTGGGGAAAAGGAGAGGAATCCAGTAAAATAAATCATAATTTAAACTAATGAAGAGGCAAGAGAATGCCAGAAAACACAAACTTAAAAAACGTAAAAATAAGAATTACCACAAATCCAGATACATTTGAAAATGAATAAGAAAATTAATGTTTTATGTAATATATGATAAGAAATATTTGGTAGAACTTTACATTTAAAAAGCATGGATGGTATATTTTTCTTTACAAATTTAAACAGACCAAAGTCAAAAAATAAAGTGAAAACATTTTTATTGTAAATTGACAATTTACAATTGTATAAATTTATAGGGTACACAATGATGTTAAGATTTATGAATACAATGTAGAATAATTAAATCAAGTTAATTAACATATCCATCACCTCAAATACTTAACATCTTTTGTGGTAATAACATTAGAAATTTACTCTCAGTAATTTTGAAATGTACAATGCTCTATTGTACATTTATATTCACAATGCTGTATAATACTGGTAGAACTCAAAAAAATGCATTTCTCCTAATGAACTTTGTGCCCTTTGACCATTATCTCCCCATTTCCACCCCCTTCCCTCATCCCCAGCCTCTGTAACCACCACTCTACTCTCTGTTTCTATGAGTTCAATTATTTTAGATTCCATATATAAGTGACAGCATGTAACATTTCTCTTTTGGGCCTGGTTTATTTCACTTAGCATAATGCTTTCCAATTCCATCCATGTCGCAAATGGCAGAATTTCTTCATTTTTAAAGGTTGAATAGTATTCCGTGTGTATATATACCACATTTTTTAATCCATTCACCTATTGATGAACATTAAGATAATTCCATAACTTGGCCATTACAATGAATGTGGGAGTGCAGATATCTCTTAGATGAACTGATTTCAAATCTTTTGGGTAAATACCCAGAAGTAGGATTGCTGGATCATATGATAATTCTATTTTTAGTTTCTTGAAGAATCCCCATTACAGTTTTCCATAATGGCTATACTAATTTACATTCCCACTAGCAGTGCACAAGGTTTCTCTTCTCCACATCCCCATCAGCATTTGTTATGTTTTGTCTTTTTGATAATAGCCATTCTGACAGGTGTAAGATGACATCTCATTATGGTTTTAATTTGGATTTCATTAATGATTTGTGATGTCGAGCATTTTTTCATATATCTCATGGCCATTTGCATGCCTTTTTTCCAGAAATGTCTATTCAGGTACCTTTCCATTTTTTAATTATTTTCTTTTGTTTTCTTGCTATCAAGTTGTTTGAGCTCTTTATATATTTTGTACATTAACTCCTTATCAGATGTATGGCTTGCAAATATTTTTTCACAATCTATAGGCTATCTTTGCACACTGTTAATTTTTCCCTTTGTTATATGGAAAGTTCTTAGTTTTGATGTAATCTATTTGTCTATTTTTGCTTTTGTTGCCTGTGCTTTGGGGCTCAAATCCCAAAAATCATTGCCCAGAGCAAAGTCATGTAGTTTTTCTCTTATGTTTTCTTCCAGTAGTTTCATAGTTTATGATCTTACATTTAAGTCTTTAATACATTTCGAGTTGGTTTTTGCATATGGTATGAGATAAAGGTCCAATTTCATTCTTCTGTGTGTCAATATCCAGTTTTACCAACACTATTTATGGAAGAGACTATCTTTTTCTTATTGCATATTCTTGGTATCTTTGTCAAAAATAAATTGACCATACATGTGTGGGTTAATTTCTGGGCTCTCTATTCTATTCCATTGGTTGATGTGTCTATTTATTTGCTAGTACCATACTGTTTAATTACTATAGCTTTGTAGTATATTTTGAAATCAGTTAGCATAATACCTCCAGTTTTCTTCTTTTTGCTCATAATTGCCTTTGCTATTCAGTGTTCTTTGTGGTTCCATATGAATATTAGGATTGTGTTTTCTATTTCTGTAAATGATGTTGTAATTTTAATAGTGATTGCATTGAATCTGTAGATGGCTTTGGGTACTATGGACATTATAACAATATTAATTCTTCCAATACATGAACATGAATATCTTTCCATTTATCTGTATCTTCTTAAATTTTTTTAATCAATGTTTTATAGTTTTCAGTGTACAGGTCTTTCACCTCCTTGTTTAAATTTATTTCTAAGTATTTTATTTTGTTGTGGCTATTATAAATAGGATTGTTCTTGATTTCTATTTCAGATAGTAAGTTGTTAGTGTATAGAAATGCTACTGATTTTTGTGTGTTGATTTTGTATCTGGCAACTTTATTATATTTGTTCATTAGCTCTAACAGTTTTTTGGTGGAATTTGTAGGGTGTTCTATACATAAGATCACGTTATCAGGAAACTGTGACAATTTAACTTCTTCCTTTCCCACTTGGAAGTCTTTTATTTCTTTCTCTTGCCTAATTGCCCCAGCAAGGATTTCTAATACTATTAAATATGTTGAATAGTAGTCATCAGAGTGGGCATTTTTGCCTTGTTCCAGATCTTAGAGGAAAGGCTTGCAATTTTTGACAACTGAGTATAATGTCAGCAGTGGGCTTCTCATATGTGTCCTTTATTGCTGTCAACCTAAATAAAACTGAGAGAGGCTCTCTAAAAGAAAAGATAGTTTTTTGGGAATAGAGCATTATAATGGGAATACACATGCTGTAGTAAATTTTCTGCATATTCAAGGAAGTAAAGGAAGATAAAGATTTTTAAAGAAAAAAATGAGGAGCATTGCATAACTTTTGAAATAAACACTCTCAGCTACAAAGATCAATAAAAAGGGTGATGCCAGTCTGAAGTTGGACAGGAAATTGCTGGGAAGATATTCTCATAGAAATATTTTTTTGTGTAAGATAGTGATAGCCTTTGCGCAAGGTTGTACTTTTTATAGAGTCTTTTTCACTATCAGGCATACAAGTGTGAGAATCCTCTTTTCATGGCCTTCCCTAACTCTATTTGTTAGGGTTTTCTTAACATTGGCGGCTCCATTTTGATTCTGACAACTTTTACATTGTGCTGAGGTACATTCCTTCTATAGCTAATTTGGTGAGAGTTTTTATCATAAAAGGATGTTGAATTTTGTCAAATGCTTTTTCTACATCTAATAAGATGATCATATGGGTTTTGTCCTTCATTCTGTTAATGTGATGTATCACATTTATGAATTTGCCTATGTTGAACCATCCTTACAACCCAGGGATAAATCTCACTTGATCACGGTGGATGATCCTTTTCATGTGTTTAATTCAGTTTGCTAGTATGTTGTTAGGATTTTTGCATTTCTGTTCATCAAGGATATTGACCTGTAGTTCTCTTTTCTTGTAATGTCCTTGTCTGCCTTTTCTATAAGGGCAGTGCTGGTCTTGTAAAAAAAAAATATTTGAAAGTATTCCCTCCTGTTTGATTTTTTTAAGTGCTTAAGAGGGACTGATATTAGTTCTTCTTTAAATGTTTGGTAGGATTTAACAGTGAAGCCCTCAGGAACTGGGCTTTTCTTTCATGGGAGACTTTTTATTAGTAACTCAGTCTCCTTACCTATTATTGGTCTGCTCAGATTTTCTATTTCTTCATGATTCAGTCTTGGCAGGTCATCTTTGCCTAGGAATTTATCCGTTTCTTCTGGGTTATTTAATTTGTTGGCATATAATTGTTCATAGTAGTCTCTTATGATCCTTTGTATTTCTTGGTATCAGTTGTAATGTCTCCTATTTCAATTTTGATTTTATTCATTTGAGTTTTCTCTGTTGACAATAATTTTAAAGAGCCACAATTGACATTTCCTACTCTTCACTTTCCTATCAAATGCTGAGCCCAGATAAATTCTGTTGAGAATATTTTCAACCTTTCAAGTATTTTGACCATTAAGCATATTTCTAATGCTATTTAAACTTTCCCAATTTCTAATGAAAGAAGGAACATTTTCTTTTTTTTTGAGTACTAAATAAACCTAAGAAAACATCTAATGAAGGGATGAGACAATCATAGCAGAACACTATTTATCTAAATACATATTTGATTAGGATGTTAATGCTTAATGCTATGGTCAAAGAAGCTTGGGAAGTGCTGGATTGAACAGATTTCCTTACTGTAGAACCACTCAGAGACCTGAAATGTGTAAACGGGCATGGAGAATCCAAAACAAAGGGATTTCACTGCTTGTCAAATTTATCACAAAACTTTTTTTGAAAAAAAGCAAAAATTTTTTTCCCTTTAGATTCTCTGTGGCCTGGCCTTTCACTGAATAAGTGTTGCAAAACTATATATCAGAGATTAAAAAAAAAAAAAAAAAAAAAACCTGTGCTTTCTGGTGAATTCAGCCCTCAGATAATTTGGTGTAATTTAAAGAGGACACAAACAGACAAACAAATTTTTAAAATTTGCCGTTAGGCAAGAAAAATACTCTTCAGTTCCATACAGCCTTGTCCACTCCTGTTTACATAATACTTAGCCTTTTCACAAATTTATATTACCTAATTTGCCCTAAAATATGTAAATTTATAACTGGCTAGAAATAAATATCACAGTTGATTAAAGTGAAATATCTGAAACATCCTATTATTAAATGAAACCAAGAAATACATAAAAGAACAGCACATCATGAGCTTATAGGGTTCATTCCAGAAATGTAAAATATAGTTTAAAATTGGAAATTTTATTAATAAAATTCTGTATGTTAACAGGAGAAAATAATTATCATTTCAGTAGTCCTCAAAACAGCTTTTGATAAAATTTAACACCTGAAAAAACTAAACCCAAAACCCACTTAATAAAATATAAATAAAAAGATACATGCTTAAAATTATTCATCAAAATAATGAAACTTCAATCTCAAAGCAACTACAAGCCTCAGTCTTAATATGACACTCTTAATCTGACCCATTAAAGTCAAGAATTAGACATAATGGCTCCCTTTCACACTCTTATTTAACATTATTTTGAAGGTAATCATCATTTTATAAGTAAAGAATAAGAACTTAATTCTGAAAGGATAGGAACATTAATATTTTTGCAGATGATAAGATAAAGTATTTGGAAATTCTAAGAGAATTAATTAAAGAACAATTATATGTCAAAGTTTTTAAAGATATCTGAAATAAAATAAGTATGCATTAAAAATCAGTTCTTGTGTGGATGCAGAGAGAGAGCAACACTCATACACTGCTGGTGGGACTGTAAACTAGGGCAACCTCTATGGAAACTAGTATGGAGATACCTCAAAGAACTAAAAGGAGAACTACCATTTGATCCAGCAATCCTACTACTTGGTGTTTACACGAAGGAAAAAAAGACATTCTATAAAAAAGACATCTGCACTTGAATGTTTATAGCAGCACAATTCACAATTGCAAAGATGTGGAAACAACCCAAATGGCCATCAATACATGAGTGGATTAATAAAATGTGGTATATGTATACCATGGAGTACTATTCAGTCATAAAAAATAGTGGTGAACTACCTCTGGTATTATCCTGGATGAAGCTGGAGCCCATTCTTCTAAATGAAGTAATACAAGAATGGAAAAACAAACACCACACGTACTCAACATTAAATTGGTACCATTCAATCAATGCATATGTGCACACATGGCAGTAACACTCATCGGGGATTGGACAGGTCGGGGGAGGGAGAAGATGCGTAAATTCACACCTAATGGGTGTGGTGCGCGCTGTGTGGGGGATGGGCACGCTTGTAGCTTTGACTCGGGTGGTGCAAAGGCAATTTATGTGAACAATGAGTTTGTAACATCGTAATACTCTGAAATTAAAAAAAAATCAGTTCTTAAAATACAATTTTTAAAAATCCCATTGACACTACCAACAATTTTTCTCCTCAAAGAAGTATCTAGAGATCAATTTAAGAAGAAACATTCAGAACCACTATTAAAAAAACTGTAAAAATCTACTAAAGAAATGAAAAAGAGTCATATATAAATGGAGTCAAAGTTCTTTCTTGAATAGGAGCCTATTTAATAATAATAAAACTAACCTAATGGTTTATGTGTTCACAATTCAAATCAATTGAAATATTATTGGCAAAGTGATTCTTGGCAAAAGATTTTGAGACATAGTTAAAAAATAAAATAGCCATTATTATAATAAAGTTATTGTTATTAAATGGTGGAATACTGGCCTAGGAATATGCATATATATATATACACACACACATGCACATACATATACATACACAATTCTATCAGATTCTAAAAATAAAAATAAGGATCTATGGGGATTTAGTATGTGATAAGTAAGGCACTTCATTTATTTTGGAAAAGATGGATTTTCAGCAAATTTTATTGCAGAATATGGACATTTTTAAAAAGCCAGTTAAAAAAACCAACTAGATTTTTACTTCAACCCTTATGTGAAATATATTTGAGAGGTTAAGAAATTAAACATTAGAAACAAAAAAAAAAATCAAAATGATGGAGGAAACCTAGGTGTATGTTACTATAACCTGAGTTTGAGAAGGCCTTTTAAAATATAGCACAAAAGACAAATAAAATAAAATTTTGCCCCATGTTTACAAAGGTATTGAATTTGTAATTGAAAACCTTTCTGCCAGATAGTTTCTCTGTGAATTCCATTAAACATTTCAGAGAAAAAATAATTCCACTCCTAAACAATAAAACGAGAACATTTCCCAATGCATTTTATGAGTCCTGCATTACAGTGATACCACAGCTTAAAAAAAAGCAAGAATATAAGTCTATATACTAATATTCCTCATCAACATATATACAAAATGCCTCAATAAAAATATTAGCAAAATTTCCTAGCATATTTTAAAAAGGCTAATATATCATTAGCAACTAAAGTTTGCCTGAGGAATGCAAGGGTTGTTATGACATTTGAAAATTAATATAATTAACCATATTAAAATATTAAACAAAAAGAAACCATATGATCATCCTAATAGATGCAGGAAAAACACTTGACAAAATCCAACATCCATCCATGATAAAAACTTTCAAAAAACTAGGAACTAGGGAACTTTCTCAACCTGATAATGAGCTTCTAAAGGTGTTTGCTCTCACCACTTCTATGCCAAATTGTACTGGAGGTCCTGGCCAGTGCAATAAGATAAGAAGAAAAAAAGTGTGTGTGTGTGTATATATATATATATATATATAAAAAACATAATAAGTAAAACTTTTTATTTATAAATGACACATATTTACACAGAAAAACTAAGGAATCTATAAAAATTTTTCTAGAACTAATAAGAATATTTAGTAAGACCCCATGATTCAAGGTCTACATAAAAAATTAATTGTATGTCTACATATTATCAAAAAAATGCAAATGAAATTCAGAACATCACATATAATTAATTGCAGAAAAATGTAAATTAGGAATGGATTTAACAATATGTGTATAGAGCCAAAGGTAAGTTAAAGATGTCTTAAATAATGGAGAAAGGGAACATGTGCTTGCCACCCTGATAAATTTCTTGATAATCTTTTTTAAATTTGTAAAGATAATCCTACAATTTAAATAATAATGCAATGAGCCCAGAATACTCTAAGTGACCTTGAAAACAAAAGTACAAAATTGAATGACTGATACCACTTGATTGACTTAATACAAAGCTACAGTAATTAATACAATACTACATAATGATAGACATACAGGTCAATGGAATTGATTAGAGAGCCAAAAAATAAACAAATACATATATACTTAATTGACATTTGACAGACATGGCAAGATAATTCAATGAGGGAAGAAAATCCTTTTTAACAAATATTGCAGGAACAACTGGGTATCCTTATGAAAAAAAGTAACCTGGGCCCCTATTTCTCACCTACCACAAAAATGAAGTTTATATATATTAGAGACCTAAATATACAAGTTTAAACTATATATCTCTAGAAGAAAACAGGAAAAAATTTACTAGAAATTAAAAAAGATTTCTTAGAAATGACAGAAAAAGCATGAAAGCATAAAAGTACTTACAAATTAGACTGTATGAAAATTCAAACCACTGCACTTTGAATGACACTTTTAAGAAAATGAAAGACAAGCCACAGACTGGCTGAAAATATTTCCAAATACATATATCCATCAAAGAACTTGTGTTCAAAATATATAAATAATTCTTACAGTGTAGTAACAAAAACATTCTAATTTTGAAAATGGACAAAAAGATTTAAATAGGCCTTTCATAAAGTAAGACGTAAAAATGGCTAAAATGGCTAAGAAGGCAAGGAAAGGGGCTCAGAAACTATAGTAATTTTAAAAATTTAAAAGCACAATGAGATACTGCTGTACATCTCCTAGAATGGGTCAAAGAACTGACAATACCAAATATCGCCAAGGATTTGAAGGAACTGGTACACTCATCTATTGCTGGTGGCTTTATAAAATTATGCATCAAATTTGCAAAAACAGTTTAGCAGCACTTTATCAAGTTAAACATACACTTACTATATAATTTTGCAGTTCCATGCCTGGTCATTTATTCAAAAGAAATAGAAACCTATGTCCACACAAAGAGTTACACATGGATGTTCATAGAAGCTATATTCATAAAAACCAAATCCTGGAAACAGTCTGAATATCTATCAATAAGAAAATGGATATGCAGACTGTGATACATTCACACAACAATGGACTTATTCAGCAATATAAAGTAAGAAACCACTGATAAATGTAAGAACATGGATGAATCTCAGAAACACTAAGAGAAAGAAGTCAGACACAAAAGAGTGCATCCTGTATAATTCCATTTACAAGAAGTTCTGGGATAGATAAAACTAATACATAGTGATAAAAATCAGATAATTATTTCTTTGTGATGGAGATTAGGGTGGATTAATTAGGAAGGGCTATGAGAGAACGTCTTAGGGTGATGGAAATATTTTAGATATGAATTGGGTTCATGGTTACATGTGTGTGCACATGTTGGCCTTGGGGACCTGGGTGGAAGTTTAGATGGCAGAAAAGTGGGCCTGACACTGCTGTGAAGATCTGTGACTAGAAATAATGGGTTTCTGCAATTAGGGATTCCATTGATTTATAAGGTAATTGTTGAAAGCAAAGAAATAAATAATATTGCTGACAGATAACATAAAGAATGAAGAAAGGGCCAAAGACAGAAGTTCCAAGGAATGCTTTCATTTGAGAAGAGGGAAGAGAATAGAGCCAGAAAACAAGAAAGAACAAAAGGCCAAGGAGTTCTATTTCCCAAAAGCCAGTCAAATTTCTTACCCTCTGGGACGGACCATTATTGGAAGGATTTAAATTAGAATGCCTTTATTAAGTGACTGGATAATCAGGACCATATTTGGCACGGGAAAAGAACACAAGCCAGAATTCTGTTCTGGTCCTGTGATTCTGTATGAGCTATATCCAGCATTTACATTATAGTTGCAATCATTAGTAATTTGTTTCTGCTATTAGTAATTTCAGCAGGAAAATCAGTGATTAAGGAGTCAGAGCTACAGGGACAGGAGGATGGACTGAGTTACTCTTTTCCTGCTGATTTTCTTTATTTTTCATGGATAAGAGAGCATAGAGAAATTCTGAAATAAATGGTGTCTTAAACTTGATAAAGCTCTTTCTAAGTGTAGGAAAAATTCCCTCTCCTGAAGTCTCTCCATGCAGGTGTGATGAGTTCCTTAAGGACAGAGAGAGTGTGTTTCATTTGTCTTTGCCATCCTGTAGTAACTAGCATTGAAAGCCTACCATGGGCCAGTGCTTTGCTAAGTATTGGGACAGAAAAGACAAATAAGATAGTCCCAGGTCTTCCATTGCTCCTGCTATGTGAAAATCCAAAAATCCATTCAGATGTGTCAGGACAATTTTCTATAATAATGGTAGTAGAGCTAAAACTCTACAAGACAGTGGGGAAATATTTAGCTATATAAGCTTCTATACTAGGATTTAACCAGCATGAAGACCCAGGATGATAAAACCATTTCCTTCCTTCCTCTTATTGGAAAAGGATACATAAATGTATCCAATTTGGTGAGATTTCACTTCTTGTTTGATTAGGTTGGAGAGGATTTATAGAATTGTGAACATCACATAAGATTTTATAAAGCAATTCTTTGTTAATTATCACATGCTTCAAAATAGAGCATGCAGTCAATCACAAACTTAAGGAAACACCAAATTGCTCTTTCAGGGAAGATTTATTACTCCAGTTCACTGTAGCTATTATTGTGCCTTGTGATGCACAACAGAGAAGTCTGCAGCCCAGTCCCCAGCAGACCATAATTGTTGCCTGTGCTCCTGCATGAGACATTGGCAATAAGAAATAGCTTTATCCCGAATAACACCTGCTATCATCTACAATAAACATGCTGAAGCAAAATTTACCAACACAGCTTTATGAATTTCCATTTATTGTATTAATGAAGAACTCTTTTCACTGATTTTGAGCAAAAATATTTTTTGTTCAATACCTTGGAATCTCTTGAATCAATCTTGCAAATGAATTGCAGCAAACAACATGAATAGATAATTGGTAATGCTGAGAAAATGGCACTCAATCAAACAGGTTAAAGGAATAAAATGGAAATCTTTGCATGCTTTTGTTATGAATGTTAAACATATGTTAGTTAAGATATCTGATAAACATCAACAATCTTTAGACACTTCTCGTAGCAAAGTAATGCAACAACGTTATCAGCCATTATAATTCTGAAAATGCATTCAATGTGATTTCTAAATGTAGAACATTCTAGAAACTTGCTATTCAAATCACTATGCACCTTCCTTTGGTTTTGTATCCAGAGGTCAACACATGGTGAAACAAAGAAACCCAGTACAATTCCAAGTTTCCATTTCCTCCCTGGCAAAATCTCTTTATTTAGAACACACCAGCTAGACTTTTCCCCAAACTATGGCCCTATCACATGCTCGGCTGATTTCTTATTTATCCTTGGGAAAGCCACATTATCCACCTTTGTGATATTGCCTGTGTTAGTAACCGGGGTTAACAATTATTGTCAGTGTATGTATATTAGTAAGGTAATTCTTTCTTGTGGTGTGCAGGCAAGTTCAGCTCTTTGGGACTAGTATGCCACAAAACTGTGTTCTGTGGACAAACATTTGTATTTATTAATATACATATTTATAGTAATGTAATATGAAAGAAAAAATGATTTATGTTGTAGTTATGTTCCCAAACACACTTGATTTTTGTGAGTGATGTGGGGTTTATCACAATGTAGGAGAAAAACCATCAAGTCCAGCATCAGAAATCTGAATTCAGCCTCAATTCCACCAATCAGTTCAGTGAGCTTCCATGAACCATTAAGAGGTTTAGGCCTCATTTTCTTTATATATAGTATCCAAAGTAATAATGTTAACCTTCTTATATAATTATTATTATATATTGGATTTTTAAACTCTAATATGGTATTTGAAATTTTAGGTAATATTATTGATATTGTTGCTTTTGTTGGTTCTAGCAGTAGGAATGATTAAGGGTGGAACACTAGTACTCAATGTTTTGTTTTGGCCAAATAAGACTATGTCATTAAAAACTCAGCTTAGTTTTTTACAGAATATAACATTGAGGTTAATTTGATGTTAATATTAATGGCTTAAAATCTCTTCAGTTCTTTTCTATAGAATTAAAAGTGTCTGACCAGCCTGAAATGAAGCTTTCCAGCCTAGAGAAATGATTATTACTCAAACTGAGGATTTTTTAAATCAGGAGTCAGTGTTCTGTATTAATTGCTAGCTCTCTTCTTACCCGGGCTGGGAGTGTGCTGGCCGTGGTGTGGAACAGGTAGGGAAAGTGAGAAAAGGGAATAAAATGAGTGTCTTTGGCTGTGCTCTGAATCCATTGGGCATCAAAGACTTATAAAAAGCAGGGTGGACCCAGGTTGCAGGTTGGATTCTCTGCAGAGCAAACCCTGAGTTGGAATTTACCTGTAAGTTGTTAATCAAAGAGTTTCTGTAGGACCAATCTCTGTTGACAAAAGGGAAAGGAGCAACATTGGGCAGAGGGAGAATTTGAGTTGTGACGCAGGCCTAATGAGAGCCTCAGAGGTCCCGCAAAGAAGCTCTGGATCTGGAATGACCCTTCAGAGTTGTGAGGATTTGGGCAGAGATGGCCTGGCCTCCTTATGCAAGGATTGGTTTGTCATTGGAAGTGGACTGCCCTGGAAAGGGGTATGACTTTTATTAAAGCAGCTAGCAGCAGGAGGCAATCCCTGAAGGGGCTGGCAGCTGAAGGCTATCTGCCAACACACACCCATAGCTGGGGCATTATGTCCCTTCTTGAGAGGGAATCTGGGCACAGTACAGGGTACACAATAAGCCCCACTGGCTGAGAGCTTTCATGACTGGAGGGAAAGCAGAGAAGTAAAGGAGTAGGAAAAAGAAATTTATTGCTTAATATTTGTTATGTTCCAGGCACTGGACTAGAACACTCTCTTGGTTATCTCATTTAATTCTTACAACTCTCTACGTGTATGTGGTTACTTTTATTTTACAGATGAGAAAGTTGAGGTTCAGAGACACAAATTAGTCTTCACTAAATCTCACAGCCAGAAGGTGGCCAAAGAAAGGTTGCTTTAGTGCAGAATTCACATCATTAACCAGTACTGGATCCTGCAGCAAAAGGAGACTGCAAAAACAGTCAGTATTCAAACTTACATAGGATGAGCTGCCAAACTTATCCTTTTTCTTTTATCACAATATAACCAAATGCCTTATCTAATATATTTGACTTGAAGATTATCATTAAATACTGAACAAGTGTTTAATGGCTTTTCAGCTAAACGTACTTTCTGGAGTAGCTTTAGTGTTTGGGTTTTTTGTTGTTGTTTGTTTCTTTACAGTACAAAGAAATTCTAAAAATGCTAAAACACAGATCAGAAAAATGTTACATATCTGGATAAGTACTTTAGTTTTTTGAGTAGTTCAACAAAAGTCTAATGGAAAAATGATGGGGAAGAGAGCTGATTCAAGTACTTGTAGTCCAAAAGCCAATTAACTTTGCTATCCTATTATTATTCACTGTTTAACACAGCAGAACAGTTTTATGTTTCCAAGTGAAGTTATGTTTTATGAAGTAAAAAAGACTTCTTATCAGTTAAATCAAATGAGCTCCAAATTGCAAGCTTCTGATATATTATAGTTTTCAATAACACAAGGAAATGGGAGAGACAAATATTTCCAGGTGAAAATAGCAGCAATGTTCAGCAACTCATAATAATTATCTCTCTCAAAAGCTAGTGCAATGCCAGATAATAAATCATTTCAAAACTATACTTTCTTGTTTCTTGTATTTTATTTAAACTTATCATTTATCATATTAATAAAGTATTTCCACTGAGCCTGTTCTTTGAAACATTAAAACAAAGATTAACTCAAACTTTCTAAAGAATAGATTTAAAAACATATCCTTAAACAAAAATAAATAAAAATAAAAATACCTCTTCAAGATTTTAATAAGGAAAAAAGAAGAATGTCCTTAATATTTCCTTGCCTACTTAATACTTTTCTTGCTATAGCAATTCTACCAACTTAGAAACAGATGACACCAGCACATTACCTATCTTACAAGTTAATAAAATGCAGCATCCTTCATATTAATTGCATGTAATTGTAACACACTTTGCTGTGTAAAAGACATGTGTTTCAAGGTAAGTCAACTCTGAATAATGGAAATGTAATTGAACTTGAAATTCAGAGGTATGGGCTCTAAACTGAGCTCTGCTACTTATTAGATAAGGCATCTCTCTGAGTTGCGAGTTTTTTATTTTTAAAATGAGAATATAAAATAACTAACCCTCATGGGTGTTGGGAGGATGAATTTAGGTAATATGTGTAAAATAAACTTTATAAACATTAAATCCTAATACCTATGCATGCTGTAAACCATGCTCCAATGGAAGAATACCAATTAATACAGCCAGTAACAGTGTATGAGAGATTCTTTTTCCCAAAACTCTTGCCAACACAGTACATAAGAAAAAATTTTCCATTTGTCCATCTGATGGAAGAAAAATAACAAAACTTGTTTTAATTTTACATTTCATTAATTTTGAGTGAAGTCAAACAACTTTATACAGGTTTAAAATGTCTTTCTATAAACTGCCTGCTCTTGACCATTCTTGGATTCTTGTTTTTTACACATTAATTTATAAAAGCTCTTTAACAATTAAGGACATTAACATTTAATATGTTTGGCAAATATTTGTTGCCAATTTTTTTCTCTTTTTACTTTGTATTATTCTTGTCATGTAGATATTTTATGATTTATGGAGTCAAATTATCTTTTCTTTATGGCATTAAGCTTTCATATCACTTATAAATGGATTCTCCTATTCCTTTCTCACAAAATATATTCCCCTATTATTTGTTTCATAGTACCTTTATGCTTTCTCTTTTTAAACTTATATTATTGACAATATCAATTATTGGCAAGGATGAAGGAATTTGTACACTTGTCAATTGCTGGTGGATTTATAAAATGATACATCAACTTTGCAACACAGTTTGACAGTGCTTTATAAAGTTAAACATACTTTCCACACGATCTTGCAATTCCAACTCCTGGTCATTTGCCCAAGATAAAGAAAAACCTGTGTCCACACAAAGACTTACACAAGGACATTCATAGCAGCTTTATTCACGTTAGCCAAATCCTAGAAACAACCCAAATATCTATCAACAAGGGAACGGATATGCAAACTGTGATGCATTCATACAATGGAATTACTCAGCAATATAAAGGAAGAAACCACTGCTAACATGCAAGAACATGGGTGAATCTCAGAAACATTATGCTGAGAGAAAGAAGTCAGACACAAATGTATACATCCTGTATAATTCCATTTATAAATATGGAATATATATAAATTGTATAATATGAAGTTCTGGGAAGGGTAAAACTAATATACAGTAGTAGAACTCTGCCTTCTGTTAACAGCCAAGATGAAGTAAGCTCACTATAGCCTATCTGTCCCACTGATTTTCACTAAAACCTCTGGAGTGAATATAAAACAACTGCTTAAAAACTATGCAAAATAAGCCAATCAAAGAGGGAGTCAAATCCTGAAGAACGGCTGGTACTATGGTGAATTTACTGCACTTTCCTCCCTTTTTATCTTCTACCTATGATATGAGGCAGGTGGAGTCCTAGAACTGTGCAACCAGCACAGACAGTGAAAATGGTAAGAAATATACGTTGTGTGAGGCAAACACAAACAGCCTGGCAAACATCTGAATATAAAGCATAGAATTATACATATTTTAAAATACATCTCAAGAGATAATCTTTGTGACCTTAAACTAGGCAAAGAGTTTGAAATCTAATGACCAAAAGAATTTGAAACCAACTGAATGATTCACAAAGGAAATAAAATGGATAAATTGGACTTCACAATTAAAAATTTCTGCTCTTTATAAGATACTCTTAAAAGACTTTTAATTTTTAAGCTAGAGATTAGAAGAAAATATTTCCAAATTACGTAGATAAAAGATATACATCCACAACATAAAAATAACTCCTTATGTTCGTAATAAGAAAATTAAAAATCCAATTAAAAAATGGGCAAAATTTGAGCAGACATGTCACTAAAGAAGATACGGAAATGGCAAATAAGCACCTGAAAAGAGGTTTAACATCATTCGTCATTAGGGAAATGCCAATTAAAACCACAATGAGATATCACTACATACCTCTTACAATGGAAAAAAAGCAGGAAATAGTACCAAGTTCTGCTGGTTATGCAGAGCAACTGGTGTTCTCTCACAGTGCTGGCGGGAATGCAAAATAGTACAGCCTTTTTTGAAAACAGTTTGACAGTCTTATATATTAAACATACCCTTACTATATGACTCAGTAGTTCCACTCCTGGATATTTATTCAAGAGAAATAAAAACTTATATTTATACCAAAAAAGTATACATGAATGTTTATAGCAGCTTTATAGCATAATCATTAAAAACTTCAGATAACTCAAACGCCCTTCAGCTCCTGGCTTGATAAACAGACAATGATATCTCCCTACAATGGAATACTATGCAGCAATACAAAAAAAAAATAAATTCTTTATACGTGCAACAACATTGATGAATTTCAAATACATTATGTTCGATCACAGAATCCAGACTCACAAGGCTACATAGTATGTGATTCTATTTATATGACATTCTGAAAAAGGCAAAATTATAGGAATGCAGAAAAGATCACTGGTTTTCAGGAGTTAGCAGTAGGGAGAGTGACGACAGAGGAGCAGCCTGAAGCAATTTTGGGGGGTAACAGGATTTGTTGATTGTGGTGTTGGGCAAATATGGGTTTACATAACTCTGCATATATCAAAGCTCATTGAACTGTACATCACTAAGTAATTTTTGCTATATGTAAATTTTTTAAAAAAAATTAAATAGTCAAAATATTTGTATCATTAACCTATCAGAATTTATTTTGGTTTAGATTAATAGGCTAGTTCTCCAAGTTTAGTTTTCCTCCCCTTAGGCTATCAAATTTTCTCAACATATTTATAAAATACTTTGTTTCAAAAAAATCAAAGGAAGAGATAGAAAATTATGAGAACAAATGAAATAATTTTGTATAAGTCAGAAGACAAGTTTCTTGAAATGTGAATTTATAAAAAAAGTTAATTATCCTATATACTACAGCTTTAAGCAATGTATCTTTTATTTAATTTTTTTTTGATTTTTCAATAAAATGTTTTTCAAACATGTGGTGGTTAATTTTCTGTGTCAACTTGACTAGGTTAAGGGATACTCAGATAGCTGGTAAAGCATTATTTCTAGGAGTGTGTCTAAGAGGGTATTTTATGGAAGAGATTAACATTTCTCTCAGTAGACTAAATAAAGAAGGTCACCCTCACTTTACCGGCATCATCCAATCCTTGAGGTTCCAAATAGAACAAAAGGGTGAAGGAAGAGCAAACTTGCTCTTGACTTGCGTGAGACCAAGTCAAATCCCGAGACAAAATGTTAAAAACTCTAGATGGCAATACTTCTTGGCATTAAGAAAGTATCTTCGTTGTAAATCAGAAAGGCCTGATATGACATGGGAAAGATTGAAAACATGGTCTGACCTGAGTACAGGGCATTACCATTTCTTAGTTGTTTGGAGATTTCCATAGCAAGAAATGCTAATTTCTATGTTTTGTGTAGTCCATCATATATTACCACATTGTAGAAATATGAAAATTGGGATCCTATTTTGTGGTACTCTACTTTATCCATCCCAAGTGGATATTTTAAATTGCTCTATTTATAAAAGGATCTTAAAACTGACTTTGTTTGCAAACATTTGTAGAAAAATAAAGCCAGATCTTCTCTTGGAGAAAAACTCCTGAGTGTCTTTGAGAAGGTGACCTTACTTAACACACACTGTTCCATTCAGCTCAAACAGGCTCTCAGAAAGGTAAATTTTTTGTCAGGATAAAAACAAAATGTCACATCATTTATATTCATACTCTTCGTTTTTTTTAAAAAAAACTTATTGTCATGTCTTCATTCTTTGCTCTGGGTGGGGTTTAACATTTAGAATTTCAAGATTTAATGATAACCCTGCCATATTATGTGTATGTATGTAACATTCTACATTTTACAAAATTTAAACCTAAAGATTGTTTAGCACCAAAATCTCATATAAAATATCTCCTATGCTGAACCCTCAAGGAATGAATTATTAGCTAATTAAATTGTCAGTTCCTTTATTTTCCATTCAGGACTCTTTCTCGCCACTCAATTTGGTATTTCTAGTATGCTATGGACAGGGAAATGAAAAAGCTAAGCTTACTGAAATTTTTGATAAAATAAGAGTAAATACGCAGTGAATGCTGATCCAAGGAACCATTCTTGAGTGAAATACAAATGTATTTAAGACATCTATCATTTGTTCAGAGGAATTTCAGCACTATTTTCTAATTCCCCAGATAGGTTCTGTGTTTTTTACCTTGCTGGAGGACAGACACAACCTGTGTTTACATATCTGATTGTAACTATTCTACAGCATTTTCTTTCCCTTAAAGTCATTTTTTCCCAGCATATAAAAAATTCAGCTTTGTGGTAATAGCTGTACTTTGTTTTGTACCTTCTCTACTGTTCAGCTACAATTTAAGGTGTGACTATTATGCATAATCCCATCCTAATACTTACAATGATTCTGCAAAATAAGAATTTTCTCCTCTTTTTATAAATGAGAAAACTGAAGTTCAAAGACATTAAGTAATTTTCCCAACAGGATACAACCAGGAAGTGGCATTGTTGAGATTCATGCCCTCTCTGTCCAACCCTAAATTCAGTCTCTTTGGCATTCAGCTCCATGCTGTCTGATCGTCTCCTCCAGATTTAGAGGGAAGCTGTAGACTTTAGTCTCTTTTTTATCAGTATCTACTAATGGGGCAACACCTTTAGGGAAATGTTTAGGGAGCCGAATCTCTAAATTTAGAGATGTCTAAAATGTTAGGGAGCCGAAAGAAGGGAGGATAATATATATACCCAGTGTTGGCCAAGGCTGCATTCTATGCCACAAGACGTGGAACTGTGTATTCCTACCGGAGACAACCCAGGAAGCTTAGAATAAGACTGGCAGACAAGTTGGTCGGACAACAAGTTTCAAATACTGGAGAAACAAAGCACAAATATTAGGTTCTGAGACATAAAGCAGGAAGATGTTGTATATAGGTAGATATGGTCAACAATGAGTACGAGTGGCATCTGGGGTATTTTTAGGATAGTCATGTGCATCTGCAACCGGCAGTAAGATCCTTCAGGGAAGACGTTATGTCTCATTTTTTGTCATTGACTGCTTAGTACCCAGGACAATGTCTTTTGTGTTAATTGTTATGTTTAAAATGGGATTGGGCTGGAATGCAAACATGCAGCAAAAGTCTATTTGCTTAAAGTATCACTGGCAATTAGAGGAGGAGAGAGTACCTGGATAAGAACTGGAATTCCTGGGCAAGGGTGGAGCAGGATGAGAGTACACAGCTAAGGCCTTCCTTGCAATTTTATGCTGTCATCCTCAGAGAACTCAGCAAAGACTCTAATCACAATGACATCGACATTAACTGACCTATCAACTCTTGGTAGTATTGATCAGACATTTTAAATCTTCCTCATTTCATCATAGCTGGTTTCTCAATGAATATTGACTTTTTTTGTTTGCTTTTGTTTTGTTTTATTTGCTCTTAATGGACAAATACAGCAATTTGATGTATAGAGGCTCTGCAAAGCTTTGCCTGTGCATGCAAGAGAAAGAACAAGTGGTCAGCTTTTTTCTCACTTCTGTGCTGGTGCCATTGGCTATCATTTTTATTTCTGCTAATACTGTCACAGTTTTTATTTTCTCAGCTTAGCCCTGGACCCTCAGGCCTTCTATGACATGTATAATTTGATGAAATAGTAAGAAACAAATGCTTTTGCATGGGAAGTTATTCTGCTATGGTTCTAGTAGCACACTACTTTTCCTGAAGTAATTTATTGAAATTGGAATTATTTACAAATTTTTGAGAGCTAACAAGTAATCAAGTGGCCTAAAACATGTTTCTGTTACTTCATCTGGTCAGAGATTGTGATGCCAAACTTTGGCTACAGTTTGGCTTCTCTTCAGAATCAAACACTTCTTTACCATAAACCATTTTTCACGTCCCTCTGATGAAGTGGAATGGGTAAGATATAGGTCTTGGGCCAGAGCACTTTTGTAAGATGTTCAAGGTGTAAGATATCATTTTTGATAGCACATGTTGATAGTTCATAATGGCCAAAAATAATTGTCTACACCAAAGTACAACTACTGTAATTTACATGCACATTTTCCTGTCAACTTTGAATTTGAAAAATATAACACTTTGCAATTTTGAGGCTTCTACATTGCATTTTAAAGAAATGATATTTTATGAGGAGGAAACTGGGTGGTTTTTTATTGTACTGAATGAGTCACTAGGGTGTTCCCTTGTCACCCAATATAGCCCCTAAGATACAGTGATGATAAAAACCATCATCATTACAATTTTATTTTCATTAGTTTTTTATTGGCTTTAAAAATTAATTACTCCTAATTTTTATCTTTTTCTTTTAAAAATATAATTACTGTTTCCAACATAAATTTGTTCCATATTTTAAAAGGCTAAGAATGTCCTGTAAATAAGGCAAAATTAAGTTTCTTTAAGCTATTGTGCTAATCGAAGACTTTGTTTAAATTTACAAAAGGAAATGCCGTTTCCCTCCAAAATCAACTTCGTTATTCGGGTGAAAAAAAGAACCTGGAAAGGTTTTGTTTTACAATTTTTCTTTAATACCCTGTGGTATTAAAATAGTTGTGAGAGAGTTCTTCCTCTCCACTAAAGAAGGAAATGGGATGTGGGGTGCCGGAGGACAGAGGAAAAAGGGATGGATGCTGACATGCTTTGGGTGCACACAAGTCAATTCCTTAAAATCAATCAATCTCTCTCTCTCTCTCTCTCTCTTTCATTCTATTGGTTCTGTTTCTCTGGGTAACCCTAATTAATGCAAGGGAGCCTTCTTACATGGAGGGATTCCAGCTTTATGTGAAGGGTTCCTATTTGATTTCCCATCTTGGGGGCCCTGGGCATTCAGCATCTTCTTGCGAAGTATATTAAATTCCTGGGTTCAACAACACCTCCAAGTAAATACCAGCATCAATACTCAGCTTACCATCCTAGGTGTCTGTTTTCATTTAGTTTTAGGACTTTGAGTATTTCTTATCAAATTTACAGCTCATTGATGCATTAGAGATATTTTTAAATATTGTGCATTTTAGGCTGTTAATTTTGGGGGGAGACAGGTGGTTAGCCAGGGTTGCCATACAACCAGAAGTAGAATAATAATTTTTTTTCAGTACTATTTCTCATTTGTCTTTCATCTCACATATTTACCTCACCTTTAAAATAGCAGCCCTGATTTCTAGAAGTAATTTCTATTTGCTTCCAAAGATATCAATCAGCAGTATGTGTACTGCTCTTCTCAGAATAAGAATTAAATTAAAGAATCTGCAGTAGACAGAATTCTGAGATGGCCCCATGATTCCTGCTCCCTGGGGTCTATGCTTTATATCATCTCCTCTCCTTGAATGAGGGCAGAACTATGAATATGATGAATTTTATTTCTATTATTAGGACACATTTTATGACAAAGGGTAAGAGATTTTGCAAGTGTAAAGTCTTAAGTTAACTGAAGGATAACTTTGAGTTCATTAAAAGAGAGATCATCCTGGGGGTGGGGGCCCACTTTATTCAGGTGATCCCTTAAAAGGGAGTGGGCCCTTGTTGAAAGAAGTGATCTGAAGCGTGAGAGCCACTCTTCTGCTTCCCTCAAAGGAACAATCTGTCATGTTGTGGAGAGAGCCACATGGCAAGGACCTGAGAGAGGCCTGTGGATGCTGAGAGTAATCATCAGCAGCCAGTCAACCAGGTAAAAAACTGGAGAGTCTAAAACCAGTGCCCCAAAATATATAGAAACTTGACCATGACAGAACTACACTGCAGATCAGCAATGCAAATATTTATATGAAATAAAAAAATAAATTTATCCCCACCTGCTTACCCCCAAACAAAGTCATGATTGATTAAAACCTAATGTAAAAGGCAAAACCATAAAACTTTCAGCAGGCATGTAGGAGAATAATAATTTTGGTGCAGGAAACATATCTTAAATAAGATAGAAATATATAAACCATAAGGAAATGGCTGGTAAAATAAAAATCTTCTGCTCATCAAGACTCTAGAAAGAGAATTAGAAGTCAGCTAACCTACTGGCAGAAGATAATTGCAATGCAAATAACTTACAGAGGATTATTATCCAGATAAACAAAGAACTCAAATAAATCAACAAGAAAAAGATAAGCAATAAAAATGGGCAAAATAATGCGCGGACATTTAGCAGAAGAAGTAACCAAGTTATCAATAAACATATAAGATGATGTCTAAACTCACTGGTAACCAGGGAACTAAAAATTAAAAGACACACTTTCAGTATTGCCAAGATTAAAAACCATGACAGTATTTAGTGCTGGCAAGAATTTCAAACAAGTACACTTGTACTACACTGCCTGGAGTGTAAATTGGAAAACAATTAGACATTGTGGAGTAAGGATTTTATGTTCACACCATTTAACACAAAATTTCTATTTCTAAAGATGTACTCCAGAGCAATGCTTCCCAGAAGTTTTCAAATTATGGCACATGTAAACAATGAGAGTATACAAATCGTGTACACTTGTGTAAATTTTAGGGATTGTGAAAGCATCCATATGAGGCTTAGATTTTTAAAGTTTATTAGTTTCACTTTGGGTTACATAATTAACGTTTTAGAAGTAAATTTAAAAATATTTCAAAACAAATTTAATGTTAAATGTATCTAAAACTTCCAAATAATATGTTTAAAAATATTTATGAGAATGTTGAATTTGTTTCCGTGAATACAACTTTATCAGACCTATACTTGAAATTGCTATGTGCAATTCCTTATCACGACTCATGCATAATGAACAATGTGAACACTTCACATTTTCAAAAATCAGCATCAGCAATGAATTTTGTTCATTCAAATAAGTAGTAAAAGTTTAAAATTAATTTCTCAAAACCAATATACTTGCACAACAGTTGAAACTTTATTTAGAGTATAAAACAGACCTTCCTTTTCTTCCAAAATTTGCAGATTCTTACAAAAATGTGAACGTATTTTGAATTCAATTTTTCTTTTTCTTATCAACAATTTCAAAATAATGCAAAAGTTAATTGGTATAAAGCCAATTGTAACAAGCCTTTTTGTTAATGAAAGTGCACATCATCCATAAATAAGCATATCTATCTGATATATTTGAAGACAGGGATTCAGGGATACCATATGGAGTCCCCACAAACCCCAAGTATGGACCAATCTCACCTAAGCTGTAGGCTTGTTTCTGGTCATCTGGAACCCAAGCTCTGTGCTTGGTTCCCCGGGACTCCTTGTCTATGATGGTCAATGGCTCACTTTGAAGCCTGCTTTTAAAGTAGATGCTCCAGTGACAGAGTGTTTTGTGATAGAGCACAGAGCACAGAGCAAGAACACTTGCTGTGCTTGTAACTGGAGGAGAACATGGACAGCATACTCTGTTTTGCTCTGGTCATCTTCTGAAGAGAATGAGATAAAGCAACTTGTCTCATTTTTGTGTTTGAAGTGTTTGAAGCAACTTGTCCAGGGGCATCAGCCAACCTAAGCCTCACTAGGTAACCTCAGGATGGAGGAGACCAATATTTTGTAGCACAATCTATAATCTAATGTGATATGCCTCTTGAAAAGCTGTATCATAGAAAAATTCTTTCACATGCACGTTGGGCACACATACCAAAAAAACGTTCATTGAAGTACTATTTGTAAAGGCAGAAAATGTAGGAAACAAACCAAATGTCCAACAAAGTTTTAAAAAATGAAGAGCATAATATAACGCAAAAAAGCAAATTACAAATATATACAAACTAAATAATATGTTACAGATATTTACTTGTATTTGTATAATACAATATACAGATAACACATTATGTAAGCAAATAAACACAAAATTTCATGATGATGCTTCCTTCTGAGAGAATGGAAGAGGATGGGATCAGGAAGTGACACAAAAGGGACTTCAAAGTTTATGATAATGTTCTTTTTTCCCATATAATGGAGGATGGATACCCAACTGATCATTGTATCATTATTCTTTATGTCTTATTTTATTTTATGTTATTTTGTACTTACTCATAATCCAATAAAAACAAAACAATGATAAAATATACCCTTGATATTTTTAAATCTCAATGGTGCCCAATATGAAAATAATTGTCAGTAAATGCAGTCGTTACACTTAAAATCTCTACCATACCAATTATTTTTTAAATAAATAAATCCTAAAATGTTCCAAAGGAGAAAATACATGTACAAACTTGAATAGACAATATGAGACTTCAGCTAAGTACACAACTGACAGAATAACCTGACACAGGAAAAGAAGCATCATTGGAAAATTAGCAGTTATGATGTTCACAAAGACAGAAAGGAATTCTAGAACATGATATTCTTAAAGATGAATGAATCTCAAAGAAATACCATGAATGGGAGCAAATTGTCAACATCAGTCTACTAGAGCCATATATTTTCTTTTCTTGTGCTCACCTGAATATGAGAGACCAATAAGCTCCTTCTGCTATAAGCTGAATACTTGGCTTCTGTATAGAATGTTGTTCTGCCCTTCTTAAGAAGGTAATAGCTCCAATTTTTATTCACAAAAAAGCATTTTTCTTTCTTTTTTTTGTATGACATTATCTTCTCTATTAGTGTATCTTAATCTCTGGATGTGCACACTCACATTGCTTAATAAAATTGGGTTTGTAACATTGGAGTAAATGTACCCCCAAGACATAAAAGCATTGAATTAGGGAGCATTCAAATCCATGGGTTCAATATTGATGTATTTATTCATTAATTTTATAATGGACCAATACTGGCCTATCACTAGGCAAAAGAGGTGAGCAAGTCTGACAAGATCTCAGCATTAGAGGAGCTCATATTCCAAAGGAGGGATAAAGAATAAACAGATAGTACAGAGGAGAGAGCTCTTATCTACACAGTAGACCTAGTAAAATAAGAAGAGCTCCATTCTCAAAGTCTTGGAATCTGCATGAGTTGTGTAGCCCCCAGACAAGGAACAAGACAACTGCAGAAAAACTGCAGACCACCTGGAACTCTCACTGGAGAAAGTGTGCCTCACAAGCAGTTGGACCCTCAGGCTTGTACGCTATGTGGACATGAGATTCGATTTTGTAATACTCATGAAATGTGGGGATCCTTAAGTTGAGAAAGTAATACAAGAATGTATAGAATCAATGAAGCCATAGGCACTCTGCCCTTGCAGAGCTGAAGTGGGAACAGCCCTGTGGCAGCGTTTCCATAGCACAAAGTACATGGGATTCCCATGAAAAGCATGATGAGCTCATGAGATAGCAAATGATTCAAGGAAGAAAGCTGTACACAAGGGAGGTATAAAATGTAACAAACAGGGGAGCAAAATGGCCAAATAGAATCCTTCAGCAATCAACCCTCTGCAGAAACACCAAAATCAACAACTATCCACCCAAGAAATCATCTTCAGAAGAACCAAAAATAATGTGAGTGATCACAGTACTTGGTTTTAAAACTACATCAAGGAAAGAGGCACTGAAGAGGGTAGGAAAGTCAGTATTACATTGCCTATGCCACCCCTCCTTCATCCCTCAGCAGTGCCACACCAGTGTGGGCTGCAGAGAGAATCTGTGTGCCCAGGAAAAGGAGAGTGAAGTGATTGTGGGACTTTGCATTGGAACTCAAGGCCACCTTGTCTCCGGGGGAGCACAGCACAGGGCAGAATTTTCCTGTTGCCCATGGAGGGAGCATTTAGACCAGACCAGCCAGACAGAAATCCTCTTTGCCAGTGGTAGAAACCTGAGTACTAGCTAGCTCCACCACTGGCTGACAAAAGAAGGCTGAGCCCAGAATAAATTTGAAAAGGCAATCAGGCCTGCAGTCCCTGGGAAAGCCCTACAGCTGTGCTAGCTCACAGAAAGTGGACTTGGGGTGCACATGACCCAGTGAGACACCAGCAGCAGTAGCCAAGCTAGTGCCAGTGTCACCCCTCTCCCAACTCCAGAGGGAGAGCCTTCTTCCACTTGTGGAAAGAAAAGGGAAGAGTTCAGGGGACTTTGTTTTGCAACTTGGGTACCAGCTGAGCCACAGTAAAATAAAGTACCAAGCGGACTCCTGAATCTCCTGATTCCAGGCATTAGTTTCTAGATAGCATTTCCAGACTCATCCTGCGCCAGAAGGGAACATGCTGCCCTGAAGGGAAGGTCCCAGTCCTGGCAGGATTTACCACTTACTGATGAAAAAGCTCTTGGGCTTTGAATAGACATCAGAGGTAGCCAGGCAGCAGTTGCCATGAGCTTTGGGTGAGACTGGGCTGGCTTAAGTTGTGACCTGGTTCAGTCCCAGGTGTTGTGACCATGAGGTAGTGCCCACATCACTGCCCTCCCCAAGTCCAGCAGCACAGCACAGAGACTGAGAGAAGAGAGTGAGAGACTTTGCCTGGTAATCCAGGGAATTCTCCCAGATCTTACCAAGTCCACCAAGGCTGTACCACCAGGAAGATTCCCAGTGTTACCAGGCTTGGGGAACCCCCAGTGCTGATACAGGTGCAGTGACCAAAGACTTAGACCACAACATTCAATTCCCTTTGAATACCTGGAAAGCCTTCTCAAGAAGCATGGATTCAAACAAACCCAGACTGCGGAGATTGGGATAAATACCTAACTTTTCAATGCCCAGACATTAATGAACATCCATAAGCATCAAGAACACCCAGGAAAGCATAACCTCACCAAACAAACTAAAGAAGGCACCAGTGACCAATCTTTGAGTGATGGAGATATTTGACCTTTCAAAGAATTCAAAATAGTTGTTTTGATGAAGCTCAATGAACTTTAAGACAGCACAGAGAAGGAGTTTAAAAGCCTATTAGAGAAATTTAACAAAGAGATTGAAATAATAAAAAAAAAACTCAAGCAGAAATTCTAGAGATGAAAAATTCAATTAAGAAACTGAAAAACGCATCAGAGTCTCTCAACAGCAGAATTGATCAAGCAGAAGAAAGAATTAGTGAGCTTAAAGGCAGGCTATTTGAAAATACACAGTGAGAAGAGAAAAAAGAATAAAAAGAAATAAAGCACACCTACAAGATCTTGAAAATAGCCTCAAAGGGGCAAATGGAAGAATTCTTGACCTCAAAGTGGAGGTAGAGAGTGAGAGACTAGGGTAGAAAGTTTATTCAAAGAAATAATAACAGAGAACTTTCCAAACCTAGAGAAAGATATCAATATTCAGGCACAAGAAGGTCATAGAACAGATTTAACCCAAACAAGACTACCTCAGGGCATTTAATAATCAAGTGCCCAGTGGTCATGGAAAAAGAAAAGATCCTAAGGGAAGCAAGAAAAAAAAAAAAAGAACAAAATAACATACAAAGGAGCTCCAATATATCAGGCAGCAGACTTCTCAGTGGAAACTTTACAGGCCAGGAGAGAGTGGCATGACATATTCAAAGTGTTGAAGGAAAATAATCTTAACCCTAGAATATTACATATTACAAAAATGTCCTTCAAACGTGAGGAAGAAATAGACTACCTAGACAAATGAAAGCTGAGGGATTTCATCAACACCTGATTTACCCTACAAGAAATGCAAAATGGAGTTCTTCAATCTGAAAGAAAAGGAAGTTAGTGAACAATAAGCAATCATCTGAAGGTAGAAAACTCACTGATAGCAGTAAGTACACAAATACAGAATTCTCTATTGCTGTAATTGTGGTATATAAACCACTTATATCTTGAGTAGGAAGACTAAAAGACAAACCTATCAAGAATAATAACTACAGCAGCTTTTTAAGAGATAGATAGTGTAAAAAGATATAAATGGAAACAACAAAAAGTCAAAAAGCCAAGGAAGGGGGAGATGGAGTTAAAGTATAGGGTTTCTCTTAGACTTCTCATTCCATGTTTGTTTGTTTTTTGTAAGCAGAGTTAAATTGTCATCTGTTTAAAATAATTGGTTATAAAATGTTTTTTGCAAGCCTCATGGTAATCTCAAATAAAAAAACCTACAACAGATACATAAAAAAAACAAAAAGCAAGAAATTACAACACAATACAAGACTAAATTACATTTACACAAAGGAAGGCAGGAAGAAGAAAAGAATGAGAGGACCATAAAATAACCAGAAATCAAACAGCAACATGGAAGTAATAAGTCCTTACTGATCAATAATAACATTGAATGTAAATGGACTAAATTCTCCATTCAAAAGACATAGAGTGGCTGAAGGGGTAACAAAATGAAACTCAACTATATGTTGTCTACAAGAAAACCACTTCACTTATAAAGACACACATAGAATGAAAACAAAGGGATGGAAAAAAAAATTCCATGCAAATGGAAACCAAAAAAGAGCAGGAATAGCTATACTTCTGTTAGGTAAAATAGGTTTCACGACAAAAACTGTAAAAAGAGACAAAGAAGGCTATTATATAATGATTAAGGGGTCAATTCAGCAAGAGCATATAACAATTCTAAATATACATGCACCCAACACTGGAGCACCCAGATATATAAAGCAAATATTATCAGAGATAGAGAGTTAGACCCTAATACAAATAATCACTGAGAACCTCAACACCCCACTTTCAGCATTGGACATAACATCCAGACAGAAAATCACAAAGAAATATTGGACTTAATCTGCACTATAGGCCAAATGGACCTCATAGGTATTTACAGACTGTTTCATCAAATAGCTGCAAAATACACTTTCTTCTCCTCAGCTGATGGATCATTGTGAAGGATAGATCATATGTTCGGCCAAAAAAGAAGTCATAAAAAATTTTTTAAAAATTGAAATCATATCAAGTATTTTCTCTGACTACAGTGGAATAAAACCAAAACTCAATAACAAGAACAACACTGAAAACTATACAAACACGTGGATATTAAAGAATATGCTACTGAATGACATAGATCAATGAATAAATTAAGAAGGAAATTTAAAAGTTTCTCAAAACAAATGAAAACAGAAAACCTGTGGACTACAGTAAAAGCAGTACTAAGAGGAAAATTTATAGCAAAGTTGCCTACATAAAAAAAATAGGAAAGCTTAAAATAAACATCCTAATGTATCTTAAAGAACTAGAAAAACAAGAACAGAGCAAAATTAGTAGAAGAAAAGAAATAATAAAGATCAGAGTAGAAATAAATAAAGTTGAAAAAAAATACAAAAGATCAATGAAAGGAAATGTTGGTTTTTTGAAATGGTAAAATTTACATACATTTAGCCAGAATAACTAAGAAAAAAAGAGAGAAGCCCCAAATAAATAAAATCAAAGTTGAAAAAGGAGACATTACAACTGATACTGCAGAAATTCAAAGGATTGTTAGAGACTACTATGAGCAACTACATGCCAAAAAATTGGAAAACCTAGAAGAAATGGATAAATTCAGAGACACGTACAATTTACCAAGATTGAACCAGGAAAAAATCCAAAACCTGAAGAAAACAATAACAGTAACAAGACAGAAGCAGTAACAAAAAGTCTCCCATCAAAGAAGAGCCCAGTATCTAATGGCTTCACTGCTGAATTCTACCAAGCATTCAAAGAAGAACTAATGCCAAACCTACTTAAACTTTTCCAAGAAATCGAGGAGGAGGGAATACTTTCAAACACATTTTATGAGGCCTGTTATCACCCTGATACCAAAATCAGACACACACAACAAGAAAAGAAAACTGTAGGCCAACATCTCTGATGAATATAGATGCGAAAATCCTCACCAAAATACTACAAATTGAATTCAATAACACATTAAAAAGATTATTCATCATGATCACATAGCATTTGTCCCAGGGATGCAAGGATGGTTCACATATGCAAGTCAATGAATGTTATGCATCATAACAACAGAACAAAAGACAAAATCCATAGGATCATTTCGATTGATGTGTAAAAAACATTCAATAAAATTTAACATCCTTTCATGATAAAAATTCTCAAAAAACTGGGTAGAAAAGGAACCTAACTCATCATGATAAAAGCCACATATGACAGACCCACAGGTAGTATCATACTGAATGGGAAAAAGCTGAAAGTCTTTCCTCTAAGATCTGGAACAAGAAAAGGATGCCCACTTTCACCACTATTATTCAACATAATACTAGAAATTTTAGCTAGAGCAATCAGAGAAGACATAGAAATAAAAGGCACCCAAACTGGAAAGGAAGAAGTCTAAATATGCTTGTTTGCAGATGATATGATCTTCTATCTAGAGAAACCTAAAGACTCCACACACAAAAAACTATTAGAACAGATAAACAAATTCAGTAAAGTTGCAGGATACAAAATCAATATACAAAAATCAGTAGCATTTCTATATGCCAACAGCAAACAATCTGAACAAGAAACCAAGAAAGTAATCCCATTTACAATAGCTACAAATAAAATAAAATATGTAGGAATAAACTTAAACAAAGAAGTGAAAGATCTTTACAGTGAAAACTACAAAACATTGATGAAAGAAATTGAGGAGGACACAAAAAAATGCAAAGATATCCCATGCTCATGGATTGGAAGAATCAGTATTGTTAAAATGTCTATACTACCCAAAGCAATCTACAGATTCAATGCAATCCCTATCAAAATACCAATGACAGTCTTCACAGAAATAGAAAAAAAAAATCCTAAAATTTATATGGAACCGCAAAAGACCCAGAATAGTCAAAGCCATCCTGAACAAAAGGAACAAAACTGGAGGAATCACATTACCTAACTTCAAATTATACTACAGGACTGTAGTAACCCAAACAGCATGGTACTGGCATAAAAACAGACACATAGACTGATGGAACAGAATAGAGAATCCAGAAATAAATTCACACTTCTGTAGTGAACTTATTTTTCACAAAGGTACCAAGAACATACATTGGGGAAAGGACAGTCTCTTCAATGAATGGTGCTAAGGAAACTCGATATCCACATGCAGAAGAATGAAACTAGATTCTTATCTCTCACCATATACCAAAATCAAATAAGGGTATGTTCTTGGCACCTACGCTCAGAGTTCTTTATTTTTTATTCCCTTTTTGTAATTTAAATTTGCCTATTTTCTGTTAAAATAAAATAGTAAAACTGTTCTTTCTGTGGATATGTTTGTGTGGTAAAATTAATATTTAATGCAAAATAATACTGACAGAATATTCTTGAATGTAAGAACATCACTTAAAATGGAATTTAATTCCCATTCTTTTTTATTTGTATATATCTTCATATAAGATATTAGGTTGTTTTCTTTCTCTTAAATTTACTTACTCTAAAGAAGTTTCTTCAAGGCCTGGCCCTCTTTAGGTACTCTTGTGATGATTTTACTTTCTTGTGGTAAACACTCACTTTAAGATTTTAAAATATACAATAATTTAAGGAGACAAGTGAAAATTGTCCATAGAGCTCAGTAAGAAATAACTATTTATGGTTTAGTTCATGCTATTTTTAATGGTATATACATATTTATGGTTTAGTTCATGGTATTTTTAATTGTATATGTACTTACATATATACACATATACTTTGACAAAATCATTTTCAACATTAATAGATATAGCTTTATAGCATCATTTTAAATGACTACATTTATTTCACTATATGGATATACTTTGCTCCCAAATTTGTATCATTATAGATAACGTTGTAATAAATGCTTTTGTATCCTACTCATATTAATTTCCCAGATAGTGTAGATAATTGTTTGATATATAAGATTTTTATATCTAAGGTAAATGCACACTATAAGAAGATGAATTTGCGGGTTAAACGAGAGACTGAATGTCCAGCAGCTTTAAATGTGTCTACCAATTGGGAATTAGCCTACTTTTTACGATGGTGTTGGGTGAACATATCAGCATATTTCACAGATTCCTTAACAGGATCACTTTTCTCTGGTAACTACAAAACATAATTTATGACATGCAAGCCGTAGTCTTATGATATTTACCTTTGAGCCCTTCAAAGAAGGAGGGCAAACATGTCATTTAGCCTCATCATACATCTGTAAGAAAAATAGGACATAGCAATCATTTTCCTTGATTTTCCTGGCTTAACTTGACAGCTGATTATGTGAAAATTTGACTTTGGGCTCAGCATTCTGATGCTTGCATTTAAAGAGTAAAATTGTGCTTGACATTTGCTACAGGAGAAGTATAAGCAAAGAGTTTGGAAAGTGAAGTTCTAGTCTTCCACACTGTGGGCCTTGCCTAAGGCCTCTTGCTAATCATCCAGTACAACGACTCTAAACACTCATTCTCTCGCCTTTGAGATCCAGGTCTTCTCCAGCGACTCTGAGAGGATGTGTGGCTATTTGTTAAATAAATCCATAACAGTATGCTGAGGGAAAAGCCCTAGGAGCTGTAACTTATTTCCTAGAAAAGATAAGTTTTAATGGTGCTTTTCTGGAAAAAAAAAAGGTTTTTTTCACAACTGAAATGACAGACTTGAAAGAAGAGGCTTTTCACCCAAGCAGAAGGGGAGGCATTTTCTATGGTCCACCAGAGTACAGAAGGAGACAGATTCAACCCACTCAAGTCTTGTCTTACAGAAACCACCTTCACCTTAGGTTTCTTGAAGATACATCTGTATGCTTGGCTATTTCTGCCAAAAACAAAATTTTGACTGAGTGGTATTTGATTGGCTTTTACTCTATTAGCTCTGTGGATTTCTTGAAGCATGATTCTAACCTCGCTGCTTCAGTAAGTTTTAGTCTTTTCTAACAGCTCCCTTTGTCTGGTGATTAGCAAAATAACTAACACAAAACAGGTTGTGTTGGACACCTAGAGTTTTCTGGCATTATCTATTTTTCTAGCTCTTTCTATTTTTAATTAAAAGAACTCTGACTGTATGTGTCTAGCCTAAAATTGATATTTCTAAACCATTCTTGCAGCTATAGGTGAATATGTTACATGACACCAGTCAATGCGATATGAGCAGACACTTGCTGGGGATTTCTGGGAAAATTTTACTTTCTTGAGAAAGGCATCCCCCCTTTATCTTTATTACTACCTTCTTCTTCTTGAAGGTAAAGTAGTTACACTGGAACCAGGAGTATGAAAGCTGCATGCTCAAGGTAGGACAGGAGCCTGGATCTCTCATAGCACCTTGGAGCAAGCCCTAAGTTCTATCATATAGATTTCTTATTGGTTGGAAAACATATACACACACAAACACACACACACATACACACACACACAAAACAATCCATTGGAGTTGTTTTTCTGTTTTTGTGAAGCCAAATGCAACTCTATTACTTAGAACATTTTCCCAATGCAATTGAGATACATGATTTCTCAGACTCTATGTGCTCAGACAACACAAGGTAAAATTTAATAGTTGCTTAATCAAGAAAATGTAGGTGGTAACTTTTATTCCAAATTAAGCACATATATTTCAAAGTACACAAAAAATGTTATTTTTTTTTTTGTATTCTCTGTTCCAATCTTCCTCAGTGGAAAGATAATATTTAGCTAGCTTTGAACACTTGGAAATCTCAAATATATAATTTGTACAACATTTTAAAATTGAGGTTGCATTTGATGATGCATGAAGAAGCATTAAATTATGGGCCAATCAGGATTGGAAGTGCTGTGTGATTCTCTTAGAATATTTGATTAAAAAATAGATGCAGGCACAATCAATAATGCATTTACATCCAATCAGGAATCTCAAGTTTAGCTCAGTTATTTAATTGAAATCTCAGAAACTAACACATTTCTAATGTTCTGTTATGCTAGCAAACTAGTTATTTCTCCATAGAGACATTTTGTAATGTCCCTAGAAATGTTCTTTTAAGAAGAAAAACATTTTTAAAAGTTTATTGTCATGAAATATCCATATCTCTGTGCTATAGCATTGGATTAATAGCAAAATTGAAAGTTTTATTTGTTCTCTATCTCTACAGTTATTCATGATATTCAGGAGACAAAAACCAAATGTAACTTTTGGGTTATTAAGTATGAAATGTCCGATTTCCTTAAGCACTGTTTGACAGCTGATATCTCTGACATTTCACTTTAACAAGTCTTGTTTTATTTTTATTGTGAAGGTACATCTCAGTCTTTCAAACACATGTTTTGGCTTGTGATTATCTTTCAAAAATTTTTGGAGCAATTTTTGTGAAACCATGGATAAGTCAAAAATTCATGTTATTTTTTAACATGAGTTCCATCATGGAACCAGTGCAGCCCAGATAGCTTGAAATATCAACAAAGTGTTTGAGAAGGATGTGGCTAATGAACGCCCAGTACATCAATCATTTGAGAGGTTCCATTCTGGTGATTTTAATCTTGAAAATGAGCCATGTGGGCAATCTGGCATCAAGGTGGATAATGATGAGCTGAAAGCTGTAGTGGAAGCGAATCCATCTCAACCTACACATGAATTAGCAGTAAGTGTTGATTTTACTATTCCAACAACATTGGACCATTTGAAACAGATGGGCAAGGTAAAGAAACTGGATAGATGTGTTCCTCATGAATTAAATGAGCGTCGGAAGAGAAATCATCTTGAAGCCTGCCTTTCTTTGCTGTCATGACATAAAGGTGAAACATTTCCAAATCATATTGTTATGTGTGATAATAAATGGATTCTTTTTAACAATCACAAGCATTTGGCACAATGGTTGGATAAAAATGAAGTGCTGAAACACAGTCCAAAACAGAATATTCATCAAAAAAAAACTAATGGTGTTTGTTTGGTGGTCCAGTGCTGGTATTACCCACTACATCTTCATGAAACCTGGTCAATTGATTACAGTGGATGTCTACTACAACCAATTGGATGAAATGATGAGGGTGCTTGCAATTAAGCAGTCAAGATTGATCAATAGAGACAGGCCAATCCTCTTGCAAGACAACGCTCGACCACATGTCGCACAAACAACGCTGCTCAAACTACAGAAGCTGAACTTGGAAACTCTCTGTCACCCACTGTATTCACCAGACCTTGCACCAACTGACTACCACTTCTTCCAGGCTTTTACTTGTTAAAACTGCGTCACTAGGAGTTTTGTATTTTCTAACTAGAACTCAAGGAAACCATCCATTTTCTTTCTGACATAAGGTCATGATTCTAGAGATGCTTGTGGTAAGATTCATGCCCCTAGGGAAGTCTTGAGAAATGTGAGAAAATAGCCACAGAAGGAAAAGCAGAGAGAAAAGTAGGAATAAGATCCCTTTCCTTTTTATAATATGATTATTATAGTCAATTAATTCTCTATTTTGATCAAGTTAATTTGCTTTTTTCTCCTTGTAATCAAAGGAGTCCTAACAAGTATAATAGTGTGATTCATCATCGTCTTAGTCAGTTTAGGCTGCTATAACAAAGTACCACGGACTGGAGGCTTATAAACACTAGAAATTCATTTCTTACAGTTCTGGAGCTAGAAGTCCAAGATTAGGGTGCCAGCATGGTTGGGTTCTGGTGAAGCCCTCTTCTAGGTTGTAGACTGCCATTTTTGCATTGTATCATCACGTGGCAGAGCAGAATGAAAGGGTTCTCTAGGGTCCCTTTTATAAGGCACTAACCCCATTCATGAAGTCTCCACCTTCATGATCTCATTATCTCCCAAAGGCCCTACCTCCTAATACCATCCCATTGAGGGTTAGAAATTCAACATATGAATTTTGTGGGGACACAAAACATTCATTTAATATTTACTATGTTAGTGATAAAAGATGAAATCTAGCTTTTCCAGACTTATGATTTTGCCAGAGACAAAATATTAAAATAATCCTAGTGTGTGATATGGTATCTCAAAATGATCTGAGAAGGGGTAATTCACAGAAAAATCAGAGAAGGTTTCAAAGAAGCTGTGCTATTGGAACTCAGTCTTAAATAAGTTGGGGGATGGCTAAAAAGGGTAGGAGAGCATGATGAGTAGGGAAATGCAGACACATGAGTAGGGGCATGAGGGTGGGAAAATATGTTTCATGTTTGGGAGAACATACAATGGCGAGTATTTTGACAAAACTAGAATGTGAGGTGTCTCTATTACAGCAGTAAAGGAGATGAAGCTTTAAACTTAGAATATGAATGGATTCCTAGGACCAGATCCTCTATGCTATGAAAACGTTGCCATTTAAGGATTTAGTTTTAAAAATGGGAATGTCATTCTGTTTTTAAAGAGAAATTCTGGGAAATTGAAAATTTAAAGAAAAAATAGCACATAGATAAATAGATTCTAAAATAAAGAAGCTGGAGACAAAGATAACTGTTAAGAATCTCTTAAAATAGCATGTAAAAAAGATAAAGGGAGTCCATAATGGATGATAGTCATAGAAATGGGGAAAACTGATCATTTACAAATATTCTAATGTGAAATCAACACTAGAGGATCCTCTAATAACAGAGTTAAAAAGAGAGGAGCCTAGAATTATTTTTAGCTTCTAGCTTGGTCAAAAGCTCAAAAAATGTTGATATAATTTGATGAATTCCTATGGAATGTGTATCAGAGAATACGTACATTGGAAAAGATGATGAATTCAATCTTCAATATATTGAATTACTGCATTAATGGAAAATGCAGGAGAAGGTGCCCAAAGGGCAGTTGGACATACGGGACTGGAGATTAGAAGGAAGATAGTAGCTAGAGATAATAGGTTGTGGATTCATTAGAGTATAAATGATAATGTAATGGGAAGTAATGTGATTGCCGAGAGATAATGTATAAGATGAGAAGCCTAGAGGAATATAAAGGACTCTAGAGACTATCAAACTATATGGGACTAGGAAAAAAAAATCAGGGAACATGGTTGAAAAAGAATGGCTGGCTTTTCAGGAAGGATGATGGTTTGAATTCACATTCCTGACCTCCCATTTTTGCCAGCCCTTTGCTGGAAATCTCAGCAAATAAAATAACCCCAATAAATGAATCTGGAGGAAATCCTTTTTTTCTGAAGACTTGAGACCTTTAGAAGTGAAAAAGGTTTTCATTACTTGTGAGGATAGCAGAGCCTGGAGTGAAGACCAAAAATTACACCACCTGCCTGAAATAAGTTAGGTGAAGAGGGAGCTGTGTGTCCTCATCTATCAAGTCAAGTCCTTGAGGAGGTTACACAACCCTCTTGATTCTAGTGGCCCAGGAAAGGGGCTTCCCTAGTGGGCTACACAAATAGTCTGTGTGGTTGGAAGAATATAGCTCTCCCCAAGAATATTTGGAAAAGTCTAAAACTCTAAGTAGTCTTCATCACATGCTTCAGTGAACAGAGTCCCAATTTTGTCAGCTGACTTTATACACTGCCTCATAGGGAAATGATTGTGTCCCCCAGTTCCTGAAGTTTGGCCAGTACCTAAGATACCCCAACATCCTAGCATATAGGGTTGTGGAAATAACCTAAACTCATAAGAAGACAAAGGAAAGCAATAATCCATTTGAAAAAAAACTCACAAAAAACAAGAGAGACTTAAGTGAGCAATAAGGACAGGTGGTTCCTATTAAGGCAAAATAAATAAAAAATACAGATTAAAAGCTTGAATAGAAAAGAAATACATCCTTTCAAGAGGGTGCAATCAGAGCTCAAAAAGAGCTTTCTGGAACCAAAGAAACATTATATTTGAATTATAAAACTTGGTACAGGACTAGAAAATTTTTGCTCTAGTGGTCCAAAATAGTGGAAGAACTGTCTAGCAAAACAATAAAAATATCCAAACATGTGGAAATCACAAGGGAAAAAATAAGAAACAGGGAAGAGAACTCAAATGCCTATAGGATCTTGGCATATAATATAATTTTTTGCATTAGTTTTAAGACAATAGGGAGTGGTATAGACTGTGGCTGAATATCCCTACTTTAGAGATATTCAAATTTTATCATTTAAGCAGTCAACTGGACAAAAATAAAATTGTCTACTGACAGGAATTTAGTAATTTAAAATTTAGTAAATAAACTAATAGCTGATAAAACCCACAAGAAGAAGAGTGTGGGAAACAGCAGATGAGAATTTTCAGAATAGTCCTAGAAGAAATAAAGTGGAAGAAGGAATAGTGTCTGATGGAGAAAAGCAGACAGATTTTCAGTCTGGAATTTGAGTGGGGGAACCTCCTGCCTGGTAAACCAAGCAGAGGCCCCAGTGTCTGAGGCTTTTGGCATTGCAGAGACAAGGCCATAAATGGGGCCGAGAGTGAAGAGGGACTTGAGGATGGTACTTCTTGCATGGCTTATAGGCAGGCACTTTTCCCTTTTAGACTATTGAGGAATACCAAGTCTAAGGAAATCAAACAAACTAGAGAAATAAGGCCTCAAACTATGCCAGTCAGACTTTTTAATCTCATTTATAAACATCAGTGGATCATTGAAGATCAACATACAACTAATGAAAGTCTACAACATTAAGCAGAAAGGCCTCCTAGATATTTAGAAAAAAAATAATGCAAATAACATCATCAAACAATGAACAGGCAATTCATAGAAAGTAATATCAGAATTGTGAAATCCTAAAAAAAAATGCACTACCACACAAGCAATCAGAGAAAATTAAAATTGTAACAGTGAGATACCATTTTTCATCTATCATATTAGAAAATGTTTCAAAAGGTTCATAAGTTCTGGTGAACCTGTGGCGGAGGGGGGGGGGAGTTGAAGAAATTCATACGTAGCTGGTAGGAAAGAGAATTGCTGTATTTCTTTGGTAAGTTATCTGACACCATTGAATACAATTTAGATACATAATATTTTAATCCAACAATTCCACTTTGGGAATCAATCCTCTGCAAGAATATGTATGAATATTTTTGCAGCATCGTTTGTTGGAGGGGGTGAGGACAACCAGCATACTCATCAAAATCTGTATGTATTGATCAGAGGGATGGTAGGGACAATATACATGATATATTATGGGTAAAAAAAAAAGATGTAAAGTCATGTTACAATTCCAATATTGGAAAACAAAAAAGAAAAATAATTAGAAAAATATGTGTGCATCTCTATGCTTTTTTCTTTTTATCTTAACATAGAGAATAATCTTAAAGCCTGCATACCATATTGCTAATATTATTTAGTTTGAGAAATAGTGGTATTTAGTTGACAGGAAGGAGAAATTTCTAGTCTTTTTTGGTGTTATTGTTATACCTCTCAGTTGGCTGCTGGTTGTAGCAAGTATACGTGCTTTCCTAGTTTGAACAGAAAATACAACATAATATACAAAAGAAAGAAAGGGAATGAATAGAGACCAAAGAAGAGATATCTTAGAGAAAATAGCAAAGAGTTGCAAGGAAGGAAGAGAAACAAATATAATGCCAAAGAAGAGAGAAATATAAATAATAGATAAATAAATAAATACACTCACTGTATTAGGCAATCAGCATGCACCAGCAGAGCACACATCAAACTGTGGGGGATTTGGAAGTGAGTGAAAGGTGATATTGGAGATGCAGTAAGAGGGGTATATGTGAAAGAGAAGGGCATACAGTGCAGTGGATAAGAACATGGGCATCCAAATCAAATAGATGTGGTTGCAATTTGGCATCATATTGCTTACTAACTTGCATTAGGCATGTCAATTGTTCCTGGGTCCCCTTTGTCTGAAACTTTAATGAATTTTTATTTATCAAATACTGGAAATTGCACAAATTATTTGTGTATACAGGTTGAGTACAGCATATAAACTTCATGCAGATCAAGAGATAGATTGTCATCTAAATCCCAGAAGCCCCTCTGTATGTAACCTCTTCCTAGTCACAAACTCCCTTCCGACTACAGCCACTAAAGATCAAGTTTGCCTGGGTTTGAACTCTATATGAGTTGAGTCATACTGTATGTATTATTTTGTTTTTAGTTTCTCTCGTTTAATATTATATTTGTAAGATTCAGGATGTGGTTGTATATAGCTATGTGTTTATTCTCATTGGTGTGTAATACTCTGCGGCATGAATATACCACAATTTATTTACCCATCTCATCAATGGACATTTGAGGTGTTTTCAGTTTGGAGCTTTTATGAATATTAATATTAATATTCTTTACATGCTTTTCAGTATAAGTTGCTATGAACTTCCATTTGATATATACCCAGGGGTGGTTATTACCATGTCAGAGACTATGCATATATTCAGTATTAGTAGGTACTGCCAGTTTTCAAAAACAGTTATGCTGTTTATACTGCCGTAAGTAAGAACTTCCGTTGCTCCACATCGTCAGCAACTCTTGGCCTTATTAGTCGCTGATGGTTAATTTTATGCATCAGCGTGACTATGCCATGGGGTACCCAGATTAAACATTATTTCTGGTGTGTCCGTGAAAGTATATTGGGATGAGATTAGCATTTGAATCAGTGGACTCAGTAAAGTAGATTGTCCTCTGATCCATTGAGGGCTTGAATAGAGCAAAAAAACAAAAAAAGGAGGGATTTGCCCCTTTTTGCTTCCTGCCTGCCTGGTTGAACTGGAACATCAGTCTTCTTCTACCTTTAGACTGAGGTTTGCACCATTGGCTCCCTGGATTTTCAGGCCTTTGGAGATATATATATATATATATATATAAACACATACATATACATATATACACACATTAACATATATACAGTCATGTGTCTCTTAACAACAGGAATATGTTCTGAGAAATGAGTTGTTAGGCAATTTCATCATTTTGTGAGTGTCATAGAGTCTACTTAGACAAACCTAGTGGTATTACCTACTACACACCTAGGCTATATAGTATAGTTTATTGCTCCTAGGCTACAAAACTGTACATGTTCCCGTACTGAATACTGTAGGCAACTATAACACAATGGTAAATATTTGTGTGCCTAAACATATCTAAACACAGAAAGATACAGTAAACACTGTATACTTAGGATACACTGTTTTATAAAAAAATTTTTCTTTCTTCAAGAATGAAATAACCTTAACTAATTGTAACTTTTTAACTTTATAAACTTTTTAAATTTTTAATTTTTTGACTCTTTTGTAATAGCACTTAGCTTAGAACATGAACACATACAGCCATACAAAAATATTTTCTTTCTTTATATCCCTGTTCTGTGAGCATTTCTCTATTTATTTATTTATTCTATTTTTTTACTTTTTAAACATCTTGTTGAAAACTCAGACTCAAACACACACATTAGCCTAGGCCTACACAGGAACAGGACTACCAATATCACTGTCTTCTATCTGCACCTCTTGTCCCACAGAAAGGTCTTCAGGGGCGATAACATACACAAAGCTATCATCCTATGGTAACAATGCCTTCTTCTGGAATACCTCCTGAAGGAACTGCCTGAGGCTGTTTGCAGTTAACATCTTTTTCTTTTATAGCCAGAAAGACTGCACTCTAAAATAACGATTAAAAGTATAGTATATTAAATACATAAACCAGTAGCATAGTCATTTACTATCATCAAGTCTTATGTACTGTACATATTATAATTGTATTGCTATACTTTTACGTGACTAGTAGCACAGTAGGTTGGTTTACATGAGCATCACCACAAACACGTAATACATTGCATTATTATGTTATGATGGCTATAATGTCAGCAGGCAATAAGAATTTTCAGCTGCATTGTAATCTTACGGAACCATATATGTGGTTTACATAATGAAACTTTGTTATGTGGTGCATGACCGTACATACATACACACAAATGTATAATTGTTTCTGTTCTTTGGAGAACTCTAATAAATAGTCTTTTATTAGGCATTCTTTTGTGTATGTAGTATTTACTCATTGTAGGTGTTATTTGCATTTCCTTAATGGCTAATGATATTGAGCACTTCTTTGTATTGTTATTAGATATTTGAATATCCTCTTTGTGAAGTACCTCTTTGAATCTATTGCCTGTTTTTTCTATTGGTTTTTCTTCCTTTTTCTTATTAACTTTTAATTCTGAATTGTCAAGTATATACATTGCAAATATCGTCTCCCACTCTGTGTCTTGTCTTTTTACTCTCTTACTAATGTCTTCATGAATTGAAGATTTTAATTTTATTTTTGTCCAATAAATTCATAGGCATAAAAGTTCATGAGCATATATTATCTCCTAGAAAATATACTATTTTCTTTTTACACTTAAATATTCCATCTACTTGAAATCAAGTTTTGTGTATGGTAGAGAGTAGGGGGTCAAATACATCTTTTCTCCATCAGTGAAAAGTTGATCCAGAACTATATATTAAAAATAAAATCCTTTGCCCATTGCCTTGAAGTACAACTTTTGTCACAAATCAAGTGTCCAATATATTTGGGTCTATTTTTTGAGAGTCTAATGTGTTCCGCTGGTTTCTCTATTCTTGTGCTAATAACATACTGTCTTAGTTGTTACTATAACTTTATAATAAATCTTGATATTCAGTAGATTCAATCTCCAAATTTTATTTTATTCAACAATATCTTGGCTACTTTTGAATCTTTGACTTTCTATATAAATTTTAGCTTGTTATTTTTCCACAAAATAAAATAAAATAAAAATTCCCAGTGTTTTTAATTGGGATTACATTGATCTATATAGTTCAATTGGAGCAGAATTAACATCTTTACAATATTGAAAAATATTGATCTATTATAATTAATTAATTCTAATTGTTTATCTTGGATTCTTTTGATTTTCTAGCTACACAATCATTCATCTGTAAGTAATGGCAACTTTCTTTACTCCTTTCACTTGTTACACTTTTTTTAGAATCACTTTTTTTATTTCAAATATTAAGGGGGTACAAATTTTTTTTAAAATTTAAGAATATTACGGGGGTACAAGCGCTTTGGTTACATACATTGTCTTTGCACCGCCCGAGTCAGAGCTACAAGCGTGCCCATCCCCCAGACAGCGCGCCCTGCACCCATTAGGTGTGAATTTACCCATCGCCCCCTCCCCCCTCCCACCTGCCTGACACTGGATGAATGTTTCTTACATATGTTTACATAAGTGTTGATCAATTAGTACCAATTTAATGGTGAGTACATGTGGTGCTTGTTTTTCCATTCTCGTGATACTTCACTTAGAAGAATGGGCTCCAGCTCCCTCCAGGATAATACAAGAGGTATTAGTTCACCATTTTTTTATGGCTGAGTAGTACTCCATGGCATACATATACCACATTTTATTAATCCACTCGTGTATTGATGGGCAAAACAACAAATATTGGCATGAATGGGGAGAGATAGGAACACTCATACACTGCTGGTGGGACTGAAAACTAGTACAACCTCTATGGAAAGTAGTATGGAGATACCTCAAAGCACTAAAAGGAGAACTACCATTTGATCCAGCAATCCTACTACTGGGTATCTACCTAAAGGAAAAAAAGACATATAATAAAGACATCTGCATGCAAATGTTTATAGCAGCACAATTCACAATTGCAAAGATGTGAAACAACTCCTTACACTTTTAATTGTTTTATAAATAAGACCTTGACTATAATGTTTAATAGAAGTGATGATAGTAGACATTTTATTTGTATTTCAATAATTTTCCATTATGTGTGTTTTGTAAAAAAAATTTCATTAGCTTGTTTTTTGTTTGCTGTTTGTAGAGCTTCTTCATCACATTATAGAAGCCCTCATCTATTCTTAGTTTGATAGAGATTATAACATGAACCAATGTTATTACAAATATTTTTCTTTAGATTTTCCTTTAGTTAATTGTAGATTCATAATTTTAGTAGATATTTTATCTCTACTGGAAAATAAAGTGTATTTTACGGTTATCGGGTACAGTGTCATACAAACATATATTTTCTGTTTATTTCTATCTCTATCTAGACATACATACATACATATATGTAGTAATTCTTGATTTTTGTAATAGTTATGTTCTATCAAGTCACCATGAACACTGAATTAGTGAATAATGAACCACTGCTCCTAGGGGAAATAAAGGGCTATGTAGTTCTGGAACTCTCTGGTTAAAACATTTTTGTCAAATAATCAATACATAACCTTGTTTCATGTGTGCCTCTGTTTAAATACATCTTGTTTCTGGGCTATCTCTTCCATTGATCTTTGCCTGCTCTTTCATGTATACCACCTGTATTGATTACTGCAGCTCTGTAGAAAGTCTTGATGTTGAATAGTGTCAGCCCACCATCTTTGGTCTTCTTCTTGTGCCAGGTAATCTGGGTTATTTGCCTCTCCATATAAACTCTAGGATTAGTTTTTTCATATCTCCAAAAGAACTTTCTGAAATTTTGATTGGGACTGCACTGACTCTATAGGTCAAGTTGGGAAGAACTAAAATCTTGAAAATATTGAGTATTCACATCCCTAAACATGAAATATTTCTCCATTTATGTAGTTTTTAAATTTTTTTCAACAGAATATTCCTCACATAGATCTCATACATTTTTTAAAAATTTATACCAAAGTATTTTATTTATATGGGTACTATTGTAAATGGTATTGTATTTTTAATTTCAAATTCCACTTGTTTATTGTTGGTATACAGGGAAGCAATTGACTTTTGCATGCTAACCTTGTATCCTGCATCCTTGCTATAATCACTTGTTAGTTCCAGAAGGTTTTTGTTGTTGTTGTTGATTCTTTTGAATTTCCACACAATGATCAAATAGGTTTTTAAAAATTATTGCTTCACTTACATATCTCAGTGGAAATTTTTCTCTGATATAAATTATATGACCATAGCTGGAAATAGAAGTCCATTTTTAAGATATATTTACCTCATTGGTTTGTAGTGTGAATTAAAGAAGATAATGCATGTAAAATTCTCAGTGTAACTCTGGCTATGGCAATCACTAAATAGCTTGTGTCTTTTTCAAAATTATTCTTTTACAACTTTGCTTGCTAAGAGGAGAAGAGAATAAGTGCTTACTGGGGAAAGAGAATTCAGTGGAAGTTTTCTGAGAGTTAGGGATACGTGAACAAATTTATATCCTCAGGAAAAAACAACTGCATAGAAAGGGAAAATGAAACTATTAATACAAGGAGACCTATGAGAAATGTATCAAAGTTCTGAATTACAGGGACGAAATTTTTTTGTAAGTAACACCGTGGTATTACTTGGGGTTCTGTCAATTGAAACAAAGACTGCCCATAAATAACCTTTATATCTGATGAAAATTATATCTGAGGCGGAATATCATCTCTGAAGGGGTCAGAAAGAGTTATGATCTGGAGTAAAAATAAAGAGTGTAGTTTTGGAAAGGAATATGTATTCCTTTTTTACTGAAAGAGGTAGAGGTGCTTAACCTAAATAAACAAACATAACAAACAAACAAACAAACAATAAATAAATGGCTGAATTCTAGTTAATGTCTAGGACAAGAACTGGATAGGACAAATAATGCAATCTCCATGCATTTATTTGTCAAATAAGGACACTGGGAAATAGAGTACAGTGTTAAGAAGTTTAAGCTCTGGAAATACCAATTCCAAATACCAATTGAAATATAGGCAAATTTCTTAATTTTTCTTCATCTCAGTTTTTCATCATTAAATTAGGGAAAAAAGTAGTAGTCTTCAAAGTCTACATTCTACAACTACTCTGAGAATTTCTCTTCGTTTTAGTATTTAATTTCCTGAACCATCCAACTTCATTTTCTTTTTTGAATTTATTCCTCAGCTTTTCCTTTCTTATTAAAGTTACATTCTCATATCTTCCAGCTCTTTCCTGGTTTTCTCACTGTTTCAGGCCTAGAGTGTTCACAGTATCCACTGGAAAATATCTTTTCTTGTCATGTCCTTTCAAACATGACTCCAAGGACACTCACATCTTTGAGTTTCTTTTGTGGGTGCTCCCACCCCAACCCAGTTTGGCCTGAGTATCGGAGTGGGCTATAGGTAATCAATGCCCCTTCATTTATATATCTCCATGAGCTTTATCTTTTGAAATGTTTTGTCTATAAAAGTGCATTTTTTGACAATTATTCATGATTAGTGAAAAACAACTAATTAACAATCAGAATTTGTGATGACCATGACACAGCTAGCATAAGAACATTCAAAGGATATAATCCTAATCAAGAGCAAAGAAACTAGAGACTTGGTCTAGCTAGTAAGGTTCATAGTGTGTAGATAACTCATTTTCCTTAAGTTTGGGAGCCCACGGTGATAAAATACACAGTCCCTACACTTGGAATTATTGGAATAGATGATCATGAAAATGCCTTGCAACTCTAAAAAATGGATATCTATCAAATTCTTATAACAGTACCAAAACAAAAGAAAACAAAAATATAAACATCAGTATGATTTGATTCTTTGATCCTTGTCTTTCAGAAAGACTTATAATCTACTTGAAGTGACTAGATCTATAGAAATAAACATTGCACAGCTATGAAATCTTCTATGCCAAAATGAGTATAAGTTTATTTACGAAAATGATCCAGCAGGGAATCATGTAGCAAGTGAAGTAAATATTGAAAAAGAGGTAAAATTAGGTTAAGCAAGGAAAGAGAAAAGATTATTTATTTCAGGGGAAAAAACTGATGCCAGAAATGAAGGGGTAAAGCAAAGATCAGGGTCTTTCTAGGAATAACTTTGAGAGTTGGGTAGCACAAATATATTTGACCAGTGGATCTGCCACATAGAAATCACTCAATTATTTTAAATGAATATGGAATGAATAAAATGCCTTTTATAAGATTATATATGTTACTCCTTATTGAAAGTTATTTACTAACTTTTTGTTATTATTGTTGTTGGTTACTCCCCTTCAAGTGCTTGACTCTACTGACTCACTGACTTCTTCAGTCCTTCTGCCTTCTCTTTGGTACGTTCAGAGTCACTAGGTGAGCTCCTGCAATCTCATGGCTTTGAATACCACCTTAGCGCTGATGACTCCCGGAGGTTACCTCCAGCCTGACCTTCCCATCCATGTGTGTGTGCACACATCTCCACTCAGCATCTCCACTTGGATATCTAACATAGACGTTAAACTTGAAATGTTCAAAATAGAACTCTTGATTTCCATTTGTTTTTCCCACCAGAATGTATTTCTCCTCCCATCTTCTCCATCTTAGTAGAGAGTACGGCCATTCATCCAGGTGATCAAACCAAAATCCAAGGGGTTGTATTCAATACCCAATTTCCTTAAACTCTGTAATCAATCCAACAGTGAGTCTTGTTGACTCTACTTTCAACATGTGTACAGTGTATGACAATTTATCACCATTTTCACCACTATTTCCCCATCTTCTCTAGACTAGAAGACTGCAATGAGCTTCCTAAATAGTCTCTCTGCTTCTATCCTTATATGGCCCAATCTCAGTGCTTATTTTCCACATAGTAACCACAAGGATTTTTTCACAATGGACAGCAAATAAGTTCACTTTCCCAGCTCAAAACTTTTCAATGGTTTTCCATCTATTTAGAATAAAACTCAAACTCATTATTTTGGCATTAAAAAAGAGCAAAAAACATCATCAACAACAACAACAACAATAAACCAGCATGATCTGACTCCTCTCCACCGTACAACTCTCCCCTTGCTTACTCGGTTTCAGATACATTGGCCGTATTGTGTTCTGGTAATGTACCACAGGCTGCTTATACACCTCTCCTTCCCATCTTCAAGTGGCATGCTCCTTCCATTTTCTGGTCAAATGACCCCCTCCTCTGTTATGTTTTCTTAAACAAAAATATCTAAAGTAGGGCCGTTTCTTCCATTTCTATGCATCTTTTCTACCTCTTTTTCTTTGTTTATTTCTCTGAACTATTATATAAACTTGCATTACTTCTTTATTATTTCATTTACTTATTATCTGTATACCAAACCAGCATGGAGGCTCTATCAAGGTAGGAGCTTTTTCTACTTTGTTCTTAACTATGTTCCCGGTGCCTAGAATACTGTTTAGCACAATATAAATGCTCAATAGATATTGGTCAATAAATGAACATTTTCTTGCATGTTCTCTCCTTTCGTAGGTTGGGTAAGAGAATTTTATCTGTAAAATAATAAAGTGGGGTATAGTATAATTGTTGAAATCGTATGCCCTGGAGTCCGACTGCCTGAATTCAAATCTAAGCTACAGGTGTAATATTACGTGACCTTGAATCCTTACTCAACTGGATTGTGCCTTAGTTTTCTTTCAATGTAAAAAGGATTAATAATAAGACCTATATACACAGTTGTGAAAATTAAATGGAAAATACATCCAAAGCATTTAGAACAGTGTCTAGCATGTAGTAAGCATTCAGTGGATGATAGTTATTATTTCTTCTTGATTTATGTTATTAGAATTCCACTTCCTCATAGTGGTGGTTATAGACATGCAGGATTAAAACCCTTTAGTTGACAGGGAAAAGAATATTTTTTTCTCTTTTTCTGAGACTTTTTCTCTGGCTAAGCCACCAGGTAATTGTCATTGAAGTTATAATTCCTGCTCTTCTTATCAAGAGTTTCAGCAGGTCCCCTGATTTGACACCCTATCCTTTTATTCACTTGGTTATAATATAAGTACTTTGGAAGAATCTGGCTTTCTCTTTGCTAAATCCTATTCTTCAGTTCATCTTATTGTTTGGCCTTTATGAAGGTAATTTAATTTGTAAGACAATTTGAGAAGGCCAATACACATTCTTTTATCACACCCAACAGATTCAGATAACTGAATGCATTAAGCAAAACTTTATCCTTAGAGTCAACATTAATCCAATCCTCATAGCAGAAACTTTGTGATAGTAAAAACTTACAAGTTCGGTTAATAATTAATAAGGTTTTAAAACCATGACACTTTTTGTAGCATGTCAATCTACCGCAAAAAATAAAAATTGCTTGCTAACACATAGAACAATTTGAATAATTCATTAAGTATTGTGAGTAAAACAAAAATAAATAAGGTTTATGAAGCCCTTCTTCAAATAACCTCTGGAAAGGAAAATATATAACTACACTTACAAATATAAAAAAAGGTAGAAAAAATAGGTACCTAAAGAGAAGTTTCTACAAAGTACTATATGAGGTGAGTTGAAACAACAATTATTTCTGGATGGTTACAATGTGGAAAACTTCATTGAAAGGTAATGTTTGAGGAGGTCCTTGAAGGGAAAATTATTCTGGGACATGAGTATGTGATCTGGGAGGAGGAAGGAATATGGGTGAACATCATAAGAAAACCCATCAATGCTGAAAACTTGGTACATATGTGAGGCAAAGGAAGAAATTATTTGGATTGTAGCCTTTAAAAGAAAGATCTCTAAGTAAATTTGAAAAGTGTGTTGCTATATGTTATAGAGTGCATGTTAGAAGCAAAGTTTGAACTTTATAATTAAGAGAAAACAACTGCAGTTGAGAAAAATTAGTCAAGAATAATATGTAAAGTGCTTGTATATGGGAAAGACTGGAGTCAGAGTGACCAATAGGAGAGTATCCTAATCCATGAGACAAGAGAGTTTGAACTAGGGTTTTAGCAGCAACAATAGAAAATAAAGGAAATAACAGTAAAAGCAATGAGTCTTAGAAACTGATAACATGTGGAAGATGAGCACCTTCTGAAAAACATCCCAAACTGTGTCAACTGCAGGTGTTTATACATAAACAAGTGTGCTTAGAGAACTGTTGGCCTGAGAGAACACTTTCTGCAAGACTGAAGAGCCTCCGGGAGAGAATCTATCCCAAGTGAAGAAGAGGCCTATAAATAGGCACTATAAATCTGTAGTAGTTGGAGGCAAGTAGTGATTCAGAGCACAAAATCATAAATAAAAGAGTTATTTCACTAAAATCTCTTAAAATATTCAAGCTCAATAAGTACTTTAAAAGAATATTCCCAAATGAAGGGAGGAATATCCCACCTCTAGATATTTAACTTGGGCAGCATGACAACTCTAGCACATCAGAGCCCGTGCCCTGTGTAGGTGTTGCTGGAGAGACTACGGAGCCAGTGGCAGTAACTGCAGCTCCTATAGTAGCAGCAAAGACTACTATGGTGGAAGTTAGTTTGTATGTGAATACATGTGAAACACCTACTAAAAACTGCCTTTCCCCCCCAAATTCGAATGTATATATGCATGTGTCCATGTTTACACACACACACATGTGCTCACATGTGTTTACATGGGCACTTCACAAATAGATATAGGTCCTGCTTCAATGTAGTAGAATCAATCAGTGCAAAAGTGAAATTTGAGTTATTTCCAGTAATGTGCCTGGTTTGCCACACAGATTAGTAAAACCCAGAGAAATTTGGGTTACATATGCAATCGAATAAATGTTCCCAGATTTCAAAGCTATTCCTGCTACACAGTGGAACTAGGTTATAAATAATGATAACTGCTTTTTAAAAAATGGGCTGTAGCTGCAGCTGCTGTAAGGATTCTGGAGATGTTTGCAACTATCAACACATTCCTAAACTAACTACTTGGCCAAAGCTTTAAATTCAGAGGGCTTGCTCCACCTGTCATCTTGAATTTGTCTCCGATATTGCAATAAGTTTAATTCATGGAAACCTCTGAATCATAATCCTTTTTGCTTGGATCAAATTGGGCTTCCAGAAAATATAATATTCACAGTTGTCCATACATTGAACAGATGTAAGGAGTCTTTGCATGTGACACCATGGTGGTATGTACAACACTGACATAGTATATGAGCATTATATACTGTGATTCAATACATGGCACACAAGTAGGAATAATTTGAGGATCTTCCAATATCTTAAGGACCATTGGCAGTCCTAGTCCTAAAAATGAAAATAAAGAACCTGGGGAAAGCACTTAGAACAGCTACTGGAAGTAATTTATGCCAGAAAATAGCTAAGAGAGGAGTGCACTGGCTCCAGAAAGCAATTAAGCATTTGTTCAGTGGCTTTTGAAGTGACCAGCTTGTTTTGCCCTTTTCCAGGTAAGAGGAGAGCGATGATCCCACCATCCCCTACCTCCTTTGTAAATTATCTGTGGTTGGCTTTGTAAAAGTTATGTGGCCTAAGCTAAAATACCTGGAGGACTTAAAATGGAGAAAGTATGGCTCTAAGTCAATGTATCCCCAAGTGGATCCCACAGAACACTAGAGTCAGACGTTAATTGGATATTCTTGAAAATGGATTTCATGGTCAAACGTATCTGAGAAATTCTGAATTAAATAAAGTGAGTCACACTTATTTATTAAAGGCTTTTTCAGAGCCTTTCATATACTAATTGTTGATTGACTTTAAAAGAGTGTGCATTATGGATCGTTTCAAAACTTTGACAATGGATTTTTTTACTTTTTATTTTTTTGTAAGTTGACAAATTATAGTTGTACATATTTATGGGGTACAAAGTGATGTTATGATTTATGAATACAATGCAGAATAATTAAGTCAAGCTAATTAACATATCTATTACCTTAAATACTTATTTTTTATGGTCAGAACATTTGAAAATTACTTTCTTAGCAATTTGGAAATGTACAATACACTATTATTTATTATATTCACCCCACTGTGCAATATATCTCAAAGAAAAAAATACTTAGCATTCTGTCTAATTGAGACAGACCCTTTGACTATCATTTCCCTGTTCCCTCCTCTCCCTTCCCTCCCAGCCTCTGGTAGGCACCCTTCTACTCTCTGCTTCTTTGAGTCCCATTGTTTCAGTCACCACATTTAACTGAGAATGCACGGTGTTTGTCTTTCTGTGCCTGGTTTATTTCACTTAGCAAAATGTTCTTTAACTTTATCCATGTTCTTGCAAATGATAAAACTTCTTTTTTTAAAGGCTGAATAGTATTCCATTGTGTATATATACCACATTCTTTTTTATCCATTTATCTGCAGGTGGACATTTAGATTGATGTCATAGCTTGGCTATTGTGAATAATGCTGCAAAGAATGTGGGAGTGCAGACATCTCTTTGACATACTGATTTCAAATCTTGTGGTTAAATACCCAGAAGTGGGATTTCTGGAGCATATGGTAATTATATTTTTAGTTTTCTTGAGAAACCTCCTTACACTTTTGCATAATGGCTTTACTAATTTACATTCCCACCAGCAGTGTTCAAGGGATCCCTTTTCTCCACATTCTTGCCAACATTTGCTATCTTCAGTCTTTTTGATAATAGCTATTCTGACAGATGTGAGGTGATATATCATTGTGGTCTTAATTTGCATTTTCCTAACGATTAGTCTGTTGAGCATTTTTTTTCATATATCTGTCAACCATTTGTACATTTTCTTTTGAGTAATGTCTGTTCTGGTCCTTTGCCCAGACTTTAATCAGGTTGTTTATTTTTTTTCTGTAGAGTTGTTTGAGCTCCTTATATATTTTGGATATTAACCCCTCATCAGATGTATAGCTTACAAATATTTTCTCCCAGTTTGTAGGTTGCGTTTTCACTCTGTTGATTGTTTCCTTTGTTGTGCAGAAGTTGTGTATTTTGATGTAAGCTTATTTGTCTATTATTGCTTTTGTTGCCTGCACTTTGGGGGTCCAATCCAACAAATCATTGCCCAGACCAATATCATGTAGTTTTCCCCTGTGTTTTCTTCTAGTAAATTTACAGTTTCTGATCTAAGTCATTTGAGTTAATTTTGTATGTGATGTGAGAGAAAGTTCCAATTTCATTCTTCTGCATATGGATGTCCAGTTTTCCCAGCACCTTTTCCCATTTTGTATTCTTGGCACCTTTGTCAAAAAAGAATTGACTGTACATGTGTGTACATGTATGTGCATGATTGTACATGCCAGTACCATGTTGTTTTCGTTACTATAGCTTTGTACCATATTTTGAAATCAGGTAATGTGATGCCTCCAGCTTTGTTCTTTTTGCTCATGATTACCCTGGAAATCTAGGGTTTTTTGTGGTTCCATATGAATACTAGGATTGTTTTTCTATTTCTATGAAAAAAGACATTAGAATTTTAATAGGGATTACACTGAATCTGTAGATCATTTTGGGTGGTGTGGCCATCTTAACAATGTTAATTCTTCTAATTCATGAACATAAAATATCTTTCCACTTATTAGTGTCTTCTTCAATATGTTTTATTAAATGTTTTAGTCTTCTGTGTAAAGGTCTTTCACCTTTTTGCTTTATGGAGTGTTTTATGGAAATAGTTTTTTTACAGAAAAATTTGAGAAATGTTTCTCAAATTAGATGTAAATTGCTTTGTAGAGAAGTCTACCTGCTATTCACTAATTCCACCCCCCCAAAAAATCTTTAATCAGAGTACAAGAAGTAGAAAATGGCAGAAAGATAGAATGTTTCACAAATGAAGATGGTTAACATTGGCATCTAACAAAAAAGGAACATTAAAATTCAGGAATGTTCAGGGATGAAGAAATTGCCTATGAAAAGATGCATGCACGCAATAGGTATGTATAATATTTATTAATTGCATATGTAAAAATTTCATAATATTCAAATATTGTTTATGAGATGTTATTAGTTAAAGCTTGTCAGTATGCCTCCCATTGTCTCCTCATAAAAAAACATAGAATTAAATCTCTAATTTACAGATCATAAAATCAAGACAGATGAAAAGCTGTGTAGATCATGAATTAAAATGGGTTATGGATTGAGCACAGTGTCAGACAACATTAATTGAGTGTTCTTGAAAATGGGTTTCATGGTAGAGAGAGAGAATAAAAAAGAATTTTCTGTTTCTGATAACTGTCCTCTATAGAGGTTCCCACTCTGTACCTCTTGGTTGCTCACATTCTCTTTGGATTGAGAGATATCTCAATTACTTTCCAGTAAAGTACCTTATGCAAATTTGAAGCATGTTTTTGTTACCTGAGACCAGAATATCCTTAATTAAGATAGAGCTGCAATGGATAAACATGTCACTCCCTTACCTTATTTGGAAAGGTCTCTTAAGGACATAGTACCTCATCTCAGATGAATGACCATAGTTATTGGCTCTCCAGGCTCTGTGACAGACTGGTGGAAGGACCAGGCAAGGCCTTTCAAATTTCACTGTTTAGGCAACTGCCTTTTCCATCTCTACCTAAACCTGGCTCAGAATTATATAGAATCAGATATAGGCAATCCTCTAAGCTGTGTAAAATGCAGGTAGGGTGAAATTATCAAATATGCCCTTCCAGAACTCAGATTACGTATGTGAGCCTATATGACTTCTAAATGTTTTCTACTTCTTTCTGCACAGCTTGGAGAGTCCCTGAAGTTGTGATCTTATCCAAAAAACGAAGAGAGTATCCTTCATAGTTCCTGTGCTGAAGTGTATTTTAAAATCTTTTAAGCATAACAACTAATTGTTGAGGTAATGGTCAGGCAAGAGATGTCACAGGTATCTCAGGAGACTCAGGATCTCTTAGAACAATGGATCAAAACAAACCCCAGGCATGGGCAGGAGATAGAGAGTAATCTGAATGCATAAATAAAGCATCCACACTTCAGGACCTTTTTATGGGGTACCTACATAAGGATAGGGGTCATTCACTGGTGTCTATTGATGCCAGAGCCCTATGTCTGCAGGACACATCATGGACTTTTCTTCTTTCTGAATCCCAGAATTTAAAGCCCCACTCACTCATACGTATTGTCTCTTGAAATCTCTGTATTATATTTTGCTTCTTTTTGTAGGCTAATTTAGCTTCCTATGTATAGGCTTATTCTGCCAGAATCAAATTATAAGGTGTAGAGAAGAAAATATGTGTTCACTGAGTTTCAACTAAGAGACTATCAGGTCCTCATTTTGTCCCAAGATACTAGTCAATCATCTTATTAAATATTTTAATATATTAAAATAATATAATGCATACACAATTTAATTTGTGCAAATTTTAAGTGCCATCTCCCTTAGAAATTGTTGCCCCCCACACACATATTATTTCCCCCATTTCAGCCTCAGCCAGCATGGAAATTTCACTTCTTGCCAAAGGCAATTTGGTAAAGACAGATTAAGAGAGAAGTCACACAGGGGTGGCCCTGCACCTCTGTTTCTCTCCGTGTCTACAGATTTGAGAAGCATTTTGTGGCCCTTCATTTTATCTTTGTTTCTATTTGGTATTAGACACCTTTTTAGGTACTTTACCATTGTTAATCAGGGATTCTGTCTTACATTTCTTATTAGATCCTTCTTCATGCCAAGCACTGAGTTAGCAAATGAATAAATGAATGAATAATTGAACACACAATTGTTACAAAAGAAGAGAGAGAAATTCGTTATGAAGTAAAATTGAACAGCATTATTAGCATTGTCTCTTGCACAGCAATAATTTATAAACATTTTATTTCTGTTGACAGGCAAACAAACAAAGGGGAAGTGAGGACAGTCGAAAGCAATTTTATATCTTTAGACAAATGGTATCTTTTCTTTCAGAATCATTAGACCTCTGCCCTGTTTTCTCTGTCCAAACCCCGGAATTGCTTTGCACTTCTCCTTTGTCAGATACCACAGAGAGAAACTAATTCAATATTCACTGCAAAGGGAAAGGATTTGCACTACTTAGCTTGACAGCCAGTTGCATGTAAACAGGTCAAAATCTTGAGCAAGCCCCAAACATCAATAGAAACACCACAGTGCTGGGAGGAAATGGACACTGCAGGGGGAAAAAAGTTCCAGAGAGGGAATGTTGCCTGATGATTTAATTCAGAACTGCCTTTTCCTTGGCAGTTCACGTATGAAGCAGATTTAAGGCAGAATGGGGCATGTCAAAGGGAGATAGCAGTAAGGAAGTACAAGAAAAGGAACATTTATTGAATACCAGGGCTCTCAAGGCTATCTTAACTGAATTTTGTCCCCCAAAGTGTGAAACTCTGATGAAAAGAAGAGAAATTAAACTCTCATTGAGCACTGAAATAGCAACTTTTTCTCCAATATAATACTATGAATATTGAAGGGGAAAGTAGCAGATGAGAATGGTTTAAATGAATGATGAATTTGCAGTATATATTATGGAATGTCTTATTATTTTTTATGATATTTTAGAATAGAGAGCTACTTATCAAAGGTTACTTTTTTATGGTCTAGTAAGTCTGTTGCATTAAAATGGAGGAAAGTGATTTAATAATACTAGATTCAATCATTTTTTCCCTTTGAATTTGCTTTGCCCCATTTTGGAATTCTTTGAATATTTTCATCAAAATCCTGGCTATTTTATGTTGTAATATAAGGAAACTCTAAACACTTAATCTTACTGTATAGAAAAATAAATGAGTGGAGGGAGAAAGACAATGATAATTTAAAGAGGAAAAAATAGAAGAGGAATAAGTGAATAGGAAACTGCTTCAAAGGCTAATAACTTTATGTGATGTTCAAGCATTGTGTGCAGAGTTTGAGAGCAATGTTGAAGAATGTAACATGGGAAGTACACAAGTCACGTTATTCTCCCCTGGCAGTGGGAGAATTATAGAACCTTGGTACTAGGAGTGATGGTTAAAGATCAATTAGGTCAGAGGCCACTGCTGGCTATCTGCAGATGTGCTATATGTGATCCTCAGAGGTCTTTGAGGTTTCTCTGAATGTGAATGTCTCCAGATAAGAAGAGCATATGCCTATTGCAGCCCCACCAGCACTTACGATTTCTTATCCAGCTGGCTACTTCACTCATTTTTATAACCTGTTTTCTGAAGACATTTGAGTTTTTGATTCTTGATCTATCCCAACTCTCCCATTTTTTTAATATAAGTAACCAAGAACTAGAGAGAACAAGTGTTTTTCAAGATTACCCAAATGGAAACAACATGAGAGGTAGAACACCAGTGACAACTTTCTGTGTGCTCAGGTGTGGGTATAACATAACAAGTCCACAATCCTTTTTCAACAATTCTCAAAACTAAAAGTTTTTCATAACTCATTTAGACATAAAACCTGTCTTGAACAGATGCTGCCTATTAGTGAAAATATTTGTGTTTAAAAATATATATATACAAAATAATGTATTTGATAACAGTTATGTTTATATGTAACATTCATTGTCTCTTTACTTTTCTAAAATATGAAAAATGAGGACTTTTGAAATAGATCTAGCACCAAAGTTAAAGACTTTACACAAGACATACAAACACAGAAAACTGAGAACCAAGGGATTAGTTCAAATTCATTTTTTTCCCCAAATTGTCATGCCTTCCGCTAGGCTCTAGACTGAGTGAAGTACTCATTTGTAGTTAATTTTTGTTGGCTTAAGAAGTTACTTAAGTCCATAATTTAAATATAAAAGTGTAATGATTGACTACATTTTCTGTAGTTATATAAAACATGAAATTTAAATTTTGAATGCTTAAAAATTTTTTTTTATTTCAGAATATCACAGGGGTAGAAATGTTTTGGTTACATGGATGGCTTTTGTACTGCTTGAGTCAAAGTTATAAGTGTGCCCATCACCCAGATAGGGTACATTGTACTTGTTAGGTATGATTTCACCCATCCCCTCCTCCCCTCTCCCACCTGCATGATTTCCGTTGAGTTTTACTTCCATCTGTGCACGTGACTACTGGTTGGTTAGTTCCAATTTAATAGTGAATACATGTGGTGTTTGTTTCTCCATTCTTGTGATACTTCACTTAAGAGGATGGTCTCCAGTTCCATCCAGATTGTTGCAAAAGGTATTAATTCATTTTTTCATGGCTAAGTAGTACTCCATGGTATACATATACCACATTTTATTAATCCACTCATGAATTGATGGGCACTTGGGTTGATTCCACATCTTTGCAATTGTGAATTGTGCTGCAATAAACATTCAAGTGCAAGTATCTTTTTGATAAAATACCTTTTTTTCCTTTGCATAAATACCCAGTAGTGGGATTGCTGGATCTACTTTTAGGTCTTTGAGGAATCTCCATACTATTTTCCATAGAAGTTGCACTAGTTTGCAGTCCCACCAACAGTGTATAAGTGTTTTGTTCTCTCTGCATCCATGCCAGCATCTGTTGTTTTGAGACTTCCATAAAAGCCATTCTCACTGGGGTTAGGTGATATCTCATTGTGGTTTTGATTTGCATTTCCCTGATGATTAGTGACATTAAGCATTTTTTCATATGTTCATTGGCCATTAGTCTATCTAATTTTAAAAAGCTTCTGTTCATGTCTTTTGTCCACTTTTTAATGGGGTTGTTTGATTTTTTCCTTGCTGATTTGCTTGAGTGCTTTGTATATTCTGGTTATTAGCCCTTTATCAGATGTATAGCATGTGAATATTTTCTCCCATTCTGTAGGTTGTCTATTTGCTTTGTTGATTGTTTCCTTGGCTGTGCAGAAGCTTTTTAATTTAATCAAGTCCCATTTATCTATTTTTGTTGCTGTTGTGATTGTCCTCGGGGTCTTCTTCATAAATTCTTTGCGTAGGCCAATATCTAGAAGAGTTTTTCCAACATTTTCTTCTAGAATTCTTGTGGTTCCATGCCTTACATTTAAGACTGTCATCCATCTTCAATCAATTTTTATGAGTAGTGAGAGATATGATCCTGTTTCAGTCTTCTACATGTGGCTATCCAATTTTACCAGTGCCATTTATTGAATAGGGATTATTTTCCCCAGGATTCATATTGCAAACCCTACTAGATCTAAACAAAGTGATAAACAGCAACATCGTAATTGCTGGGGACTTCAACACCCCACTGACAGAACGAGACAGATACTCCAAGGAGAAAATAAATAAAGAAACACTGGACTTAAATGGCACTCTAGAGCAAGTGGGCCTAACAGACATTTACAGAACATTCTACTCAAAAACTACTGAATATACATTCTTCTCATCAGCACATGGAACATTCTCTAAGATTGATCACATCTTAGGCCACAAAACATGTCTCAACAAATTCAAAATATAGAAATTATATCATAGTGGAATATGGTATCTTCTCAGACCATAGTGGAATAAAATTAGAAATCAACTCCAACAGAAACTCTCAATTCTACACAAAGTCATGGAAATTAAACAACTTACTGCTGAATAGTTATTGGGTCAAGGAGGAAATTAGGGTGGAAATCAAAAAATTCATTGAACTATGCGACAAAGGGGACACAAGTCATCAAAATCTATGGGATTCAGCAAAAGTGGTCCTAAGGGGAAAATTCATAGCCTTAAATGCCTACATCAAAAAGACAGAAAGATCACAAAACAACAATTTAATGAGTCATCTCAAGGAACTAGAAAAGGAAGAGCAAAACAATCCCAGACCCAGCAGAAGAAAAGAAATAACTAAGGTCAGTGCAGAACTAAATGCAATCAAAAACAAAAAGATAATACAGAAGCTTAATAAAACAAAGAGTTGGCTCTTTGAAAAGATAAACAAAATTGATAAACCTCTCACTAGATTAACCAGAAATAGAAAAGAAAGGACCCAAATTAGCTCAATCAGGAATGAAAAAGGAGCTATTACAACTGATACCACAGAAATAGAAAATATTGTCTGTGAATACTATAAAAATCTCTATGCACAAAACTTGAAAACATTGAGGAAATGGACAAATTCCTAGAAACACACAACTTCCCAAGGCTCAATCAGCAAGAAATAGAACTCGTGAACAGACCAATTACAAGCAAGGAAATTGAAGCAGCAATAAAAAATCTTCCAACAAAAAAGAGTCCCAGACTAGATGGTTTATCAGCCAAATTTTATCAGATATACAAAGAAGAATTGGTACTCATCCTGTAGAAATTATTTCATGACATTGAGAAGGAAGGAATCCTCCCTAACTCATTCTGCAAAGCCAGTATCACCTTGATACCAAAGCCAGGAAAGGACACAACAAAAAAAGAAAACTATAGACTAATATCCCTTATGAATATAGATGCAAAAATCCTCAATAAAATTCTAGCAAACCAAATTCAGCAGCACATCAAAAAAATAATCCACCATGACCAAGTGGGCTTTATCCCAGGGATGTAAGAATGGTTCAACATAAACAAATCCATAAATGTGATTCACCACATAAACAGAAGCAAAAATAAAGATCATATGATCATCTTGGTAGATGCAGAAAAAGGGTTCAACAAAATTCAGTACCCTTTTATGATAAAAACTCTCAATAAAATAGGCATAGATGACTCATATAACATTCCTCAAAATTATAAAAGTCATATAGGACAAACCCACAGCCAACATCATACTGAATGGGGAAAAGTTGAAAGCATTCCCACTCAGAACTGGAACAAGACAAGGATGCCCACTGTCACCACTTCTATTCAACATAGTGCTGGAAGTCCTAGCCAAAGCAATCAGGCAAGAGAAATAAACTAAGGGCATCCAAATGGGGAAAGAGGAGGTCAAACTATCATTCTTTGCTGATGATATGATTTTATATCTAGAAAACCCCAGAGATTCTGCCAAGGGAAGCCTGGAATTGATAAGTAAATTCAGTAAAGTCTCAGACTACAAAATCAATATACAAAAGTCAATAGCGTTGCTATACACCAACAAATCAAGCTGAGAATCAAATCAAAGACTCAATACCTTTCACAATAGCCACTAAGAAAATAAAAGACCTCGGAATATATTTAACCAAGGAGGTGAAAGATCTCTACAAAGAGAACTACAAATCATTGAGGAAGGAAATTGCAAATGATGTAAACAAATGGAAAAATATATCATGGATTGGCAGAATCAACATCACTAAACTGTGATTTACAGATTCAATGCAATCCCCATCAAAATACCAATGTCATTTTTCACAGATCTAGAAAAAAATCATTCTATTTTTCGTTTGGAACTAGAAGAGAGCCCTAATAGCCAAAGCAACCTTAAGGAAAAGGAACAAATAAGGAGGCATCATTTTACCAGACTTTAAGCTATACCACAAAGCTAGAGTAACCAAAACAGCATGGTACTGGCACAAAAATTGAGACATAGACCAATGGAACAGAACAGAGAACCCAGATATAAAACCGTCCACATAAATTCTGAATTATTTTTCTATCACCATTGGATTTTTCTCAGAAAAATAAAAATTAGAAAAGTCACTGAGTATAATATGATATTACATGGCATACACACACAAGTGATTATTAGCTACCAAGATCTCCCCCATAGACCTAAGATGATTAACCACCGGAGGTGGAAGTCTAATAAAATATTACTGGACATTTATATATCACATAATAATTACATTATTATTGCTTCTGTGAAGTATATTCAAAGGAATAAGAAAGCATAAATGAAGCTCAAGCTCTGAAGGAGATGTTGATAGAAAGAGGGCTTTTGTATTTCTAGCAATCAGTAGGACTGGGCCAGAGTTCTAATTCATAGAAAGGGTACTTTCCTGGTAGCTTGGAAAGGCAGATATAATGTGTCACTTTTAAATGGCCTTTGAGACTGGGATAACAGTTGCCTGAAATAGAGGAACTGTGGTCCAGGGCAAGGGAGAGAATGGTCCCTAGAAAATTCTGTTCCTCTCCTTTTCTTGATACATAAAAATTGTCCTTGATTTCATGTATCTCCTGAGCCTTAAATGTACAAAATCAGGATAACAAAAAGGGTTTTATTAGTTTGGTCATTAAAAGGCCAAGATTTGAGTGTGGTGATTCAGTGCAAGGATCAGCATCTTTTTATATGCAATTGATACCTTCAGAGTCTTCAGACAGCTCCACTGAGAAGGAAACAGAAAGGAAGCAGAGTTGCTAATTCAATCATTAAACACGTGTTTGTGTGTGTGTGTGTGTGTGTGTGTGTGTATGCAGTACCTGCTATGTACCAGGCCATCATGGAGCTCTCATTTTCACCCTGATTCCAGTCAGCTATAGATTTAAAATTTCAGAAAAGAGAGATGTGGAGGCAAGAGAGATGATGGCTGTGAATATCAAGTTATTAATCTTCTTTCATACCAATTAATTATGTATGGCATATGCATTTCCCAGAAGCCAGAAGAAGAGTGCTATATACCATTTGCAAGAAATATTTTTAAATTAAAAACTCGATATAGCTGTTACTCTTACTATGAGAACTTTAGTATTAAAATTGATTATTAAGATTCTTATGAAGAGACAATGGATAGTTTTCCTTAAGAAAAAAAATGAGTATAATTTTCCTTTCTAATTAATTTCTCAAGAAGTAGAACTTTAAAGCATCTATAAAAGTTTTAGAGTCATGTTTTATAAGTTAAAAAAGGAAAGAAAGAAAAAAACCAATGCCATTAGAATGCTGATTACTTTATCAATAGTGCTATAAATTCTGCTCTCCTGAGGAGGATTAGAATATTCGTTCCAGATTGCTCTTTTAGGAAATCATATTACATGTTCCCTATGGAGATAGAGAAAGATGTCAAACCCCATGAAAACCCCCTAGAATTAAAAAGAACACACAGACATTTTTCCCTAGTGGCATATTGCTTTTAGTATGTTGTGACATTTTGAATAGCAGAAATATTTTTCTTTCCTTCCTTGCTTTTTGTTGTTGTTGTTTCTAGATAGTAATGAGTCTTCCTAAAGGAAACAAAGAAGTAAAATAGCATCCATCATTCACAGAAACAACACTATGAAAATTTAATGCATGTATTTTTTAAGAAAGGAATTTAATGTAGACTCTTAAAAATTCCCTGGAGAGGAATAGTAAGAACCCTGCCCTTTTCCCAATTTGACCTGTCAGGGTGTGCGGAAAGTGAGGACAGGCTCATTTCACGTTGTGTCATTCTGTCCTCTGCAGGATAGTGGTAGTCATTTTCCATCAGAAAGAACAGTGACATTTTATATTCTAATAAGTATAAAAGGTGATCCTGGCTGGAATTAATATGATTTCATTGAGAGAAACCTGTACCAAATTATTGACATAAATAGGAGATAAATCTTCCAAAGTTGCTAGCTAGAAGCATTATGTTTAGAAGGGACCCCAACCAAGCCATTTTAACCTTATAGAGTTCCCTTCCATTGTGTTTCTATCAGATAGTGGTGCAGATTCAGTGAATTTATTTTATATATTAGTGGACAATTTTATGGGAGGTGGGGGGCAGATTAGGTGCCAGAAAGTCGTCTTTATATTGAACTGAACTTAAATGGCACTCTAGAGCAAATGGGCCTAACAGACATTTACAGAACATTCTACTCAAAAACTACTGAATATACATTCTTCTCATCAGCACACGGAACATCCTCTAAGATGGGTCACATCTTTATATTGAACTGAAATGTTGTTCTCTATAACATTTTCCTTTTCTTTCTGGTTCTGGAAGAAAGCAGAACAAGACACTTTTCATGAAAATACTTAAAAATTGCAATCATGCAACCCTCAATTCTTTCCTTCTTTAGGCTAATCTGCCTCAAGTTTGTTTAAACTTTCCTTATAGTATGTGGATCTCAGAGCCTCCTCACCTTCCTTGGTTGTCTTCTTCTCGGCATACTTTAGTTTGTCAGCACTTCACCTAAATCATTTAATGTTTCCCCTAAGTTGGAAACAATTTCGCTCCTGGCATGATGAGATCCTCTTTCGTGTACACGTCTGTGCGTGCATGTACAAATATATTATCCGGTGACTTTAAATTCTTTAGGAGACAAAGCTGAATATGAATATCTTTCAAGATATTCTTAATTAAAATAAAGATATTCTTAATATTATAAGATATTCTTAACTAAAATTCTTTTAAAACTTAAGTTTTTATGGGCATATGTATTTAAATATAAAGTAATTCATGTCTAAATTTTTAAGGTGCTGTTTGTTTACAGGCATTAAAGGGCCGTTTTAAGCATCCACACAGAGCTTTACCAATAGAATGATATTGGTATTCAGAATATCTGACCACAGGAAATTAAAATGCAATTAAAGATTCAAAATTAGCTCATTTGATATGAAAACTAATGTGCAATGAATGTTAATTAAAATGTAACACCATTAAATATAAAAGGCTATGATATTAAAAAGGCACAATGCAAGAGAAAAATCAATAGAATAAGATAACATTGCAGTTGATTAAATATATGACTCAAAACCCCCTTAGAAGGTACAGAACACATTGCCCAAATCATCCATGACTGTAATATTGTTATTCTAAGATCATAAGTTAATAGGTAGTGTCAAAACCTGTGTAATTGAAATTGGATACTGATGCCAAATTAGGATAGCAGCTTTGGATGCCAAATACATTTTGTATCATCAGTCAGTGCTGTTATCTGTGCCAAAAAAAAAGGGTTGACACTATCCTCAAGATAATTGCTTCAATTGTTAATATCAACCTAATTAGAAGTAAACAAGATGGAAGTAAGGCAATCAAAAGATATTGAATGACCGGGGTGCTGAATTGAAGAAGAATGGTAAAGAACTATCAGTACAAATCACCAGATAGTCCATCTAAAATTCTGATTAGTTAAAATATGTAAATTATAGAGAAGCTACAGCAAGCAATGAATAATAGAAACAACCTGGATAGCTGGATCAATAAAATATGAATGATCCCCACTGAGTGTGTACCCTCTTACCTTAGGAAGCAGCTTGCTATCTCAGAAAGGACATGGAATTTACAGTCACTGGTTATGAATATTGACATTCCCACCTACTACCTGTGTGACCTTGGAAAAATTATCTCGCCTCCATAAGGCACACTTTTCTCAATTTTATACTGGAAATAATGATACCAGCTGTTCTTAGGGTGATTCAAATGAGATCACATATGTCAAAGCAGTTTGAAATCTGCAAAGTGCCACTCAAATGCTGGTTTGTTACCATTTCTGTGCAAATGTTTTCATGATTTTTTCAGACATTACCTTTGTCCTAGCCAGGGCAAGTATAAGCAAGGGTATAGTCAGGTACCAAGATTGGAATCCTGACAAGCAGTATTGCAATCCCCACTCAGTTCTTTAGCTACTATGCAGCATACACGGCAGTTAGTCTATCTTCCTTAGATGCAGAAGGACTCTGAGAACTATAAATCATTCTTTTATAATTTGATCATTACTGGACCTTTATGTTGAAATAAGAGAAAAATTAAGTAGCTATTTCCCTTACAATGTGTTGACATAATCTCTAGGTCATTTAATTCAGTGCATGTTGTTATTATGCCATGTACACAGGGGCTAATATAGAATGGAGGGAATTAATTGGTTTTGGAGTGTTCTTTGTTTATGCCTTGCCACTAATTCCTAAGGTTTGAGATTAATGCATTGAGATCCCAAGACTAAATAAATGGCAGATGGGCTTAACAATAGATTTTTTTGGTTTGGTTTCTTTTATCATGAATTTGAATTGGCCAAATAAATTCTGAAGTATTTTCAATTCTACAATCAGTTTATTTAATATTTCTCCTTTTTCTTTACAAATAATAATAATTTACTTATTCTTACGGTAACTTCCTAGTTCATTATGTAGAAGTACTTTCTTTGATACTATAGCACATAGAATTTTTCCATTAAGTGACTCTTCTTACTACCCTAGGAATTATCATAGCAGTCTATTCATACACATTACTGTTATGAATTATTCTATATATTTCTACATTGAATTTAACTAAAGGAAAATTTGTCAATTTAATTGCTAGATATAAATAATAAAGTCCAACCAATCAAATGATGCCAGAGACTGAATTCTGAGGGGAATAGGTAGCATGAAAAATTAATATCTATGTATATTCATCAACCACAGGATTGTCTGACAGTGAAGATAAACAAGAGTCAAAAATTTAACTTTGTAGAGAAATAGGAGAAAAAATGTCAGTGAACGAAACAGGAAAAAATAGAATTTATTATCAGGAAAGGGAAAGACAGGAACTATGTAGCAAACAAACTAACAACAACAAAAAAGCTCATATTCAATGACTAAAGTACTATTGCTTCGTAAGCAAATCCAGGAAGCTCATTCCCAGCTGTATGAGCCTTTATCAAGATTTGCTTTAGATTATTTCCCCTCTCAAAAACAGCCATACAAAACAAGTATATTGGCATAAAAGTTTGACCTGATTATCAGCATGAAAGTTGGATTCAGAATATGAGTATGAGGAGAGTCTACTGTCAAAACCTTTAATTGCCTTAAGCTACAACATTCACAAAAGACAATCAATTATTTCACTTAGAATTCATGGAGTGCACAAATCCTTTCAAAAATATTTTACTCATTGCAACATAACTGTTGTAGAAATTTTAGCATTTCCTCAAACATTGCTATATTTGTCCTTTAACTTTTTAAAATATAGTAATTTAATGATGTATAACGTGTATAAAACTTTCATATAAACTTCATGCGATAGAACTGCATACTTTTTTTTTTACTAATAAATCTAGTTTTCACTAATACCTTCTAGCCATAGGAGTTTTTTGCCAGCATTGAGTATTACACGGGGCCTGAAAATTGTGATGACTATTTAGTAAATCTATTCTTTTCTTGAGAAATCTAAAAGATGGCAGAAAGAGCTTGTATTTTACTTTTCGTTTTTGGAACTATAGAGAACTATTAGAACCTTAGTTATCTTTTTTATTATCTTTTCTAGTCATGATTTAAAGACAGAAAAACCATATATGTATGGTTTTAGGACTATCAGTGAACATCTTTTGGTATTTGGAGAAAAGGCACAGAATGCCCTAGACAGTCTCTTCATTTGTAGGTAGAGAATAGTTCACTACAATTAAATGATGAGAAGTTACCTCTACCTCCATCCTCCTAGGTTCTTTGAAATCCGTCATGTGTAAGCTAATGTGATTAGTAAAAAGCACTTATAACAAATGGGTACTTTTTTGCTATTAACAACATCACAAGCTTTGTGTAAAAATTGTGGTGAGTTTGTTGGGGAATGGATTTATTTGTAAAAACTAAGTATTTTCAAGTATTGTCAGAGGAATAATGGTAACGTGAAAATCTCTAGCTCTCCCACCAACTTTGTGGTATTGGTTAACAGTCACAGGACCACAGCTCTCTAAAGTCCCTTGAAAATTTAATCATTTATTATTATTCTCTTGGGGGAACTCATTAAACTTTTTATCTTAGAATTACATTAGTCCCCCCCTTATCCATAGTCTCACTTTACTCATTATCAGTTACCTGTGGTTAACCACAGTCTAAAAATATTAAATGAAAAATTCCAGAAATAACTCATAAGTTTTAAATTGCACGCCTTTCTGAGTAATGTGATGGAATCTTGCACCATCCTCTTCATCCCACCTGGGACGTGAATCATCCCTTTGTCCATGGTCTCCACGTTGTCTATGTTACCCACCTGTTAGTCACTTCATAGCCCTCTCAGTTATCAGACAGTAAAACACAGTATATGTAGGGTTTGTTACTAGCCTCAGTTTCAAGCCTTCACTGGGGGTCTTGTAACATATTCTCCCGAGGATAAGGGAGTGGGGACTATTGTACTTTTTCCGTTTCTTTGGCTCGATTTCCTTTAAGCTAGAAAAGTCTCTTTCCTAGCTCTTTATGGTGAGAATTAAGTGAACTGTAATACATAAAGCATCTAAAATAGTGCCTGGCACATAGTAAGCACTATACTGGTGCTTAACGTCTGTATAAACTGCATGAGAGGAGGGACTCTATTTTATATATCACTGTGTTCCCAAATAAAGAACAGTACATCATACTGAAATACATGAATTGGGCCCAGAGAAGCTCATGCTTTCCTGTATTGCTTCATTCACAGACATCCTGACGCAGTGCAGGAAAAAAAAACCAAAATGGTAATTTTTCAACTAAAAGTATTAGTCAGGACTTTTTTACTTAACCATGAATTGTCCATGAAATTGTTTAAGTCACTTAGCAGGCCCAAGACTCCATTTACTTGTGTGTAATTTGAGTGGATTTGATTGGATAGTCTTTAATGTCTCTCCCAGCTCTATATTTGCTTTGAGATATAAGTTGTATTATTTTCAGAGAGTATTTTAGTGAGGACCAAGAAAATACTAGAAATTTTGCTTATACATAGGCCTCACATTAAAAGTACATGTATTAGGTCTGCCATTACAATTTTACTGTGAACTTAATATTTTTTGTAGAGTATTAGTTCATAGTTAGGCCTCGATTACAGAGATTTCATTCTTTGACGGTAGAAAAGTCCAAGCAACTGCCACAAAGAGGTGACTCACTCTGGGTGGCAGGAATGACTACCTATGTGTTTTTAGGTCCTTGTGGCCTTTTGATTCATATTTAGTGACTGAATTTTCTGTGAGCATTAATAAGCTTTAGCAAGATATTGGTGTCATACTCAAGGTGGCCTTAAGGATATCAACAAGCTGATGGATTCTAAGAAGGGCAATCACTCCCTAAATTCTTGGCACATTTGCAATTTCTGTCAAAGAAGAAGATTCTATTTTCCATTAAGATCCAGTCTAATAGATCTGTCTGAGAACTTCCATACAGGGAGTAAAAAAAAAATGCAACTGAGAATCATGAGAAGATAAAAAGGAAAATAAAGGTGTCAGGGTTACTTTTTGTCTTTTAACAATCAATTTAGAAGAACCTAAGCTAAAATTCATGTATAATTTAAATCTTGTATATCTGTAAACTCTTACATGATTTTTTTTCAATCCCAAAGTTGTGTTGAGCATTGAATGGGACAGAGAAAGCTAACTTGTTAGCTCAGAGAAAAGTTCAGCAAACTACAGCCTATGGGTCACATACAGCCCCATCATATGTTTTTATAAATAAAGTTTTATTGAAATGTAGCCATGTATTGTCTACAGCTGTTTTGCCCAGAAGAGCAGTGTTGGGTGGTTGTGAAAGAGACTGTATGGCCCACAAAACAAAAAATATTTATTATCTGGCCCTTTATAGAAAGAGTTTGCTGACTGTTGGCTGCATCTGAACATTGCTTTTGTTTTATGACATGAATCTAGAGGGCTTAGTATTACATTCAGATATAGAAGCAAAATTCCATTTTTTTCTTTTCAAAGGCTGTTAAATGATTGGTAAAATTATTGTTAACCACTAGTGAAGAAAGCTCGAACTTTTTCTATTTTTAATTCTAATTTGTAAATAAAATGTCGTAAAATCTTTTTCATGCCAAATAGTACATCAATTAAGATACTAATGGGTTAGTCAAAATTCCACCCTAAAAACAGGTGTGAAAAGATAGTATTTTAAAGTGTTAATGGATTGCTTTTCCCTAATTTTTATTTTCCTCTGTGATCTTTCCCTCCACTCAGTCTACAAGGGCATCCTATAAGATAATTAAACACATTCTCTTTATTCTTTGACCTTCCAAATAAGTTCCAGACCCCCTATGTTTTCTATCATAAAGGCATTACTTTCCTCCCAGTCAAGACAGAAACCTCAGCTGCAATCTTGTTCACTCTTCTTCACCCTCACACTTTAATTCCCTTTCATTTTGGCCTGCTGGTTTTCCTTGAATCCATTTCTCCATCCTTTCACTATTTTTGCTTTTGTCAAGCTCCCAGACTAGTCCCAGGCTAAATTATCTTCTCCAAAGCTGCCAAAATTTTCTTTCTAAAGCTTAGACCTAACCATTCAATTGGTTAGTTAGAAATCGCTATGGGTCCTCCATGGTTAAAGAGTAAAATCTACACTCTTTTGTGTGATATTTAAGGACTTAAATAATTGGATCGCTGTTGTCTGAAATGTTCTTTCCTTTATCTTCACCCTATTAATTCCTTCTTATTCTTATAAGACATGTCAGGCATCAGTTTTCCCAGGGAATATTTTTCTGGCCGGTTGCCTCCTCCAAACCTGGGTTAGGCGTCCTTATTCCGTATTCTCATAACACCCTACACCCTTCTGCTTCTGCAACCCATTGCTGTGGGAGCATTCTTAGCTCCCAGGAACAGCAGGAAACAAAGCACTCTCAGGACTTAATGATTTTTCATCTCATGGGGAGTCTCATGTGATAGCCAGTAGGCACAGACAGTTTGTGAACAGTGTGGGAAATGACCTCTGGACTCCACAACGTTTAGGGAAGAAACAGAGGAACGATAATCCTGAAGTTACTCAGAGAGGAGGTGCCAGAGACCTAAATTTGGATTTTGATACTAATAGGGTCTCCTTTATACCTGCAAATTAAAGGGGCCTAAAGACATTCAGGTTACCTTTATATCCCACACTTTATACCTCATCTAATAATTGCTTATATACATTTAAATTATCAATCTGGCTCCAAACCACCTTTCTTTTTTATCTCTCATGCATCACTCCTTTCGTTCCTCCCTCTACCCTGCCACTCAAAATCACTTTGAATTACTTTCCTAATGTACATATACTTTCATGCCTCTGTGCTTTTGGTCCTATCATACCTCTCCCTAGAATACTTATCAGTTTTTCACCTCTAAAAATCTTAGTTACTTTATAAAGCTTAAGTAGCTCAAATGCCATCTGTTCTCTTATTCCTGAAGAAAATGGCCTTCTCCTATGCCTTTATTGACCACTTAGTCCTTCCCTTGTTAGATCAATTAACGTGGAATCTTAAATCATTATATCTCTTTCTGCTATATGATGATTGTGTTACTTGCCTTTTATTACCCTAGTACATGGCACCATGCTTGATATGTAATAGTAGCTCAATAAGTAATACATTGTTATGTCAATGAACTGAACCCTGAAAGTGTGAGTTATAAATAGGTCTCACAGTACTTATGGGTAATGCCATTTTTCCCAACCACTTAAAGTTAATGCTGTTGTTTTGTTTTGTTATTTTTTAACTTGGGGAGAGATTGTAAATTCACTCTAGTTTTCCAAAATATAGTCTTCCATTTCCTTGCACAGATTTTCTGTGTATAATTATTCAAATGAGTCTCAACATAGCAGCCCTGACAGGTGGTCCTCTGAGAGGCTGGGACTAAATGGGTGTTTTCATGTGCTCATAGGTAAGTTTTTAGCTTTGTCTCATTACTGACACTAAACTCATTCAAGGCTGTTATAAAATGTACTCTTAAGTTTTATATCCCAGGGAGTTATCTTACTTTCAGAAATATTTATTACAGTACCCAAAATATTATTGTATGCTATATATGGCCTATTTTATATCTTTTTATAAGCTGCTTAAGTATACTGGAAAATAATATTTGTGATATTCAATTAATTTTAACTCTCTAAATTCTCATAGGCCTAGTGAGAAAAAAAAAGGACAGTATCTTACCAAACACCCTTCTTTCTAAATATTGGTGGCATAAAAGTTTTACTTGATGTCTAAACTCGCCTTGCTCTTCTAATGATTATTGCTTGTGTGGTATGTATCCACTTAAAGCATGAGATGAGCTTCTCTACAAAGCAGCCCCAAGTGATTATTAAGTGAAATGCAATGCAGATTGACAAAATTAGTTCTGAATTCTCTAATTTTCTTGTATCTCCAAGACTGATTTTTGAAACTTATTCAATTCCCTTCTTAAATCTGGGTCTTCATTTGTATATTTTCAATTTCCAAAAATTAAACTCACACAAATCTGTCAGAAATTAGCCTTTCTGAAGTTTCTGTTAACAGCTGGTGGAAGCAGCTGGGCCCATAGGCAGGTTAGAATATGCAAGTTGTCTTGTTCCATTGAAGGTGAGCTTGGCTTTACAACTTTCAATTGTCACTATCAGATTTAAAATAGACATGGACTGAATTGAATTTTTTAAATGTGGAATTTCTCCATTCATTCATTTATCCATTCACATAGTATATTTATAAGATAAGATAATATCAAATGCCAACTATAAATATTATGGTATTAAGATAAAAAAACAACCTAGTATCAGTTTTGGTGGTTAGGAAAAGGAAGATGTTATTGAGGAGCTGAATCTTAAAAAATTGACCAATTTTCACTCATTCAAGAAAGGAAAGCCAGTGCAGTTGTGCCCCGCTGTAGTCCCAGCTATTCAGAAATCTGAGGTGGGAGGATCACTTGATCCCAGGAGTTAGAGTCCAGCCTGGGCAATATAGTGAGACTCTGTCTTCAATTAAAAAAATATTTGAATGAACTCTTAGTTAGTACCACATTCTTTACTAGTCAACAGATAGTTACAGGCGGAGGGGACAAGACAGCAGCCTAGAAGCAGCCGTTCTCAAGGAGAGGATTAAAAGCTGCAAGTAGATGCCTACCTACAGATGGAAGCTGTTGGAGAGCTGTTGGATTATAAATCATCAGAGAAGCAACAGAAGACACTCAGAGTAAAGGAGGAGAGGATAGGGAGATCCACTCACCAGGATCAGAAGGGACTTGTGGCGCTCCATGCTTCCCCTGCAGCCATTGCAACTCGAGCTGTGAGAGGGCCCCTACCACCACTGCGGGACTCCGTACTGATCAGGCAACTGCTTGGAGATTGTTCAGTGACACTGTACCAGTGAGTGGGCTCAGCAGGAACCTGCTGGCTTCTGTTGCTGGGTCACTGCAACTGAAGCCACTGTGAACTTTTGGGTCCAGAGCACCAGGTTACACAGGGATCAGCTTCACTGCAACTGCCTCCACATCACTCCAATGGGCTGTGGAAGGAGCAGGGAGAGAAAATGTTCTCATGCACCCTGTGACTGGGAGCCAAGCATCCCCCTACCCCCAGGAATTCAAAAAGAGAAGGCACTGATGAAACCTGAGAGGTCCTGAGAAGTGCCACAGTAACAGCCTCAGTAGGACCTGAATGGGGAGAGAACTCTAGCCATCTGGCAGTTTGGCCCCTATGGCCCCACACACCACATGGCAGAACATGCTCCCATGGCACCATGCAACACCATACCTTCAATCCAGCTCTCTGCTACGGACCCACTAGCCATGAGCTGCCCCTTGCCAGGTGCCACCATTACACTTGGAGCTCAGTGGGGTGAATGTTCACAGCCCTGATACCTGCAGCCACTACCTAGATAGCTTTGCCCAGCAGACACTGCCACCACCACTGGGAGACCCAGGCACAGCAATTTCCCCTAATGCCCATCTCTGTGGAGACAAACTAACCCAGCCCCCAGAATGAGCTTCCAGTAGCATCCTGGGAACAAACCCACCACTCCACACAAAGATCCCTCAGCAATGGCTTGGACTGTGACAACCACAGGGGAATAGAGCAATGCAGAACAGCTACATTACAAGATCTCAGTGCATCCGTCCCTCTCCTGCCAGACCAATCTTCCAGAATAAGACACAAATGTACCATCTAGGGATCTCTCCTTGTTCTCATCAAATAGGAGAGTCCCCAGCAAAGGAGAACAGGTGCACCAAAAACCTATCTGCCCTGAACTAAAAGAAGATATTTCAGATGAGAAGAAACTAGCAAAAAAAACCTCTGTCAACATGAAAAAACAAGCTAGTTCACCACCCGCAAAGGTCACAATGAACCTACAGCAATTAACCTCAACCAAAAAGAAATTGCCAAAATGGCAGTAATGGAATTCAGATGATGGATGGCAAATAAGTTAAATGAGATTGAGTATAAAGTTGAAAACCAACACAATAAAGCTAAAGAATATTTAAGGGCATGAATGAAAAAAATGAAAAAGTCACTAAAGAGATAGACAAAATAAGAAAGGATACAACAGAATTTAGTGAAACAGAAGAGTCATATAGGGAATTTCAAAATACAGCAGAAAGTTTAAACAATAGTCTAGACCAAGCAGAAGAAAGAATTTCGGAGATTGGAGACAATGCTTTAGTACTAACCCAGTCAGTCAAAGATGCAGAAAAAAAATTAAGAACAATGAGTCATCATTCAGTGAAAATATGGGACTATGTAAAGTGAGCCAATATACAAATTATAGGTATACCTGAGGGAGAAGAAAAAAAAGAAAAAGCATGGAAAACCTATTCAAGGGAATAATTGATGAAAACATCCCTGGTATCACCAGAGATTCAGTTATCCAGGTACAAGATAATCATTGAACACTGGGAAGATTCATAACAAATAGTGTTGGGTCTGCCTGGAAGGGGAATGGGGTAGATGAAGAAGTCAGATAAGGACCCCTGCAGGCTGCAGGCTCCGGAGGAGACTGCAGAGGTTGCAAAGATAACTCAGAATTACAAAGGCTGGGATGCAGCTGGCAGAAACTGGTGGAACTCCTCCTCCCCAAACTTTCTATAAAACTCACCACCCTTCCCCTCCTCTGGGTAGATGCCTTTTTTGGCCTCCACCCACCTGCAGCCAGGTGCTCAAAATAAACGGCATTTTACCATGCCCCCAGGCTTGCGTGTCTTCCTCTCGGCTCCAACCTAACAATAGGACATCTCCAAGACACATAGTCATTCCAACCTGGCCAGAGTCAAAATGAAGGAGAAAATTCTACAAGCTGCAAGATGAAAGCAGCAACTAACCTACAAAGGAAAACCCATCAGGCTAACAGCAGACTTCTCGGTGGAGACTACACAAGCCAGAAGGGATTGGGGCCCCATTTTTAGTCTTCTCAAACAGAACTGCCAGCCAAGAAATGTGTAACCTGAAAAACTAAGTATTATGAATGATGGAAAATAAAGACTTCTCCAGACCAGCAAACACTATCAGAATTTGTTGCTATAAACCTGTCTGGCAGGAAATGCACAAAAGTGCACTATACATGGAAAAAATACAGTGGATACCCACCAGTTTAAAAACACCTGAAAAGTAATGCTCCCAGCTCCTGTAAAACAATAGCACGAGTAAAAACAAAACAACAAGGTCTCATTCAACATGGTAAACAGAACAGTATCCAACATATCAAAACTAATACTGAACATAAACTGTCTTAATGTTCAACTTAAAAGACATAGACTGGCTGAATGGATGAAAAATCACAGCCCAATTATATGCTGTCTCCAAGAAAGCCAACTAACTCACAAGGACTCACAAAGATTCAAAGTAAAGGGATAGAAAAAAAAATTCCATGCAAATGGAAATAAAAAGTGGGCAGGTATAGCCATTCTCATATCAGATAAAATTGACTTTAAATCAACAGTGGTAAAAAAAAAAAGATAGTCATTTTATATTGATAAAAGGGGCAATTCAGCAAGAAGACATAACAATCCTGAGTATGTACGCACCTAACACAGGAGCTCCCAAATTCATAAAACAAATTTTAGTAGATCTAAGCAAAGAAATAAACAGTAGCATCATAATCACTGGGGATGTCAACAAGCCACTGACAAAACTGGACAGATCATTGAAGCAGGAAATGAGCAAAAAAATACCAGACTTAAATGGCAATCTGAGCAAATGGACCTAACGGACATTTACAGAACACTCTACTCCAAAATTGCAGAATATACATTCTTCTCATCAACACAAGGGACGTTTTCCAAGATTGTTCATATCTTAGACCACAAAACAATTCTCATCAAATTCAGAAACATCAATATGTATACAATATATCTTCTCAGACCACAATAGAATAAAACTAGAAATCAATTCTGAGAGAAACTCTCAAATCCACACAATGTCAGGGAAGTTAAACAATCTGCTGCTGAACGGTCCTTGGGTCAATGATGAAATCAAGACAGAAATCAAAACATTCTTTGAACTGAACAACAAATGGTCACAAGCTTTAAAAATCTATGGAATATAGAAAAAGCAGTGCTAAGGGGAAAATTCATAGCCTTAAATGCTTATGTCAAAAAAAAGAAAGAAAGATCACAAATTATCAACCTGATGTCACATCTCAAGAAATTAGAAAAAGAAAACAAACCAAACCCAAAGCCAGCAGAAGAAAAGAAATAACAAAGCTCAGAACAGAACTAAATGAAATGGAAACCAAAAAAACACTACAAAGGATCAACAAAACAAAAAGTTGGTTCTTTGAAGAGATAAACAAAATTGATAGACCACTCACCAGATTAGCCAGAAATAGAAGAGAAAGGACTCAAATAACCTCAATGAAAAATGAAAAAGGAGACATTACAACTGATTCCACAGAAATACAAAATATCATCCATTCATACTACAAAAACCTCTATGCACACATACTAGAAATTCTAGAGGAAATGGATAAACTCCTGGAAATATACAACCTCCCAAGCCTGCATCAGGAAGAAATAGAAATCCTGAACAGACCAATAATGAGCAGCGAGATTGAAGCAGTAATAAAAAATCTCCCAAGGGGAAAAAAAAAAAGCCCTGGACCAGATGGATTCACTGCCAAATTCTACCAGACCTACAAAGAAGAACTGGAACCTATCCTTCAGAAATTGTTCCATAATATCAAGAAGAAGGGAAACTTCCCTAACTCCTTTGGCAAAGCCAGTATCACCTTGATACCAAAGCCAGGAAAGGACACAACAAAAGGAAAAACTACAGACTAATATCTTTTATGAGTGAAAATCCTCAACAAGATAATAGCAAACTGAATTCAACAGCACATCAAAAACATAATTCCCACTATTGGTGGGACTGCAAATTAGTACAACCTCTATGGAATAAAGTATGGAGATTCCTTAAAAAGCTAAAAGTAGATCTACCATTCAATCCAGTAATCCTAATACTGGCTATCTACTCAAAGGAAAAGAAATCATTTTATCAAAAAGACACCTGCTCTTGAGTGTTTATCACAGCACAACTCACAATTGCAAAGTTATGGAATCAACCTACGTGCCCATCAATCCATGAGTGGTTAAAGAAAATGTGGCATATGTATACCATGGAGTACTGCTCAGCCATAAAAAGGAATGAAATAATGCAATTCACAGCAAATTGGACGGAACTGGAGACCATTATCCGAAGTGAATTATCTCAGGGATGGAAAAACAAACACTACATGTTCTCACTAATAAGTTAGAGCTAAATTATGGGTAGACAAGAGCACAAAGAGATGTAAAAGACATTGGAAACCAAGAAGGAGTGAAGGTGGGAGGGGAGTGAGGATTAAAAACTTACCTATCAGGTACAATGTACACTGTCCTGGTGTCAAGCACACTGAAAGCCCTCACTTCAGCATTATACAGTGTATCCATATAACAAAAACATATGTACCTCCTTAATATTTTGAAATTAAAAAATAGAGATAGTTACAGAAATCTCTCTCTCTCTGTCTCTCTCTCTATATATAGATGTATATACACACACCACTTCAATGTATTTTAGGCCACAGCATTCCTTTATTCATTATGTTTTTCTTCTATATCAACTGAAGTGTCTTTTTAACTGTTAATGTGATATGGTAAGGAGACATACTTTCTTTATATGGGCATACAAAGACGTGTTTAAGGGGTTCAATATTTTAGATTAAATTGCACATGTGTTCAGGAAAAGAATTTGACTTTACTATTAACCAAGGCTAAGTAACTATTTGCAGACTTAATGAAGAGTATTTTTGCCTGATATAAGTACTAAGATTGAGAACACAATTTTTAATAAGTATATCAGGATTATAAATGATTCCATTGGAAAGTTAATGGAGGCAATTTCACAAAAACAACCGTTTAATCTTGTGAACTTTAGCTATCCATGAGGTATATCACTTCTGAATATATAGCTTAGGAGAGGACCCATTAGCTTGACATGGAATCAAAGCATACTAAAATGCAGAATACGTATTTTTCTAGTCTTACTCTAGAAGTTATAAAATGAGTAAAGATAGAAGAAAGCATCCTTTCTTTTGGGCTTTGCAGAACACAGAGGGATCAGAGACAATGAGAATGAGGCATCACATTATATGGACCATGATTAGAGAGATAAAAATATAAACATTAATTAGAATAAAATAGGATCAATGCTATAATACCAGGCCTGCATGGACAGAGGGGGTATTTAGATAAATGAGGGGAAAGAAAATTAGGCTACGCCATGTGTGTGGCTAGAAACCTGAAGCTCAAATGCGAGCGTGGTGTGTTTGACAGGCACACTAAGAGAGTGCATTATGCACCTCAGCATTACACAGCTCATCCATGTAACAAAAACACTCCTACACCCTTAACACTTTGAAATTTAAAAAAAAACGATAAGTAAGGAAGAGTTGGGCTTGAGCAGAGGAATTACGATGGTGTGAACTACACAGAAAGACCAAGTGAGCTTGGTAGGATAATGTCGAAATGGAGATGATCTTTTCCTTACAGTTCTTAAGAACCAATGATAGATTTTGAGCAAGGATGGTTAAATATGAACATCAGTTAGGGAGCAGATGTGTACAGATTAAAATGAAACAGAAAGTATGAAAATAAATAAAATTTAAATGCTGTTGGAACCCCCAAAACACTTTAAGCCTTGAGAGAGAGAGAGAGAGATGTGATTATGATCTGAGTCCTGTAGCATGTTTTTCAATTCTGCTTCTTAGATTATTAGCTTAATTCTCTTCCCCATTGTTCTTGTTCTGCAAATGACTAGGAAAGACCAGACCTCCTCTTTCCAGTCACTGATCTTTGTTGTAGACTAACTGCTTCCTTTATTGTCTGTACCTAACTCAGACCAGATGGTGCCCCAACAGGGACCCCATGACAGTTAGATCTTCAATGTGGAATGCTGAATATACCCATCTCAAAAGAAAGTGACCACCTCCACTAATCAGAGGGCTGTAAGTATGTGATAAGCCCTACATAGAAAGAGATTGAAATTCTCCTATACTTCCCTGAACTTTGTCTGTATAAATGACCCCAAACTTCTAGACTTTGGAGCACTGACTTCCATTCTTTGGAATCTGTGCCTCCCAGTCAGGCTGTCCTTAACCTTCGTGCTTGAATAAACTCTCTTTAAACTGATTCTGACCTTTATGATTATTTCAGGTTGACAGAAGGAAATGTAAACAAAACACCAAATTAGTACACAGTTACATAATTTAGGCTCCAAGTACAGCTTTGGCTATGGTAATGAAAAAGTTGAAAGCAAGAAGAAAAAATACAAGGGAACAATTGATAATTTAGTGGTAGGTTGAACTTGGAGAATGAAAGAAGCCTATTTTAAAAATGGCTTTGAAATTTCAAGCTTGGATAATTGGGAACGAAACAAAATTATTAACAGAAATAAAGAAATCAAAAGTGGAAGATTTGGATAGATGAAAAGATGAAAAACTTGATTTTTCACGTAATTTCATTTGCTGTGATAGGGAAATATGCAAGTAGTGCTAATTTGCAGAAAGCATGTGTAAAGACAAATATAATACAAATTAAAAATAAGAGGCTTAATTCTCTCTGGTGAAAAGGAGGGAGAAAATTTCCTTGTTTTCTTTTTTCTCAGAGCATTTACCTTAGAAAATTTAACATTGTAATTACTTTCTCATCTCTTTGAAATGTATATAAACCTTTCTAAAAACTAGATAAGCCTTTTGTAGGCTTTATGACCCAAGCAAATCTTCCTCAAGTACTTGGGAGCCATCTCTTTGAAATGCAAACTTTAAAGGAGGTAACACCCCTATCGCCCAGTTTCTGTGGAAAGGTAGGAGCCTAACTTGGAGCAAGGTGCAAAACTACCTCCAGTCATAAAGAGATAAAAATAAAGCTAATTAGCTAACACTGGATGGTAACCTCAATCACCAGATGAATTTAGGATGCGTAAAGACAAATGTGACAAATGGTGCTATCAAGTCCTCTTACTTGAGGACCAGTTATTGTCTATCTTGAAAACATGTATGTAATGGATTGTATCTGCTTTGGCTGTATATGATAAAAGGGTGAAATTTCTTCCTGTCTTTGCAACTCTTTATTGGATTGCCTGTGATGCATATCATGTTCTGGTTTGATGCTTACTCAGTGAGAAAATTGTTTTCTTTCTCTTCTATCTTTGTTGAGATGTTTCTGGGTTGGGAGAAGATTTTTGCTTTCAAACATATTTTTTCCAATGCATAATATTGTCGACAGACATTCAGGGTTGAAGAAAAAGTTATCCTCACAGAGACAACTAAAAATGATGACAGTAAGAACAGTTAACCAAGAAAGGTTAAAATATGAACTGCCGGCGACCAGGATCTAAATTTTATGTAGCATCAGGGTTGCAGGGTTGAAATAAGTGGAGGGAGCAGTAGGAATGGAAACCTTGTTTGGTGAGATAGTGATGGGACCACTGAGCACAATACAGAATATGAGAAAGGGAAACTTTTTATGGAATGAATAGTCGACTGTTCGAAGCCTCACATGACATGGCTTCTTGCGTACCTCACCAACCATCCTTTTCCCTTAAGATTCAACTCCTATGGTAACTACACATTCAGAGTCTGTCTGTTTTCATCTCAGTGATGCTTCCCTGCCAGGAATCTCCTTTCTCCCCTTCCTTCACCAAGGTAAGCTTTCTTCATTCCTTAAGGCTAAGTATACGCATCTCATCCTCTCGGAGGCTTGCCCTAACCACTTCCCTCCTAACTAGATTGGATGGAGCATACCCTGGAGTACTTCCATAATACCCTATGCATCTTTCCTTTACAATATTTCATATGATTATTATAATGATCTATTTTTTGGTGTAGGGAATGTGTTTATCAATACTGTGGTCTCCTTAAAAAAGGTAATGGTGGCTTATCTATGTGTGCATTTTCAGTACTTAACACAGGACCTACCACATTAAAATGTTTGTTTAATTAACTAATTAACCATGTAAGTGTCAAGAGGTTCTAAGAGAATGAGATTTATTTTACAGAATGATTTAATCTAAATCTGTGCTGTTCCATATAGAAGCCACTAACCACATGAGGCTATTCGGCATTTGAAATGCGACTAGTCTAAATTGAGATGTACTGTAAGTATAGAATATACACTAAATTAATGAGTACAAAAAATGTTAAATATCTCTTGAATAATTTTATATCGGTCACATGTTGACAAATATAACATGATGAAATGATATTTTCGATATATTGGTCTAAATAAAATGAAATATTAAAATTCTGCCTTTTTACTTTTTTAATGTGGTTACTAGAAAATGTACAATTACATGTGTGGCTTACATTGTATTTCTATTGAACAGCATTAGCCTAAATAAAAGAATACCCAACAATATAGCCAAAGGTGAAATCACTAAAATCAATATGCTTAAGGTCCTAAAAAGGTCTAAGGATGTCTTTTAATATCTCAAATTTTATAGATACTGGTTCCTGGGCCAAGACTCAGGCTTTCATCAGATATTTAGAATGACAGGTCTTTTTCAGGAGCCCTCACCACCCTTCTTCCCCTTATTGAACAAAATTGTGTCACATGAACATGTTTAGTTGGAAGGGAGTCTGGGCAAGGTAGTAGTCATCCTTTGCTATCCTTGGGGGATTGGTCCTAAGACCCCTTGAGATATCAAAATCCATGAATACCCAAGTCTCTTATAGAAAATGGTGTAGTATTTGTATGTAACCTGTACATATCCTCTTGTATACTTTAAATCATCTCCAGAGTACTTATAATACCTAATAAAATGGAAATGCTATGTAAATAGTTGTTACGCTGTAGTTTTTTATTTGTACTACTTTTTATTGTTGTATTGCATTTTTTATTTTTTAGTTTATTTTTTAAATATTTTTTATTCATTCTTGGTTGAATCTACAGATGCAGAACCCAAGGATGTGAACGAAGGGCCTGATGCCCTAATACATTACATTTTGTTTCAACTCTGGGGTCATAATCCTTTTCCCTCAGATTTGTGTAATTATTGCTGTACTCTTTTTATCATTTAAAATTGTCTTTCACCTCCCTTCCTTCCCCTTGCACCTCGTTCCTTCCCTCCCTTCTTTTCTTTTCCTTTCCTTTCCTTTCTTATTTTTTACTAGAGAGCTTATAGTGATTTTTTTCTTTATTTTTATATTTTAACATTCCACCAGGAGTTTGGGTGTATATGTATTTGTATTATTTTTATTGTTGTGTTGTTATTTGGGGGGTATTTTTGATTTATGATTGGTTGGTTGAATCTGTGGATGCAGAACCTGAAGATTTTGAAGGTTCACTGCATCCAATTTCCAGGCTCCATAGTGAAGCCAACAAGAGAGAAAGAGATTGAATAAAAGCCACTGTTTTGTTCTTCTTTCTGTTTTGATTACATCTCAGATACGTCTTATCAAGAAAATACAACAGAGTAATGGGATAGAGAACAACTGGTATGTAGGGGGCATATTTATGGAAGATAATTTGAAAGGACCTTGCTAAGGAGGTGATTTGACCAGAGACTTAATTAATAAGAAGGAGACACCATGTAAAGATTTGGGAAAGGGGTTCCTGTCTTACTCATGGGGAAAATGTCAGGTCATGAGCAAACTCAAAACTTCTTGTTCACAAAGGAAACCCTGTATTACTTTATGGTTATCCTCTGTATCAGCCAGGGCTTTGCAGAGAAACAGAACTTAGGCTCTGTATCCATCATGGTTTTCTGTGTGTGTGTGTGTGTGTGTGTGTGTGTGTGTGTGTATGGACAGAGGGAGAGAGAGACACGCACAGAGAGACCTATTTCAAGAATTGGCTCACACAAATGTGGGCCTGGCAAGTGTGAAATCTGTAGGGCCCAAGCCAGAAGGCTGGAATTGATGCTGCAGTCCTGGGGCATAATTTCTTCTACTATGGGAACCCTCAGTTTTTGCTTTTAAGGCCTTTCAACTGATTGGATGAGGCCCATTCACATTACCAAGGATAATCTTTTTCACCTAAAGTCAACAGATTGTCAATATTAACCACACCTATAAAATACCTTCACAACAATACACAACAATACCGGGATTAGGGTTTGATTAAATATCTAGGTATGATATCCTAGCCAAGTTGACATATAAAGCTAACTATCACAGCCTCCATAGCTAAGCTCCCATTAGCCTTGTGTCTGTACATGCACAATTTATGATGATTTGAGGATATTGATTCTATTGGTTCTATTTTATATTGTCACAAATACATATATAATCTTAATTTCCCCAATCAAACCATACTTTAAATTTTACAATTTTCAAAAGGCAAAACTCCAAATCAATAAACTTTGAAAACATTGTTCAGAATATCTAAATGGCTTATCTAAATTCCTTACTTTGAGTATGTGTGCACACCATTCCAAAAGGGTAAATTACTTATTTATAATAGTCTAGTGTGAAAGAAAATAGAAGAACAATAAAATTTTGCAATTTATTTGAATAAATAGAAATTCACGAATTGGGAAGCACCAAACTGAAAGAGTTTTAGTGCTCCAAAGGGGAAACATTAGAGGCAAGTATTTATAGGGTGAATCAGAAGCAAAATAAAGAAATTATTTGATTGGGTGCAGTCATAAAATTGCTTTTTTTTTTTTTTTGGTTTACTTGTTGGAAAGTTTCTAGTCATATAACCATACATTAGTTGGCTGCTTATTATGATTGGCTGAGGTTAAGTTTTGCTTTTGTCTAACACAAGCATTTATCAGAAATGACCTATTAAGTTTTGCTTATGTTTGTAGTTGAAGCAAGGTTAAAGCTCTTTTTAAGGCCTAATTGGTTTTGTTACCTCAGGAATTTATCAGGCCTAGTCTCTATTTTAATTTTACTTTAACACTAGAAACCTATATGAATAGTTTTTACTTAGCAAATTGTATTTCACTATGGTGATATGTATGGCTTGAAATGATCAACAAATTATTTCTTAGCATGCTCTCTTCACATAACCTTTTGACACTACACTAGCTCTTCTATTTCTTTAAAAATAAGAACATTTCAAGCTTTAACAATATTTTAAATGAATAATTATTCATCTCAACAATATTCTAAGTAATCTACAAAGGGCAAGTGCTATTAATATTTTTGAAGAGGACATTAACTTGACATAAGCCTTAAACAGAGACTGGGAAATACAAAGAGAGTACCTGACACTCCACTTTCAAACCATATTGGTATTAAAAACAAGTGAAATATAGGTAAAAATGCTAAGAGTTGTCTATCATCAACATGACAATGCTGCAAAGAGATATATTTGGTAGGCTAAATACAAAAATATAAATGAAATGGAAAATAGAATTGAAAAGACTGTCAGCTTTGAAAATTTCTGGTTAAAAAGTATCTTCTTCCTTTCCCTACTTTATCTTCCTCTTTCTAAAAATCCTCACTCATTTCTATTGTTCTCCATAAAGAGACTACAAACATCTGCCTGTAGCAAAAACATTCAGAAACACATATTCCCAACAAACACAAAGATACCAAAGAAGTGGTAGATTGTGCAGTTCTTATATCATAGACAGTGTGTGCCAGACTTACTGTATGATTGATGTAGGCTGCAAAGAGTAGGTGGATCAAAAAACAAAAGGGAAGTCAAACACAAAATGAACATAAAAAATATATAAACCTCAGCTCACTAAATTGAAAGTTAAGAAGGGCCAGGGCCAGACACAGTAGCTGCCATCTATAATCCCAGCACTTTGGGAGACCAAGGCGAGGTGGGAGGATCACTTGAGGCTAGGAGTTCAAGACCAGCCTGGGCAACATAGCAAGACCCTATCTCTAAAAAAAAAAAAAACATTAGCCAAGTGAGGTTGCGTGTGCCTGTAGTCCCAGCTACTCCAGAGGCTGAGGAGAGAGGATCTTTTGAGCCTAGGAGTTCGAGGTTACAGTGAGCTATGATCACACCACTGCACTTTAGCCTAGGCAACAGAGCAAGACCTGTCTAAAAAATAAATAAAAGGAAAAGAAGGGCCAGTAATAGACTATAGTATCAAATGATTTATGCATTGCTTCAGTTTAAGTTAAAATATTGTCTAGATATGAACAAACTAGTAATAATCAAGACCAATAACTGTAATTGGAATTTAGATATTTATTGTCCAATATTCAATTTTAATTTCAAAATTATATATATACATTTTATATGTAAACTATATGTAACATTTTTCATTGTGCTAGACACTGATGGGTCACAAATTCACTGATGGATTTGTATGCAGTCAAGGAGGTCATAATCTAATTGGGAAGTTGAGAGTTAGGACAGTGGTGATAGACAAGGAGATAAAAACTACAGCAATGTGATACATGCTCTAAAACGGGTATATCCAAAGTACTAAGTTTTTACACATAGAGGATCAGGTAACTTTTTACACAGCAAGAGTCATTTCCACTGTATTCTTAAGGATGATGAAGCTATTAAATATACTGTAGGTTGATTCACTTAATACCCATTTCCACATCTTTTTCCAATGCCACTTTCCCAAACTTCCTTGCAACCAAGTATGGCCAGTAACACAATTATGGTCAATGAAACACAAGTGGACATCTCATGGGGACTTTTGAGAAAGTCTTTGCTGTCATATTGTAGGTTCTGTCCTCTTTTCCACTTTTGCTTCTTTATACTTCTCGTCTGGACTGCGGAAGGGTGGCCAAGCTGTGCCAGTCATCTTGGCTACCATTAGATAAGACAGAGAAGTTTGCTTTGACAATTTGAATCTCTAAAGAACACCGGTTACTAACTACCTATTAATAACTTACTCTTGTTGCATGAGAAGAAGTAAAGCCCTATTTAGCCAAACTTTTGGACTTGGTTGGATCTTTTCTCTTGCAGAAGAACATTTCTAACTAATTCATAGGAGGAAATGAGATCACCTATAAAGGATACATTGTGAGTGTAGAAAAAAATCAGCCATAGGTAATCCCCAATTTAAAGGGCTGCAAGGCCAGAGCAGGCAATAGCATCTGAGATGTCCACAGGTAAGTTGAAAGGGAAAGTTCGTTAAAAAGTGGTTTTGTGGACAACAAAAAAGAGATAGCTTCTCACGAAATAAATGTTCAAATCAATCAATTGTTCTGAAGGGTGGATAAAAGTGAAAAGCCTATTAGATTTGACCATTAGAGGGCATTGGCATTTGGGAGAGAGTAGATGTAGTGAAGTGTTGAGGATGCAAAGCTAGGTTGCAATGCGATGGGGGGCAAATGGAAGGAGATGTGCAAACACTAAGGATGGAATAAGAAAGGCACCTTTTTTTTAAAGGCAGAAAGAGATAGGACAGTGGTTTTGAGAGAGAAACACTGTTGAGGGAAAGTTTCCTCTAGCTTTAGGATAGAAAAAATTTTAGAAAAAGCTTCAGTAGAGAAAGAATAAAATTTTAAGGACAAGAGGTCATGGAAGGAGTAGAAGATAAATGAAGCCAAAGGTTGTATAGAGCAACCAGAGAGCTACCCCCATGAAGGAGGGATATCCATGTCCTTCAGGGAGGAAAGCATGGGTGTGGATATAGCTGTGTGGATATGGGAAGGAAGAAAACAGAGAGAAAGCGATGTTAAAGATCTTTGTCTCCTTTGTTAAAAGGTTTAGTCAGCTTCTCAGGGTAAGTGGGTAGATGTAAAGCGTGAGATTTTAGGAGTGGTAAGTGTTCGGAACAACCGACTGAAGGAATAAAAGTGGACAAGGAATCCTGGAGGACCGAGTAAAGGGTTGCAAAGAGGAGCTGAGCAAAAGAGGAGCTGAGCAGCCAGCTAAGACTGTTAGCTGTTTGTTCTTCGACTATGCCTAGATTCAGAGACTGATAGTGCCTGTTTCTACCACAGGTGTGGGCTTGGGGCAGATAACAGCATGTGGCTTCTCCTCCTTTGCACCTAACTCATACTTTTATAAAATGGAACAATTACAATAGGTTAGAAGGGAAATTCGGAAGAAGTGAAGACGTTACAAAAGAAAACCAAAAGCGTGAGTGGGCTGGAGGGGAGGGGGCATGGGAGGTAGAGGAAGGAATTCCTCCTGTCCGTTTGCCTTATCAAGGAATGCCTGGGGATGGATGACACGGACCTCCCACTGTTTGGGCTTTAGCTCCTGCTGTTCTTCTGCTCCCACACCCCAGAGTCACATAATCCAGCAGTAAGTTTACAGTATTTCCAGAAGTATATCCCATGATTTTAGTTCCAGAGTTTCTCTGTTGTAGGCATTTGTAGATGTTTTTAAATTTTTATAGGTTCTGAATAAATAGTACTGCCATACAAATCTGCTTATCCATACACATATCTATACATGCATTGTATTTTTTCCTAATTTATAATTTTTATGTCATTGCAGAGAGAAATGATTCTAAAGTGAGATTGGCATTGAATAAGAGTATTTTAACTTTCAAAGAAATTTTTTACATATTAAATGATATTTAAATATTGGTATATCTTTAAAGTATTATGAGAACTGAAAATAAAAATAAATGTTTCAGCCTCAGAAGGGCAGTCAGAGTCTATGACAAGTAAGGAAATTCTCTTTCCTTCTATTCAAATATGTTCTCAAAATGCTAGGTCATCACAGCTTTTGGATCCCCTTGAATTACAAAATCATCCCTGAGGCAGATGATTATTCTAGTGAGACACAGCATCAGCATTTTGCTGTGGGTTTCCGCTTAGTGAATAACAGGGGACTTTTTTTTTTTTTTTAAAGAAAAAGCAGCCCTTTTGAACTGTCTCCCTGAATCCGTGATTCTATCAGATGTGGGCAGGGCAGGAATTTTCTTTGCTCAACTCAGAATGAGTGAGACAGCTGTCAAACCTGCTATACCTGCCTACATTCTCATACTTAGGGCGTCCTCCTTACTTCATCATTCCACTCTCTTTAAAAAGTCATCCAAGGAAGCAAGTGTGTGACTAAAACCATATTCAGTACCACTAGAAGCTTTGCCTGCAGCCCAGGAAAAAATTGTTATATGAACTCTCAAGTTCTTGACATATCTGACTAACAAAGTGGCAATTCAGAAATACTGAACTCAAATAAAATCCTGGCTTGCTGTCATGTGGAAGGTTCTGTGTTTCCTGAGGAGTGACTTTGGAATGATTGAACGATGTTAAAAGAAGGACAATTTGGACACGTCATAAAAAGGTGGTTTCTTTCTTCTAACTAGAGCTTTCTAGCTGTGTGGAATGGCATACCTCTATACGTCTTTGGAAGTAGGACCTGAGGAAGCCCTTGTTAAAGATTACTATAGGAGTGGAAGTTTGAGCAAATTCTAACTTTCTATCCAGTTTGGAGTCAAAAAGTCAAAAAGCAAATATGTTGTCCAACTTCTGTCAAGTTTTATTCTCTGTCATAAGTTAAAAAGTATGATTTTTTTTAAAAAATGGTTCTCTGGTCAATTTATGTTTGAGAAACACTGCAAACCATGTTCACTTTTTCAGACATATGGTGCACATTAGTATATTAAATCGTTGAGTAGGTTCCTGTTTTAACCAAATGCTTTCCAATGTTTCTAACCACAGAACTGCTTTTTGTTTTGTTTTGTTTTCAAGGTTTTTGAGAGGAAGTTTTATCTTGTTTTGCTTTGAATTCTGTCTAACTTGGTAAGGATACCAGGCACATCATGCATAATATAAGGTTTTAGGAAGATATATTGCCCAAATAACATATTTTCTAAGTGATATGCTAAATTTTGTATGCAGTGGTCAGAAAACATAAGATTAGCTCTTACAATGTGTTTTTTAAAAGAATATCAAGTTATCATGACTTCCTCACAGAATGAAATCCCATATGTTATTAATATTTATCTTCTAAGTTGTGATACATAATTCAAAATCCTTTACTGAAAAACCCCTAACTTCTTGAGACCTGGTGTGTGTTTTAACTAAATACTTTGCTCAGAGGGAGGGTAATATAATTGCCTGCCCAGAATCACTGCACCTGAGAGAGGGCAGGGGTCATTATTTCAAAGTAGCCACACACCCTAATATTGTAAATGCCACCATATGTGAAATTTTATTTCTAAAATTATTTCAAAACAAAAAATAAAAATAAAAAAGAGACAAAGGAGTGAAAAAAGCACATACATTTAAAGAGAAAAATGTGATTTTATGGCTGCATAATATTTTCTCATATGGACATACCTTAATTCAATTAATTCTTATTATTGGCATTTTAAAATCTTTTCTTTTTGGCTATTGTTAGTAATAAGATGTCCTTTTTAATATATGAATCTTTGCAGAAATGAAAGATATTCCAATAATGAAAAAGTGATGTAGTGAATTTATATGTGGAAAAGAAATGGTCTGAAAAAATGTGTGAAGAACATAAACCATGCATGACCAAAGCATTATGTGAAATCAGGTTTAAGGAAAAACAGAGTCCTTTGGAGAGAGAAGTTCTAGATCAGGCCAAAGTGGTAAGATGGGGTCATGCTGCTGTGGGCCTGACGGTCAAAGAGTCTGTACTTCAGTTGTCAGTTCATAGATTAAAGTTTTGTCTCCAGATATTCTTTTTTTCCTACCTGACTCTCCTTAATATCTAGCATAATATTTGTAACTTTTTACAAATGGATGTTGGGGAGGGTGAGAAATACAAAAATGTTTATGAGAGTAGTAACATTATAAAAGGAACTAGGACTCAAGACCATTTACTAGGACTCTGCAAAAACTAGCAGCTACTCATTTCAGTTTAGAATGGAGAATAGTTGAAAATTTGACCTTTAACAAGCTGAGAAACAGCTGAAAGCAAGGGCTGGAAATAGATCTGCAATCATTTGACTTTGACAGCATGTCCTGAAAATTATTCACTTTTTACAATAATTGAATGCAGATAGATGAAATGATAATAGACAAATGCCCTTTACATAGATGAGATACATTTAATAACATTACTTATCTTTGACCAACACCTTACACATTATAGTTCATAAATTTGAAATGTAATACAAACTTTCAAAGAGAAATGAGCTCTGTGGTAGCTATTTTGAAGCTTATTACTCTAAAAGCTTAACCTTTAGTTAAAATTCTATGAACCTAGTTTCAAGGCATTAAAGCAAATTATCTCTATTGTATAAATATTACATAAATACATTATCTCTTCTACTGGATTACTCTTCATTGAATTTATTAATATTATAACTTGATTTCCTATTCAATATTAACTTCTAAAAGATAATACAGGAAATTAGTCTATTAGGATTCAGTATAGAGTTAACATTTCAACGATACAACTATGAAATCTCTGTATTTAAATTTAATCGATAGTGCCACAATACACTCATTTACCTTTAACCAAGCTGTATTTTTCTCTGTGCTTAGGGTGTTTGAAAATCTGATTAAAACAGAAATTAGGTGAACACCTCATATATCTTTCCCTGAAGTTGCCTCATCTTTTTCTTTATAGACACTTAATATTTAAAGGTGTGGTTATTTTTAAGACCAAATAGATTAGATGAGTGCCTACTTGGTTGCATTTGAAGGTCTTTGGGCAAAACATCTGCCCTTCAAAATATTCCCATTATCAGTAAAGATGACCTTTAACCACCAGCCAAAGACCAAAACAGTGTGTGTTCTTCCTTAGTGCAACAAGGACCAATGAATTAACTCTTTTGACTTAAACGGGGTGGGTGTTCCTAGCACCTTTGGATGGTAGGCATTGACCTCTGCTAGTAATTTATCAGAGATTAGTTGCCTAGCAGTTTAGATTCACAGAGCCAGATGGAGAGAGGGCGAAATGCAAGACTCAAGTCAAACTTCAATACATTTTGGCCTATGGATGGCCTTATCCAAAAAAGATTAGTGAGAAGGAAAGGAAAGAAAGAAACTATAACTCTGACTTGGATAATGATATAAAATATATGGTGCTAAAATTAAGTTGCAGCAATATTTGAGAAACATTTAAAGCAACCACATCATTGTTCTCCAGACATCCATGTGCAACATAGAGAATCTGATTTAGCACGATTATATGGGATTAGTACAACATCTTGGAATATGTGGAAACAAGTTACTGTGAGTCTGCCAATGGCAAATGGCACAACAAAATAAAAAAGACACTAGCCTGGAATTCAGAAGAAAGTTATTTTTTTCCAGGCTTCAACGTCAACTGCTTGTGTGACTTCAGGCTAGTACATTTTTCCCTCTGACTCTTAATTTTTTTGGGTAATACATCAAAGGGGTAGAGAATTGATCTTTAATTTTCTTATTAGTGACAAGGTTCTTTGTCTCTAAATATTACATATGGGTGGCAATACACAGACATGTAATTTTAAATAGTAGCCTTGGTAAACAAAAGACAGGAACAATCTACTGATATTCTTCCTTTTCAAGTCTGAGGCAGAATTGAGTACTAAAATAAAGGGTTCTCTTCCCATGCTACTCAATGCACAGTCATTGGCATCCCTGGAAACTTCTTCAAAATCTAAAATCTCAGGGCCTTCCCTAGACTTACAGAATCAGGTTCTGCATGCCAATGAGATACTCAGGTGATTTGTATACAAAATAATGTTTGAGCAGCCCATCCTAAATCATAAATAGCATAGAGAACTGAAAAATCTCACCTCAACCTATCACCATGCTTGATTTTCTGCACCTGCTCCGTTGTAGGGTGGTTTTAGGGCGGTGAAAGGAGGCCCGCAACAGCTGATGCTGTCAAGAATGTGTCCTCCCCATTTCTGATGTTTCTATCCATGTGGAGATATGATTCTTCTGGCTTCTCCTTGTCCCTTCACTTACTCCTCCCCAGAAGTAAGATAATCTCATTGTGCAATTTTGAAGAAAACAAAGAAACTGGGAATTTTTAGTTTCTGCTTTCTTCCTTTTGGGAGTTAGCTGCCCACAGTGAGCATGCATTGTTTGCTGTCCTCCAAGGTCAGGCTTGTCTCTCTTGTAGGAAGCTCTGCTCTGGTCCAGCATGGCCTGTACTTCTGGCTAGCTGCTTCAGATCACTTAATTCTGGGCTAAGTTATGAAGTTCATCTTGGTAAGCTATGTTCTCCATCTTAGGCATCATCAGCTATAAGGGTGATTACTCTTTGTCTTGTTCTACATTTTATTCAGAAATTGAGTGTGGAAAAGGTGACGTTATTATTTGGACCCCCTCAGTAGACCTAATAGTTGTTGACAGATCTGAATCTTGGTTCAGGTTTTCATTTGCTGGAACTCAACTTCCTCCTCTGTAAAGTGAAATGGTTGGATAAAATCAGTGGTTCCCAAACCTGAGAGAGCTTTGGAATTACCCATGAAATTGGAAGGACCATTTCTGAATCAAAATCTCTAGCAGTGGGACCCACAAAACCACACTTTTATGTAAAAGTGACTCAGGTGTTGCAAATGTAAAAATATTCTCTTTTCAGACCCCTTTGCCCTTGCTATTCCAAGTCTGGTCTGCCTTCTATCACCAGAGGAACTACTTGGGTGCTTGCTAGAAATGTAGAATCCTTGACCCTGCTGCAGAAGTACTGAATCCGGATTTGCATTTTTACAAGTTATCCAGGCTTTTTTATATGCACATTAAAGATAGAGAAGCCTTTCTTTGGACTGTATTACCTCAACAGTCCTTCCCAAGCTGGAACTGCTATGATTCTATTTCCTTTTCATTGCTCTATCTCTGGTGCCTGGCATATAGCAAGGTGCTCAATAAATATTTATTGAACAAATTAATCCATTCTCTGTTCTGTTCAGTGGAATGTGACAAGAGCTTAAACATTTGGTCATGATCCCCTGCATTTATCCCTTAATAAACACAGCACCAATCTATCTCTCTGCTCTCTGATAGTTACTTGGAACAACCATGGATGCAAAATTTTGCTCATTAGATGCTCTGCATCCTTTCTTGAATTCTGACAATAATTTGGTGAGGAAAATCTTCTAGGAAGTTATATTGTTCACTTTCTAATTATCTCCTTTCCCATTCTCCTGCCAAATTCAAAGGGATTCTCTCAGATTTATACTCCTTGACCTCATTCTGGTGTATAAGACTATTCATTACTCTTTCCTGGAAGCTTTCTTTACTTGGTTTTCAGGATATAATATTTCTTAGTTCTGCTTATGCTCACTTCTCCTATTGCTTTTTTTTTTTTTTTCTTACAGTCTTCTTCTTCTCAATGTACTCTTAAGAAAAACTTTATGGCACACTTCCAGAATGAAGTTCTGGAGTCCCTACTATCTCTAACTAAAGTAAGGACAAGCCATCATTTAATTTTTATCTATTCATTTTATATGAGTTAGGGAGAAAAGATCAAACTGAAAGCATCTTACATTCAAGAAACATGAGTTTTACAGGTCTAGTACAATTTAAAAGATACAGTCAATGGTTAATAAATAAATATATACATAATTGAAATCACTGTTATATAGGAGGAGGAGTTGGTAACTCAGGGTAGGCCAAAGCAGAAAATTACCCCACTGAGGCCTTAAAGAAACTCCAGATTCCTGAGCCTTGCTCCTGCTGCAGATATTAATTCCAGAGGTCTGGGAATGAGAACCTAAACTTTATATTTTAAAAAGAAAATATTCTCTAGGTGATTCTAAAGCATAGCAGTGGTTGGTATCCACTGAAATATCCAATTTTGCAGATAAGAATGTCCTTTCAGGACAGATTTAAAAGTCTACCCAAAAACCATTATTAAGTCATCTTTTCTATCTTATTCTCTTAGCCAAGCAATGGACAACCACACAAAATATCTGATATTTTGTCAAACAAAGAGGAAAAGTTAGACATAGATACAAATCTGAAAAAAATTATGGAGGCACAGTTCAATGACAGACTAATAATATATCTTTCATATGGTGAATGATACATGAACCATTTCTTGATACAAGTATAGGCTGCCCCTGTTCTCTGAGAAGGAATGGAATTTTTATTATAAAGACGGTTTGATCTGAAATAAGTAAAAGATGTTTCTTCCATTTTTGGAGATAATTATACTGTTGAAGTATCTCAGAGGTATCATGAAAGAAAATATAATTTTCCTTCAAGTAAAATGGAAAGAAAATTCTTTAAACTTATTACCAAATCTTCATTTGGATAATTAGGCTTTATTTCTGAAACAACGTCAAGCCATATCATTATTTGGAATCAGGCTCAGAACATTATTAAATGTTACTCATATGAGGTAACTGGAGCTTAATTCTGCTGTCTCCACGTGTCTGCAGTGGCCAGTAAATTTATAGAGCTCAAGCCAGGTGTTCTAATTAATTTCAGCAAGTGTTCTCAAACTTCCTTTTGCAAATTTGTTATCCAATAGAATTTCTCCATAATGTCAACTTGTACACAATAACAAATACTATTGTTCATCATGTTTGAAGAAGCAATGGGCACTATTCCTTGGCATGTGTAGGAGTGTAAAATGTTTTGTGGCAATTGTTGTAGGACAGGTTGTGCCTCCTTATTGACAGAGCAGTGGAACATCATGGCATTCAGACAGTGCTTGTTGACTTTCTTCCCAGCTGTTGGTTCAGGAGATCACCACTGACCTTCGTTGTAAGAAATTGTGCCTCACAGTGTCGTTATGCTTACGCCAACCTTCATTGTTCCACGTCTGCACTTAATTCAATATTCTGTTGGCCAACTTCATGCGTATCAATAGTTCTGGGGGAAAACCAAACTTGAGCAGATGGCCCACTTTTGATAAGTCTTTAGCCCAGGTAACTATAGTATGATGGTAAAAAGAAAGGACTGACCCTTCCAGGAGCCAGTTAGCATTGCATAGAGCAGGGACTCTCAAAGCATGTTCTTGGACCAGCAGCATCAGTGTAACTTGGGAACTTTTTAGAAATGCAAATTATGGAGCCTTACACCAGATGTACTAAATCAGATTGAGTGTTTACATTGACAGTATCAAATCTGCAGCTAATCCTGCTCTGCAGTTAAAATTCTTGCTATTGGTACCTTAGTTTGATATTTAAACAGAGTCAGTATTCAGCAACAATCCATTAAGAGAAAGTCTTTCCCATTCTTGAATTCTTTATCTTGAACTAACTGTCTCTTGATTGTCTAGATTTTTCAAATAATTTTCCAAGAAGGATTGATGGATGACATATTTTCTGAGTCCTGTCTCTCCTTATATGTATATTATATATTATTCTAATATAATTTGTTATTCTTCTATATTAGGGATAATCATTGTCTTTTCTTTATCTCTGCCTTCTCTCTCTCTCTCTCTCTTTCTATACACACACACACACACACACACATATATATAAACTCTGAGGGTGGGACTTATGGCTTAGCAATCTGTGATTTAACAAGCCCTCCTGGTGATTCTAATGAATGCTCCAGTGCGAGCACCACTGACAGAGAAACATTTATTGACCCATCCCTTTGGTCATTCATTAATAAACATTTATTAATTCCTACTATGAGCCAGGCACTCTCAGGGGCATCAAGGTGCTGGAGACAGGAAGAGACTAAAACAAGACCTCTTAGTAGGGTTATTCTAGGGTCCAAAGCTACTTCACTGATTCCAGTATTGCCCCCTGAATTTGAGCTGGTGACCAAAAGAGTGGGAGCAATAGCTAGTATGATTGACTCAACACAAAATTTTCTACTATAACATTTGACTAAAGAGTATTATTTTCCAAAAAGAAGGACAAAACAATTTTCTCAATTACATTGGGAAAAAGTAATGTCCAAGTACTGACATACAGGACTACACTGCACATAATTTTGTTAACAAAAACATATGACAGTTAATATTTTCATTGAGGACTACCTTTCATTTTATAACAGTTTTATATATATGTAATATGAATAGAACACACACACTTATATATTCCACTTTTAAATATGAGGCACAGAAAGAATTCAAAGGCATGCTGCATTGGGCCACACATTTAGTTGATGACAAATCAGTGGCTGGAACAGAGGCATTGCAACTGGGAAGTTATTCCTGGAAGATTACTGCTTTTCAAACAATGTGCTTCTCTATCCTAACTACCATCCAAGCCCATGAAATTACATCCACAGACAAGGAAATAATTTCATGCTCCCAGAATAAAGATATAAACTACCCAAAGAACTTTGATCAATTTTATGAATTGAGGTTCTAAGGTAATGTTTTATTTAATACCTTTCTGCTCAAAATTTAAATACCCACACTATCATGCTGCCTTGAGTCGGGAAGATTCCTACCTGCCATGGTTTGAAATTAATTTTGGCTTAGACTATAAAAAAAAAAACAACACAATAAAAGTATATTCACAAGTGTGAACGTCCATGCACAAAGACAGTATTTAAAACGAGACTTGAAGGGAGTAGGTGTTATACTGCCATTTCTTTTCATTGCCCTATATGGCTTTTTGGAATGAATTATGCTGTCGTCGTTTCAAGTGCTGTTGACACAGCTCTCAAAACAAGTTACAATTGCTTTTGGAAATAACTTGTTATCCTTTTGCTCTAAGTGTTATGCCTTTGAACATTTAAATGACTATGTTGATCCTAAGTAAATCCCCAAATTTAAGAGGGCTATTTATAATTTTGCCAGTTTTTCTAAGTCTGAATGAAACTTTTATTATGGTTGCCATTTACCAAGCTTTCAATTCATAATGAACACTTTTCTTTTGTAGGATCTGTTTGTGTGATAGAGTGTTCTGGGTAACAGCAGCTAAATTTAGTGAGAACAAGAGAGTAGAGAGAGTATAAACTCTCTATAAGCAATTTCATTTAACCATCACACAACACTAAAATAGCTAAATTCCATTTTGCAGATAAGCAAACCAAGATTTTGAGAGTTACTAAGTTTAGTAACTCTCCCAAGGTGAAACATTTAATAAGTGACCAAGCTCTTGGGAATCAACTCCATTTGATACAAATTCTGTGTACCTAACAATTGCTATACTATCCATTCCAGATTCTGTTGAGTGATACAATTTGAAAGATCAATAACTTAGGGAATAATAAAGGTTAGAGACAGTTTCTCCATAATTCGCTATTATAATGTAATTAGCATGTTTCTGGTACTTACTATGCAACAAACATATGGGGAATTCAAGGAAAAACAAGGACATATTCCTCATGATGCTTTTACTGTAGTGCTGTGTTGTTTGATATGATAATCACTAGTTATCTCTGGCTATTTAAATTTAAGTTTAAATTAATTAAAATTTTAAAAAATTAAAATTTCAGTTCCTCAGACTAGCTATATTTGAGTGTTCAATAGTGACGTGGTAGCGGCTACTATGGACAGTGAAGACAGAGCCTTTCCATCATAACAGAAAATTCTATTACTACTTGTCTAGTTATAACTTTATGTAATTAGCTGAGTAAAACTATAGCAAGTGGTACAATGATTTCTGATTTGACACAATTGATGATAGACATTCACTCTTTGTGAATTTTTCTGTGGAGAATAATATCACTAAATGTACTCCACTCAAAAGAAGATGTAGCTACACATTAGAATTCAGATGCAGGCTATTAGTATTGCAACACAAATTTTCATATTAAAATTATGGTGAAACACAGAAGCAAGACCTGCTATATATTTCAATCTGGGGGAGAAAAGTGCAATCTTCTTTGTAGAAGTTTATCAACAAATGGTTCATCCCAAAGTATTCTAAATTAGAGACATTGCTCTAAACAAATCTTAAACAGCTACAGAGGGGTTAAACGAGGAAACATAGCAATGAGATATTAACTGCCACAGTTCCTTATTTAGAAAACCAAGGAGCATAAAAATCAAGCTAAAACATATAATCTCTGCTGCTGCTGCTTCTAGTCCTATGCTTATTGAAACTTTCTTCTCTAAACTTGAACTTCTATTGCTCCTTGGTGCGTAATAACCAGTCCATTAGATCAGATGTTGATTTTTAAGGCATATTTTGTAACTTAGATTTTATTCACCAATTTCTTTTCCCCAATGAATATGTAAAGTGGAAAAAATGTGCTACATAGAGCAGGTATCTCTATTATAATGACAGGTCATTTGATTTTATGGTTATTTCGGCTACTAATGAACTATAAAGTTGGCTGAAATAAAAATGAAAAGGGTTAGAGCCAGGGAAAACTTACTGAAATTAGAGAGACCATGTTCATCTTTCTTTAATTTTTTTAATAGACTACTAAGTAAATTTTGAGAGAAATCTCAACTCTGCATTGGAATGCATACATGTAAGCAAAATAAGGCCTCTTAAATGTGCTTGTGATTTCAGCTTATGCTGGAATGGGCCTGCCTGGAAATAAGGAATGTGCTCTCACTGTGTTCTTTCCTGTTCAGGTTGTGAATTCATCTCCTACCCCGCCCACCACGTAGTTAAGGTTACTGATAGACTAGGTAAGTGTTGCTGGTGTTCAGTAAACAGATCAGTTCACTAGCCAAGTAGGTCACTGCTGGGTTTTTGTTGTTGTTTGTTTTGTTTTGTTTTGTTTTGTTTTTTGTCCAGTCCAGGAGGTTTTTGTTGTTTCTGCTGTTTTGGTTTTAGAAATTGACTGCTTTCAATCAATAGAAATACTTTTAGCAGGAAATGGACTCCTCAGATCGATGTTCTTCCCTCCATTCCCAACATTTTTACACCTCGCCACTTCATATATTTGTACAGGCTACCCAGCCTACCAGACATTTTGAGTTTCCAACCCTCAGATTAAATGTTTATTCGCGTGAAAATAGTCAGAGGTCGTACACAGAGACTTATGAGAAAAATATATTTGCTTGAAAATAATCTTTTAAGTACATATGCTAAACAGTTATATTAAAAATCCTAGGAAATGAAAATATCCCATATGAATGCAAATTTATTATCATTAAACATTTTAATCATTAAAAATTGTAATAATTTAAAACATGCAAAATTCATGTGAATTAGGTTTAAACCAACAATCCCCAAACTGGTAATGTCTCTAGATGTGAATGACTGGATGTCTCTATTTACCGCTTTCCTCATTTGCCATCATTTCTTGTCTATCATACTTTTTAAAGAGTTACAGAGGGCATTAGATTCTTCCTTATGACTCATTGTCAAAAACTAGTATTTCTATTAAGGTTTTTCTGTCCTCTCTGCAAATCTTTATAACTTCCCTTCTTTGAGCTCTTTTCTTAGTTCTTTGTGTGTGCGTGTGTGGGCACATCACTCCACACTCCTTGGTACTTCTTTCTTCCAGCTTAAGCTTCTCTTGCTTGCTACCCTTGTTGCTTCTGCCGTCAAGTGGCTTTCTATTCTCATCCTGCCCACTCTTGTCAATCTTCCCACACACTTTTTGCTGTACCTGTCCCTGTCTATCCATGAGTTCACTGTCTGCAGTTGCCCTGTATCTAAATGGACTGGTCCCGAGCTTCTCTGCCTCATTTTTTACAAAGCCTGGGAAAAACTGTTTATCCAGCCCTCTGTCTGGATATCCATCATTTTCTCTATTACTTCTTCTTTTATCCTCTCAGGATTATAAAACAAACTTGTATTTTCAGTCGTAGGAGCAAGTTGTCCATATGACTGAGAAGGATAGGAGAATAAATACAAAGCATGTGAGTAATGTAGTGAAACAGCAACATATGGTCTCTATCTGCAAGGAGCGTTGTATATTATCATTCAATCCTTCTCACCAGTAAAAAATTGCAAATCTTCCAATTTTGTATATTTAGTAAACTTAGCTAGTAGTTTATAGGAAAAATAATGTGACTAGGAGGACGACAAAATTTCTTCTTGTTGTTGTACATGAACAGTCTATATTTCCTGGTTCTTTAGTTCTTCAGTGCTTATATTTTTAATAGGTGATATACTCTTCCTAAATTGTCAATAAGAGATGCTTACTCAAGATCATAATCATTTCATTAACTGAGATATTTTTAATACTTTTGACTATTTCCTTTCATTTTTCTTTAACTGGGACTAAATTGCCTTATGCTAAAAAGTCATACTCTCCACATTTTTTTTTTGCTAGAATACAACACAAAACTACATAAGTGTTAAGGCAATTTCAAATTGTGTTTATAATTCTGAGACTAGGTAAGCAATAAACATGTGACTAATATGTGTAATTTCATATTTATGAATTAGAACATTTTAACTATCAATCTAATTTTTATAGTTTATTCTATTTAATTGGTAGTTTATTCTATTTAATTGGTAGCTACTGTCTCAGCCTAGATTTATTTGTAATTTCAATATAAATACCAGGATCGAGATAAAGAAATTTCTGTGCAGATCCCAGACAGCAACATTTAAACTTAGTCATTTCTCCATAATGAGTGTTGGATGTAACCTTATACTTACAAACTCATCACAGCCGTCCCTGTGTGTTAGCTCACGGGTTCAGAGTCAGCTCTTCTCAGGAGCGTGCAGGGTGCCTGTATACATCCCATACATAGCTACAGTGTGAGCATTCCAACACCAGGTGGCACTATGGGCAATTTATATTAATAGCTGATGGGTCTTGGGTCATGCAGGTACCTTTAATAAATTCAGAATATCAATCAAAAAGTATCTATTCATGTAGAGCACCATGGGATACTAATCACTTTCCCTTAACTAAGTGTTCGAATAAATGATATCATCCCACATGAACTCTTTCATGATTTACATTATCTACTCACATCTTCCATATTCCCCTGTGTTTAGATCTCTACATCTCTCCATGTCTTTCTGCTACGCTTCCCAGCCTGACCCCACATAAACGTGTTAGGAACACAACTAGAACTGTGTTTAAGTTAATAAAATCGAGCTATCTTCTGCCACTTTTTGAGTTAGCACAATTTTCTCAGCTCTTTCTTTCTTACAGCTCTGCCTCCTCCCTCTACCTTAATTCCACATCCAACCGTTAATTAAACTGAACCAAACTGATTATAAAACAATCATTACTTTCCTCTTTCTACACGTGAGTGGTCCAAACAGTAGAAGCTTTTGAACAAGATTCCCAACTGACTACAACAAGCCTGGGCAGTTTAACGTCTTTATTGAGAACACAATGGGATAATTGTTTAACGAGCCTTACCACCGGTCAATCAAAAGCTGTCAGTCAACTTAGCCTTCATAGATAATATTGAAATCTAGTTCTCTAAATCTCTCTAAACATTAACTAAAACGAACGGCCTATTTTAAAATAATGTCTCTCAGAGGCCAGGCCGTGGAAGTAACATCAGACTTTCCCAGGTCCCACACATCCAGTCAACGTACCCCTAAGAGCATGGAGCAGTGGGGCGGAGGTGGCTTTAAATTCACACCGACTAATATATACTCAAACTTAATTGCACTGATGGTGATTCATAAGTATTTTGAATTTAAGGGTTATGATACAGCAAACAAACACTGATAGTGGTAGCTAAAGACACACATTGGCTAGTTCCTTCATATGGAGACTAACTTGTTCCTTCTACACAGGTTGAATGGAGGAAAAAGGTTCATTGAGATAAACAGCACTAAAATAATGAAGTGTAATCAGTTTTAAAGGTAACTAGATTCTCTCTATCTCTCTTTCTCAGTGTTCTTCATTTTTCTGCCTCTTTTTCCATTCTGTGCTTGTCAGAAGAATAACCTCAAATATTCAATTTCTAGGGTAGTGTGTTCTTAGATCTCAGGGGAAAATCCATATTTGTTTTGGCTGAAACTCAATAGCTAATTAGCCTTAAACAATCTGGTAAGAGCTTGAACAACGACTTTCCTTCCCTGAAATTCCCTCTGAGGCTTCACAAGACCCAGCCTTTCCTAAAACTTTGGAAAAATTTACAGTAGTTTTAGACTCTAAGATCTTGGGACCAAATTCTTTCTTTTTTTCCTATTTGCATTGATTTGTGCTAAAAATTATATCTGGTTTATGTCATTGAATATGATAATAATAACTATGCCTGACATTTATTGATGACTTCCTATATGTTAAACTCTTATTCTTAGCACTTTATGTAATTTATCTCATTTAACCTTTACAAAACCCTGATATTATGATCTCTATTTTTACAGATGAAAAAGCTGAGACTGAGATAGTTGAGTAAATAGTAGACTAAATACAGTTTGCAGCAACAGTTTATATTTCTGTTAAGTTAGATAAAGCACCATCAGAGTGGAGAGTTTCAGCTCTGATTGATTTGTAGAGAACACATGCTTTACTTGGGAAAGAAAATAGAGAAGGCTGATCCCTGGAGAGACAGCTTTCACATAAACAGACACTCTGACCTCACAGCATGGAGAAGACCATTGTAATCCTCTGAAATGTAAATAAGTGGCTTTGATTTTTTATAACTATGAATCACAACTAAAAATTAAAACACTTTCCATTATGACCAAATATTCATACAAATAGACAAATGTTCATAAAAAAATTCTCATATCATAATACTTACTCTTACAGGTGATAAAATCTGATATTGCTTGACCCATCAATTGATTCCATAAACCACCAATGAGTTATAACCTGCATTTTGAGAAGTAAGCTCGTTTGTATAGCAAAATGGTAAATAACATCAAGATCCAAATAAGTGTAAAGAGTTGTATTACATTTTACCATACTATTTAATAAATTCTACATGTGATTAAATGAAGAAAATTCTCCATGATGATATGTCTTAACTGAATGTGAATTTTCCTGTGGCAATGTAGAAATGTCATCATTCATTCCTTTTGGTAATGGGCAGCACAAAACTATGAAAGCCTGGCTGCTGGTAGCTAAAAAATAAACTCAAAAGGCAGAGGAAATCCAAACATTAGGATGGAAAAAGAAATAGGAGAATTAAAATAAAAAAGAGGAGTGAGTTGGGGAAAAGGCCATCAGAATTTACGAGGTAGTTTCGAACTTAGGCCAGCAGAAGCTTTGACAGCATGGAGTAATGGGGAGAAGGGAGAAGGCAGGGCTGGCCCGGGAGGGACAGTGAATCGACAGATAGATAATAGATTACACAGAAGAGCCCAACTAATTTGGAATTGATTCTGATGAGAGTCCAGATCCAGAATCCAAGGGATTACTGCTGATGGATTCCAGCACAGGGAAACTCCAGACAGCAGTGATGTTCAATGTTAGACAATGAAATTATGGTTACAAGGGGATGTTTCTCAAACTGTAGTATATATATGAATTACCTGCTGTATTTGCTTAAAATTCAGATTCCTGAGTGTCACCCCCAGAAATTCTGATTATGTGGGGACCCAGGGTTTTGCATTGTAACAAGAGTAGAGCCATGCCTTGAGAAATGTTGCTCTAGTATTTGGAGAAAAATCCAAATGGAGATAGGGAAATGGTAACAGTAACAGTTGAAAAATCTAAGTGGAGATAGTAGAAATGGTGAAATGGATTTGGATGATTCTGTATATTTTTGAAAAGACTAAATTTTAGTGGAAACTCATATGCTCAACGCTTACTAGGCAGATAGGATGCTGAGTCTTGAGTTGCAAAATTGACTCTACAGAATGATGCCTCCAAGGCCAAGAATACCTTGTCTGCTGTAGAGGTCAGAACTGGCTAAGAAAATTGTTCTGTCTTGCTAGGTGGTAGATATTGGTGACTATATGGAGACAAGACCATGTACAAACATAAACAAGTCTTATGAGAACCAATAAGAATGACTTTCTGAGAGCGTGGGATGAAATTTAAGAAAACTGTAGATTAGACCAAAGGTAGAAATAGGACAAAACTTGGCCTTTTGGGGGCCAGAAGAGAAGGACATCAGATAGAACAGAGGTTCTATAAGATGGGCATAAGTACCCTAATGGACTCTTACTTATTCTGTCGTTTCTCACCTGTATATGTTTTGTCTTTGTAAATCCTCATCTCAACATTACTGAAAATCACCATCAATAAATATACACTGAATGCTTTGTTTTATTCTATCTTTTGTTGGGATTAAGTAGTTAAAATTTAGCATACATCTTGGGTTGCACTTAACTACAAAGCTCTTCTATGGTGTCTGGTTGATAACACAGAATTGGGAGTCACAGCTGAGTTTGAATTTCCACCTATCCATTTTTTGCTGTTTGACCTTGAGCATGTTACTTGGCCTGAACAGGTATTAATTTTTTACATATATAAAATTGGAATAACAATATCAAATATTCAGGTAATATGTTAAGATTAACACAAGACAAAATTATGTTTTTGCATATTTCTCTTCTTATATTAAGCATTCAATAAAGATTAATATAATTATTATAAGTAATCTGTGAGTATGTTATTATAAGTAATCTGAGACTAAAGTAGAAAGTAATTACTTTAGTAATTACTACTTTGAGTAAGTAATTTATTGAGTGTCCTGGATCTGGCACTGTATAAGGCACTCAACATATATTATCTCTAATACTCACAACAATATAGAAAGGTAATTGTATTGATTCCATCTTTCAGACAAAGAAATAGAGGCTTAATGGATGAAATAACTGAAAGTAACAGAGCTAGTAATAAGTCAAACTGCAACACATTAACAGCAATATCTACCCCAAAGTTTAAAGTTTTCTTACTAAATCGCACTGCCACCTTTACTGTCCTCCAATATGATGACTTTTCCTTTGTCCTATTCCTTATCCTAATGTCAACATGATCTGAGACACCAGTAGAGGAAAATTTGCCATCATTCTTGTCACTAAGTTGAGACAAAGTTAGAAGGGAGAAAGTGTTTCCCCTTTTCCCAGTTATCCCCAAAAGGTAAATCCAGAATATCAGAACATTGCATTTTATAAGAATTAGAATGGATCACTATGGAGAATATTGCTATAATTAGAAAGGATCTCTGCAGCTAGATAAATTTCTCAGAGTAGTCATAATCTGAATTGCCATACCTACTCTACCTGGGATTTTTTGTCATTATTGCAAAAAAAAAATTATCTTTTGTTGTTAGGAAGGAAGGATCAGGACTTAAATCCAGTCTTTGGGAGGTTTGCCCCCACCTGACCTGGGATTCTTGAAGTTCATACCAGTATGGTATACTTAAGTGGGAATTTGAAATTCCACTCTTTGAGTCATTTAAGCACAACACAGGAGCCAACGTTTTATTTTCCCTTTCCAAGTTCTTCTTTACATGACTGAACAAGTGATCTGGGTGTGGTTTTGATGATTATTTCTGGAGTGTGAAACCAAGATAGAGAGAGGTACAGCATTGCAGCTTGGCTTTCTTGCCTGCTTATAAAGGTATAAAGGAATGAGAGAGAGGTGCCAATTTCATTGAGTATAAGTCCAGGGATTCTTGCAAAACAACACTTTATAAATGTCTGCTTTTTAAAAAAAAGAGCATCATTTGTGGAATATGCTGTCATGTTAATGTCAGTAATTTCATAAATGCAGGAAAACTAAACTTACTTTTGGGGGGGATGTTATGAAAATTTAGAATTGAATATTTTTAAAGGACATTTTTGGGTTAATCAGGGTCAGTTATTCTAAATTTTTTTAAAAGAAAAATACTATCCCTTTTAGATTGTTTTTATTTTTTATGCATCTTTGCCTTGAATTAAAATTTGTCAGCTATTTTTATCACAGGATTCTCAGCACTCCTAATTCTAGGAATGGGTAAGTTTTATGTGTGGATGACATAGAGTCCTATTACTACTTCTTTCATGAGTAAATCAAACCATAGCAGGTTACCAATCCACAGTAGTTTTGCTTTCTCCCTTTCCTCTCAGTTTAAAATTGAACTTTGCACACAAATAGAAAACAGCAACTACATTAAACTCCTTAAAAATCTTTTTCACATCTCTTGAATCAAAACTCTGTTTTTCACAAGCTGAGTCAGATGATTGTGGCTGACATTAAATCAATATATTGAATGCTGAAGTTCTTTTTCCATAACACAAACCCAGCATGTATAGCTGTGACTAAGTGTCCATTACTCTCCCTTACTGAAGTATCTCAAACCAAATTCATAGGGGACCTCCTTCAGCAATTTCTAAGTTTCTTCGTTCACATAATCTTTAGACTTTCATCCCTGATTGTCAAAAAGGTATTTTTATCAGTTATGGACACTTGCCTTTCAAACACACAAACACAATGAACTGCATCATTTTGCCCAGACAACTGCTGACAGAACATCTGCTAACTGATTCCCACGGACCTAAGTTAGACCATATATTGGCAAACTACCTCAGCTTTAAGATTTGCTAGCCATTTTAATATAAGTCCATTAACCAATTCCAACCTGCTTCTCATAATGAAGAGTAACCTCAGGAGAGAATGATATGCCACTGAACAAATAATGCCTATTTGTAAAATTGTTTAAACAAGTATTCGCATGAGAGATTCTCGACCCAGAGGGTTTCTTATTATGTAGGCTCATTCCTTTAAGGGCAAGTAATTACTTTTTCAAGATGAGCGTTAATAGTGAAGATCTGCAAAGACATGTTTAGAGTTTTATCTTAAATGAATCAAAACCAGTCCTTCTCCAGTTGCATCATTACTCTTCTTTACTGGAATCTTTTATCCAGTTCTAAGTGAGCTAACGTGCTTTGTCCACTTGCTACCAGGCAATTGCAAATAAAATTGAAAATATGCCAGGACATCATGTGAGAAAAATAGAAAACCCTTGGCTCAATATCTTAATGTTCAGTTAATAAAATATAGGTTGTGGCCTTTTCATTAGCCAAAGTTTCTAAAGAAGATTAAAAACATAGTGTTATATTTTATATAATTATATTGAGGGAAAATTGAAGGGCTGAATACATTTGAGATTTTTAGTGTTGGAAATATATGTTAGAAATCTCTAATTTGACACTGGGTCTCAATTTATTCGTTGTTTGACCTTGGATAGTCATATAACCTCTCTTAGTTAAATTTTTCTTTTCTTTCAAGTGCAATTTATTATAAATTTTATTTACTTCATAGATTTATTATGGATAACTCATGATATAATGTTTCTGAAACATTTAGAAACAGCAAAGTTCCATAATTACTGGAAGGGCTAAATTCCTCATTTAGACATGAGAAAAGTTAAACAAGTATTCACATGAGAAAAAAATGATAGGAAGGGCTAGGACTAAAACCTGAGACCCTTAATGAAATTGATGACATAGATAAATATATATTTCCAAATCTAGACTTTGAGGTTATCATAACCAATTGGATTTAATTCAATAAGTAATGCATAGAATGTATTATTATATATTATTTATATGCAAGAGAGGTCAATGCCATGGCCATCCCACAAAGGGGTGACAAAGATTAAATGAGAGGTCTGTAGAGGTGAGTGATGAGTTATATGAATCTGTAGCTGCTCTTCGAGAGATATTACCAGAGTGTGTCTGCGAATGGCTCCTTAATAAATTCCTTGAGGTGGGAGAAAGCACAGATCCCCAGAAATTTTCTCTAATGCAAGACTTACTGGGGAGCCAGCCAATGGCACAGAATCACTCAATGTTACACCTGAGGACAGTGGGGGAAGAAGGTTCAGTCATCATGGAGGATGTGGTTTAAGTTCTTTGAAGTGAAGAAGTTTGAAGAGGTGCCATGTTGTGGGACTAAATGGGAATTGTCAAAATCAAGAATGGCTTTTGGGTAGGAGGTTATAAAATTTGAGTGAGTTAATAAGAGATATAATGGTGCAATATGGGGAAGCAGCACATGGACTTTAAACAGTTTGGAGTTGGAACATCAGCTTTATCATATGATTTTCAGCAAGTTATATAATTTTTTCTGAGTATCGGTTTTCATAGAGACTGTACATAATGTTACCTATTTCTTAGGGCTATGATGAAAACAAAAGAGAAAATAATTTTGAAATCATTTGCACAAATCTTTAATCTATTTATTAAAAGAAGATTTATTAATTTTTAATAATCTTTAATCTATTTATTAAAAATAGATTTGCAAAAATCTTTAATAAATTCTAGTTCCCTTGAGATCTATTTATTTTCCTAATTGTGTTTGTGTATTCATTGGATTACTTTTATTCATCATCTTTAACCTTGGTTAAAGAATCTTGGTTCATGAGAATGTGCACAGTTTTGCTGATAAATTAGGTTAAATTGTTTTTAATTCTATTTGAATAAATTTTATGTTATTCCTATAATAATTATTGTTGATATATCTTATGCGAGTTTGTAATGGGTCGAATTTTAGAGCAGTTTTAAAGTATATGTTTTATTTTCCATTGAAATTTTCCAAAACTTGAAATTTTTAAATTAAAATAGTTCTAATAATAACCAAAAAAGGAAATTAAGTAGTAAAGGCAAACCATATTTTCTATTTTATGTCCTATTTTAAGTAGTTTTTTTAATGTTTGGTGAGTACCTATTAATATAAACAACTATACCTACTCAAGTGAAAGTCTTTCACTAAGTGACCATGTGGCATTGGGAAAGTAACTAAGCTTTTCCTTGTCTAAATTTCTTCAGCTATGAGATGAGGATAGCAATTTTCCTACCTGCCTTCCATTTCAAATGAAATAATAGTTGTGAAAGTCTTTTACACACCTTAATACATTATAAATTTAAGGAGCGTTTTTATGCTAAAGTGTCTCTGTCTTTAGGAAATTTCACCCTCTTGTTTAATGTTTTATATTTCATTAATAACAGCAAAAAATATCTCTATTGGTGTATTTTATTTTGAGATCTTCTCTGAACATCTTGAAGAACTTCACCACTTTTCTTACAACAACTTTTTAAGTTTTCTATGAAAATCTTTAGCACTACCAAAATGAGAAGCTTCAAGAATAAAACATTATGATTCGAATATTTTTATTGATTTTATCCTACTAATATTAAGGATTGCAGTCTCTTAAAAACATTTGTGATATGACTTGGTCTATAAAACTTTATAATAGAATATGTTAATAGTTGCTCATTCAAATATAAGTGACAAGGTATAGAGAGCTGTGTTTCTGCATGAAAATATCAAAAGTGTATAAAATGACAGTCATGGGAAGTAAAGGAATGTAATCAAACCTCTCACTGTGCTTAAAAAACATATCACTCCTTCTAAAGTTCATATAGATAGGGGTTTCTGCTAAAACTGTTGGTTATCCAACCAACTCTAGTACCCTGCCATGTGTGCACTAGCTGTAAGCAGGATGCTCATATAACAGAATACCCAACTAGTGCCAAATCAGAAATGATTATCAAACCACTTCTTGATTATTTTCTTTCTTTTGTTACTTTCTTTGACAACATAATGAATTCCAACACTAAGGGTTGTTTTATTTATTCATTCAACAAATATCTACCATGTAACTACCATACAACTGTTTTCTCAAGAAGCTTAAAATTGAATAGATAAGTATATAAAAACAGAAAGAATTGGTTATAATATCACAAAAAAATTACAAAGTAATGAAGTAGTTTAAAGGAAGTTTAAGTCTTCAGAGATGGTAGCATTTGGATTGTTCCTCAAAGAATGGATAAGACCTTAATAAGTGAAGATAAAGAAAAATAAGACAGATGTTTAGCAAAACATACATGAAGGTATAAAAAAGGAGGAAGACATGGTGTTGTTTCTAAGCAAACATTAATCCAGTTCAGCCAAAGCTCACAGTGACATGTAGTAGAGTACAAGAACATAACTCTAGCCAGCTGAGTCTATAATTTGTTGTAGAAGTTCTTGAATATAAGCCTATCAGTCTTCACATGAGCTTGAATAAAATGAGCAGCCACTGAAACTGTTTAACCATAGCATCTCCAAAGACTATAGATATTAATTTAATATTAGTCTACTGGCTTGGCTCTGATTCCTACTTCTACAGTGGGAAGATATTACTTGGTTGTGGGCAGGAAAAATAGCAGATAATTTTACTATGAGGAATATAATCCAAACCACATGTATTTGATGAAAGCCCTGAGCTCCCTGTTGCCATCTGGGGAAAGTAACTTGATGACAATGAACCAATAGCCTACTTGGACCCAAAGGCCATACACAAATCTGTGTCAGACAAAGGACATGAAAACAATTATTCAGGAAATAAAAGCATTCCTTATTTTAAAAACAGGGGTTTCTAAGAGAAGAAAGCAGGAGAAGAGGCATAGAAGGAGGAGGTCATATTTATACAAATAAAAAACAAAAACACTCCTCTGCTATTTATGATACAGCCCCACTTCTAACCCACCTTTATTTGAGAATAATTGATGTAAAAGCAAATGCTTCCATACCAGAAAAACTCAATGCAGCTGTAGTCACAACACTAGAAAAATATATCAAAGTAGAAAAAAAATAGTTTTCACAGGAGGACAAATATGAGTGAAAAGGACTAAAAAATAAAAAATCTTCCATCTTAGAAAATGAAGGATAAAAAAGATATTTGTTTAATCTTAAAAAATTCTAAAGGATATGGATAACATGCCTGAAGAATTGTTTTGGCACACCAGAATCAATACCTGGAGTACTCCTCTAAAGCTTTAAAATAGAAGGATCAAGACAATTAAGAAGAGGGATTATTTCAGACAGAGGTAGAGTTACCCACACTCTCACAGTTGCACAGACTGACATTAAGAGCCATGTGAAGAATACTAAATAAAAAGTTATAGATGACAGAGCCATAATACATTATTAATCAAAACTAAGATGTTTTCAGTGATAGAACCATAACCTTCTCAACTTTCTTGAACTCACTGTTAATAGAAGAAAAAGAAGAATATATATTCAGTGAGAAGAAAAAAACACAAAAGATTATTATGTGTCTTCTATGTATTAGGCATTCTACTAGGTGGTTTCACAAGGTCATTTCATTTACTCCTCATAGTAACTTTTGTAGATGCCAAATGTGAAAATCGGTACCTTATTTAAGTGAACACAAGATGAAGAAACGGATCTAGGATTTGTGTACAGATATCAATACTTTCTTTTCTCTTTCTTTCTTTATTTCTTTTCTTTTTTTTTTCATTACCATACTTCAAGTATTTATTCAACAAATACTTATCAAGCATCTACTATGTGCCATTTACTGGGAACACGTTAGCACATAGGCAACAATCTTCCTGACATTGTGGGGTTTACATGTTAGAAAAATAAATCTATAGTTAAATATGAATTAGAGAAAACTGTTCTGAAGAAATACAAAGCCAGGTGGAGGGAAACAGCAACAAAATTAAGGAGGTGGTAGAAGTGATATTGTAAGAGTGCTAGGCCATCAAGGCCTCTGTGAGAAGGTGACATTTTAGAGATCTGAGCAGAGTGAGGAAGTGAGAGACAGGACTTTGCCAAAAATCCATTCCCAGCGGAGGGAACAGCAAGTGCAAAGGCAGGGAGGCAAGAATGAGCTTGACATCTTCAACAAACAAGACACTGTGACTTGAGAAGAACAAACCAAGCAGGGTTTGTAACAAAGTTTTTCATAGAGTCAGTAGACAGGTGATAATTGAAGCCATGGATTTACTCATCTATAAAAGCAGAGACTTGAATATTTAAAAGATAAGTGAAGGAGGATATGCTGGAAACAGAGATTGAAGGAATGGTCAGAGGTGTTGTAGTAAAATCAGCAAAGAATGATGATAGATAACAAGAATGGAGCATTTCTGAGAGAAGGATGGGAACAATTGTGTTAAATGTAGCTGACAGGTAAGATGAAGACCAAAAGATGCCCATTGTGTTGCTCAACATGAAGATAATTATTTTGGTGATTTGCCAGCAATTCAATAGAGAAAGAATAGCCTTTTCAACTAACAGTACTAGAACAATTGGACACCCATCAGCAAAAAAATAGACTCAGCCTAAACCTCACACCTTCTAAAAAATTACCTGAAAAATTGATCATGAATTTAAATGTAATACATAAACTATAAAATTTCTAGAAAAAAATAGGAGAAAATCTTTGTGATCTGGAAATAAGCAAAGAGTTCTTAGATGTTAGACCAAAAATCCAACACATAAAAGGAAAGATCAATAAACTGGACCTCATCATCTATAAAATTAAAAATTTTTATTGTTTGAAGATCTCTTCACAGGATGAAAAACAAGTTGTACATGGGAATAAAATATTTGCAAAGTCATGTATCAGACAGAGAACTTATATCTAGAATATATAAAGGATTTTCGAAACTCAATGGTAAAAAAAAAAAAGGCCCAATTTAATAATGGGCAAAACCCCATTTCACAAATAGGAGAAGCAGATGGTGGACCCACTGTAATCGATTGAACAGGTTTCATGAAGCTGTAGTGGATAATACCAGCGCTGGACCGCCAAACAGACACCATTAGCTTTTTGTGATGAATATTCAGTTTTGGACTGTGTTTCCACACTTCGTCTTTACCTAACCATTGTGCGGAATGCTTGCGATTGTCAAAAAGAATCCATTTTTCATCACACATAACAATACGGTATAGAAATATTTCACCTTCATGTCGTGACAGCAAAGAAAGGCAAGCTTCCAGACTGTTTCTTTTCTGACACTCATTTAATTCATGCAGTACCCATCTATCCAGCTTCTTTACCTTGCCCATTTGTTTCAAATGGTCCAATATTGCTGGAATAGTAACATCAAATCTTCTGCTAATTCACGTGTAGGTTGAGATGGATTCACCTCCACCACAGCTTTCAGCTCATCATTATCCACCTTGGTGTCAGGTCACCCACGTGGCTCATTTTCAAGATTAAAATCACCAGAATGGAACTTCTCAAACCATCAAGGTACTGTGCATTCATTAGCCACTTCCTTCCCAAACACTTCGTTGATATTTCAAGCTGTGTGCACTGCATTTGTTCCACAATGGAACTCATATTCAAAAATAACACAAATTTTTGACATGGTTTCACAAAAATTGCTCTAAAAATCTTTTGAAAGATAATCACAAGCCACGATGTGCATTTGAAAGACTGATGATATACCTTCACAATAAATATAAGACAAGAACTGCCAAAATGAAATATCAGAGATATCAACTGTCAAACTTAGTTGAAATGCCCAATTAAGGAAATTGGACATTTCATATTTAATAACCTAAATAGTTTGGTAATGGATATGAAGAAGCATGAAAACAATAGACATTTTTAAGAATTTTGTTTTTTTAAAAATGTTACAACTTATAATAGTTTTTTGGGTTTTGTTTGCATTATTTCTTCACATTGGTAGTTAAACATTTTAACTTTTTTCTTTCTTTCTTTTTTAGAGCCAGGATCGGCTCTGTCACCCAGGCTGGAGTGCAGTGGTGTGATCATAGCTCCTTGTAACTTCAAACTCCTGGGCTCAAGCTATCCTCCGACTTCAGCCTACTGAGTAGCTAGGACTACAGGTCTGTGCCACGACACCTAGCTAATTTATGTATTTCTTCATTTATTTTTATAGAGACAGGGTCTCAATATGTTGCCCAGGCTGATCTCAAACTCCTGGCCTCAAGTGATCCTCCTGCCTTGTCCTCCCAAAATGCTGGGATTACAGGTGTGAGCCACTGCGTCCAGCCCATCTTGACTTTTTAATGATAATGACAAAACATGAACCGTGAAGAATAATATAATAAACATACATGTACCTACCAACTAGTTTCAATACCTCTTAAATCTTTTTCAAATTTCCTCCACATATTTTAATTTTTTTAAAAAGCATTAAAATTTACTTCGAACCTACTATATATACTTTCCCAATTCCGTTCTCCTCCCTCTTTCTCTCTCTCTGCGTACGTAACCATTGTCTTATGTTTGAAATTTACCGTTATCATGCACGTTTTTATAAACGTATTCTATATGTATATTTACGTAAACTAAATATAGTAATTTTTGGAGCAATGATTTTGCATGCTTCTGAACTTTATATACAGTGATAACACAAGTTCTTTTTTACTCAGAATTATGTTTGTGATTTATCTATTGCCATAAATGTAGCTATGAGTTCTAGAGATTTGTTGTACAACATTGGGCCTATAGATTACAATACTGTATTGTACACTTAAAATCTGTTAAGAGGGTAGAGCACATGTTAATTGTTCTTACCACAATATATTTTTTTAATTAATTATAGCTCTAACATTTTTTTTGGCTGTCATGATAGTCTTTAATCTAAATATATTGCATTAGATATTTAAGTTGTTTTGGACCTGGGGCTAGTAAGCAATGCTATATGACTTTGCAGACTTACTTGTGGGACCAGTTCCCTAAAGTATATAAATTTGGCATTTACAAAATCTTCAAATTTTTGAATTGCTTCTTTAAAGTGGTTGTAGCAACTAACAGTCACACCAGCAGTATTTGAGGGCTCTAATTTATCCACTTTCTCACCAAGATTGATATTGTAAAACCATTTATTTTTTGTTAATTGAATGGGTGCATAATGGAATTTTATTATTCCTTTTATTTTTCTCTCTCATTATATTTTCATATATTAATATATTCAAAGAAGAGGAAGTATGATTGGCCATTAATGGGTAATCATATTTACTCTTCTCTGAATTGCCTGCTCATATTTTTGTCCAAATATTCTTATTATGCTGTTTACCTTTTTTTAACTGAGTTTTTAGAGTTCTTTATATTTTCTGAATATGATTCTTTTGTTAATTATATGAAAGATCATGGATTATTTTTATACTTTATGACATTTTAGATGTTAACAATTTTTTTAATAGTAATGATTTCAAATTTAATTTTTTAAATGCTGTATATTTAATGTGCCTTGCTTAATAAATGCTTTGTTTTGTCAAGGTCAAAAAGATATAATTTATTTTCAAAGTTTTAAAGTCTCACATTTTTTATGTTTAAGTTTTTGTTCACATGAAATTGATTTATTTTGGCTTGGTGTAATGTTGGAATCTAATTTTATATTTTTCCCTATGGATGCCCTATTTTCTTAGTATCATTTTTTAAATAGTCCACCCATTACTCAATTCTAATATTTTTTAAGCTCTAAAGTATTAGTAGACATTCTGCTATATCAGTTGGGGTAGTATCACATCACTGAAGATTTTTATACCTCATTTGTCTATTCTGTTTTCAATATCACACTACATTAATCATTATAGCTTTATAGTAAGATGTGATTCTCTGATAGTTTAATTTCTGTTATCTGTTTTCTTTTTCCAAATTGTCTTTGCTTTTGACTTTTCCCTATAAATTTTACTGTCTACTCATTATAACCTCTTCCTTCTCCCCGCAAAAAGCCTTGTTGACATATTGATATATTTACATATTTTATAGATTAATTTTGAAAGAACTTTTATAATATTAAAATTTCCAATTCATTTACTCAATTTTCTCTTATAACCTTCAACATATTTCAATTTTTTGCATAACATGTCTGACACATATTTTGATGTATTTATTCTAAAGTTTTTGAAGTATCATACTTTATGTTGTTAGTATAAATGAAATATTTCTACTATTATATCTTTAATTAAACTTTGATTTTGAGATAGTTCTAGATTCATACGCAATTGTTAGTTGTAATACAGACAAATCCCCTGTACACTTTCTGTGTGTTGTATAAATAGATTCATATGGTATCTAACTTTTAGGAATTGCCTTTTTCACTGAACATAATTCTCTGGAGATTAATCTAGAGTATTGCATGTATAAATAGTTTGTTCCTTTTTATTACTATGTAGTATTCCACGATATGAATGACCCAGAGTTTGTGGAACAATTCACTTGTTGAAGGACATATGGGTGGTCTTCAGTTTTTAGCTATTACAAATAAAATTTCTGTAAATATATGTTTATATATGTTTCTGAGAACATGAGTCTTCATTTCCCTAGAATAAAGGCCCAGGAGTGCAATTTCTAGATTATATGGTAGTTGCATGTTTAGTTTTTAAGAAACTCCAAGACAATTTTTCCATAATGGCTGTACCATTTTATATTCCCTCAAGAAATGTATGAGAGATCTACTTTCTCTGCATCCTCATTAGCATTGTGTGTTGTCACTACTTTTTTTTTATTTTAGCCATTCTAATAGATGTGTAATGATACTCAAGTGGTTTTCATTTGCATTTTCCTAATGGATAATGACATTGAACATCATTCCCTGTCTTTATTTGCCATCTGTATATCCTTTCCATTGAAATGTCATTTTATGTCATTTGCCTATTTTCTAATTGTATTATTTGTCTTTTTTTTTTACTGTTGAGTTTTGAGAATTCTTTATATATTCTAGATACTCATCTTTTGTTGGATATACTGTTTAAAAATATTTTCTCCCAGTCTGCAACTTGTCTTTTCATCTTCACAATGAGGTCTTTCACAGAGCAAAACTTTTTAATTTTAATGAAGTCTAGTTTATCATTTTTTCTTTTTAATGGATCATGCTTTTTGTGTCATATCTAAAAGTTTTTTGCCTAGGTCTAGATTTCAAAAATTCTTCTATGTTTTTTCTAGAAGTTTTATACTTTTATGCTTTACATTTAAGTAAATGGTTCATTTTGAGATAGTTTTTGTAGGTATGAAGTTAGATCAAGTTTCAGTTTTTTGCCTATGAGTTGTCCATTTGACTTGATTTTGTGAATGGTATAAGATCTGTGTCTAGATTCATTTTGTTGCATGTGTATATCCAGTTGTTCCAGCACAATTTGTTGAAAAGATTATCTTTGCTGCATTGTATTGCCTTTGCTCCTTTGTCAAAGATCAGTTGACTATATTTACATGGATCTATTCCTGGGGTGTCTTTTCTGTTTCATTTATCTATTTGTTTATTCTTTCACCAGTACCACAATGTCTTGATTAGTATAGGTTTATAGTATGTCTTGAAGTCTGGTAGTGCCAGTCTTCCAACTTTGTTCTCATCTTTCAGTGTTGTGTTGGCTATTCTGGGTCTTTCGCTTCTCCATATAAACTTTAGAATATGTTTATTGATATCCACAAAATAATTTGCTGGGATTTAATTGGAGTTGCATTGAATCTATAGATGAAGTTGGGAAGAATTGACATCTTGACAATATTGATCTTCCTATGCATAAATATAAAATATCTCCACTTTAGTTTTTCTTTTATTTCTTTCATTAAGATTTTATAGTTTTCCTCATATAGATCTTGTATATAATTTGTTAGATTTACAGCTAAGTATTTTACTTTTGGGGTACTAATGTAAATGGTATTGTGTTTTTTAATTCCAAATTCCACTTGGTCATTTCTAGTATATAGGGATGTGGTTGACTTTTGTATATTAATTTTGTACCCTGCAACTTTGTTATAATTGTTTATTAGATCCAGGAATTTGTTGTTGTTGTTGTTGTTGTTGATGATGATGATTCTTTCAGATTTTCTACATAGATGATCATGTCATCTGTGAACAAACCAAAACAGTTGTATTTTTTCCTTCCCAATCTGTATACCTTTTATTTCCTGTTCTAGTTTTATTGCATCATCTAAGACTTTCAGTACAATATTGAAAACAGTGGTATGGGGGAACATACCACTGTTTGCCTTTTTCCATTTCTTAGTGGGGAAGCTTCCAGTTTCTCACCATTATGTATCACGTCAGCTGCAGATTTTTTGTAGATATTCTTTATTAAGTTCGGGAAGTTCCCTCTAGTTTTAGTTTACTGAAAATTTTTATCACAACCAGGCTTTGGATTTTATCAAATGCTTGTTCTGCATCTGTGGATGTGATCATATAATTTTTCTTCTTTAGCCAGTTAAGGTGATGGGTGGTATTAATTGATTTTTAAATGTCGAACCAGCTTACATACCTGGCCATGGTGAATAATTTTCTGCACACATTGTTGCATTCAATTTGCTAATTTCTGGTAAAGACTTCTGCCTCTATATTCATGAGAGATATTGGTCTGTAGTTTTCATTTTTAAAATGTCTGCATTTGGTTTTGGTATTAGGTAATGCTGGACTCACAGAATGAGCTAGAAATTATTCCCTCTGCTTCTATCTTTTGAAAGAGACTGTATAAAATTTGTATCATTTCCTCCTTAAATGTTTGATAGACTTCATCAGTAAACCCATTTTGGCCTGGTGAGAATTTTGTTTTGTTTTGTTTTTGTTTTTCAAAGAAACTATGAATTTAATCTCCTTAATAGTTATAGGGGTAAAAATAGTCTATTTCATATTGGATGAGTTGTGGTAATTTGTGTGTTTAAAGGAATCAGACCATATCATTTAAGTTGTCAAATTTATGTGTTAGAGTTGTTCATAGCGACAGTCTTGTAGACTTTCTTTACTCTTTTCCATTCTTTTTTGTTTTTTCCTCTGACTAGGGCTATTTCAAAAGACCCGTCTTCAAGTTCAAAATTATTTATTCTGCTTGATCTAGTGTGCTGTTGAAGCTGTTGATTGTATTTTTTATTTCGCTTATTGAAATCTTCAGCTCCAAGATGTCTTTTTTTTTTAAATAATATTTAACTCTGTTAAATTTCTCATTCGGGTAATAAATTGCTTTCATGATTTCATTGAATTGTCTATCTGTCCCTTGTATCTCAGTGAGTTTCATTACATCAATATTTTAAATTTATTTTTAGGCAATTTATAAATTTCCTTTTCTTCAAAACCAGTTACTGGAGATTTATTGTGTTTTTTGGTGATGTCATATTTTCTTGCTATTTTATGTTTCTAGTATTTTTGTGTTGATATCTGTGCATCTAGTGGAGTGATCACTTCTTCCAATTTTATAGAGTGGCTTTCATAGGGAAAGATTTTTCACCTGCAGATATGTTCTAGAGTGTTGATTAGGTGGGATTCTTTGGCTTTGGTTCTGGGTGGTAGCAGCCTCCCTGCTGGGTGGGGGTGGGTGCACTGGGTTGTTCTATGCATTGAGGATGCACTGGGGCTGCTTCAACATCAGGTTGGGCACAGTCCCCCCACTAGGTAGGACTACCTGTTCATGGTGGACAGGAGACTTCATGGGCTCAGGTGCAAGGGTTATGGCCATTCTGCTGGTCCTAGGCTTTTTGTAGCTAGGGTCAGGGTACTGTAGTCACTGGAATAGGGAAAGTGAAGTGTTTCCTGGGCAGTTTATTCCAATGGGTAAGCTGAACTAGGGAGTGATGTGCTACTATGTGTGTGTACAGTGTAGTGGTGGTGGAGCCTCAGGGATAGGGATGTGCAGTAGCTGCTGGTCCCTAGAGCCTGCCCTCTAGCAATGGCTTTAGTCCCAAGATGTTACTTTACTGCAACAGTTTGGATCATGGAGAAGAGGAGACACAATGTAGGCTCCTTTGGATTAATGCAGTCATTTGAATTCCTGGAAGCACCCTAGACTGGGCTCAGGGCCTGTGAGGACTGCAGAGTTCTCCAGCAGCATAGACTATAGGTGTCTGGCGCTTTAATGGGGGCTGTTTGTGGGCCTCCAGCTTACTTTTTCCCCACCTGCAGAAAAAGTCCCTCCTGGTTTCAAGCTGTTCCCAACCAGAGAGACAAGGCAGCAAGAGAAGGGTGTTTTCTTCCCTTTTCTGTGCATCCATCCTGAGTTTCCATTCTCTACAGTATCTCTGCCATTTCCCTGCTGCACTACAACACTGTCCTTCAAGTGCTCTAGTTGAAATGTGGTTGTTTATTCACTGTTTTGGTCCTTTTCTGTGATGGGGATGAGTGTTACTACCTTTACTAAGCCATCTTGCTCATTGTTTCTTTAATTTTTTCTTGATTTCATCTCTCACATTTGTTACTTCATGTACTTATTGATGGTATATTGGTCTGTGGATAAAATTGACAGCTCTTCCATATTCTTTTGTCATTGTCTGCTTTACTAATTTAAAAATATTATCTTTATTCCTTTCAATTATTTGTTCTGAATGTAATTTTGTATAAAATGTATATAACCACACTTATTTTGTTTTCTTCTCTTTGGCTGTGTTATTCTGTTTTATGTAAGTCTTGTCAGAAGAGAATTACTTTAGATAGTTTTATTTTTAATAGGATCTGACTATCTTTGCATTTATATAGGGTGTCTATCCTTATGCACAGCAATCACTACCTTAACAAACACACTTGTGTAGTCTGCCTTTTATTCTTTCACACTTTGCTTTGGGTTGTTTTTGTTACTGGTAATAGTGATTCTGTTTAGTTCTTTCTGTCTTACCTCCCCCCACTTCTTTTTTCCCCCTCTCAGGGACTTTTTCTTCCCATTTTCTGTCTATATAAATATGAACAGTGCTTTTTTTGTGGTGGTTATTGCTTATTTTCTCTTCCCTAATAATTCATTATGGATAAGTATGTTGGAAAACTCTGCTACAATATTCTTCACTTTTCCCAGAAGGATTTTTTTGTCTATAATAACCAGTTATACAATTGAGTAGCCATTTTGACCTTACTTCACCCACCCACATGATATGTAAGATGAGGAATTTTGCATGTAGAATATGTTGAATTTTTCCCCTATGACTAATTTCCAAGTCTTGATTGGTACAGTTTGGAAATTGAGTCCCAAATTATAATTAAGTTATTATATTCTTAACCTCAAAATATTCCATTTTGATAGGACTCTCAATATTTCTGCTTGCAGATAAATTTACATTCCTAAGAATTATTTAGTTTTTTTCCTTCTTTACTCAATAGAGTTTCTTTTGTATCATATTATACCATTCTAGAGTTGTAAATTTCATTAGCTGGATTGGGTTTTATTTTTATACTAGCTTTGAAATATGTAAAGTAAGATATACATGTATAAAAGCATATAAAACATAAATGCACAGTTCACAGACCAAACACCCAAATAAATGCCGTCCAGGTCAAGAAGGAATATACTGTCAGTACCCCAAAAGGCCCCAATGTGTCCCATTCCAAAAATACTCACTTTTCTCCCCCAAAATGAGCAGTACCTTGACTTTGACACAATAGATTGATTTAATCTGTTTTAAAATTTAGTATGTATAAATGAAATCATTCAGCATATATTCTTTTGGAGCTGGCTTCTTTTACTACATATTTTAAAATTTATTCTGCTTATTGCATATAATTGTAGTTTATTCATTTTCATTCCTGTGTCCATTCCTGCGTGTGGTTGGAACATACCACAAATTATTTACCTATTCTACTATTAACAGACATTTGGGTTGGTTTTAATTTGGAGCTATTATGAATAATGCTGCTAGGAATATCTTTGTATATGTCTTTTTATGCTTTATTTGCATGCATTATTTTGATCAGATAATGTTACACACATATATATGTATAAATATATAGATACACATACACCCACACATATATAGACCTAAAAATAAAACTGCATTCAGCAGAAATGGGGAGTTCTAGTTGCTCTACATCCTCAGCAATATGTATTTAAATTAACTTTTTAAATTTTGGCCACTCTGATGGGTATGTAATTCTACTTCATTGGAGTTCAATTTGCATTTCATGGCGACTAATGAAGTTGATCAGCTTTTCATATGTTTATTGGCCAATATGATACATATCCTCTTTTGTGAAGTATCTATTTTAAGTCTCTGACCCAATTTACTATTAAGTTTTGACCCTTTCTCATTGGTTTGTATAGTTTTTATATATGTAAGGCACAGTCTTTTTATCAATTGTATGTTTTGAAAATATTTCTCCCACATTGTAGATTCCCTTATCTATCCCCTTAATGCTATCATTTGATTAACAGAAATTCTTCTTTTTTATGTATTCCTATTGAACTTTTTTTATGGTTAAGGCTTTCAGGAACTTTAAAAACATGAAATGGCCCATGCCACTAGGGGCTTATATTTAAACTGAGGAAGTTTTAATGATATACTTGCAAGAGTGTGATATATACACAAATGTTACATGGCATTAGGGTAGATGCTAGAGGAGGCAAATGGGAAAACAAGGGAAAACCCAGTGTGTTAAAATATGGTGAAAGAGATGAATTTTGACCTAACTTTGAAAAAAAATGTAAAATTTGGTTTTATAAAAAGGGAGGGCAGAATATTCAGGAATATTCCAGAAAAATGTGGTAGGAAATATAGAATAAATAGATATAGAAGGAAGAGGCGTACAGACTATAGACCACACTGTTTGGGCTCAAATCTTCGCTTTGCTATCTCTTCCCTGTGACCTTGGGCAAAATACATAACCTTTCTTTCACTCCATTTCCTGATGTGTAAAATGAGAAGGCAAGATTATCTAACTATTACCTACTTTTTGATATGGTCAAAATTGAAAGTAAAGTTGACTACATATTAAATTGTCAAGAAATGTCTGCTATTATCATTAGGAAAAAATAATACACATATAGAGGTCAGTATGAATTAGAATACTGAATTCCTATTATATTGCAAACACCCTAATAAATATTCTGTTTATAATGCCTTATTTGATCTTCACAGCAACATTATAAGGATAAATAATTATTTTAAAGATGATTCTACCAACTTTATTGAGGAATTGTATGGAGAAAAACATCATAAATAATGCTAGCTATTTATGGAAGGTCATTTAAGATCAGACCTTGAGTGCCAGAATGAAAAATCTGGATATGATCCATGCTGTGCTTAAGGATTCACTACAAGTAATGAAATGACTAATGAAAGTGATATTTCAGGAAAATTTAATCTAGCAAATGTTTATAGGATGGTCAGGAGTGCAGAGTTGCTAGAGGGACATAGGAAAGGTAAGAAACCTTTTATGTTGAATGAGCCTGACTTTACCTATGTCTTTTGGTCTGATGAGAAAATAATTTGATAAAGTTAAGGTATTCTATGTGACCTGAGTTTTTTACCTAGCCCATTACATATATTGTATAGCTTGAGTCACATAAACAAAGCTAAATAAAAAAAAAAATTATAAGGCCTATCCAGTGAAGTCTTTGGCCAATGTCTTAGTCTGCTTGGGCTGCTATAATAAAATACCATAGACCGGCTGGCTTAAACAATAGGTATTTATCTCTCACAGCTGTAGAGTCTGGGAAGTCCAAGAGCAAGGTGTGGCTAATTCAGTTCCTCATAAGGGACCTTTTCCTGGCTTATAAAGGGATGCCTTCTTTCTGTGTTATCACATGGTAGAGAAAGAAAGCTTGGGTCGGGTCTCTTCCCCCTCTTATGAGGGCACTAGCCCTGTTGGATTATGGCCCTGCCCATATTACCTCATCTAACCTTAATCACCTCCTTACAGGCCCTACTTCAAAATATAGTCACCTTGGTGGTTAGGGCTTCAACATATAAATTTTCAGTGGACACAATTGAGTCCATAGCAGTCAAAATAACTTAGGAACTACTTACATGAAGGTCTAAGGAAGCTCAAAAAAGAAACAATAAGTTAAAAACTTCTGAGGTTGACATTCTGCCCTTAAGCCACTGTACTTAATAGGGAAGATATTTGTGAGTGTACAGGGAGAGTCAAAGTCTTGAGACAATGGCCAGGGTTAGAGCAGAGGAATGATTGTCTTACATTGTTTTCTGGCCCAATCCCCTTACAATTTACTTTCAAGGGGCCCAGAAAGAGGAACTATAATGAAGAGCAACTTGAGAGCTCTGTCATTGGAAAAATAAAAGAACACCAATATCTGAAAGTAATATGTGACTTTGACTTCAATGATAATAACCATAACCAGCCACCATTTATGTAGCACTTACTATTTACAAGAAAGAGCCATGAAGTTATCATGTATTATCTCATTTAACTTTATCAGTTTTATGAGATTATATTAACATTCCAAATTTTCAGACTTGGAACAGTTACATAACCTGTCCAAGGTCCAATAGAAATGATGGAGTAAATTTAACCCTAGATATATTTGATCTCCTTGGTCTTAATCCCTGTGTTCTCTTCCCCCAGCAAGTGACAGAGTATAACAGGCAGGGGAAGGCACTGCCCCCACACAAGGTGGTGATGATTAGAATGGATGGAGTCTATCTGTAATGACACCAGTGTTGTCAACTATCTACCAAATTAGCAGCTACTGTTAGCCTCAGTGATACATCCAAGATGTACATATTGGTAATAATGGTATAAATGGAAAAAAAATGACAAAGATATATTGGCATTTCAAGGGCATCAGGGGGACAGCTCAATAACCCACTTTGAACTAGAAGAAAAACTCTTTGGATAAAGATTCATGAGTTATGCTAAACATGAAAGTCCTTTAGTAACCTTGCTTCTACCAGCTGATTGTGCCTAAGGTAAAAGTGGTGACGTATACTTGACCTGATGGCCTTCTCCATTATTACCTCATTAAAAAAATTATATCAGTTGTTTATTCACCTATGGCAGAATTTCAATAACATGAAAAAGAAAAAACTTCTTTGTACTTGATAAATATGTCTTTCTTTCTTTTTTTCTTTCTTTTTTTTTTTTTGAGACAGGGTCTCGCTCTGTTACCCAGGTTAGAGGACAGTGGATTCATCATAGCTCACTACAACCTTGAACTCCTGGACTCAAGCGACCCTCCTGCTTCCGCCTCCCTAGTAGCTGGGACTACAGGCATGTGCCACCACTACAGACTAATTTTTTCTATTTTTGTGGAAACAGGGTCTCACTCTTGCTCAGGCTAGTCTCGAACTTCTGGCCTCAAGCGATCCTCCCACCTCAGCCTCTTGAAGTGCTAGGATTTCAGGTGTGAGCCACTGCGCCCTGCCTTGATAAATATTTCTCATATTTTAGATATGCTTTATTGAATTCATGTACTACATAAAACTGATTAAATAACAACTTTTATTAAAATTTGATTTTGTTCCTGATTGATAGTAAACACTACAGAGATATTTGTCTGCTATATTTTTTATGTTCTAATTTAATGGTAAGTAGTAGGTGTAGTTAGAATTAGAATACAATCTCCTCATATGCTCAGGTAATGAGATCAATATAAAAATTAACAGCATATGTAGTGAATAGCCTGGATGCCAGTGGACTTTGTTAGAGTCATAGTTATATTCCATAAAAGCTTACGTCATGATAATAAATAGCACTGTCAACAGCAGTTCACCTAAGTCTGAAGTTCTCATCAGATAATTTGGAATACCAATGAAGTGCTTATTTGTATTGGATTTCAGAAACTTCCTATAGGAAAATTATAAAAATAACTTCGTAGCTAGAGAAATATTAAATGAACCAAACAATGTTGTATAATCCATTAATCTTGCCTGGGAAAAAAACCCTGTTTTAATTAATTTAGGTTTGGTTTATTCCATTGCTTTGTTAGACTAGTTGCATATATTGCTGTTCAAAATACATAAAAATTAGTGAAAATAATCCAGGCAAAGTGGCACATGACTGTAGTTCCAGCTACTCCAGAGGCTGAGGTGAGAGAATCGCTTGAGCTCAGGAGTTTAAGACCAACCTGGGAAACATAGCAAGACTCCATCTCTGAAAAAAAATAGTGAAAATAATATGTAAAAATATTGCATGGTTAAGGGATTTTTATAATGGTAATATATGCATTCCAAGTATACCCTCTCCTTTGTTTTTCTATATTTTAATAAAGGATTAATTAGATTAATGAAGTCAGTAGTTATTTCTCAATTTTTCATAAGCTTATACAAATGGCTTAATGTTTATTGAGCATTCATATTATGCTAAACAAAGCAAAGAGTCAATGAGGCCTTTTATTAAAAATAATTTAAAAATTTGATAATCTATTTTTACATGACTTTTTCCTTGACTACAGGATAGAAGTACCTGTAGTCAATAATAGTAGTGTTACAGGTAATTTTCACATGGTTGTCACAATGAGACACTGGATTGTTTTCTATCTGAGCCTATCATGTTACTCTCTTTTCATTTTTAATTCATCTGGATATTACAGCTTTCCAGTGTGATTCCTAGGAAAGTACTTCCAAACAAGGGTTATATGAAAACCAAAAAGGAGACATCTTAGTTATTTCTGCCCCACAACTTGATGCATGGATGCAAATTGAATTTTTCCTTACTTTTTATCCATTAGTTCATTGTGGCTCATCACAAGATCCAAGACTATTGACATTTTAATATATCAAATATACAACAAAGATTTTATGATCACCAATAGGGTAAGATTTTTTTACCTCACATAAAATATCTTTGCAAATGTATTCTCTTAAGGCAGTAGTTTACAAACATTAATAAGATTCAGAACATTTTTATCAAATGAGATCTCAAGTATAAGTTCAATATGTAAAGCAAATATAGTACAGTTGCTCTGATTAGAGGGGACTAGATTCCCGTTCATTGATTGCCCTCCCACACTCTCGCTAAGGAAGTCATTAAAGCTTAGAAGAGGCCCTTCTAAGTAGGACAGAGTGGAACACCTCTGCTTTAACTTGAGACTTGTGAACACCAGGATACTAGAATTCCTCTACACTGGCAATGCTTCCATAGATATAAGGTCTTAGGGTATCACTGAATTGATTATTGAACTGAGAGTCAGAGAATTTGGGCAAAAGTACCATTTCTTCTCTGCTAATAGCTTGTTGCATGGTCTTAACTTCTCTGTTCCTCTTGATATACATGCCCTCATCTATAAATGAAAAAATTGGTATCAGAACATTTGTCTGTGAAACAGAAAACATATATATAATAGATATGTAAAATAAGTTAAGTAACCCCTAAGATAATTATCATATTGTTACATAAATGGGGAAATTGAAATCAAGAAATATTTAATTCAAGGGAATGTGATGGAAATTGATTGATTTAATCAACAGAAAGTGTGTTACCTGTTTAACATTGAAGTGTTCTTTCTGATATCAATTTCTTCATTTATTTCATTTATAGCTTAATGCTCACAAGCTTAATAAATTCATTCTCTCAACATGCAGAGAATAAGTGCATTATTTGTTATATCCTTGTTGCATATATCATATATTTTATATATATATATATATATATATACACATATACAATTGACCCTTGAACAACACAGGGATTAAGGGCACAGACCCCTCTCACAGTTGAAAATCCACTTAAACTTTTGACTCCCCAAAACTTAACTACTAATAGCCTACTGTTGACCAGTATCCTTACCAGTAACATCAACAGTCGATTAATATATATATTTTATGCATTCATGACACAGCTAACTTAAAAAATTTTTTTTGCTATTTCTAGACTACGTGGTTTGTCTGTGAGTTTTTTCAGATTGTCACAAATCTCCAGAAATTTTCCAAAATGTTTATTGAGTGAACCTGCACATTTCAACCTATGTTATCCAAGGGTCAACTCTGTATATATATTGAGAGAGAGAGAGATTAAATCTGTTAACTGTTTAAGCTTGTGATTATTGTTATAACACAGAAATAAAAGTTACATGTTAAAAAATTTTTAAACTAGCAAAATCCAAATGTATGCTGATGATTTAATACAATCGATGTTGTTTTCTGATATTATATCCCTGTTTATGTCAATATGGTACTGACTGCTACAATACAAGTTCTTCAGTGTTTTACTGCCTGCACTTCATGTACTTGAAGATGCTTCAATATTCCCTCTGTTACTCTTCATTTGAACTACTGTGAACCCTCCATTTGTACAACCTACTTGATGTCATTTGGCCTCGGTTTAGTGGTAATACATTATTTACAGTTTAATTTCTCTGCGGCCATTAAAAAAAGACTAATTGGTGACATTGCAGTTGTAACTAGCAACACAAACAATAGCGGTGATGTCATGCAATAGTGCTTTTGTAAGGCTAGCATATACATAATCCAGAATAGGTTCATTTGTTTTTTCACTAACATAGAATTCTCCTAGAGAAGTTTTGGAGTCCGAAAATTTATTCCATAACCAAATTTGGGAAATACTGAGGTAAGTTGCCTAGGTAATGTAATGTCCTTATTGGATCTCAAATCTATTCTATTTTAGGGCAATGTGCTATAAGCCAGAATATCCAGGTTCTAGCTCCCAGTTTAGGGGGTCTCCCTGAGGGGGGAAAAATGAGTCTTTTTTTATTTTGCCCTTGAAGAAGATTAACTTTTTCTTCTATTTATTCATGTATAAAATGGGAATAATAATACCTATTCATCGGTTGTTATTAATATAAAGATGAAAGGAATAATGCATATAAAAGTACATTATAAACTGTAAAGACCAATAAAATACAAGGTATCATTAGTGCCTAGTAGCTCACCACATTCAAAAGGGCAGAGCTAGGGGAAAAGAAGAGATAAATAACAAAAGTAAGTTTTAGTTTCAAGAACTAGATATTGTAGAAACACTTTTGTATCATTCTTTCTTTTCTGTAAATTCTACTTTTACCTAAGTAAAACACTTTTACCTAAGTGTTACATTAATGCTATGGAAAGCATAAAAAACTTTTATTAACAGAAATTGTGTTTTAAAGTAGGATCAAAAATTAGGTAAAATAAATTATAATAAATTCAATAAAATTTTCTTTTGTCTATGCTAATGCAAACAACTACATAGATTTCTTTTTTTTCTGAAAGTAATTTAATTATATGCTTTCTTAACTTTGAAAATGGCTTGAAATATAATTTGCTAAGAGTATTTCATAGGAAAAGAATCTCAAGCTTTCAATTTTTTTTTTGACACAGTCTTGCTCTGTCACCCTGGCTAGAGTGTGATGGTGTCATCATAGCTCACTGCAATCTCAAACCCCTGGGCTTAAGCAATCCTCCTGCCTCAGCCTCCCTAGTAGCTGGGACTATAGGCATGCACCATCATGACAGTCTGATTTTTTCTATTTTTTGTAGAGATGGGGTCTCGCTCTTGCTCAGGTTTGTCTTGAACTCCTGGCCTCAAGCAATCCTCCCGCATCAGCGTCTCAGAGTGCCAGGATTACAGGCATGAGCCACTGCACTTGGCTTCAAATATTTTTTACTGGATACCAACAGATAAATCTATGAATAAGTATATATTAAAAAAAAAACCTTCTGTAAATAGCCACTAACACTATTGTAGAATTTTATTCTTCCTCCTAAGATTAAAGTCATTCTTAGTTACTTTTAAACTTTGTCTTAACTATTGTAGCGTTTCCTATAATAATAACTTAGTTTTTCTTTATGAAAATTGCATTCACAAAATTTGCATTTAAAAGTAAATATTTAATTCTTCTACCCTGACTATAGGCCATGCCAATTAATCAAAAATATATTGACTATTATTTGTCAAAGTAATAAATTAGGCACAAGTCCCAATACAACTGGTACACCCCAGTCAGTGACTTTCAGGTCAAGCAATATCCTTTTAGACCTCTTGCCAAGATGGAAGGTCTTTGTACTCCATTTAGAAATGAATTATGGGATAAAAAACATTGCACTTACTATGCTGAGTTAATATAATTTTTCAGAACAATATATTGCAGATAAAAAGTTTTACATGGTGTCCTCAGACCACATAGTTACAAATTATCTCAAATTTGATTTATAAAATAAATTTACATATGGTATGATAAATTTAAAATAAGGAGGTGCCTCATGTATCTTCTGAATTGTCTCAGGACCTAATTCAATTCATAACATCACTCAAAAAATGTTCTGTGCAAGAAAGAATAAACATTTGGGTTGTAATAAAATTGTTTTGAGTCAGAGTTTCTTAAGTGACTGAAATGCAGGCTATTGCCTGCCATGACATGTAATTTCAAAATGTTCAAAATTCTTTTAAAATTTCCCTCTCTCAGAGCCTTCTAGCAGGTAGAATAGGACACACAGTTGTGGTTGGACATTCATGTTTCTAGTTTGGAGTCAGAAGCCAAGAGAATAAATGAATTCTAGGATGAAGTTAAGATTTTCTAGCCCTTTAGTGAGGACTGCTATTCCTGATGTTAAGGTAGTGGCACAGCAAAAACCCAAACACAGAGACCTGTAAGCCACAGTTATACAGAAAGGAAAGATTAAACAGAAAAATATCTTCTGAGAATTAGTACTCTCTGCAGGGATAAAACTGGCTTTTATTTGAAAGAGATTTTTTTTCTTTTCTGTCATTAAAGCTAGACCAGACCATAAAGTTTCATGTGGAATAGTCATATTAATAAAGCCAATGAAATATGTGCATGCTATGTTAGTTAACATTTTTTAAAATGTTGATTTTTTTGCTAACCAAACACAATTATTAAAACCCAACATTACCAAAAACGAATCTCTTATTACACACACCCAAAACATTTCTTCAGAAAAAATAAACTACATGCATATTACAGAATAAAATTTGTCTAAAGCATTTAAATATATAATTTTAGAAGAAATTGAGTGGGGGCATTATTTAGATAATTTTGTGTTTCTTAAAACTAAGATACTTTTAAAATTCTGTGCACTTGTTTTTTTGCTGTTCCTTGGCTATTGGTTTTTGTTAGTCAGAGAAAAATGGCAAGCTAGGAATAACAAATCAAGATATGCTAAAAACATAAAACTTACTGAGTTAAGGTAAGCATTTTAGAGTACCTGAATAAGTCAAATCCAAGAAGTACTAACATTAAAAATACACAGAGAGTTTTTAGGTAACAGCAATTCAATGATTACATCTCAATTGACTGAGAAAAAACATGTGACTCCATGCCTTTCAAATATAGATTTTTTTGGAGTAAAAAAATACAGTCAGACTTCTAGGGAAAAAGGATGTGTTTGTTAATGATGGGACTATAAACCATATATCTTAAGAATTAAATTTTTTTATTATTGGATGAGGAATATTCTAGTATTTGATGAAAAACAAAATGATCCTCTGAGTTTTGCTATACCATTTTCCTTTAATCAGCCAATTCCACATCATAAGTTATTACTTTAACTGAATATATTAGCCATTTAGTACTGTTCACTTTTTCCCCATTTCTCTTTCTCTAGTACACAAGGTACGATTGCACTTCCCCACCCTCTGGAAGTTAGGCATGACTATAGGGCTGGGACTACGGCAAGGGGAGTGAGGTCCTCATATCTGGTGCAAAATTTAAGGGAATGTCAGAAATCTCAGTTACCAAGAAAAATAATATTTCATGCAATATTTTAAAGAATCAAAATCAATGCAAAAAGTCCAGGATGATCAAAATATCAAAGCGCAAATAAAGGCAGGATCAGAATTACTGATTTTTCCTTTTGTTTTAGGCTGCAACATGGCTGAGTTTGGCTCTGTACTGATTAATGAATGAGTGATATCTAATCATAAAATGTGAATTTAAAACCATGCTCATAGTGAGAATCAATTATTGGCTATGCACATGTAACAAAAAGTATTAAAAGGATAGAAGCACACTGTCAGTCTAACTTATTCAAATAAGAATATATAATTCCATTGAATTATTACTCAATGCATTGACAATTTAATGGATTGCTACATGACTGCTATATGTTTACATAATTATTTGCAAATAGAGATCTTTATAAGGGAAATCCATTTAAGAAGCAGGAAATTCTTCTCACATACAGATTTGATCAGGCAGCTATTTATTCAGATTGTATTGATTTATTTAATGGATTAATAATTGAGCATCTCTCATGCTTAATTAAAACTTCTAAAGAGTGTAAGAAAAGTCCTTGCCTTTAAAAGACTTACAGTCTTATTGGAAATAAAGATACACTCAATGTCCTATCCAAAAAAGGTGGAGTTTTAAGAGTTTAATAAGTTAGTTGTTTGGAACTTAAAGTGCATTCTCACCACAGAAACATGATTAGAAAAATAATTGGTTTCTGAAGCTAGATTTTAAGCCACACTAAACCAAAGCACATTACTAGAAAAATTACTAGTGTGCACCCACATTTGAGTCTTCTTTCCCTCCTGAGCACACAGAAAGACTAGACACCCTATCTCTCTTGCAATAATGTGAGACCACGTGATTAGTTTAGATCAATGGAATGTGACAGAAGTGATATATGAAAAGTAGTGGGATCTCAAATATAGCACATTTACCATTTGTGTTGCCTGGAAAACAGGGATCTCTCTAATAAGAAATGTAGTGTGTAGAAAAATGCACCATAGAGAAGTCTTCTTGGTGAAAATAATCAACAGCTCTTAAACAGGGGGTGATAAGATGGTGCCCCACACACAGAGGCAGGGAACTTAGGCAAGTTGTCTACACAATAATATGTATCCTTGGGGACTGATATAACTGTTTCAAGACTGAATATAAAATATGGCAAAACCAACAACTCTATGGAGCAAATTTGTTGGGAAGCATCATAAATACATGCTGTGAAAATCATACTATGTTTATATGTTTTCCAATTACTAGCTTTATCTTTTTTAAAAGTTAGAAGCTAGGTAAATCTTTTAAAGGTTCTCATCTATTTTACCTGCCCTAAATGAAATCAGAGGGAGAATTTACATTAATGTTTAAGCCACACTGCTAAAAGGAAACAGTACATCCCTATCTGTGGTAAGCAGCATTTTGTTGTCTCTGGAACTGAATCAAGGGAAAGTAAAACTCAGAGATTCTTAGGGACACCATCAGAAGACTCTCCTTTTAGGGAAAAACCTTGAAGGCTCTGCATTCTATTTATTAGTTAGCATAGTTTTGGTTGGACATCCCAAATTAAAAAGAAGGCTGAGTCAGAGCAGATTCTAATATTTTAATCCCAAATGGTAAAAAGAATGATAGCATCATTGACAGGTACAGAAGATTGGAGAACATTAGGTGGAAGATGAAGAGTTGTGATTTGGATATATTGAGTTTTAAATGATGGTGAGATAACTTATCAAGTACTGATCATGTGCTGGGTTTGCTTGTGCTCCGTGCTCAGGTTTCCTTAGCAAATTCTGGGTTGACAAATTGGAATCAAGTATAAATGATTATAGTATTTAATAACATGTGCAATGTTCCATGATGACACAGAAGAGAAAATAGATAACTAACTGTGATGGCCTCACATGCTTCAGTGCGAATGTAATATTTGAGTTTTATCTAAAATGATAAGTATAAATTTGCCAGGTAAACTAGCAGGGACGAGATGAAGGCAAGGATATCCAAAGACAGTAAACAGCGAAGTTCTAAGTACATAAAATCACATAATATATTTGGCTAACGAAAAGTAATTTTGTGTGGGGTGAGAAGAATAAAGTGCATAATAAAAGGTAACCTTGGAGAAGGTGGCTTGCAACATCATCAAGCATGTCTGGGCCATGAAATGGAGTGAGCCATGAAATAGATTTTATTCTATAAGCATAGTGGAGCCATTATGAGTGTTTAAGAAGAGGAGTGATTGATCCAGTTTATATTTTAGAAAGATCAATGTGACAAGGCAGTATGAAGAATTGGTTATATAAGGACAAGATGAAATGTAGAGAGAACATTTATGAGGCTTTTAAAATATTTCAGGTGAAAAATGATGAGAACCTAAGAAATCTGTATCAGTGTGTATAAAAAAAGAGGGGACAAATGCCAAAGCTATTTAGAGTATAAATTCAATCTATTTTGATGACATCATAGGTATAGTGCACTAATTAGGATGGCTTGAGATGAGAAAGGAAGGATGTAGTTTATGAGTCAAAGGGCAATATCTAGGATGACAGTTTTCTAACTTGGAAGTCATTCTGTCCCATTAGTCATTCATGAGGTCAAGTGGAGGGCCTACTGATCCGTAACACGTACCGGTTGTTACCACACACGACCGTCAACTTGCATTCCCTATTTCTATTCTGTCCCTGCTCACAATGATTATGACAAGGGTTTCTTGAAGTCTCAGAATTGCTAGGGGGCAGGTTAGTTGTGTTATAATTGACGAAAGTACTAAGAGATCCAAGAGAAGGTCCCTATCTGAAAGAACACAGGGTTTTCTCTTCAGTCCATGCTTCTAAAACTGAGTACAGTGACATTAATCTAGGTGTTGCTGTGGGAAAAGTTAGGTTCCATCTCTGTTGCTCCACCTTGTTTCAAAGCAGGTACCTGAGAGGGGCACGATTCTTCCTCCAGCTTGTGGTTGCCAAGGGACTAAGTCCTATCCAGTACATTCTAGTTCTTTCCTCTTCTATTTTCTTTACACTACTCAAAATGAAAGTAATTATTTCATTTTGCCTTTTCAAAAAAAGAGAATTTATTAGATCAACAAAAAATTATAATAAAATAGCTATAAAATACTCATGCATGATGAAGATGAAAGCTCTGTTGTTCCCCTTATTTAATGGTTTACTGGGCTTGTTCTTAGAAACTCTTGAGAAAATAAAGAATATGAAATATTTTATTCACTTGTAACCCCAACTTTGTTTTTGGAAACATAGTTCAAAAAGCAGTATTCATAGAGTTCTTAATGCCAGTGGAATAACACCTCAAGTTTGATGGCCCAGAAGAAAATTTCTATAAGATTTGATTTAAATGTCCAGTAATAGAGATCAAAAATCCCAATGCTCATGAACTCTATGACTTGGGCAGACACGCAAGCTACTTTCCCACTTCCTAGGAGATATGAAGTTTTCTTATCAGGCTCTGCAGGTGCTATAGGCTGAGTATGCAACCAAAAAGAGCATTAACAATTTTGGGATGGAATGGGAGAATAGTAGCTGGTAAGAGATCATGGAAATAATACAAGGAGATGAAAAGCAAAAATGACCACAGGACATCAAAAATGAGGGGAAAAGATACCAAGAAGATACTGAGGCTGATTATAGTTTCAGGCTCATAAAACAAAGCTCAGAATTCACACATCCTCTTAATAAATTTCAAACAGCCATTCTTCCATTACATTCACGCTAGTTTTTGTACAAAACCAGTTCTCATAATTATTGTAGAATTTTTATTTAGTAGGGCCAAAATGTAAAGTGTGCAAGTGCTGGGGCAAACATTCATAAAGAGGGTAATGTTCCTTTATAAATGCAACAAATTGGTGTGTGCCGTTTAGAGAAAACCAGGTGAACAGTAGGTCTAGTTTAAGTTAAACTTATTGAATTTTAGATGTCTATGAAATATTGATGGAAATATCTGACAGAGAGTGGTAAATATAAAATTCCGAGGCTTAATAATCAGAAACAGGGACTGAGAAGAACATGGAGAAAGAATGTTCTATGAAAATCAAGGAAAAAATGCATTTCAAGAATAAGTAAATTTGTCCTCTATTAGCGAAAATGGAATAGCTCTATCTGTGATGTACTATTCATCTTTGATAGCTCTTACTTTTATGTTAATCTTACCTGAACAATGTACTGCTTTTCTCCCAGTGTAACTTCTCCTACTTCCTGAAATACTATATCATTTTAACATCCTAACACCTCTTTTTCCTGATTTCTTAATTATTTCTCTAGTCCTTTCTTAGTAGTCTCCTGTATAAATTTATTCTTCTATTTCAGCCATTAAATATCTGAGTTCTTGAAACTTTGATTGAAATCCCTCTTCCTTCATTGCCATTTTTCTATACTCTTTCCTCCAGGCAGTATAAACATGCATAAGTCATAGTAGCACCAACGACTACAATTGTACCACTATAATCTGCAAAAATCACCCAGTCCATATATCCACTATCAAAATCACATCAAATTCAATGTGCTCAAAATCAAATCCATGATATTCACTTTTCTGACATGGTCCTTTTCCAGAGTTTACTATCTCATTGAGTGGTACCAGTATACAAACCAGAAACCTAAGCATCTTTAAAGTACCTCTTTTCCACAAAACCCATGTCTAACCCATGACCAAGACCTGTCATATCTTATTTATTTATTTATTTTTGCGAAATTTCTTAATTACCTCTTTCATCCATCCATTTTTGTTTTTTTTTCATTTTCACTGTTTTCAAAGTCCAAACCATAGCCAAGTCCTACCTGGCATATTGAGGTAGCCTTTTAACGGGTTTTCCCTCATTCATTCTGTCCTTCCCCAATCTGCTGTACACACTACAATCAAACTGAGCTTGAAAAAGACAACTATGATCACGTCATCTCCATTGAAATCCTAAAAATCTCTCATTGCTCCTAGGATTAAAAAAATTACTTGGCATAAAATGTCCTAATTCTCCAATCTCATTTTGCAATGTTCTATCCCTCTAACCACACGAGCTTTCTTTAAATTTCTTCAACTTTTCACATGGCTTTGTGCACATTGTTTTATCCTTATATACAAAAATGTTAAACCCGTAGTTCCACCTCCTCCCTGAACTTGAATTAGCTGCTACTCTTTTTGTGGTAGATATCAACACAAGAAACACATCATCAGAAAAAAACACTCCTGAACCACCAGTGTAGGTTACATTTATTTGTTAGAAGCTCTCATAACTCCTTCGTTTTTTCCAGGGCAATTTTAACTGTTTGAGATTATTCATGCATTAGTGTGATTTTTTGATTAATGTTCATGTCTTTCTTTGAATTGTAAGTTTTCTAAAATTAGGTACCAAGTTTATTTAGCTTACCACTGTGTTTCTATCATTTTATAGAAAAAAATAGGTACCTACCTGATTTTTGTTACCACTGAAATTAATACTTGAAGCTGAAGTCTAGATGAGTTATGACATAAAGTTCTATATAAGTCAGATAAAGCTTTTATGTTTGTATACCTGTTATTCATTAATTTATGAAATATATTTTAGGTGCATGCTATAGATAAGTGTTATGTATGTACTCAGTGTATTTGTTAATGAATTAATGGATAATTAATTAATATAAGAATGAGTAAAATGCAAGTGTTAAGAGATCAAAATCCTTCCCTCAAGGAGATTCCAACAGCACAAGCTTTAATCGGGAGACAGGAAAATGTTCTGGTTACAAGCACAGACTTGGGAATAGATTGCTTGAGTTCAATTCCTGATTTTGTGCTTAATAGCTGAGTCAATTGCCTCTCTAGACCTCTATTTTCATGTATTCATAATAAGGATGATGTTAGTATTTTCCTGATAGGTAGTTTTGGGAATTAAATGAGATAATACACATGTAAGAACAGCATTTTGCACAGAGCAACAGCGATTGAATACAAGCTGTAATTCTTAGTGAATATGACCTTGCCATGGGCTAAATTGTGTCCCTCCAAAATTCATATGTTGAAGTTCTGACACCCAGTATCTCAGAATGTGACTGTATTTGGAGATAGGGCTTTTAAAGAGATAATTAAGGTAAAATGAGGTCGTATGGGGTGGACCATATGACCAATGTCCTTATAAGAAGAGGAGATTAGGATAGCCATAGAGTGAAGGCCATGTGAAAACTCTGCAATAAAAGGGCTATCTACAAGCCAAGGAGAGAGTTCTCAGAAGAAATCAACCCTGTCAACACCTTGATCTTGGGCTTCTAGCTTCCAGAATTATGAGAAAATAAATTTCAGTTATTTAAGCTACTCAGTGTGTGTACTTTACAGCCCTGGGAAACTAATACAAACCTTTTATGCTGCTATCCATATTTTAGCATGATATCACTAACAGAACGATGTTCAAGGAAGATATTTTAAGGTATGTGTCTTCCATGCACTCTTCCAGGTACTTAAGTGTTCTCTTTGGTTTATGCCAAACTCCCAGAAGGGTATGAACCTTGGAGATAGTTTCTTGTCTCTTGTAAAATTACCTTCACTGAGGTAAGCTTAATGGTATGCCTTTAAGTTTTTATTGAAAATCATTACAAGAAAAGAATTTATGTGTATTAAGATATAATTAAACCCTTAATGTCACAAATGCCTGATATACATTCCCTCATTCAAATCTAAGCTCTTTGGGTAAACATTAACATCCCTATTTTATAATTAATAAAACTGAGGCAAATAAAATGGTTAGTATTTTTTCCAAAATTACGGTGTTTGGAAGTGTCTGAACTAGAAGTCAAATCCAAGTCCGTGCTATTACTACTCCAGAACAATGGTCACTATCTTGTACATTTGCTGTGAAACAAACGAGATTGCACATTGCAAATTTTTATATGATATTCCATATTAAAACTTCCTCTAAAATTAAATGCAACAGACACTTTATTTCCCTGAGGAACTTCTTGCATCTTCCTTTCTGAAATGAATTGTAATTTATCAGTTTCCCCTCAGAAACTCAATTTTAACTCAATCACATCTATATTAACAAGTATAGCAGTTCCTTTGTGAGTTGCTGCCAATATTTTTTTGAAATCAATGATGTATAAATAAGCAAGTATAAATATGCACTCATACAGACGTGAAAACAGTCAATCTGTATCAGAGGAATTGATACACACATAATATTTTCTAATGCTAGTGAAAAAAGAGGTCAGTGCCAAAAGATAAGTTCTTATACATTGCTGCAAGATTAGGGAAGAAAGATTATATCTATCTTGAGACTTCAGAGAAGGCATCATAATAACAAAGATATACATATAGAGGTGGGAGAAATGGAAATTCCATATGAAAAGGCATGAGTTGCACAAGTTGATTGAAGAAGCAATAAAACATTTTTGGATGGAATAAGCAAGAATAGTAAAGTTATGAAATAAGATGTTTTATCCATGTAAAAATATTATGAAAGTAATCTTAAAATACCAGTAATTTGTCCCTTTAGAAAAATAGAAATGGTGTGAACATTTTAGAATATTATCAATTGTTATAATAGATTTTAAAATTTTCCTTGTTATACAAGTCTGCGTAGACATCAAAGCTTCCAAACAACTCAGTTTTGGCAGAGCTTCCTCACTGATACCATCCTGTTCAAATACATTTTGTTTTTGCCAACAGTCTTGGAACAATCAAATAAAAACGGTAAGTCCTTTCTTACTGGTGTCTGCAGAAATATGATCTAAAATAATAAATAAATTATAGTATTGTCTATTTCCATACCTGTATACAATTTAATCATATCTTAATTAATGTTAGCTAGAGAATGTGCCAAGAGTGGAAAAAATAAACTACTTATTGATACGTGTCAGGTCAGCTAAATTGTGATAACATGTTAATTCATTTAAAATTCTCCAATTTACACATATAATTATGCTTGAAATGCATACTTTTTTATATATCAAAAAAGATCTAATTAAATTTTGTTCAACATATAGAATTCAATTAATTTCAAAAGTGATCTTTATTTCTTTAGGTAAAAATATTTTTATTTCTTCTTAATATTATAGTTCACCCATCGGGTCTAATATCACACATTAATTATTGTATGATATTTATTATAGAGTTGGAGACAGAACTATTTGCTAAATCTTCCGATATTCTTGTTGTATAATATAGGGGCTGGAAACTTAGGCTTTGACGATGACAGTATAGCTAGTTCCTTAATCTCTATCAAATAAAGGCTGTATTATTTAGCACTGTACAACCAAGAAAACTCTAAAGGACAGCCACTCTGATACTTTCTCATATAACTGGTCATTCAAATAAACACTTTACATATTGTATTAAAAACTCAAGTCACAATGGGGCAAAAAAATCTCCTCAATTTTCACATACAGGCCACTGATTTTCAAATGAATTCTACCTGGAAAGGCTTCTTGATTCTGAATCTAAGGTGGTATCCTAACCACATAATTCTTTTTTAGACCTTAAGACAAATCTATACAACTTAAATCCATAATTACACTACAGGTAATTTAAACAGATATCTATTTTTATGATTTGCTAATAACAATACTTTCATAATATAGTTGTCCATTCTTTCTAGCAAAATTTACTAGGTAAGTATACATGGCTCACACTGTGCTGGATGCTGGGTAGATTTTTTGCATATACACGCCCACAGAGAGGTATATTTGTAAAACTTATACATACTATGTAAATACTTAAGCCTGATTATCAGTTCAAAGCCAAGTTATATTCACAATTATATTCAGGTAATCTGTATACATGGACTTAGCATGAATTTTGGATTCAGATATTAGTTGATAATATTAAATTTGGGTGAAAAAATGCAGACATTCCCAACTTATAATGGTTGGACTTATAATTTTTTGACCGTACAATGGTATGAAAGTGATATGCATTCACTATAAACTGTACTTTGAATTTTGAATTTTCATGTTTTCCCAGGCTAGCAATAGGTGGTATGATACTCTCTTGTGATGCTGGGTAGTAATAACAAGCCACAGCTCCCAGTCAGCCACGGCATCACAGGAGTAAACAACCAATACTCTACAGTTTACTGTGTTGTCAGATGATTTTACTCAACTGTAGGGTAATGTAAGTGATCTGAGCACGTTTAAGGTAAGCTAGGTGAAGCTATGATGTTCGGTAGGTTAGGTGTATTACATGCATTTTTGACTTACAATATTTTCAGCTTGCAATGGGTTTATCTGAATGCAACCCCATCATAAATCAAGGAGCATCTGTACTATATCAGGAATTTACTACTTATATCTTCCTTATGTTCACACAAAAAGTTATAAAATCCAAAACTTAACTATTTTTAGTACATGATCTATAACACCATTTAAAAAGGCTTGAAAATGTTAGCGTCATTCAAACTAAAGAGCCCAACTGTCATATATCATAATTTATAATAATCTAGGATTCCATAATCTGTATACACTGAGGTAGTTGCTATGTTTTCTGTAACCAAATCAACAAACAATCCTCAACTGGTAGGCCAGTGTCTTGGAAGCTAAATTAAACATGAGAGTGACATCTTAATTTGTTTTTTTTTTCTATACTTTATTTATTTGAATTTCTGGTGAGTATAGAGATAACATGGTTACAGATTTTCCCATTTGAGATAACAATGACTAGAACTATTTTTTCTTTTATTTTATACTCAAGCTACTATCGTTATTTTCTAAGTTCTTCACAACTCTAAGTAATTGTATGAATTGACATATAAAAATAATCTAGTAAAATGCCTGAGAGGTGGTTGGAGGTGCTCAATAAATGTTAGTTACCCAACTAATTTTAGATACCATCTTAATTTATCTTAATGTTTTCTTAAATTTGCTCATTATTATCCTTGCCCTATTAATAATATGACAAAAATCCATAAGTGCCTTTCTATACTTTCTTCTAAAATTTTAAAGTAACTCCTTTTTTTGAAGCAATCTATACAGAAAAATAATTTATCAATTTTAATAACTCTGACAAAAAACTTAAGTCTTCAGGGGCCTATAGTCAGTAACAGAGAGAGACGTGAAACAAATAGTGACAAAAATGCTACAGCAAAAATATGACAATATTCTCTAACCTGAAAGCTCAATGAAGTTTTCTTACTTAGCAGGGTTAACAGGAGTGGTATTTATGCTTTTTCTCCAGGAAGACAAAGGAGGTAAAAAAAATATATATATACCACAAATGTGCAGAAAGAAAGTGATGTATTACAGAATATGTAAGCACCATGACCCAGGTGGAGTCCAGGATGCATGTCAGGCAGAAGTGGGATGAGGCTGGATGGGCAGGCACATGCTAGATCAGGGAAGCCTGTGTGGCCACGTAAAGGAGATTTGATTTTAAACAGCAGGAAAACATTGACGGATTTTAAGGACGCAAGCAACATAAACAGATTTGCCTTTTAGAAACCTCACTGTAGCTCCAGCAGTGTGGTGCTTTCATTTAATAAGGCCCCTCCAAACAGAAAATGAGGGCAGTTTGAGAGCTATATAATTTACAGTGAGTCATATGACAGCTAGTGCTGATGCAGTCCATCAATTTACTGCTTTTTACATGGGGGGGAATGAGGAATTAGTGCACTAATGAAAACTACCCTTTCCCCCATAAATGCAAATATTGCATGGAGAAAAATTATGTCAGACTAATACAAATTATTTCTATGATGTCATCTATCTGGGCTTCAGTAAGTATTGATTCTGTTCCAGATGGAAATCAAATTAACAAGGTAAACTGATAGAATCTAGAACACTTCACCATTGAGAGAAAGAACATGAGATTAGAGGTTACTTCTCCCGCTTGAAAACAGAGAGTAAGGGGTAGGTGATTTTCCTACAGCTAGTGTTTAGAATCTTTACCCATAAACGTTTGATTGCTTACCTACTAATTTTTCATATTATAAAAACTTTATTAAATGTGATTGCTTGAAAGAGAAAAACCTTTATATTTTAATGTATATTATATAAGTAAAAGTACAAGGTGAACAAATGGAAAGCAATATATGAAGAGGAGGAAAATCTCTATAAATAAAAAAAAAATCAGAAAAGTTGAATGCATTCCTGGGGCCATGTAGATCCTCGTGTACATAAGCACATTAATGAATTAAGTTATGCTGCTATTAATAGTTTAACATGAGTGCATTTTCCTGCATTGTGGGAATGAATGTATGTAAAGAACTTAAATAAATCCCCTTAAGTTAGCATTTGCATCCCATGCAGAGAAACAAATTTATTTTAACCCTATATTTTAATAATGATACGTTATAAACCCTTACATTTCCTAACTCATTTAATCCTCATAGTAGCCCTGTAATGCAGAGACTATTGTCTTCCCATTTTACAGATGAGAAAACTAAGTAACTTACTACAGTTACTTGTAAGTTGTGTGGAGTAATTTCAAGATCTAGAGAAAAGTTTTTAGCAAATTAAAGTTTAAAGCAAACTAAAATGATTGGAAATAATCCTGGTCATCATTAATTACCACATTTGAGTGCTCACTAAGAGAAAGCCATTGCATTAGACAGATCAGAAATTTTGTAAAACATGATCAAAATTTGGTTTGATGTAATGCAGAGTAACTTGTCAAACATATCAGAAATATTGTTTAGCAGTGACCTGGTAAGAATGATTTTGACCCATATCATTTTTTGAAGAGAAAATTGGAAGAGACTGTTTCCAGCAGAATGTTCTTTATTCTCTGGAGACCTTTCACATGCCGACAACCAGACAGATGATGAAGAATGTATCATGGCAAAACTGACCTAAAACTTTAAATAAGATTCACAATGTTATTTTTATTTGCAGATGCTTTTTAGCTACTACACTGCAATGCAGAAAACAATGACTTCAAGGAGAAGCATGGTCTACTGTTTAGTATATTCTGTAATGTTAAGATCTACTGAAATTTGCTAGTTTTTTCAATAAAATGAATCTTCAGTGCTTGACATTGTCCCGCATCATAAATTCCTAAGGAATGGAATGAGGTTTGATTGCCTTACCTTGAGAACCTGAAAGTACTGCCATCCCAGGAAGTCAAAATCCTTGGGAGATATTTTATTATCATTAAGAAGACTCCAGGAAGTAGTATGTGGCTATCATTCGTTCATTCACATATCATTGTTGTGGAAAGCCTAGCGGTCTGTTTTTTTATTCTCAATCTTTTTATTCACTATTTATATGAAGTGACTTCTTAAGAAGACAGGAAGTTAAAACCTACTATAAAACATTCTACCTATTTTCTTTGTCCTGTATGATAGAGTTCTTATATGAAAAGGTTAATGTAATTAAAATGAATTGAGATAATTTTATTAGAGACAATGAGTAAATGTTGCTGAGGTGAGATGAAAGGGGTTGGGAAGGAGAGGAAGGAGTTGAAGAGGATGCTGTGCCTTTTGGTTTAGATCACTAGATGGATAGTGATGTTATTAAGAGAAAGAAAAAACCCTAGGAGAAAGAGCAGATTTGGGGGGCAGTGGTGAGCAAAGATAGTAAAATAACCAATGCCTCTTTGAGCATGTCCACTGAGATACAGTGTGGCGTGATGGCTGAGACGTGGGCACTGGAGCCGTATTGCTTTCATTGAAATCTTGGCTCCCACCTTTTTTATTTGTGTCCTGTAGAAGAAGTTATCAAGCATCTCTGTGCTGCAGCTGTGTCTCCTACAACCTGGAGATAGTAATTGTACTTATCAGAGTGGTTGTCAGATATAAATAACTGAATTCACTTAGAGTACTTAAGAAGAATACTGGTGAAGACCAAGCACTGAAGGACAGGAGTGGACCCTGAAAATCATCTCTAAATTTGGGTTTAGAATAAAGTGAATATGGAAAATATAAAAGATGACTTAAGCATTGCAGGCAGTAAAATTTCCTGAGGAGAAAGTGTCCCTCATGACAAGATTTTGCTTCAAATGACACTTTCAGGAGTTACTTTATATTTTAATTTTAAATGCTTTTTAAATCAGACTGAATAGCTATACAGGAAGGGATGGAAAGGGTCACGTAACATTTTTATAAGCAAAATGAAAAGCAGTTAGAAACTTTTTGGAGAAAATAGAAAATCATTTGATTTCATCCATCAGGACAGTAAGCATTGTCAATGGTAAAGGCAATTTCTTCACCCTATAACAGTGAAGGAACCCAGAATCGAGCAAAGGAAAAAATGAACAGTCTATGGGACTCTTATAGTGGGATTGATGCCTGTGACACAAAAATAGCTGCAGAGGGTTTGATAACAGGTAAAGCTATAAGTCTCTAGAGCATTACAAAAATCCATGAAGTAAAGGAGAAAGTATTCTATCTATTCAAATCTGGGAGCAGAAAACAGATTTGATTAAATATGCAGATTTCCACTTTCAGATTAGCTACACTCTGCTGAGCATCAAATATCATTTGAATATTAGGCACTTCCATTAAGCCTTAAAGATTTAAACAACTGATCTCATAGAATCAGAGAGTAGAATGATGGTGACCAGAGGCTGGGAAGGGTAGCAGGGAGGTGGGGATAAAGTGAGGATGGTTAATGGTGTAAAAATGTAGTTAGATAGATAGAATGAACAATATTTGATAGCACAAAAAAGTGACTATAGTCAACAATAAGATATATTTTTAAATAATTAAAAGAGTGGAATCAGAATTTTCCTAAAGTTGGATTGTTCTTTTCCTGGATTTTGCATATTAAGATACTTAATACATGTTGGAAAATTACACTTCTCTTATCCAGATCCTAGAAATAGCCTCCAATTACTCTCTCTGCCTCTAATTGTTTTCCTTTTTTTATACAACTGCTATTTATTTTTCTACAACACAAATGTGATCTTGCCACTTATCTTTGTAACAACCAACTATCACATTCCATTTCTGGGCTCTAGGTGGTCTATGAAACTCCCTGAAATTTTATGTTAAATTGCGTGAAATAATGCATTTTTTCTGGGTCTCTAGCTTCATCGAATTGCTTAGTAGAGCAAATATGTGCTTTTATATTCTGCTCCAATTTTCATATCTAGACTTATCTATGACCTATACCACACACCTTACACTACACACACTATAGATCAGAGCTTCTCAAACTTTAATGTGCTTATAAATCACCAAGATGGAGGAAGGGGGAGTGGGGATCTTGTTAAAAATGAGAATTCTGATGTCTTTGGAAAGACAATGTTAATTGTTATAATATACCGTGATAATAAGAAACAGTACCGTAGGAGCACTAAAAATTTTATTCTTAAGATAATAGTTTTTACATGCATAAAATAAAATACATAGAATTCGATGGTTCTAAGTTCATAGACGCCAAGTTAAAAACCCCAATGTCTTATCAAGAAAGAGGACAAAGTAATGGGAGACAATACAGTCCATGTATTCCCATAAAGTTCAGAAGGGTAGTGGCGAAAGGACAGAGAGGACTCCACTTAAGCACAGTAAAAGAGGGCAGAGAGAGCATGGGCAACACACTAAAGACCATAATGGACACTGTCCATGTTTCATCTACATGTGTGGAGTGAGGAAGGCAGAGCATAAGGACACTGGCCTGACCGCAACGGAGGTGTAGTGGTGGAGATGTCAGTTGGAAAAGTGCATGGGCCTGAAGATGAAGGATCCTGAATGCAATGTTTAGTCATTGGGCATTTGAGGAGAGAGCAAGATATTAAGGTTTCTGAGCAAGAGAAGTGCCATAACACAAATGTGTTCAAGAAGAATTCATATTAATAAAACAAAATTTAAACAGCATATTGCATTAATCAGATTTCAGTATGGTATGATCTGCTCACAAAAATCATTACTTCAATATATGTCACAAAATATTTGAAAAAGAAAATGTGTGACATTTTGATTTACCTTTCCTACTATGATAACAAGTGACCTAGCCACATTTATTCAAAATTCATGATTATATAAAAAAATTGGATCTTTATTATTTCTTTCATGTGTAAAACTAGTTCCTAGTTTCAAAATGCTTCAGGGAAGGGTGTGAATTGTAGTGCATTTAGGATGTGAAGCAAGTCTAGACTCAGTACTTGAGGAGTCACAGATTTTTTTAAAAGTACACAAAATAAGAAGCGGTTTAGCTAGAAGATAATAAAGGAGTTTCAGGATGATTTATAATTATTCATTCTCATTCCTGTTATATTTAACATGCAAAGGGGATAAGATGCCATTCCCACTGGGTAAAAATACTATAATGTAAGATAAATATCCACAAAAAGAACAATATATGTTACCTATAATATATCCTTATATTTGTGTCTTTAAAAACAGTTTGTAGAATACATTTATTTAACAGTCACACTGAAACAAGAAGACATCAAAGAAGTCAAATAAGGAAAAACAAAACTGAAAAATAGTTGACGTTTTATTCAATGATTTACCTTTCTTTTAGTTTCAACACTTCCTTCTGATTAGGTGCCCCAAATTCCTTTTATATGAATGTTGGTTCCCATCAATTTGGAGCCAGAAAACTAAGTAACTAGAAATTAAAGACATTTGAGCCTGGGCGTGGTGGCTTACACCTGTAATCCCAGCACTTTGGGAAGCTGAGGCAGGAGGATTGCTTAAGCCCAGGAGTTTGTGACCAGCCTGGGTGGTATAGCGAGACCCTGTCTCTATAAAAACATTTTAAGATTCACTGGGTGTGGTGGCGTGCACCTGCAGTTCTAGCCCCCTGGCTGAGGTGGGAGGATTGCTTGAGACCAGGAGTTTGAGGTTATAGTGAGCTATGATCATGCCACTGCACTCTAACCTGAGCAACAGAGAGAGATGCTGTTTCAAAAAAAAGAAGACATTTTGATATAAAAAATAAAATTACATTGGTTCTACTATGTATATTTTATTTAGTGTTTGGCTTAAAAAATCTCATGCATTTTTGCCTGCTGTATACAAGTGTAAATCCTCTCACCAGTATTAATTTTATCAATATTAATATTCAAAATATGCTTATTATGGTATAAAACTTAGAGTGAACACACAGAATATTTTTACCCATAAATTATACCCCAGTTTATTTCAAATTATTAACATGGAGTTAGTACATAGATAAAGTAATTTGGCTGAATTCAAATTTCATTATCACTAAGAATGCAGCAGTATTTATATCTTTCACAATATTGAAAAGCCAACAATTAAACTGAAAAATGTATGTAAGAAAACACTCTTCCTTCTGTAAGTAAAGCTGGGTAATAAATATATTTTCTTCAAAGTTTTCCAAATGCTTTACATAGCAAATGGTGTTGAATATGAATTCTTCCTGGGTATATAACCCTTTTTACTTATGTCATATAATACACTTATTAGTTATGGAAGAGTCAGTAACATGAGCTATGATAAAAGCATAAAGATGTATTGTTTCTTGTGGATACTATGTCCTTATTTTGACTTATGTGGAAAATGGGCATTATAATTTCAGTGTAGAGTAAGAATTTAAATTATTTAAATTTAAATGGTTTAAATACTTTTGAACACTTAACAGCAGACATCAAAATGTTAGTAAGTATTTACTTGTTATTTTGGTTTTAAAAATTGACCCTCAAACTACTAACATGTTAGATTTCAGCAAGTATGTGTTGATTTAATGCAGAAGCAGTAACAACAGAGTTTAAAAATTGAGTCTTGTCATGGCACCATCACTTGCTTTCTGGGTGCACTTGGTCAAGTTCCTTAACCTCTTTAAACCATAGCATCCTCAATTCTAAGATATTGTTACTAAAAATAACCATCTAAGAATACTAAAATTTATATGAAACCACAAAAGACTCTGAATAGCCAAAGCAATCTTGAGCAAAAACCACAAAACTGGAAGTATCACACTACCTGATTTCAAAATATACCTCAAAGCTATAGTAATCAAAACAGCATGGTACTGGCATAAAAGCAAACGTGTAGACCAATGGAATAGATAGAAAGCCCAGAAATAAACTCACATTTTTATGGTCAAATGATTTTCAACAAAGACGCCAAGAACACACAATGGGGAAAACACATAAATGGTGTTGGGAAAACTGGATGTTCACATGCAGAAGAATAAAATGGAACCATTATATCACACCAGGTACAAAAATCAACTCAAAATGGATTAATGACTTAAATGTAAGGTCTGACACTATAAAACTGCTAGAAGAAAAAATAAGAAGAAATCTCTATCAATTTGAACAATGATTTTTTAAAATATGACCCAGAAAGCACAGGCAACAAAAGCAAATGGGTTTACATCAAACTAAAAACCTTCTTCACAGCAAAGGAAACAATCAACAGAGTGAAAAAACAACCTACAGAATGGGAGAAAATACTTGATAACCATACATCTCAAGAGGGGTTAAAATCCAAAATACACAAGGAACTCAAGCAACCTAACAGCAAGAAAACAAATAGTTCAATTTAAAAAATGTGCAAAAGACTTGAAGAGACATTTCTTAAAAGAAGACATAGAAATGGCCAACAGCTATATGAAAAATTGTTCAACATCACTATTCATCAGGGAAGCACAAATTAAAATCACAATGAGGTATTACCTTGTACCTGTTAGAATAGCTATTACCAAAAAGACAAAAGATAAGTGTTGACAAGGATATGGAGAAAACAGAATGCTTGTACACTTGGCAGTAATGTAAATTAGTACAGTCATCATAGAGAACAGTATGGAGATTCCTCAAAAAAACTAAAAATGGAATTATTATGTGATCCAGCAATCCCACTACTGGATATATATCCAAAGATAGTGACATCAGTATATCAAAGAGATATCTGCACTCCATGTTTACTGTACCATTATTCACAATATTCAGAATATGGAATCAACCTAAGTGTCCATCAACAGATGAATGGATAAAGAAACTGTGGCATAGAGACACAAGGGAATGCTATTGGGCCTTAAAAAAGAAGCAGTCATTTGCCATAACATGAATGAACCTCAAAGACATTATGACATTTTGCGAGGTGAAATAAACCAGGCACAGAAAGACAAATAGCACATGACCTCACTCATATGTGAAATCTAAAAAAGTTGATGTCATAGAGGTAGAGAGTAGAATGGTGGTTACCAGAAGCTGGGAGTAAGAGGTGGGAGAATGTAGAGATGTTGACCAAAGGGTACAAAGTTTCAGTTAGGCAAAAGTAATGGGTTTTCCAGATCTATTGCACAGCATGGTGACCATAGTTAATAATAATGTATTGTATATTTCAAATACACAATTAAATTTTCTAAAAGAATAGATTTTGAATGTTCTTACAACAAAAAAGTATATTAATAAGTATATTTATTAGTATGATGTAATCATTCAACAATGTATATATCTCTCAAAACATCACATTGAATCCTGTTAATATATAGAATTATTATTTGTCAATTAAAATTTTAAATAAAAAATAGAAAAAAGGAAAAATAATTGGTTATATTGGATAAAATAAAATATAGTATTGAAATAAAAAAATAACTAACACAATTTTTCTATTTGAAGATTAAATGACATTGTCCATTTATAGCATTTAGCACCATGTTGATCCCAAAATAACATCTCGATGATTATTAAAATGATTTTTGTTTTATTGATTATTGTTATTATTTTAAAATTAAAGGGAAGGGGTTATGTAAATTTTTTTTCAAAAATCTCCGAATACATCAAGGTTCATCCATGTTGAAAAAAAATCTCCAAATACATATTGGTGAAGTATTATGTTATTGGACACAAGTTTTTTGATTTAACCATTGTGATAGCTTTTGAATTATTGTACCCTTTCTGTCTGCAGTGGTACATCTCACCACATCTTAACCCTTGACAAATGCAATAGTTGTTTAGTTGGATCTTAGCTTTACTGACAATCAACTCATTCTCTACACAACTACCAAAATGATCTTTTAAAAGAAGAATTACAGTCCAGACATAATTTTGTAGATTCATTTCACTCTGTTCTTATCTTCTAAGTACAATTATAATCCCTGGACAAAAAGCAAAAGAAAGTTGAAAGAAAATTCTAAAAATTAGAAAGACAAAGGCAAACTGGTTAGGAACCCCAGAACTGGAGAAGCAACATAGCAACAGGGCATCTTACTATCCTTCACCCAAAAGAAGAAAGCAATCCAGGCCGACATTTCCTAATGCCCAAACTAGCAACACAAAATGGCCCAGGGAGGCTAAATTTCCCTTGGCTCAAATATGAGTCGTGCCAACAACACCAGGCAAGCCCAGTACCACTGGCAAATGGGTTTGATCTGGAGCAACAATAAGAATAAACACCCAGGGGAAGGAAGCATTCTCCTTGCCTGTGATGCTGGAGACTATCCTCCCCCATTAAGAGTGGCCAGGTGATCCTGCCACAACAAGCTGCCAGGCCTGGAATGTGCTCTTTGTTCTTACAGGCTGAAGACACCCTTTCCCCACCTTGAGGCACCATGTGACACAGCCTAGGGAAACCTCTTCAGCCCCATAGAGCAGAACCAGCAACGACCAGCGGAAGCTGGTTCACTAAATAAACCAAGTGAACCAAAATAACAAGGCAAAAACTCTGAAAATGAAACTATCTTTAACATCACAGTCCAAACAATTGGTGTAGAACTGCATGCTACACCTAAACAGAGGATTACCTACTACAATAAAACATTCAAATAGGACCTAGAATCTTCTATTATAATATCCAAAATGTTCAAAATACAATTAAATAAAACCAGAAAACTTGACACAGCAAGAACTAGGAATATTGTAACCTGACTAAGAAAAGCAATCTAATGATACTAACACTAAAATAAATCAGATGTTGGAATTATATGGGAAGAATTTTAAAGTAGTCATCATAAAAATTTTTCTAGAAGCAATTACGAATCTTCTTGAAACAAACAAAAAACAATGTATAAACAATGTATATCAATAACAAGTAACTAGATAAAAGCAGTAATAAAAAGTCTCCCATCAAAGAAAAGCCCACAACCCATACTGCTGAATTCTATTAAACATTCAAAGAATAACTAATATCAATCCTACTTAAACTATTCCAAAAAATCAAGGAGGAGGGAATACTCCCAAACTTATTCTACAAGGCCTATATCACCCTGATAACAAAACCAGAGAAAGACACAACAAAAAACCAATACTATAGGCCAACATCTCTTATGAACATAGATGTAAAAATCCTCAACAACATACTAGCAAACCAAATTCAACAACACATTAAAGAGATTATTCATCACGATCAAGGGGGATTCATCCAAGGGATGCAAAGATGGTTCTACATATGCAAATCAATCAATTTCATGCATCATATCAAAAGAACAAAGGACAAAAATCATATGATCATTTCAATTTATGCTGAAAAAACATTCAATTAAATTCAACATCCCTTCATGATAAAAACTCTCAAAAAACTGAGTATGGCGGGAACTTACCTCAACATGATAAAAGCCATATATGACAGATCCACAGCTAATATCATACTGAATGGAGAACAACTAAAAGCCTTTCCTCTAAGATCTGGAACAATAAAAGGATGCCCACTTTCACTACTGTTATTCAATGTAATACTGGAAGTCCTAGCTAGAGTGATCAGACAAGGGAAAGAAATAAAAGTCATTCAAGTTAGAAAGTAAGAAGTCAAATTATCCTTGTTTGCAGATGATATGATCTTTCATCTAGAGAAACCTAAAGACTCACCAAAAAACTATTAGAACTGATAAACAAATTCAGTAAAGTTGCAAGATACAAAATCAATATACAAAAATAAGTAACATTTCTATATGCCAAAAATAAACAATCTGAAAAAGAAACCAGGAGATTAATCCCATTTACAATAGCTACAAATAAAATAAAATATCTAGGATTAAACTTAACTAAAGAAGTGAAAGATCTCTACAATGAAAACTACAAAATATTGAAGAAAGAAATTGAAGAGGATACACAAAAAAATGGAAAGATATTCCATGCTCACGGATTAGAAGAATCAATATTGTTAAAATGTCTATACTACCCAAAGCAATCTACAGTCAATGCAATCCCTATCAAAACACCAAGGACATTCTTCACATGAATAGAAAAAAACCCCTAAAATTTATACGGAACCACAAAAGACCCAGAGTAGCTAAAGCCATCCTGAGCAAAAAGAGTCAATCTGGAGGAATCACATTACCTGACTTCAAATTACACTACAGAGCTGTAGTAACCCAAACAGCATGGTACTGGCATAAAAACAGACACGTAGACCAATGGAACAGAATAGAGAACCCAGAAATAAATCCTTACATCTTTTCTTCAACAAAGGTGCTAAGAATATGCAGTGGGGAAATGACAGTTCTTCAATAAATTGTGCTGGGAAAACTGGATATCCATATGCAGAAGAATGAAACTAGACCTTATCTCTTGCCATATACAAAACTTAATTCAAAATAGATTAAAGACTTAAATCTAAGACTGGAAACTATGAAACTTCTAAAAGAAAACATCAGGTAAATGCTTTCAGGATATTTGTCTGGGCAAGGACTTCTTGAGTAATAACCCCAAAACACAGGCGACCAAAGCAAAATTGGACAAATGAGATCACATCAAGCTAAAAAGTCTCTGTATAGCAAAGGAAACCATCAAGAAAGTGAAGAGACAACCCACAGAATGGGAGAAAATATTTGCAAACTACCCATCTGACAAGGGATTAATAACTAGAATGTAGAAGGAGCTCAAACAACTCAATAGGAAAAAATCAAATATTGAACAAATGATGAAACATTGTTCTAAAGGTTTAACAAGGGAGGAGAAAAAAAAACCTTAACTTCTGGGTGGGGAAATCTTTCCCCTGTCTGTGGGAGGCCTTTATTAAAAAGTGGATCAAGACTGTTACCCAAAGTTTTGTTTCTTAGTTATTGCACTTGACTTCAGGATCCTCCAGTTTCTTTTGTTTTGTTTTGTTTTTGCCAAGTTGTGTCTTTCCTTCTGGAATTGTAAGTGAACACAATGATGGTAACTGTTTACACTGTGAAGTGGATATTATCACATAGAACACACCAGTGGCTTTCTCACTGTTGAGCTAATAATGCCTTGTGAATGCATGGTCTACGGAGAAACCCCTGTAGCTGTACCTGCTGATGCCATCTGTCTGCTGGAAAATAAATTTTGAATGTTTTTATTTCCAAAAAAGAAAAAAAAAACGGGCAAAAGATCTGAATATACACTTCTCAAAAGAAGATCTATAGTCCTTTGGGAATGCAATAGTTTAGGGAAAAAAGCATACAGATGGCCACCAGGTATGTTAAAAAATGGTCAACATCATTATTCATCAGAGAAATGCAAATATAAACTACAATGAGGTATCATCTCACCCCAGTTAAGATGGCTTTTATAAAAAAGACAGTCAATAACGAATGCTGGCCAGGATGTTGAAAAAGGGGAACCCTTATACACTGTTGGTGGGAATGTAAATTAGTGTCGCCACTATGGAGGTTCCTCAAAAAACTAAAAATAGAACTACCATATGACCCAGAAATCCCACTGCTAGGGATATATCCAAAAGAAAGGAAATCAAGTATATCGAAAAGATATCTGCACTCCCCTGTTTATTGCATTGCTATTCACAATAGCCAAGATTTGGAATCAACCTAAGGGTCCTTCAGTTGATGAATGGATAAAGCAAATGTGGCACATATACACAATAGAATATTATTCAGCCAAAAAGAAGAATGAAATCCTGTCATTTGCAACAACATGGATGGAACTGGAGAATATTATGTTAAGTGAAATAAGCCAAGCACAGAAAGACAAATCTTGTATGTTCATATTCATATGTGGGAGCTAAATATTAAATAATTTATCTCATGGAGACAGAGAGTAGAATGATGATTACTAAAGGATGGGAAGGGTATCAGGGAGGGAGGGATAAAGTGGGGATGTTTAATGGGTGCAAAAATATAGTTAGATAGAATGAACAATATTTGATAGCACAACAAAGTGACTATAGTCAACAATAAGTTATAGTATACTTTAAATTAACAAAAAGATTGGAATTGGAATGTTCCTAACACAAAGATAAATGCTTGAAGTGATGAATACCCCAATTACTCTGATTTGATTAATATACATTGTATACCTATATCAAAACATCACCTGTACCGTATAAATACATACATATAAAACTATTATGTACCCATAACATTTAAAAATAAAATTTTTTTAAATTAAAAAAGAAAATAACTGAAGTACCAGGAAACACCTATTGCTTAATAGATGGAATTCTGTATAATATTTTAATCTAAAATTGCCCCTTTGTGTTTTTATGATGATATTTTAATAAATAAAACTTCTGGGTAGCTAAAATTAAGAGTGAGAAATTGATCCCCTCCAAAAGAGTATCATATATTCCATATATTTATTTAAAGAAAATAATTAATGTGTAATAATACAGTCATTAATTCATGATACAGTAAAACATATTTCAATAGAGAGAGAGAAAATAATAGTCCTGTCACTACCACTTTAACATTATTTTCAGTGAATCTTCATCATGCACAGCAGTTCCTACCGTTTACATATCATAAAACACTTAGAAAATTGTATTTGTGTGCCACATGAGAGTATATGGAGAATTACAGCCTTAGGCAACCAGCCATTCTCCTCCAAAAACCCCAAGTCCCATCCACCCACCTCAAGACTGAAGGGATCAATATCTTAACATACTTTTAATTTTGTATAGCTCCTGAAAAGTTCTGATGCAGGGTGAAATTAAAGCTTGTTATTTTCTTCCTGGTTGGGAATCTCTCTAGAATCCGTTGTCTATCTTACAAGTCTAGCTATGCCTTCTTCCATTTTATGCTTCATACTGGGAGCTTCAATAATAAGAATTTCATGTAGTTCTCCAAACACACCAAGCCTGTCAGGTCCTCTGTACTTCTACACTTATTAATTCCTCTGCCTGGAAGGCTCCCTACACCTAGTCCATCTAGCACAGGCCTTTCATCCCTTTGCAAATGGGATTATTAGAAGAGTAAAACTCTGCTTAAAGTCTATGCCTAAATGTAATTTCATTTGTCAGATCAGTGTTTTGTACAAATCTCAAGTTTAACAATTATTTCACTGTATTCATTTATTTACTTGACAGGACTGTAACACCCTTGGATGCAGGATAAAAAATTAACTTTAATCTTTTTTTTTAGGGTTAATAAGGTACAATAGAGTCAATACATATTTGCTGAATAAATTCATAAATACTTGGAAGATATTTATAAAGTTTTATCTTTACCTGGCAGAATAACATCTTTATTACATTTTTGTGTAATATGTAGACTTCTTCATTACTAAATGAGAATTATAAATAGCCTCCCCATAAAAAGTGCTTACATTTAAAAATTTGCACACAATTGCTTTATTTACAGATTCTTCCATTTACCACCTAAGGACCACCCGCTGTCAAAGACTATGAACTATACAAAAAGAGCTCCTAAAATGGAAGCTGATTTTCATTCTGTTGGACAAACTATTAGTATTATTTGATATTTACAGGTATTTTTACCATGCACTAATACTAGACAGAATGTACTAAATAAAAAGTCTGTCCGAATTCAGTGTTTACGGTGCACTTAACGTGTGAAGATGACATTGAACAAAATTATGTAGTATGTGTTAAGGAAAAAAGTCAATAAATATTCAATAAATTAAAGATATTTCATACTCTGAAATAACCTAGTATGTTCTATTTTGAATGTGCAAACTATCAAAATATTCTGTCAAGTTATTTCTTATATCTTAGACTGATTTCACTCATCCTTGATGTTCCAAATATTTTTGTTTTCAATATACTGAAAAAAGATAGTATACAATTATTCTTCATGTTACTCATGACATATGTCTACGCCATAAACTGAATATAAAAAGACATTTTAAGAATTACTAGAAGATATTACAAAAGTAATTTGAACAAGATTCAAATTTATTTCTACTTTTGATAGTATCAAATGCCCAACTGTAACTATTTCATTATCTCTTAATATTTATGGGGCAACTGTGAATAAATTCCAGTTCTCCATATATATTAGTAAGAAACTTCAGATAAAATATTTTCTTTTTCTTCATCGTTATTTATTTGTTAGATTTCTTTATTAGTAGATTTTATTTTTGGATAAGTTTTAGGTTTGTGGAATAATTGAATGGAAAGTACAGAGTTCCCATACACCACCCCCCTCAAGCTTTCCCCTCTTACAAGGTTTCCCCTACTACTAACAATTTTTATTAATGTGCTACATTTGTTACAATTGATGAGTCAGTAGTGATAGATAGCTATTAATTAAAATTCATAGTTTATATTAGAGTTTACTCTGTGTTGCTTATTCATGGGTTTTGACAAATGTATGACATGTATTCACCCTGACAGTATTATACAGAATAGTTTCACTACCCTAAAAATCCTTTGTGCTTCACCTATCAATCCCTCCTTCCCTTCCACCCCAAGCCCTAGCATCCACTGATCTTTTTGCTGTCTCCATAGTTTTGCCTTTCCATAATGTCATATAGTTGGGATCATACAGTATGTAGCCTTTTCAGATTGGCTTCTTTAAATTAGTAATATGCTTTTATGGTTTCTACATGTCTTTTCATGGCTTGATGTCTCATTTATATTTATTGCTGAATAATATTTCATTGTATGGATGTACCACAGTTTATCCATTCACCTATTGGAGGACATGTTTGTTACTTCCAAGTTTTAGCAATTATGAATAAAGCTACTATAAACATTCATGTACATATATTTACATAAGTGCAAGTTTTCATTCAACTCCATTGAGTAAATACCAAGGAACACAATTGCTGGATTGTATGGTAAGAGTATGTTTAGTTTTGTAAGAAACTGCCAAACTATCTTCCCAGTGACTATACCATTTTGCATTCCCACCAGCAATGAATGAGAGTTATTGTTGCTCCACATTTTCACCAGCATTTGCTGTTACCAGTGTTTTGGATTTTTGCCATTGTGATGGGTGTGTAGTGGTATCTCATTAGTGTTTTACTTTGTAATTCCTTGATGACATATGATGTAGATTATCTTTCCACATGCTTATTGCCCATCCACATATATTCTTTGGTGAGGTATCTGTTAAGGTCTTTGGCACATTTTTTAATTGGGTTGTTTGTTTTCTCATTATTGAGTTCTTTGTATATTTTGAATAATAGTCCTTTTCAGATGTGTTTTGCAAATATTTTTCTCCCAATCTATAACTTGTCTTTTCACTTTCTTGACAGTATCTTTCACAGAGCACAAGTTTTAAATTTTCATAAAGTCCATCTTTTAATTTTTCTTTCATTAATCATGCTTTTGGTGTTGTGTCTAAAAAGTCATCACTAAATGCAAAGTTATCTATATGTTCTCCTGTATTGTTGTCTAGGAGTTTTATAGTTTTGCATTTTACTTTTAGGTCTATGATCCATTTTGAGTTAATTTTTGTGAAAGGTATAGGGTTTCTTTTGAATCCATTTTCTTGGATTCTTTCTTTTGCATGTGGCTATCCGGCATCATTTGTTGAAAAGGTTATCGTTTTTCTACTGAATTACCAGTGCTTCTTTGTCAAGGATCAGTTGACTGTATTTGTGTGGGTCTATGTACAGGCTTTCTATTCTATTCCATGGATCTGTTTGTCTATTTTACCAATACCACATTGTTTTGATTATTGTAGCTTTATAATAAGTCTTGAAGTCTGGTAGTGTTAGTCCTCTAACTTTGTTCTCCTTCAATGTTGTGTTGGTTGTTCTGGGACTTCTGCCTTTCTGTATAAACTTTTGATTCTGTTTGTGGGTATCCACAAAATAACTTGCTGTGATTTGTTCATTAGATTTTTGGTATATTTTAATCCCTTGGATTTTATTCTATTTTTAAAAATGTCTTCAATTTTAAAACCATCAGTATACAAAAGTCCAAATTATTTTTTCCAATACTGGATTAATCTTAACCTTTAAGCAGTTCACTGTGTATGTATCGCAGCAACAACTTGTTTGAAATATCAATTAAATATACTGCATAACAATTTATTCTCTATTACCTCCAGCCCCAATAAAGAATAAAGTTTGTCTTTTTTTTTTTTTTAGGAGTCTCAGTATTGAAAAAGGGCCTGGCTTGAAAAAAAGGTGTCACATACACACACACACAAACCAAACAACAAAACACCCTCAGAGTAGAAAATAGTAAAATAGCAGAGATGAAAGCAGACATTTAAAATCTTTGTAGTTCTTAAGATTTATTTGAATGTAACTTATTTGCATAGATACTGATTAATTTACATACAAATGTTAAAACATTTTATTAATTAGAACATAAAATCCAGATTATATTAATAAAATGAAACTAGTAGCATTCACATTATCATTTCAGTTAATTAGGTACTCATCCACCATGGTGTCAAATTAATTATGGGAAGGTCTACAAAAATATTTTACAGGATTGTGAAAAATTTGTACAAACTAATAAACTTAATATATCTATAAATTTCTGGCATAATATATATCATATAAGACTGTTCATAGGAAAAATTTATTGTGTGTGTACATTTTGTGTGTGGGTTAGTGTCAATCTTGGATCAATTTTGCAATAAAAGTCACCTTTAATAAAAATCTTTGTTTCAAGTCATTTATTCCAAGCAATATTTGATCAGTAAACTTCCAATATTTTTGTAGCCTTTGGATTGCCTGGGGAGTTCATGTGCAGAACATTTCACCTATATTGGAAATCACTATATTTAAGTCAACTGACTTCTGAAATACATACTTACTGTCTTTTTTTTGAGGTTGATTATAACAATATTATACAATGACTGCAGGCTCAGAGCCCTTTCCTTCCATTACCTTGTTTGATTCTCCCAACATGCCTATTCAGTTGGTTGTGCAGACGTTGTTGTACCTACTTCATGCATGAAGAAATGAAAGCAGAGAAACCTTGAATAACTTGCCCAAGTCTAGACTAGTAGTTATCACAGTCAAATCCAAGTAAATGTGATTCCAAGTAGAATGTTTTTCCATGACACTATCTCCAGAGGTGAAAGACCAATGAAAACTTTGCAAGCTAAATTTGAAGGTAGAAAGCTCCTCACAATTTTTATTTATCTTTAAAACAGAAAATTTCTAGTGTATATCTGACAATATATTTACTATGATTACTCTCATTTTATACATCAATGTATAAACATTTAAATAGGCTACAAATAATATCAGGAACTAATTAATACTCTTCTTTTCTCAGCGGGGTAGAAGTTCAAAAAGATAATAGTCTTCTCTGGTGGTAACCAGATATATCTTTTTGTGGATATTTATTTATTCTAGTGGCATCCTCTACAGAGGATTTGCTACTGTCATATGATCAGCTGGACATTCGTTTTCAAGTTCAATGTTATTGGAAGCCCTCAGGGGAGATGCCATGGGAAAAGATCAGTTTGGTTTTGAGCAACATACTCCAATGTTATAGGAATCCTGTAATCATGTGCAGTCAACACCATTAGTAAAAAATTCCCACATTACTAGGAAGATGCCATTATACACACATAAATATTTCTGAAAAATCAAACTTGTTGAATCTTTACTTACCTCTTTCATGTCAAAAATAGCACTTCATCATGTGCCTAATTCAGAACAAAATTTCAAACCCCTAAATTTGTCACATAATCAGCTAGCTGTTCTCTGGAATTAGTACTTTAACAGCTACGTTGTTTAGGTGCTACAAAGTGTTATATCAGTGTTGGTACCTAACTGTCTATTCTCATCCCATAATGCTTATGATAGATTTCTTCTGTATGCTATAATTCATTAGGGTTCTGCAAGATCATTTTACTTTTCTTGTGATTCTTGTATATAAAGGATATTAATATCATACTGCTGAACATTTGAATGAAAGCAGAAAGAACCCCTGATAAACCTGATCTGCTTATGCTCAGGAGAGAAGAGATTAGCCCTTTTTTATCTTCTGATAGTACAGAGAGAAAATTCTAATGGCAGCTATTGATTAGCCTTGCTGATAAACAATAAGCAGCAGCATTCACACTGGACTCCCAGCAGCAGAAGTCTAGAGGCAGCCCTCAAAACTGCGCTTCCCAGATTTCTTCCTTCATGTTTGTGTGCCTGTCCTGCCAATCCCAGTCCTGGATCATCCCAACTTTGTTTCTTCCACTTCTGCTCTGGCCCTTGAACAGTATTAGATCAAATGCAGAAATGACTGGCCAAACTTCAATGCAGTTCTTGCCACTCCTGTGCAATTATTTCATAGATCACCTGATAATTTCACACTGTCGTGATTTCCCACACCTTCTTCCTTCTCAAGTCTCCTCTCTTACTCTCATTTAGCCCCCTGTCTCAGCTAATTCCTTTAAAATCCATCTGGAGTGAATTTCCAAATTTCTCTTACATCTGCCCGTCTTACTTCTGTGTCTATATGTGTATTCACCTTTTCCCCTCTGGACAGGGAAAGATCCCACTTCTTGGTCTAAAGCTACCTCACTTGTAATAAATACCAGTTTTATCCCTCTCTCATTTCTTAGATAACTTTTTTTTCTCATTATTCCTTTCATTTTCATTAGCACATTTCCGTTCCCATTAGAATGCAGAGATCTCCTGTAACTTAATAACAACAATGAAACCCCTCAGTTAACATGCCTGTCCTTTCTAGATAATTATCTTATTTCGTTATAAAATCCCTTACATGTCTAGACAGTAGAGCTAACTGGGCCTGGGCCAAAGATCTGAAGTTTGATAGACCTAAGTTTAAGAACTTATGACATCAATGTTATTATCTCTAAGCCTCAATTTTTTCAAATACAAAAAGAACCACCTAGCACCTTGATCTACCTACCATTTTAAACAGTCTCCTAGTTTGGCCCATGCTTGTTAATTTTATTTCAGCCACTGAATTTTAAATTCTTTGAGAATATGTGCAAAAAATTTCTTCTTTCTCCTTTTCTTCTTTATCTTTGTCCTTCTTCCTAATTTCCCTTGTTCATAAGAGGTAATATATAAATGCTTGTTAATCCATTAATTGGTATCCAAATGCTTTAAAATTTTTTCTTAACTGAGCAGCATGGCTGCTAATGAGGAGAAAATGACTCTCAGAGAAGCAAGCCCTGACTCTTACCCTAGCCAAATGGGATGGCTATTGATGATGGGTTCCTCTTCTCCTGGGTGGAAGAAAGAACTTCTGCTCCATGTATGAATAAGATGCTAAGCAAATAATCTAGAGGTGACTGAAAGATGACATTATAGTGAACCAATAAAGCCACATATGCAGTTTGATTTCTCAAGGGGCTTAAGTCTTTATTTATAAAATTACAATCCAATAAATATCATAAAATTGTTTTACTAGCATTTTGCCTATCGTTTACTGATGGTATCTAGAACCCAGAATTAGAAATAATTTATGAGCAGTCAATGTACATCTGACAAAGACAAAAGTACATGAAAAAAATTAAGAAATGATATTGTCATGGTGCCAGGGATATGGGAGTTTATTATCAGAGTCAATAAGTCTCTTTACCTTTAGGAATTGAACTAGTATAATATTCAGGTTCACAGATGGCTGCAATATATAATAGATATCCAAAGTGGGAAACTTTTGTGGGTAAAAGTGACAAAAGATGTAAACAAAACCTGTCCTGAGAAAATTGACATACAGTTTAGAGCATTAGTCCTATGAAATGAAGTGAACTGGGCAGGCACTCAGAACATAGGAGCCTGTTGATGTTTTTGTCATCTCTGATTGCAAATTTAAAAGTAAAATATTCAAACATACAAATAACAACAGTAACTAAGTTCCAATACTTACTAGTCAGTTTCCAGCATGCAGTAAACCACAGAGGCCCTAAAAACTTGGAATGGACAACTTTCTTTCTCTGCCAACATGGGCTTTGTCAGTGTGGCTATTCACAATTATGAGTAATACATTTTTCTGCTCAGTGTGTATTTTTAAATATTTGCTCTATGCCAGACATTGAACTATATCCTAGATATATAGTCAAATAAGATTTACAATGGAGATTATGAGATAGGCCATTCCTCAGCTTCACACTTAAGCACTTGTATATAAATTTACATTTAAAAAGCTAACTCTTGTTTCAGATTATTCATATCATCATTTCTCACAGTTGGTGCAGAAAACTGATCAAAGAGATTGAGGAAGAAACAGATGTGAAGCCAAATTTTATTAGATACAACTTAAAATTATTAAAATATTAATTTATTCATCATTTAAATTATCTGTCTTTTCAGAAAATCCAAAGTCTTGTACTGTAAACAAAGGAATTGACTCACCTGTCAGTCAATTGCACTCAACTCAATGAGAACATTATGCCAAATGCATCCCCATGCACATCAATCAATCAACCAACTGAAAAATATTTGTGGAGTATATACAATGTGGGCAAAATGTTGACATCCTCTTTTTCCATTGGCATCACTGGAGGTATTTGAATTTCCCAAATGGAAAGTTATTAAAATAAAATGTTTTGTTGGAATGTCATCTGTTATGAAACAAAAATAGTGCAAGAACTAGGAAGACCACATTATTATCATAATTTTCATATATTAAAAACAAAATGATAGTTTCTTCAGCATTGAATTATTATCTTACATGACTTACACTGAGCAGATTCAAATCACATATTTCATATATCCCCAGACTTTTGCTGAAAGCCTTATTACCACTGATGCCCAATCCATTTTACATTGAAAACATTAATCATGAAATTAGAATTTAAGCACTATGTCTGCCAGCATAGTCATGTGATATCATGATGTCACATACCTGTAACTGAGCTTTGGTACTTATGACTCATACTAGTAATCCATAATGAATCAGGCAGGCAGGGCTATTTGTGAGTCATTTAGTCAAAAGATTTCTTTCTTCCTTGCTGAATGTTCCTGAAGAATATGCATCTCATATATATTCTACATAGTTCACATTAATAAGTTCACTGTTTTAAAATCTACGCTGTTAAGAGGAATCTCATATTAATCAATGGTTGATTGGACTTGAGGTATTGTTTTCTTTTACTTTTAAATATATACAATAAATGAAAGCAATAATATTAGTCCCAGAGAAATTGGTACCCCTCCCTTAAAATTATGGATAACAATATAAGTAAATTTGGATTATAAGAAGATGTAAAAGTAAATCTGAGTTAGAATGTGTCAATTATATTCTGGAAATATATTATTCTGCAAGATAAGCTCAATGGATCATTACAGTAACCTGTAATAACCAACTTAATACTTGGCAATTACTACTTCATTCAAATACTCCACTGACCTCATATGCATGAGTTAAATTCTCTTTTAAGTATAAACTTCCCACCCTGGTTTACCAATAGATTTATATCTGTTACTTATTCAAAGAAAACATCATGACTACAAAGATTACATCTAATTCTTCTAATTCTACTGTTCTCTCTGGTCTTTTTATAGGACTAAAGGATAAGTCAACAAAGTCTGTCTTTGGTAAAATGAGGTTAATAATATGGCACTGCCTAATAGAAATGCTTGAGGATTAACTAATTACTTGCCTTAAAATACATGTAATATTTTAAATAAAAAAGACTATGACCTTAATATAATTTAGAAACTATAGGAAAATTACTAGCCACATATACTTATATATATTATCTATATATAATTATTAAGATCACTATCTTCTACCTTATCTTACTTGACAAGGGATTGCAGAAGAAAAATTTGATCCCAATATATAATTGGTGTGTATTAGATTGAGAAAATTCTAACACTTGAGCCAACTCTATCCTTGGTGCTTCTCTACTGCTTTCTTCACATCTTGGAGTACTGCTGAGATATATTCTTTTATTTCCCTGCTTACTTTCAAAAACCATGAGTCTGAGTCATTGCAGTAGAACCCCTGGTACGGGCTGAATATGTTGTTTGAAAAGTGCTGCTGTCAGAAATACCTTTACAGTGCCAGAAATGCTGGTATCCAGGTCACCCCTTTGAATTAAGCACTCTCCAACTGGCTTCTAGTCAATGCATGCAAGTTGCCATGGTAAAGATGAGGGGCCTGGAGAAAAAGCACTTGTTAGCACACACCTTAGCCACATCTTTGAAAAAAGAGCAGAGCCCTTAGCAGAGCCCATCCAAATACAGTTGGATGGCCTGTACTTAGAGCAGTACTTGTGGCAGGACTGATAGAAGCACAATGCAGGTTGGCCATGGGCAAGCATGAGGGTAGCTTGGAGACCACAGTGAGGAGGAGCCAAGCCATTCTGAAGGCCCTGTAGAGAGAACTCCTTAGGAAGTAGCCTGGCCATATATACCACACATCTATATCAAGTTTTCACCTTCTAAAGGTAGAGCTCTCCTGGTGCAACCCCTTAATTAGAATGTATGTAGTTAATGCCAACAAAGGGAGACACCAGTTGAATAGGAATAGTTGTAAATTGACTTTAGGTAGCAATTTTCAGAGCATCCTTAGGATTCTTTCAGGCTTTAAAAAATAATCTTGAGTTTTATATAGTTAAATTTAATACACAAATATTAAGATGAAACAAATTTGCTATAAATTAAAAGTAAACTACATCAAACATAGAAAAAGTCAAATAAGGACAGAAGTGGATGAATTTAGGGCCAAGCAGGTCATACAGATAAGGTGACCTGGTACTACAGGTCAGACCAGAAATTGAATTCTAGGTTTATTCCTTACTAGCTTTGGCATATTGGGCAAGTAGCTTAGCATATTTGAGTCTTAGTTTCCTCACCTGTAACACAGGCAAAATAAGATCTACACTAGAGTTAAAGATATATATGAATTGACCAGCAGAGTACCCATTAAAATAGTAACCATTATTAGACAATTATTATTATTGTTATTGCTATTAATTGATACCACTATAGACAATGAAGGCAACCGGTATACAAAGAAAGTATAAGGTCCAGTGACCTTTAGCACTCTGGGGCAGTTTTATGGAAGAGAAAGGACTTGTGCTGCTGTTTGAATGTTGAGTAGATTAGATAGGAAGACAGGATTCTATGAGTGAGAGGAGACATTATTCTGCAAAAGAGGAAATGATATAGTGGGTGTGCAGGCAGAAATATCCCTGACATTATTTAAAGAGATAGTGAATATACTGATCTAATAAGAAGTCCATCTTAGGGAAACATAGACAATAAAGAAGAAAAGGTAAGTTGGGACCCGATCATAGATGAACCTGAATATCTGCCAGCGCTTAGGCTTTTTTCTGTGGATAGTTGATAATGGGTTGGACCATGATTAACAGACCAGTGTTAACCTGAAGAGAGATGTGTGGTCATAGTTTACAGGGCTGTTCTCAGCACTGACATTTTAAATGTATTATCAAAGACCTAGCTTATATAAATAATCAGAAACCCTCTCCAGAGTCAGAGAATTGAGAATCCCATTCTATTCTTCATTGAACAGACCACACTTGAAGTAGGGAACATGTCCACAAAAAAACTGAACACGATAATCAGGAAACTAAAAACCTTGTCATCAAAAGGTCTGTAGGAAGGGCTAGGTATTGTCAAAGAAAAAGCTCATAGACATTTTTTGATAGCTGACTGAAGGGTTTTTTTCCTCTTATGAGGAAAATTGCAAGAGAATTCAGTTTTCAGAATAACCGGTGCCCCAAAATAAAGAGAGGAGCATTGACAGTCTTTATACTATAATATACAGTATAAATCTTGTATCATATATTAGCTATAGCTTATAGTATAGTATATTATAGTACTTCTACTCTGTATTTATACTTAATTATTTAAAGTAAAAAATTCCAATTGGATAACATTTCAGTCATTTTGATATAGGCCAGGCGTTTCTGTGTTTGATAAGAAGAAAAAGGAATTTTCTGGTTTCTAGCATGCTCCAAAGCTATCTGAGTTTGTTTGTAAACCTTGTCTTTCAGGAATGTAAAGCATTTAGAGATGTAAATCCTTTCAAGCTATGGAATGGGACAGGCTCAATGTCCAACCAGGGATGGGCTAAGCTAATAGCAAAACATCCGTTTGTTCTTTCTTCTTTTTAATTCTACATGTTTAGCTTGTGGAGGTGAATACTCAGGGAGGCCATGTTAGCAAATGTTCAAGTAATTAACAGGCTTTCATGTGGAAAAGGATAGACTTATTCTTCATAGTGTCACAGGGTAGAACTACTTCTGTGGCTAAAAGATACAGAAAGGCCAATTTTAGCTTTGCATAAGAAAATATTTTATACAATTGGCTGAAAATAGTTTAGCCTACTTCATGAAGATAGAAATATTAAAGTTGAATGTGCATGATCAGTTGTTTGTGAGGCAAGAAGGAGCTATCATTTAACTAATTCAGTAATTTTCATTCTGAAAACTCTAGCATCACCTTAGAGTTTTTTAAAGCTGTACTGACACCAGGGTCCTCAATTCAGCAGAACCTCTGGTGGTAAAGTCAATAGGCATTGAAGTTTTTATTAAGCAGCAGAGTCGTGAATCAAGACGTAAGCTAAGGTCCCACAGCACCTACCCTATCTATGGCATTAAGCAGGAGAATACCACGAAGAATCACCATTAGCAGCTCAATCATAAAATGTTAAGCAGAGTGGATCGGGAGTAATCCTGTTTAAAAGCAACTGAGACCAGGAAGGTGGCTGCTGTGAGTCCAGCTGCCAGATAATGGAGACTTCTACAATGAATATTAATTGCTTTTATAATCCAAAAGAGAAGTTATTTTAAATTAACAGTAAATATTAAGAAAAATAAATGAACATTTGAGAGTATTCCAGCCTTATCTTCAGTACCACCTTTGCCCCAACCCTCACCCCTGTTGTCACCACACGCACTTATGTTCTGGTTACTATCACTTCCTCAAGATTCTGGGAACATTTTAAAATAGTTCCACACCTCTATGATTTCAGTCATTGAAATCAATCTCCTAAGGGTAATTTTCCTGCCTTCTCTGCCAGCCGAAATTATACTCATCCCCAAGATTTTGTTCAACCATCACCTACTCTGAAGTTTTCTCTGATTTCTTCAGAAAAAAAATCATATATTTTCATAACGCTCCAAATATACTTCAAGAATTATATTTACTACATGGTATTTTAGTCACTTTTATTCATGGTTGTCTCCCTAGATTTTCTGTTAGTGCCTCTGAGCAGCATGGAAGAGGGAGAAATCAAAGAAAATATAGATTTTCTTTGGAGGACTATAAAATCATTGATAGAATCACAGAGGTTAATTGAGGATATTTTAAATTTGAGGTGATGATTGGACACTCATTTGAATATATCCTATAAATGTCTGGAAGCCCATTTCTGAATCTTTTGAGAGAGATTAGGGCCAGAGACCTAGTTTCAGTATTTATTCACATAGATAAAACAAAGTTCATTCATTTATTCATTCATTCATTCAACAATTTTATTTAGTGCTTACCATCTGCAGAGGCACAGTGCTAGGTGCTAGAAATACAATGGAAAAATATGACTAGATATTTCTCTCCTATTGGAGCTTACATTCTAGTGGGGCTGGTTGAAATGCTGGGAATGAATTCTCTGAGGCAGTGTCTATAGAGAAAACAGCAGATGGCTAATATATGGGCACTAGGAAATGCTCAATTTAAGAAGCCAAAGGAGGAAAAACAATTTGTTAACAAGGTAGAGGAAGAGTCAAAGATGTTAAAAAATAGTAATGGAAATCATTAGGAAAAAAAAGACCATAGTTTGAAAGTAGTTCTTTTAGACTAGGAACTGATAGAAACGCTGTAGATTTTTCAAAGTAGGAATACTTATGTGCAATTTAGTCATAATTACCATTTCTCTCTCAATCCCTTCCTCCAAATTTCTTCATTTTTTGACAATCAAATTTTCTTTGTTCTTACTTTTGGCTCTGTAGTAATTCCCTGAACCCACTTCCGCATGGGTTTGTAAAGGCCCTCAATTTAGGTATTTAAGCTTGCAACTTTTCCATGAACATTGGTACTTTATTTAACCAGTAATTTAAAAGAGCAATTCAAGACCCCTACACTGAATTCACTGCCACTAGATAGAAGACTGGCCGTATAATTTGTGCGTCCCAAAATGAAAATGTTGATCCTCTTGTTAAAAAATGATTAAGAATTTACTTGAATGTTTACAGCAGCACAATTCACAATTGCAAAGATGTGGAAACAACCCAAGTGCCCATCAATACATGAGTGGATTAATAAAATGTGGTTTATGTATACCATGGAGTACTACTCAACCACAAAAAACAACAGTGAACTAACACCGCTTGTATTATCCTGGATGGAACTGGAGCCCATTCTTCTAAGTGAAGTATCTCAAGAATGGAAAAGCAAGCACCACATGTACCCACCATCAAGTTGATACTAATTGATCAACTTATATGTGCACATAGGGAAGTAACACATTAATTGATCAACTTTTATGTGCACATATGGAAGTAACATTCATCAGGTGTTGGGCAGGTGGGAGGAAGGTGGAGGGGATGGGCAAATTCACACCTAAGGGGTGCAAAGTGCACTCTCTGGGAGATGGGCACACTTGAAGCCCTAACTCGGTCAGAGTAAAGGCAATACATGTAACCTAAACATCTGTACCCCTGTAATACTCTGAAATAAATAAATAAATTTTTAAAAAATGATTAAGAATTTCAAGTTGGTGGCAGCAAAGCATGTAACAAGTTTGGGCCCTTGCATGACTGCACAGATCACACATCATGACTAGATGTTCACCAAAAACTCAATCTAAAGCAATAGTTTTTATAGAGGATGCTTTGAAGGCCATTCAGTCCATCCTTCATTCCTTCAACACTCTAATATTTTTCTGTGGGTTAAACCTGGCCAATTGAGAACTTTATGCCAAGTAGTGTTGCTAGGTAAAATACTACAATCTCAGTTAATTCAAACTTCAGATAAACAATGATTAATTTTTTTGGTATAACTATATCCCATGAAATGTTAGGAACATACTTAAGTTAAAAATCATCTGTTGTTTATCTGAAATTCAAATTTAACTAGAAATCCTATATTTTTATTTGGTGAATTCGTCAACTCTCTTTCCAAGATCACATCATTTGACTCTTTGTAAAGTATGTGTAAAACATTTGTCTTTATAATATTCCCCTGTATTGACGTACTGTACAAGAAAACGTCCTAATAAATATCATGCAGTAATATTTAAAAAGTTGTTGTTAAATATATTCTTCCCTCTATTAAAAAATGTTATATTAAAAGAATCCATACAAGAAAATTCTCTCAGGTCTCATTTCTACATATACTTAGTCTTACCAGTGTATTTCAATCTTTTAGATATCATCATATATCTGATACTACGTTTCTCATCGCATGGGTATCTTAGAAACTTAGATAAAATTGTGCCTGCAAGATTATATATAAAACCATTTGGACAACTTTATTCCTAGTTTTACACTGTCTCTCCCAGGTTCATTTTATCTGCTTCCTAATATTCTCATGTATTTAAATTTTTTTTTTTTTACTTTATCCTATCATTTTAACTTTTGTGAGCAATCTTTTTTTTGGGGGGGAGGAAGCAGGTAGTAATTAAAAAATTAAATACTGAATAAATAAATGAAGAAATTTCCTGGAAGATTTACATATTGGTGGTAATGTTAAATTTCTTACTAACTCTAACGTTATATGAATATTTAATAACTTAGATATATGCCTGTTAGAAGTACAATTACAAAAACCATTGTTGACTCATCAAATTGCAATTTAAGAAAAATACTTAAAACAAGATACTAGATGAACTTTATAAAAGCATTCACCACAAACAGTTTCAATGAGTAGGAAAATCAAGTTCAGCAACACTGTTTAAAAGAGGATGTTAATTTGAAGCCTAGATATCAGAATGGTATTTTAAACTCACAAAAAATTATACCTTTATATGTTTACTAGTTCAATAAATATTTATTACAGACTTTGTTTAAAAAGGTTGAAGTTGATAAGGATATCAAATATATTATGTAATTGAAAGAAAGGCATTCTATAATATAACTTTATTTTTGATCATATAGAACTGTCTAAACCTAAAAGCATTGGCTCATTTGCTTTTTTAAAAATAAAAATAGATGTTTAGGCCAAATTATTTATTCCCTTGCCCCAATAAGATTGGTACAAATTATCAACTTTTTAATGGAGCTTTTCTTTTATTTGACTCTTTATCCAAGTCAAATATTGGTAAGTCACATATGTCAGCCCATTTACAACAGAAATTCACTGAATAATAATTTTTGTTCATCAGTCAGATTTCTGCCACAGATTTCAATACACAATTTTTATTACTAAAGAATCTTATCATCTGAGAGGAAGATGGTTGCAATCCTCCAGCTGCAAGAATAAATCTCCTACTTGAATTTATTAAGATGGGAAGATAGATGAATTTCTGTAAACTTGTAACATAGCAAAAGAACCTGGATATAATATCATTAATTAGATGAATAAACACAATCTTTACCTATCAATATTCATTACATTCACATGAGCTAGAGGATCTATTTTTTTAGAAGAGATTCTCTAGTATCAGTACAAGCAAGTGACACTTTGTTAAAATGCACATGTCTGTGGATATTCTGATTCATTTGACCTGGTGCCCATATTTCAATAAACACAAATCACTCAGTTTATAGTCATTCTCTATGTGACTTTCAGATTACCTTTGAGAAACATAGCTTTATAATATGAACTATGTCTGTAAAACATCTTCAGTGTAGAAATCAGTATGCTTCCCTGCGAAAGCAATTTAATTAGGAAATGTTGATAATCCTTTTTAAATGAGATATTTTTTACCAACTACGTTATACTTATAATATTCTTAAAGATAATTTTAATAAAGGTAAAATATATTTCCAATTTCTCTGTAATGTCCAGTTTCTTACATTATTCTGCAGCAATATGTTTTTTTGTTTGTTTTTGTTCCTCTCCACCCTGATTAGGGTAAGGGCCATACTTATAATTTACAGTAACTAACAAACTTTTATAACTCAAATAAAATCCAGAAAGAGAGGCTACTTTATGATAAAGTAATTGGGTGATAAGCTTCACTCTCACTGAGATAAAAGGTCTGATTATATTGATGCTTCCCCCTAAGGGCTACTTTAAATAGTACTCACATTCATCTGATACATCAAAACTCCTCTACCTCCGTGGGTTAAAATTTGAGGAAAATGAATGGTTGACAATCCAAGTAAAAGGTCTGAACTGAAGCCAGAAAATGGCACGTGTGTGGAAGCAAACAGGGTCATTTATGTAGAAAGAGAGAAAGCAACATTACAGAAAGGCTTCCCGCAAGATCTAGACAGGGACAGCCGAAAGAACAAAGGCTATTGGTGGGCTGAGCTGAACTGTGCATAACAGTCACTTCTGATTCCCATTCAAGATGGACTCTTCACAGATCACAATGACAGTTTTAAAGTTGAGATAAAGAATGATTCAGCCCAGCTTACTAGACTCCACCTTGGTGCGTGGTCACCTAAGGGATTTTTTTTTCCAACAATGGAAAAAAATATATAATTTGGGCACACATGTTAAGGAACTAGCAAAGGAAATACTTCTTATTAGGAGATACTGATTACCTAGCTTTTAAATTTAAGATCATATAACAAAGATAGTAATGGTAAATTGAGTAGTATTAATACCACTAAAATATTTATACTCTTTTGGGTAATAATTTTAAATTGTTAATATCTAATTAAGGATCTGTTATTTATTTGTCATTAAATGCATCATATTAAATCCAGTTAATAATACATTCAAATTAAGCATTTACGCTTCCTAGATGGAAGAACAATGTAACATTATGTAATATGAACCAGAAGTCATAGATTCCAGACTAGATTTCAAGCCTTTAGCCTAATTAGCTGTGTGATCCTTGGAAGGCAGTTAACATGTCTTGATATTTTGTTTCCCCATCTATGAAAAATAATATCTCTTTGCTTATGCAGATTTATCACGACTAAGATATAAGATCATTTATGTGAAAATGTTTTGTGAACTATAGGGTTCTGCAAATGTAACTTATTTCTATGGTCATAGTGAGCAATATAAACTTTGTATAAAAACATAGAATGTTTCGCATACCTATTTTAAAATAACCAGTTATTCTAAGAAAGCTTTTATCTTTTAATATGAAAAATACAAAAGTTTACATTCTGATAAAACTCCCTAGGGGGAGTTGAACTCTCAAGGATGGCTTTATTTGTTGGATCAACAAGTTCATTTAGTAATCATAAGTGCTTCATATACTAATTTGATAACAATCTGAAAATAAGGATCTAGCATCACTGATCTTGTAACTCAGGATTTGTTCTCTTTCTGAGCATACAAGATTAAATATACTTTTATAAAAACAAGCTTTATATACTCCTATACAACTTTTATACTATTAACATTATTTTACTTGTTATTCTTGAACAGGTACCTAAGTTTTCCTACGTCCACTCCATTCTCTATCAAATATCCTCTCCATTTCTGCTTGTCAAAAGTTGTAAGTTTAATCACTGTGTTATTTATTATATTAAAACACTGAAAGCAACATAGGTGTCAATTATAGAGACTATCAATAATAGTCCACTACTTGTTCTCCACGTTTTACTTGAAAATAGAAACCATTATTTTTAGCTGTGTTTTCGTTCCCTGAAATAAAGGCCATTTTTCTTAGATTCTCTTGCAGCTATTCATGGCCATGTGACTGAGTTTTACCCTGTGGATGTAAACAAAAATGTTTTGTGCAACTTGTGGAAAATGTCCATCCTCCTGAAGCTTGAGGAAAAGATAGTCGGGATTTGGGATTCTACATCATGTGGCATAATACCAGCCCAGAACTTATTTTATGCATGTAAAAAAGAAACTATGTCTCATTTTATTCACTCTTGGTTTTCTCCCACTTGCAGCCCAACCTAAAACTAAAATACAGCTTCCCACTTGAGAAAACAGGTTAAAAAGTTATTTAGATGAAAATGATGTAACCAAATGGAAAGATAACTACAATCTATTGAGTGCAAAAATCAGATTACAAAATACAATAGCATTTACAGTGTGATCTTATTTTTATAAAAAACATTATCTGAAAGTATAGAGAACACGGTATTAGCTATTGACAAAATTATCCTGTATAATAAACCACCCCAAAACTCAGTGGATTAAAAAAATATTGATTTATTCTCAGTCATATGCTGTTTGTTGTCTGGGGATTGGCTAGTCTAGTTAGACTGTGCTGGACTTGGCTCCAAACTGTTGATTGGGTCCAGGTCTTCTTTGCAAGTTCTTATCTGTTTTGGACTAGCAGTCTAGCTTATTTTTTTTCATGGCAATGAGAGAGGTATAAGAGGACAGTCACATTTCACGTCACTGCTTGTGTCACATCTGCTAATATCTCATTGGCCAAAGCAAGTCACATGGATAATTTGGAAATCAAGACACAGGAAGTATACACAACTTTTAGTGTGAGGAAATGCATGTCACATGACAAACACTATAAATATGCAGAAGGGATAAAAAGTTGGGACCAGTAAGTCAATCCTCCACAATCATAAAATTAATATTGACTGACAGGCTTATAGATTATTTTATTTCCTTCAATTTGGAGTTTATTGTTTTTAATTTATAGGAAATAAACAGGTTTATTTATAGAATAAATTCATAAAATTATATTTTAAAACATGACACCCATACTTCATGGCTCATCTCAATGAGACTTTCTCTTTGAAGCCTTCTTGGAGACCCCAACAAGTGCAAATGTTTTCGTCTTCTGAATTATGAAGTATTTGTTTATATATTTATATCTCTTATGTGGAATTTCTCATATATTGTTTTTCTTTTAATTATCATTATCAGTATTTATTTTCCATTAGACTACAGGACAGAGATTATGCCTTGTTAGAAATGAATCTAGGCCAGGTGCGGTGGCTCATGCCTGTAATCCTAGCACTCTAGGAGGCCAAGATGGGAGGATTGCTTGAGCTCAGGAATTTGAGACCAGTCTGAGCAAGAGAAGTAGCTGGGTGTGGTGGCACACAGCTGCAGTCCCAGCTACTCAGCAGGCTGGGGCAGGAGGATCACCTGAGCCTAGGAGTTTGAGGTTGCAATGGGCTAGGATGATGCCACTGTGCTCTACCTGGGGCGATAGAGCAAGACTCTGTCTCCAGAAAAAAAAAAAAAATAGAAAACAAATCAATGTGCTTAGCCTAAATTTTGCACATAGAGTTACTGAAGAAATATTTGTGAAAGTAAGTTGGTAAAGTACAAAAAAATTTTTAAAAAATAGGAAAATTTGCATATGAAAATATTTACAAAATAGCCACAGAACAGATGTTGACAGGTCATACATAAAAAATATGAAACCCATGCAAAAATAGTATTCATTAGGACAGACTCCCATGAGATATGCGGTTTACCTGTTTTGCCCACTCTGATGACCTGAACCTTGGCTTTATAGACAGATGGGGGTACATCCATTTTTTGATAGCTAATTCTTTACCTTAGTATCTTATGAATACCACAAAAAAGATTCAGTGAAAATGAGCAGAATATTAGCAATACTCTGGGAACTCCCATGAATTATTAATACTTGAAGAGACGTAAATGGTGGTATGGAGATCTTGCTCTCATGAAAGTGAGGAAGACAATATTTTTAATGTAATATTAATATGCCTTTATTTATTTCCACTGGCTGGTAAGGAGAAGGTTACATATACAGTCAAATCTACTAAATATGGAGTGGGCTATGTTATCATTCTCTATTGCTTCCTTATAGACCTTGAGAAAAGCCTTATCTGAGGAAATAGTTGTATCTGGTCCAATTCCCTCTTTCAGATGTCTCATGTAATTCTTGCTCTATGCCAATTGGTCTGTTCAAAGCATATCAGCTCTTTCTTTTCACACCCTTACATCTACATTTTTAATGGACTTTTTCAAAGTACCAGTGCCCACCAACAGGTTTCTTCCGAAGTCTTTCCATCTTTCCTAAATGGTCTGCCCGGTGCTGAGCATGACCATGGGTGCTGCAGCTCTCTGTATCTCTGAGAGGAGGACTCTTAAGTTGGCTTCTATGACGTGGGATGAGAAGGATGCATTGCAAAAGAGAATTTAATCTCTCTTTGGCTAGTCAATTCACTTCCTGATAGAAATGTTACCCAAAAACAAATGTACAAGGCCAGGAGGCCATTGACGCTAGATAAGACTATTACAACACAGTGATTTAGTGAGAATTTAACATAGTGAGTTCATCATTAGCTTGATTTTACTTCTCATTGCTATGAGTCCTTTTAGAAGAAGTGAGAGTTATTCTGCTTTAGCTTCACAAAAAGGTAGCCAGTTCTTAGTTCCTTCCTTGGGTGAGGATGTCAGGGGAAAAAGAAAATAGTCTTTTTGTGTTTTAGGTCCAGAAAGAAGTTGCAAGTATGGATGAAAACCCTGATGGTACTCTTTATAACCTTTCAGGCAAGTAAAGTATCTGGAAGGAAAAGAAATGGCAGCTTTGTATTTGGAGTTGAGGTGTGTAGGTGGGGAAAGGCATAGGAAGAGAGCATTCCCAGGGACAGGGAAGAGTGCCAAAAAAGCATATATTCAATATCTTTATTAGGAGTCAAGATCTCAAAAAAAAAAAAAAAAAAAAAAAGCACAGTTTCCTAGGGGCCTATGAGCACTGGAGGCCCTAAGTAAACCGTATGACCTGGGAACCCAAGCAAGGGGCCCCCAAGATAGAACTTGGTCCTGAGGGACGGGAGTCACAAGATGAATGGGTTCTACTGGTTTTGGTAGAAAGCTGGGAAAGACCTGTCATTAGATGCAACTTCACCATTGAAAAGAGCCAATAGATTAGAGCCCATCAAGATGTTCTGCATCTACTAGGAACTGAGGTTGCTTATGGAAACCATAGACCTTTTTTCTGAATTAAATAAACAAATGAGCCATATGTACAAATTCAGAGATAGAGAAGAAGTTCCCAGAAAAACATTGATAGAAGTAGCTCTAGCTGCATTAAACTTGATTTGGGCAATCCAAAACCCATAACATCCTTTTTTTTTTTAAATTGTGGTCAGAACCTTAATACGAGCTCTTAACAAACTTTTTAATCGTGTAATACAGTATTGTTAACTGTAGCCACAATGTTGTACAGCAGATCTCCAGAACCTACCCAATTTGTACAAAAAACTTTATACTTGTTGACTAGCAACTCTCCGTTTTCCCCTTCTTCCAGCTCCTGGCAACCACCATTCTACTCTCTGCTTCCATAGGTTCGACTATTTTATGTGCCTCATATAAGTGGTATCACGCAGTACTTGTCCATTTGTTATTGGCTTATCTGACTTAGCACAATGCTCTCCTGGTCATCCATGTTGTCTCATATGGCAAGAGTTCCTTTTTTAAGGCTGAATAATCATAGTCCTTTGCATGTCAATACCATGTTTTCTTTATCTATCTATCCACTGATTAACATTTAAATTGTTTCCACGTCTTCACTATTGTGAATAATGCTGCAGTGAACATGGGAGTACAAATACCTCTTTTGTGATCCTGATTTCAATTATTTTGGATAATCAGAAATGGAATTGCTGGATTATATGGTATTTCTACCTTTTATTTCTACTTGTTTCCCTCTATGTCCTAATGTACTATAACTACGTAGCTCACATTCCTCCACCCACCCATCCATGGAGTCCAGAGCCCATAAAGCCTCTTGCTGCTTTGCCAGACCCTGGAGTTCCCCATGAGTGAAAGTTGGCACAGACTGACCAACTCACACAGAATGGTAGGACTTCAGCTACTCAGTGCGTGCATAGCCAGAGCACGGCATTCATGGAGTTGTCTGATTCCACTTCCACCTCTGGTAGTGCCTATGTGCTTTTGGGGTAGAGCAGGAGCTGAACAGGTACTTTCAAGGCCTTAAGGGCACAGTAATACTCCATATCCTGCTTGAAGGGCATGCGCTGGTCCTCCTGGCCCAGCATCAGTAACAGCAACGTCTTCACCCGAGGGATGTATTTTATGGACGACTTGTCCAGCATCTTGCCTCACACACTGATATCTGGCAGGTGGTCTCAGCTGTACGAGAAGACAGCCTCCACCATGCACCAGCCAGGGACGTCAGTAGAGGCCATCACAGAGGCAATGTTGACCACTGGTTATGGATCATGCAGGCGCCATAGGTCACGGGTGCTGACCAATCAGGTGGCAGGACAGGATGCTACCATGGCAAACACCAGTAAGGGCCATGCGGCTTGTGTCAAAGTGTTCCTCCTGCAGCACCTGCTCCACTGAAAATTGGATGTTCTTCACATTCTGGTGGCCCACATTGTCTGGGAGGGAAAGGATGCTGTCCTGGCCAAAGCCCGTGAAGCCATGATAGTTCACTAGTAGTACGATAGAACCCATCTTGCAAAGCATGACTGGGAACAACATCGAGGCAGTGACAAGGGACAAATGGGGATCCCCCTGGGGCATGACCACCATGGACACCTGGGTCTTATCTGGTGGGTTTCTGGGCTGCAGAAGGATTGCTTCAAAGTCAAGGCCAGCATACTGCACATTCTCTTGTTCTGGGGGTGGCTGTAGCACCCGGATGCCCCAGTGGATGTCAGGAATGGGCTTGGCCTCCTCTAGAGACACCTGCAACACTGACTGCTCCTTCTCTGCAGGAGGTAAGGACTCAACTTTCAGGCTTGAGGGTAAGATGGTTGTGGAAAACTGTGCCACCATGAGGTCCCAGTCAATCGTGAGCAGCTACCAGCTGGGTGTCCACAGCGAAAAGGTCCTGCTGGATGTGCTGAGCAGAGTGGCAGACCACTCTCTGGCTGTCAGCTGACCAGCATCCCAGAGGCAGAAGGCTACTATAGATCTCAGAGAAGTTCTCTCCCAGCTGCTGAGGCACAACATCCACCACCACTGAGGTGACCCTGGTATAACAGTCATACAAGCACACTGATCATAGGGAATCAGAGATAGGTACTGCAGTGGGACAATGCTACACTGGCCTGGGCTCAGCCAGGGAGAAGAAATAGCCAGGAAGTCATCTGAGAGGAGCTCACACTTCCCCCGAATGAGGTCCACATAGTACAGGGCTGACCTGTAATTGGCACAAAAGCAGATGCTCAGCTGGAAAGGCTCATGCCACCAGCCCACAAACACCACACCTGTGTCTCCAAGGGCCCAGAATCCCTGTCCAGGGGGCACATTCTCAGGGATCCCCTCAAGCACAGAGATGTTGCCACTCTTGATACCTAACACACAGAGCACAGAGGTGCTTTGGAAACATTTTTTTCTTTGTAAAAAACGAAGTGATCCCCCTTGATGGCCTGGTCTGGCTTCTTTGGCCTGAATATCTCACCATTGCTAGCACTGATGTCCAAGGCTTTAGTTTGAAAGAAGGACTCATCGTTGGGGTGCTTCTCTGCCACATACAACAAGTGTGTCTCCAAGTGCGACCAGGACAGGTAGCCAAAGCAGTTGCTCTCATAAACGAGCCCATGTTTCTCCAGTGCTGACAGGGGGAGACTCTTGAGCTTCAGTTCTTCTCCCATACCTCGAGGAACTGCTCCTCCTCCCCAGTGCCTGTGGCTCCAGCCTCGCACAGCACAGATTTCATGGTGGCTGAAGGAGACTCTGCTCAGTAGTTGTCCCCGTGTCTCCATACTGTTGCCTGCGTGCCCTGCAAACATCACTGAATCTCTGTCATGGAACACAGGTTCTGGTGGCAGAATCGGATGTTCTCCGTGTGTTCCAGGTCACTCTGGGTCCTCTCAGTGGGCACCCTCTGGAAACGCCCTGTACTGTGTTAATAGTTGAGGAACTTCCCTACTGGTTTCCATAGCGGCTGTACCCTTTTAAGTTCCCATCAACAGTGTACATAGGTTCCAATTTCTGCACAGCCTCATCAACAGTCATTATCTTTTCTTTGTTTTTTTTTTTTTTTGATAATAGCCATTTTACAGGTATGAAGTGATATCTCATTGTGGTTAAGATTTGCATGATCATGATGATTAGTGATGTTGAGCAGCTTTTCATGTACCTACTGGCCATTTGTATGTTTTTGGAGAAATATCTATTCAAGTCCTTTCCCCATTTTTAAAATCAGGTTGTGTGTGTGTGTGTTTTGTTTTTTTATTTTGTTTTTGTTTGCTGTTAAGTTGAAGGAGTTTCTTATATATTTTGGATATTAACCCCTTATCAGACATATTGTTTGCAAATATTTTGTCCCATTCCATAAGTTATCTTTTCATTTGGTTGATTGCTTCCTTTGTTGTGCAGAAGCTTTTTAGTTGGATGTAGTCCCACTTGTCTATTTTTGCTTTTGCTGACTGTGATTTTGGTGTCATATCCAAGAAATCATTTCCAAGATCAAGCTCATGGAGTGTTTCTTCTATGTTTTCTTCTAGAGGTTTTACAGTTTCAGCTCATATGTTTAAGTCGTGAATCCATTTTTAGTTGATCTTTTAAAGATAAGCATCCAATTTCACTATTTGCAATTGGATGTCCAGTTTTCCTAATACCATTTGTTGAAGAGACTATCCTTTCCCCATTTGTATTCTCGGCACCTTTGTTGAAGATCAATTGACCATATATGCACGAGTTTATTTCTAGGCTGTCTATTCTGTTCAATTGGTCTATGTTTGTCTTTATGCCAGTACCATACTGTTTTAATTACTGTGGTTTTTTAAAATATTTTGAAATCATAAAATATGATGCTTCCAACTTTGTTCTTCTTTCTCAAGATTGATTTGGCTATTTGCAGTCTTTGTGGTTCCATATTAATTTTAGAATTGTTTTTTGTATTTCTGTAAAAAATGTCATTGGAATTTTGGTAGGGATTGTACTGAATCTGTGAACTACTTTGGGTAGTATGGCCATTTTAACAATATGAATGAAGTCTTCCAATAAGACTTTTCACTTATTTGTTTCTTCTTTAATTGTATCCATTAATGTTTTGGAATTTTCAGTGTAGAAGTCTTTCACCTTCTTAGTTAAGTTTATTCCTAAGTATTGTATTCTTTTTGATACTATTGTAAATAAAATTGTTTTCTTAATTTACTTCTCAGGCAGTTTGTTGCATATAGAATTACAACTGATTTTTGTATCCTGCAATTTTACTGAATTTGGTTATTAGTTCTAATGTTCTAATAGTTTTGGGGTCTTTCATGGAGTGTTTGGGGTTTTCTACATATAAGGTCGTGTCATCTGCAAACAGAGATAATTTTACTTCTTGCTTTGTGATTTTGATGCCTTTTATTTCTTTTTTATTAACTGATTTAGCAAACCAAATTCAACAGCATATTAAAAGGATCATACACCATGTCCTAGTGGAATTTATTCCTGGGACATAAGGATAGTTCAACATATGAAAATCAATTATTGTGATATGCCACATTAACAGACTGAAGGATTAAAACCATACAATCATCTCAACAGATGCAGAAAAATTTTGACAAAATTCAACACCATTTCATGATAAAAACTCTCAACAAACTGGAAATAGAAGGAAAGTATCTTAACATAGTAAAGGCCATATATGAAAAGGCCACAGCTAACATACTCAATGGTAAAAAAATGAAATCTTTTCTTCTATGATCAAGAATAAGGCAAGGGTGCCTACTTTTGCCATTTCTATTTAACATAGTACTGAAAGTTCTAGCTAGAACTTTGGAAAGAAAAAGAAATAAAATTGAAAGCACTTTTGTATCCTGAGTTTGCTACGGTGGAGCAAATGAAACCTATTACACTAAAAATATATCTATGTCAACAATAACTCAGGATATTTTTATTTAATTATTTTGTGCAATAATGGATGGGTTAAACTTTTATTTTAAAAAGGGTTCCTAGTGAGTTTGATGTATATAAAAATAACATAACAAATAATTAAATTATGGTATAAAAATTTTAGCAGCTCAGTTTGGAAATGGATATTACACCATTAGTTTTCTAAAGTGCATAGGAATAGGGTCCCTGAGATTTTTGTTTTACATGTTAGAAATATATTATTTAAGGTCAGGTTTTATCAAAAACATTCTTATCACAATGAACTAACTTCTAATTTGCTTGTATGGAAATATTATGAAGTGATTGGCAATAGGGTAGAGGTATAGATGGAAAATATCTGTGCCTCACTGCATAAATTTTTTAATTTTTTTAAAAGTTTTATTAGTCTGGAAAATTTTATTAGATTCTCCCATTTATTAGTCCTGATATTGTAATATAATTATATTTCCCCCTTGACTCTCACCAAAGATACTAAGACAGAGTCTCCCTAATTAAAAAAAATATATATATACATATACAATATATATATAAATTAAACCTTGGTCTCTCTTTGCTGTTAAGTATTTGTACCACATATCTGTCTGAGACCCTACTAGCTTAATTGGCAATTTGACCTAGGAGCAGCTTTATGCAATAGGTAAAAGTCTCTTAAATTAATTATTAGAAGTGTTTAGATGGAGGTTTAGTTACTATACATAACCCATGCATTGTCTACCGAGAGCTTTCCATAATTTTAGTGAAGCTAATGTGACTAATAACACAAATATTTAAAGTTCTTTTATCGTTATAATATGCTTAGGTCAGAGAACAATAAGCCTGGAAATGACCAGAGATAAGTAAGCCTCTCTACATCATGTCGAACATAGGCTAGGCTCTCTTGAGCATTTCCTATGAGTTTTAGGGCTTGGAATACTATTGATTCTGTTGGTAATACCTAGGTATAAAACAGAAGTTAAAATGTTGGTAAGCAGATAGACGGAAGTACAGCAAAAACAGCCCTGAGAGTCTGCTACCATCAGTAGGTAATTTATGGCTTTTTCTAACCTAGTAAATTCCTTCTGCCTTTTTTCCCCCTGTAAAATTGAGATAATAATGCTTACTAATGTTTATAGACTGTGGTTTGGGATACTCAGTTGAAATATGTTATTGGGTGTATAGAATATTTTACAGACAGAATCTAATTAACCAGACATAATCAGGTTCACAGACATAATCTAATTAACTTCACTTCTTGGGTTAAGTGTCTCTAATTATTTTTATGTGAACATGGAATCTAAGAAATGATGGGGTTAAGTGATATGCTGAGAGTAATTTTGTAAATTAGGGACAGTGCTAGAAATACAGCCTGATGATGATAAAACTTATTGGTATAGATCCAAATAGAATCAAAGAAATTCACTGGCTATTTGTTTTAGGTAGTTTTTTGACTGGTTTGGTAAGTTGTAGTAAGAAAGCCACTATAATGTAAAAAAATAATATTACAAAACATATTTTCTTCTGAAGTTCTTATATTTTATATTCATTATATTCATTGATGTTATAGTTGTGCCAAACTGTGAAAATTCTAGAGATAGCATGAACTAGTGGTCTGAGAACAGAGTTAAAATGAAAATGCTATAGGAGCTAATCTGAGCAGTGAGATCTTTTGGTGAGAGAGATTATGAATTTTATAAATCCTGGATCAAAACCATTTGTTCTCCATCCTTTTCATCTCCTGAACTTTCCAAGGGTCCAAAACTACTTCTCAAACTTTACTGTGTACATGTTTTGCAATATATCTTTTACATATTGTAATAGTTTTCTACTGCTGCTGTAACAAATTACCACAAACTTAGTGGCTTAAAACAACACAAATTTCTTATTTTATAGTTTTGGAGCTCAAGAGTCCAAAACAGGTCTCATGGCCTAAAATCAAAGTGTCAGCAGAGCTGTGTTCCTTATGGAGGCCCTAAGGGAGAATTTGTTTTCTTATTTTTCCAGCTTCTAGAGGCTACGCATATTCTTTGGTTCATGTTTCCCTTCTGTCTTCAAATCCAGCAATGGCCCGTCTACTCTTTTTCATGTTATCTTCACTCGGGTTCTCCCTCTTTGGCCTCCCTCTTACACTTATACAAACCCTTGTGATTATATCTCCCATTCCCTCCAATAATCCAGGATAAACTCTCCATCTCAAGGTCAGATTATTGACAACCTTAATTCCCTCTGCTACCTCATTACTTCCTTTGCCATGTAAGGTAACATATTCTCAGGTTCTGGGAATTATTAATAAGACGTGACAGGATGGCCAGTATTCTGCCAACTACTTATGTCAAGAAATAAGGGCCCTCAAATGAAAAGTAGACACATGAAAATATGTTGCCAACATAACCTTGTTAATTTCAAAAGTCCTAACTATCTTTAGTATGTTAAATACCATTTTAATTACTTAGTAGACAATATTTTTCAAAAATCAAAGATTTTGTATCTTATAATTTTTTTCTTATCATTAATAAAGATGAAAATATTCTTGGCTGATGATTATTTGAAAGCATACACTAAATTAAATGATATAATTATATGTGACCAGTAACAATATCATTCAGTCAGCACAAGTACACAGAATTTATAAATCTGCATGATTATAAAAATAGAAATTCAATCTAGGTGAAATTATTTTGGGCATTTTGAACAGAAAACACATTTGAGAGTGATAACATACAGTTTGTGCTCCTTGAAGGTTTTCTTTCTAACAATAAGCCTCTGCATTAAAGTCAGAGAGAAACTTTGCTACAGGTAGAATAATTTTAAATTATAAATATAATTTATATCATATGGCTTTCTAAAAAGGTTGATTGAAATAAATATATTTTCAAAGGAATTGACCAAATTCAACTTTTAAATATAAGGATTCTTTTCAGCTTCCTCAGTATTAAGAACACCCCTATTCTTCTAGTTACTCAGCATTATAATTTATGCTATTATTTCCTTCATCCAGATATCAAATTTTGTTATTCTTTTGAAATGATATTCTCACTATTGCCTACTATAAACCCTAAGCAATTAATACCAAAATTACTATAAGAACATATTTTAAGGATTAGTCTACATTTATTTGTTTATTTGAAAGTTAATGGAAAAAAAATCAACTCACATTTATTGAATAACTTACCATGTCCTAAGCAACATTCCAAATACTTTAAAACTTTAAATTCATTTAATCCTCACCTTGATCCTATGAGTTAAGTACTATTATTAAACCAGCTTCACATATGAGAAAACTGAGACATGGAGAATTTAAATAATTTGCCCAAGGTTGGACAAATATAAGCAGTGAGGCCAGGATTCAAATCCCCCATGGTCTGGAGTGAGCATTTACATGAAACTGCTCACTGTGCTGCCTGGACAAATTCATCAGAAGCAAATCAACTACATTTGTGTCTTCCGGGGTTTGTGTGACCCACCATCCTAATTCTAATTATGTTCTCACTCTGATGGATTCCACAGGGAAATGGAGGACATATTTAGTAAAGACCAGGAACTACCGGCTGTGAGAAGGAACAAGTCCTACCCACCCTCAGATAGAAACTAGCAGAGTCCTATTTCCTTAGTCTTGCCTTGTCATCCTTCTTTCAGTCCAGCTAAACAAAACTGCCAGGTAATTTGTTGAATAGCACCTCTTACATCATGTTATTTTACTACCCAAGAACTACAGTGACTTTGTAATGCTTGCAGGAGCAAGTCCAAACTACTCCATCTGGCACTGAAGGTTCTTTTTACTCAGCTCCATTATATTTATCTAATCTTCCACTTCTTCCAAACACAACTCTTCTATTCCAAAACCTTGGAGTCATCCTAGAGTTCTCTCTTTCTATAACATCTTATAGCCAATCTATTAAAAAATCCCACCAACTAACTTTAAAACATATCCCAAATCCAACTATTTCTCAACACCCTTGTGGCTACCGCCCTAGACCATGTAACTATTATCCCTTTTTTGGACCATCGACATAGCTGCCTAACTGGTTGAACTGCTTCCGCCCTTACTCTTCTACAGAATCTTCCAAACACTGCAGTCAAAGCATTGTTTTAATACAAATTACTCCTCTGCTAAAATCCTTCTAGTATCTCTCTATCTCATGCAGGATAAAAGTCCAAAGGCCTTAGCAGAGCCTACAAAGCATTACATCATTTGGCCCCAGCAATCTCTCTGATTTTATATCTTTCTACTGTCCCACTTGATCACTTTGTACTAGTCCCACTGGTAGATATTATTCTTAGTAGTTTTGCCTTTAGGAGTAATTTCCAAAAATATAGATAGTTTCTATGTATCGTTCCCTGGAGCATTAAGATAGAATAAAATGGAAACCCTGGGATTATATAAAAATATTGGTTGAAATTCCTGGGGGTAAAAACAATGGTCATTATAATTGAAATGTAGTCTCTGGAGAAATACAGTTTTTTATACGCTCCTGTATGTGGAAAAAACAGAGATTAAAGGTCACCCTTCAATTCTCTTAAAGGTTTTGAAAAAAATCATTTAAACTAGACATAATGTACCACGGATAAAAACATAACACCAGAAACATTAATAAATTGACATTTTCTGAAAGGAGAGCACTTATGAATATAAAAATCTAACCCTGAATTATCCTTTAGTAAGATTATCTCATTTGAATTTTGGTAATACCTAGTAAAAAGTGAGCCTGGGAGGTAGCCCATTCTTTTTCCTTCTTGAAGTAAAATCACTGTTAAAACTAATAAAAGTGGATTTTACTTTATCTTGTTTAAATATACACCTCATAAAAGTCAACATAATGGAGGTGTTTTTTTTTGAGCCTTTTAAAAGAAATTCCATTTCAATGTTAAACTATTATAAAACTGAACGGAAAAATGTCTTTATGTAAACTTATTTAAAATTGTCCTGGTTCTTGCAACTGACCAGTGGATCCAATATTAAAATTTACAAAATGAAACTATAAAAGTACTAGATCATATCTTGGGACAATTCTTTTTTTTGAAATTGCAGTAAAATATACATAAAATTTACCATTGTAACCATTTTTAAGTGTGTAATTCAGTGACACTAAGTACATGTACATTGTTGTACAACCATTGCCACTATCCTTCTTCAGAACTTTTCTGTCATCTCAAACTGAAATTCAGTACCAACCAAATGATAACTCCCCATTTCTCTCTCCTGCATTTCCTGGTAAGCAATATTTTGCTTCCTTTTTTGTGAATTTGACTGTTCAAGTTTCCTCATTTAAGTGGAATTGTACAATATTTGTTCTTTCATGTCTGGCTTCTTTCAGTTAGCATAATGTCATCAAGGTTCATCAATGTTGTAACATGTATCAGAATTTGATTCCTTTTTAATGCTGAATAATATTCCATTTTATGCATATACTACATTTTGTTTATCCATTCATCTGTCAATAGACATCTGAATTGTTTCCACCTTTTGGCTATTGTGAATAACTGTGCTGTGAACATTGGTATACAAATATTGGTTCGGGTCCCTGCTTTCAGTTCCTTTGTGTATATATTTAAAAGCGGAATTGCTGAATCATAAGGTGATTCTATGTTTAATTTTTTAAATTTTTTTGAGAAAGGGTCTTACTCTGTTGCCCAGGCTAGAGTGCAGTGGAGTTGTCATAGCTCACTGCAACCTCAAATTCCTGGGCTCAAGCAATCATCCTGCCTTGGCCTCCCAAAGTGCTAGGAATACAGGTGTGGGCCACAACACCCAGCCTATGTTTAATATTTTTAGTTTTTTGAGGAAACTCCCATGCTGTTTTCCACAGCAGCTACACATTTTACCTTCCCACCAGCAATGTCCAAATGGTTCTACTTTTTCCACATTTTTGCCAATACTTGTTATTTTCTGTTTTTTGTTTTATGTTCAGAACTCACACATAAGTGAACTTGCTCATGTTCAAGGTTATTCACTGAAGCATTGTTTATCATAGTGCCAACTAGATACAACACAAATGTCCATTAATAGGACATTACTTAAACATGTGTCCAGAATGTGTTTGTCTGATAATGTGGTTGTGAATCTGATGAATTGATAATGATAATATTTGATGGGGGGAAAGTAGCAAAAGTAAAAATGAAATTGCTTCTTATATCATCTTAAGCTAATGCCAGAAACAAGAAATATGGCACATTAAATATTTACTTGAAATAATGTAAGGATTAGAAATATTGTCTACAGTAGTGGTCAACAAAAATCTCTTGCTAATAAGGTCATGTCCAGTAAACCATATGAATATTTGAGGAAAGTATATTCCAGGCAGAAGTAATGGTGTGTACAAAGGCATTGATGTGGGACTGTTTGAAATGTATGAGTAACAGCAAGAGGGACAATGTGTGTGTGGAATATTGAGTGTGGGGGAAAGTTGATGGCAATGAAATCACAGAGGTAGCCAGAGGCAAATTTGTGTAGGACATTGTAGGCTCTTGTAAAGACATTGGATGTTATTCTGAGTGGGATGAGATGCCATTAAAAGGTTTTATGATATGATTGGATATATTTTTAAAATTTCACTCTGGCTGCACTGTGAAAATAGGTAAGGGCAGGGAGACCAACTAAGAGGCTCTTTCAGTAGTTAAGGTGATAGTCGCTCTTCAGTCATACCGAGGCTAGGTGTCTGCATAGTTGTTCCTGCTGAAAACAACTGAATGTGTTGAAGAATACACTATAGGAAAAGTGTGGTAGAAACTGCAAGCTCTCTCCCGATGTCTACTGTTCTCTTATTCTCTGGTAATAGAATCCTGATTTTTAGATTGACACATTGATGGGAAGATTCTATTAATACTCCTTCCCCATTTCTCTTAGGGAAGTGACAAAGTTCTGGGTAATAAGATGTAAGTGAAAATTTTATGTAAGGACTTTCAGGAAGACTCCTTAAAGGGTGGGGACAACCTCTTCTTTGCACTCTTATCCCTCCTTGCTCATCAGAATGCAGACGGGTGCCAGAACTAGAGTAGATTGTAAAGCAATTCTCTTAGCATGACGAACCAGTGAGATAGAAGAAGCCTGGGTCCCTGATGACTGTGGAATCTCCTGAAAGTTTCTATGTTCTTCATGCCACTACTGTATATTCTTATTAAATATAGTGGAACCTGAACTTAGTGAACACAGGAGCAAAGGTGAAAGCAGATTGATAGTCCAAGATTAACTGGCCAAGATTAAGAGATAGTGGAATAATAATAAGTGATGAGATTCAGGATATATTTTAAAGGACAGTACGACAGGATTTGTTGATGGACTGAATGCAGATTAATTATGAAGGCAGAAATTAAGCATGCATCCTTATTTTTAGCTGGAATGAAGGTGCTATTTACTGAGCTGAAGAAAATTGCACGTGGGGCAGTGGTTTTTTAAATTTTTTTATTTATTTAAAAAAATGTTTGAAGGGCAGGCCTAACCAAGACTTTATTTTGGATATGTTTTTTTTTAGATGCTATTATATTTCCTAATGGAAATACAGTGGGGTCACTTGAAAAATGACTGCATTTCCAGTGGGAGAAGTGGGCTGGAGATACACTTATGGACTCATCAAAGATCACCTAGGGAATAAGTATAGATAAAGAAGACAGCAAAAGACTGAGTTGAAGGATGCTCTGTTGTTTGCGAGTCCAGCCAGAGGAAGGTAAGGACAGCAAAGAAAACTAAGAAGGAGCAGCCGCTAAGGTGTCTTGGAAGCGAAAGGCTTGTGTTTCAAGAACGGAGTGATCGATCGGTTGTGACAAATGCTGCTGATAGGTCCAGTTAAATAAAAATCAAGAAGTGACCATGGGATTTGGCAATGTGAATGACATGGATAGCCTTTGTCAAAAGCTGTTTTTAGAGAGTAAGGAGAAAAAGGCCTCACTGAAATGGATTCAAGAAAGAACGAGAAGATAGGCACGCCTGGTACAAAAATCTCTTTAAGAACCTTTCTTATAGAGAAGAGCAGAGAAACGACGAGGTAGCATTTTTAAAATTTTCTTTTAGATGGGAAATACTATAACATATTTATATGTTCATGGAAAAGATTCAGTAGAAAAGATCACTAGAAAGAATGAAGCAGGAGAGAAAAGAAGCCAAGTCCTATCTTTGCATGGGTGACAGGGGATGGAATCCTGAGCACATGAGAAAGGCTTGGCCTTTTCCGTGAGTAAAAATAGTTTATCCAAGGGATAGAACAAGATTTTTTTAGGATTTATATTTGGTTTTTGGAATGTTGGGATATTTTCTTTTGATCTCTTCAGTTTTTCAGTAAAATAAGAGACAAAGTCATTGGCTGAGAGTGGAAGGGTGGAGACGTTAGAGCTTTGGGGACAGATAGATGGTGGGAAATAGAAGAAAACAGTGGGAAGAGTAAATTGAACAAGGGAAATGTAGTAAGGAGGTTGTCCTAAGGGTCTCTAGAGGTTAATAATCTTAAATGTAAACTGGGACCAGTCAGCATTGTGGTGAGTTTTTCTCCAGCTATATTCTCCCCTTAAGTGTAGATGCAGAACAAGTGGAGGGTTATATTCACCCAGGATTGGAAAGCTGGCCAAGAGAATACAGTGGAGGGAAAGAAGGGGGAGGGAATTGCAAGTGTATATAAGGGAATGATTATAATGGTAGACTATGGAATCTAAGCCAGGTAGGAGAGAAGTAAGGAATGAAGGAGGCCAGAAGGAGTAAAAATGTGTTAGAGTCAATGAATTGAAGGTCTGCTGGGGTTGAGATTTTAAATGTCAGATATCTAGTAGGGACAAACAGAAGAATTAAAGTGGTGGTCAGAGTGTGTAATGTTTAGAATTAATATTATAGGGAGGGAATTACTATTGGTAATGGCAAATATCAGCATACGACCATGACGTGGTACCTGAGGCAGGTTGAAGACTAAGATTATTGGAGAAGAGGTGAAAACCTAGTGGCCACGGTATTGGAAAGATGATTTATGTAGATATTGCACTCACCAAGAATTAGAGAACTAGCCATGTGCTAGAGTCTTGGAGAGATTAGAGAGCATGATGTAGAAGTCTGTAGATGACAGCAACAAGGAGAGATGATAGACAACCAAACTCCTCATAACTCCTTAAAATTGAACTGTACTAAATATGTGAATGCACTGGAACCTTAAGATGATTCTGCGTTTGATATAATATTGGTTCACTTTACCTGTTTGTATCAAGTGCTAACAATGTACTAGGCACCAAAGAAGAAAAAGGAAATCAATCTAATAAAGGTAGCAAACATGCAAACAAATGGTAATTCAGTGAAAATATGTCTTAACAATTTGTGGAACATTAACAACAAGAAATTATGTTAGTGATGAATTGTTGAATGAAAGCCTTCTGGATCATATACAAGTCATCCCTGGATGCAGTTCAAAATTGAATCCAACTTACATTGATTTTCTCAAAAATATATAGTGAGTAATATATAAAAGTGTACAAAGTGTGGTGGAAGATACAGTGATATATTAGATTCTAACCCTGTCTCTATATTGAATTTTATTATGGTAGGTCATGTTGTAGGTAAGAGTCCCTGTGGTTAATTTTTTTCCAGACATTTTATTTAGACAGCACATGAGTTCTGTTCAGCTAGGGGCAAAGTTGTTCTTTCATGTTACATCAAATTGTCTGAGTCATGTAAGCATTTGTTTAAAGTTTAAAGTCAGAGCTTCAGCTAAGAAAAACATCAGGGGAAAACAAAACTGGATACTGAAGACGGAGTACACTAACTATTATCTCTCTGAACCTATTCACGAGATTTTCTCTGAGAACTTAAAACAGGCTCAGTATCAGTAGGATATTGAGTTTTTTGTTTCTGTTTTTTGGTGTTTGGTTTTGGGAGAATTTTTTTGATCAAGTAGTAGCATCTGTCAGAGTGACTCATAATGCCATCTGATGGCTGGAATTTACCTCTTGATAACAATCATACCATGCTAGTGAATAACCAATACCAAGAAGGGAACTTGCTGCCTTCCTAGAATTATTCCTTACCTTTTTGGTTGGAAATTTATGATAATATCATAGTTCACTTAAAAGAACTCAATATCTATTGATATAACTCATGCATGACAACAAAATACTCAACCACTTCATATCTAGAGGAACCTGAAATTGTTCTGGTCATAGGCCTGTCTGGAGCCAATTGTTCTATTTAAGAAAAAGGGGGTTCTATCTGTGGCCAGACCAGTGTCATGTGTTTATCTCTGAGGCTGGGGCATATAGATGGGGAAAAGGATTTGATCTATGAGTGACAGCCCCTCCAGAACCAGATGAATGGGGACAGAATGGCTCTACAAAGGTAGAAGTGCTGATAAAATATTTTCCAACCCATTGGTACATTCCAACCCCAGCTTCCTAGCATCTGCATTATTAGCAATTATTAAATATCTCCACCTAACAAACTATAGTAATTCCCAAAACCCCAATGTACACTCATTTCCTCTCCAAAGGGCAATGAATCAATAGCATCTCCAGATGACACATCTGCTGATGTGCATTCCCCTTGATCAGTCCAGATGTGGTTCTCTGTGATGTATTTAACCACCCTAACACTTACAATCCACCGTGAGGGTAAGCGGGGGATGGGAGGGAAATAACCACAATAAACCTGTTATTTGTGAAAAGGTAGAGAAGGAAAAGTAACAAATAACTGTCATTAAACCTTAGCATAAATCATATTTTATAGGAAGGAGTAGTAAGGACCACCACCTTGGCCGTGGAATAAATTCCTGGTCACATATTTGCCTCCCTTTGCTCTGACTGCCAGGGGGATTGCCAAGGTCCATTTTCTTCCATGGCCATGTTCTGAAGGAGCATATGGTAAGATTTCCTCTGTAGGACTATAACTGCTTGGCCCACCCATTTTCTGTGGATATGGTTATAGTGAACTGGGTGTTGAATTAATGGTTGAGCAAAAACAGATCCCTGTTTTACAGGCTTGGGGGTTCTCTGACAATTATATTTCCTAAAATACCTACTCTTTTGCTTTTTAATTTATTTATGAAATCCCCACAGGATAACAATCAGCATTAGAAATCTCAGATCAAGAGCACTGAACTTAACCCCACTGGTATTTCTCCCAATAACTGTTTTTGGTGCTCTGCTAGTCTCTTGAGACCACTGGCTTGAGGTTTATTGGCTTCCACTGAGCCCTCGGCTGATGGTGATAATAGCGAACTCATCTCTGCCTGGTCTGCTGCATCCCAGTAGAGAGTGCTTCACACTATGCACCACCTGGAGAGAGAATTACCTCTGTCAGTCTGGGAGCAAACATCAAGAGATGCTCGGAAGATAAAATCTATGACTTAAGCTACTCCTGAATACCAATCTTATTTTCTCACCTCCTCCCTTTTGCCCGCTCTAATTTTTGCTTTAGAACAAATGATTTGTTTTCTTTTGAAATTCACAAAGCACTGGTTTTCTGACTCTCAGCCATCTCAGATTCTTCTGTTTTGCTTTATTAACAAAGCTAAATGCTATTCCCTTTCTGCTTGCAAATAACTGGCATAAGAACCTAAGCCTGTCCCTTGCTTGGAGGATCTCACTGGAGGCTGCCGAAAGTGAATATTTGCTAACATTCTCATCTATTTCTCTTAGGTCCCCCAAAGTTCCACCTGAGGAAGGCAAAGATTTGAATTCTAGGATACACCAGAGACTTAACAAGCACTTCCAACTTCCTGCCCAGAGATACAGCGATCATTGCTGCTTGCAATGACATCTGGACTCAGATAATTTCCCATTTCAGGGTTTTGTTATCTGCAGTGTTCCTTTTCAAGATGCCAACTTATATATCAGGACTCTGGGTTATGGGGACAAAACCCAACTCATATCAGATTAAGTTTAAAAGTGGGAACTGGGTTGATGGTTTTAGACTTGGCTATACCTAGGACTCAATCAATTTAGTAAAATTTCTTCCTTATTTTCCTTCATAAGTTGGCTTCATATGCTACTCCTTTGTACATCATTCCTCCATGCAGTTGGGCAAGATGTAAGCCAACATTCTAGGCTACTCACCCCAGTTTAACAATCTAAACAGAAAAATTCTAACTTCTCTAACTATAGTATGATATATAGATATGGTTTTTAAATTTTTTAAATTTTTTAATTGACACATAATGGGGTACAACTTGATGTTTTCATGCAAATACTGCATGATCTCACTCATGTGTAATCTAAAAAAAAAAATTGGTATCACAGAAGTGGAGAGTAGAACAGTGGTTACCAGAGACTAAGGAGGGGAGAGGAGAGGGGAAGATGGGGAGAGGTTGGTCAGTGGCCCTATTTGGCTGGTTCGAGCATCCTGGCCCCTTATTTTTCCCAGTACAATGTGGATGGCTAGGTCATGTGCAGATCTCTGTGGCTGTGGGGCAGGTAGGGAGATACTGCGGTTCCTAGCCCCATTACATACAAAAGAAATAGGGAAAATATGACTTTCGAGAGAAAAGGATGTTGGCCAAACAAAAATAACTGAGGACCATTTTAGTCTGGGTTAATTTTTTCTAAGTGAAGCTCATTCCTTTCTCTAGTTCATTCATAGTCTCATCACCTTATATAATGTGCCCTAAAATTATAAATTTAACCATGGCCAACACACCTGATAAACAATGGTGGAGGAAGAAAAGGATTTTTTTATTAAATAAATCTTAATCTTTTCCTTATGTGGTTCTGTTCAAAGCCACTCTGAGAGGAGCATGAGGAAGTTTCCTCTCTGAGTGGGTGTGAGTGCTTGCACACATGCATAGGTATGCAAACACCACACCACTTACTTCCTACTGGTGGTTGAATTTGGATCTGAGGGTGACCCAAGTAGCTAACACCACCCCTTCAATATTTGTTATCATGGGTCACTGTTCCTCAGAGTTTCAAATTGTCTCAAAACTTATGAGCTGTCTTTTGATTCAGCTTGCTAAAAAAAAAAACCAAAAAAATTTACATAAGACACTCTCTATAGAGACACTCCCAAAACCCTATTCTACCATGAATGCTCCCTGCCTGTGATGATGAGCTATCTTTTCTCTGTTGAATGAACTCATCCACAAACCACTAATGGGTAAAAATGACCACAGATGGGTAACAATGGGACGAGGAAGGAGCCTTTCTCATCCTGACCTCACTCTGCCCCTTCCTCCTGACAATATAGTGATGAAATGAGCTTTAAAATGTGATGCAGAGATTATTATTATTTGGAACAAATGTTACAGGACTGTTTTAAAGACCCCGGGGTTAGAGGGAGGGAGGATGGTCAGGTTTGATAAATACATACCCAATATTAGGATTCTGTAGTTTTTTAATCGGTACCAATATTATCCATAGTTCCTATTGAATCCATCTACTGCAATTCATTTGATTCATGATTAATTTTTTTTTTTTGCCTGGACCTCAAATATTTTAAGCCAGTGACCCAGTTTTTCTCTATATACATACAATTGAGCACAGGATTGGAATATGTTTTGGTCTAACACTAACAATCTAAAGGTACAAACAACACACTCCCACATCTACAGTTATTTGCTACTATTTCCACTAAAGTTTCACCACTGGCAAGCACTCAGCCTACATCTCAAGAACCAACTGATAATAGCTTAACTATGAACTTCGTGATGGTATGGTATAGACTACCAGTTTCTCCCTCTGGGTCAGGAAAACTCTCCCCGGACCTGAACCTACCTGACTTAGCCAGTTCCAGATTCTCAGCCCTTCAGCTGATGCTAAAATCAGTTGTTAGTTAGAATTCTTTAGATTACAAGTAACAGAAAACTGCTGGTGTTTACAAAAGTGGGAATGGGAGATGTGTTATAAGGAAGTGTGCATATCCCCAAGAACCTAAGGACAGGATCATATTCAAGCGCCCAAAAGAACCTCAACCTAGGAAGTGGAAGACAATTAGGACTCATTTTCATCTTTTGTCTTTACTTCACCCTGTGCCTTTGTGTCCTTGTCCTCTTTGCAGACCAGTTGGGTTTTTTGTTTTGTTTTGTTTTGTTTTGTTTTGTTTTGCTTCTTTACATGACTATATATGGCTATTCAACAGGTAGATTTTATAGCTCCAGACACATGCTGAAGTTGTCTCTAAATTCCAAGAGAAAATCTGATGGCTTAATTTAAGACAATGCCTTCCCCTAGTCCATAGGTTGTGCTAGGTGAAAATTTAATTTTGGGGGGTTATTTTGAAACATCAGCTGATCTATTTAGAACATGGTTATTCAAGATAAATCATCAGAATGGAATTTTTGCCACTTAGCGAATAAGACTGTATTTCTGTTCTAATTCATCTTAGGGCTTGTCTTGGCTTTGATGTCTGAAATAGGTGTGGAATGTCGACAGTAATGATAACCATAGTAATACTGGACTTTTGTATGATAATTGCAGGTTTTATAAGCTACCTAACATCTCTTTGAGGTTGGTCAGTATTATTATAATTATGCCAGATTTAGGGATATGGAGATGGAGACACAGGAGTTTAAGTTGCTGTGCTGAGGGGTCATAACAAATCCAGAATAAAACCAGGATTTGAATTAAAATCAACTGGCTCTAAAACTTGGGCCCAGATTTACTAATGGCATTGAATTTTAAGTTCTATTCCATCTGGATTTTTATTTTCTTCTTACCATTTCTCTTTTTAGATGCTCTAATGGCCCAATGACTTCTCATAATAGATTTTTAACTAAAAAATAGTTCTTTATACAATAACAAAAAGCAATGCAATCTGTCTATAGCAATAGCATGCTATACATTTTTTTAAATTTGGTTAAACACTCTCCCTTAATTCCCTTTTTTCAAATAATAATTATAGTGATCATGGATTTTATTTTGCCTACAATTATAAGCAGGAATTAGAGCCTTAAGGAACATCTACTTAAATGACGTTGGAAATATATTTTTGATTGGAATATAGGGGGTAGTGAAGGCAGAAAAGAGCAGTGTTCAAAAGAGTATCTATTTGTGATTTAAATATGTATAATTTCACCCTGAAATATAAATAATTTCACTCCAATGCTTAGAGCAGTAATTAGGAGATAAATTTTGATATTGGAAGTTTGATATTGAGGAATGTAGATGTTGAATCCTTTGAGGCTAAGTCTCTTCCATTTATCTTTTTCAACACTGTATCCACTCTCAATTGTCAGAAGGAAAAGAAGAAATGTCAGCTATAGGAGTTGTTAAGAAATGAAAGAGAGAGTATGAAAGCACTATTTGGAAGCCTTATAGAGGACGCTCTCAGTTATAACACTTTATGAATTCATTCACTTCATTCATCCCCTCATTCATTCCTCGAATACTTATTGAGCTTCTACCATGTACCTACTTTGCACTAAGGGTGCAGTGGTGAATAGAAACAGATAGACACATGCTTGTCCTCTGAGAACTAGTGGGAGTCCTCTGGGAACCAGAGGAGTTGATCTTTGGCATAAATAAATCTGCAATTATAATTATGATAGCTTTTTAAAAAGAAAAAGTACATGGAAGCTTAAAAACCTAGGACTTATCTGATCTGAGGTGCCAGGAGGGTTTCCTATGAAAGGGAGAGTTGAGTTGAACTCTGAAGGAGGAGTTCATAGTAAATTTCTCTTCTTAAAAACACATGGATGTTGATTGCAACATTGTGAACAGTAGAATAAATTTGGATATAAAATTCTAATCAATAAGGGAATGTCACATATACAATATCATATATCCTCACAGAAATATATTATGGACCCACTAAAAGAATCAATTAGAGCTCTGTCTTTTGACATGGAGGGATTTCCATGAAGTAATACTAAATGAGAAAAGAAGCATATATTTTCAAAAGTGTAGGGATAGTTCCAGAGAGAGGTTTCCTCAAGGGAAAAAGAGGGGGAGTAGGGTAAACATATAAAGATGAGCTATCTAGGCATATGGAACAGCATATGTAAATGCCCCAAGGAATAAGAGAAGCTGGTGAAACAGATGAACTGAAAGGAGGTTGATGGGGCTGGAGCTCAGAGAGTGAGGTCATGGGCTGTAGGATGAGGGGAGGTAGAAGGGATACCAGGCAAAGCAGAGAAGTAGACAGGTCAGAGCATGCAAGAGAAGGTCACATTAAGGACTTTGTTGTTTTCCTTCAGTAAATGTTTTATACTATGAACTATTTCTTCTTTCATCACTTAATGATTGCAAGTCATCACTGGGCTAGCCCTGCAGAGTATTCAATATATATTAAAATCTAATACACTGTGCCTGATACAAAGGAAATACCCAATATCCTAGTTTTTCATTTCACTTTCTCCTTGTTTCCGGTCTTTTTCTCCTGTGAATGCATATAATCTGGTTCTGTAGTTCTCACCTCTCAGACTCATTGCCCCTTCTTGGTTTTAAACAAATATTTTGTAATGTCCTCTTATTATACTGAAACACAAGGAAATTTATTGATAATGTAATGTAACCTACACATATAATTTTAAAAAGTAATATTATGTCTTAATTGTAATATAAATAAATTTATAAAAAATTCTATTTGTTGTAGTATACAAATATTCATACACAAATATACCAGAAGACAAGAAGAAGTCGTCAGATGCTTGACCTATGGATACCAAAGGAGGCTGATGAGTTTTATCATAACTCTGGAGCAGTTCTGCTAGTGCTGTGATCTACAAAATGATGAATAATTCTTAGCAAATGTCTAAATTAAGCAAAACATATTGTAATTGGATTCTTGTAATTCAGTGTTATTAAAACTGTGCCAAAATATTTCTTGTACTGGTATGTAAAACAGAGAGAAGTTCTAGACTTAAGTAATTATAAATGGATTTTTTCCCTTCATTTATGCCTGGCAGGACTGCTGTTATTTGCCCAGGACATTAGGCAATTTTCCATTGTTCAGGACAAATTACAGGACATTGGCATTCCCTGCCCAACAAATATCAGTATAGCCCTCAATCACTGCGGTATTTTCCAAATATCCCCTACGGGTTGATCCACTGAGAACCACTGAGCTGATTGGAAGACGAGCCCCTGGAAATGTCAAATTATACCAGAAGACTTCAACAAGAGCCCAGAAAAACAATAAAAGGAATGTTATAAAGTCACATATTGTTGGCAGAGAAATAGTAAAGGTCTTAAGTCTTAGGCCTTTTGCAGAGTCCATACTAGTCAAAGCTGGAATAAGACAATGTAGAAATAGAGATGGCTCTTGAACAAAAGCCAACCTGAAGAGAGACAGAGAGGAACAAGGGGGGCATCACAGGCTGGAGATCCATTGAGCAGAGGTGGGCAAAGATGTGAAGTGCAAATAAACATGATATATATAGGAGCCAGTGATACAGAATTGCAGACATCCCCAAATTAGGCCTTCCAGAAAAGGCAGTTGGAGTAGCAGTTTACTGCTGCTCCTTTTTTTTTTTTTTTTTTTCTCCTCTGCTTTCCTCTCTCTGTCTTAATTATAAAAGTACAAGTTATATCCCACATCTCACCTGACTTCTGTGAAATCCATTCCAGGTAGTGAGTGACTCTAAGGACACCAAGAATGGTCACTACTTATGTATTTATACATAATTCATACAACAGAGGGTAGCAATGGATGTCTATGATTACGTGAATAATGTCAGTGATAATGACCTTTACATATTGCTATGATAAAATACCTTTGAAAATGTCTATTCGTATTTATCTATAATAATAAATAGCTAATGACTTCAGAAGTTAGATTTAATATTTTAAAAGATTTTAAAATGTCTTAACAAATACTGATAACAAAAGACTAATGGATATTTTTTTAAATTGAATAATTAAAATAATCAGTACTTTATATCAAATATCTTCTATTAGTTCACTCTATGTTCTTTCTGTCCTTCCACCTAATGACATGATTATGAAATTTACCAGTAAATACCAGCAAGCTTTTTAAAGTTATTTATGTGTATTATAAAAAATGTAAGAACCCTAATATTTTCATGTGCTTGATCTGCCCAAGAGAAAGAGAAGAGGAAATGCATCATAAAAGGGTAGGATCTAATGAATTTAGCTATTTAAAAATAAAAGACCATGATTTTCTGCTGTTTTAATTAAGTCATTTTATTTCTCTTTATCTCATTCCCTAAAATAATTTGTTACAATTACCTAACCTTTTACAGATGCTTGCAGATTTAAAAAAAAATTATTACCCAGTACAACACTATAATTTTGAAGAATGGAGGAAGCACACAGAATAATGTGTTTCTCATCCTTCTAAAGGAACTTAGTGATGAAAACACAGAAAAAAAATTGTTAATCTACATATCTACCCAATTTTAATTAATTACATTTGTTTTCACACTGCTTTTCACAAACGTTTGTACCATCTTTTTGAACTTTAGACGACATTTAATTTGTTGCATCTTTACATACACGAATACACACAGAAAAGGCAAAAAATCATACAAACACAGGATTCCTACTTACATTATCTGCTATGCTTTATTAATCTTTCCATCCTCTGCCCCAACCAGTGCCTGTCATAATGCCTTTCTTGTAGAAAACTCTCAATAAATGTGCTGAATTAATGACACTTACATAATGTTTTATGTAACAATTTAAATGTGTGAGATATATGAAATGATTGTGAAGTTCATTTCAATAATTTTCACAGTAGTCTTATATGAAATGTCATAAGACTATTAAACTAATGTGATGATTCATCCAGCAGTAGGTTTTGCCAGCACGGACAGAAATTTTGCTTACCTTTCCCAAAGTACTTGGAGAAAATGTTTTTGATAAACACATCTATTTTCTTATTGCTAGATGTGAATTCTTTGTGTATTAATGGCTTTATTTGCCTGGAAGCCATTGCCCTATACTGCATTAAAATATATATGTATTCTAAAGCTCTTGAAGGAATTGGAATCCTAGCACTTCTTCTGTATGCAAATAATGACTAAGATCTGGTAACCAATTGGAATAACTACTTATCATAGTTCTAAGAATTTTTGAAGGAACACATGTTTGTTAAGAGCAAAATAAACAATTAAAAAAGAAAAAAAGTCCTCTAGAATATAATTTGTTTCTCAATAAACTTTAGCTGCTTTCTTCTGTGATTTCTGTCTCTTTTATTTTTATCTACATTTTTATGTGTGCATATTAATCTTTGGATTATTCTAATTCCAAAGATTAATTTTTTGAATATTTTAGTATTTTGTCTTTTCCATTAAATTACAAGTACTTTGAGGGCAGGGAAATAAAATACCTGATTACTGCTTTTGAACTCCCTTGTGTACTTGAACTCAAGGCAAATAAAGATCTTTTTAATTGTAATTTAATATTTCCGCTAATTTGTTCTTAGACTTCAGACTAAACTTTGTAGAACGGGGTAAAGGTGTAATGAAGATTGGCTTGTTTTGTCTATGGACATTGTCTCAAGAGCCTCTTAATCATGAGTGCAATCTTCTCAGTCATCCTGTTAGTTACTTTTAAAGTATTAATTGTAAAATTGTAGTTTTAGGTCCTGTCTTCAATATAACCTATCCATTCTTTTTTTTTTTTTTTTTTATCATAGAGTTGAGAATTTATTAGGCATGGTTTTCATACGGAGAGACTGAGGTTTTCTGTCTCCCTTCCCAAACCATCTGGACTTTGTTCATTGCCCACTATTCTTTCTTTCCTCTGCTGTTTCCTTTCCAAAGTATTTTTCTGAGTACCTATAGCTATAGAAATGTCCCTAACATCTTGAAAATAACCTTTAACACGATCCTGCTCCTGCCTCTTCCTACTTTTCACATACATGGCCATTTTATAATATTTCTTTCCTCCCCTCCCCTGATGACTTTTAGCAGCTGAAAACCCCAGTTATTTCTTTCCCTCTAACTTCCACATCTAATCTTACGGAAACCATATGTTTTTCAGTCTCATTGACTCTCAAATTGGTCTCTTCCTTTTCCTTTCAACTACTCCCACCCTTGTCATACTTTTCATATCACAGCTAGGCATAACTGCTCTTCCTGACTCCCTAGAATGTATACCAAAAGGCACTGTTAGATTAGTCATCATATTACGATCAATAGACACCAGTTCATATTTTGCAGCTTGTAATCAAGGTTCTTCACAATCTGTCACTCAGTGTAATAGCTGTGGCCACTTATTATGGGGCTTAACACATACCAGGAGTTGAGTTGCTTCAGACAGACTATTTCTGATTCATAATTCTCACAACAATCTTAGATCATGAATAACATTGTCTTCACTCTGTGAGAAAATTACTCTAAACTTTATTTCTAAACTTACCTTCCACCACAACCATGCCATGGTCATGGCCACATCCAGTAATTGATTTGTATTTTCTGGAATTTGCTTTAACATTCTGCCTATAGCCTTTACTCTGCTTTTTCAGCATCTAATCACATGCCAATTTCATTCTCCTGCCAAGTCTGGTCATCAGTTAGGACCCAACTCAAATTCTAACAGTTCTATGAAGTTCTGTCAGCATTCCTTACCTACCTTCTAGGCTCCTTAAGGGTTTGGTCAATTTTATATATTTTCCCATCCCAGTAAGGATGGAAAGCTCTTACATAGCATAGTGCCTTTAATGGATCCTCCCTCTTCACTTAAATTTTCCTTTCTTTTATTTGTTTCTAATAATTAGCACTCCAGTCCATATCCTTCTTTCTTTGTGACTTTATTTCACCTATACATGAACACATATCTTAATAAAATTATACTTCCTGTGGGCCTATTTCAATTTGTTTAGTGTAAATATTCTTGAACTCAATGTTTTTAAGTAGGATAAGTATATATTTACAATACAGTCTCAAAATATGCATAAATATTGCACCTTTAAGAAACATCCAGAATTATTTTCAAAGGCTATAGAAGCATACCAGTGTATGAAGTACCACATAGCGAACATGCATCGAGTGTGTTCAACGATTGCATGTCAAAAATGAAGACCAGAATTGGTAAAATATTAAAAAGTGAGACATGAGAATTAGTAGAAATAGAAGGAAATAATTAAATATGTAAAACAAGACAATTCTCTACATTCTTTTGAAGAAAAGAAACTACAACACACAGACACCATGATTTGGAAGCTTAGCTTTGTAGTATCCTGGAAATTGCTTTTACTTTCCTGCCTTTGGACTTCGATCTGAGGTTTCAGTATCCAGACTATGTAAATTTCATTCTCCAGTCTAAATCAGCTCATCAGTCAGGGCCTAATTCAAATCCCAACAGTTTAGCGTTTTCCCAAAGTGTTTTATTCGGGGCAAAATAAGATAAAAGTCATTTTTAAGGGTCAATTCCATTTTATGAATTTACATATCATGCCAGAAGCTTAAAATATGCCTATTATTATCCTAAATTTCATTCTTCCCGTACTAGGCTGCATTTTAAACATTTGCTGCAAATGACTACATCTTGAAGACTACGTGATTATACAAATTTTTATAAATACGCATAACAGATTAACTGAGAAGTAGGCAAGGAAATAAAAAATGAATTTTATTAATCACTGTATTTTATGTTAAAACTAAATTATAATTTCTCTTCTTTCATAACTTTGCTCCACAATATCCCAACAAGAGTGACCTGCTTTTCACGCATATATCCCTATTTTGAACATCGTCCTTTCATCCCAAATCAGTAACTAGGGCAGTTGAAAGTCGGTACTAAGCCTTTGATGATATTTAAAATTCTTCTTTTATATAAAAAGGTCAATGCACAAGCATCTTTTCTTTCACTTTTCCACCTCCTTGTCTTTTCCAAGCATGGAAACATCCCATGCGGTTGAGGAGGGGTCCACGTTGCGGGATGCTCACTGGAATCACCTACTGTGGGCTGAATCCGCCCCATACTCTTGAGGGCGGCACAACCCCTGCTCTCCCCCTGCGGCCCCCAGGCCTCCCTTCCAGGCGTCCCGGAGCCTGGGAGGACGGCCGCCGGCACGCAGCCCCGCTCGGCCCAGATCCACCTTCTTCCCAGGTGAGCGTGGCTGTCCTCCCGGTTTTCTGTTTGCCCCAGCCCAGGTGTTGGGACTTGCAATTGCCCCATAGCCCCGAGGGCGGGCAGGAAAGAAAGGCTGTTTTATACTTCGCGGGTGGAGGGTTGGGTTTTTGAGTTCAGACAGGTTCCGAGGCGCTTTCTGGCTGAGCGGGCTTCGGTGTGACACGGCTGAGGACTTGTTGCAACTGGTCCCCACGCCCGCCCTTTCTCAGCCCTGCACCCAGTCAGCCCTCAGGAGGTGCGGTCCGGGCCGGAATGAGCTTTCCTCCGCCGACCTGACGCGCGGCAGGTAACTCCCCCTCCCCTCCCTCGAGCCGGCCGCTTCCTGGGAGGCGAAGCTTCGGCGGCGGGCGCGGCTGCGTGGGCTCGGGCGCTCCTGGCCGTAAGTGGGGCTCCGGCCCCCTCCCGGGCTCGGCGGGCGGGACGCTGGCGGGCGCGGGGTGCCGCGGGGGCCCGGGGCTGACCCGCCTCGGCCGCGGGGCGGAGGGGAGGGAGAGGGCCCGGCGCGCGCGGGATTGGAAGCTCCCCGGGTGCAGAGCCCGGTGTCCTCTGTCTTTTCTGCTTTTCTTTCATTATCGCGCAGGTGCGAGTGAGTTGAGAAGTCTGAAAAGTTAAGTGTCGGGCTCCGCGGGCGCAGGCGCCGCCCACCGTGGAGTGGGAATGGTTTCCTCTTTCCTCGGGGAGTCCGCGGAGCACCCGGGAGAGGAAGCGGGAGGAGCGCGGCGGGGAAGAGCCTGGGGGAGGAGACGGAGGCTGGAGGTCCGAGGGGCGTGGGGGCTCCCGGGCAACGGCGGGAGGCCCGGGCTGCGGAGGGCCGTGCGTGTTCTTTAGATCCCCAGTGGAGAGCAGGACTTGAAAAGAACGACGTCGTTTTTCCGCACAAATCTCTTACTTGTGTGGGATCCCGTTTCTGTCGGCTGGTTGGTAGAAACCTGTGTCTTCCTAACTTGGGTCGGCCTGAGTCTGGGTTTGTGTCCTCTATTAGCTCTCCGGGAATTTGTGGTACATACCAAAGTTTGGGAACCACTGCTGTAGGTTGAGGAGGGTGTGATGAGACTGCTCCTGGTACGGTACTTGGAGACCTTAGGCCTATTCTATGGGATGTGGGGGGGACGTCTTACCTGTTAAGGTGAGCGAGGAAGCTGAGAATGTGCGTGTGTTCCTTGCAGGAATCGTGGGTAGGTAAAGAGACAATAGTGCTTTATGAGGAGGAGACTGGGAGGTTACAGAAACACAGGCCAGCATGTTGGCCTACGCTCAGAGTGATGAGGTTATAGGTCTCTCTGACCTAGAAGTGGAGATGAGAGCTAAGAAACAGAACATTAAATAAAGGGCATGCTGGTGGCAAGCAGTCAAGGCTAGATTTTAATGCCCAACAGCATTTCCAAATTCTCACTTGCTAAACACCTTACCAGGTTACTGGCAGGCACCTCCTTTCTCTTTCTCATCCCAACAAGCGCAAGAGCCAGGAGGAAATCCATGACTGAGGCTGAATCAGTGCTGACAAGCAACTGGAACGGGGGCAGTGATGAAAGGAACTTAGATGAGAAAGCTGAGTGTTTTTTTTTTTTTTTTTTGTTATTCAAAATAACTAATGAATGTGAATGACATCAACCAGGACGACACTACAGGAGGGGTGGGAGTGTAGGTCTTTGTTTTGTTTGTTACGGTTTCCAGAATGGTAGAAGTCCCCACACCTTCCAGTTGCAAATTCCACCCCCTTGCTTTTGGGACTCTGGCACACGTGATGTGTACGCCTATTGAGGGGGCTGGCTGCACCCTGCAGAGCCTGCCTGAGGGGCTGGGAGGATCCTGCCTTTAAAGCTGGCAGGCTCTTGACTGCAGATGCTGAGGATTTATTGTGGGAAGCATCACCAATTGAACAGTTGCTGAAAGAGGTTGCATAGATGGAGACAAACCACACCTCTGGTGCTGATTCAGTGATGTCTTTTATGATTATACTTTTGAATTTATGATTTAAACTATAACTGAGTAAACCCTTTGGGGATGAATTGATTTTATTATTCCTTCTATTTTACTCTTCTTACTACCACCTCCCTTTATACTTTACAGTGGAGGTCCATTCATTGAGTACTTTCTTGACCATGACTTGCTCACCCTGTAGCAACTCACCTAAGGTTCTCATTCAATTATAATACATTATACAAAACTGAGTTGCCAAAATGTAACATTGTTATACTTTTAAGTCTGCAGAATCTGGTGGTGAAACTGTGATGCCAGTAAAGCAGTCCTCTTCTAAAACATATATCTGGTTGGAGCAGGACTTTTGGAAAGGCCCCACTTAGCTTAATTTAACTAATTAGTGGTAAAGTTACAAGTTGTCCTTGTTTAGCTAGTTAGGTAAGTTTACTTGTCTGTCCCTTTGTAACTTGCAAAATGTGAGTGTCCCAAGGTTGTTTCACAATTCAGTCTGTTAAGCACAATACTGTTGTTAATTTTGAAATGTACTTTTGTTCATTTAATTTCTAATCTGGGAGTGGGATGTATTTTAGAACTTTGTTGTTGAATTTATCATTTGAAAATCAGCATACACCCCCACTCCACCCCCCTGGAAACAATTCCAAATGATGGTTATTTACAGCCCAGCTTTAAGGATGCCATTGATAAAATTTTGTACAAATAGCACTTAAACTTCGTCAAGAATCAAAACCACCAACATTTTGCTGAGAAAATATGTCAGAGCCATCAGAGCGAGTTTTCTTCCCACTGAGGGGGGCCAGTGGGCATGGGCACTGTCTTGAGGTGTCCCAGCCTACAAGGGCAGAGCAAGCTTCCCAGGGAGATTGCTACTGCCCTTTTGTTGGTGGGCCAGTGCTGAGTGCTGTTGAGACAGGAGGGGAACTGGTGCACTCTAGTGGAAAGGATGTGTGTGGAGGTGAAGTAGAGTGGGGGCAAGTTGGCTCTAGACTGGGGAGGAGGGTGCATTAAGGAGTAGGGGTGGGGGTTGAGGAAGCAAGGAATGTTTTCAGTGGCTATGATGCTGTGAGAAAGATGAACCCGGGTGGAGAGATGATCCAAATATAAGGGATGTTCCTTGGGCACGTTTGTGTTGGGAAATGGTTGAATCACATGATTATGAATGATATGAGGAAACTTTTCCTCTGGGGACATCTAATTACTACCCCACTTGTCTTTTATTTTTACACTGTCCTTAGGAGGGGGGCCAGATGTCCCCTAAAGGCACATGACACTTATCTTTTGAGCCGTGTGTCAAGTAATTTGCAGACAACTCATCCCTGGGGAAGGCAAAGTAGTAATGGGCAGCCTCTCTTGAATACTGGCATAGGGTCAGGTATAATCTCTAGGTTACTGACAGGGGCCTATGTTGAGGAATTTATACAAAAGTTATGCAGTGAAGATGATATGTAAGGGCTATAACGTTGTGCTCTTCTACACTATCCATTCAGTAAACATACATTTATTGATTATCATGTGTCAAACAATGTGTTGCCCTCAGGGGATAGGAAAGTAACAAATTAATATGGGATCTTAGGAAGCTTACAGTTGAGAAACCTAGTAATAATTACAAATACACACAGAAATAATAGATCAGGTCCATTGATTTAGTATTTCCTTCATATTCTCTGAAGGTTCCAGCAGATATTGTTTCTGTTAACTAATCATTTGTGAAATTAAACATTAGCAGACCTGAGTTAGTCATTATTTTGTACAAAATATTTAAATTGTTTTGGCCTTTCATGGTTTTTCACTGGTGTTGTGAAAGGTTTGGACTATGTGATCATTCCTGTGTCTCACCCTGTTCTGAAATTCTCTGTGATCACTTTTTTTTTTTTTGGCTTTAGGAATTTTATTATTTTTTTTCCTTTTTTTATTTTTAAATTTCAGAATATTATGGGGGTACAAACACTTTGGTTACATATATTGCCTATGTACTGCCCAAGTCAGAACTACAATCGTGGAAATCCCCCAGACAGTGTGCCCCACGCCCATTAGGTGTGAGTTTACCCATCCCCTCCACCCCCCCGCCCCCCATACCTTCCCAACCTCTGATGAATATTATTTCCATGTGTGCACATAAGTATTGATCAGTTAGTACCAATTTGATGGTTAGTACCAGTGGTGCTTGTTTTTCCATTCTTGTGATACTTCACTTCAAGGAATGGGCTCTAGCTCCATCCAGGATAATACCAGAGGTATTAATTCACCACTGTTTTTAATGGCTGAGTAGTACTCCATGGTATACATATACAAAATTTTATTAATCCACTTATGTGTTGATGGACACTTGGGTTGTTTCCACATCTTTGCAATTGTGAATTGTGCTGCTATAAACATTCGAGTGCAGAGGTCTTTATTATAGAATGTCTTTTTTTCCTTTGGGTAAATACCCAGTGATGAGACTGCTGGACCAAATGGTAGTTCTACTTTTAGTTCTTTGAGGTATCTCTATATTACTTTCCATAGAGGTTGTACTAATTTGCAGTCCCACCAGCAGTGTATGAACGTTCCTGTCTCTCCACATCCCTGCCAACATTTGTTGTTTTGGAACTTTTTGGTAGAAGCCAATCTCACTGGAGTTAAGTGATATCTCATTGTGGTTTTGATTTGCATTTCCCTGATGATTAGAGAAGTTGAGCAATTTTTTATATGTTGGCCATTATTCTGTTGTCTTTTGAAAAGTTTCTGTTCATGTCCTTTGCCCACTTTTTAGTGGGGTTGTTTGATTTTTTCTTGTTGATTTTCCTAAGTTCTGTATAGATTCTGGTTATCAGCCCTTTATCAGATGTGTAGCATGCAAATATTTTCTTCCATTCTGTAGGTTGTCTGTTCACTGTAATGATAGTTTCTTTGGCTGTGCAGACGCTTTTTAATTTGATCAGGTCCCATTTATTTATTTTTGTTGCTGCTGTGATTGCTTAGGGGCTCTTCTTCATAAATTCTTTGTCTGGGCTAATGTCTATAAGAGTTTTTCCAACATTTTTTTCTAGAATTCTTATGGTTTCATGTATTGGGTTTAAGTCTGTTATCCATGGTGCATTGATTTTTGTGAGAGGTGAGAGGTGTGGGTCTAGTTTCAGTCTTCTTCATGTGACTGTCCAATTTATTTAATAGGGATTCTTTTTCCCAGTGTATATTTTTGTCTACTTTGTCAAAGATCAGATGATAGTATGGGGATGGTTTTATATCTGTGTTTTCAGTCCTGTTCCATTGGTCTATGTCTCTGTTCTTGTGCCAGTACCATGCTGTTTTGGTTACTATAGCCTTGTAGTATTGTTTGAAGTCCTAGGTTGATGCCTCCCAATTTTTTCTTTTTGCTTAAGATTGCTTTGGCTAGATGGGGTTTTCTCTAGTTCCACACAAAGTGTGGAATTATTTTTTCTAGATCTAAAAAAAATGATGTTGGTATTTTGATAGGGACTGCACTGATTCTGTAAATCACTTTAGGTAGTATAGACATTTTAACAATGTTTATTCTACCTATCCAAGAGCATGGTAGGGTTTTCCATCTGTTTACATCTTCTGCAATTTCTTTTCTCAGCGTCTTGCAGTTCTCCCTGTAAAGGTCTCTCACCTCCATAGTTAAATATGTTCCTCAATATTTAATTTTCTTTGATGCTATTGTGAAAGGTATTGCAACTTTGATTTGTTTCTTGGCTTGACTGTTATTGGGATATGTGAAGACTGCTGATTTGTGTGCATTGATTTTGTATCCTGAGACTTTGCTGAAATCATTTATCAATTCTAGTAGTCTCTTGGTTGAATCTTTGGGGTTTTCTAGATATAATATCATATCGTCAGCAAAGAGTGAAAGTTTGATCTCTTCTGCCCCCATTTGGATGCTGTGATCACTTCTTATTGAGGGTACCCTAAAATAATGTTAACTAAGATCTCCCCACAGTATCACTAGGAATCTCATTATTTCCACTTGTATTGCCAAATTTTCATTTCAAAGGGTTTTAGTTCTCTATTTAACATAAGGTTGCTTCTCTGATTGTATAAACATTATTCACTTGGGGAAGAAAAGGCAGTTTTCAAAGCACTAAAGAGTGCCATCTTCCACCTCAGTTGCCGTAATGGAATCATTCAACATGGGATGTTTGGGCTGTCATTTATATACATGTATAAGCAATGATGGCTTTAATTCTTAACAGCACATTGCTCCAAATATTTAGTCTCATCTGAGTCATTCAACAACTGTTTCCTGGTGTTTTAAAAGAATTGCATTTTCCTCAAGTAAATATAACTTTACAGTTATTTGTTAGAGAAGGGTGCAATATAGCTAAGTTGTTTTTAGAGTACATAACTATTGACAGTGTCCCCCATGATTCTTTTCTTTAGTCTCAACCCTTCCTTTCCTTTTTCATCTTTATTGTCCTTTTTATCTTTCTTGTCTCGTTTCATCCTTTCCAGCCCCCCTTTATCCAATTTTGTTCCTTCTCTTCCTTTTCCTTTTTTTCTTCTTTATGGTTCTTTTCTCTTCCCTCTTTTCCTTTCTCTTCACTTCCCTTCTTTTTTATCCCTTCTTACCCCTTCTCTTGTTTTCTGTTTCTACATCCTCTTTCATATTTTTCTTTCTCTCCCACTCCCTTCTTCTATTTGTCTATTTCTCCATCTGCTCACCTACCTATTTACTTACAGTTCGTTATTTCTGTCATCTCTATCAATACAGTTCTCTACATTGGTACATTATATGTTTCTAAAATCTATAAAAGTCAAATTACAGGCAAACCTAATTTTATTGTGCTTAACTTAATTGCACGACACAGATACTCTGTTTTCACAAATTGAAGATCTGTGACACCCCTGCATTGAATGAGTCTATTGGCACCATTTTTTCAATAACATGCTCATTTTTTGTCTCTGTGTCACATTTTGGTAATTCTCGCAATAATTGAAACTTTTTCATTATTTTTGTATCCATTATAGTGATCCGTGATTAGTGATCTTTGATGTTGTTGTTGTAATTGTTTGGGGCACCACCAACACTGCCCATATAAGATGGGCAAATTAATCAATAAATGTTGTGTATTCTGACTGCTCCACTGACCAGCCTTTCTCCCATCTCTGTCCCTTTTCTTGTACTTCCCTATTTCTTGAGACACAACAATATTGAAATTAGGCCAATTAATAACCCTACAGTGGTCTGTAAGTGTTTAAGTGAAAGGAAGAGTCCCATATCTCTCACTTTAAATCAAAAGCTAGAAATGGTTAAGCTTAGTGAGGAAAACGTGTTGAAAGCCAAGATAGGCCAAAACCTAGGCCTCTTATGCGAAACAGCCATATTGTGAATACAAAGGAAAAGTTCTTGCAGAAAATTAAAATTGCTACTCTAGTGAATCCACAAATGATAAGAAAATGAACAAACCTTATTGCTGATAGGGAGAAAATTTTACTGGTCTGGATAGAAGATCTAACCAGCAACAACATTTCCTTATGCCAAAGCTGTAACTCTTCAAATCTATGAAGGTTGAGAGAGAAACTGCAGAAGAAAAGTTAGATACTAGTAGAGGGTGGTTCAAGATGTTTAAGGGAAGAAGCCATTTCTATAACATAAAAGTGCAAAGTGAAGCAGCAAGTCCTGATGGAGAAGCTGCAGCAAGTTACCAGAAGATTTAGCTAAGATCATTGATGAAGTTGGCTACACTAAACAACAGATTTTCAATGTAGATGAAACAGCCTTAGATTTAAAAAAAAAAGATGCCATCTAGGACTTTCACAGCTAGAGAGAAGTCAATACCTAGCTTCAGATCTTCAAAGGACAGGGCAACTTTGTTAAGGGCTGATGCAGCTGATGACTCTAAGTTGAAGCCAGTGCTCATTTGCTATTCTGAAAATCCTAGGGCCTTTAAGATTATGTTAAATCTACTCCTCCCTGTGCTGTATATATGGAACAACAAAGCCTGGATGAAAGCACATCTGTTTACAATGTGGTTTATTGAGTATCTTAAGCCCATTCTTGAGTTCTGCTCAGAAAAAATGATTCCTTTCAAAATATTGCTGCTTATTGACAATTCACTTAGTTGCCCAAGATCTCTAATGGGGATATACAAGGAGATTAATGTTGTTTCCATGCCTGCTAACACAACATTCGTTCTGCAGCCCATGGAGCAAGAAATTATTTTGACTTTCAAGTCTTGTTATTTAAGAAATACATTTCATAAGTTTATAGCTGCTATAGATAGAGATTCCTCTGAGGAATCTGGGCAAAATAAATCATAAACCTTTAAGAAAAGATTTACCATTCTAGACACCATTAAGAACAGTCCTAATTTATGGGAGGAGGTAAAAAAAAAATCAACATTCACCAGAATTTTGGAAAAAAGTTGATTCTAACCCTCATGGATGACTTTGAAGGGTTCAAGAATGCAGTAGAGGAAGTAACTACTGATGTGGTTGAAATAGGAGGAGAATTAGAAGTGGGGCCTGAACTGCTACAATCTCATTTTAAAACTTGAAAGGACGAGGAGTTGCTTCTTATGGATGAGCAAAGAAAGTGGTTTCTTGAGATGGAATCTACTGCTGGTGAAGATGCCGTGAACCTTGTTGAAATGACAACAAAGGATTTAGAATATTGCATAAACTTAATTGTTAAGGCAGCAGATGTTTGAAAGAATCTACTCCAATTTTGAAAGAATTCTCCTGTGGGTGAAATGATATCAAATAGCATCACATGCTGCACAGAAATCTTTCATGAAAGGAAGAATCAATCAATGAAGCAAACTTCATTGCTGTGTTATTTGAAGAAATTGCTACAGCCACCCTAACCGTTGGCAAGCACCGCCTCAGTCGGTTAGCAGCTGTCAACATCAAGGCAAGACCCTCGACCAGAAAAGATTATGACTTGCTGAAGGCTCGGGTGATTGTTAACATTTTTTAGTAGTAAAGTATTTTTTAATTAAGATACATACTTTTTTAAAAGACATAATGCTATAGCATACATAATAGACTACAGTAATAGTGTAAACATGACTTTTATATGCACTGGGAAATGAAAAAAATCATGTGACTAGTTTTACTGCAATATTCCCTTTATTGCAGTGGTCTGGAACTGAACCTACAATATCTCTGAGGTATGCTTATATATTATACAATAGTCAAGTAATAAACATATATTACAAAGGGAATTTTATTCCCTATAGCTAAATATAGGTTATAAATGACATTGACAATTATACTTCGAAGGCTATCTATAATAATCAACCATACATTTCTAGCATTTTATACATTTTAAAAATAATTGTTCTCTTTCTTTACAATTGAACATAGGTATAGCGATTATCTGATCAAAACCAAGGATTTGCTGCTTTTGGTATGTCCAAATATTTCCACCTTTGCTTCAATTATCTTTGACTTATTAGGTAAACATCTTACCACTAACATCAGGACTTTCATTTTTACAATTTTCAAAAACTTGTAAGTTCAAGTCATAATAAAATAGTCAAGTAAATATGCAAGTAAGATAGTAAAGTGAAAAATATGTAGTTATTGAAACTACATATTGGCATGCTGACAGCCCCACTGTACAGTAAGTTGAAATATTTGGTAATTGATGGATTAAAGAAGATAACTTTCTCAAAGGAAAGTTATCTTCAGTGCCATTGGCTCATGTCAAAAAGTTCAGCTTTTCAAAAGGTCAAAAAGTAGAGGGGACCACTCATACTTATGATTGAACTTTTGTTTTAAAAAATCTCAGTAGGAAAATAGTACTGAAGAAAATTAAAATTATAGCATATGTCTACAATTTCTATGTCTATTAGTTAGGCAAAAATCAGTCCATATACAGTGAAAGTAATGTGGAAAGTGCTTTATTGCAAAAGTACTTATTTGTGCAATACTAGGCCAATTCATGTACACTCATATATAAATATACTCTCTGTGAAATTAGTCAGCTTTTGTTCATCCTCAAAACCATGACTCAGAGCCCTGTTATTAATATAGGGTCTTCAAACTATTTGAAATTCCAAATTTTGTTTATAGAGTAGATTTATTCCCATTTAGCATCTTGTCTTATATGTAGAAGAATTAGAATAAGAAATTTTAAAGGAAAAGAGGACAAAACCTCCCCAAGATCTGTAGATCAAAAATGTGATTCCTCAGAAAGCTGGGGCAGATTCAAGATATGAGTCACCAGAAAGTTGGGGCAGAAGCCTTTGACTATCCTAAGTAGGTGTGTGAATGTATCACATATTGAATAAATGGCTTTATAAAATTATTAATTATTTGAGTTAAAGAAATTAATCATTATCTTTGCTTTTAAAATAATAGCATAGTGACGCCATTTTCCCCAAAACAATTCAGCTTATTTTGTATACATTTTGTATAAGTAATTTTCTTGATTTGTATAGAGGATGTTTAAAACTGAAGCAATGAGGAGGTAGTTTTAGATAACATAATCAATGATGTCATCATGGTAAAAGTGCTAAGGTCTTTTCACTTAAGAATATATAGTGTTGGAGGAATTGCTATGTACTCCCACAAGACTATGGGAAACCTTAACTGGGAAACTAGGAGAAGCGCCCTGCCTTTGTAATCAGTTAGAACTTTGAGCCGCAAAAAAGTGGAAAAAGCAAGATTTATGCACCTGTGCACACATATACACACACATAGGTAAGTTGTGCGGAGCAGATAATAAGCAGTGAGGGTCACAATATCATGTGGCCACGCTGTCCCCTTCTCCCTCACTGTTACACTGGCATAGGCCTTAAGGATTAATGAACGTGAAACAAAGCAGCCGCCAGGTGGATTTTCTGGTTCAGGTGTGGTTTAAGCAACTGTGACTGGAGTTCCCTAAACATCGGCTTTGTCTCAGCATTACAGTCTCCCAGGTTAGTCCCACTATCAAAGGAATTGAGCACAATTGTGAAGAGAGATAGCAGGGAACTCTGGCTACTGTTCATATGAAATCCTAAAGACTTAGAAGTCCAGCAGCATTTTACACATTTAAAAGATATATTTCTTTATCCCTATTTATTAATCCTTGTTTATAGAGCACTTCTATGTGTGCAAGTACTCTGTAAACAAGTGAGAGGGGCCAATGAGGAAGGTTATTTAGAAGAGAATAAAAAGTATGAACTAGAGTGGGCTAGTTTTCTGATCAGATTTTTTTTTGGAGTTTCTGGGGAAGATAAAAAGAAAAGCACTTTATTTCACTTGTAATACAGCTATCTAGGCAGATTTGATTAAACGTGAATCCTAAGAGAAGTGACTAATAAATAGTTGTTAGGCATTGAGATTATTTTAGACATTGTGATTATTTGTATGGCTCTTTACCCAAGTTAAAACTAAAATCTTTCCAAGGTAGATATATTACTAACATTTAATATATACATATTTTTTTCATTCTAACTAAATAAATTTGTGTCCACTTACACAATATCCACAAAATTTTATTTCTGGTTTTAAAGCTCTACTTTCTAACAGTCTGAGATTGCTTTTCTGCTGCTAAATATATATAACTCTTTTACTTTTGATAGCTATTCCTAAAATAACTAAGCAAAATACCTTTTCTTAAGACATCTTATTTACAGACTTCCACTTCTTCATAGATGAGGCACACTGCTCTTGTTAAATGTATTTGGGAAGCCATTTTAAGAGTGCATATTGGAGCACATATTTATTATGTTTTCCTACAGCATTTACTCTGTAAATGTCAGCAGGTACCAAGAGTGACTTTTTTTTTTGTCTTAAATAGACCCAAGAGGTTGGACAAGAGTGCACAATGACACATGTTCGACATTTCACTTCATGGGGCTCTTGTTGCCTGTGGCATTTTTGTCTAAATATATCTTTGTTATAAATTATACTGAGGTTTTGAAAGTGAGGTTGAAAGATCCTGAACCCTACTTCCTGTGGTATTCAGAGAATTGGGGATGGGTGTTGTGAAATGGGCAGGAGTAGAGGCAAGGCAAACAAGTAAGGGGGTAGTTAGATAGGTCCCTAGTTATTTCTCCTTTGTAATTGCAGTGAGGGCAGAACTGAACACACTCGTAATGGAAGAGAATAGGTCTTGTCCAAGACAGTAGTGATACTCAAAATATGGAACCAAACATGATGGAACACTGATAAATTATGATGTACCAACTCTGTGGCCTTTAAGCAGCTTCTGTTCTAGTGAGGGGGATACAGGAAATAGCAAGTAAACAAATAAATAAATGAATGAATAAATAATTATTTCTCTTAATAAGTACAATAAGTTAAATAAAGCGGGGTGATAAGATTAAGTGTGGTAGAGAGGGTGGGTTCTCTTTAAAATGAGTAGTCTGGAAAACCTCTCGAAGAAGGTGATATATGAGTAAGATAGGAATGAAAAAAAAAAAAAAAAGGAGCATCCCAGGCAAAGGGAACAACCAGAGCAAAGATCCTAAGGTGGGAGTTAATGCAGGGTGTTAAATGAGGAGGAAAGAAAAGCTGTTGGATAGCCAGCGAAGGTATCCACAACCAACAGGCTACGTGAGTCCAGAGCTTAGGGGAGCAGTTAAGTCTGGAGGTTTGCGAGTCATCCGCGGATACAAGACTGGACAGGATCATCCTGGGGAGAGTATTGGGAAGGAAGAGAGTAGAGAGAGAGGAGCAGACTCCCGAGTCCAAACCTGGCTCACGCCAGGTAAATCAACAGCAGGGATGATGTTTAGGGAAATTCTTAGTCTTCTGTCCTAGAACCCAGCATTCAGGATATCTTAGCGATGATTTTCAGATACCGTTAGAATTAACAATAGTCACTATTTAGTGTTTTCAAGAAAAGGAGATACTCATCCTGTTGCAAGTTTTGCCTACCTTTAGAGTAGACAGATATACATTCTTCTGGAAACCAGAATCTGGATTCATATCTGGATGATTTATTGGATGAACTTGAGCCTTTCACTGCTCTTTTTGATCAAGTTGGAAAATATAGACTTCAACTTCCCAGGGGCTGCTCTGGAATATATAGTTTACTCCAATTCACCTTAATTACATACCAAACATCTGCAAGCATAATTTATTTAAACATCCAATTAATCCTTTCTTCCAGTTGAAATAAGTTTATATAATAACAAAACTGATGCCAGAAACACAGGAAAAATCAGTAAAGCTTTGCAGCTAATTTGTATCACTACTTGTGTTGAAAGACAGAAGACTTAGAAATAAAGAAATTTATTTCATTACAGTTAATTTAAATGCTCAGAAACTGCTTGCAGAATGACTTTAACATAAACAATGAAAAATACAAATTTGTCTTTTATCCAAAAGATACTTGATATCACCTCTATTCTGACAAAGTTCTCATTTGAAATTAATATTTATGTTTTTGATATGGATCTATCAATTTACCTAATTACTTTTATGGTACTCAATACATTTCTGATTATTCTTTCAGAAGCCCTTTACAAATAGATAATATTTTATATTGCCAAAACTGACCTCCATTTAACATAAGCAAATATGTATTTAAATCTTAAAAATTTCTGCATGGGTATTATAATTGTTAAAAAGTTAACCTTCAGCATTTTCTGGCTTTAACCAATTCTCATTTGGTTACCTTGAGTTATTAAGGCAGTGTATTATTAGCTTATTATTTAACAGTTATATACTTCCTAAGCATTTAGAATTGTGTTAAAGAGACACAATCTCTGCCCTCACAGAGCTCACAGTCTAGTGGAGATCACAGAGAATGATGTGTTTAAATAATGCATGGAAAGTGATAACATGTGCAGGGGATTGCTGTGAAAACTCCTCGCAGTGCCCGGTGTACTAGCCCGAGAGTTAGGGATGATATTGTTTGTAAGTGAGCTGCTTACTAAGTCCCAGTTAAGTGCATCAGGTTATTTTTAATTTTTTTTCCTTTGTGGTTCCTGTACTCATATAGCTTTAGTTTCTGGATATTCTGTACTTGTTCATGTGTTGCTCTGTAAGAATTATTACACCTCAATATACAGGGTTTTGAATCACCAATTCCAGTCAACTCAGTACATAAATGAGAAAAGAGGTGGCTATTCCAAAGTCAAAAATAACTATTAAGGTACTTCTTTTTAAAAATTTCTTATTTTCCTCATTGCAAAATAATGCATATTCATTGATAAGCATTTGTTAAACACAGAAAAGTGAAAAGAAGCTTCAAAAAAATCACCTGTAGGCCACCAATCAAAGAAAACCATCTTCATTGTGTGTGTGTGTGTGTGTGTGTGTGTGTGTGTGTGTGTTCCTTTTGTTTTTGGATGAATGTTCTCCAATTATAATTTTGCTCTTATATAGTTTTGTAGCCTGCTTGTTATCTAAATAGCATCATAACAAGCATTTCTGCATGCTTTTACAACCATTTGAGGTAGCTTTCAACATTCTTGTTTTGTTTTTGCATTTGAACACAGGTGTGTATGATGTTGTTTAGTAAGCTTAAAAAAAAAATGAAGCTGGAGCTTCCAGGTTGGTGAACATATTGACTTGCTGAGAGGGTGATGTCCCAGGAGATGGCATGGAAGCTCCCCATTTCCCTTACCCTCCTATACCTTGCCCTATGTATCTCTTACATTTAGCTGTTCTTGAGTTGTATCCTTTATAATATACCAGTAAACAAATTGTCAAGCTGATTCTAAAATACATATGGAAATGGCAAAGGGCCTAGAATATCCTAAGCAATCTCCAAAAAGAAGAACAAAGTGGAGAATTTACACTATGTGACTTCAAGACTATTACGCTGCAGTAATCAAGACTGTGTGGTACTGGTATATGGATTGACAAAGAGATCTGTGGAACAGAAGAATGAACCTAGAAGTAGGCCCTCGCTTATACTGTCATGTAATTTTCAACAAAGGCATGAATGCAATCCAATGGAGAATAGAATGTCTTTTCATTAAACAGTCCTGGAAAGACTGGATATGTATCTGAAAAAAAAAAACAAAAAACAAACTTACCTTCTACCTTGTACCATATACAAAAATTAATTTAAGATGAATCAAAGACCTAAAATATAAAAACTAAGAGTATAACACTGCTTAAAGAAAATGTTCTATTGAAATGTAAAACTGTGTTCTGCACACGTTCACTGCATGTTCACCACAGACCTCCCTGAACCTTGATCCACTGCTCCACCCTTGTCAGACCTCCTCCAGGGCTTCAGAAAGGTACATGGTGATTCATGTTATTGGGCAAAATTTTTCTTAAGATGAGAGTTTAATATTTCATTCTTTAAATTGCATCAAAATGTTTCAGTGAGGAAGCAGTCTAATCAAAATGTTCATTACTCATAAAATGAGGGGGCTGATTTATGATGTGGTCTCTTGGGTTCTTTCTGGCTCTAAATGCTTTGTGAGTTTATAAAATGATGGAGGAAGTAATGAATCCCAGGTAAAATATTCTAGGCCAAGAAGCAAATGGTCCAAAATCTAGTCTGAAGTCATGGGTTTTTAGAGTCACTGGATCTGTCCAGATTACATGACCACTCTAGGCTGAGCACTGTGGGACACAGGAGGAGAGGAACACAGGAAGAAGATGTAGCCCAGCCTCTGAGCAGCTTCAGGCTTTAGTTGAGGTGGTCCAGTGCACACTCTGAAAGCTGAGTGAGGTAGCCCTTGCCGAGGAAGCTGGGATTGTGGGAAGAATGCTGAATGGCTCTTAACAGACCTGAGTTCTTACCCAGTATGTATCACCTATCACCGTGTGACTTTGATTCTCTGGCCCCTGCTGGACGTCAGCATCCTCGTCTGTAAAATAAGGGCCTTAGATTGATCAGTTAGCGTTTTTTCTTCCTTTTTAAAAAAACCCATCATCTTGTTTTTCATTAAGTTTTTGTTGCAAAAAAAAAAAAAAAGCTGAATTTTGAGGGCTGACTCGAGAAACTAAGAAGAGCTGCACATTTTTACACAGCTTTATTATTAAAGAAAACTCCTTCCCAGATTACTGCCTAATGATTTTTTTTAAGCAGTTTTTATGGCAGATACAGAGTTGAGGGCCTTCATCTCATTTAGTCTCCATAGAAACCCCAGTGAGGTTAGTACTGATATTTTACACATTTTCCTGTTTAGGAACATGAGGCTTAGAACCTTAAATAATGTGACTGAGGTCTTACAACCAAGAAGTGGCAGAGCAGCAGTCAAAACCTGTGCCATCTTAGCCACTGTGCCATTGAGCAAAACCTGTGATTTTTGTCATTTGGTCCTTAAAATACTTCTGCTTCCCCACTTTATATAATTGAAGACTACTCTTATGTGTCTCTCTTAGTGTTCTTTTTGGACTAAACATTTGAATTTTTCAGCTGTTCTTCATGGACCCAAACCCTGCCCTTTCCTGTACTTGTATAGTTAATTTTTGGTGTAAATTCAAAGTTGAGCTTAATATCATTCATGTTGATTTATTATTTCACCACCTTAACATCATTTTGAATGTTTATTCTGACAACTAGCTTATATAGTATTATAATATTATACAATATTCAGATTGCATCAATATGTTTCTATTTATTCATCCAAATAATTGTTGCACTTACCGATCAGGGACAGACCAAGAATGAAGCGCTTTGGCACAGCACAAAATACAACTTCATCAGGATGGCCTTGTCTCGTTCATAGGAGCTTCTGGAATGCTGATATCATGATAGAATGCAAGTCAGGAATAGTTTAGGTGTTGCTAAAGGAATAATTTACCTTTGATTTGCGTTTTAAACTGTGCATAGAGTAATCCTCTGGAATTTGAGCATTCAGTATAAGCTCTCTGTAAACTGTTTATTGTTGTTTTCATGAATTTCTCTAGAGGAATTATTCAATAAGTGCTTCCAAATGAGAGTGAATTATGTTTTTATGTCATTAACATATATTGGGAACTTTTTTCCCCTGATATCTGAAATTTCTATAGTTTAGATCAGGGATAGCAAATATATAGAATAATAGCCACTATGAACAAACCCTGGCCTTATGTTGATGTGAAAGGGATATTGCTACCCCCACCCTCCAATTAAAAGAAATTAAGGAGATTAAAAAATGATTAGGTAATGTGCAAATGGAATTTCCATGTGGGATTTATAAAATGAATTGGAGGTATTTATGTTTGTCCTTTTTATGAGTTTGGTAAGATGGCTGATTCTACTGGTGATCCATATATGGAGATGTTTGCAACCAGCACTCTGTGACTGAGTGTGACATGTGTTCGTGTATTCCTTGGCCTGCTGAAAATCATACTGTGTTGATGACTATAATCTGTGCTGTTGGGCCATTTTGTCATAAGGGTTATTATGAAGCCAGTTTAGAATCTTTTAATGAGTTCGGATGCCAAAATTAGATATAAATTGCAGTTGACAGCTTGAGTATTATAGTGAATTTTTAATTTAATAGTAGATTCTTTAATGTTTTAATTGCCATCTTAAATTTCTGGTAATCAAATTCAAAGACAAACACAATCTTGACAGCTAGACATTTGAAGAAAGAAGAGATATATGACTTTCAACTGTTATAGGCTATGGATTATGATTTTATCAGCCAGATGTTCTGAAGCAATCCTTTATGAAACATTTCCTTACCTTCTATAGGTAGACATTTTGATATACATTATAAAGTCAATACCAAAATGTAAAAGACTGATTTGAGAATTTTTTTGTCAATATTGGAAAGAATGTAAAATGCTGCAAAATGCAAAATGACGTTTGCTTAACATTAAAGTTATATCAGAGAACTAGTTTCATTATTATCATATGAACCATAAAAAACACATTTCTAGATGTTAAATTTACTTTGTCATTTATTAAGTTCTTTTATTTAAAAAGTTTGAAGTTTTAAAAATAAAAATAATGTTTGTATGCATTTGTATTAGTTTCCTAGTGCTGCTGTAACAGAGTACCACAAATACTGGCTTAAAACAACAGAATTTATTCTCTCATAGTTCTGAAGACTAAGTGTTTGAAATCACAGTGTTGACAGGGCTGTGCTGTCTTTGAAGTGCTCTAGGGGACAATCTACTCCTTGCCTTTCTGTTATCTCTGGTATTACTGGCAATTCTTGGCATTCCAATCTCTGCCTCTCTAGTCTCCTAGAGTTCTCCCTGTGTGTCTGTCTCTGTGTTTCCTCTCTCCTTATAAAGATACCAGTCATATTGGATTAGGTTCCTCCTTTATACAATATGACCTTATTTTAACTGACTACATCTGCAAAGACCTTATTTCCAAATAAGGTCACATTCACTGTTATTGCAAGTTAGGACTTCAACATATCTTGTTGGAGGATGCAACAGCTGAAGAAAAAGAGCTTTAGAAAGATGTTGGAAAAGGAACCACAGCAGCATTAGCACCTGTGATTTTCTTTCAGTCAAAGTCCTGACTTTGAGTCATCTGCTTGCACATTAGGTAATTATAGCCTCAAACTATTTGTGATTTAAGAAAGTTGTAAATTTCCCTTTGGAGCATATTTCCACTGACCTATTATTTCAGAAGTCTTTTTCAGTGAATCTTCTAAGGTCAGAAACCATAAACAAACCGACTAGGTTTGGTGGTTTGTTTTATACTGCCGGTGATTAAATAATTATAAATTATATGACATTGCTAATGACATGACAGAAAACATTATCTTTTTTTAATCATAAAATCTATTATGATCAAACTTATTTGTATATTTATAGTAATTATGCTGTAACAGATTGTGAAAATGAAAAATAGTCATAATAACAAAAATAATAGTAATGTTAGAAACTAAGCACTTGAAGTGCATTACCTCATTTATTCCTTAGAATGACCCAATAATATAAAGATTGTTGTTATCCTTCTCTCTACAGATGCCCAGACTGAGGCTTGTGGACATGTGTAACTTGTCCAAGAGCTTCATGGTAATTGATGAAGCAGGGTTTAAACCTGGCAGTTTGACCCTACAGATGAGCTCCCATCCTCTGTACTGTGTGGAGTTTTTATTTTTGTTATTTTTTATCCAAGGCTTGTGACATTGTTCATCAGTATGATTTTTTTATTAAACTTTTTATTTTGAGATAATTGTAGATTTACATATAGTTGAGAGAAATAATACAGAGAGATTCCTTGTATCCTTTACCCAGTTTCTCCTAGTGATACTATCTTGCAAACTTTAGTACTATCTTACAACCAGTATATTGACATTGATACTGTCAAGATACAGAATATTTACATCACTACAAAAATCCCTCTTTTTGCCCTTTTATAGCCACATCTTCCTCCCCAGCCTCCACCATATCCCTCCCTTCTCCACTGGCAACCACTAATCCAATCTCCATTTCTATAATTTTGTTATTTCAAGAGTGGAACATCTAACCAAATGGAATTATGTAGCATGTAACCTTTGGGGATTGGTGTTTTTTCACTCAGCATAGTTCTTTGAAGATTTGTCCAGGTTGTTGCATGTATCAATAGACCATTTATTTTACTACTACTAAATAGTATTCCACAGTATGAGTGTACCACAATTTAATATTCACCTGTTGAAGGATGTTTGTGTTGTTTCCAGCTTTGGTCTGTTACAAATTAAGCAGCTATAAACATTCAGGTACAACTTTTGTGTGAAGATAAGTTTTCATTTTTCTTGGACAAATCCCCAAAATGCAATTGCTCTATTGCATGTTAGTTGTATGTTTTATATATGAAACAGCCAAACTTGTTTTCCAGAGCAGCCCATGAATTGAAATCGATTTTTATGCCTTATTTTATATCTTTATATTTACAGAATTTACATTTGAAATTTCCTCTTGTTACAAATGACCCTAAATATTCATTATGAAATGTAATTTGTAACATTTTTGAGGCATGGATTCGTAAGGCTATTTTTTTCTGGAATGAATCAGTTAACTAGCAGATAAGCCTAGTGGTCTGCTCAGCTTTTACATCATACTGAGATTTTATTTTTCTCCTTAACTCTACTGTGTATGATAAAATAATATACTTAGTAGGAGTTTTTAATAGTTTTTAATAAAATAATGGCTTATTTTTATATATTAAAAGGCACACCTAATTTTGTCCTCAAATAAAGCCCTCCAAATGTTCAGTGATCAAACTGTTGAGAGTGCTATATTGATTCTATAACTAAATACAGGTGATATTTTATTGCAATACTCACTTATGTAAGTGTCATTACTTTGTTGTTCTCTGATAAAATTTGTTTGTAGATGATTCCTTCACAAGTATCCCTTTTAAACAGCTCTTGTGATAAAGGAGTCTCAGAGTGGCTGAAGCGTAGTCTCTCCAGCAGGACCATATCAAGCGTATTTATTAGTCTCAACTCTTGTGCATTATATCTTAACTTCATGGCTCATGGCTGTTGTATTTTTCCTATAATATGTTTTTTAGCATGGCATTTGGCATTACTACTTGATTAGTCCCCATAGTGTTTTACTTTTTTCTTCCAATTTTTTTTCTTCATAATTAATTTTTCATTTATGTCTTCATGGTTTTATTTGCTTTCATAATCCTTTTGATCTGTATGATTTCTCAGTTTATGCATAGTTCAAAAATGAATTTTTTACAGCTATAAAGTATTTATTTGCAGGTATAGTTCAGAAATAAGTAATATTTTTAACATACTTTGCATTTTAACTTCCAAATTGGTAACAAATGTTTAACGTCACATGTTATAGGAATTCATAAATTAAATTTTAAAAATTAAATAAGTTATCAGACAACTTAGATTGTTTATAAACAACCAGTAGTTCCTTTGACTTATAACAATTATGAATAATAGATGTGATTTCAAATGTAGTCACCAGACGCTTGTCCCTTTATGGGATGGAATTATCAAATGAAAATTATACCTCACTAAACCTTAGGAAACTGTAAACATATGGATTGATTCTGTCAAGTGAATACAGACCTTATTTCTTTGTTAAAAGTGAGCATAATGTGCAAAAGAGAACTTTAATGAATGTTGAAGGTTATTAATTAGTGGTATGTCATGCATATGAAGGCAACTTAGTGAAGATTTCTCAACCTTGGCACTATTGACAGATTGGGTGGGATTATTCCTTATGATGGGTGGCTGTCCTGTGCTTTGTATTATGTTTAGCAGCATCCCTGGTCTCCCTACACACAAGATGCCCGTAGCCCTCCTATAGGTGGTTGCATTTAAAAATGTCTCCACATATTGTCACCTGGGGGGCAAATCTCCCCTGTTCAGACTACTGCAGTTGAATGAAATGTGCTTGGGAAGAAGATGGCACCTTCTTCTACGATGATAGACAGATTTTGATTTCTAAGGGAAATTCCCAAATTATCTTTGAGTCTTAAATTTCTTTATCACCTATATGCTATCATATAACCAAATCTCAGAGGTTCTTTCTTTGAACCATCTTTTGAGTATTCTTGTCACTTCCTCACTGGGTGTTTGAAAGCTGAAAGACTCTCCTAGCTACGTGTCTCTCCTTCAGTCCCCTGCTACTGCCAGACTAATTGTTTTAAAGTCAAGTTTCGTTGAATCACAAAAATCTCTTGTGTCCTTCCATACCTGGCTTTATCTTGTCTATTCAACTTTATCTCCAAATCCTAGTAAAAGGAACCTGTTTTCCAGCATGCCAAGTTTTTTTTTTCTTTCTGATTCCTGAATGTACTAAACTCATATCTGTTCTGTGCTTTTGTTTGTGTTTTGTTTTTATTTACCCTTGTGTGGGATGAAAATATTTCTTCTTGGCCTGATGAGATTCTTACTCACAACCCTAAGTTCACCTGAAGCGCACCTCCCACACAGGGCTGTCTAAAACTCATTTACTCCACATTGATCTCGACTTGCTTTTATTCTTTTTTGTTTGTTTGTTTCAGAATATTAGGGAGCACTGAATCCACTCATTTTGGCCCTTAGCAATATATGGCTTTTTTCAAAATGGCAACTAACAGTTTTGTGTGTACAATTTGTCTCTTCAACTAATTAATAAATTCCTGGAAGACAAGTGTTTTGTGCTTTTTACATTTCATCTAGCATATTATTATGTGCATCACATGTACTCAGTAGAGACTTGTATTAATGGCTGGCAAGGCATTGATTGTATTCTAATTCTGTTTTAAAACCCAAACCCAAAGGGCTTATAGAAACTGATGCCACCACATGTAGTCTGTAGTCCCAGATTAAAGTTAAGAAAGACTTTCTGGATGTCAGAAAGAAAGTGTATTATCTTATGTGAAAAATTGAAAGTAGAGACACCTTGGAAAAGGAAAATCAAACAGCAGTTTGTAAAGGAAATCTGTTTAGCTTATTTGTGTTAGATATGTGAATTGTACTATTTATGTCATTTTGGATATGAAATATGTGTCATTTTGAGCTACTGGTAATGGAAATGAATAAATGTAAAAGTAATAGTTGACATGTATCATAAAACCTTTGATTACAGAATTCTAACTGATCTTGATTTCCTTCTTTTCAAACACTAGATACTTCTCACCACTGCATGAATGGACATTTGAAAGTGCCGTAGTCAAATGCTTGCAACCATGGAGACCTCGTCGATGCTTTCCTCATTGAATGATGAGTGTAAATCTGACAACTACATTGAGCCGCACTACAAGGAATGGTATCGAGTAGCCATTGATACTCTGATTGAACATGGGTTAGAAGCATACCAAGAATTTCTTGTCAAGGAACGAGTTTCAGACTTTCTAGCTGAGGAAGAAATTAATTATATTTTGAAAAATGTCCAGAAAGTTGCACAAAGTACATCACACGGTACTGATAATTCCTGTGATGATACCTCATCTTCAGGCACTTACTGGCCTATTGAGTCTGATGTGGAAGCTCCAAATCTTGACTTAGGCTGGCCGTACGTGATGCCTGGACTCTTGGGGGGAACCCATATTGACCTCCTCTTTCATCCACCAAGAGCACACCTGCTTACAATAAAGGAAACTATTCGGAAGATGGTAAAAGAAGCCAGAAAGGTAATAACATTCTATTTTGAAATGAAAAATTTGAAACACATACAAAAGTACAGAGCAGTATAACAGAAATGTATGTTAATAAAATAATCTCTGTATATGTAGAGAGAGTGGCATTAGGTCCCTGCTAAAGATAGAGATTTCCTTCTCTTCTTAATGTACCCGAGAGACCTTCTTCCCCAGAAGGCTCAGGTGTATGGGCTGGGAATAAGGTGCTTTGACACTTTCATAAATTTGAAACACCTACATTTTTCTTACTCTCTGAAAGGAAATATGTTGGTGGATCTGGTGAAGTTTTCCTTGTTCTTAATAGGACCGAGTACTAATTCTTACTCTGAATATGTTTTATACTATTAATTAAATCATAGGTTTACCAATCTATCCTGAGTTGTGTTGAAACAGTATAAAATCAACATGATAATATAAGATTCTAAAGTAAGTTCCTGATATATTTAGCATTTTAAGGCCTTACTGCTCTTTATCTAATATTTATATTGTCTTATACATCTTAAAAATCCTATTTTAGAACTCAAATAAAACTGTAGAAATTTTCTTTTAAGCACTCAGTAAAAATTATTGAAAATTTTCTATGTACTCAGCAACATGATAGGCACTTTGGAGAATACAACAAAATTCCCCAAGCTCAACCTAGAGTTTTAAAATGTATAGACAAAAAATTTTGATTTTTAACTATAAAGTGTCTATTTTTTTAGTTACAAAGACTAGATGATATAGAAATTTAGCTTTAAAAGGGACCTTAGGATGCACATACGTATGACATTGCTTTCTTCTATTTCAACAAGACACAGATAAGCTTGAAAAAGCATGCTTTTATGAAGTACAGAAATGTAAGACCCTTGAAATCTGCAGTGGCATAGTAGTTTGCAAGACAGGCAACTAAAAGCCTAGCAATCATGTTAGGGAGACACAATGTTCTGAGGCTAATGTCAAATATAGGCTTTGCAAAAGTAAATTGATTTTTTTCCCCAAACCTTTTGAGCTGAAATAACCTGACTTTTTAGCTGTGTTAACTCCTTTAGCAGTATTATGTTAATAAAGTACTAATCTATTCCAATTGTTAAACAATTAGCTATAGAATCTGACATACAGTAGGTGGCCAAAATTTTATTGAATGAATTGAACTATGAGTATTTTGTTAAACTATACTATCCTATGCTCTGTGAACAAATGATACGATTGCATTTTGCAAAACAACAGAACAAAATTCAAGAATGTGTATGAGTCCTTATTATGGCAAAATAATCAATATCAAGTACTAACATTTGCTAATTTTTGTTTGGGGACACAATATGCTTTTGAACCAAGATGTTAAAGGAAAATTGAAAAAATACATTAGTGAAGATTAATATTATTATTGTAGTAACTTAGTAGTTATGCATTCATCAGCCTCCACCATAGCTAGTTTCCCTCGTGGCATTGCATTTCTGTGATGTAAAATGTTCATTCAGGAGCTATCATAAGTTTTTGGACTAGCACTCACTGGAAACTGACAATTAGTCATGACTTTTTGATGTATTTTTCCTACTAATGTGGCAGCTATGTATTTAATGAGTGTCTACAAGTAAGTATCCTCTACCTGGTCATTGTCTGCTGGGAACTCCCACTTGAATTAGCAAGCTGAGGAAATTAAAGTCTATACTGTAAAATAATGATCTAATGTTCTGCTTCTCTTCCATAAAATCAAAGTGGCGTAAAATAAGAAAGAGAATTGTACCTCTTTGGATTTGTATACACATATCTAAGCTGAATTCAAAGAAAGATTTTTTGATCTCGTAAATTGAACATACTGTAATTGAATATAAATCATAACAGATAACTTAGTTGTTGGTTTTTAAAGCATTGGAGAATGTGCTAGTTGCTCCCCAGATGCAATAAATATTGAGTTCAAATTGGCTATATATGCATGGGATGTATATTTCTCAAGTATTTTGGAAGTTTCTTCATGTCACCATATTTATTTAAAGGTTTTTGAACGATCAAGTATTCTGGCAAAAAAGTGATTGACCCCATTTTTTAAAAATTAAGATTGTTTATCTTATAACTGGCCAAGGTCCTGTGAAAACTTTTAAAATGAGAAGAACAAATATTATGAAATAAAAGCTTGTCAGAACACGTTTTTTAAAGATTAAATATGGTTTTCATGACTATCATTTACACAACAGATAAGTCATATTCTTATTATCCTTCAGAATCAGTGGAAGCCTAGTAGTCATCAGGATAAACTTTGTTTTTGGACCTTTTTAGAGGATAAATTATCTTTATTGGTAGCTCAATGAATTGTCATGGCGTTATCATAAAGTGTTTGAAAAATGTATATTTTAGTGGATAGAATAAAGTTTCCTGCCTCCACATTCCTCAGGGAGATTCTTTTCATAATCAACATTGTAAAACTCTGTGGAGATATGAGGACAAACAAGTAGGGCTAGGAACCAGCAAAGCAGAACCCAGGAATTGATCTCAGATAAGAATTTAAATCCATTTTCACTGTTCTGTTTGCAATTGAGATAAGGTACTTATGAAAATAAATGCCATTTTGTGTAAAAATCTTAAATTAATGAAAAGAATCCAAAAGCAGTTTGCTTAGAGGTCCAAACATTTAAAGTCTGATTATAAGCACCAAGTTAACCTTCTAGTCCCTTGTGAAAGGAATTTAAAATGATGCTTATATCCCATCTGTCTTTACTGGAAATATTTGAGATATTTTGTATTTAAATTTCACTAATTTTATATGTTCTTATTTCTAGCTTAAGTTATATAGAATCTGAATCATTTTGTTTTTACAAGCAGAATGTGATCTTTATAGTATTTCAAAAATCTATTGGTTTTTAAATTTATTTTATTTCTGCCAATTGTCACTTAGAAGTTGTTTAGAGGATTTTTTTTCTTTCTTTTACTTATTTTTGCTGATGTTTGCTTCTTTTGTTTGAGAATTTTCCTTTGAGAAAATCTAATTATAGATAATATCTTACTTGTGCCCTAAAGGGACATATTTTAATTTACTGGCTCTTTTTTTTTTTTAAAACCCCTTTCTATTTTTCAGTATGTGGTTGACATAATTACATTTGGGTCAACTTTGTAAAGTCTGATAGTGTCTAGCAAGACTTTTCCCATGTAATTATTTGTCTCCCAAGAAGTGTTCCCAAGATGATATATGCATATATTGCTAATTACTGTGAACTCCTCTTACGAAAACATCCCCTCTAATTACTTAAAAAAGTCATCCTTCATTAAAGTAATTTATTTCCTAGCTAGCTAGTCAGTAGTACATATTTATAAAGTTATAACTTCGGATCTAAATGTTTCACCAGAATGTTACTTGCATCTCTGTTTCCTAATTCTAGGCTAGCTTCTTTTGTGAGAAGTGAATCTTACTCTTGCGAAATATGGAATTAAGAAGACACATAAGCAAAAGTCTAGTGAGAATTAGGGCAGAGTAATTCCTGAGGTGCTCTGGACCACATCACCTGAGTTCAGGGCTTGGTTGCTCCCTGAATCACTATTCCTGGGTGTGTCTGTTATGGCCTTGGGAGTTATTAGTAATATAGAGAAACATTAACTATCACTTGGCCCCACAGATGCAAAGGGGAGGAGGAATAGATGATGGGACTCTTTCTGGGAGTCAGCTGGTGTTATAAACGTAGTACTAGAGGCTTGGTCACCAGGAGTCTATACTAACTAACTACGGCATTAAACAGGTCATTGCACCTCCCCAGGTATCTTCATTTATTTAGGAAAAGATATGAAGCAAATGCCTTTTAGTGTTTTTTAAATCTAGTGTCCCTGTCCAAATCTCTAATATTGCTTACCCATTTAAGATTACTTTAAAGTGTTACATGTCCTGCTAAATTAGTTCATGATATCAATGGTTTTTATTGTGTCATGGCGTGTCACTTCCATCTAAATCACTTTTACTTTGCAACCACGTCCTGCCCAGCTACGTGACATTTATATATTTATGAGTGCCTTTGTTAGACTAGAAGTATCTCTGTCCTGATGTTCCCAATTTTTATTAAGAATTTCCTCTCTGCCCTATCCCTGTTGCAGCTCTCACTCTGAATCCTTTCATTCTTTGAATTTGAGCAGAAAGGGAGAGTAAGGGAAGATGGGAGGGAGACAGGGTGGAAGGGAGGGAAGGAGGAAGAGAGAGAGAGAAAGAGAGAAATCTTGTTAAAATCGCGCTGACTTTGCTGACACTATTGCTGTGTCTGTATGGGAATACTTTGTCTATGCCAAACTCCTGATGCTATGCAGAGAGATAACCTGTTCTACATTCTTTTCAGTTCATTCATCCACTTGCTTCCTCCACTCTTACCAATAATCTTGATGATATTAAGTACGCTATTTTTAATGCAGTTACTTAAGAGAGTGGAGAAAGGAAAGAAAGTGCCATATAGGTACTTTTTAACCTTATTGCAAGATAGTTTTGTGCTTTCTTGATTGACTTGATAAAGTTTATGGACAAAAAGCTATAGACTCTTTTTTTTTCTTTTAATTTCCCAAATTCTAGTCATTTTTTTTTTTAAGAGGCATCATGGAATGGTATGAAGACTCTGAATCTTGGAGTCAGTCAGGGCTGGGGTTGAATCCCAGCTCAACCAGCTCTTCATATTAGACATGACAAGTACAATCTCTCAGAGCTTTATCTTTCCCATCTGTGAAATGGAGATGCTAATACTTCATAGAATCCTTGTGAGAATTGAATGAAACAGGTGACACATCTAACATGACACCTACCGTGGTATTTAGCACCCCATGAGAGGTACTGAGATTCTTCCCCCTTGCCCTCTTCCTCCCTCTATCCTTCCTCCTCCCCTAACATTTCCTTCCCCTCCTCCTACTTCTGCCATATTATTCCAGACTTAATTTTGTCAAAAAAGAATCTACCTGCTTATATTTTTCCATCATTGTGATTTGGCATTTGTTCTTTTAAATAAGAGCAATCTCTGACCAAATTTAGTAACTAATAAGACAGTATCTTACTAGGAATACCAACTAAGATTATAAGCTGTTTTTCCTGAAAAGACTTAAACACATTTCTCAATTATCATAATGATTATATACACTTCATCAGTTGCAGAGCAACCACAGTGTTTTCTAAATGTTATTGCTTAGAAGGTTCAAACTGGGAAAATGTTGATTTAAGATAAGTATGTTAAAAAATAAGACCTACTGTGAAGACAGGTCAGATTTATGTATTTTATGTTCAGGGTGGGCAAAAAGTTATCTTCCTTTGTGGAAAACTATTAAATGTTGAAGAAAAAGTGCTAAACCATAGTTTCTTACTTGAAGATTTGAAAAGATACAGAGCCCTGGTACAAAGCTAAAGGAGAGGGACATGTTCTATAGAGCAAGAGGAAAAAAATGATCATTTCTTTTTCACCTAGAATTTTAAAAATAATAATTGTCTTGGATTTTTTCAATAAAGACATTATGCAAGCATTCCATGTTTATGTAAAAGAACAAGATTTTGTAAACTTTTAAAGTTCATATTCATTATAGACCTCACATCTTGGTATCAAAAGTTGGTTAAGTAACTCTTAGGTATTATTTCTTACTAAAATATTCTAAAGGGAATAAGGAATATTATTTAATGCCTACCCTAATTAGTCCTTTTGGCTTAAAAATTTCTGGTTTAGTGACAGTGGTGCTATTATATACTTTGCTGAAACAAAAAATCTGAAAAGTATGAAAATGTGAAAATTTGTATGAGATCTTCAACTTGGTTGCAGACCAAAATCATCAGTAACTTGTAAGTTTCAGATGTTTTACTCTATAGCATATTAGCAGGTAAAATCTAAAGATCATCCATAATTTTTATTTTTTAACAGATTTTCACTTAAAAATTGACAACTTAGAAAGGAGCTTTAAAAAAAAAATAATGCAGTTACTTATAGGTGACAGTAAATTTATCAGAGACTTTGCCTTGCTAATAATCACCTGTACCTCTATCAATAGTTGGGAAGAAAGACTTTAAAATGTGAGTTATGTAGAAATGCATATGGTTTATCTGATTAAGAGAAATGTTTTAAGACCATTTTCTCTGATCAGTTATTACTCTTTGATATTCTTAAATTCTCTTTTTTCCAAAATAACTGTGAAAATAGTTCCTGTAGGGACTACCATGGTGTATATAATCTTTCTACTGAACCTTGAGGGATTGTTATTGACTATGGTACAAAATTTAGTTCTGTGTATCCTGGGATCTCTGAAGTGGCATGCTTATTTATTATGATTGTTTATGTTTACTCCTATTCTTTCCTGCCACAAGTTTAAAATAAAAACCAAACACTTATTTAGTTATTTAATACTTATTGATATGTGTACTATTTTTCTGATGACACAACTTTAGTGGTTTAATTGGTGCAGCTAATTGGCATCATAAAACATTACCATAAAATACTGAGCTTTTCTAATGCCTAAATAACACCTAAATTCCAGAGGGATAGAATTTAGCAGTTTTATAAACTCAGATGTTTTCAGGGCTAAGCTGGAAAAATAACTCTGCAAAGGAGGAGCAGGTAGTGTTCCAAAAGAGCATTAAAGGAACATGGGCAAAGTGGAGATAACTTGACTGTAGGCATTCTTGTTTAAAACTATTATAGAAGTGATAAGCTTAGGATCTTAGGTACACATTGAGGCATCTTATCAAAAGTTAACTTTCATGAGGATAAGAGCATATTACTTTCCTTTCCTTGACTGTCCTCTCAATGATATGTAAAATAGAATGGAGTTTGCTGTGGAAGTCTTTTGAGATGATGAGGGCTATAATGCCAGAATGACATTTTGTATTTAAAGGATTCTGCCTGATCTTCTGTAGTTGCTACAGATCCATCATGCGGTGTATACTTTTACATAAATTATTGGTGTTTTTTAACAAGTGACTCTTCAAATTATCTTGAAAAAATTGGTCGACTTTTATCATCAGGACTGGAGCTATCATCTGATTTTGAGTAATGGATTTATATTATGTAATCTAGTAACAATAGCAGGTAATATAGTTTGAGCACTTACGTGTCAGGCACTGTGCTAAGCCCTTTACATGCATTATCTTAAGTTGACCTTCACAACAACCCTGTGAAATATGTGCTTATCATCATCCACATTTTACTGACGAATAATCTGCTTTCTTATCATAGGTATGACTTTAGTCAGTGGTAATGGAGTGTAGTGAAACCAAAATGATCATAATTGGAAAGTAGTGATGACTCAACATTCCTAAATGGGAAAGACCTGATTGAGAGGGTCTTGCATTGAGATCAGTAGGTGGAGATGTGGAAATATTGGTTTCTAAATAAACCAGGTGCAAGGACTTCATTGGGTTGTTATTAGAAGTTGTCACTTGGAACTGACAGGTTATGATGAGTAGATGAGGTGTAGTACCTAGAATGCAGACTGAGTCAGGAGGCACTGAAAGGAAATGAGTTCTCTGAGTTCAAATACAGGAGAAATTTGAAGCAGGATGAAAAGGGCAGTCAGATAATGAAGTTGTCCTTTGGTTTCTGCTGGGCTCAAGTATGAGATCAGTCAGTCTTTGGCCAATCTCATAGGTTAAAAGTGTGGCAGGCCATTCATTCATTTAGCAAATACTTATTTAGTGCCTACTGTATGTCAGGTACTGTCCTAAGTTCTGGGAATATATATGAGGATAAAGTACCAAAGAAACTCTGCCTGCCCTTAAATGAAGCTTACATACAAATGGGAAGAGATAGATAATAAGCAGTAAGGAACATAAACGAGAACAAAAACAAAACACAAATATAGTTGGTTAAGGGAAATTAGGAGTGATGATGGGAGGTAGTTTGCATTTTAAATAGGGTGCTCAGAGTAGGCCTTAAGAAAGTGATATTTGAGCCAAGATTTGAGGAAAGAAGGAATAAGCCGTGCATATATTTGTGGGCAGAACACTCTAGACATAGTAGAAGCTTTAGGCAGGGATGTGGCTTCTTGTTTGTCAAAGGAACAGCAAAGAGACCAGTTGCTAGGCCTAAGAGAGCTAATGAAAGATGAGTAGAAGATGAGTTCAGAGAGGTGACATGGAGGCCAGACATTGGAGGTCCTCATGGGCCATTATAAGGAAGTTGGCTTATGTTTTGTAAATTGGGGATCCACTGGAGAATTTTGAACAGAACACAGGCATGATCAATTTCAAACATGCTATATCTTAAAAGGATACCTCTGGCTGCAGTATTGAAAATTGACCATAGGGGGTGTAAGAATGAGCCTATCAGAGACTATTAAAATAATTCAAGTGTGGGATGACGGTGTCTTAGATGGTCAAGATGGTGGCAGTAATGGCTAGACTTTGAATATATTTTGAAGGTAGTGAAATGTGGGGTGTGAAATAGTTAAAGATTACAAGATGACTTAAACTTTTGGCCTGAGCAATTGGAATGATGGCATTGCCATTTGAAGTTGGCATCAGAGACATCAAAGTTGGGATCAGGAAGTAGTCACAGAGGCCGAGTTACAGGGGCTTTTAAGTTATCACCTTCACCACAGCCTTGGGATGGTTGACTTGTAACCCCAGCCACTGAGACCCAGGCTTACAGACATGTCTAAGTATCTCTAGATGAGGGATCACATTAGAACCCAAACACAGTGACTGGACTTGGAGAACAGTCCTGACCCTGAGGGCCTAGGGGAGGAACAGAGTTGGAAGTAACTTGGATAAGATTCACATGCAAAGGAGTGGGTAAATAGAGAGTGTGAGATAAGAACAGGACTGATTAGATACTGACCCAGGACCTAATAAAACAGGAGATTATCTACCCTGCTGAGAAGCAGAACCTCCCAACTCTTAGTCTTTTCAAACAAACTTTACAGGCAATTATTATACAATTCCCCTATGCTGGGTCAGGTGAGTGAAAGATACAGAATTAGAAACTGGGAAGGTGTCACATAGGTCACTTTTTTAACAGGCCATTTAGGATGAATAAATTTTGAGCAGTAGGAGATGTATGGTGGAGAGCTTGGCATTTTCAGACAACAGGGAATGTGGGAGAAGTAGGATAGGGTGGAATAAAAGGGAGGTAGGGTTGTTGAGAGATGTTGATTGTGGTCAAATTGTAGAGGTGCTTCCATCTAACTTTGTAGAAGTGAATGGTGGGAAGTCATGAAATGTTTTTTGAGTAAGATAATGATGTCATCAAGCCTGATCCTGGACATATTAATATCTTGTTTTGGTTAGTTAAAACAGAGAGAAAAATATAAAGCAGGTTGTAACAGGTGTTGGGACAATAGTCAACAATAAGCTAGCAGTAGGCTGAAGCTGACTGAAGTTCAATAGGAAACAAAATGTCTTCTTGAAGTGAGAAAATAGCCTTAATTTCCTGCTGGAATGGAAAAAACTGTAACTACTTAATCCTGTATCTTAAGGAAAGTGATTTTTTTTGTCTTAAAGCTATTTTAAGGTGTCTTAATTATCTAATTTTAAGTTAATAAAATTTATTTCTGTACAAAAAGGTTTCAACTATATAAACACAGTTTAATTCTATATATGCTTATTGAGTCCTTGTTATGTGCAAGGCACTCTGTCATGTCAAACAAATGGAAAAAGAAACAGTTCAGGTGATTTAGAATCTAATATTTGAGGGATGTGGTGAAAGATTCATGGGAAATAAATAGGTAAAATCCTGTGGGTGAATGGGCATCATCCAAATGACCTATGTATTATAAAGGGTCTGGATTTTTTTTTTTCTACCTTTTTACTGTTTGGGTTATCAGAGGATTATAGAGATACTTCCTGAAATTTCAAAGTAGAAAAGTTATGATACAGATAAAATACTTACTAAAATATTTGCTAGCAAACACATGTTACTAGGGCAACAGATGTATGTATTAAAGGTCTATTTTTTTCTTATTATCAGAGTACATATATTCTTTATAGAAAATATGGACAAATACAGAAAGGGTTAAGAAAATCAAATTCAATCATAATCTCCCAGTAGAGATAATAAGCTACTAATGTTAGAAATTTTCTTCCCTGTTAGATAAATAGATGAATAGGGAAATACATGTACACACGTGTGTATATGTATTTTAATACCTTATTTAAATCTCTGAAATAGAATATTCATATGCAATATACTTGAGATCATGTTACATATAATATTAAAAACATGCCTCCTGTCTTTTTTCACTTAGTATTTTTCCCATAGTAAAATAATTGATTTCCTATACTGAAATGCAATAGTATAAGAAAACAGGGGGCAGTGGGAGCTGCCTTGTCTGTAGGAAATTTGAAAACAATAATAAGATTGACTAGAAGGCAGTCTGCTTTTTACTACAGCATATGCTGGTAATTGTAAATAATATCAGTTATAATATGCTTCTCCTCATTCCTGCTACCTCCACCCATCTCTTACTCATCCCCCTGCCCCTTAGTATGCCACTGCTGATAAGATGAAGTTCTCCTGGTAATAATCCTTTAGAAAAGAAAAAAGCCTCATAACTGTTTTTGTGTAGTTATCAGTAAGAAAAATTAGTAAGGATACATTTTCTTTCAAAAATGAAAACTTTCCTTTGGGCTATATTAATTTCTTATTAATCACATTTTGATTTTTTGCCCCATGAACTCAAGCAATATTTCAAACAAGTAAATAAACGTGAAAGGCAAAAACATTGACATTTGGCTAAATATCAATCCAATATGTGCTACTGAAAAATCCATGATCATGAAAAAAAATCAGTATGTGAGTCATAGTAGTCATATTTCAGCCTGCTGAAATCCTGGAGCAATTACTGAAGAAAAAAAATCTGAGCTTTGTGACCACATAGCCTTTTTATAAATGGGCAGTGAGAAATTGAGAAAGTTCAAAAGTCTGAAGTTACCCAACTGATTAGTAACTATAAGGACTGGTAGTATTTGGACATCTGGACATCTAAGACTGTTATATCAAGCTGCTTTTCTAGTGAGAAGGAGACATACAATTTATTTGTTAATGACACTAATAATATCTAATGTTTAGTCCTATGTGCCAGGCAGTGTTCTAAGCACGTTATATATACTAACACATTTGTCTTCACAACAGTTCTCTAAGACAGGTACTTCTTTTGCCCCCATTCAGAAGTGAAGAACAAACAAGGTAAATGATTCATCCTAGGCTTTAGAAGTAGAAATGGAAGGTCTGGTGTATATTTTGAGCCCAGGTATTGGGCTCAGACAGAGCCTGCTGGGGCTTTTAACCCTCGTGGTACATTACTTGTGATAGAGTACTCCAGGCTGGCATGATGCAAACCAGCTGAATACTCAGGACAACCCTTTTGTGCAGGTACTATTACATTTTATTCCTGGTGATCTGCCAGATAGAATCCAACTCATAAGCATGGCATATATGAGGTTCTTTGTGCTGAGAGTCCTTACTTTCCAGTAATTTCTTTTTCTTTTTTTTTTCCTAGGTTAATGTCTTTTTAAATTGATTTATAAGAATTTTTTATGCTGTATATGAATTCTTTTTCAGATACACATTGCAAATATCCTCTATGGCTTTTCCACTCTGATAATGGTATTTTTTGATGAATAGAAGTTCTTAATTTCAATGTAGCCCAATTTTTTAATCTTTTATTTAAGGTTAGCTATTTTTCAGTTTTATTGAAGAAATATTTGTCTCCCACAAGATCAAGAAAATATTCTCTTTTATTGGCCTCTAGAAATTTTATTTTGTCTTTCATATGCAAGTTTAAAAATCCTTTTGGTATTGATTTATGTGTATGATGTGAAGTCAGGGTCTATTTTAATTTTTGTATGAATATCCAGTTGACCCAGAATCATGTATTGAAAAGGTCGTTTCTTCCATGATGTATTGCAGTGTCACTCTTGTCATGACTCAAGTGACTGCTTATATATGGGTATATTTCTGGACTCTATTCTGTTCCATTAATTTATTTGTCTATCCTTGTTCCAAGACCACAATGTCTTAGTTATTATAGCTTTATAGTAAGCCTCTCTATTTGGTGGTATAAGTCATCGAGCATGGTTCTTCTTCAATGTTGCCTTGGCTATTCTGACTCCTTTGCTTTACTATAGGCGTTTTAGAATCATCTTGTAAATTTTCAAAGAAAAAATAATGCTTGGATTTTGATTGGGATTGCATTGCATTTATAGAACAGTTTAAGTAGAATTCAAGTTTACAATATTGAGTCTTCCAATCCATGAACAAGGTGTATTCTTTCATTTAATTAGTTATGCTTAATTTCTTTCTGTAAGATTTTGTTGTTTTCTGGATATAGGTCTTACATATCATTTGTTTGATTTGTTCCTAATTTTTTTTTGATCCTGTTGGAAATGGTACTTTTAAAATTTTTTGTTCTAATTGGTTTTTTTCTTCTTTGCCAATATATGGAGATATAATTTTTACTATATTGACCTAGGGTTCAATGACCTGATAAATTCATTTATTAATTTTAAGAGTTTATACATAGATTATTTTGGATTTTCTAGATATGCCATCTGCACATAGTGGTGGTTTTATTTTATCTTTTCCAACCCATGTAACTTGTAAATCTTTTGATTACTTTATTACATTGGTTAGTGTTCCATTACAATGTTTAATATAATATGAAATGTAAATAATACTTTGCTGTAAATTTTTTTAAAAAGAAACTATCATATAAAGGAAGTTCTGTTCCTACTTTAAGAGTTTTTATCATGAATCATTGTTGGTCAAATTATTCTTCTCCGTTATTCTGATAATTTGTTAAGCTATGTTAATTTATTTTCTAGAAATATATCACCAGTGCAATCCTGGAATTAATTTGGGTTGGCTGTGATATATTATTCTGTTTATATAAAGCTAGATTATATTTGCTAATGTTTATGCATTTGTGTTTATGTTCAAGAGAAATACTAGCTCATAATTTTCATGTACTAGTCAGTTTTTAGTATCATGGTTATGCTATACATGTAATGATTTGTTTTTTGCTTTCTATCCTCTGAAAGAATTTGCATAAGATTTCTACCTTGAATATTTGGAAAGATTTACCAATAAAGGCATTTGAGCTTGAAGTTTTCTTTATGAGTAGATTTTTTATTCCAGGTTTAATTTCTTCAATAGATTAAAGACCATTCAGATTTTCTTTTTTTTTTTTTTTTGCTATTCATTTTGGTAATTAGCTTTTTATAGAAATTTGTTCAGCTTATATAAATTTTTCATATATATTTGCATAAAATTGTTTATAATATTGCCTCATTATTGTGTTAATGACTGTTGGATTTGTAGTGATGTTCTCTTTTCATCCTTTAGATTGGAGATTTGTTCTTGTTCTTAGTTTCTTGATTTTTCTTTTAAAATTCAAATATTTTGAGTTTTTATATTATTGATTTCTGATCTTATCTTTATTATTCCCTTCCTTCTTTTTTCTATAAATTTAAATTGCCTTTTTTCAGGATATTTTAAATAAATACTTGGACTATTGATTTTCAGCACTTACTTCTCTAATACATGAATTGAATGATAAATTTTTCTTTAAATATAGCTTTAGCTTTACCATGTGAGATTCAATATTTATATTTTCATTATTATTTTCTTAAAATATCTTCTAATTTCAAATTTTATTTATCCTTTGATACCTGGATTATTCAAAGTGTTTTGAATTCTTGTCTTTTTGTTGTTGAATTCTATTTGAATATACTGTTATCAGAGAATTTACTCTGTATGATTCTATACATTGGAAATGTTTAAAATATATTTTATGTCTCAGACTGTGTTCCATTTTGGTAAATGCTTCATAAGTATTTCAAAAGTATATGTATTTTATAGCTGTTAGGTGAAGTCTTGTGTTTCATTTAGGTCAAGTTTTTATTCTTACAAAGTGCTCTTTATTTATTTATCCTTTATCAATGATTAGCATTTGCTTATTGCTACTTATTTTATTTTTAAAAGGAATGATTTGAGACTCTTATTAGGTGCATAGAAATTTACAACTGTTACATTTTCCTGTTAAATTAACTTTCTTTTGTTTCAAAACAGATCTCTTTATCTCCTATAGAATTTCTTACTTTAAAATTTACTTAATTTGAAGTTATGTGGCTATTTATATTTATTTGATTAGTATTGTATGATATATATGTGTGTATATCCTTCTCTATATGTGTGTACGTGTGTGCCGTCCACTGATCCATTGTATGGTATAAATCTTCATCCTCATATGTTCAACTTTTCTCTGTATAATTATGGTATGTTTCTTGTAAACAACATATAGTTAGATTTTTAAAAATTAAATTTAACCAACTTTTGTCCTTTAATTAGTGTGATTAGTGTGATTACTTCTACTTACCTTATCTGTTCTCTGTGTCTTTTTTCCCCATTCTTTTGTAGGATCATACAAGCAAGTATGATCATTCTTTTGTAGGATTATTGAATTTCCCTATTTATGAGCTAGGTTGTTATATATTATTTATATAATAGTAAATTTGCATTCCTGATATCTTAGACTGTATTATAATTTAATTTTACTGGTACAACTTAGACAATACAAGGACTTTCAAAAACTTTAATTCCACTAGTACCTATCCTGCATTTTGGCCATTATTGTCATGAATTTAATGTATATTTTTATTTCTAAGATATCTTTATTATTGTTTTAAGCTATCAGTGTTCATTCAGTTATACATACACGTTTACTTGTTGATCTTCTTTTTGTTATTTGTTAATATTCTTCAGATAGAGCTAATTTTCCTTATTCCTAGAGAATTCACTTTAGGATTTCTTTTAGTACCAGTTTATTGGCAATAAATCCCCTTGGAATTTTCTTAAAATGTCTTTATTTCTCTTTCCTTTTTAAAAAGTAATTTATACTTGGTATGGAATTAAAGGTTAGCAGTTATTATTGTTTAGGCATATCAATGTCTTTGAGTCATTTCATTATGTTTTGGCTTTCAGTTTCACTTGTAAAGTCAAGTGACTTATTGTTGCTTATTTAAAGGTAATATATCTTTTTTCTCTGTCTACTTTTAAAACTTTCTTTTTTGTGTCTTGTTTTCAAAACCTTTAATATGATGTCACTAGGTGAGCACTTTTTTCCTATTATTTTCTACTTGACATAATAGAGCTGCTTGACTCGATGCCTTAACGTTTTTTGCTGTTTTGGAAATATCTCAGCATCTCTTCAAATATTACTTCTGCCTTATTCCATTTCTCTTCTTCTCCCAGGAATTCTAATTACAGGCCTGGCATACATCTTTTTTTCTTTATTTTAATCATTTCCTATATATCTCTAATATTCATTTTTATGGTTTCTATAATTTTCTCTCTCTGTACTTTATTCTGGATATCTTCTACATTGCTATATTTAAGTTATTAATCCTCTCTTTGGTTGAATCTAATTTACTATTAAAACCATCTTTTGAATTCTTAATTTTGGTGTTGGTATTTTTCAGTCCTATAATTCCCATTAGTTTGTATATTCTGGTGAAATTTTTCTTCTTGGCATCCATTTTCTTGAATACCTCTGTAACGGTTATGTCTAAGTCTGTTTCTGATAACACCAGTATCTGGATCACGTATAGGCCTTTTTCTATTGTCTGGTTTTTTTTTTTTTGTCCTTGGCTTTTGGTCATTGGATTCTGTCTTTTCACATGCTGGGAATTTTATAATTGAATGCTGGGTATGTAGTATGAAAAGTTGTAGAGGTAGTTTCTGTTAGAGAGTATTTTGTTTTTCTGGGTTGGCAATGAAAGTAAGAATAGATCACCTTATTCCAGACAGGGATTGGAATTTTATGAGGCTGAGGTTTAGTCTTTCAGAATAGTGGTCTATGTCCAGTTTTCACCTAGCATAATACATTTGGGATCTCATTTTAAAACCTGAGGTGTTTATTGGGGCCCCTCTTTCTTGGAAGAATCTGAACTCCAATTTTTGTCTTCCCAATGTTATTGTCAAAAACTTTCTTAAGTTTTTTACTACCTTAGCAATTTCCTTCAGTTTGGTTTCTCTTCCTTTTGCTCATTGAGCAACTTAGGATTTGGCAAATGCCCTAAGAGCAATAACTGCTTAGAGTCTTGGGTTCACTTTATTGTGATTCCCTTTTCTCCATGTTTAGGAGTCTTCAAGCCTTTTTTGCCTTGGTAGTTTTAGACTCTAGTTTTGTTTTCTTTATCCTTCTGAGGTTGATAGAAGCTCTTGACCATAGTTCACTGTTTGGCCTCAATGTCTTGCCCTTTGAATTAGTAAGTGTAAAAATATGTGAGGTGAAAAATGGCAGAAAAAATTTGGCTTACTTCAGTGTTTCTCCTTATATGTGATCTTGGCCCTGTAAGTTCTGGCTGCCTTATTTTATTTATTTTTAGAAGTATTGTTCAGCCCTTATTGTTTTTATTAGAAGAGTTGGTCTAAAATCAGCTAATATAGTCTGAAGCAGGGGTCTCTTTCATTTTATTTTGAATGAATTAATATGATACAATATTAGGAAATTTGCATATGAATTTAAGAAAAAATTACACATATCTTAGGTATGTATTAAAGGAGTTTAAAATACAAAGAAATGATAAGGTATAACTATTTCAATGTTTAGAAAAAATTGTTTAAAAATTTATTTCTAGTACTAAAATATAGATATTGCTCATTAAGTAAATCAATTAAGGGCTATTTTTATTTTGCTCTTATTTTGAGCATTTCCAAAATTTTAATGGATGAAAACCATCCTGTATTTTATTTTTTCTTCTCATGTCTTTTCCAACATTTCTCTGTACAGTACACATCATGAAACTTATTAGTTTAATTGTTATCCCAATGAAGTTTTGTCTATTTAAGCTACATGTGATCAATCCCCCTTGTGTTTAAAATACTACTGCTTAAAATAGTATACAAATGAGAATATGTGTATGAATAGATAACTTATATATGTAAGAATAGATGTACAGTTGTCCCTCTGGTTCCAGGACCTCCCACAGATACCAAAATATGAGGATGCTCAAGTCCCTTATATATAATGGCTTAATATTTGCATATGATGTGTGTACATCCTCCTGTATACTTTAAATCATCTCTATATTACTTGTGATAGCTAATACAATGTAAATGCTATATAAATATTGCACTACTGTATTTTTGAAATTTGTTATTTTTATATTATTTTTTATTTTAATTTTTTTCTGATTTTTTCAGTTGTGGAACTCACAGATATGGAGGGCTGACTGTACATGTATACCTATGGAGATATATGTACAGACTTTTCAGTTCCTCACTTTTAAAATCTTAGAGAATGACCTCCGAATCCTTGATACATACTTACAAATGTTTAATTCTATTGAAAACTTAATAGGTTTTAAGTACTCCTGGTTTTAAAGCCTTAAAAAATTCTGGGAGTGTATTTTTAAAATGGCATTATAAATAGCATACAACCATACATATTTAGTAGTAAAGTTTTTTGATATATGTAACTTTTGTATTTTAACTATTTATATTAAACTTAGTTGTTTAAACAAAGGTACATGATGCCATAATCTATTCAAAACATGAAGATGAAAATCAGCCACAAGTGAAACCAAATACAAGAATTTTATAGCATTATATAATTTAGTTATTCTAGAAAATAATTATATTCTAGAAAACATAGGTTTGAGAAAGTGTAATGTTCAAATTTTTTTGAGTATATGTTCATTTTTCAAAATCATTTTCCACATTGAAACAATAACTACATTCACTGAGGCAAGCATACCAACTTTTCTCTTTTCCTAAGTTACACTCTCAGATAGTTTACTTCAGTTGTTAACTACCTGATTTGAAAAACTATGCAGCTCATTCCCAAAATGTAAAGATTATCTGATCAGCTGCCTTTTTATATTTTTGTAAAAGTAGATCTACTCTGATTCAATCAACAGAAATTTTAGGATTTATTTACATAATTTCACAGTAGCAGAATCCCTGGAACTCAGAGTTATAGATTTCCCAGAGCTCAGTTTCACATTAAAGCGTATGTCCACGTTGTTTTATTTTTAAGAGTGAGATCAAAGAAATTAGGAGTGCAAACAATTGTTTTAAAGTAACACTGCAGGAAATTTGACCCAAAGAATGCACTCATCAGTTACACCTGTGAAAATTCTTTCCTCAACTCCAGAAATAGAAAAAGTACATTCTCCCCCAGCCCTTCCTTGTTATTGCTGAAGAAACTGCTGCAGATTGCTATAACCCGTGTATCAGTGCATTACATTTATGTAATCAGGGAGAGGAAACACTGGTAAGATCAGTTTAAAAAGTTACACATGTTTATCGTGGCTTAACATTCTAAACTGGACTGAACCTCTTGTTCCCCTTTCCTGGATAAATCCCTGATGCTTCCTTCCTGATAGGGGACGTTCAGGGTGAATTCCTTAAATTTCCCGCCTTTCCAAACTCAAAAGCCCAATTTCACCTGCCCTTACTTCTAATCTGTTTTCTTCAGAGAAAATAAAACTTGTGATCTTGAGCCTCCTGTAATTTTATTGCTTTAAGTTTTATACCTTTAATTTGTATTTGTAGTTACTTCCCCTCTGCTCTCCAACATGACACTCCTCAGAGTGAGTTGCTTGCCTCCATCTTGCTATTGTCTCATGATACCATTCTTTATTTCTTATTATTTTACCATTATACATTTTTAACAAGTAGTTTCCATCACATGTCTCTACTTCCTTATTTCTCTTTCCTCCCAACCCAGCAGTGTGAATTTCGTTTTCCTTCCTCTCCTAACCTGGTGTCTCATAGGCTATGGTTGTCCACACAGTCAAGACACGCCAGCAACTTTTTATTAGGTTATGAAGTATTAAACATCCGATTTCCGTAAGTACTAAGTTTGACAGTTGATATCTCTGACGTTTCACTTTGACACTCTCGTTTTATTTTTATTGTGAAGGTACATCCTCAGTCTTTCAAATGCACGTTTTGGTTTGTGATTATCTTTCAAAAATTTTTTTAGAGCAATTTTTGTGAAACCATGGGTAAGTAAAAAATTTGTGTTATTTTCGAGTATGAGTTCCGTCATGGAACCAATGCAGTGCAGACAGCTCGAAATATCAACAAAGTATTTGGGAAGGATGTGGCTAATGAACGCACAGTACCTTGATGGTTTGAGAAGTTCCATTCTGGTGATTTTAATCTTGAAAATGAGCCACGTGGGTGACCTGAGAACAAGGTGGATAATGATGAGCTGAAAGCTGTAGTGAAAGCGAATCCATCTCAACCTACATGTGAATTAGCAGCAAGATTTGATGTTACTATTCCAACAATATTGGACCATTTGAACAAGGTAAAGAAGCTGGATAGATGGGTTTTGCATGAATTAAACGAGTGTAAGAAGAGAAATCGTCTGGAAGCTTGCCTTTCTTTGCTGTCACAACATAAAAGCAAAGCATTTCTACAACATATTGTTATGTGTGATGAAAAATGGTTTCTGTTTGACAATTCTAAGCGTCTGGCACAATGGTTGGATAAAGAAGAAGTGCCAAAACACAGTCCAAAACCAAACATTCATCAAAAAAAAGCTATTGGTGTGTTTGGTGGTCCAGTGCTGGTATTATCCACTACAGTTTCATGAAACCTGGTCAATCGATTACAGTGGATGTTTACTGCAACCAGTGGGATGAAATGATGAGGATGCTTGTGATTAAGCAGCCGAGATTGGTCAATAGAGACAGGCCAGTCCTCTTGCAAGACAATGCTCGACCACATCGCACAAACAACACTGCTCAAGCTACAGAAGCCGGACTTGGAAACTCTCTCATCCACTGTATTCACCAGACTTTGCACCAACTGACTGCCGCTTCTTGCAAGGAAAAATATTCAGTTCTGTGGAAAACTGTGGAACAAGCTGTGGAAAATGCCTTTTGTGACTTCATTGCCACTCTCTAGGCTTCTTGGCTGCTGGGTAAACAAGCTACCGTTAAGATGGCAAATCTGTGTCGATAGTTTAGGTTCATACTTTGATTAATTGTACTGCTTATTTGAGATATAATCTACACTTTTGATATGAAATCGGACATTTCATATTTAATAACCTTATAGGCCTTAGTCTCCTCCTCTTCGCTGTATTGTCTGCCTTTAATTCTCTTATAATTGGATATTTCTCTCTCTTTGTTCTTTTCCTGTCTCTCCAACTGTTGTTAATTTCCTTTGTTCTTCCCATCTCCTGAAAGTGAGTGTTTCAATGATTTTTATCCTTGGGTCTGTTCTCTCTTTATCTTTTATTCCTTACTGCTGCTTTCTACTTCTGTACTTATACCCACTGTTGCTATTTACAGTCCTGGTCTGGCCTGTCCTGAACATCAGCCTATAATTTAGCTGACAGTCCAACATCTTTACCTATGTGGGCCACTGGTCTCAAATGCAACATGTCCAAAATAGAAGCTAGAAGTTTAGGAAGCTCACTAAACTTTTTCTCTTATTTTCTTTCTGTTAATGGCATCATTTACATTCATAGACATCAAAGCCACAATACGTTGGAATCACATATGATTCTTTCCTCTCTCGTTATATACCCTCAATTTTGTCCTAAGGCACTGGGTTTTAGACTTTCACCATGTCTATCTCCTCCTAATGCTCTCCATTGCTACCACCCATTTTCTGCCATCTATTTTTCATGATAAACTGCAGCAGTCCCCTTAAGTTATCTTGCTACTCAACAACTCTGCTTTTCTCCAATATTCCTATAGTCACTCGCCTGAATGATCACTGACCATGTCATCTTTTTCTGCTTAGAAACCTCTGTATCTTTGCAAACCACAAGTTCCACAGAAGCACTGGCCTCATCCAACAGCCTGCCTTTCCAGATTTGACATGCTACTTTTTTCTGCCTCTGATCTTTTCCATTACCCTTCCCTCGTCCAGAAATATTCCTAATCTCCACCTATTAATGTTGTATATATTTTTGAATCCAAATTTAAATGTTACATGTGGTAATTTTAAATTATATCCACAACTTTTCAACAGTCCTCCCTCCAAAAGGTGGAGCCTATCCCATCCCCTTGAGTGTGGACTGGGCTTTGTGACTCCCTTCTAATGGATAGAACATAGCAGAAGAGATGGCATGACTAGGTTATAAAGGTCTCATGCTTCCCTCTCACTCTCTTTTGGATTTTACTCACTCTGGGGGAAGCCAGCTGCTGTGTCATGGGGTCACTCAGCAGCTTATATGGAGACCCTTGGGGTGAAGGGCTGAGGCCTCCTACCAACAACCATGTGAATGAACCATCTTGGGAACAGGTATTCTTTCCCAGCCAACTTTAGATGACTGCAACCTTGATTCATAAGAGACTCTGAGTCAGCACCACCCAGCTGAGTTCCTCTCAAATTCCTCATCCACATAAACTGTGAGATAATAAATGTTTGTTGTTTTAAGCCACTAAATTTTGGGGATAGTTTTTCTGCAGCAATAAATAACTAATACAGTATATTTTCTAGGAGGTCTGATCTCTACTAGTGAGTTGATATTAATGAGAATTCTTGATTTATACTGTTGACATGTTCCTTGTCACAATCTATTCATATTGTGGTTATTTGTTAATACATTTTATGATTGGTGTATTAAGGCAAATTTTTACAAGTCTATACTGTTTAATAAACCATGTAAATATATAAAAGCTTAAGATATGAGCCAAATTTCTGATATTTGTTTGGTCTCTTAATAATTCATATTTTGAGAGATTTCTAGATATGAATATTTATCATCACCTGGTGGTTCTTAAAAGACATTCTTATCATGAATTTCCCATTTCTGATTGTGATATATGTCTGACAGACATGAACTAATTAAAACATTATAATTCTACTAAATCAAGTAGCATACAGAGCCAATGTCAAATTAAATCCAAGGTCAAATACATGATTCTTTTTTATAAGAAACTTCTAAAGTTTGGCACCAAGGGGTCTTGTTTGCTAATATTTATATTCAGAGAAATATAAAAGGAGCCTCCAAAGGGTAATTTATAGTGCACATATGTATATGTGTGAGGCATCAATATTTAATATTATAGCCATTCTAGTTTTCTCTATTTTGGAAGTGATTTGACATTCTGATCACTTTAAGTATTATAAGTGCTAAAAGATAATTGGTTCCCTCTCACCTTATTTTAACCTGAGTCAATATGTTTTATGGTAGTCAAAGAACAGTATTATTTATTCCATGAAGTATGCTGTGTTCTTTCCCATTTGGTCTTTTATGTTTTTCTGTAGATGGTTAATTTAAGGATGAGGGAGAAGCATTCTTTCAGGGCTTATATTTAACTTATAAGTGTGTCTTTTGTGCTTTAATCACATAAATGCTGTATATATGTAGCCAATGGCCTTCAGTAATTGCAGTGTCCATTGATTTAAGTGGCTCTCCCAGGTGTTCCATATCTAAATTCAGGAAGCAATGGATTTGACAAGAATTTGCAAACTTAAGTCCTAGGAACTTTTTTTTTCCTGCTAGAATATTGTAAGATGGTACATTTAGATGTACCATTTAGATGGTCTATTTAGATTCTATCTCTTGATTTTGTTTAGGATGACATTCTCATAGGTACATTGGGAAAATATAATCTACTTTCTGTAATTTAACATATGTGTATGGTGTCTGCCATTAAAATGCACACACATGCCATACAAAATGTACAAATACAATCTAGTTTATGCAGGTGTCTTATACTTGAGAGAACATACTTGAAGAGATTTTAATTAAGAATATTTGTCATCTTAGGGAACCTAGGAAATAGAATTCTACAGAGGTTTGTCCTCAACCATCTGGTGTTTAAATTAACAAATTTTATTTTTTACTGGAATAGAATACAAACCTTAAGTTTTTTGTTTAGTAGATGACATACTGGAAAGGGTAACAGGCCCTCAGAATTTAGGATTCAAATACCAAATGGCTTGTTTTGCCTGAAAAGTATTAGAAATAAGCAGGGGCAAATCCGATCGTGTGCCTTTCAGAAAGAAACTTCAGAATGCACAGATGTCTGAGGCAGGTTAGGGTAGTGGTTGTGAGCATAGACTCTGGATCCAGACTACCTGGCTTTGAACATCTCAGTTCCATTACTTAGCTTTCACGATGTACTATGTATTATGCTGCACGCCTAAAAGAGTATATCGCTTGATCCTTAAAACCATTGTGGGGTAGGTATTATTTTTCCATTTTTCGGATAAAGCGTTTGAGATTTCAAGAGGTTAAGTAATTTGACCAAGGTTAGCAGCTGAATGTAGTGGATCCAAGACTGGAACCTAAGTCTCTGACTCCAAAGCCTAGGTCTTAACTCATTTATTACCAGGCCTTTGAAAATACTTTATTGTGTAGACTCTTTGACTCAGAAGGAATGTGGGAAAACAACAATATCATCCAAAACCTGGATCAGTGAGAAGGAAGATTACAAAAAGATATTGAAGAAATTATTACTATTGAGCATGAAGAGAACAAATTTGGTTTAGCTGAAACAGCCATGTTCTTGGGAAGGTAGAGGGATAAATTCAATACTATTTGAAGGCCCCTTTGATTTTTATTATTTTAGCCTTGCATAAAATTCTATTACACTTCCTTTAGACTTGTACATTTCTTTTCATAAGATATCTGTCTTTTTTATATCCTCAGGTAGATTTGCCAATTTGGTCTGGCTTTTACTAGTTTTTTTTGTTTTTTACTTTTACAAGTAATATGTATTCAACACATTTGTTGCACCAGAGTACTTAAACACACACTCTCATATGAAGGCATTATATATTCTAAAAATAAATATGTGAAGTTCATATTCATAGTTTTTGCTTTATATAATGGTTATTTCTCTTGAGAGGGGCTTCAACTGGATTAGGGAAAAATAGGTTCTGAAAACAGTAACCAATAACACAGCACACAACATAGGTTAAAAAACAAAACAAAACAAAACAGAAAAACAACCATTGACTAAAATAACTTCATTAATTGTTTATACCAAAAGTATAATCCTAACATTCTACCTTTCTGGATTTGTCTGCCTTGTGATGGCGTCCATCTAGAATGATACAAGAACCGAGAAATAAGCAAATCATCCCTAGAGGAGCCAAAATAGTTGTGACAATAAACAAAATCTTATTAGTGGAAAGGCCTCTTGGTCCTATTCCAGAGCCCATTTACCGTTATTTTATACACAATTCAAGTAAGCTGCTTGATTTTCTTTCCAAACCTAGATCAGATTACAAGTATTAAATTAAAGCTCAAAAAGCCACATTGACAAGAAAAGAAAGTGTTAGCTTGATATCTAAGAGAAAAACTGTGAGAAGCAAGTAGAAGAGTACCATAAGGATAGCAGCATAAGTCCCTAGAATATAGTGACTGCCACTCTCAGTAGCCTTTAAAGTTGTCATTGTCTTAGAGTACACTTAAATAATACCAAATTTAAATTATGTTCTGTATATCATTGTTGAGAAGTCAGGAAAGAGTATTCTATATATGAGACTTTTTTTTCCATTTAAAATTGAATGAATGAAAATGATAAAAATATTTTGGCACTTAAAGTCATATTTCTACAACTGTCAGGAAAACTTACCTGATTTGAGTTTATACATATTAGCCAAAATCTTTGGAAAGAACTTCTTTAATAAAAATCAATTATGCTTGTTGAAAATTAAACACAATTGGATATTATAGTCAAGTCTAGATTCTTAGAAGTCATACTGGAACAGTAAGAATGCAAAATAATATCAGAATATGTTTGGCACCATCCTTGTTAGTATTTAGCTAGAAGTTGTCTCTCTTTCCTTCACTGGAGTCTTCTTTTTTATCATTGCTGCTGCTGTTGTTATTGTCACTGTTACATTCTTCTCCTTGTCCTCTCTCTGAGGCCCTTTAAGTTACTCACCACTTTCCGACAAACCTGGGCATAGCTTTACCAGCTAATACCACTGCTGTACTGGTATGGCAGTAAGCCATGATGTGACCTAAAAGAAAAAAAAATAAATACCATCTGGATAGTGAGGAAACCACAGGTGGGAAACAGTCCTGGGTACCATGAGCAATATTTGTAATCTCCTTGCTGATAAGGCCTTGATTGCATGTTATGTATTCACAGTAGTTTAAATGCTACAAATAGGAAAGCCCTTAAAAGAGATTAAAATTTCTGACATTTACTTATGCTTTATTCTCTATAAATAGAATATAGGGAGGGACAGAGGGCTCAGAAAATTTTCTTAGAACTTTTGACAGAAATCCCAATAATAATTTCCATCTGAAAAATTCTGCAGATGTCTGAAAAAAAGCCAAACAATCCAAAAACCTGACTGTTAAGTTAGCTGTCAAAATCAGGTCAAAGTGTTTAATGTTTCATTTGGTAGATTTATATTCTGGAATTTCATAGTCACTCTCTTTCTTTTTGTCTGAACTAGTAGGATAATGATTCAGTGAAAAAGAAATGTAAGCAACACTAAGATATCCAGCAGAAGAAGAAGGAAACAGGTCACATGCCAGTTCACTAACAGTAGTGCTTTTGGCAAGCAGGTAGGGATTAAACAAGCATAAAATAGAAATAGTGCCTGAACTATTTTCTAATCAGCAGCCTTAAGATTTAAAACATTTTTATGTTATAGTTACAGCATAATCAAGTAAAACAATCAATTATTTGAGGCAAAGAGAAGGCCTGAATGAATAAGGAAAATATCTGAATTATTATACATTTTTAATTAGCATTATCAGAAATTTCAAAGATTATGATATCATTTATACTCCTTGCTTGTGACACATTTCTTTTCTTCCTCTACTCAGTTGGTCTTAGGGTGACTTATGATATATTCTTCCTCCCCTTTTGGGTGTTTAGCTGAAATTTTTGGGTTAAATAGGGTTTTCAAGGATCCAACATAGCTTTCTCTATATTTCCCCTTAGAATTAATGCCTGAGAGGAACAAGGGGTTCTGACATACTTGAACCTACTCAGTGCTGCTTTCTGATGCTCTTCTCCTCCCAGTCTGTCTCTAGCTCAGAAAGGAATTCTCTGCCAGCCCCACAACAGTGCAGGAATAACAGGATTCCCTGGGATACTCATCACTAGCCCTGTTCAGATGTGAAGCAGGATTGGGTGTGCTCTACACTTTTCGGGGACTCAGAAATAGAGATGATGGGTCTTTACTGTAGGTCATTTGTTACATGTTGAGAATTGAGACAAAGGTCATAATGAATGAAGTGCTGCCCATCATTGCCAGTTCAGGACCACTGTCTTCTGGACGTCTCCACCTGATTGTCCCATAGACCCCAAACTTAGTATGTCCCCAACTGAACTCATTGTTACTCTGCTTCCAAACTGGACATTGCATTTGTGTTTTCTGACTAGGGTAAGGGTACACCATCTAACCACTCATTCAGAATAGCAACCTTGACGTTATTTTTTAGATCCCTTCCTCACCCCTGTACCTTCCCCTAACCCCATCCAAATTTTTACCAGGACCTATTGATTCTGTCACCAAAATATGTCAGATTAGATCTATCTTCTCTATTCCCAGTGCCACTAGCTCTACCTCAGACTTGCACAATGTCTGCCTGTTTCAAGAATCTTTTAACTTGTCTGTTGTTATCTTGCAGTGTTCCTGTTGATTTTTCTTCAACTTTCAGTTAAAATGTCTTTTCTGTTGGGTGTTCCCTGAACTTCCCAAGTTAGTTCAGTATTACCTTACATGCTCCCATGCACGTTTTCTGTAGCACTTAATCATGCAGTGACTCAAATCTTTGTTTATGCCTCTGTTTCTCCAACTAGACTTTGAAGTCCTTGAGAGAAGAACTTTATCTTATACATTTTAAAATGTCTAGCACACAGTAAATGGCCAGCATATATCTTAAATAAAAATGAGAAATAGAAAAAGTGGGTTCTGATTTTGTCATGAAATCTGAAATTAGTGTAAATTGATAAAGTGTAAATTGAAAAGGCTTTATTATTTTTAAAAAGGATGTTACATATAACACTTATATGAATGGGAGACTAGGTTCAAGGCTTTTCTAAACATTTCTCTTTTAAGTATTTAAAAAATCATGAGCAAGGGTAATTTTGCATTGAAATTTTAGGATTCTTTAGTTATAGTAAATGTAGCAATTCCATGTCTGCTTCAAAATACACATTTTATGTTTTGTCATCTAATAATTTTAATGTTCTCTTCAACTTTGTCAGTGTCTTAATCTATTCAGGGCCACTATAACAAAATACCATAAACTGGGTAGCTTACAAACAACAGAAATTTACTTCTCACATTCTGGAGGCTGGGAAGTCCAAGATCAAGGTGTGGATAGATTGTCTGGTGAGGCCCCACTTCCTGGTTCATGGACAACAGACTTCTTGCAGTGTCCTCATATGGCAGGAGGTGCAGGATCTATCTGGGTCCTCTTTTATAAGGGCACTGATCCCATTCATGAGGGCAGAGTCTCCCAAAGGCCCCACCTGCTAATATCATCACCTAGGGGGTTAAAATTTCAACATATGAATTTGGGGTGAAGGGGGACAAACATGAATGTGACCATAGCAGTTGGTGTTTTGTTCAATAGCTAGTGGAAATGGCCAAAGTGAATTCTGTTCAAATGTTCACTTTCAATTTTTGGAGACTAAAAGTAAGTAGAGCTCCAGGAGTCAAATGACTTAGAGGATATACTTTAATCACAACTAAATAAAATGATTCACATTCAGTAAAAATAAAATTCAATATATGAAACAGGTTAAAATAACTTATCCTATGATATATAGTTTATAGATGATTACAAGACACAGTATCACACTTAAAAACTAAGATTTTGTCAAAATTCACATTGGCTATGCAAATATAATTAGGTACCTAAAGTTAGTAACTTAAATCATTATTATAGCACACTTAAACTTAATGATGGGGCTTTCCAGTGTTTAGTAATTTTGTATAAACACAAGGTACGACATGAACCAAAGAATCAAGGTATTTTTAGGTCATTGCCTTTCAGTGGGATGGAGGGATGAGAAAAGAGTGAGGCCTCATCCCACCTCGTGTCAGGACATCAAAATCTCCCGGGGGCCTTTTCAAACTGCTCCTTCTCCTTGGCCCCAGTAGGAAGCAGGTGTAATGAGAACTTTCACTTGATGGGAGTGTACCGTTCCTGAAGAATATTAAGGCAGAAAAAAATGAGAGTGCTATTAGAGAAAGAAGTTAATACTTGATCTAACTTTTGTTTCATGGTTCAAAAATATCAAAAATAAAATGAATTTTATGTTTTTAAATATTCAAAATGAAGCATTTATTTAAAAATAATTTTGATGCCACAGTTTTTGTCTTTGTTGTTATCAAATAAGTGTTGGTGACAAGGGGGGTACAAAAAGGAGACCAGATGTAAATTAAATATGTGTTAGTGACAACATATACATTTATGTAACATATATACATAGGGAATTTAGTGCTTGACTTAGAAAGGCTGAGTCGGTTCCACAGCTTGCAGCTCAATGGTGGGATGCTTCAAATAAATAAGTTTCTTTAACAAGAAAGTGAGAGATACCCAAACCGATGGGTGTGATAGACCACCCCATTCTACTTACTACTAAAGGCTAGGAAATGTGGGTACAGAACCACAAGAACTATATCCACATGTGTAACCAATAAGTAATAGCTAGCACTTGTGGGCTCAACATCTAAAATTAAATTAAAGCAACTATAATGTGTATTCAGACATTAAAGAGTGATCATAAGTCAAAATTTAAAAATTTTTGGTAGAACGTGACTGCTCTTTGACACTGTAAAACATTGTGGAATTGCTGACAACGAAAGCTATTGTTGACATGCGTGGAAAGAGCTGGGAATCTATTTAGCCACAACAAGGAATCTCGAATAGTCTAAAAACAAAAAGCCTAGAAGTTAAAGTTGACAAATGCCTCAGAATACAATTTATATTATTCCTACTTGTCAGGCTTTTATCCTTGAGAACTATTGTACTGCTCGAATACATTTACTATGTGTTCCTAGACTACAAACACCTAAGGGACAGGGGAATTTGGTGACACCTAGTTCAATATAAAATACCAGTAAGTAAATTGTATCAGGCTTACAATGTTTTTCACAATTACAAAAACTTGTGAAATTGTTATCCTCTTGAACAAATGTAGTAAAAGCCTGTTATAATATGGCAAATAGAGGTGATTGTCTTATCCCTTGAAATTATTATGTTAAAGAGTTTTCTGTCATGTGAAAGGATATATAACACATCATATTTACTGGAAGAAGCTTTTAAAAATATTTGTGGAGACACAGCATTGTTATGATACAGAAAGTTAACAAAAACAACTTACATAGGTTCTTAGTAAAAATAGCACTGCTTCCTTTATTCATTCCTTTAATATTGAAACATAAAAGAAATAACAGTTGCTGGTTGAAGTTTTGCTGTCAAGGTACTAAGTTCTTTCTTGGAATGACCTTGAGGAGAATTTAGTATTTTACATTTAGATCATTTTTATTAACCAGATTTATAGAGAAGTAATTTAAGGTAATTAAGCATTTTAACTCTGACAGGTTGATGTTATTTGGTTGACAGGTGTGTCATTTGTATGACAAACAGTTAAATTAGGACTATACTCCTTCCTGTAAGCCCTCTTTTCCCTCCTTTTCAAGCCTTTAGCGGTTAGCTGTTTTCCCATCCATGAGTCCTTCTTTTTTAGGGATCATAAAGCTGACTTCATTTTCAATCATAACATGTGAAATTGCTACCATTTGCCTGAATCACTTTCAGTGAAGTTATTTCTAATTTCATCTAACTCATAGCAAAAGGATTGTACTTATTGGGTCAAAGATTATTTCCTATATCTCAGTGTTTTGTTTCTGACATTGGCATCAAGGTAGTGTCAAGTGCATGCTTTGAGATAGCAGAGCAATTGTGCTCTATCATGTTGACTCCAAAAAGTAAGCTTTGTCCCCAAATGCCCTCAGGTTCCATTTCAGAGGCATTTGGAAATCTAGAAATTATGAATTTATTTTTGGTCACTTTGTATCATATTTTTGTTTGTTTGACTCTACCAACTTTCACAGGTAGAACTTTTGTAGGTCTAATATCTACTATATGGAATTTGCTCATATCTGAGTACACATTATTAGGAATTATCCAGGTCTAATGATTTCAATCTTCAACTCTATTGTGATCATAGTCTTTCTGAGAGTTCTAATTAGTTTGTCTTGTTTTTTCGGAAACTACACATACCCTTATTGATCATTATACTTACCTTGTATTTGACATTTTTCCACATTTTTGTGTTTTTTCTAAGATAAAAGGACCATAGAATTCCAGGCAAAGCCTCCCCTTGTTTTGTATGAGTTAGATTGTTCTCCTCATTTTATTTATAATACTCTACTAGTAATGCCCAACATTTTATATACACATAAACTATAACTCAAACAGAAATTTCTTATTAAGAAATAATTTTTCAAGGAGTGCTGACTTCTGTGTTTTCTCCTTCTGTGCACAAGAATCTTAAGGGTCCTTTCACTTCAGCTTTTAGGAATAAAACAACATGATTTGTTCAGAATAACTGAACCCCAAATGTTTAGAATGAGATTTATATAGTTTATTTTCACAAATACTTAAAATAAATATATTTTGATAATCATAAAAAATAGAACGAGTCATGTTTATGATAATCATGTATCACAAGAAGGTATCTAGGAGATAATAAAAATAACCTGATAAAATTTTCATAATTATAGATTTGTTTCTATGTATATATTTCTCTATATTTCAATAAATGAGTTTATATTCAGCATACTTTTGAACCTGACTTATTTTCACCACTGTTGTCCATTATATGGGTATACCATAACTGTAATTTCCTGTTATTGGACATTTATGTTTCTTATAAATGTATGTAATTTTAGAGAGTGTAGTGCTGAACATGCAAGTACATACATCTCTATATACATTGGAGTAATGCTTTCCCCTTAGGATAAGTTCAGAGAACTGAACTGGTATAAAAGGGTGTGGTTTTGTTACTTACTAAATGTAAAGAACATTGCCAGATTACTATCCAGGAAAATTGTCTCAATTTATACTACCACTGAGAATTCATGTAAGTACCTATTTCTCTCGCCACCTGGTAACATTAAGTGTTGTAAATATCTCCAATTTATTAGAAGATGATAGACAAAACATGATAGTTTAATTTGCAATCCCCTGTCTGTTATTGGGTCTTGTGCACTTCTTATATGTTTATTGGCCGCACATACTGGTTTTAATCATTTTTTTGCTGGGACTAGTCTTTTTTTTCCTTATTTTCTGACTCTATTAATGTAACATTCCATTCTTTCTTAACTGCTATAAAATCATCTTTATCAAAATGCACCTTGAATATGTTTTTTACTCATTCTTCTTTATTTTTCCTATTTTTTCCCCCTGGTCTCTTTTTTATATGCCAGTAGCATACTGTTTTATTCTAACAATATTACACTTTTTAATTACTCTTTTCTATGAATTTTTCTATATATTCTTACATTTCATTTTCCAGGCAAATATTGGATTCATTGCCCCCTATGCATATTTACCACACATGTATAGGGTAGGTTCTAATATTACTTCCCAGCTCCTCCTCACGAAGGAATTAGTGTCAACCCTTAACAACTGTGGCCAAGGTAAGAGTTCTTGGCTGAAAACTGGCCTGTGCATCCTATATTGTTTTTGTCCCACCCCATATAGCCAAGATAATTTGCTGCTTATTTTAAGTCTCTTCAGGCTAGTCACAAATAGTTTAAAGTCTGTTTACATGTTGTTCAATGATCAATTAAGTATAAGTCAAAGTTTTTTTAAAAAATTATAAATGAAAGGTTATTTCTCTTCTGAAATACTCTACAAAGTAGTTGGTCTCCACTGATATTCAGTGATGTTAGGGAGTGATGATCAGTATATATGCTGATATGCAGACATTTATCAACAAGTCTGCCGGAGGAAACAAAACTTGTTGAAAAGCAGTTAGTAGCATTATCTTCCAAAAGTCTTAAAGTACCCTGTTGAGTGAATTTCCCCCTGCCTTCTTTTCTAAGACAATTTCAGATGAATACTATCTCCATACCCTGCACCACTTCCCAGCCCTGTTTTAATGCCTCTTGCAGAGGCTTGCTGAGAATGAGAGCCCAATACATATTTTTTGAACAAAAACTAAACAGAAGGATATGACCTTACCTCTGTCCACTCTGGTCATTACTGTTTGTTCTGTGGGTGGACCAAAGAGATTCTTACTGTTAAGACATTAAACTAAGACTCAGAGACTGAAGTCAGTACATGACATCTGCACTAGAGCTGTGAAGCCAAAACATAGTAAGAGCCAGAATCTGGCTATGGCTACATGAACTTAATGCCAGCCAAAGTTGTCATGGTAGGAGTGGGTGGCAAATACTAAGAACATTCTGGAGAAACCAAACAATTAATAAAAGAAAAGAAAAAATATACCCAGAGGAACAGAGAAAGAAAAAAAAAGAAAGAAAGAAAATGAGAGAGAAGGAAAACAGTAGAGAAAGTAGGAAAGAGGAGGAAGAGGAGGGAAGATCAATTATGTGTAAGGAAAAGGAAGGACATTCTGGCAAGGCATGGGAATGATCCCCAAAGGTAGCAGCAATGGTGGTTAAGGCAGGAATGGAGTAGACTGATATGAGAAGCAGCTGCTGGGCCCCTGATAATGGCATGCTATTTCCCGGGAGTAAAGTCTTCTCTGCTTCCACACAAAGTAAGAGGGAGAGGGAGAGGGAGAGAAAAGAACCCAGGATCAGCAGGGAGCATTTATTTGCTGCAGAGAAAATGTAAGACTGTGTGGCTGTTTGGAACCGCTATTGGCTCCCATTGTGCTGGTCATGGTTGCAATTCCTACTGACAGGTGCCAGGAATCCACTCCTCAGGAAGCTGGTTCCCTCCTTAATATGAAGCTAACAGTGTGTGTATGATTGTGCTGAAAGGACTAAATTAAGAATCTGAAACTTTTTATTTAAATTGACATAATAATTGTATATATGTGTAGGGTACAATGTGATGTTTTAACGTATGTATACATAGTGTGATGATTAAATCGAGCTAATTAGCACATCCATAACCTCACATTCTTGGTGTATTTTGTGGTAAGAACTTCTAAAATTTACTCTTGGCAATTTTGAAATGCAATACATTATTATTAACTATAGGGAACATGCTGTGCAATAGATCTCACAAATTTATTTCTCCTGTCTAACTGAAACTTTTTTGTGTGAGATAGTCTTTATTATTTTCTAAATTACACAGTCAAGAAAATAAAAAGCTTAGAAAGGTTATATAACATTAAAGGCCGAAATGTCTGTGTTAAGAAAATCGATAATAGAAATAGATTTAAGAAAATTGAATAAAACCAAAACAAAAATTAAGATTCGGCTATAGGATCACAATCTTTTGTGACAAATTATTCCCTTTATGTTATGAATCTTCCACTTTTGTTTTTCCCGATTTGCCCCCTATAAACATGTTTTTCTCTCCTATGTGGAAGAACAAAATCCTTCTATTTACCCTATTAGTGTTAGTTATCATCTTTCCTCTTCCTTTTCATGGTTAAGATTCTATAAAGAGTAGCATATGTGTATGCTCCCTGCCTCTCTTCTTTTATATCCTGTACCTACTATTCTTTAAAAAACCAAAACCAAAACCAAAAAAAAAACCTTATTAAAATCACCAATGGCATTCTACATGATGAAGACTCTTTGTTTCAACTGATCAGCTTATTCTATCTCTATGGAGAATCTAAATTCTATTTACATGGAATTTTCAAAGGATCACAACATACATAATGTCTAGTTCAATTTAGAAATAAACTAGGTCATTTATACTATTAAGTGCCAGAACCTGTGACAATGACCCCATATAGGTAACATACATGGACTGAATTGACTTGGTGTTTTGGTATCTGATTTTACCATTTAAATTTAAGTTAAGAAAAAGTCTATTTTTTTTTTAGACGGAGAACTCAATCTAATGTAGTATAATCTACAGTTAAAGCAAGACAATTGCTTATTGACTATTCTCTCAGTTAATAGATGATTTTAAAAATAATGGTGATTTGATAAAGGATGTTGCTAAGAATTATATTTAAGTCCTGGTAATATATTATGACTAAATAACATACTGAACTATACATTCACAAGTACAGCAGGTGTTATAGTAATATTTTCTCTTTCATCCAATATGTATTTGTGAACCCTTTTGGTTAGACATTCTTTCCTGCTTATAATGAAATTCATTCTGTCTTATGAATACTCATTTCTGTTTTGTTCTATTATTGTAATGCGTTAAGGGTGAACAGTGCTATCAAATTTAAACCTCATTACAGTTATATGGAGGAAGCCTACTTTTTAATATGCACTGTGCATACATTATTAGCCTGTGTCTTTTCTTGAATGCCAGTTAACTGCAAAATAAAACAAATGCTGGAAACATGTTCCAGGCTTTTTGTTGTTTCTTTAGTGTAGAAAAGCCATTATATAAATTAGTCTTATTATATTTTTAATTGAAATAAGATTATTTCTACCATTGTTTTATTCAATCAAATGGTATTTAAGAATGTGTTATTTTTCTTAGATAACTTTATTTACAGATCTCAATGGTTATCATGGAAAATAACCAAACAACCATAAAGTATTATTAAGTGTTGCTAAAATATGAAAGTGAAAAAAAAGTTCAATGTGGCTAACATTCTGAGTAACATTAGCAGCCATTCGCATGAGCCCAGCACAGCATCTCTTCAGTTCTTTATTCTCTTTGCTCTCATTTGATCTTTACTTTCAACTTCTATACTTAACATCTCATTAGCTTTCAACATAAGGAGACTTCTGACAGTATGAGACTGAGGAAGTAGAAGAGGGGTCTTGATAATTTTTTCATAGGGAATGTTTCATGGAGATTTTTTAAAAAACAGAATCATAGACTCTCAGAGTTTGAAGGCACCTCAGAGGTCAAACTTGATCTAATTTATGTCTTTGCTCAATGTATGAATTTCTTCTGTTCCATGCAGGGTTCTAGTTAAACACTGTAGTATTGACTAGATTTTAGAGAATGTATTAAGATTTGAAGGAATGTCAATTTCTAATGCTAATACATTTTTTATATTGGCTTGATAAGAGACCTAATGCCATAAATGTTATGAGAACACATTTAGCTTGAGTGAGTTGCCGTATGCTTTTTGTCAAAAGAATGGCGTGAAACAGATGTGATAGAGAACTCTGTTATGAAACAAAGTCCAAACAAGGGACAAAAAATGACTATTATTTAAGGCTATCCTTGGCCAAAGTTTAGAGGAAGAAAAATAAACTGGGCTTGATACTTGCAAAATACAAGCAGCTGTTGCTACCTCATTTGTTGACCAAATGGAGATCTCTGCCTTCTTGGGATTTCATGAAGAAAAAGAAAAAGGCTAGCAAATGCTGACAGTGGTGTTGTGTGGAGGATATCCATCTACTAACAGGAGTTTTATTTAGTGATTTCATTCACCCTCAAATTCCTTATTCTCTTATCCCTCTTTCTTCTTTCCTCCATTTCTTTATTAGGAACTAAATAATTTCTTTCATGAGCCATTGAATTTACACTGTTGGGATTCTGATTCCTTAATAGGTAAAATTCTTCAATTTTAAAAGTTATTCCTAAAGTATAGTTCTACCACCAAGGAGAAGAGCTACTTTAAACACTCTGAAATCTGTCTCATTTAAATGTTCTATGCATTTTAGTATAGATGAACATATGATTTATTCTGATTTCTTAATTTTTAATTTTTAAATTAACTAATGAGATTAATTTTTCAAATAATAACTTTGAAGCTTTTTTAAAGAAAAAAATCAAACTGTAATTTTTATATCTCATATCATTTATGCATATATTAGAAGTCATCCATAATGGGTTTAGGTGCATTTAGAATTGAGCCTCTCAGACTAAGATTCTGTCTCAGACTGGCTTCAGATGTAGCTCACCATAGACTATAGAGACAAAGTAGAATTTAATCCTAGCTTCACTCCAATGACAATAACTTGAAGGTTGCCAGAACATTGAATCAGGATTCAGAACGTGGGGTACAGATGTATTTCAGAAGTGGGACAATGCATCAAACTATTCCTTGCCTCTTATTATTAATACAGCATTAACCATACATCTGGCATCAGTTTGGATTCTACCAAAAGAGATGGCCACCATATCCTGGAATCCCCTCAGGTATATGCATTTTCCCTTAAGTCAGACATAGGGCTGGGGTTGCAATAGTAGAGTACTGAACTAGAAGAAAACTAGTCCTAGTCGTAGCTTCATCGCTTACTGGGATCTTAAATAAATACTAGTTTCTATGATCTTTAGCTTTTTGTTGCTTATGTTGTTGGTCTGTATCTGTATTAATAGAGATAATACTACTTGTCTAACCCAACTCATTGGTCTGTTTTGAGAAAGTTGATTTTTACAACACTTTCTTCAATGTAAGTATTATTATTCCAAACTTACTAGGATCCATGTTTTTTACATGTATTACTTGAGGCATTTAAAATCTATTTCAGGATATACTTCCTTTGCATATACGGCAGATGACCTTTAGGAGTCTTCTAGCTATTTCATACAGGTGTTCATGCATAAAATATTATCTAGAACCAGAAGACCAGTAAACAAAGTAATAATAACAGTCTGTATGTTCCAACCCAACTCCCTCCCAGAACTCTGTAGATTTCATATGAAAAATACCATGAAAAACTTCTGAGACATTGCTTCATTTAGAAAATCACTAGAATTTTCAGGAATTCAAAAGAAAAAATGGAAATATTCATTTGTTTAAATATATTTATATTTGCTTATTTACTCTTTGAAAATAACTACACTTGATGCTTTGGAGAAACAACAATGAATAATTTAATAAACGTTATTGAGTTATATTGGTAAGGTGAATGGGTTACAAAAATGACTCCCACCCTCAAGTAGCTTATTACCCCCAAGAAAGTAATAAGTAAACAATAAGGCTGAATAAAATAAACAGTACACTAAAAGTACAAATAAACTGTAGGTAGAGCATAAATTAGGGTGCAGTTAATTTAGGCTCAGGAAACTGGCAAAGGCTTTGTGAAGGGGCCTGCAAGTAGGCTATGCCTTTAAAGATGAATTGGACTTTCATAGAGAAAGAGAACTTGGGGATTTGAGACAAAAGAAACCACATACGCATGACATTGTGCAAGTACAAAACCATCAGAGCAGAATGCATAGAATATGCAGTGAGGTATTGGCACTAAGAAGAAAATTTAGATTGTGATGGACATTGAATACGATTGTAAAGAATTAAATTTGATTCTATAAATTATTTTTAAATAGTTTATATGAAAGATAGATTAGAAACTGGAAGCCAGGAGCTTTCTCCTGAGTCCCGGACCCTGGTAACCAGCTGACTGTAAGAGTTTCCACCTAGCTGTGTCGTAGATGGCTGAAACTCAACAGACCCAAAGTCAAACTCATTCTTTCCAACCTACTATCTGCCTATGTCTGTCATTGACAACACCAATCACTTAGTCACCCAATCCAGAAATCTGGAAGTTATCTGGAGATAAATTCTCCTCATGTACCTCACAATCCAATTGACCATCAGGTTTTATGTTTGCCACCTAGGTTCCAAGTGTCTCTGAAATCTCTGAGTCCTCTGTTCTATATCCCTGAGCATGTTATTCTGTATCCCCACCCCTACCAGATTTAATTTCTACCCTTCTCTTGTCCTTCTTTGATTTTCTGAGGCTGATTACATAGACTGTATCGCCTGGGCTGCCCTACTGCCTGCTTTTCTGGTGGGGAAGAGGTTGTCCAGCGGGAGGTACCCGCGGCAGAGTGGAACACTGGAGAAAGAGAACTTCATTTTCTGTTTGCTTGTTTGTTTTTTCCCTTGCCCACTCCCTGCTCAAGTGCCAGAGTTCTGTTTCCCTTGCTGGTTCCCTTAACCATGCCCACACTTCTGTAAATAGTCTGTTCATAAATGTCTCATTTTCATAAATGTCAGAATTGAAAACTCTCAGGGAAATTTGGATTTCAGCTAGAACCCTGAATGATATAATTCCCTTCACTGGTAGCGGGTGGCTTGTTTCTGGACTTGTAGCTGATTTCCTCACTGGTCTTTCTGTGTGCAGACTACATTCTTCAGAGTGCTTTGAAGAACTATTTTTTTCCAAACATATAATGTTACAACAGTAATAATAGGAAAATATGTATTCTATTATTATAAATGTACAACACACAACATTACATAAATCAGATGATCTCAGCTTTGTAAAAATGTGCATATTCCAAGATGAAAGGAAAAGAACCATTGCCCTTCGTTGTGAAATTATTGCTATTGTTCTTTTATTAGTCTGTTTTCTATAATTTTTCCTCTGGGGGTAGAGAGAGCGAGAGCAAGACAGGGGGAAAAGCGAGACCTAACTCTCTCTATGTGTGTGTGTGTGTGTGTGTGTATGTGTGTGTACGTGTGCATGTGATAGAAAAATACTTTATAAATTTTTTCATGTGACGAGACTGTTGTTAACCACTTGTTCGCTTTTTTGTTTTTTGATCCAAATGCTAGAATTGAAAGAAATGCCCCCAAGTTTTACTTAGGAAGTTTGAGTTCAATGTACAAAAAAGAAAGGCAGTCTGACGTCAGTCTAAAAAATCAGTGAGATGATCTTTTAACTGGGTAATTAGTAATAATGCCATCTTAAGAAATATTGTTGGGAGCCTTTTTTAGATGCTCATGAATTATAACATAATTTAAAACCAATTATGTTATTGAAAATATTTCATACTATCAGGTATTTAAATTCATAAGAGTATTTTTCATAACCTTTTTTTCCCTCTTCTCAGAGGACAGATTACTTTGGGTCCCCCTTATCAGTTGCCAGATTTTGCTGCATTGATCAGCTCAATAACAAAAGTGGAAGGTTAGATTTCTTACTGTACTGCTTCATGTTTTAATAATTTGGGTAACTTTTCCTCTGTTGTGGCTATCTGAATGTTTTAATGTCCATCTGATAAAATTTTCTCTTGCCATTTGATCTGTTTCTAAAAATCCAGTTGCAAGAAACCTAAATTACAGGCATATTTAAACTGTCTCAGAAATATTTCATTTGAAATATTGAAATTGAAATTCCAACTTGAATTTTGCTTGTCAGAATGGATGTATCTTTTTAATATTGTTTGTGTCCATATGTATGAAAAATGAAATTATTCAGCTTTTGGAAATACTTAAAGTTTAAATAAGTTTTAAAAAGCCATTTTATATTTTTGGTACAGAAACCAAATTTAATGTATTGCTCTAAGAGAATTTTTATAGCTTAACTGCCTGCTTGAGAATATTTTTATATGGATCATATTTTATTTTCAAATAACTTTTATTTAGAATATCAATCAAGGGCAATACATAAGGACATGGAACTTCCTTAATTTTACAGATAAAACAACTTGGCTTAATCTAATGAAAATAGTTGGAATAAATGTGGTTATTTCAGCTTTTGATATAGACAATCTCACTTTTAATAAAATGTTAATTTTTAGATGTTAAATATGTAATAAATGGAAACAATCTTTCAACTCAGAACACTGACAAGTTCCTTTTTATGAACCTGTTTTAGGAAACTAAATAAATTATATTTTATAATTTTCCTGGAAAAAATAAATTAAGATTATGACAATGATAATATTTTAATCATATTCTTGAAGACTTGAAAACAGAAGCTGCTATTAAAATATGAAATATGTATCTTACAACCCAACTGAAAAACATTTACTGTTTTGTGTCTCTGTATTATCTGTATAAAAAGACTATCATTAGGTTTTCAAAATACTTAATGAACTTAAAATGGTAGTGGAGGGGATTATTATTAAGTTATTTTCACAATTTACAGAAGTTGGGGGTGTGAAAATAATCCAGGAAAGGAAAGTGGAGTAGTAGAGTGAAATAAACAGATTTTGTACATCTAAGTTGACTATTGGGTACAAATGTAAGAAGGCATTGCATTAAACACAAAACTGCTATGTTAGTATTTCATGACTTTAATGTAACTTCTTTATATTTAAGTTTCTTATTCAAATGGAAATTACTATAGCGTATATAGGACTTGTATTTTTGCCGAGCAGTATGTTTGATTTTTTTTTTTAGGGCAGGTTAATTAATTGTTTACATTTGGTGTCAAAGTGAAACAATTATCACCCAAGTAAAGCATACAGCCTCTTAAAAATGGGAATAGAAAGTTTTGTTTTGTCCTATTTATTATTTTAATTGTTAGAAGAATATTTAATTAAGGTCAACATAAATTTAAAAAAATAATAACTTGAGAAATGTGAAACACCTCACCCATCTTCTCTTTGCATTTGTAGCTATAAAGTTGTATTCAAATATAACAGAACATCTATTCTTCAAGCTATGTTATCATCAACGTTGTTATTAATAATAGCAACTATTTAATCCTCCCTTACCATGTGCCACTGCTCTAACATCTTGATATTCATCATCTCAATTTTCCCAACAATCCCATGGGCAGGAGGTATTTACTTGATTTTATAGATGAGGAAATTGAGGCTCAAAGATAATTTTCTTCTCTCAGTTCATCCAGTTGGAAAATGGCAGATCCCAGATTCAAATAGATATACAGAGACACATTGAAAAGTGACTTAGGGATAAGAAGGACAAAAAGAAAAAGGGAAAATTTAGCAAGGATGATAAATGAGTTAAAAAGAGATAAAAAGAGAAAAAAATGAGAAGAAAGAATAATATGGATAGAATAAAAGTTAAAATAGTTCATTGAATACTTATCTTATTGTAGAAGTTTTCAAACATATGTAAAAGAAGAAAGAATAATATAATGTACTATCCCCCATTTTCAGTAATTATCAACTTGTGGTCAATTTTGTTTCCTCCATATCCTCCACCTCTGCTGAATTATCCTAAAGCAAATCTCATGCATGAGATCATTTTTTTTTCATCTGAATTGTTTCAATGTGATTGTCTTTAAGAAATAAGGGCTTGTTAAAAACATAATCCACATATATTATAATTATCAAATCTAAAGAACAAAAAAATCATTAATATTATTGTATATCCAGTCATTGTTGAAATTTCCCTGATTGTTACATAAATGTATTTTTACGGTTTTGTTGAAATTCAAACAAGGTCTGTTCCACACATTATATTTATTTGATAGTCCCTTAATTATCTTTTAGTCTGTATGTTTCTGTCCCATTTTTTTAAAATAGTGGTGGGTTATTTATTTATTGAACATTTTCTAGGTGTCTGTTAAATAAAAGAAACCAACTGATGTGTTCCTATTATCATCAACAAAGTTCTGTGAAAATTAGAATTTATTCATGCATTATGTGTCATATAATCTTGCTGCTGGAAAGGACAAAACCTTAAGTTTATTTTACATATTAGAAAGACCAAATTCCATGACATGATAAAAAAATAGCCTATTTATTTATATCTTGAACCTAGCATTCACCTTCTCTCACTCCTAAAGGTCACTTTTCATCAAACCCACTGGACTTGAATTTTGCTCTCATTCTGATTTCTGGTCTCTACATGTTCTTATCAATCCATCAGTCTCTTTGGATGTTGTTTGGTCATATCAGGACCTATCTGTCTATTACCCTGTAGAGCCCCTAATCCTGAGTAAACTCTACCATCTGTTCCCTTTGCTTCCATTCCAGACTTGTTGAGCATTGCTGTAAAATATCTCAAAAACTTGCTAAAATGTCAATTTCAGGTTTACATTTTTTAACCTCAGTTGGGCTCTTCCTTTTATTTTTAAATTTCTCATTAACTCAGAGCAGCTATTCTCAATCTTTTTCACTCCCATGTGATCCCACAGTCTGAGCCTTCACTGACTACGCACCCAGAGGGAAACTTGATCTCCGACTCTAAAGTGTATGTTAAGGGCATCAAGTGACAGTCCCCTAATCTGTTTCCCTTTCCTTCTCTCACTGTGTCCTACTCACCACCAAAATATTTCTTTCTCTTAACACTTCTTCCCTATAGTCTTAGCATATTCGTATAACTTAATTCTAAGGCAAACTCTTCCTCTTGTGCGTATCCCATATCATTCTGAGACCACTGAGACCTTACACCATCAACCGAATCACCTCTTTCCAATTTTATTCTTTTGGTGTTCACCTCTCTGTTCCTGTATGCCTAAAAATGCCTAAGTTTCGATAGTTTAAAAAAAACCCAAACAGCATAGATAGATAGATGGGTTGGTGGGTGGATGGGTAGATGGATGGATTGATAGGTAGATTAAAAAAACCCCCCCACACACACAACTTCACAACTTTTTATCACATTGTTTTGACCTAATCTGATTGCTTTCCTTATACACAAAAATGAATACTTCTTTTGAATTTTATGTTTTCTTAAAATGGTACAATAATTCTCCATGTAATTTAGGCCTTTAAACCCTAGAGATCCTAGTCCATCCTTTCTCTGTTGTCCATCAGAAGCAATCAGCCAATGAGTCTTGTCAAATCATCCTTTACAAATTTATCTCCATCCCTTTTATTCCTGCTGTCACCATCCACATCTTATGTTAGATTAGGACTGAAACCCCTTAACTCTTCTACCTACTTGTAGATATTCCTATTTCTAACTAATCCCATATACACAAACATATTAATCTTCTTAAGTATTATTTTCATGACATAATTCTTGGTAATGAAGCTATAAGTGGTTCCCCATTGTGCCTCATGGAATCCATAGTTAGCTTGGCATTCAAGGACTTCCCTCTACAATCTGGGCCAAATTTACCATTATAATCTTTCTAACTTTATTATCAACTCCTCCTTAACAGAATTCCATTTCCCGACAAAATTGGGCCACTAGCTATTCCTACTGTACTGTTGCTTTGCCTCTGAACCTTCCTAATGCTTCAGCTCCTATTACCCAAGCCCCTCCTCCTCTTCATATACTATTTTACAATTTTCCTAATACATTTGTGATTCTTACTCCTTTCCTCCCTCTTTCTCTGTCTGCCTGCAGTGCTCTACGCTCTTTTCTTCATGACAGACATCGGTTTAAATTACTCAAGTTCCAATAAGATAGTAGCTATCCTAGGCCCATGGATGATGACGTTACTGAGAAACAGCTATCTCTCAAAAAGTCTCAGGAAAACAAAAAAATTTGTCAATTTGCCATTATCTATAATAGATTCTGGACCTTAGAGTTAAGAATTAAAAGCTTGACCCTTAAATTGACTAAGCTTGAAACACCGATGTCTGAGAAGAGAGTGCCATTTTACAGTGCCAGTTGTAAGTGCTGAGCTGCTTAACAGATTTGAGTTATCCAGCTAGCTCATTCTCTCTTTGTGGAAATATATACAGTAAGCCCCAGTATACTTGAAGGCCATAAAATCAGAACAAGAGGAACTAATAAGATGTTTAAAATTCATCTGGCTTGGATGCCATTACTAAACCAATATACCTAGCCTGTATAACAGAAAGATCAAATCCATGCCTTTGGATGCCCATGCTCCCTTGTGGACAGTACTAAGATGAACATGGGCAGTATTTGTCTCTGTGACTTGACTTTATTTGTGTGGCTTACCGACCAACTGCCATATTCTTCTATGGAAATATCTACTTTTGTATATGTTACTATCATTTATTTGGCTATTATCACATCTTACAGAGCTTACTCTCTGCTAAAGGACTTTGTATGCAAGTGCTTTGATCCACTATCCATTGACATTTAATTCTTAGAAGGCCATCTCATTTCCCATATTAACAATATCTAAGAGGATGCCTCACTCACTGTAGGTTCCAGGTACTGATGACACATAATAAGTCTTAGTCAGAAACAATTGTTCCCTCACAGTAGTTTGTTCATTCAATTTTATTATAAGTGTCACATTGAGTTATACATTGAGTTATAGTTCTATGAATGAATCTCTCAAAACCATATACTTCTAGGGAACAGGCACAATATAGACATGCATCCCAACAAAAATTTATTGAATACTTGATATATATCAGTTATAACTCCCTCAGAAGCAAAGTATAACAGAGTAAATACACTCAAGTTACATGGAGTTAATTATGAGAATATCTAACCCAATAATTACAAAACACATATTCAGAAAGATCAAATATATTTTAGTCTAACCCAAAGGTTTTACTTAGAACTGAAGTTGTCACTTAACTCTAAAATGATTTTTTTAAAATTTTATACTTTTAAATATTCCCTTCCCATAGTTAGGAAAAATGGCTTCTTCCTAGATTTAAATTAATTCATTAATCATTTCTCATTTTAATGTCATGCTTATATTCATGATTGTTGAAAATTAAAAAGCCAGAGAAAATAAAAAGGTAATAATCTACCCTTTGCTATATTTTTTCCTCCTTGGTCAGAATTTTCAGTAGTTTTACTTGGATCAAATTAGTAATTTAAAATAATAGTTATTATAATACACTCATTTTCTCCATAATAAGTTTTCTTTTAAATAGCACCAGTGAAAATAACCAATTACACATAACAATTCTGGTGCAAAATTGAAAGATTAATAGCAAGCTATTAGGAAGTTAAGTAGAGAAATGTTTATTACTTCTAATGAATGGCTTTTAGTCTCTTAAAAAAAAAAGTCTTCTATTTCATCAAGTTGCCTTAAGTATCTACCCCGAGCCTTCTTTCTAACCCCTCTTGAAAATATAGCCCTATGAAATCTGTCTGAGCTATTACTCTGAATTTTGATTCCAAATCACTTAATAAATATCTGTAAAATTAAATAAAATATGACAAAATTTTAACATTTAAAAAATATTGGTGATGGGCTATACTCATATTATTCCTTCAACTTTTCTGTAGGCTTGACAATTTTTATAAAAAAAATTGAAAATGAGGTAAAAAAAGTCATACATAAATATTACATTTTGATATTCACTTCTAGTGAAGTAGTTCTGTATATCTATCTTCTCTATACCTATATACCTTGAGGTGTGAGAGTACTATAGCATGTATTTTGTCTTTGAAAAATTATGAATGCTTCATCGTTTCCTAGTAACATCTATTTTTACTTTCAAATGAATACATAAACGTAGCTTTCTCCTTCTATTCTTACAAATATCACCAGAATTTAATTAAAACGTGGCCCTGATTCTCCAGTAGCAGCAATTCAGGAAACACTAGCATTTTTAGTTCTGTAATGACAAAGCACACATGTTTATTTTAGAGCATCCCTCTGACATACCTAGAGTTGGATTGTACACAAAGTTTGGGGCATTTTAATTGTTTTCTGGTTGAACAAAATCTGCTTTGGTGCTTCTTCCTCTCTCTATTCCGGCCCCTCAAATGGTGTTACTCTCCACAAAACTTCCCTTTAGGCTCTGTAAGGTAGACTCTGTGTGTGATCACATGGCTAGATTATCCCAGTATGGAGGGGCTGGAGAGTCTTGAGCTCATTTTTTCCACCACTGACTACTCTGTCCAGCTTCTCGGGCTCCTTGGCTTTTGGGGCCCATGCTTGGGACCCTTGCCAGACCAAGTTTCAGGAAAAGTAACTTTTGAGAAAGTACTGGGGTAATGAGAACATGAAAGATGATTGAATTGTTGAAATCAGTAAAAGGACTGTGACTCTTCTTTGCAGTTTCTTTTAGGCCTGTGCCTCATTCTTTCTTACCTCCTAATTCCTTTTAGAGTTCCCTATTATAGTAATAGTTGCTTTGAAAAGCAAAGATAGGTCTTGGCATGGTGGCTTATGCCTGTAATCCCAGCACCTTGGAAGGCTGAGGCGGGAGGATCACTTGAGCCCAGGAGTTCGAGACCAGCCTGGGCAACATAGTAAGACCTTGTCTCTACAAACAGTTAAAAAAAAAATAGCTGGGCATGGTGGCATAAGCCTGTAGTCCCAGCTACTGGAGAGGCTGAGGTGAGAAAATCACTTGAACCCGGGACTTCAAGGCTGCAGTGAGCTATGATTGCACCACTGTACTCCAGCCTAGGTGACACAGTGAGACCTTGTCTCCAGGGGTCGGGGGGAAGATGTCTACTTGCACAGAGCTGATATAAAGGTTTGCTTAAATAGGACAAAGGTAAAAACGTGGTTGATTTTTATGGTGATTAAGTATTTTCAATTATATAATATCATGCAAAGAATGTAGCAAATAATGTATGTAGATTCCCTTCTGAGTTGCCATACATTAGTATTAGTTCTATAAATTAATACTGTTGCAATAACAGAGCCTAAACATTCCCCTTTACATCTCCTATTGAATTTTACTACAGTATCCTAGACTTTTCCTCCACTTTTACCAAGTTGTGGTTGGTGAGATTTTTGCAAGCTACATACAATGTACCTTTCAATCCAACTTTTGAAGAATAGTGAGATCTCATTCTTATATATCCTTGATAATTAGGATTATAGGTAACAGCTCCCTAGACGTCTAGGGTGACTCAGTTCTCATGTTTTAATATATATAAATGAAACTCTCTAATACTCTTTTATGATAGAGATTGAAATCTATGTCTATTATATTACTTTAGCACTCATAATCAGAAGTGAATGAACAGTTATTGCAACATAGAATTTTAGAATCTGGTACATATAAGATATTCTCTGCATATTTATTTATAATATACAGAGGTCAATGAGACATGGAGTCATTTCAGTGACTTCACCAGGATCACTTAATTTATGGCAGATGAAACCAGTAGATATATAGATACTACCATAAGTATAGATACTTAATTATCTGCAGAAATTATTAATGTATTCATAATGTGACGCTGTAACTTGCTAAACAATACTATAGTGCACAGCCTGAGCAACAAAGCAAGACCTCATCTCTACAAAAAATTAAAAAAAAAAAAAAAAGCTGGGAGTAGTGGCATGCCCCTGTAGTCCCAGCTACTGGAGAGGCTAAGGTAGGAGGACCACTTGATTTGGTCAAAGCAGTGTCTTTCTTAGGATGCAGGATTTAAGTCAAAGGCACTTCTTCATTATCAGCCTTTTTGTTTTTCTGAAATCCATTTAGCACATTAATTTTGACAGGTTTTACAGACTTAGAAATATATGTACCTTAAGTGCTCATTTTACTTTATTTCTATTACTTAATTCTTAAAAGTTTTTTCAGTTGTGTTGAATTTTATTATAAATGTAGTTATTATAGAGCTCCATTAGTCTTTTTTTTTTTTAATTTGAACTCCATATTAGTTTTTTTTTCTGTTGGAAAAAAAATAAATCCTCCTGTCTGTATTCAGACAATTACCAAGGAAGTCTGAATCTCTTCAAATGAAGCATAAAAGGTATAATATTCAGTTTTCAGAGGGATAATGACAATTATGTGACTATAGAACATTAACCCAAGGTACACCACATTTCATTAAGTATCTAGGTCTTACAAAAGCATATTGCTAATAGCTTTGTATCCTAATAGATTACAAAGGGAAAAACAATATAGAGTTCAAGAATAAAGTACTAATGATAGCAAAGCATATTTCTAAGGAAATGCAAGTATCCAATGTCAACATTGTGATGAATAATTTTTGTAAAATCTACCATTGATTTTCAGTTCTTTTTATTTTTCTTACCACTGGTTTCTACCACACTTTTTCTTTCTGGTATTTCAGTGTGTTTATAATATTACAATAAAAATCATAAAGAAAGCTTCACAATCTTCTTCAATCTTATGACTTAGTAGAACTTAGATGGTTTCGGTATGCATGTTACTATCAGATACATTTTCCCAAGACACTGTTTTGACCAGATATTGTCTTTCACAGGATTTATATTGCTCTCCAGATCAAATCTAAATATGTATCAGATTTTCAAGATCTTTCATAATCTGTATAAATTTTATCTAACTAAATTCATTCTATGTTTGTAAGCTTAATAATCTTTGTGTTTAAGTTAATTCAATAAATATTTACTAAAATATTTCTATCATCTTCATTCTAATCTTTGCCTCTGTGTCTTTGCAATAAAATCTTCTAGCTTGCATGGCTAAAAATAAACTTTTTTTTTTTTTTTGAGACAGGGTCTCGCTCTGTCTCCTAGGCTAGAGTGCAGTGGTGTCATCACAGCTTGCTGCAACCTCAAACTCCTGGGCTCAAGTGCTCCTCCTGCCTCAGCCTCCCAAATAGCTGGGACTACAGGATGTGCCACCACACCTGGCTAATTTTCTGTTTTTTGTAGAGATGGGGTCTTGTCTTGCTCTTGCTGAGGCTAATCTCAAACTCCTGGCCTTAAGCAATTCTCCAGCCTCAGCCTCCCAAAGTGCTAGGATTACAGGCATGAGCCACTGTGCCTGGCCTAAAAATAATCTTTATTCATTATTTAAGGCTTATCCATGAAGCCGTGTTATCTATTTCCTTCTTCTCTGTATCCACCTGTACAACCATGTACATATAAAGAAATTTTTTTTCTTTCTCTGAATTACCATTACAGTGTATTACTTAACACCTAATTATGTACACTACTGAATGGCCTTAAATTGTGTCATGCATTTGAACTTACCAAAATTCATTGTCAGTATTTATATTATTTTAATTCATTGTGACCACCAGTGTCTGGGTCACTTCAGGAAAATTTAGTACTGGGAGAAAGACAAGTGAAAACCAACGTCCTTGAGTCAGATTCTCGGAAACAGATGTGAAGTTTCACTCAAATCTTAAAAATGACCCAGAATTTCTTTCTAAAATTTTTCTAAGTCTCACGTTTCTGATTAATGCATTTATGTATTTACTTTTTCAATTTATAATGCAGGAATTGTGAATTTATAACAAGAATTAATGAAGCAGCAAGGGAAGAATTTAAGTAACAAAATGTCATGGTAGTTTAATGAGTACCATTTAATATAACTAGTTTCTGTATTAACTTATACGAGTATAATTAATTGATGTACCTTTTGAAAAGCCTTATATTAATCAGGCATATAATTTGTCTTTGATTATATATAGCTACTGTGGTCATGTCTACAGCACAGTGTGAGTTAGATAACTAACCGGGAATGTAATAATTTCAGATCAGGTTTGGCATACCTCGTTTCTAACTATTATTCCTTCCCAGGAATGTAACCTTACCGTTAAAAAAAGAGCTACATTTTATTTTGCTTTTTGTGGCATAGCTGAAATTTTCTGTAGATTCCACGTAATCTTTCAACACATCAAGTGAGGGTACAAGGAAACAGAAACCCTGAGAAGCAAGCTGACTTGGTTGACATCAGATAAACTTGTCAAAGATGTGTAATCTAGTCTCCTAGATCGTAATCCAGTGTATTATCTGTCATGCAAGAAAGACTGTCACTTGTTCTACCTTTGGCATGACAGAATCATCCGTTGGCTGAGTGACTTCAATTACTTTTTGCAAACAAAAACCTTTATGTATCCTGGGAATGTGTTTTTGTTCATTTCCAAAGTCTAAGGTAATTTGTTACATAAGACTATCTGGCAAGTTAAAAATAAATTTTTAGATATACTGATTAAAGAATACCACATTGTATAATGTTTCTTGCTTAAAAATTTTTTTTCTAGTTAAAAAAAATTACTGCCAGACTACACTAGACATGTAATGTTTAAAGATATTTTGTAAAATAAATTTATAACATGGACATTTTTTCTCTATGTCAACGCCCATATTTCATTACACAACTCAGTAATGCATAGTAAATGCATTAAATTAATAGTTGTGGATACGATTTAAAGATTTTTCATATATTTGATGTCATGAAAAGTATTCATAAACATGGGTGAGGTTTTTATCACTAACTTCTCCCTTCATCTGGCACCTCATACCATTTATAAATAAGAAAAAGAATGTTCTAGGCTACTGGAATGATTGAAATTGTTCTTCCTAGAGAAAATCTGATAGGAGTATGTTTTGCAAGTACTTTGAAGAACATCATCATTGATATAATTTGAGCATGGCGCAGTATTTTGTTTAAGCATCATATTACAGTAAATAAAAATGAGTTCCTATATTGTCTATAACTTTACTCATCTTCTAACATAGTCACAGTATAGCCACTACATTTTCCTGGTGTATTACCATGTGCCTATTCTCAGTTCCTTCCATCCCTTTCCTTTCTTGACAATTTTTTCCCTAGTCTCCCTCACTCTTTCCAACACTACTCTTGTCTCAATTCCTTGTAATTTCAATCAATATAAATGTAAGAGATCTTTCTAAAGACCAGTTTCTTACCCTTCCATTGACTCCCAATCATATCCTGGAAAGTGTCATGGCGTATAACGTGCAGATCCTACATAACCTAATTCATATATCCCCATGTGACTCTGCTTATATTTCTGGCTTACTACCTCTCGTATCTGCTACAATCAAATATTCATGTCTTTTTAATTTTTTAAAACTTTGTGTTATAGAAAGTTTCAAAAGTAGAAAGAATAGTGTACAGAACTCTCCTGCACAGTCAGCCAGCTTCAACAATGATCAAGTCACGGCCAGTTTTACCCACAGCAACTGCTCCATTTCTCTGTTTCCTACTGTAGCCGAATTACACAAAAATAGTTGTTTATACTTGCTATATCCAGTGTCTGTTCCCGATTCTCTCTTAAAAGCCTTCCAATAAGGCTTTTGCTATTTCTACTCCACTAAAACTCCACTTGGCCTAGCAGTACGATTTGATGCTCTTGAGTACACTATTCTCCTTACAGATACACTGTCTTTACTTGGCATTCAGGATTCCACCTGCTCTTTTACTCAATCTCCTTTGCTGGTGCCTCCTTTTATATTAAACCTCTTAACTTTGGAATGTCCCAGAGCCTGGTCCTTGGTCTTCTTTTCTATATGTCCTCCCTCCCTTGATGACTTGGGTTTAACTGTCGTCTCTATACCACCACAACCTAATTTACATCTCTGACCCAGACCTCTCTGCTCAGCATCCACTTAGATGCCCAGGCTCCTCAAACTTAACTTTCCATTTTAATTTTGCACCTAAACTTTACTGAAGCTGATGACAACTCTCCTTTTCAGGTCGATGAGGCTAAAAATTTTAGTCATTCTCTTTTTCCCCTTTTTCTTTCACACCTCCCATTCAATCCATCCACAAGTCCTTTAGGCTCAAAGATATCCGGTATCTGACCATTTCTCTTCACCACTGACATTGCCATCCTGGTCCTAGCTACCATCACCTCCCACTTGAATTGCCCCAATAGTTCTAACCGGCCTCCCTGTTTCCACCCTTGCTACCATCCTTCAAGTCTGCTCTTAACACAGTAACCAGAACAGTCCTTTCAAAATATAATCAGATCATACTATTACTTTAACTTAAAACCCTCTAATAGCTTACAATCTTAGAAAAAAAAAACACCTAAGGCTTTATAATGCCCTCACGTTGCGATAACTCTCCCTTTCCCGTTGTTTCTTTCCTACCGTCTCTTTGCTGTTTCTTGAATGTGCCAGAGAACTGCTGGTCTCCTCTGCCTGGAACACTCTTCCTCGAGACACCCATTTGTATAACATCAAATCCTTTTAAGTCTTTGCTCAAAAGACACTGTCTCAAAGAGACCTGCCCTGAAGCTCCTAAATTCCTCCTTCTTAATTTCCTGGAATCCATGATACCCTTATCCTGCTCATTTTTTTTCCAAAAAAATGTATAGCTTATTATATAATCTACTTACTTATTATGTTTATTGCTTATTGTGTCTTTCCCCATTAGAATGTAAGCTTCACGAGGGCACAAATTTTGTCCTCCTTGTCTAGCACATAGTAGGTGGTCAGTAAATGTGTCTGGCACATAGTAGGTGGTCAACCAATTCAATAATTTTTTTTCTTCTTCCAGCATTATTTCCCTCTCATTGTTCTCAGAGTCAGTAATGGTTTTCTTTCCAACAATCAACAAGGACTGTTTCTATTTTAGGGACCTGTTCTTTAGGGCATTTTCCTCTGCATTTACTTTCTAAATCCTGTCACCTTTTTTATTCATTTTTCTTTCTTTTGGTTATTCTGTCTGCTAAGCTAATTTTAGGGAGGTACAGGTGGTCCTTGAAAAACATGGGTTTGAACTGTGTGGGTCTATTTAAACATGGATTTTTTTCAATAATCCATGGATAGAAAATACACTTGCAGGATGCAAAACCCACTTATATGGAGGGCCTACTTTTTGTTCATGTGGTTTTTGCAGGGCCAACAGCCAGACTTGAGTATGTGTGGATTTTGGTATATGCAGGGGTCTTGGAACCAGTCCCACACATGTACCAAGGGATGACTTCATATTTAATTTTCTGGTTTTCAAGTCTCCTTATACCCTTTCTCTGTATTTCATCCTTTCCTAGACATATTTCTGTTCCTAGAAGATATTTTTTGCACTGTCCCCTTTCTCAAGACCTTTATTCTTAACAACTAGTTCCAGAAATTTTACTTTTCCCTGAAAATGGCTCCAAAGAAAAATTGTAACACTGGTTTCCACCCTGCCTGGCTCCGTCTATTCTACAGGCAACCCTGCAACCCGTGATTTGGATTCACCCTTCATTCAAAACCCTACTGAAATGCAGATTCCCTTGAACTTAAAGCAATTATGAAAACTACTTAGTGGTAGAAATCTGCATATAGTCATTTGCTTATTTTTAAAAAGTTTTATCTTAGATTTTAGAAAATTGCATGACTATTTGTATATATACTTATATGTATATTTATGTATTTAATTTTTGTTTTATCTGATTATTACTTAAAGTTAGCTATTAATCTAAGTATCTAAAATTGTTTCATGTGCTTATCCTTAACAGGTTATTGCTTTAGTAATGGATATATTTACAGATGTGGACATTTTCAAAGAAATAGTTGAGGCATCAACTCGAGGGATATCTGTATATATTCTGCTTGATGAGTCCAATTTTAATCATTTTCTAAATATGACTGAGAAACAGGGTTGTCAAGTTCAACGTCTCAGGGTAAGAATTCTATGTTTTTTCTCAAGTATTTTGTGTGTCATTTTCATCTCAGTTAAATTTAAGCCATGCTAAGGTAGATTAATGCAAAAGTAAAAAAATGTATTATAAGCATATTTAAGATTGTGCATCAATTGATCACAGAAGGGTCCCTTGTACTTTTCAAAATGTGACTGAAAACACATCTTCATGAGGGTTTTATATTGTGCTTTTCTTGATGGTGGAACACAAGCTTTTGAGTTACTTTTGATACCATTCAAACTTAATACTTCAGTTTTTTATGCACAACCTTGAAACCACTGACTCAAGTGCTTCTATGATTCAGCAAGTATTGCTTATCAAAATAATTTAGCATAACGTTTTCAGTCACGTTTGACTCTTTAAAAGGAAGATATATTTTAATTTTAGTTATTTTAACATTATGATACTATAACCCAAAAGGCTTTATTACAATAAGAGCCTAAGTAATTTATGAAACCATTCTGTATAAATGTAAAGTAATATCTCCTATTTAAGCTATGTTAAAATATGTATTTTAAGTGATTATTTTCCAAAAGTGTTTAATTTTTAGGATATTTTTTGAAATTTTCTTTTTAGTAAATTTTGTACATTTTTGAAAATTTGACTTCAGGTATTTTTGGGGTTTACTGAGGTTTTATCTTGATATGCATTTTAATTTTTAAAATATCCTCTTTCTAGCCATAATCTTTACTTCATATTTACATATAATTCTAGAATATTCGTGTGCGGACAGTTAAAGGCCAAGATTATGTTTCAAAAACGGGGGCAAAATTCCATGGAAAAATGGAACAGAAATTTTTGTTAGTCGACTGTCAGAAAGTGATGTATGGTTCTTACAGGTAAGATCATTGTGTTTACCTTCAGTGTTATCAATTGTTTAAATAATTTATGAGTTTCAAATTTTAATATAATCAGTTTAACTTTCTTGAAAATAAAAAAGAACACTTGTATGGAAGCTTGGAGACCTAGGTTTGAGGTATGGCTCTGTCTCTGAAGAGCACTTGACCTTAGGCAAATCACGTATCTTCTTCAGCTTCACATTCTTGATCCATAAAATGAGGAGGTTGACTAATATCTGAGAGAAAACAGCTCCCTACAGTTCCCTACAGCTCTCCCACGCTAAAAGTTGTTTTGCTCCTCATGAAAACACTACATAGTATGGATTTAATAACTGTGCGTAAAAATAGAAGCTGTTTACCACTTTGAAGAATCTCTTGAGTGGATTTTTCTTGTTCTGTATTATTAAGAATCGGATCAAACCAGAACTGGCTGCCCACTCCAGGTCAGGCTGGCTGTAGAGTGTAGGCACAGCCCTAATACTCCCTTATAAATAAACCCCCGACATCAGTCTTAAATCAGATACATAGTGGAACTATATAAACAGGCAGATAAAAACACCAGCAAACACTTGTGAACTGCTGGGTCACTAAGGCAGGGTAGATTCATTATTAAAGACTAAGGGAAGACTCCAGGACAGCTGTGGATATAAACAGGACAGTGTGAGAGGAAATCTTTGTCTCTTCTCTTGATAACTTAAAAAGTCCATGAAAAGGAGGTAATACATTGAAATGAATGGCCTTGAGCAAGTTACTTTATTTGGTTGCCCTTTAGTTTACTCAGCTGTAAAATGAGCATAATCATAGAACCTACCACATGTCATTGTTGTAAGGATTAAATGAAGTTAATATATCCAAACCCCTAATGTTAACTATTATTTCAGGACTCATTGCAACTGTTACTTTCTGCTAACTTTCCCTTTAGCTCAGGAACTTTTTTAGAAAACATGCTGTTTGGAGTTCCAAATGAAAACTTGTTAAGAACAGAAATTACAACTAGTGCTTGAAATGAGTGAGTCCTTTTAAAGACTCATTGTATGTGAATATATTTGTTCAGACCCACTTGGAGTTAGAGGGTTTGTAATTGAAATTTTAATTAATATTGAGAGTTTACTTGACTTATATAGAATGGTGTTTATTATTTAAGCTCACCCTAATCAATGCTATTTTTGTTGTTTAACTTGACTTTTAAGATTATCTGCAACTGTAAATTCACCTCAATTTTTTGTACCTCAATGTTTTGCTACCTACTAGGTATTAATAGATGCTATGTGTTGAGATGACTGAGCCACTTTAGATTAATGTGGGGAAAATCAAACAGCAATGACCAAAAAAAATATGTAGATAGATAGATAGATAGATAGATATCTTTCTATCTATGTCATAAGCCAGAGGCAGAATTTAAGTTACTATTATGTTAGTGATTATGAAATTCCTAGGACCATAGATTATAAAAATTCATGAAAACTATTATCTAACAACTCTATTCTCTTTGTTATTTCAAGTTCGTTTTTAATATACTTCTTCAAAAAATTAATGGTTGTCAACCGTTGTCATTTTTATTTTCCTAACTAATTATCATGGACCTTTCCTTTTGCTAACAATATTATAACAAATTATGGAATAGTGATGAACTAGTTTGGTTAAAAATGTATTTCCTTTTAGTTAAAAACAGCCTTTGTTCCTCATATTCTAGTATTGCCATTGTCTTCATCATAGGCAAGTGGAAAATGCCTTCATTAATTCAGAATTCTTACTCATGGGATGTCATTGGGTTCTAAACTTGTAGTGTTTCTGGAGAGGCCTGGAATCTGTATTCACCACAGTCACACATTGTTTGATAGGTCACTCATTATGGTGACGTTTTTATCAGGAAAACACAAGAGGACTTTTTCTATAACATGATATCAACATTGAAGAGATAGAACACATGTCTATATTTTAATCAATGTGTGTAAATAATGTTTTGAATTTGATAACCCTATGAGAAATTATATGAAAATCTGGAATACATTTAGTAAAGCATTGTCTACAAATTGGACTGAGAGAGAACTTTATAAGCTTCTATTTTTTTAATCTTATGGTCTATATAAAAGTTACTTTCAAAAGACAAGTTTCACTGAAGTTGGAGCCTCTTAGGTGCCATGTTTGATCAGACATGAAGATCATCACAGTTGAGATCCATGCTACAACCAGTATACTGTTACTGTAGCCAGGAACTAAGAGTTCTTAAACTACTTTTTTGTGTGTGAATTTATAACCACACTCCCAACTTCATGACTAGTGTGTGAAAGTGTGTGTTTAGTGGGGGACGGGAGTAGTTAGTTAATTTTTTTATCCACGAAAATATCTGCACATATGTTAAAAAATCAAATATTACTAAAATATGAGCAATGGAAAAACAGAAGTTTTTGTTCTCCATCTCTAGCCACCCCTGGTCCTGACCTCCAAATACAATTGTTTAATTATTTTAATTAGTGCTTCTGATACTTATTCCATTCTCTTAAATAATGTTCTTTTTTGATTTATCAATTTCATATATTATCTCTTGGCTTTTTATTATAGTTACTGAGAAATTAAATTTTCTACACACCCATATCCACTTTCCTTTCTTGGCCCCATTCTCCCAATGTAGCTTTGTCACAATTTTTGATTAAATAAGTCCAGTTTTAAATTATTAAACTGTGTCAATATTGATCATTGATGAGCCATAGTTTATATGCTTCCTTTTTTATAACAAAGTTAATAATGACAATTTTGTTTTTATTCATTGTCTTTGTTTTCTGTTTATCTATTGCTATTTTTTCCAGTTGACCACACAGATTTTGCAGCACGTGAGTGACTTTTCCAAATGCTTGCTAACTACCAACAACCTCTGATGTCTAATTTGGACTAGCAGGTCCTTAAACTGGGAGCACATCTGTAGTCCTGGTATTTCCCATATTCCTGGGTGGTTTGACCCAGGATTTCTCAAATCCCACTTTTTTCTTGCTTTTGTTTCCAAGTCTCCATTTTTCTCCCAAGTTTGCTGAAGTACACTTTAAGTCCAAAAATGCATAATTCTAGGTGATTTATGGCTTAACATGGGATGGCACTCTAAGCTGAATTATTTTTCTCCTAATTGGGAAGGTATTGCTCTCTAATCAGAGTTGCTGTTGTCTCAACAATTATTAGTCCCTTTCTTTTCTTGTAACAATTTTTTCTTTATTGATCTTTCTATGATTTCTCTTTTTTTCCCTATTAGTTTCTTCTTCTTTTTCTAGTTTCTTGAGGTGTAAAGTTAGGTTGTTGATTTGGGACCTTTTAGCTTTTAAAAAAAAATTTTTATTGACACAAATATTTGTACATATTTATGGGGGTTACACATCATATTTTGTTACATGAATAAACTGTGTAATGATTAAGTCAGGGGAAATCTAGCTTTTTGAATATATGTATTTGCAGCTATAACTCCCTCTTAGCAATGCTTTTACTATGTCCCATAAATTTCAGTATGTTGTGTTTTTATTTTCACTTATCTCAAGGTATTTTCTAATTTCCCTTGGGACTACTTCTTTGACCCACTGGTTATTTAAAACTGTGGTGTTTAATTTCTACATATCTGAATTTTCCAGTTTTCCTTGTGCTACTGATTTCTAGTTTCACTCCATAGTAATCAGATAAAATACTTTGATTTAAATGATTTAAATCTTCTTCAATTTTTTAAGACTTGTTTTGTGGCTTAACATGTGGTTTGTCCTAGAGAATGTGCCATGTGCACTTGAGAAGAATGTGTAGCCTACTTTTGTTGAAAGTTCTGTATGTGTCTGTTAGGTCCTATTGGTCCATACCATTGCTCAAATTGTGTCTTTTTTGATCTTCTGTCTCATTGTTCTATCCATTATTGAAAGTGAAGTATTGAAGTCTCCTACTAATTTTGTGTTGCTGTCTCTTTTTCCCTTCAATTCTATCAAAGTTTGCTTTATGTATTCAGGAGCTCTGAGGTTTGGCACATAAATATTTATAATTGTTATATCTCATCTTGGTGATTGACTCCTTTATCATTACGTACTCTCCTTCCTAATGTCTTATAACGTTTTTTTTTATTTAAAGTATATTTTGTCTGATATTTTTATAGCAACTCCTTTTCTCTTTTGGTTACCATTTGCATGGTATATCTTTTTCCATCCTCTTACTTTTAGCCTATGTGTGTCCTTAGATCTAAAGTGAGTCTCTTGAAGATAGCTTGGATCCTGTTTTTTTATCCATTCTGTCAACCTGTGTCTTTTAATGGGGGAATTTAATCCGTTTACCTCTATAGTAATTTACTGATAGAGAAGGACTTACTATTGTCATTTTGTTTTTTCTGTATATTTTGTAGCTTTCTTGTTCCTCCTTTTTTCTCTTACTGCCCTCCTTTGTGTTTTTTTTTTATTCTTTGTGGTGATATTTCCTTTATAGTTCTACCCCCACTTTACGTTATTATTGTCACAAATTACATCTTTATGTATTGTATACCAATTAACATAGATTTAATTTTTTTTTTATGTTTTGTCATTTAAATTCTATGCACCAAAATTACAAGAGTACAGGTTACTGTATTTGTCTGTGTATTTATATTTGCTGGGAAAACTTATGTTTTCATAAAGCTTTGTGTTGCAGTCTACCATCGTTTCATTTCAACTTGAAATACTCTCCCTTTAGCATTTCTTTGGAGGTCAAGTAGGCCTATTAGTAATGAACTCTCTCAGCTTTTGCTTATCTAGGAAAGTCTTCATTTCTCCTTTATTTTGAAGGACAGTTTCCTGGATATGGTATTCTTGGTTGTCAATGTTTTTCTTACAGCTCTTTGACTATCCCGTCCCACTCCTTTCTGGCCTGCAGAGTTTCTGCTGAGAAAACCACTGATAATCTTAGGAAGCTCCCTGTACAAAAACAAATTGCTTTTCTCTTGATGCTTTCAAGATTCTCTTTTTGTCTTTGACTTTAGACAGTTGGATTATAATGTGTCTTAGTTGATTCTCTTTGCATTTATCCTGATTGGAATTCTTAGAGTTTCCTAAATTTGGATGTCAATTTTTTTCCCTCAGACTTGGGAAGTTTTTAGCCACTGTTTCTTGAAATAAGCTCTCTGCCACTTTGTCTCTCTTCTTTCTGAGATTCCCATAAGGCATATATTGATCTGCTTGATAGTACCATAAGTTCTTTAGTCTCTCTTTGTTTTTCTTTATTCCTTTTTTTTTCTTTTTGCTCCTCTGGCTCAATGATTTCAAATGAACTGTCTTTGCTTATTATTTTTTCTGCCTGATCAAATCTGCTGTTGAACGCTTCTAATAAATTGTTTAGTTCAGTTATTGTATTTTCCAAGTTACAGAATTTCCTTTTAGTTCTTTTTTATAGTTTCTGTCTCTTTGTTGTTATTCTCATTTTATTGATGCACATTTTCCTGATTTTTTTTTTTAGTTGTCTATCTGTGTTCTCTTTTAGTTCATTGAGAATTTTTATGACAGTTAATTCTAAATTCTTTGTCAGGAAGCTTATAGATCTGTGTTTCTTTAGGGTCAGTTTGTGGAGTTTTATTTTGTCTCTTATGATTAGGCTGAGTTTTCCTGCTCCTTCATATACCCTGCAATTTTTTGCTCATATTTGGGGATTTTGAAAACAATCACCTCTCCCAGCCCTGGTGTACTATCTGTTCAGGGAAAGACCTTCACCAGTCAGCCCTGTTGGAGATTCTAGGACCTCTGAAATATATTCTGATAACTTGCTTCCTTGGTGTCTACCTATGAAACTATAGCTCTAATATGCCCATAAGCGTTCAGTAAGGCAAGACAGAAACCAGTTTCTTGGGCAGCCTCCAAGACAAGCCAGAGTGTAGCATGCATGGTCTACTCTTTTGTTTCCATCCTGAGGGAGGAGCCCCAGTATGGGGGGTGATGGGGTTTCCACTTGTTTGCTCCATCTATACTTTATAGGGGGAGGAATACAAACGAGCATGCCAAACAACATAAGATTTCCTGCCCCTTTTGCTGGAATCCCATCTTGGTTATACAATGGCCTGCATGCTGTATCTTCTCAAGTGGTCTCTAGAGTTCTCACAGAGGTCTTTTGTTCATATATTATTGTTAACTTAGTGTCTTTGTGGGGTAAGTAGGGCCTGTAGCTTTCTAGTCTGCCATCTTACCTTGTGTTTGTATCTTTGTAAGTATTCTTTGTGCATTTTCTCTGTTTCCTCCAGGTACCTTTTTCCAGTTTGTTTTGGTCTCTGATTGCATCTTAAGCTTTATAAGCTGTCTTCTAAACTTTCTTCATATGTATGTTGATCTTTTGCTATGTGTTGATATTTAAGAACGAGGGACTATAAAGCTGATTAAAAACTGGATGGGAAATGCTAATCAACATTTGAACGTACAGCAGAATGATTGGCTTGGGTCCTGGCAGTTTCACAGGAAGATCCCCAAATGTCAATATAAATAGCTCTGTTATCTGGGGATGTTCAGTGTTTCCAGGGGATTATCTCTTTTCCTGAAAGATTGGTAGAAGAGAATGCAGTCAGAATATGATCCTCACTACAGGTATTCTAGAAGCAAAGTGGGGAAGGGAGATAAGGGTCTGATGATTCTCATTTTTAGCTTCAGCTTCATCCCAGCCTCATATTGTTTAAAGTTCCTGAGTTCAGACCTTGTCTGGATTGGTTTCTGCTAAAATGAACCTTAGATTTCCTGGAAGAGATAGGAAGGAGTGCTACATGAGAGATGGAAGAGAACGGAACCTGGAGGCTGAACCACTCTACGTAGGGACTTTCAGTTAATCCTCCTGTTTCTCTGTTTTAACAGCCTTTGTAACGCACCGTCTATATTATTCTTTGCTTCCAATGTTGAATACATAAAGATTCTGCTGGGCCCTGCTGGCTTATTCTCATTGGTACTCAACTCATACAAACTTCCTCTGAGTCAGCCACCACTTCTCCATAAGATTTCTCTCTTCTAAAAATGTGTTAATGTCATTCACTTGCTAAGTTTCTTTTCCCTTTGCTGTCTTTTTAGTAGTGTATAGGGAAGAAAAAAATAAACATGCATAATAATCCAGATTTAATTTTAAACCTTTAAAACTTTCCACCAATATAAACATCTCTGCCTTTTATTCTTCTTTGATTTTGAAAATAATAATTCATTTATATTATCATTTATTTATTTACAACAAATATTTTTAAGTGTCTACAGTGTGCCAAGCACTATTCTTAGCCCCAAGAATATAGCCCTAAACAAGATATACATGGTTCCTGAGCTGAGATTATTTTTATTTTAGTGGACAATCGAGACAGATGATTAACGAAGGGAAAACACCCAAGAAAATATCAGACAGTAATAAGGGGTATTTGGAGGAATGAGACTAGGGAAATATGATGAAGCATGATCAGGTGAATACTTTTAATAGAGTGATCACAAGTCTTCTAAGAGGAACTTAGCCAGGGACTATCAGTGAAGAAAAGTATTGCAGAGAGCACAGTAAGTGCAAAGTCCCTGGGGCAGATATCTGGGGGACAGAAAGAAGTCCAACATGGTGGGAACACAGTAGGCAAGGGGAGAGCTATCCATGATAGAACTGGAAAGCAGGCAGGGAAGACATTCTTTTAGGCCAGGAGTTTGAATTTTATTTTAAACAAAATGGAAAGTTCTATGTAGGAACATGACATGGCCCAATTTATATTATGAAAAGATCACTTCTGCTGCTGTGTTGATTGAAAAATGAGCAAATGAGGAAGCTAAGAGTCAAACTATCTTCTCACAAATCTATCCTACCCTGCTATCACCCTAGTCTGAGAGGTTTTAGAGTCAAAGTCAACAGAACCCGTTGATCCCTGTTGGTTCTGGGAAAGAGAGCATTCAAAGATGACTCTGTTTTGTGTCTTGATCACCTAAAAAGATGGCTGAGCCACTGACTGAAATAAGATGAGGGAAGGAGCAGGTTGGGGGAAGGAGAAGTGTTAGATGAAAACTAGAATTGCACATATTAGGTTTGTGAGGTCCATTAAATTGCAAGTAAAGATTGGACATTGATTCCAGAGATAAGGAAGAGGTCATCCCTGACAATACAGATTTGGTGGTTATTGGCATATAGGTGATACAAATCACCTAGGATGACAGAGGAACACAGGGATTTATTCCCAAACCCTGAAGCATGTCTCTAATTTCTCAGATTTACTTACTGAATATATTCAATTGAATTCCTTCCTGTTACCTAAAATTTTATTACAATATTATTTTCTGATTTACCATAGCAGGGAAACTTTTCCAATTGCCATACAATCACCAGTACTACTACATTCTTAGTTTCCTAAGCTCAATACCTGGAGGTTATTTTTATTTCATAACCTATGGACATCCTTTATGACATGAAGATCTTCTGGTTCTTTCTCCTTACTCCTGGCTCACTGTTTTTACTCATTATTCCAGTTTCTACTTTGGTTTGAGCTCTTACTTTATTCTAATTACTTTACTTTTCATAGTTAAATCCAATCCCTCATTTTTCAAGTGTATTCTACAAATAGCTACTAGAAAAATAATTCCTCAAACATCTCTTTCTATTATAATTTATCCGAATTTGGAAATACATCCTACATAATCAACTTTCTGCTTTTCTTTCAAGATTTTCCCCACTAGTTCATAAATTTCTTACATAGCTTCTTTACTCCAGTTAAATACAATCTGTTTTCTGTGTTCAACCAACCGTGGCCATTGTTGCTTCCTTCTCTTGTCCATATGTTTCTTCTTTCGCATAAATTGTCCTCCCATACCTTTTGTGTCTGAACTTCTGGGTGTCTAGTCTTCATCAAAATATTACAAAACTCCCACTTTCTCCTGGGATTTCCTCATACTTGGTAGCTGACTTATTAATTTCATTACTTGATGTTTCTAAGATAATTTGTATTCATATCTTCAGTCAAATTGATAATTTCTTTAGTCATTATTTTTTGTACCATTTCTTTGAAGCAAGCCTGGTGGCCCAAGTGTGTTCACAAAAAGAACATTTAGTAAATATTCTTCTCATACCATGCATTCAGAAGGCATACTAGATAAAATTAAGCATATCAGAATAACATTCTTAAGTGGCACACTGCTGTTTGTGATATTTTAAATCATACATATTTTATGTATACATACATACATATTTTATGTATTTTACATAAAATACATGTACATAAAATACATACATATTTTATGTATTTTAAATTATTATTCTGCATATTCTTTTAATCTTTTTATCTGCACTGCTTATTGTCTGCCCCTATATAAACAGTAAGAACCTTCAATGTGGAGAATATGTCTGTCTCCCTTTTCTTTTATATTTATTCCCATCGTGTCATATACCATTGTTTGATGCATAGCATATTAGCAATTCCTTTATTTTTCAGCTCAGTGACTCTATCTGTATACATCATCTAGGTTTTCAAAAATCAGATTTAAAATTTGATTTTAAATTTCCAAAATAGCTACCACTTCTAAACTCTAGGAAAGGAACTAGAAGTTCCATAAAGTACTGCAAAATCATACAAATTCTAATTTCCTAAAAATTATGTTCCATATTAAAAGATCCTGACTGGCATTTTGACTGGCATGGTTTCTGAGGACTACATTTACTAATACTGTGTACACTGAGTACAGTGAAATCTACCGTTTACTGATTGAGGTTGCCGCCCACAAATCCTCTGTTTACAGCTCCTGGTATTCTAAATTATTCTTGCTGAGTAAGCCACAGTGATAACAGTCTGACAACATTGAGTCTCTTAAAATACATGCATTAGCACAGAGGTATCTTACATTGTATCATATTAGAACTATAAGGCACTGTAGCTGTTATGTTGTCCATGTCCTCATTTTGGACATGAGGAAAGTGAGGCCCAAACTCATGTGGCTTCAGCTCAACAGAAACCAGGTCTCTCACTTTTTCCTCCAATACTGGCTTTCCTACATTCTGCCAGGATATTATATATGAAATATAATTCAATTTTTACTCCATAAAATCTTGCTAGGCAGAGATGCCAAATGCACTACAAACTTTTCTTTGGACTTCTAGGACAGCATAAGAAATTATTAGTGGGTTCAAAGGTATAACTTCAGGTGCATTGCTGTCTAAAATATGAATATGAGGATGGGGAGACACATGTACTGCAAGCATATAATGATTGAAAATATTCTAAATTATGGTAGCCAAGATAAGCACACAAAATCATTCTGTTGACATTAAATGATACTTTTTTTGGTAGAACTATATATTATTGTCAATCTTTTGACTTAGCAAAATTAAATATTTTCTATTTTTTATTTTTTATTTTTTCAGCTATATGTGGTCATTTGAGAAAGCTCACCTCAGCATGGTTCAGATAATCACGGGACAACTTGTTGAGTCCTTTGATGAAGAATTTAGAACTCTGTATGCCAGATCCTGTGTCCCCAGCTCATTTGCTCAGGAAGAATCAGCAAGAGTAAAACATGGCAAAGCACTCTGGGAAAATGGCACTTACCAACGTTCAGTTTCTTCATTAGCTTCCATTTCCAGCCAAAGAAACCTTTTTGGTAGACAAGACAAAATTCATAAACTAGATTCTAGTTACTTCAAAAACAGAGGGATATATACTCAAAATGAACATGACAAATATAACATAAGAAATCATGGATACAAACCTCATTTTGTTCCAAACTTTAATGGTCCAAATACAATACGTCAGTTTCAACCTAGTCAGATAAATGAAAATTGGAAAAGGCATAGTTATGCTGGGGAACAGCCAGAAACAGCACCATACCTTCTGCTTAATAGAGCTCTGAATAGAACCAATAATCCACCTGGCAATTGGAAAAGGCCTTCAGATAGTCTCAGTGTGGCATCCTCATCGCGGGGAGGCTTTGCAAGCCACCGGAACACACCTGCCCAGAGTTTTGCCGATCGGCTTGCCCAGCGGAAAACAACAAACATTGCAGACAGGAATTCAAACGTGCGGAGGTCTTTTAATGGCACAGATAATCATATCCGCTTTTTGCAACAACGGATGCCAACCCTTGAGCATACCACAAGGTCATTCCTACGTAACTGGAGAATTGAATCCTACTTAAATGATCATTCTGAAGTCACACCTGACTCAAATGGATCGGCTTTCGGTGAACGATTTGAGCGCTGTGATAGTCTTGAGAATTTGAAAGCCAACGCTCTTTACACTCATTCTCGGCTTCGTTCCTCTTTTGTATTTAAACCAACTTTACCTGAGCAACAGGAAGTGAGCAGCTGTACAACTGGCTCCTCAAATTCAACTATCATTGGTTCCCAGGGAAGTGAGACACCTAAAGAGGCCCCAGATACCCCTACAAGTGTACAGCATTTGACAGACAAACCCGTGCCAGAAGCAATACCCAAGCTCCCACCACAGTCAGAGGCATCAAAAATGCACACCTTGCAGGTTCCCGAAAACCATGCAGCAGTTTTAAACCAAACTACAAACGGCCATACAGAATCAAACAACTATATATATACAACCTGGTGTGTAAATAAGCAGACAGAAAATCTAAAGAATCAACAAAATGAGAATCTACTTAAAAGGCGAAGTTTCCCATACTTTGACCACTCAAAAGCCAATTTAGATCATGGAAATAGTAAGCATTATGTATATAGTACACTTACTAGGAATCGAGTTAGACAACCAGAAAAACCCAAAGAGGATTTGCTAAAATGTTCTAAAAGCATGCACAATGTGACCCATAACACGGAGGAGGAGGAGGAGGTTATCAAGAGAGACCCTCCAAGTGGCACTACTACCAAATCAATTTCCATTGCTGCTTTACTTGATGTGAATAAAGAGGAACCCAACAAAGAACTCACTTCCAAGAAGGAAGTCAAGGGTTCTCCAAGTTTTTTGAAAAAGGGATCTCAGAAGTTAAGGTCGTTACTTAGTCTTACCCCAGAAAAGAAAGAAAATTTATCCAAAAATAAAGCGCCTGCCTTTTATAAAATGTGTAGTAGCTCTGACACATTAGTTTCTGAGGGTGAAGAAAATCAAAAACCAAAGAAATCAGAACCAAAAGTTGATTCATCTCCTAGAAGAAAGCGTTCTTCCTCATCAAACTCCCAAGGCAGTATCCACAAGAGTAAGGAAGATGTAACAGTTAGCTCGTCTCAGGGACTAAATTCCCCATCAGATGAAGGTAATAAAATAATACCTTCTCCAAGTCCAGTTGAAAGTAAGTCTTTGGAAAGGGCAGGAGATGCTTCTGCCCCAAGATTTAACACTGAACAGATCCAATACCGAGATTCAAAGGAGATAAAAGCAGTTGTTGCTCCTGAAAGAAGACCAACTTCTTCTCCAAGGCTGAAGCCCAATGAGCTTCTACGATCTCATTCAACTGACCGGCGAGTTTATAGTCGTTTTGAGCCATTTTGTAAGATTGAGAGCTCTATTCAGCCAGCAGGCAACATGCCAAATACCAGTACAAATCGCCCAGAAATAAAATCTACAACTATGGGCAACAGTTATGGCAGGTCCAGTCCAATGCTTAATTACAACACTGGTGTTTATCACTCATATCAACCAAATGAAAACAAGTTTCGAGGATTTATGCAAAAGTTTGGAAACTTCATACACAAAAATAAATAAAATACTGTAATTTCAAATAGCTTTTAAAACAAAATGAATGAGATATAAATATTTGTCCAAAGAACACTGTGGACAGTTTTTGTTATATGCCAATAGAATTCTATAGGGGCAGAATTATGAGTATGATGTATATGTTCACCAGTGTACTAATGTACAGTAAAGTTATTCTATATGATAAAGTTAGTATCCACTATAGATGAACTTTCTCTGTAAACACATGATTTTTAATTGGTAATGCTAAAAAACAGATGTATTTAAATTGTTTTCTTTAGACTAAAGATTTTCTTAAGTCTTCATTAGAAACTTTTGTGGATTTTAACCATTCATTCCAAAGTCTTTCCTTTAAAAAAAAAAGGATCATACTACTATCAGTGACCCTTTATCATGTTTTTATGGTGTTTTCGTATCTTCAAAAATATAAGAAAATGAGACAAAGCCTTTTCTGTTTTTAATTAACTTTAAATTCTACAGGATTTGTTATATTTTATTAAGTTTTATTAATTTTCCTGTGTAGCATTGTACAACTGTTCGGGCAGTGACAGTACCATTTCAACTATGTAGCTCAGCACATTTTTTTTTCATTTTGCCCGAGTGTTTGCAAATTGTCAGCCTCATGTAGTACAATTACATTCACAGGGATTTATCTTCCGAAGACTTTGAAAACTGTCCAGGATGTGCTTCTTTCTACTCTGGACCCAGGGAGCCTGTACTCTACTCACCCATCAGCTGCTGATCTTTTAGTCATTTTTTACTTCAAATTTATAGCAAGCCAGCAGGAATTTAGGAAACCTGAACTATTCCCCCTCCTTTTTTTAGAGTATAAAAGCTTTTAGAAATGTAAATTTCTCCCTAATATTTTTATGTTAGATCAGCATGACAATGCTGAGGTGTTTTGCTTACAACCATTTTTGCTCTTTAAATTGTGCCAATATGGTATAACTGCATAGTGTTTTCATAAAAGTGCTTTTCAGAAAATGAGAAGTGGGACCTAGCTTAGTACCTCCATTATTTGATAATGATATTCAGATCGTAAGATACCCTTTGCCTTTCTTAGAGTAATGAAATAAAAGCTCCATACCCATTCCAGAGAAATTAACTTGGCTTCGCTTCTTTCACAAGGACAGAATTCAAGAAGCAATGCATCATGTGAAGTGTTTTTACCTCACTTTAAGCATACTGTTTAATATATTCTAAGTTGCTATGTGGGGCAGTTTTAAAAATGCAAGTTTCAGTCAAATATTAATATCTATGTCATGAAATAATTTTCCATAGTATTTAAAAACCATGGACAGAAATATGACAGGAGAAAATATGACAGTGGGTACTGGGTGGGGAACCTAACAAAGTCCAGAACCCACAGTTAACCAAACTGGATGGACTTTACCCATTTTTTGTTGGTATTGGATGGGGAATTTTTCAGAGCTGAGAGGATTAATGAGCTAATTGCTATTAGGCAGCTTTGAAATGGAAAGCCCTGAAATTCAGTGCAATGTAAATTTAAAGCTGAAATTATATAAAGACTAGAAGTTTAATCATGTTTAATTACAAGCAAAAGCCTATTACCTTTTTGTACAGCAACTTCCTTAATTTCTGGAAACATAGATAGCTTATAGAAACATCCTTTTAAATAGTTCCTAAGCTCTTCCCCTGAAGTGGAATTGGGAAAGTACATGATGCTTTATTTCATCCAGCCCTGACAGGTAACTTAGGCTTTGGCACAGCAGATTTATTCTTCTATGCCTTTTTGTGTTGATTATTTCCCCCCTATTTTTTTTCCCTACATAAATACCTGTATGTCAGAATCTGTACGTAATAACTTTCCCAAGTTTCCATGACTGAGAAACTCCCCAGGGATAAGACAGGGCAAGAACACAATACTTCAAAAATATACTCAGCATTTAAGTTTGAAACAGACACTCTCACAGTTTGTGGATGTAATAGTTTAAAAAAATATACTTTCTTTTTCTTCCCATATTAATATTAAGGGAAAGATAATGTTACTTAGATGTACTTTGATATTAAGGTTTGATGATGTAATTTTACTCTCTACATAGTACTGTACATTAATATGTAAGCAGAAACTTAAGAAAATGGGTATGATTTCAAAGTAGTTCTTGGCAGATGGCTTCAGAATAGTGTAAGTGACCCTGTATCCTGAATAAACTGATATCTCTCTATTATAATGATGGAGATTAGCCATAATTCTGACATAATGTATATTGAGGTATGGGTATATGTTGTCAGTCTACACTTGTGGAAGCAAATATCTGGTTTAATCAAGATGATGTCTAGTGCGATCTAGATAAACAATGAAAAAAGTTGAATTTCTGTTTGTATTCAACTTTAACTTTACTCCAGATCTATGTAGTTATGCAGGTATTATCCCACAGATATTTCTGTGGTCTGTGAATATCTGTTGATTATTAATGTGCCTATGGCTAAGGGATACAAAGTAGAATTATTATTTTACATTGACTATGTCTTATGTGATGCTGTTTAAATAAAACTTTATCATAATATTTAGGTAGGTTCTAGAATATTTAAAACAAAAAGGATAAAATGATAAACCAAAGAGTCAACTTGTCAACTATTTGTTTTCTTTTTTTAGAGATGGGGTCTCCCTATGTTGCCCAGGCTGGCCTCCCATTCCTGGGCTCAAGTGATCCTCTCCCCTCAGCCTCCCAAGTAGCTCAACTTTTTATACATATACAATGTTATAAAGAAATATTCTTCCAAATTCACTTTTGTTTTTAGACCAATAAATGAATAATAAATAATTTTGTACAAACATCAATATATTGTAAGTTGTTTGTTGCTATTTTATCTTCATACCCTGGATCTTTCCATTCAAGCTCACTCTTTCACTTTAGTTATTGTGATCAGGAGTTTAGATTTGTACACATTTTCAAAGATTTCTCCATGAACTTTGAAATCTTCTCTAAAACACTTTTGACTGGCAATTTTATTTCATATAATAATTTATCCATATTTGATATTCAGTGACAATACTCTTCCCTTAACAATAGTGTGGATATTCATTGTCTTTATTTCTATTTTTTACTGGACTATAGTGGTTTTAAATATTTTTTTACTTTAAATAATAGAGAGGTTTTTTTATATTGTAGCTGGCTTTTGTATAACTTTGTAGCATTTTGTTTGAGTAAAATAATGGTTTGATTAAATATTCTAAAGTTACATTTGTATTAGATCAATTAGTGACATTAAGTAACCTACAGCATGAAAGTTAGTGATTTAAAACTCAAAATTTCTTTAAAAAACTGCATCCTTTATATCACAGATTATGACATAGTTGAAATATTGTGTTGGAAATTAAAATTAGTGTCCTTTTAAAGGCAAATGTGATTTTTAACTAGTTAAATATAATGATACAACAGAGTTATAAATGCCAATGTTTAAGAAAAACATGATTCAATTAAGATAGAGAGGGATATAGATAAGGTCTCACTTCTGTGGCCATCATAAAGGAAAGTTATGAATAGGTTCAATGGTTTAAGGAGTCAAAGACCACGCTGAGGTCATTGGATGTGAGAAAGATGGAAGGGCATTAAAGCAGACATGTGTGTATCCTGTCTGGAGAAACATCATATAAGAGGAATTACCTGAGTTGAAAGCAGTGAGAAACAGAAGCAAGAGATATATAGAAGAATATATCTGAGTTAATACAAGGGTAAAATTGTAGGTTAAATTGGACACTTCTCCTGTAATATTAATCTGTTTCAACAATCTGGCTCATTTATTTAACACTTATACTGGGGGCGTACTTTGTTCCAAATATGTAGGTTACAGTGGACTTATTGTTGTAAGAAAAAGGAGGATGTTGAGATATTCAGAGACTGCTAGCAAGTTTAAATGAGTGTTTTAAGAGTAGCTCAAACTTACAACAAAAGTCCGTATGTTATTTGTGGGCTGTTTGTCCTAACTTGTGCCTTGATGTTTCTAGGCACTCCTAGTGCCTAGAAAAGGGTGCTCATAAGAGAACCTGATAAATATTTGCTGTGCAAATCCAGTCATTTCTTTAGCTGCAGTTAGAAAAGATATAGTCCATTAATATCCATACATTCAAATGGACATTTTGTACTATCTGTATAGTAATTTGTATTAAAAGGCATAGACTGGTTAATGCAGCAGGAATCCTAGTTTCCTAGTTTAAATTTCAGCCACATTAATCCTAGCAACCTGGACCAGCAGGGCTGGTCTTCTTAGGATATATTTTGGTGCAGGAAAGAAAATCCCTGAAGAATTCATCCTCAAGGAAAAGAGAGTAGAACTGCACAAATAAATGTAAAGGCAATTGGCACATGAGAGAAAGGAGTGGTGATTATATGTTAGCTCGATTGTCAACTAAAATAGGCTGGTCATGTAGAATTGCAACTGAAAAATAGCTCCTCTAAAATCTGCATGGTGCATGCAAAGAATCTGTGTCAGGAGTGACAGCAGAGAGCACCTTCACTGTGGACCTCAGAACACTTAGTTTCCTGCTTTCAACAGCAGCCTCTGCTAATGTTGAAATGTTATAGCAACAACTACAGACACGATACATAAAATGTGACTTGGGCAGAATGACCTCCACTATTTTTCTAATAAGAGGTAAATGAAAAAAAATAAGGGCCTCTGATCAGGTATTTATTACAAAATATATTCAATGTAAACCCTGACATTAGTATATTTTGCCATTAAATTTCTTTTTTTCTATCTATAGGAATAAAGATTACAGCAATCTTTATGTGTCTCAGTAATTAGGCAGATTCAGTTAGACTCAGCCTGCATTTCAGAAATAAACTTGTTTTTGTTTGTATATTTTGGTTTATTTGATTGTTTTGCAAACTATAAAAATTTAATTTTAGTTAACTGCTAAGGCTAAGACAGATATTTGTTAAATTAAAATAAACATTTTAGTTACTAATGATCTGCCATAAAGCTCAAATTTACATGTGCTACCCTAATGGAGAGGTCTTACAATACTTGAAGTTTGATTTCTCATTTTTCTCATCTTTCAATCAAAATTTATTGTTGCTTTTTAAAGACAGAAGAAAATCCTGTTATGTATTTTTCTAATTCAAGTATAAAAATATTTATTTAGCTTTGCAAAGCATTTTTAAAGTGTATTTTATGGGATACAAAATTAACCAATGCTAGTTATGGCAAGCACTTGACAACAGGGAAGAAACTGATTAAGTGCTGATCTCATTTGGTTTCCAGAGGAAAAATTTTAGAGATATATTTTGCTTTCTAATCACAATAAGGTGAAAGACATTGTTTAAAAATAAAATCAGATAAAAATGGAAGAAAGAGCACAGAGCAAGTGGAAGGCTAAATGTTATTTCTATCTTCTGACAAAGCACTTGACTCTAAAATTCTTTGTGCTTGATTTCCTTCATGTTAAATAAAAGTGATAACATTTTACTTCAAAGGAGTATGCAGATATCAAAGACATCTACCTTGTAATTTGAGTCCCCTTGAAAGAAGGCACAGGTAAATATTAGCATAGTAAGATCATCATCCCCCTTGCATTACTTCACTGCTTTGTACTTAGGTGAAGGTAGTAATAACTTTTAAATTCTTAGTAGTTCTTTCCAGTGGACTCAAAGTTTGACAAAAAGGTTGTTTTCCAGTTGCTGGGTATTAAAACTCTGTATTTGAGAGTAAAATTTTTTTTAAATGTCATCTATCTTAAAATGTTTTTGTATTAGCTCCAAGGCATATAAAACCAGAGGTCAGAGATTGGCTGGAATAGAGCAACTGGGAGGCATAGCATGCCGGCAGCAGGTGCTGTGCCCTGCAGCCACCTCGGCTGGCCGTGCCCTGGTGCAGCCGCCCTGTGACATACTTGGAGTAACAACTACTCCATCAGTCAAAAATGACAGAACCCATTTCCTCTTATTAGAATCCTAAAGACAATGGTTTGAAAGATTGTAAGATTTCTTAATATTTAATGAATCTGTGAAGCTATTTTAAAATTATCTTTATCTCGTGTCAGAGAATCATAAGACTGTTTGGGATTCTGACAGACCATCCACAAAAGTGGATGTTACAAAAGTAACACGCCTCAATTTGGTTAATGACAAAACATGTGTTTAAAGTGTAGCAACCAGGCTTGATTATTATTACATTCTAGTTTTTAGATTAGTTACAAATGTTTCCATGTTAGGCTCCGTATTGACTCATCTAAATTCATGAAAAGTTTTTTTCCCCATAATATTACTTGATGTATAATTATCAAAACCTATTTGTAGATCAATTTTTTAAGGTGCTTACCCAGTTATTTTCTTTTCAACACCTAGAAATTATCTTGGTCTTATGTCTCCCTATACTAGAATAATAAATTGAAGAGCTAGGATGAGTTGGGATTTTAATTCCATGTAAATAATATTAAATTACCTAGAATACATCATCAAACACTGTGAAGAAGCTCAGGGAATTTCACCCCAAAATATGACTCTTTAGTATAAAGAGTATTTTGAATTAAAGGCCCTTAGAAATCAACGGGCATTCAAACGGGCTTTCCCTCTATCTGCATAAAACGAGAGGACCCATGAAAAAGAACAATTGTCTTTCCTTCTTCTGTTATCTCAACATATCTCAGGAAAGAAGACCAATAATGCCACCAGACTTGGCCTAACCATTTTAAAGATAATACCTCTCAGTTTAATTTCTTAATAATTTCTAAAGAGAATCATTTACAAGTCAATCTGTTTCCCTCCCCATCCATTCACTCTCCCAAGTATCTATTCAACCTCCCTGGTATCCATTTATCACCACTCAACACAATTGCCTATATTCCTCATCTCTCCCTCTGCTCTAAAGTGAGGGCATATAAACTTCTTGACCCCACTGAGATATTGGGTAATCACTCTGTGATTCTCCCTGTGTGCAGGGTAAATAAATCTGTATTCTCTTTCTCTTATTAATCTGCCTTATTATAGGTTGATCTTTCAGTGAAACTTCCGGGGATGTAGGGGAAGTTTTCCTTCTCCCCCACAACTGTCCTCAACATTATGGGGTACTCAAGTATGGGATACTCAAAAACCTTAAAACACATCTGTGGAAATAATGTAACACATAAGAACAATTACTGAAAGGTAGAGACTATAACACAATGAATAAGTTCATATATTCATTTTTATCAAGACTTTTGATTTTTAAACATAGTGTGGATAAATATCGATTAATTATATTAATATATATTAATCATTATATTTGTCACTATGTAGATGTTTATATGGTTTGTTAATATCAAGAACCTAGTGGTACTCAGTTTTTCCTTTTTCAATACATTTATTTGATCAGTTAAAACAGGTCTGAGCCTGGAAAATAGATTTGAGGCAATACATTTATTTAATCAGTTAAAATAGGTTTGAGGCTTGAAAATAGGTTTGAGGTAAATAAATTTATTTGATCAGTTAATATAGGTTGGAGGTGCTAAGTTGGAGGTGATAATAGATAGTTCAGAGAGACTGCATAACATTCAACATTACCATTGAGCTAAATGCTGCAATATAAAAAGTGTTTATTGTTTGTAGATGACACATCCCTGGAGGCCGAGACTGTACTATAGAAAATAAAATGACCTTGGTAAAGGGAAACATATTTAAAAACACAGAATGACATTCAATTGAAAAAAAATAAGTGGTACAAATAAAAGCTAAGGAGTGACTTGGGATGCCTGAAATTGGAAATTTCCCTGTAGTTGCAAAGCTAAAGGATAATCAGAATGTAATACTACGGAGACCAGTAAGAGATTTGTAGATGATTATACACAGAGCAGAACATACCAAAAGTGCACATTCAGGAAGGCTCATTTTTAATACTAGGGTCAAGTTTAAATAAAGGATAAAACTTAATCATCAGGGATAAGAATGTTTTATTCAAAATAATGTTTCTGTTCAACTATATAAAGTCAGGAAAAGAACTTTATGATGTCATGTATTGTCCTTCCTAAAGGATAATTGGACATCAAAGTATAGCTTTGTCCATCGCCTGCCTTAATTTTCATCTGTTCCAATCCCAGAAAACTCTTATGCGGCAGACTATGACAAGAGCCATCTGACAAAATTCGAGTGACATCGGGGAGATATTTAAAAGTCTGGGAGCCTTATGAAGAAGTTAATTTAATATGGATTATGGAAAAATTTTAGAGTAGGCATTGGACAAGGGGGAGACTAATACACATATGATTATCCCATTGTATAGAACAGTGTTTGCCATTACTCTTTAGCAAAGACTGAAATAAATTTAGTGGTTCATCATTGGTAGGTTTTATTTAAACAAGAAAAAAATAGAATAGAGGAGAATAGAAAATATCAGAGTGTATCACAAATAGCAAGAACAAGTATTTGATGTCACTTTAGTTCATATTTGTGTAAGCACTGGTCATGATGGAAAATGTATTTCTTTTTTTAACTTTATTGTGTATAATTTCAAGCACACAAAAGTGGACAGATATTTTAATGCTCCTTATCCATCACCTATTCTAAATACCCATCAACCCATGGGTAAACCTGCCTTGTCCACACTCTTAACTACTCTACCATTTCATATTATTTTGAAGCAAATCTTAGAGATCACAACTGTGTTTTCACTATGTATCTGTAAAATTTAAGTTCTCTTTTCTAATGTAACTACAATACTGCTACCAATGATTTTTTAGTATCTTCAAAGATCCAAAAATGTGTTTCTTTGTGTGGCTCATGTTCACCATCTACATTTTGCTTAGAAGACATGTCCCTGACATTATACATGGGGGAATGACTTGATATTAGATGTGGAAAATTTCTGATAAAATTTTTGAATTAGTTTTTGACAGAGATGTAAAATAGCAATATATGCTCTACTTTATACACAAAATCCACTTTTCCTTCACACTGCAAGTAAATGAGAAGAAAAGAATGGTATCTTTTCAGATGTTTAATCCATCCTCAACTGTGTATGTCTTGAACAATTTACTAGTCACTGATTTATCAACTTTATCCTTTCAGTAGGGTTCTTATTTATGGGCATAATTACTATACATGTTGGCTTGTGTTCATTCATTCATTCATTCAGTCACTGAAATTAAATATCTATTATTTTCTAGATAGCTATGGTTTACTCATAATCCCTTCCCTCCAGGAAGCAAAGAGCCACAAATGCACAGCAAATATGCCACGTGAAAAACCATAGTGGAGACACTATATGCCAGTACGATAAAATGGGTGAGATATTCTAGGCAAAGGGAAAGCATATACTGTAGAAAGAAATAAAAGTATAAAAGGTATTCTTCTAAAACAATGAAGAGTTTGTGTGGTTTGATCTTAGCATTTATGGGGGTGCAAAGGAGAAGCAGTAAATGTTAGAAAAAAGATTTTAGAGCCAAATTGTAAGGGATCTTATGTGCCTAGCTAAAGTTTAGATTTTATCTTGGAAGCAGTGAGGAATCTTTGAAGGCTCTTAAGTATAGAATGATCTTTTTGTTTTTTTTGAAAAATAAATTTCAAGATGTGATACAGAAGATGGATTAGAAAAAAATGTAGAGATTTGAAGATCAATTCGGAATCTATTACAGTAATCCAAGAAATTTTTATAAGTGATGAACTAATATATTGGCAGTGGGGGATGAATAAGAGGCAAAAATGAGAAATATGATAGAATTAGGATAAATAGTTGATAACCAAATATATTATTTTTATTGAAAAAATGAATGCATTTCAGATAATTCTGAGATTTTTATCATGGAAAAATGCATAGACTCCTTAACTCAAATAAGGCTTATTGAAGGAGGAGCAGGTTTGGTGTGTGTCTGTGGGCAGAGCCATTTGCAGTTGCACTGTGTTTCAGATGCCCATGAGAAACGCTGTTGTAGGTGGCCATTAATGGTATAAACCTGGAGATGTGGGGAGAAGTATGAGGCAAATGTGGAAGTAATCTGCATTGAAGCAGGTAATTGCAATGGATGATTACACATGTTAAGATTGTACGGGGAGATATAGGAAGGGAAGAGTAAAGAAGTAAAGAGAGGGAGGAGAGAAGAGCAAACAGTAGTTTTTTCAGCCTTTTTTCCCCACTAGAGTCCACAAAATAAATGTGACATCTCTGCTGAAAATCTGTTTATTTATTTTTGTTATTTAAATAGCCAGAGACCCCTCCTGAAATATTTACTTGGAAGCCCCTGATTAAATACCAACATGCTGGCTGTGCATTTTAAATAAGCTTCCACACTTACAATGAAGGTATGAATGTGTATAAATATATACCAAAATTTCTCAAGATGGCAACAACCATAAAACTGCCTTAGGCTAAAGGTATCCATCAAAGAAGCTTTTGCTTGTTTTCTAAGTGTGTCATGTATTGAATTTCTCTTCATCCAAAACACAAACTCAAAGGTGCAACATTTTCAAAGAAGATCTCTTCTAGCCTGATATTATTTGTCAAGCAAAGTTATTATATTTCACACTACGACCAGGCTTGGGCAGAGTAACTATAGCAGAATTGTAAAGAAAAATCTAAGAGCTAGAATACAATTAGAATCACTTCTAATGGGGTATGGGGAGAATATAGTTACTCCAGCTGGGATGATGAGAAAAAGGCAGAACTTATAACATTGAAAGTATAACAGGAGAACACAAGAGATGGTCCAAAACAGAACTCAACATTTGGAAGCACCAACAAAGAGTAAGATAAGTCCCCCAAATTGGAAATGGAGCATATAAACTGCTGGTTAATCTCAGAGTTGGTATAGGGAGTCATGGCAGACCACAAGGACCATTCTGTACATTATTCCTTCTGCCTTCTGGGATTCTCTGATAAGAAAGCACCTGGTATACTGGCAGCCATTCCTCCCCACTTTCAAGGCTTAGCCGGGCTAAGAGGTAGTGCTAAACTTAGATCTGTCAGGCTGCTGGATGCTTCCTACTGCAGTCCTGTCCCTCTCTACCCCACATGTTTACCCTCATATACACACCTAGTATTCTTGCACACTGGTGAAGAATGGCCTATTCAGTGACTTAGTCTCTGACTAATTTACTTAATAATTAATCCACCCTTGCAGAAAAATAGAGAACAGCCAGAGGCATGTGCTTGGATGGGCATTCTATCCTCTGTGGTAAGAGAGAGAAATCTGATAAAGGAGCATAAATGTTTTACTCTTCTCCAGAAATAGGGACTTGATTAGATATAATAACTAGACAAAATAGAGCTAGACACTATGGTAAATCAGATTGGCAATGAGTGTCACAATACTGAGCCCTAAAACTGTTGATCTAGAGTTACTTTGAATGTGATCAAAATCATTTTTAGAGACCAAAATGAGATTGAGCTTGAATTTGTTAAAGAGCAAAAGTAGAACAGGTATGGCACTATATAAATTGTTCCCTAATTTAGTCAAAGGAGTAAAATAAATAGGATCTGAAAGTATCTGGAAAATGCATCAGTGGCAAAGCTCTTACTTAATAATAATTTCATGTGTTTGCTCCTGGACTTCCTGGCAAATATGTCAAATTTCTCCTTTTTGTGAGGAATTGACTTAGACCAGAGGTCCTCAAACTTTATTGTGCGTCTAATTGCTTGGAGAGCTCATTAAAACACAGATTTCTTGATCTCACCCCCAGAGTTTCTGAATCAGTAATTCTGAGCGGAGCCCAAGAATTTGCATTTCTAAGTCCCTGAATGATGCTCTTGCTGCCAGCCTGAGCATCACAATTTGAGCATCATTGAATGCTAAATTTCTTAGTGATGCTAAGAAAATTTTTAAGTCTTAATAATTTCAGGAAAGTTTGCACTACCAGAGTCTAATGTTGAAATCATAATGTTTAACTATAATAGATTCCACAAAGAAAATATTAAAACTTGTTCCTTTAGGAATGATTTGCCTTCTTTACCATTTCCTATAAAACCTTCACACACATACACACATTATTATACACATATTTGATGAGCTGTAGTTGATTTAGTTAAATAGGGAAAGATGCTGTATGTTCTTGTTAGCTAGTTCTACACACAAACATATACACACACACTCTTCCTAGGACCTATATTTGATTAAATGAGATTGAATTAGAAAGAAACCATACTTTATCCATCTTCTAGCTTAGAAATAGTTTTCCACTTAAAATATCCTCTCTTCAACTTGTGCAAAGTTAATTTATTTGCCTAATCCAAATTTGTAGATTTTCCTTATTCAGCTGTAAGATGAAGTGTATATCAAGTGAAGAAGGATTATATCTACACTAGTTTGTCTTATTGGGACAAATGTTATTTGCCTTTGTGCTAATGTGTACTATCTTAAATAAATGCTATTTGGAATTAGATTGGAAACTGTGCACTCTATAACATTGCAGATCATTAAATAAAATGTAATTTGCCATTTGAAAATGGAATCTCTTTCTCTGTCTAAGGGTTTTACCATATTCAGTGACTAGGGAGCTCATTTGCTGATGTTCCAGAGCTCATTTGCTGATGTTTGCAATCATTTTGATCCACATACCTTGTAGAAAGAAAGACATTATCAAATACCGTGGACTTCAAATGTGAGTTGTAAAATTTTTGAGAAACTCCTAGCATCCAGTATAATTTTAATAAGTTTGAGTACAAGATAATAAGATACTCTCCACAAGATCCCCATTTTCATAAATAGTAGAATTATCTATGTTAGCCAATTAAACTACCCTTCCCATCACTTCTTGAATCAGTGTCATATAATCAGAGTAAGGAGATAATCGGTAAATGTGTTGACATCATTCTAATACTTAACACACTAGAACTGTATTTTTAAAACATACCATTGGTTTATGTATTCTGTCCAGATTAAATTTAAATAACTAATAAATTTGAAGGTATACATGAACACATCTTACTCTTTAGAGCTGGGTCAAAAATAAAATAAAAATTAAAAGATAATCAAAATTGGTGATTCTGTGCTTTGTTAAGTAGCAAAAGAGAACACCAAGTACTCATAGGCTTGGGAGAATTCTCTTTTCATAAAGCATCCCAAGTGCTTATTGGCACCAACTAATAAATTAAAACTTTACTAGCATTAATTATCCATTCAAAAATGTCTGCCCCATAGGATAGAAGATTTAAAATAGGAAGAGCCACCCAATAGATCAAGAATAAGTATAATAGTATTAATAACTAGTATTTCTGAGTGCTTATAACATGCTAGCTACTTTAGGTGCATTATCTTAATTGATCCTCATAGAAATTGTTTTGGCTCAGTCCCACTAAAATCTCCAGGCACCCAATGAGGAAAGTGAAGCTCAGAAAACTTCCTTAATGGTCTTACAGAACAAGGAGCTAGTGAATGGTAGAATCAGAATTTGAACTGAGACAATTAGCTTTCAAAGTCCATATGAGAAAAAAATATGTTTTAAAACAGACACATCTTTCATTGGATTAACTGACTATGGTTGAAAACACATTACATGCCCACATTAATGTCTTAACCACAAAGTCTTTTCAGACCAGATTTATTATCTTAAATTAGAATAGAGAATCATATTTATCTATCCACCTTACCAAAATCAATTTGAGGAACTTAGAATATAAAATACAGGTATGGTTCCTAGCACAATGGCCTGCATATACTAAATGCTTAGTAAGAAATAGAGACAAAGAAAAAGAAAGGAGGAATATGCTTGGGTGCCATGATTATATTTGGAAGGAAGGGAATGCTGAAGACTGGGCATGCTCTGCAGCACTCCTAATATTATATCAATTCCTATCCTTGCTTTGGGAATTGCAAGTTCTTTTCATGTCTAGTCAGTCCTCTTACTTCTCTCTGAAGTTCCCCTTCTCCTTATCTACCTTTTCCTCAAAATATAAATTCTCTCTGCTACATATTTATCTTCTCTTTGTCTTTGTAAATGATCAAAGCAAATCAAACATTATAAATGGACAGGTTTGTTTTAAGTTAACGCAAGAAATTATGTGGCATATCTAATTTCCCTGTGTCTGTCAAACAAAAGCACACATCTTTCCTTATAATATATATTTCCACAATTAAATGTTTTATTCAATTCAAATTAATGCTTTCTCATTTGTCATCTATAGTTAGAAAGGAAAATACCTTTTAAAGATTTGGAACCTGTCTTCAAAGAGTTTATAATATATAGGACCATGCAAAACGATTGAAGTAAGTAAATAGCTGTAATAAAAGAACAAAAGTACAAAAAGAGGCATGTACACCAAATACTAAGAGGACTCAGAGGATGGAGAAAACATAACCTGATGAAAATTTACTTGTTTTACTTACTGTTTGAAAATGGCTTACTTTTGAAGCAAACTTTGTTCAAAAAAATGAGTCAAAGATAACCGAAAGTAAAAAAAAGACAGTTTAAGAATATCTAATTTAATTTTTTTTTTTTAGTAAAATAGCCTTTTTAAAAATTTGTATAAATTTAAGGGGTACAAATCCAGTTTTCATTACGTGGATATATTGCACAATGGTGAAGTCTGGGCTTCCAATGTAACCATCACCCAAATAATGTACTTTGTACCCATCGAGTAATTTCTCATCCCTTATCACCCCCTTTCCCTCCCACCCTTCCAAGCCTCCAATGTCTACTAAGTGAAGTATTCTTAAACAAAATTAATCCAGGTGCCCTGAAAGGCATTGTTGGTCTCCAGAGAAAAGATACATTTAAGCATGAACCTATGACTAACCTGAAACTCTGTTTAAATCATAAAATATTCTGAAAGTGAGCTTCTCTTTTAGTAGCTTGCCCAGTTTTGCATTTGGAGAGAGTCGTTTGGGACCATAATTTTGGTATAAGTATTTTATGTTACTAACAGCTTTCCATTATTTTAGAAGCCTAGGCATCACAACAGCAAGTTTGCAACCAAAAAATTAAAAAGAAAAATTGATTCTTTGTTTTAAAAGCAGTTGAGTCTCTCAATATTTTTCCCTTCTGAATCTTTTCTTTTTTTTTTTTTTTGGATAGCCACATGTACAAGACTGAAACTAGATATACACCAAACTAGTTTCAAAAATCAACTCACCATGGATAGCAGACTTAAACCTAAGACATGAAACCATAAGAATTCTAGAAGAAAACTTTGGAAAAACTCTTATAGACATTATAGACATTGACCTAGGCAAAGAATTTATGAAGAAGACCCCCAAAGCAATCACAGCAACAACAAAAATAAACAAATGGGACTTGATCAAATTAAAAAGCTTCTGCACAGCCAAGGAAACTATCACGAGGGTGAACAGACAACCTACAGAATGGGAGAAAATATTTGCATGCTACACCTCTGATAAAGGGCTGACAACCAGACTCTATACAGAACTTAGGAAAATCAATAAGAAAAAATCAAACAACCCATTAAAAAGTGGGCAAAGGACATGAACAGAAACTTTTCAAAAGAAGACAGAATAATGGCCAAGAAACATATAAAAAATTGCTCTACTTCTGTATTCATCAGGGAAATGCAAATCAAAACCACAATGAGATATCACTTAATTCCAGTGAGATTGGCTTATATCAAAAAGTCACAAACCAACAAATGTTGGCATGGATGTGGAGAGATAGGAACGCTCATACAGTGCTGGTGGGACTCAAATTACTACAACCTCTATGGAAAGTAATAGGGAGATACTTCAAAAGAACTAAAAGGAGAACTACCGTTTGATCCAGCAATCCCACTACTGGGTATTTACCCAAAGGAAAAGAAGACATTCTATAATAAAGACATCTGCACTCGAGTGTTTATAGCAGTGCAATTCACAATTGCAAAGATGTGGAAACAACCCAAGTGCCTATCAATACACGAGTGGATTAATAAAATGTGGTATATGTATACCATGGAGTATTACTCAGCAATAAAAAACAATGGTGAATTAATACATCTGGTATTATCCTGGGTGGAGCTAGAACCCATTCTTTGAAGTGAAGTATGACCAGAATGGAAAAACAAGCACCACTGGTACTCACCATCAAATTGGTACTAACTGATCAATACTTATGTGCACACATGGGAATAATATTCATCAGGGGTCGGGCCTGTGGGAGGGGGTTGGAGAGGATGGGAAAACTCACACCTAATGGGCGTGGGTCACACTGTCTGGGGGATTTTCATGATTGTAGTTCTGACTTGGGCAGTGCATAGGCAATATATGTAACCAAAGTGTTTGTACCCCCATAATATTCTGAAATAACAAAAAATAATAATTTACTTTAATTTTTAAGCAAGAAATTTACCCTGTACAATTTTCTAATAAGTATCTCTCCTGTTCTTATCTAAAACTAAACTAACTAAAAAAATAATCCTTATTATCTTTTACTTCTCTACTTAAAGTAAATACTAGTCTAACAAAAGCAGTGCTCTTCCAAGCTGTGCCATTTGCCTTTACTGCCAAGTCACAAAAATAGATATCCTAAGATACAACGTAGCAATAATTGAAGGACAAATCCTTCCAGAACAGGCAGCCATGAAACAAGTGAAGATCAAGTATTTCAGTCCAAAGATCCTAATATCATTGACAATGTGAATAGCATGCAATACTACGTTACAAATTTGCTGATTTATAAGTAAATGCATAATCACAATACTAATTATTAGTTTGCTACTCTGCCCCAGTCTATGAATTTCTGCAAAGATTTAAAAACAGATGTCCCTTAATCCCTCATGCCTCTGGTTGTGTGCCCTAATGTACTATAAAATAGTATCCTTGAATATTAGCACTATGCCACTATAGGGAAAAAGAACAAAAACAAGTTGGATAATTGTTTCAAGCTATTATATATCAAAAGTTAAAAGTTGTCAAGGTGACAATTAAAATAATATTACAAATGTATTTAAAAGTGGATCTGAAAATGAATATTAGATACTAAAATATTGTTCTGTGAGAAAGATTCTGACAATGTAATTTTTTTCATTTGTTTAATGGACTGAATCTTGTTGCCACTATTTCTGGCTTCTGAAACCAGGAAGGGATTTTTTTTCCTCTTTACTGGCAATTAACTGAATGTATAATTTTGAATAATCATTTGTAATTATTTCTTGGGCATGGTCCCCATACCTTTCATCCAATTCCAAAAGCCCAGCATATGTGCTGTGCTTTTGAAGTTAGGTTAGAAGAGGAAGTGTTTATAGTATGGGGTTGGCAACCATTCCATTGAAATAGGACCAGAACTTCACTGTGCCGTGCAGATGTCAGCAAAACAAAGCACTCTCCTTCCAAATTCGGCAGCACACCATTTTACAAAAGTGGTAGCAGTTGCCTTCTGCCAAACTTTTCTGCAATGGTCAAGATAGAAAATATGACTAAAGAGTCACTGAAATATGATTTACTTCCCATGTGTGAGACTCACTGATTTCATAACAATCAGAACTATACCAACAGTGTATAGTTGTTAAGAGTATGATTGCTGGGGTCAGTCAGACATGGACTTATCTGTTTCACCATTTACTTTTAGGTTAGCCTTAGGTAAGTTACAGAATTCTCTGAGCTTCATCATCTGTAAATGGAGTCAGCAAAGTTTTCTATAAAGGGTCAGACAGCAAATATTTTAGGCTTTGTAGGATATAGGGTCTCTGTTACAACTATGCAACTCTATCTTGTAGAGCACAATCAGCCATAGAAAATACATAAACAAATGGATGTGGCTGTGTACTAATAAAATTTCACTTTTGGATGCTGCAATTTGAATTGCATATAATTTTCACATGGCACAAAATATTATTCTCCCTTTGATTTTGTTTCAGCCACTTAAAAATGTAACTGTACATGGACCATATAAAAACAAATGGCAGGACAGACCCGTGGGCCACAGTTTGCCAAATGTGCATCTATAAAATGGTCATAATAATATAGCTTCCTTATGGAGTTCTGATAAAGAGTAAGAGAGAATGCAGGTAAAAATCTTAGCATTATTTTGGCCTTTACAATTTATATTTAGATAAGTGTGGTTTTTACAAACTAGTCATCCTAGAAGCCAATATATGTTTCTCAATAATTTTGTTATTGGGAACAGTTTTGTGTACCTTTTTGGGAGTGGCTTAATGGGCTGGATTAGACCCTACTTCTCGCTGAGAACTTGGCAGCATGAGCCAGCAACAAAAAGAAGCATGAATGTACCAGGGGAAATCAAATGACTTAGCTTTGTAGCCAGCCTCTCAGTGCCATAGAACTTGGGTAATTCAAGGTTTCAGACATGCCAACCACAACGCTGAAGAAAATCCAATTCAGTGGGTTGAACAAGGCAGCTGGGGTCACTCACATCAAGAGATGTTTAAGTCACTAAGTCATCAATACAATGTATCCTCCCGATGAATATGTTCAGAATTAGTCAAGTGAGCAGAGATTTACAGCACGGATTTAATCTAGTGGGGATCTGACATGCTAAGCATGCTAAGCTCAGAAATGCTAAATCAAATGTAGGGAGCAGAGATTGATATCAGCTGTGGCTTGGTACATATTTGAATTTCCAGTGCTCAACAAGGCACCCTGCCTGCCAAATTTATAGCACTAAAACTTATTCCACTGGTGGAGAATATTAGCCTTGATTATTCAGGATAGTCAGGAGAGATGGTAAAGATTTAACATTAAACATGTACACACCAAGCACTACACTGTCATCTGTACATATATTTCATTTAATCTCTACTCAACAGTCCACAGTTTGTTTTACTGCAACTTTATAAAAAGTAGTAAGTGATACAGCCGGACATGGTCTATCTGGATTCAGGCCCATTTTCTTTATAGTATTAGGAGAGAGAAAATTTTTTCCTTAATATCCCTGTTGTCTCTTGCTTAACCTAACAGAAAGTTGGCTAGCAGGACTAAACTGGCTCAACAGAAGAACCCCAAGGTCTCTAGGATGAAGGCATTTTCAGTGTTCACACTCACCTGGATCTCTGCTTTTTCTAACAAGCCATTTCCCTGGCTAGGAAATTTCCACTGTTGCATAGTCCATGGGTGTTACTTGTCATTTCCTGACTTCACTATAAATATGTAAAGTATTACAGCCAGAGGTAGCATTACCAGGAAGCTAATAGAGCATGACGAGGAGCCTTCTCCATAGAGCACGTGGAGAAGCGCTGGGAGCGTGGCATAATGCCCAGCTTGGGTATCCAATGATAGAGGCCCTGGGGCAGAAGACAGGCCAATAGGCTGCCACCCTTACCTCCAATAGTTAGATCTGTGCCCAGTAGACTTCATCATTCATCTGGACCCATCTTTGGCCTAACGAAGAAGGATCTGATTCAGAGTCTGCTCCATTGCTTCCTTCCCAGAGTTACTATGACCAGGCTTCACAGCTATCTCATGCTCTGCACACCAATGGCCTGGTGAGTGCTGACATGGTTCAGGGAGCACATGGTCAATCTGGACCAGTTGCTGTTGTTATAATTCTCTGATGACTTGCTCTCGGCAAGAAGCACTGTCTCAATTGATGTGGCATTGTAAGTAAAGAAATGTAAAACAGAAAGACACTTGTGAGTCAATAATTTTTAAAAGCACACTCCACTGTCCATCAAGCATGCTCCAAGAGAGATTAACTATTCAAAAATTATGGAAATTTTTAGAAGATTATCTTACAAAGTTGTTGTCATGGGAAAAGGCAGTCAGAGAGTATGCATCAAAAATTGTAGGAAATAAAGTATTAGATAAATATGTCAAGTTGCTAATTATAATACTAATATGTTATTTTTATTCATTTGGTGATACTTGTGGTACTTGGTTTAATTTTTTTTAATTTGCTGAGATTTCTTTTCTCACTCCTAATAAATATACATTTTCATCCCTTATTTTAATTCATATTTTATAATCTTTTCCTTAAAAAGCAGGTCCCCAAATTGAATATACTTCAGGTACTACAAAACTTGAACCAGCCTGAGTCCAAGATTGGGGTTTCTTTTTTGGCATGCAATGGCAAAAATTCAATGCCCAGTTCAATCCTGCTTCTCTGATAAATAGAAAACTTGAGGAGTGGGGGTCATATCTCCTTTATTGCAAACTCTTTGCTTGTTATTTTTCCACAATAAGTCTTTTCCACTCTGTGTGAGTAAAGGTATATCTGTGTCACTAATCCATGTATTCTCTGCCTTGGTCAGAAATGCCTTAGAAATGGGCAACGTCAAGCTTGTATATGGAGAACATTTTACTGGCTATGGCTATAGGTATGAGATCTCTCAATATCTCATTTAAATTTTATTATATGGGATAATAGTTCCCATACCACAGAGTTGTGTTGAGCATTAAAATTATGCAAATAAAGGGCTTAGGATAATTTCTGGCTCACAGGAAATTTTCAGCAAAATGTTAGCTAATATTATGTTTATGAATATCATTTTTATTGAACAGATCTGTGAAGGCAGGAACAGATTTGTTATTCTTTTAATATTTACAATGTTGATTAAAATCTTCATCATAAGGATAATTTTATGGAAGATAACAATAAGAAAAACAATAAAAATAATTTGGAACTGTGTTTGATGAAAGAGGAATGTGTGGTACTAAAGTGGTCCATCAACTGGCTCTGAAGGCAATGCCACCTGTCAACAAAGAGGGCATGATATGCATTTGATACAGTAACAACTTCAGGAAGTATTTATCCTTCCAAGGTGACTACTTTGACAAGATTCTACAAACACACACCCATACACGGATGCCTAAGTTTCATTGTGTCAATAAGTAAATCAGACTTATAACTAATTCTACTTGGTTCTGCTCAGTTCCCTTGATTGGAAGGCAGGAGGGGTTAGTATTCATTCTGCCAGGCACATCTAGTGCATAAAAGAACACAATAAAGACTGGCAGCCTGACAAGTATCTCGTGAGAATAAATGCAAGTAATTTTGAGTTCCTGGGAAGAAAACTACTTTATAAATTCAAGGAAGCTTTATATCTAACTTCCTTCCTAACGTTTTGTCAAAATTGAGCTTGAAATATAAAAGAACAAAGAAGCCTAGTTTCACACTATATACAGAGGAAGTCATATTCAATTATATTTTGTTTAAAATTATGTGTCTGAATTCATAGTTAATGATAAAAAGAAAAACAAATTTCACATAATCAGGTAAAATATCCATAGTGGCATTAATATAAAAAAAATCTTAGTACTACTGATCATGTGTTTATCATTTGTTTCAATGATTTCTTTCTTTAGTACACAACTAGTAGCCAAAAGTGTATCTCAGTAGCTTAAATTAACATATCTATCTTATTTAGAAGTTACAATCTTTTAGCAGTTACATCTTTTGCCGCATATTTTCTCCAGTAAATTAGAAAATGTATAGAGACATAGCTTTTATATTTTTAATGACATAAATATACATATACAAAAAGCAAACAAAAAATAGTTTTCCAGCACTGGAGTACATTGAAAACATTCCACTTATTGGGCATTTTCACGTTTATTTTTATAAAAAGACAGAGATAATTGTTTCTTTAAAATATGAAATAATTTAAAATTATATTACACCATTTAAAATATTTTCTATAATTTCTTCCTGTACATAGTTTGCATTTAATATTCATAATTATGTCTCTAAAAATCAATCAGGGAAACTATCCCACCTAAGGTAATTTTCTAAATTTAATAAATCTGCAGTTCTCAAACTGTGGTATAACTCAAAAGAGAGAGATTTCCAGGTGATTCTCATGCAACTACATTTTGAGAAACTTTTGTACTAACTATGGTAACTGCCAGATTTGAGCAGAGACCCACTATGGTTTCTTCTTTTCTCTCATATTTTGTTTGACAGTAAAGTATATCTACTTTTCCCACATAGATTGACATCCACATTATGTCAGTTATTTTATTGACATTATTGCAATGTTCCAGTGCTGGAAGAGAATTAAACAAAGAAGGCACAATCTTCTAAGAGATAGATGACTGAAAATTATTTCAACGTATTATGTTAAAACCCTCTTTCACATAAAATGTGTTCCACAACAGTTGGCAGTTATCTTCAAAACCACATCTATGAAAGAATAAAAGGAAATCAAAATAATTTTGGTAAAAATAATTGTATATTGGCATAAGTAGGAGATGCACTGAGCAGCATGATATATGTAGGGGAATGTTTTGAACCCTTCTCTTCTACCACAGTTAAAAGTAAAGATCCTGTCAAAACAGTTACTACAAGCTTAAGTCTGTGACAAATGCATTCCCTGGGAAGCTCAGAAAAGCGTATTTTCTCTCAGTGATGCCAACAGGCTGCTCTTAGTGGGCTCAGGTTGACCCCGAGCCCAAGGAAGAATCCCCAACCCTACAAACTAACATGAGGCAGGAGGCCTCAATTTCCCTACTAGGCTCAGCACTTGCCTAACTGACACTTGATGCTTCCCAAGCACTATGTCCTGTCTCCTATACAGAAATCACTGCCAGGAGTCATAAAACAAGACAAATCAACAAGCTGGCCAGCATATGTATCATCTTAAATAATTTTCTATAATAGGATTTGAGTTGGTGGGCTGTAGTTTTGAAATCAGGCCCCTTGAAGATGGATCTGCTTAAATCTCACTTCCTCCTTGACCTTTCCACATGCTGCAATTTTATTCCTGGGCATTGGCTAAGCCAGAGTTGGCTGTCAGCTTTATAGTTGAGTTTGTCAAGCTTTTAGCCTTTGAGTCTTACTGAGATTCCAGCAAACCTGAGCTATAGCTACCTGAGTTAAACATGTATACCATATTGATCATTTAAAGATGATCAGAGTGATCGTGGCAAATACCTGGCCTTTCCATCTTCACTCTTCCTCTGAAGCCTGTGAAAAAGACTGAAAATGGATCTCAAAGCTCTTTCTGAGCCTGAAGTAGCCTGACAGCTCTTCTTAAAAAATAGGTACAGCAAACTACTACCAACTGATTAGAAGAGGGAACAATCTTAAAAACCTTTTTCCACATGAAAAAACTTTTATCCAAAAGAGTTCTTTAAGGAGCTTGTAGACCCTTCTTATACAGTCTTGAAAAATGCCATAAAAAATTAGGGAAGATGGAAAGGGACATGGGAACAGGTTTTCAATAAAAGTGATACAATTTAAGGCACTGCAATGAATAAAAGACCCTCAGCACAAATCAGAACATCAGTCCTCTTTTAAGAAAATTAACAGTGATTCCCTTCTCTGAGATTGAGCTTTATTTGATTTTTTGAGAACATAAAGAGGGGGTAAATGCTAGGAAAATTAGAGATATAGACTGACCAAGGAGGAATATCCTTTCCTTTGGTTCCCTATTAAATGTGATGCTAAGCAATATAAATCTATCACTAGTATTCCTTCCAGTTTCAATCTCATTTGGGATTTGTTACTTGCCCTGTCAATTCTGAGCCTGAGGCTTATGGTGCTCTTGCAATAATTGGGGGTGAAACACACCGAAGTGCTTGGATTTTGCAGCTGCTTGGTTACAAGGTGTGACCTGTCAGGCCAGTGGGATTCCTTTCTGAAGTATCACTTTTTCCATTATCTTCATTTGGTAGATTTTGTGGATTTTTGGTGATTTTCAATTATAACTTCCTTAATTTATATTACTGAGAATCAATTTACTTTCTAATGCTAATAAAAATATAATAAACTAAGCAAGCAGTTTTTAAAAACAAAGAGAGATTACAAGAGTTGAACTGCAGACTTGCATAATTTCATTCCTTGTTTTATATCCTGCCTATGTCTTAGAAGGAGTATTAAAGACTTCTTATTTGCTTAAATCCAAAACCCAGTTTGTAATTCCTTTGCATTCTATAAGAAGGGAAAATCATTATATGACAGAGGTCTCAGGGCCCCATCAAGACCTTTATGAGGATCTCCCTTAACAAATATCTCTTCTCATAGCTCTGTATCCTTTCAGGTCCCCTGTATGCTTATTTTGCTTCCTTCTAACTCTTAATAACTTCTGTTTTAAACTAAGTCCTGAGGCTGGTATAGAAGCTCTCCATGTCATACTAGCTTATGGTGAAGTTTAGAATATCAAGTCTTTAGGGGCCAGGCAGGTAAACTGAGCCATTGAGGGACACCAGGTATATCTTAACTGTGAGTTGTGAGCAATGTGGTCAACTGGAGAGAGAACATCTTATCAAATGGTGCATTAAAAAAATAAATAAATAAATATATAAATCTGTGGCTGAAATTTGGCTTGAGCTTCCCCCAGATTGCCACCTCCAGTAGTAGTTAAAACAGTAAATTTATTCAGATTCTGTAAGTTGGCTTTTGAGTTTTAGTTCCCCCAGTTATTAGCTATGAGACTTCAGCTATGAACAAATCCCTTATTTCCCTGAATTTCAGGGAAACAATTTTATTTGGCACAGCTGCCTCTCTGTTTGTACATTAATTTTGTGAAAGCACATCATGAACTACAAAGCCTATAAAGGTAAAATATCATACTGTCAACAACCACATATCAGGTGTTTATTATCCATAAATTAGTACAATTAACAATGCTATCATAAAAACAAAAAAATGTAAAAGATATGGTTGTTATTCTTAGGGAGATAACCTTGAAGAAATAAAACTACTAAAACTACTATACAGAAATGATCTACAAAAATACAAAAAAAAATCATTATTATAAATGTAACTGGTATGCTTCATCTGCCCATTGGGATAAAAACCAAATATATTTATTTTCATACTTTTATTTTCAAATGACAAGAGCTCCAAGTAGAAATATTTCTTACTTCAGAATTAGGCTCAGTTCTTATAGAGCAGCTCTTGTATTCATCCCTACAGCGTCTAATCCTACGGCACACCCACCCATGCCGTGTAAAATGGCTCCACAGGAGGGCCAGGCCTCCTCAATGGAGATTCTGGGTCATGGGCCAGATCCTCCGCTCAAAACACAGTTTCTTCTTAGGGAAACCATGCTCTCATTTCACTGGGGCAACATCTAGTCTCTCTAATCAGTTCTAAAGATTCAAACCTTAAAAAGGAAGGAATGTATGCTTTACTCCTAATCCTTTCAGTTCTCTTGTTCATCTGTAAGTAAATTCCTGGATACAAAAATGTACAGGAGGCGCTGCACTAATCGTACACCACACCGAACACAAGCACCTAAGCCAAAGGTCTTTGCCACGACGAAAATATATCATCCCCCCCAGTCATTTGCTTGCTTTATATTGGAGTAATAACTTGGAATGGATTTTGGTGACACTTCCTAAACTTAGGACTTAATTATCTCCACCACAAGAGAGAGAAACATTCAAAGGACTTTTTTCTTAGATAAGAATAAATGAAATTTTTTATTCTTATTTACACCAATAATGATAAAGTACTGAGAAATTCAAGATAGGGAAGTGGTTAATGCAGGATAAAAATTACCAGAAAAATAATCTTGGAGGAAGTTGGACATACAGACCAGCAGATGGCTAGCTGGTTTGCTAAAAAATATTTTAGGCATTATAACAAACCCAGCCTTCGTTTGGAATTTTGCAGCATTTCTCTGAATTCAGTATCATAAAGATTAAGGCATATATGGCATAGGGAAAAATAAAAACAAAAACAAAACAATGTCTTGGGAGAATAATGTAGCATTACCTTACATAATATGATTACCTTATATATTTAATGATTGCATTCACGTGAATTTCAGAGACCACCTATTTGGGACGCCAGTTTTGCTTGAATTGAACTTAGATCTAAGATTTTTTTATATTGAATCTTCATTTCCCTGGGAATAGCAGTAATGTAAAATGATGCTTTAATACAATCTGGGTTTGACTTAATAATAGCACTTAGATTTATTTATAGAAAATTTTAAACATGGGCCCTCCATTTGGAAAAGCAGTGGTGTTTACACAGGAGGACACAAGTCTGTAATTTGGGATTGGCTTTGAATAATCTTCACATGTCAAAACCACTCATTCTGCTATCATGAGTCTGAATGGACAGTGCCAAAAATCACTGTCCCTAAAAAAATGGCATTTTCTCTCAGTATGGTGCCACAAAGTCATGCTGAGGTAATGGTTTAGAACTGATTTTGTTAACAGGGCTGCCTCTGGAATTAGTTCCTGCAAGTCTGCCTGTAGATGATGCAACATCATGCAGCATATATATACATTTTAAATGTGGGAATAAACTAGAATAAATTGCCATGTAATTTTTTTGTTTTTGTTTTTTTTTGTTTTTTCCAACCCTATATTTGTTTGTTTTTTAAATTATTTTCTTATTTCAGAGTTTTACGGGGATACACATGTTTTGGTTACATAATTTGCTTTTGTACAGTATGAGTCAGTTATAAGTGTGCCCTTCACTCAGTTAGTGTGGATTGTACCCATTAGGTGTGAATTTACCCATCCCCTTCTCCCCGCCCCACCTGCTTGATTTCCCTTGAGTTTCCCCTCTCCATAGGCCTATTTTTTTTTTTTTTAGTTTTGTATTATTTTATTTTTTTAACTCACAGGTCTTTTTTAATAGCAAATTGTTGCCTTTTAAAAAAAATTCAGAATATTATGGGGGTACAAACATTTTGGTTACATATATTGCCTTTGTACCGCCCAAGTCAGAGCTATAAGTGTGCCCATCCCCCAGACAGTGTGCTCTGCACCCATTAGGTGTGAATTTACCCATCCCCTACGTCCCCTCCCACCTGCCTGACACCTGATGAATATTACTTCCATTTGTGCACATAAGTATTGACCAGTACTCACCAACTTGATGGTGAGTACAAGTGGTGCTGGTTTTTCCACTCTTATGACACTTCACTTAGAAGAATGGGCTCTAGCTCCACCTGGTATAATACCAGAGGTATTAATTCACCATTTTTTTATGGCTGGGTAATACTCCATTGTATACATATAAAACATTTTATTAATCTACTCATGTATTGATGACACTTGGGTTGCTTCCACATCTTTGCAATTGTGAATTGTGCTGCTATAAGCATTCTAGTGCAGATGTTTTTATTATAGAATGTCTTTTTTTCTTTTGGGTAAATACCCAGTAGTGGGATTGCTGGATAAAATGGTAGTTCTCCTTTTAGTTATTTGAGGTATCGCCATATTACTTTCCATAGAGGTTGTACTAATTTGAGTCCCACCAGCAGTGTATGAGTGTTCCTATCTCTCTACATCCACACCAACATTTGCTGTTTTGGGACTTTTTGATATAAGCCAATCTCATTGAAATTAAGTGATATCTCATTGTGGTTTTGATTTGCATTTCCCTGATGATTAGAAATGTTGAGCAATTTTATGTGTTTCTTGGCCTTTATTCTGTCTTATTTTGAAAAGTTTCTGTTCATGTCCTTTGAGTTTTACTGCTATATGTGCACATAAGTGTTGATCTAGTAGTTCCAATTTAGTATTGAGTACATGTGGTGTTTGTTTTTCCACTCTTGCGATACTTCACTAAGAAGAATGGTCTCCAGTTCCATCCAAGTTGTTAAAAAAGATACTAGATCACCATTTTTTTTTTAATGGCTGAGTAGTGCTCCATGGTATACATATGCCACATTTTATTAATCCACTCTTGTATTGGTGGGCACTTGGGTTGTTTCCAAATCTTTGCAATAGCCATGTAATTTAATATAGAGTTCTAAATAATATTAATATATACTGATACTAAATCAAAAGCATCTTTAACATAAAAATCTCCCTAGATATAATTCATAATGCATACCAGAACACTACATATTATATGGTTTGCCAAAGGAATAGGGGCTTGAAAGGGCCCCAAAATATTAATAGTTCATTGCTCCCAGATTTCTCATTGTTTTCAAAATTAAATATTTACTTTGATGACTAAATCTATAACCCATTCAGTGAATAAGTACTGCTTAGTACATCTCAAATATTTAATTGATACCTTATTCAGTGCATCTTACTGAGAATTTCCAAGATCACCAAAATCACCATATTTATTATGTATTTTTCCTTCTTATATTTGAATAAAGACTTTGAAAAGAAAGAAAGGAAATTGGCTTTCTCGCTTTGTGCTATTATTTTCTGTGTTGAAACAGTTACTACAGCTTCCAAGCGAGGTTTCTCTAGCAAAACACCACAATATTAAATTAAGGAAGCAATTTTAAGGGTCACTAAGTATATTATCCAACATGACATTTCTGCCACTTCCCAACAATCATGAATCTTCTCTTCTTTCATTGCCTCCAGTGAACCAGGGTGGAGGCAGTTGCTTAATTCTACTTTCCCTGCATTAGATGAAGTAGTTTATCACCTCTCCCATACTATATGATTGGAGAGGTGCTGAAAAATATTTTCCAATCTGTCATTACTGTCTGACCCCATAAGCCATTATTGCGCATTAACCCTACCCTAAATCAAGCCCTTTTCTATAAGAAAATTTCCAACCAATTAATAAGATGCCTCTAAACAATGACATACTAATCCAGTGCCTTTTGATAATTGAGAGGGTTATGAGAGACGTTCAGAGTCAACAGATAGTCTCCTTGAAGACATAAATAGGTATGGCATCATAACTAGACAAGAAGGGGTACTGTGAGTTGAACTGCATCCCCTCAAAAAGATATGTTAAAGTCCCACCCTGTAATATCTCAGAATGTGACCTTATTTTGAAATGAGGTCATGTTAAATCAGAGATAATCAAGTTAAAATGAAATCATTAGAGTGGGCGTTAATCCAATATGACCAGTGTGCTTACAAAAAGGAGAAATTGGACACAGAGACAGACATGCACAAAAGGAAGATGATGTGAAGACACAGGGAGAACATCATGTGAAGATGGAGGCAGAGATTCTTCTTGTGCTGTCACAAGCCAAAGAACATCAAGGACCCACTGCCACCAGCAGAAGCTAGGAAGAGGCAAGGAAGGGTTTTTCCCTACAGCCTTCACAAGGAGCATAGACATGCTGAGACCTTGATTTTGGAATTCTAATCTCCAGAACTGTCATACAATAAATTTCTGTTATTTTAAGTCACCCAGTTATTGATATTTTGTTATAGCAGTCCTAGGAAACTAATATAAGGGGAAAAATTACCAGACATGAAATAAAAGGAAAGGATGCTGAGGAAAAAAGTAAAATATTTTTCAGAGGATTAATTTTTAAAATAGCTTCCCTTATTTCTTGTTAGTATATTACCTCCTCATTGCAGATGCTTTAGGAAATACATAAAAATATTTTAAAATTTAAAATAAACTTGTCAACTCCAGAAAACCTTCCTTGATATTTTCACAAATTTCCTTTTAGTTTTTTGTTTATTAATATATACTTAAAAAGCTAAAAACAAATTGTATACATAATTATATTTTATTTGTAACATAATGTATTGTAAACATTTCCCCACAAGATAAGTTTTTGTAAACATCAATGTTAATGCCTACATTATAGTCTATAATGTGATTGAACTATAATGCACTTAACTGTTCTTCACTCATCAGACACTGTTTTTTTTCCATTATAAATTTTCTATAAAACAATAGCCTTATTTGAATGTATTTTAAACATCTAGACATACATTATGGTCAAATGGGTAAAAACTTTAGGATATTTGAAATGAATTGGCAAATAATTGAATTCCAGTACTCACAAGTAGTATATAATAATGTTTATTTTACCACACACTTGCTAGCATTATTCTCATTCAAATTCATTTTTTTTGTGTGAATTTGGCAAATGCAAAACAGTTTCTTAGTTCTCAAATTTATATATTGTTTACTACTGAGGTTATATGTCTATGTTTATTCATGTTTACATTTGTCATTTAAATTACCAATTAATAACTTTTTTATATTTATCTATTGCAACTTTAATATTTTTCTTATGGATTTGTATGAACTCTTTTTGTTTGTGTTTATTCCAATGTCTCCCTTGTATTACTTTTCTTTTTGAGACAGATTCTAACTTTGTCACCCAGGCTATAGTGCAGTGGCATTATCATAGTTCCCTGCAAACTCAAACTCCTGGGCTCAAGTGATGCTCCTGCTTTAGCCTCTCAAGAAGCTGAGACTACAGGCATGCACCACTAAACCAGGCTAATTTTTATATATTTTCTTTTGTAGAGACATGGTCTTGCTCTTGCTCAGGATGGTCTCAAACTCCTGACCTCAAGCAATCTTCCCACATCACCCTCCATAAGTGCTAGGATTACAGGCATGAGCCACTGTGCCTGGCTTCCCTTTTATTACTTTTTAAAATCTTATTCAATTATTTATTTTTTATGTAGAGCAGCTTTATGTTTTTAAAAATGTCAAATTTAAAGATGATTCTATTTTTAACTTCTTCAGATGGTTTTAAACTTAGAAAGTTGTATAAGGATGACATTAAGATGGTTGAATGAGTACACACTCTAGACAACTCTCCCTTATCAAGTGCTTAAGCCTATATTTTTAAAAACCTATAACAGACATAGTTACAAAAGTCATCCAGAACCCACCAGTGTAGAAATACCTAAAAGTTAAAGCTCACAGTTCTAATAAAAAAATAGCACAAGAGGGGAAAAAAATAACAAGATGGAAAAAACAATATCCCATATATCAACACTAACACTGAACATGAACAGTCTGAATGCTCCATTTAAAAGACATAGACTGGTTGAATGGATGAAAAAACACACCCAAAGTATATGCTGTCTCCAAGAAACACATCTAACTCACAAGGCCTTGCACAGACTCAAGGTAATGGGATGAAAAAAAAATCCCATGAAAATGGACACCAAAAGTGAGCAGGTGTAGCCATTTTCATATCAGATAAAATAGACTTTAAATCAACAATGTTGACAAAAATGTATGGTCATTATATAATGTTAAAGGGAGCAATTCAACAAGAAGACGTAGTAATCCTAAATATATATCCACCTCACACAGGAGCCCCCCGATTCATAAATTCTACTAGACCTAAGCAAAGAAATAAACAATAGCATCATAATTGCCAGGGACTTCAACACCCCATTGACAGAACTGGACAAATCATCAAAGCAGAAAGTCAATAAAGAAACACTGGACTTAAATGGGACTCTAGAATAAATGGACCTAACAGACATTTACAAAAAATTCTACCTAAAAACTATTAAATGTACATTCTTCTCATCAGCACATGGGGTATTTTCCAAGATTGATCATATCTTAGGCAAGAAAACAAGTATCAGCAAATTAAAAAAAATCAAACTAATAAAATGTATCTTCTCACACCACAGTGGAATAAAACTAGAAATCAATGCCAAGAGAAACACTCAAATCTACACAAAGCCATGTAAATTAAAGAGCCCACAGCTGAATGTCCTTGGGACAATGATGAAATTAAAATGGAAATCAAAAGATTCCTCAAACTGAATGACAAAGGGCACGTAAGCTTTCAAAATCTATGGGATACAGCAAAAGCAGTTTAAAGGAAAAATTAATAGCCTTAAATGCCTACATGAAAAAGACACAAAGATCACACATTAATACCTAATATTATATCCCAAGGAACTAGAAAAAGAAGAGCAAACAAACCCAAAGTCAGCAGAAGAAAAGAAATAACAAAACTCAGAGCAGAACTAAGGGAAATGGAAACAACAACAACAACAAAAATATAAAGGGTCAATGAAACAAAAAGCTGGTTTTTTTCAATAGACAAAAAAATTGATACACCACTAGTCAGATTAAACAGAAATGGGAGGGAAAGGATTCAAATAAGCTCAATCAGAAATGAAAAAAAGAGACATTACAACTGATACCACAGAAATACAAAATATCATCCATGAATATATGAAAACATCTACATACACAAACTAGAAAATGTAGAGGAAATGGATAAAGTCTTGGAAACACACATCCCGAGCCAGAATCAGAAAGAAATAGAAGTCAGTAATGAGAAGAGACCAGCAATGAGCAGTGACATTGAAGCAGTAATAAAAAATCTTCCAGCAACAACAACAACAACAAAAATCCCTGAACAAGATGGATTTACAGGCAAATTCTACCAAACCCACAAAGAAGAACTGTTTCCTACCCTACAGAAATTATTCCATAATATTCAGAATGAGGGAATCCTTTCTAACTCATTCTATGTAGCCAGTATCAGCTTGATACCAAAGCCAGGAAAGGGCACAATAAAAAAAGAAAACTATAGACAAATATCCCTTATGAGCATAGGTACAAAAATACTCAACAAAATACTAGCAAACCAAATTCAACAGCACATCAAAAAAATAATTCACTATGAATAAGCAGGCTTCATCCCATTGATGCAAGGATGGTTCAACATACATAAATCAATAAATGTGATTCACCACATAAACAGAAGCAAAAACAAAGACCATTATGATCATCTCAATAGATGCAGAAAAAGCATTAGACAAAAATCCAGCACCCTTTCATGATAAAAACCCTCAAGAAACTAGTCAAAGAAGGAACGTATCTCAAATTATAAAAGCCATATATGGCAAACCCACAGCCAACATCATGCTGAATGGGGAAAAGTTGAAAACATTCCCCCAAGAAATAGAACAAGACAAGGGGGTTCACTGTCACCACTTTTATTCAACATAATGCTGGAAGACCTAGCCAGAGCAATCAAGCAAGAGAAAAAAATAAAGGGAATCCAAATAGGGAATGAGGAGGCCAAACTGTCACTTTTCACTGATGATATGATTTTGTATCTAGAAAACCCCAAAGACTCCACCAAGACACTCCTAAAGTTGGTAAATAAATTCACCAAAGTCTCAGGTTACAAAATCAATGTACACAAATCAGTAGCATTTCTATATACTAACAACAGTCAAGCTGAGACTCAAATCAAAGACCCAATACCATTCACAATAACTACAAAGAAAAAAAAAATACCTAGAAATATACTTAACCACTAACATAAAAGATCTCTACAAAAAGAACTATGAAACATGGAGGAAAGAAATCATGGATGACACAAACACACAGAAATACATATCATGATCATGGATCAGTAGAATCAACATTGCTAAAATGTCCATACTACCCAAAGTGATTTACAGATTCAATGCAATCCCCATCAAAATACCAATATCGTATTTCACAGATCTCAGAAAAATAATTCTACATTTCATCTGGAACCAGAAAAGACCCCACACAGCCAAAAGAACAAATCTGGAGGCATCATATTACCAGACTTCAAACTATACTACAAGGCTATAGTAACTAAAACAACATGATATTGGTACACAATAGAGACATAGACCAATGGAACAGAATAGAGAACCCAGATATAAAACCATCTACCTATAGACATCTTATCTTTGACAAAGCAGACAACTACACACACTGGGGAATAGAAGCCATATTCAATAAATGATGCTGGGTAACTGGATAGTCACATGCAGAAGAATGAAACAAGAATCCTATCTCTCACCACTCACAAAAATTAATTCAAGATGCATAAAAGACTTAAATGTAAGGCATGAAACTATAAAAATTCTAGAAGAAAATATAGGAATAACTCTTCTAGAAATTGGTCTAGCTAAATAATTTATGACTAAGACCCCAATGGCAATTACAGCAACAACAAAAATAAATAAATGGGAATTGATTAAGCTAAAAAGCTTCTGCACAGCTAAGAAAATAATCAACAGAGCAAACAGACAACCTGTAGAATGGGAGAAAATATTTACAAATTATACATACAATAAAGGGCTAATATCCCGAATCTAAAAAATCTCAAGCAAATCAGCAAGAAAAAAACAATCAACCCCACTAAAAAGTCAGCAAAGGACATGAACAGAAGCTTTTCAAAAGAAGATAGACAAATGGCCAATAAACATATGAAAAAATGTCCCATTTCACTAATCATCAGGGAAATACAAATTAAAACCACAATGAGGTATCACCTAACCTCTGTTAGAATAGCCTTTATTATTATAAAAAGTCCAAATACAATAGATGCTGGCATGGATGCTGAGAGAAAGGAACACTTATACACAGTTGGTGGGGCTGCAAATTAGTACAACCTCTATGGAAAACACTATGGAGATTCCTTGAAGAACTAAAAGTAGAGCTACCATTTGATCCAGCAATCCCACTACTAGGTATTTACCCAAAGGAAAAAAAAGTCATTTTATCAAAAAGACACTTGCACTCGAATGTTTATTGCAGTGCAATTCACAATTGCAAAGATGTGAAATGAAGCCAAGTTCCCATTAATTCATGAGTGGATTAAGAAAATATGGTAAATGTATACCATGGAGTACTACTCAACTATAAAAATGGATGGATTAATGCATTTTGCTACAATTTGAATGGAACTGGAGACCATTATCCTAAGTGAAGTATCTTAGGAATAGAAAAACAAACACCACATGTACTCTTTATTTAATTGTAAATAAGCAATGAGCACACGTTTGCATACAGGGAAGTAAAACTCAGTGGAAATAAAGCAGGGGAGAGGAGGAAAAAGGGAGGAGCAAAACCCCACCTAACAGGTACAATGAACACTATTTGGGTGATGGGCACACTTACAGTCATGACTCAAGCATTACAATAGCAATCCATGTAACCAAAAATATTTGTACCCCCTTAGTGTTATTAAATTTAAAAAAAATAAGGGAGTGATATAAAGTGCTTTAATTAGACAGGTAACACCTCATCTAATATAAAAAGAGCTGATAAACTTATGGAAAAGCATTAAAACTAGTTAAATCAGGATGATGGGTGCATGAATATTCATTATATTATTCACTGTCTGAAATATTTCAAAATTTTAAAAAGTTAATGACTGATGCAGAATAACAGGATCATAACTGATATTCACTTTTTCTTTTTTCAGCAATTTGCAAATATTCTATAGTTAACTTGAATTGTGTTCATTAAAAAGTATATCTTTCATCTTTTAAAAAATAAATATTAGTAACATCTGAAAAAAAACACAAAAAAATAGTAAATTCAATTCAATGGTGCATCAAAAAGAAAATTCACCATGATTCAGTGGGTTTCATCCCAGGGATGCAAGGATGGTACAACATATGCAAATCAATAAATGTGATCCACCACATAAACAAAAGCAAAAACAAAGACAATTATGATCATCTCAGTTGATGCAGAAAAAGCATTCAATAAAATCCTGCACCCTTTCATGAGAAGAACCCTCAACAAACTAAGGACAGGTGAATATACCTCAAAATTATAAAAGCCATATATGACAATCCCACAGCTACCATGATACTAAATGGGGAAAAGTTGAAAGCATTCCCCCTAAGAACTGGAACAAGACAAGGGTGCCCATTGTCACCACTTCTATTCAACACAGTACTAGAAGTCCCAGACACAGCAATCAGGCAAGAAAAAGAAATAAAGTGTATCCAAATTGGGAAAGAGGAGGTCAAACTATCCCTGTTTGCTGACTATATGATCTTGTATCTAGAAAACCCTTAAGACTCAACCAAAAGAGTCCTAGAATTGATTAATAAATTCAGCAACGTCTTAGGTTACAAAATCAATGTACACAAATCAGTAGCATTTCTATATACTAACAATAGTCAATTTGAAAGTCAAATCAAAAACTCAATACCATTCACAATAGCTACAAAGAAAATAAAATACTTAGGAATATACTTAACCAAGGAGGTTCAAGATTTCTACAAGGAGAACTACAAAATGCTGAGGAAAGAAATCATAGATGACACAAGCAAATGGCAAAATATACCATGCTCATGGATTGGTAGAATCAACATCATTAGAATGTCTTTACTGCCCAAAGTGATTTACAGATTCAATGCAATCCCCATCAAAACACCAATATCATATTTCACAGATCTAGAAAAAATAATTTTATGCTTCATTTGGCATCAAAATAGAGCCTGAATAGCCTAAGTAATCTTAAACAAAAAGAACAAAATCTGGAGGCATCACATTACCTGACTTAAAATTATACTACAAGGCTATAGTAACTGAAGCAGCATGGTACTGTTATAACATGAAAGTAGGGACATAGACCAATGGAACAGAATAGGAAACCTGGAAATAAAGCCATTTACCTACAACCAACTGATCTTCAACAAACCAGACAAAAACATACTCCAGAGAAAGGAAGCCCTATGCAATTAGTGGTGCTGGGAAAATCAGATAGCCACATGCAGAAGAATGAAATACGATCCTTATTTCTTGCCATATATAAAAATTAATTGAAGGTGGATAAAAGGCATGAAACCATAAAAATTCTAGAAGAAAATATAGGAAAAACTCTTCTAAACAGTGACTTAGGCAAAGAATTTATGACTAAGACCCCAAAGGAAAATATAGCAATAACAAAAATAAATAAATGGGACTTAATTAAATTAAAAGCTTCTGCACAGCAAATGAAATAATCAACAGAACAAATAGACAACCTAGAGAATTGGAGAAGATATTAGCAAACTCTACATCCCCAAAAGGACTAATATCCAGAATCTACAAATAACTCAAACAAATCAGCAAGAAAAAAACAAATAGCCCTATTAAAAAGTGGAAAAAGACATAAACAAATGTTTTTCCAAAGAAGATAGACAAGTGACCCACAAACATATGGAATAATGCTTGACATCACTAATCATCATGGAAATACAAATTAAAACCACAATAAGATACCACTTCACTCCTGTTCAGAATGGCCACTGTTAAAAAGTAAAAAAAAAAAAAAAAAAAAAGGTGCTGGCGTGGATTCAGAGAGAAAGGAATGCTTATATCCTATTGGTGGGACTGCAAATTAGTATAACCTCTATGGAAAACAGTATGCAGATTCCTCAAGAACTAAAAGAAGATCTATCATTTGATCCAGATTCAGCAATCCCACTACTGGGTATCTACCCAAAGGAAAAGAAGTCATTTTATGAAAAAGACACCTGCACTCTAGTGTTTACTGTAGCACAATTGACAACTGCAAAGATGTGAAATCAACATAAGTTCCCATCAATTCTTGAATGGATAAAGAAAATGTGGTGTGTATGTGTGTGTGTGTGTTTGTGTGTGTGTGTATAAAAAAATGGAGTACTACTCAGCCATAAAAAGAATGAAATAATGTCTTTTTCAGCACTTGGATGGAACTGGAGACCATCATTCTAAGTGAAGTATCTCAGGAATGGAAAACAAACACCACATGTACTCTTTAATAATTGGGAGCTAAACGATGGGCAGACACGGGGACACAGAGATGTAAAAGACAGTGGAAACCAAGAAGAGGGGAGGTTAAGAGGGGGTGAGGAGTAGAACCTTACCTATCAGGTACAATGAGCATGATTCTGGTGATAGGCACATGAAAAACCCCAACATAAGCATTATAAAAGGTGTCCATATAACAAAAATATCTGTACCCCCTTAATATTTTGAAATTAATAAAACTAATCATCGGAAGGTGGCATACAATGGAATCAGATTACAGAAGAGAGAGTCACAGCTCAAAAGCTATATACAAGAAAACTCCTGATGGAAAAAGTTATATGATGTGTAGTGAGGTGTAGGGAGTCATTCTAAACTTGGATTTGATGCTTATGTTAAAGAGGAAGGGATTGTGAGTCATTTAACAGAGTCTCCACAGGTGTGGCTACCCCAGAAGGCCCCAAACCCTTTCCTCTTTCTTCTAGCTTAGGGTCAAATAGAGTCCTTCTTCATGGTCAGGTGGGAGCTGTAAGATGGGTCATGTGGACCAAAGAGGCCTGGCAATGTGATGGAGAGCTGGGACACCCAGGAGGAAATGGAAAGTGCTGTGACCAGAAAATTGGTTTCTGATCAAGTCCTTCCTACAGTACCCTGCTCCTCACCAGTTTTCCCAGTAAGTTAAGTACACAAAAAAAATCTTCAGGCATGTGAGAAAAACAACTCCATGAAAAAGAGGCATGAATGTCAAGAAATGGAACTAACAGTTAATGAAACAATATTAACAGAGAACAAAAAACAACTTCAAAATAGATAAAATTATTATCCTCAAACTGATGAAGAAATTTAGCCACCCCCCACCTTGAACACACACAGAAAGCTAACAGGAAAATCTGGAGGCACTAAAATTTATTAAAATACATAAAATGCAACAGATAGAATGAATATCAAAATGGACCCAGATGATGAGTGGACTAGTGATCAAATAAAAAATTCTTTCACATTCAACCATAAAGAATAGAGAAGTGAAATGTATGAAAATAGAAGTTAGGAAACAAGGAGGACAGATCTAGAAGTTCTGACAACTGTCTAAAGAAATGTCAGCACAAACAGAACACTCAAAATAGAAAGGAGGAAATATTTATAATATTTACTCAGGGAATTGAAGAAAGACATGAATTAATCCTGTGAACTGGATGCTTACAAGGTGAAAAAATATGAAACAAAGAAAAATTCACACCTAGACATACTGGTAGCATTTTAGAAAACCTAGGATAAAGTGAAAAGTACTATGAGCTTCAACATAAAAAAAGTTAGAGACTCTAAAGCTGTAGTCCCCAACCCCTGGGCTGCAGACCAGTACTGGTCTGTGGCCTGTTAGGAATCAGGCCGCACACTGGGAGGTGAGCTGCAGGCCAGTGAGCAAAGCTTCATCTGTATTTACAGCCGCTTGCCATGGCTCGCATCACTGCCTGAGCTCCTGTCAGATCAGCAGTGGCATTAGATTCTCATAGGAGCACGAACCCTCCTGTAAACTGCACAAGCGAGGGATCTAGGTTGCATTCTCCTTATGAGAATCTAAGGCATGATGATCTGAGGTCGCACTGAGGTGATGATGCTGGAGCTGGGGAATGTCAGCAAATACAGAATATCATTAGCAAAGAGGTTTGACTGTACAGAGACCATAATAAATCAATTGCTTGAAGACTTATATCAAAATCCTATCAGTGAGTGGCAAGTGACAATTGTATAATTATTTCATTATATATTACAATGTAATAATAGAAATAAAGTGTGCAATAAATGTAATGTGCTTGAATCATCCTGAAACCTTCCGCACCCCCCACCCCAGGTCCATTGAAAAATTGTCTTCCATGAAACCAGTCCCTGGTGCCAAAAGGGTTGGGGACCACTGCTCTAAAGGACAGTCACATTGGAATTCTAGTTCACAACTCAGAATGCAATAGATCAGTACTTTTATGATCTGATCAAAAGTGATCTCAAGATTAGAATTTTCAAGACCCAGATGAATTATGTGTGAGGACAATATAAAACATTTTCAAACATCTAGGATTCCAAAAGCTTACTCAAAAAAAAAAAAATCCTAGCCGAAGAAATCCTATAGGATAGATTTTATCATCACAAAATGAATCCAAAAGGAAGATAAGGAAAAAAAGAAGCATAAATGAGTAAAAAAACTGTAAAAGTTATCGAATTAGACCAGAAAATTGAGATTAGTTCAGTTTGAAGATAGTCAAGAATGATTTTGTGAGAAAACATAGTAAGCATTCAGAAAAATTGATAGTGCCTCAATATATTCCAACAAGGGAAAGAATTGCATACACAAGAAGAGAGAGAAGGCAAATTTTGCTTAATTGGAAATGTAAATCGAAATAAAAAGATTTGTCTTTTTTTGCCTATCAAATTGGAAATATATAAGAAGTTTTATAATGTAGGGAAATTGGAAATCTCATATATTGATGAAAGCTGATAAAACTTTCTGGTTGACAAGCTATATTAAGATTGCTTAAAGTTTAATCTTTTGATCCAGTGTATTGATGTATTAATAGGATTATTTAGTTGCCAGCAACAGAAACAGGTGTGTGTGTGTGCATGTGTGTATCATTGATTCTCATTATTCATGGTAGTTACGTTCTATGAAGTCACTGTGAACACTGATTTAACAAATAATGACTGAATTACTGCTCCAGGGGGAAATTAGATTTCTGTGAGCCTGTGGTCACAACATTTTTGTCACCCAAAATGCTATTTGTGTTATCTAGGTTTGTTTGCCAAGTTTCTTGTAAAATAAACCAGTCTCATCACTATTGAAAACCTGCTCTTCCACATAGCCCTTTTTCTGTATGACAGTTGGCAAGTATTTTTTAATTGCCTTGCCTGCCAGTTTAACATTTTCTGTGCAGTATTGCCTTTGGAAACATTCAAGCCAGCCAGCACTAGTTGAGAAGGGTTTAACATCTTCCTGACTCTGGGTTATGTGATGACAAATGTTTTTGGCTTTCAGCCTCCCAACAATGCTGACCACTATGCTTTTTTTTTCAGTATGTTTTTTATAAATCCATAATCATCTCATGAATTCATACATTTAAACACTTTCCCATCTTTCCCATAGTTTCATCATACACTACAGATGTTACTTTAGCACTTTCCAAAGGAGTTTCCTGTACACATCACATCAGTGAATTTTCTGTTCCTTTTTCAAGATATATTGTTGATTCATAATGTAGAACTCATGGCTAACAGCACTGTAACTCATGCCTGAACATAGGTTATATAACACACTCATTTCTCTTAAGGAACATCACAGTCTTCTTGTGCTTAGAAACATAAGACAGTATTTTAGCTTAACACTTGGAGGCCATTTTAAACATCAAAATCACCCCCAAAAAAGCATAAAAATGAGAAAATATGGTATTAAATAGACTATGAAAGTGATACTCATTTATAGTATGAGAGCTGAAACAAGAAGGCAGTGTCACCTTTTCCACCTCATGTGGGAATGTACATGTAGGGTAACTCAAACTTTTCAAGGCTCTTCACATGCGTGCAAATGAGCACAAAAGCACGGTGAATATTGATTTTGGAGTTACAAATAAATGTTAGCAAGTAGGCAAATTCACAAATACAGAATCCATGAATAATGAAGATTGGCTTGGAGACTGTGTGTGTGTGTGTGTGTGTTTATAGAGAGAGACTTATGAGAAGGAATTAGAAGAATATGAATTAGCACTCATGGAATAAAAATATAGCTGAACAGTGAGGCCTAAGGAAGGTCATAAAACAGGGCACATGGAGATCTGGTTAGAAGGGAACCACAGACAGTCTCACCAGATGTCACATAAGCATGAGTAAGATTCATTGGTTTGCCACTTTTCTTAAGATTCAGATTCCAGGAAAGGAGCTTGATTGGTCTTGTTGGGTCATGTGACTCTTCTCAGGTCAAGAAAGGGCTGGGCACCTAGGCTGACATCTGAAGACTGCAGGCATGGGACAATTGAGTTGCTGTTGCTAAAATAAGACACCATGAATTTGAAGAAACAAAAAATAACATGTGCTTTGCACTCCCTAGATCTACTACTTTAAATTTATACTAAGGAAAGAATCATAAATTTAGAATGGTGTTTGTATGGAAAATACTTAAGTAATTTAAGGCTAATCCATCTGGTAGATATTTGCACCGAGATTTGAAAACAAATATCTAAGTGAATTTGTTTTCTGTTGCTGCATAAAACATTACCACATAGCAGCTTAAAACAGCATTTGTTAATTTTCTCACAGTTTCCGCGGGCCAGGAGTCCAGGGATGGCTTGACTGAATCCTCTTTTTAGGGCACCACAAGGCTGCAATCAAGGTGCTGGTTGAGCTGCATCCCATTCTCAGAGGTTCCAAGCTCATGTGGTTATCAGCAGAATTCTTTTTTTTTTTTTGTAATTATAGGATTGAAGTCCCAGTTTTCTTTCTGACTGTCACCAGGGTTTGCTTTCTGCTCCCAAAGGACACTTGTGGTTCCTTGTCATGTGGTCCTCTCCAAGGCCCTCTCTCAACATGGCAGCTTACTTCTTCAAGACCTACAGAAGAGTGTCTCTCTTCAGGGACTGCCAAGGACTTTTTTTTAAAGGACTCTCCTGATTACATTATGTCTATCCTGGATAATATCCCTTTTGATAAACTCAAGGGACTTTAATTATAGCTGAAAAATATCTGCACCTGTTGTATAAAGAAACATAGTGACATGCTAGTAACTCTGCCAAAATCTATTGGTTAGAATCAAGTCACAAGTTCTCCCCTTACTGAAGGGGAGAGGATAACACAAGGTGTGCACCAGGGGCTGGGGACAGTGGGGGCCGCTTAGAATTCTGTCCACAACTTTGAGGAATATTTAATTCTTTGAAAAAAATTTTCCATAGATAATATTTAATTTAGGAAGATTCAAAACAGCTTACAGGGTAGTAAAACAAGGTAACTATTAAAGGACAAAGTAGAAATAAACTAAATATAACTAATGGTCTTCCCTGAGTTGTGTAATTAAGAATAATTTTTATTTTCTCTTCCCAAATTATTTGTAATTTCCATATTTTCTACAGTAAGCAGATGATGCTTTTATAATCAGAAAATATGTATCTAGGTTAACGGCATGGATGTTGGAACCAACTAAGTTTTAATCCAAAACTTCAATTTATAAGCTTTATATTATGGTAAACTATCCACACTGAGCCTCAGGATTTTTTTGAAGCAAAGAATCTGACTTTATTTCTTATGTTTGACCGCTGTCAGCTTTCAATCCCTACCACCTCTTCTTCCCCTTCTACTTCATATCTAGAAAATGTGATAAGAGAACTGGAATGCTCCCTCCTTTGGCTGTGGTGGGAAGTTCAAACCATGTACCAGAACCCTCACCCTATGCTCACCTGCTAATCACAATAAAAGCCAAGCCAGACTCCTTTCCCTGCTCTTAGACCATTTGGGCCTGCTTGGGAGCCTGCTCTCTTCTCCTCAGAAAGCCTCTTTATGTGAGTAACATGTTCACACCCTCTGTGCATGTGTAGTATCATCATTCTCAACATCTGAACTAGATTTTGAGTGGGGAAGGTCCATCCCATCTCTTCAGGGTGACCACAATACTATCTGTGAAATGGAGATAGTAGTAGTATTGACACACCCAGTAATTGTAAGGAGTAAATTTATTAACATGTATAAAAGCACTTAAAATAGTACCTGCACATAGTAAATACCATATACGTGTTAACTGTGGATATTTATAAAAATTACTGGTGATTTCCCATCAAATTGGTACTAACTGATCAATACTTATGTGCACACATGGGAATAATATTCATCAGGGGTCGGACCTGTGGGAGGGTGTTGGAGGGGATGGGAAAACTCACACCTAATGGGTGCGGGGCGCACTGTCTGGGGGATATTCATGATTGTAGCTCTGACTTGGGCAGTGCATAGGCAATATATGTAACCAAAGTGTTTGTACCCCCATAATATTCTGAAATAAAAAAAATTATTGGTGATTTGATGGGATTTTAAAAATTTTTCTTATGCTGTAAACCATCATTGTTTTACAAAAGAAAATTTACATAACATTATATGTTATAGCAAAAATTTTAAAAGTCCTTTAGGAAAAAACACATGCTATTAATATATACTGTAAACTAATTTAGAGAGCAAATTGTGTTTTTGGTGGTTTCCTAAATTAAAGAAAATGGGCTATATTTTTATGATTTGAATTTTTGATTGTTTTTAGTGTTTAAATAACATTATATAATTATATATTAAACACATTTATTTAAAATTTAAAGTTATAGCATGCTTTTATTATACAATCATTTTTCCTTACTTTATTGAGAAGGAAATAAAATGTTTAGAAATAGGTTAGTACCAAGAATTTGTTCTTTTTAACCAGCTTCTGGCGTCTATTTATTCACAGAGATCTGTTAACCTTGGTATGTGTATATCTACAAAACTGCAGAATAAAAAAACATTAGAATGATGATTTATGGCATTGGGAACTTTTATAGCAGCTTTATTCATGATTGCCAAAACTTGGAAGCAACCAAGACATCTTCAATAGGTGGGCACATCCATAAAATGCAAAGTATTCAGAGATAAAAATAAATGAGCTATTAAGTTACAAAAAGACATCAAGGAGCCTTAAATGCACATTGCTAAGTGAAAGAAGCCAATCTGGAAAGGATACATACTTAATGATTCCAACTATATGACATTCTGAAAAAGGCAAAACATGGACAAAATAAAAACATTTCTGGTTGCCCCAGACTTAAGGTGGGGGGAAAAGGAGGTAAGGATGAACATACGGAGCACAGAAGATTATTAGGGCAGTGAAACTATTCTGTATGATACCGTAATAGTGGATACATATCATTATACATTTGTTAAAAACCATAGAATCTACAACAGAAAGTGTACCCTAATGTAAACTATGGACTTCAGTGAATAATAATGTACCAAGAGTGTTTCATCAATTCTAAGAAATACACAAGACTAATGTAAGATGTTAATAATGGAAGAAACTGGGAGAGAGGGGCTAAGGGAATATATGGAACTCTTCATACTTTTCACTCAATTTTCTGTTAACCTAAAACTGCTCTAAATTAAAGTTTATTAATCTTCTTAAAAATATGTTATAATGATGACTTATTACATTCCTAATCCTGAATTTTGTTTCAAAAGAGTGATTCAATTGTGCTCACCATTATATACATATTAATCATTTTAATTATACTATATCTTTTAAAAAATTATTTTTGCATGGTATCTATGACTTCAATGTGTCAGAACATTCAATTAAATAAATAATCTACTTTCTAAATAATCTTGATAAATGACTCACATTTAATACCTTTTTTCCTTAAAATTAAAGATTTCACAAAAGTTCTTTTCATACACTATATAGGTTCTAAAATCATTGCATACATGAGAAAAATAATGTGTAGAGGTATGTAAGTTGTAGTAAAATAGTAAAGCTAGAACGAAAATCCATTGCCTCATTAAATCACTGGCATGTACTGTTCCCTTGTGTAGAAGCAAATCATTAAAATAAGAGAGTTATATTTAGACACAGCACTGCAGTAAAAGAACTCTTTTCCTCCAAGAATATTGATTCTGTCCTTGAATTTCAGTGAATGAGGTTTGTTTTTTTCTTTCACAACTTAGCATACAAATTATTTCTTCTTCATTCAAATAATTCCAAATAGAAGTGATTTACCTCTTAATTTCCTCCTGCCGCAAAAATGTTTATAATAACCAAAACTCCTTCAGGAGCAGGGGAGCAAGGAAATCTGAGGCTGTGTCTACATGGTGCAGGGTGTGTCAGGGAGTAGTTATGGTCAAAGTCTCTGGAAACATCACATCAAAGCTTCAAAGTGTTTTGTCTCTCACTGGCTGTGTGTACAGTGTGTGTGGCCCACTATTTGCCTGGTACATAACAGAAGTTCAAGAAATGTTTGCTATCCATATAGCATGATTGCTTGTAGCCAGTGTTCTTAGAGTTAGGCTGACCTGTGTGTGATATTGGCTCTGTTCATCATTGTTTTATTCGGTTAGCTACTTGGATAAATCACATCACAGCTCTCAAATGAGTTTCCTCATCTGTAAATTGAGGATAATGAGACTGTCTTCTTGGAGTTGAAATGAGATGGTATTAAAATGTAAGCTCCACAAAGGCTGGGATTTTTTTTTCTACTTGATTAATTGCTATAACCCTAGTGCCTAAAATTTGCTTCATACACATTTGGTATTCAATATATAAATATTAGTTTAATTCATTAAATGTGCTAATACTTTCTGGATCACTATAAGACCCTTCAAATAGTTTAATTTTTACAACAATCCCATAAGGTATGTGTTAGTATCACTACTTTTTTTGTGATGAAGAAGTAAGGCAAAGATAAGTTAAATAACATGCTATAATGTTGCATATTGAGAATTCAAACCCAACCAGCCAGTTTGGTGGTCAGTGCTTCAATATATTAAATCTACATGGTAATATCTATATGACCAACATGCTATGCTTACAAATGATCTACTCTATTTAGTATTGAAACTTATTTCGATCAATGATGCTATCACGTCCATTTAATAAGGTGGCAATAAGACAAAACTGGAAATTTCCCAGATATTCAATTTTCCTTTAAACTGTATGTTTTTTCTGCTTTATGTATTAGTTTATTTTTCATAATGAAGGGCTAAGGAAACTTCTAATTCATACAAAGACAATTTTTACACATAGGGAAGGGTGACCAATTCCAAAACATTTAATACGTCTACATACAGACTAAGTCAATGTTTTCAAATTAGGGGTCATAAAGTCAAATGCAGTGTCCATAATTTTTAAAATAGGAAAACAAATTCTACTTTGCATGTAATACAAATGTATGTACACTTTGAGTCATATTGCAATTTTTTTTTACTGTAGACATTGTCACCAAGCTTTTCATTGCCTGATAGACTAAGCCTGTCCCAAGTTTTATTGTTGGACTTACAATCATTCTCACCCCTACTTGCCATCATTGGCTTTGAACATTTATGAGATAAAGTTTACGAGTTATCCTTGAAGAATAAAGTGAAAAAATGAATATATAAAGATATTTTAATGTAAATAAATTTCAAAATCAAGAGCAACCAGAAGAAGCACCACCATATGCAGTCTCATTTTCTAGGGGGAGATTGAGGGCTCTAATCTGTGAAAAGGATCAAACAATAAAGAGGACTGTTTTCAGTTTATACCTAAGTCAACTGCTATGATCTCCCAATTTTCGTCCTTCTCTTTCCTCAACCCCTGGGCTTTGTATAATAGTCTCCCCTTATCTGCAGGTGGTATATTCCATGACCCCCAGTGGATGCCTGAAACCACAGAGAGTACGAAACCCTGGATGTACTGTTTTTTCGACCTGATAACTGAGCAGCTACTAAGTGACTAATGGGTGGATAGCATATACAGTATTGATATGCTGGACAAAGGGATGATTCACGTGTCAGGTGGGATGGAACTGGACGGTGTGAGGTTTCATTGCACTTTAAAATTTAAGATTTAAAAGGCATGCAATTTAAAATTTATGAATAGTTTATTTCTGAAATTTTCCATTTAATATTTTTAGACCGCAGTTGACTGGGTCTGAAACTGCAGAACTGGTAACTGAAACTGCAGAAAGCATAAACTATGAATAAGGAGGGACTATGACTGTATATGTTAGCTCAGCTATAGATCACAGTTCCCAGCATTCCTTGCAGCTAAATGTGGCTACGTGACTAAGTGATCAGTCAGTGGGATATGAATAGAAGTAATGTGTGCAACTTCTGTTTCAAATGATTAAAAAATGCAGGTATCTGCCCTTCACCCTTATTTCTTTCTCTTAGGCCAGATTTAGATATGAAGCTGAGGCAGATTTGACTATGAAGAAAAAGTTCAACACTGTTGGGGATGACAGAGTAACTAACAGGTTGGACGGTACCTGAATGCCTGAATGACCTCATGGAGCAGAATTGTTTACCCTCTTTGGACTACTTAGCTACTTCTGAACTTGCACATTTGAGAGCAAAAGTAACTTCTATTTTGTTTGAATCATGAAATGTTGGGATATGTTTGTCCTAGCCACTTACCTTATACTCCAAATAATATATTCCTTAAACTAAAGTGTAGATAACAACACCAATACAACTGCTACCAAAAATGAGTATAACAATTACTTATTGAGCATATCCTTTGGGCTTGGCTTTATGCTATATGTTTTGAATGCATAATTTTATTTATACCTGAAAACAATCCAGTGATTTATATATATTATTGAGACTTAGATGGAAATTTTCTTTAACAATTTGCTTTTAATCATAAGTGAGGAAGTGAGAAAGCTAGGATTGAAATTTAGGTCAGTGTAAATCCAAACCTTATGAATTTTAAAGCAAATTAATTCTACTTTCAGCATTCCCAACCTTTCTTTTAGTGCCTCATTATAAAATGAGTTCTTCTATACCAACTCCCATGGCACCATTAATGGATTTCAACAGAAAACAAAATGTTGTTGCATTTTTATGATATTAAATTAATTTGTGCTTATTTTATTATTTTCCATTTTGTTTCATTTATTCACAAATTATTTTGTAGCAGTTATTTCTATAGTTAGAAAAAAACCCAAACTAACACAGTCCTAGTCTAGTCTGATAGGAAGTAGGGGACAAGGGGTATACAAATGAATCATTACATAATACTGTTCAACAATATACAGTCATATGCTGCATAATGACATTTTGGTCAATGACAAACCACATATGCAATGGTGCTCCTATAAGAATATGATGGAGCTGAAAACTTCCTATCATCTAGTGACATAAACACTGTTGTAAGGTCGTAGCTCAACAAATTACTCAAGTGTTTGTGATGATGCTGGTTTAAACAAATGTACTACATTCCAGTAATATAAAAGTATAGCACATACAATTATATACAGTATGCAATACTTGATAATGATAATAAATATCTATGTTACTGGTTTATGTATTTACTATACAATACTTTTAGTCATTATTTTAGAGTGTATTCCTTCTACTTATAAGAAAGAAAAGTTAACCATAAATTAACAACCTCAGCCAGGTCCGTTAGGAGGTATGCCAGAAGGCACTGTTATCATAGGAAATGATAGCTTCATGTATGTTATCACCCCTGAAGACCTTCTTGCAGGACAAGGTGTGGAGGTGGAAGACAGTGATGTTGATGATCCTGACCTTGTGTAGGCCTAGGCGAATGTATATATGTTTGCGTCTTAGTTTTCAACAAAAACTTTAAAAAGTAACAACAAAAAAAATTTTTAAATAAAACACTTATAGAATAAGGATATAAAGGAGGAAAATATTTTTATATAGATGTACAATGTGTTTTAAGCTGTAATTACAAGAGTTAAAAAGTTTAAAAAATTTAAAAGTTTATGAAGTAAAAACGTTACAATAAGCTAAGGTTAATTTATTATTGAAGAAAGAAATTTTTTTATAAATTTAGTGCAACCTCAGTGTACGGTGTTTATAAAGTCTACAGTAGTGTACAGTAATGTCCTAGGCCTTCACATTCACTCACCACTCACTTACTGACTCAACCAGAACCAATTCCAGTTCTGCAAGCACCATTCATGGTAAATGCCCTATACAAGTGTACCATTTTTAATCTTTTACACTGTATTTTTACTCTACCTTTTCTATGTTTAGATATATAAATACTCACCTTTGTATTATAATTGCCTACATTATTCAGTACTGTAACATGCTGTGCATGTTTGTAGCCTAGGAGCAAAAGGCTATATCATATAGCCTAGGTGTGTGGTAGGCTATACCAACTAGGTTTGTATAAGTACACTTTATGATGTTTGCACAATGATGAAATCGCCCAATGACACATTTCTCAGAATGTATTATATATCCTTATTGTTAAGCTATGCATGACTGCACAATTAAATGATTACAGGTTGGTGAACATAGGGATTGGCTAGTGTAGCTGGAAAAAACTTTGTGGAGTATGGAAATTTTAATTGACCTGAAAGAATAATAAGGTTTGATGAGATGAGAGAGAGAAGGCATTTCAAGTGAGAGATAAACAGGATAAGCAAAAATTTGGAGCGAAAACTGAGTCTGATATATAATAGTAATTCTGAGAAATTGAGTTAGTGGAACCAAAGATTGTCACAGACAGTAGCACAGTAAAGGGCAATCAATACAAGTTGAGGCTAAAAGGTGGAGAAACTGGTGTATCAATACAGAACACTTGATTTTTAAAAAATCATAAGGATGTCATCAGGATCACAATATTAAATTGGTATTTTAGAAAGATTCATTGATCTGATTTACAGATTGTATTCAAAAAAGGAAGAACTGAAAATGAGGAAATATGTTAAATTATTGAAATAATCCAAGAGTGAGATATACATACAAGTACTGATTTGCCGGGGTGAAAGTGGAGATTTTTAAAAATGTTAACACTATTATAAAAGACAACTATGCAAGAGTTGAAGACTGATCGGTAAAAGTGATATTGCAAGTGTTATTTCTAGATCACTGTTTACTATTTTTGTTTCAAAAATCACAGAGCTATGGGCAACTATTATTGGGTCCCATGAATTGCTAGATAGTCTCATTGTTTTTGACCAATTATTGAGAGGTTAGGAGGGTCGAAAATGGAGGAAGTGCCATCATGGTGGGGAGTATTGAGGAAAACACAAAATTATATCGAGGGTTGGGACAAGTGAGGGAATGGCTAGGTAAAGTGGCCTTTTGTTTGTTACTTCTTGTTTTGTTTGTTTTTGTTTACTTTCATAATTTCAGAAGCAAATACCAAGCTAAAGAAAGGTTGAGAAATGATCCTCAACTAGGTATCTAAGTTGTCTCACAATTCTTAAGAACTGAGTTCTCCTAGTAACTGACTAGTATTTGTTTTATGCACGTGAGAATTACTACCTTCACTTCTTAAAGGCCAGTTTAAACATCACACTCCTAGATGATTTTTGCCCTGCCTTACAGTCTTCTTTCCCTTATCCCAAGAAAATTCATTAGTATAAAGAAAAATGCTCACTTTAATGAAATGCATGGTTGAATTGCATAATCATCTATATTTTATACTTTTCCAAAAAAGGATCTGCCACTGTGTATAATTTTTAGCCTCAGGTAAAAGAAATAAAAAAGTTTCCTTCTCAAACTAAAGTTTGGAATTTTTCTAGGTCTATTTTATTTTTGACTATAGATGTATGTTTTTTGATACCATTTACCAATCAGCTACATTCCAATTCTCAGCCTCGATTATTTCTGTAACATATACTAAGAAATTTAATTTATGTATTGATCTTTTTCTTAAAGGCTTCTTTTCACTGAAAAATGAGAGTGCGAGGTTCAAAGAAATCCCTTCAAACAGAGCTCCAGCATCAATGCACCACTGAACGGGTTATGCTTATTCAAATCTCTAATGTGATGGTACACAGTACAAGAAAATTCCAGGCTGCTCACTTGTAACAATAAAATACATAATCAGGTGCACTATAAACACTTTGATTTTTTTATTTTACATTTAGATTATTTTTCTAAAAATCTGTATTTGGTCAAGAAGTAAGCAGTTGAATTCTAATGAAACACATAAAGTGTATCCATATGCAATGAGAAGTGACGATGCAGAGTTGGAGAATTAAAAATAAAAAGTTTTGTTAGATTCTCTCTCCATTTCTCCCAATCCAAGTGGACCAAATTTTATGCAGGTGTGCAAAGGCTTATAATTATTCACTGTCACTCAAATATAGCAAAGAGAAAAGTTTGAAGACAGAAGAAAAAACTTTCATAGAGAAAAAGATATTACTGTTTCTAGAATCATCATGTTGGAATTTGTGTTTACCTATCGAAAATGATAGAGGCAATAAAAATAGATACTCCTTGATTACAAAGACAACATCTCCAATTATAAGCAGACCAAAACACAATGACTGTTTATTATTGAAATGTAGCTGGTGGCTTTATGTTAATAACTTTTAATAAAATAATAAAATTATTTTTATGTATGTAATAAATTTTAAAACAATACAAATTTATTTATGCAATAAAATCAATATCTCAGGAATTATTTGAAACTAAAAGAATAAAGTTAGTATTGAATATGAGATTTGGGCATTCAGTATGTGGCATTGAATATTATAACCATAGTAGCTGAATTAGTCAACATGACAAAAAATAAATAAAAGATATGGGACAAAGAAATATGTGAACATTGATACCATTGGACCACAGAACCAGGCGCAAAGAGTAAACAAAGGACATTAAAAACCTGAGATCAGCATAGGATAAGGCAACCAAAAAACTATTCACAGATAATGCACAGTGAAGGCTATATTTTGTCAGTAATAGCAGAAATCATTGTGTAGTGAAAGAAACTCTGAGGCTGAGGACATACACAAGAAATCTAGGAGCCCAAGACATTATGTGGGCAAGGAACTGTTAGAAACCCAAAAAATTAAACCACAAGACACAGAAAAAAGAAATAAGGCATCTTTGAGGCTGAGATTTGGCCTCTTGCTACTTGTGAAGAAAAAGCTTTCCAGTCCTTTACTGTAGAAGAATTAGTGACTGATCAAAACTTCACCTGTGATATACCCATGATAATTCAGTGTATGTAAGTATTTAAGTAATTGTTACACTAAAATTCTAATAAGTAGTATATAGAGTGTGTTTTCTTTCCACACAATTCTTTCTGGTTTCTAGTTCCATGGTTAAAAAATCATCATGGCATTGCCAAAAAGACATGTTTAAAATAAATGGACAGCTGGCCATATGATCAGTATCTTGGGATCTAGGCAGGGGCTATTTTGTATAGGTCCTCTGAGTCGCCATATGGACAGAGTCATATTTTGACAAGAGGGCCTGAAAACTGATAACTTTGTTGTCATGAAGTAACTGACTCCTACATGTGACTTTGAAAAGGGAAAATGGATTATTTGCTATTTTGATGAGCTCATTCTAGCTCTTCATATAACCTTCCTAAGTTATTTCATTGATTTTATGCTTGTTTCTCAAGAAAACACAAATTATCTTAAGAATACTTTACAATGAATGTCAAAGACTGAAGGAAAGGTCACGGTAAGTGGAAAACAATAAAGAGGACAGGTTATTCGTTTATTTTTTACTTATTATTTGGGGCTTGACTCTTCCCCCCACCCCTTGATTGTTTTAGTCCACTCAGGCTGCAATAACAAAACACCAATGACTGGTTGACTAAAAAACAGACATTTATTTCTCACGGTCCAAGGTCAGATTTGGTTTTTAATGGCCTTTCCTCAGCATGCTTATGGAGAGAGATCTCTCTGTCTTCCTTTTCTTATAAGGAAACTAATCTCATCATGAATGTGGGATCCTCGTTAATCCCAGTGGCCCTACCTTCAAATACTGTCATATTGGGCGTTAAGGCTTCAACACATGAATTCAGGGGAGCACTAATCCCATCTGATTTTTTTCATCTTCTTCCAATATTTTATTTTCTCCATTTTTTTTTCTTATACATGACTCTTCTACATCCACAAATCTTGAAATGAAGAAATGGTCAGATAAATTCTTTGCCTTCCTTTTTATTTTAAATTCAAATCTTAGGTAACAATTTTATAACTGTAAATATTCTCTTTTTCTCTCTCCCCACCATTTTCTTTATCTCTCATTATTTGTATAAAGAAGCTTACAAAATATGACTTACAGTTACCCATTGCAATTTATTTTTAAAGGACAACTCTTTCAGATAGAAGAGAGATTGAAGCTCTTTGCAAACATACTTGTAAAGGGAATTTTTAACATGCTGAAACCAGATGTCTCCTTAAGACCTTATTTAAAAAAGATTGTTGTTATCCCCTACACCTGCGGTGACCAACCCCCTGGGTGAGGATGGGTACCAGTACGTGGCCTGTTAGGAACAGGGCTGCAGATCTCCACCTTCCCCACCAACCCCCAACCCGTCCTGTGGAAAAATGGTCTTCCATGAAACTTAGGAACTGGGCCATACAGCAGGAGGTGAGTGGCCTTGAGTGAAACTTTATCTGTATTTATAGCTGCTCCCCATCCCTCGCATCACCACCTGAGTTCTGCGTCCCCCCACCCCGACGGTGGGAAATTGTCCTCCCTGAAACCTGTCCCTGGTGCCAAAAACACTGGAGACTGCTGCCCTACACTACGTCATTGTAGCAAATATGTTCAGTGCCTCATACACATCCCTCACACTTGACCTTTCAGGCCATGACATCCTAACCGCCAACTTCTAGTAATATAATATTATTTGCTTGCAGGCTCTCTCTTGGCACAAGAGCCTGCTCAGCTTGTGTCCAGTGCTGACAAAAGTGCTGGGAACTTAATGGTACAATGGAGTGGATAAAGGCCTCAGCTCCCTCAACTCTGACCCATATGTTCTACACTTGCTCTTAAAGTTCCCCAGAAAAATCAAGTTCTAGTTTCCCACAGTAGTAATGTTCTTGATAATATACCATTTAATGTCCTCTTCCTCTTTCCTGTCTTACTTTGTCGCACCCCTATATTTCTCAATGGTATCTCCTAAACAAACTACTTCCACTCAAATCTTAGCTTAGGGTTTAATTCTTGAGGAATTCAGACTAAAAGAGAGCCCCATGCTGCCTTATCCCATCATTTGTGGAAATGGTGAAATAGTACTTTTGTAAGTAAAAACAGAGTCAGGAAAGGATTTTCATTACAGAACTCTTCACGTAAATGTACTTGCATAAAATTGAGAAGAGTGATTTAAAACAAGGAAAATGTTTTCTCTAAAACTGACCTGAAGCAGTGATATTTTGTAATCTAAATCCTTTATTTTCAATTGGACTTAAAAACAATAATCAAAAATGCTCTCTTTAAATGTCTCACAAAATACTTTGGTTCCATTGACTCCTTATTTTACTTCACTTTGATTCATTTTATTTCAGATATTTGTTAAACCCAAGCAGAATACGAAAATAAATAAATAAATATAAGTCACTTCCCCTGAAGAGCTTGTAGAGTAGTTGTAGGTATCTATATGAAACAAAATTAACCATCACTGCATATCATGTCTTTACTTTTGAAATAATTGGAATTACATGAAAACATAAATGTTAAAACTAGAAAATTTGAGAAATTCTATTTATAGGCCTTCTACTAGGATTACTATATTTCTTCTCAATATCAGCTCCCAAGACTTCAAATGCTGGCCAGTTGCTGATGTCTCCCAAATTTATTTCTCTATCCTTGACTACTCTTCTGAATTCTAAAGTTGTATATCCTAATTTTACTTCCTGTCTCTATTTTAGTTTCTAACAGGCATGTCAAACCTATCATGGTTAAATTGGAACTCTTGTTATTGGCCTCCAAACCTATTTATCCCCAGTTTTTTCCTGCAAATCTATACATAGCCCACTTATTCAATCAGTTGTTCAAGAGCCTAACTATTATAAAATTCAGTAGTTAGTCTGGTTGCCTGTACCTCTAACCTACGTTGCTAGTGGTATATTCTCTTTATCTTCATTGTTCCTTGACAATCCAAGCCTGTGTTACTTCTTATTTGGGGTCGTTTTTTATTCTTTCTTGCTTCTATACACAATCCATTCGCTACTTAGTAGCCAGAATGATCTTTCTCAAAGAGAAATGAGATCATGCTTCTTCCCTTCAAAAAATCCTCCAGTGACTTCCATTGCACTTGACATAAAAACTCCTTGTCATTACTTCTATCTCCAATCTCATCTTCTATTACTGTTTTCCCCACTCACCATATTACAGCCATAAGGGCCTCATGATATATCTAAACAAACCAGTTTCTTCTTACTTTAGAGCCTTTATAATTGACATCTGAAATACTTTGTTTCTATATCTGCACAGGTTGGATCCTTCTTTCTGTTTACGTCTCAGTTTAAAAATTCATTCCTTACTGAGGCTTTCTCAGCACCCAACCTAAAGTGGCCATCTGAGCATCCTTCCCGGCACCAGGTGCAGGTATATGTAGTATGGTAGGTATCGGATCACTCTGTAAGTTTCACAAGTAAAGGGACCTCACTGTGGTGTTCAACATTGTATTTCCTAGCATCTATATCACTACCAGGTGTCAAGTAGGTGCTCAATTAATATATATAGAATGAATACATGAAAGAATAAATAAAAAGAAATGAATTGCCTGACAGGAAGGTACATATTATCATCAGAATTGCTGGGAGAAATAAATGAGAGGGAAACGAAGATGTCTGTGGAGCAGTATTAGTCAGGTAGGCCTTCCTGAATGAGGCGAAGTCACATTTGAACTTGAAGAAGCATGGGCTTTGTCCTTGGAAGGGAAGAGAGAGAAGGGGAATTTATGCAACAGACCCACATTTCAAATGCGTATTTGGAGATGAGCAGAGATATTTCCAAAATCTTAAAAGAGGAACATTACTGGAGCAGGGAGGGGGGATTGTTGAACAGGAGTGATAAGGGTAAGCCTTAATCTACAGACTGCGTCCAGATTTGACCCAGGGAAGAAGAAGAAACCATTGTTTGTTTGTATTAGTGTTTGTTTGTATTAGTGTATTAGTGTAATGGTGTAAACAAATCTGAATAATCAGTGCCTTGTCTCAGAATAAAAGTCTTATAGTGTCTGGTATCTCATGTGTTTTTCCAAATCAGTTCCCGGAACAAGATGTTAAAAGCAAGAGCTTTGGAGACAAATAGATGTGAAAGTGTAGGAAGGCCACACTTGGCTAGCTGTCTGACCTTGAACAGTTAATCTATCATCTTCAACTCCAAATTGCAGTGCTTTTTGTAAGATTAATTATAAGAATACATATAAATCACTCAGTGTCATGCCTGACACCGGAAGGATTAATAAATGTGTGATCATTATCATTACTAATAGTTAAAGCATAGTATCTGATGTGAGTTCCAGCCTCGATGTTTAGATTGCTCATTTCACTTCAGCAGTACCAGCCAGCTCCTTATCTTTTCTCTCCACCCACCACCAGGTGCTGACAAATGGTGGTATCACTGATAAAAATGGTAGAGTGTTAAGTTTAGTTTTAGAAATGCTTTGTGTAGAGACATATAAGTAGAATTATTTTGTAGGTGGCAGAATAGTAACATTTTGTATTTCACCAATTTGGCAGGTGGCCAAATCCTAAATAAAGTGAGATTTTAAAAACTGAACTATGTACATATAAATTACTTAGATCTTTGTACTCAACTAATAATGGAATCACTCACAAACACTCAGTGGGTACTGACATTGACATTGTGCCAATCGATGGTTTATGTGTTGGAAAAATGGTGCATAAAAGCAGACATGGTCTTTGTTCTCATTGAGCTTATGGTATTGTGGAAGAGATAAACATTAATAAATAATTCAAAAAAACTAAAATTACACAGTGCTAAGTGCTATAAAGAAGAATTACATAATTCCATGAAATTCCATAATAAGGAAAGCTTACTGGAAACCTAAATTTCTATAAAAATATTTATAGGTTCCATTAACTTTCATTATGCTTTTAGAACATAGTGTCTCTATGACAAAGTGAGAAAAGGAATCTATTGTAGACCAAGTTGAATGTGTTTAATAAGAATTTACTAAGACTATATTTTGTTATTTTTCATGTTGAACAGAGTACAATAAATTAAACGTAGTTTTTTGGTCCTCATTTATTATTTATGTATGTACACACATATGTGTACATGTATGCATGTATGAATGAATGTATGTATATATGTATTTAGTGGTGCTTCATTCACTCCAGGACCTCTCACCTTACCTTCTCCAATCAAACATTTACCTCAGTAAGGAATAATCTTCTACAGTTCCTAGTGCTTGTGTGACATATGATCTCCCTTCTCTGTTTGACTGACCCTTTTGAGAAATTGCTTGTGACCTGGGGCTTCCTCATCAAACATCATCAGACTTCATTTCTATTTCTAAACTAACGACTCATACTGAATTTCTACAGTTTAACAATTTTTCATTTGAGTTCTAGCCCTATATATGTAAATTTATATTAGGTATTGGCACCTAAATGTTACCCTTTGGAGACTTTAAACTCAACATATATGAAATTGTTATTATTATTTCTCAATTCTGATTCCCCCCATGTAATCCAGTTCTTGGTGAATATCATCACCATCTATCTTGGTACCTATACTACTTTGCTAAAGCTGACATAACTAAGTACCATGGACTGGGTGGCTTAAACAACAGACATTTACTTTTCACAGTTCTAGGCACTGGAGGAGCAAGATCAAGGTACTGGCCGGTTTGGTTTCTTCTGAGGCCTTTCTTCTTGGCTTACAGGTGACTGTCTTCTCACTGTGTCTTTGCATGGTCTTTTCCCTGTGCATGGGCATGTCTGGTTTATCTTTGTGTGCCCAAATTTCCTCTTCTATAAGGACATCAGTCAGATTAGATTAGGGCCCACCCTAATGGCATCATTTTACCTTAATAACCTCTTTTAGGCCTCTAAACACAGTCACATTCTGAGGTACTAGGGATTAGGTCTTTAATATAGGAATTTGAAGGGGGACACAGTTCAGCCCATCATAGTACCCAAACCAAAGATGTGGAGGCTATCGAGAGTCCTTCCTTTGGCTCATTACTTAGTATTCAATTTGTAAACAAGCACTGTCAACGTCAACTCTTTAATGTTACCATATCTGAGCCAACCTTTCTATTCTCCCTGCTTCCGCCTTAGGTCAGTTCTTAATCCTCTCATCTATACTGTGTCAATATTCTTTTTCCCTTAGCCGATCCAATTCTTTCTCCATGTTGTGCTCTATATTATTATTAGAGAGATCTTCCTAGTTTTCAACATTGAAGACCTTTAATGACTTGCCATTGCCTGTAGAAACTATTCCTAGCATGACTTCACCCTAGTGATTTCAGCTTGGTTCTTTTGAGTACCTCAGGTCATTTCTTTTCATGCATGCACATATCATTACTCAGGCAAAGACCCCGAGAGCATTTTCCACCATCTCTGAAACTCTTCTCTGTGCAACTAGCTTCCTTCTCTGTTGTTCTTACTTATAAATTCTAGGTGCTTTGGCCTTTGTGAAATTGAATTTTCTGTGTCCTCAATTCAGTGAAACTGCTGCATTTGGGTTCCCCTGCTCTCCACGGTGGCCTGGAAAGTGCACCCAGGCCTTTGGGGCAGTCGATGTGCTCATCTGATTTGGTTCCCTGCTCTTAGGGATCATAGTTTCACGTTTCCTGCTGTCCAATGTCTAAAAACTATTGTTTTACCTATTTTATCCAGTTTTTTAGTTGTCTGAAAGGTAGGGGGATGTATATAGTTCCTGTTATTTTACCATGGTCAGAAATAGAAACTCAGCAGTATGTATTTTTAAAAGATAAAGACATATCACGGGTTTATATTGATATTTCTAATTCATATTTATGAATACAGTGTGTCTCTTTAAAAATTTACACTTCTGCATTAACATAAGTATTTTATCATACATTGTTCATATAATAATTTCAAAATAATATCATTATAACTAGAAAACAATAAAAAACCTGAAATACAAGATTTACTTACATTTCTTTTTGTTCTTAGCATATGTACCATTGAGGACACTATGATCTGAGTCAGGTGGCATTATTCTTTTCTTCTCTGAGGGACACATTCCAATAGAGGGGCATTTTGCAATATACCTAACCAGTAGTCCTTAAAACTGTCAAGGTCATCAAAATCAAGGAAAGTCTGAGAAATTGTCACAGCTCAGAGAAGCCTAAGGAGACAGGATGACTAAATGTAATGGGAGGGGATCCCGGAAAGCAAAAAAGACTATAGGCAAAAACTAAGGCATCTGAATAAACTATAGACATCACTGAATATGAATATCAATACTGGTTCATTAGTTGTAACAAATGTCCCATACTAATGTAATATGCTAATAATAATGGAGATTGTGTGTATAGAGAGGGCACATATGGAAACTCTCTGTACTATGTGTGCAATTATTCTGTAATTCTAAAACTGTTCTAAAAATAGTCAATTTCTAAAAAGCTATTTTAAACGTAGTAGCTGTTTGTAGTAGCGAATGTATTTTCCTTTCCTTGTCTCATCAAATTATTTATTGCATAATTTGAAATTATTTTATAATTTAAATGAATAGGATATATATTAATTTCAGGGTGTATTTTAATATGTATGCATAAAAATGAATCTGTGTATGTTTGTATTTCTCCAAATATTTTAACATCATGGTAAGAACAATTAAAGCATTTTAGTGGAAAAAATGTCATAGTTCCTTCACTAATTGAGAGGCCAACTTTTTTATGTAAAAATGTCCATGTGTTGTTGGGTCTCTTTTTTGGATTTTTTATTCTATTTGCTTTCTATTCTAGTTTTTAATTTTATTATTGTTTATTTTATTATTTCTGCTCTATTTGTTTTCTCTACTCATCTGTCAATACTGCACTGTTTTAATTATAGAAACTTATCATATGTATTTAAGGGTCATGGTATTTTTGTACATTAGTGTGTTTTTATGAGCCAAGATGCCATATATATTAGTTGGTAGAATTGTCAATTTACAAAGAAGCCAACATTATTGAAATAATATTTCTTTCTAGAAGAACTTGGAATTTATATTTCCATGGGCAAGGTATTACTAAAGCATTTTCAACATAATATTTGCAATGGCTATATTTAGATTTTCTGAAAATGAAAATTTATTTTTATATGATTGTTTACATATTTAACATTTAAAGTATCTTGATATCCAATCTTAACTAGGTGTGTGTAAAATTGCAAGTTACCTTAGAAAAATTGTCTAATTGAGTGCATATCACATTTTTACACTACAAAATAAAGAGTTTACAGACTCAGAAAATACTCATCCTCAAAATGAATAAATCAAATATTATTAACTTATTTAGTTTTTTTTACACTGTTAGCTTGTCTTATGTGAGGCTTGAATCACACACCCATTGCAGGCTATATGCTCAGATAAAGTATATTCAAGATCACATGTATAGAGCCACAGAAATAAAAAGAAGTTGAGGGAATAGCTCTCTGAATTGCAGATAAATGTATTTGTAGCAGCTATTGATAGCTATTCAAATGTTAGCAGTGCCTTTGGAGTATTAAAGAGCAAGCTTCACATTTAGGATGTTAAAAGTTTTTGAGTAAATTAAAGGTGCAAATCCCTTTAGCAAGTAATATGCTGAGAACACATATTACTGATTTGAGGTTCTTTCATATCATGTATTTTATAGTAAAGTTTTAAATTTTAGTATGGAGGTTATTTATATTTTAACTTGGCCTGAGGCAGACAGCACGATCTGGAATGCATAGCCTCCTTCTGGTTGTGTTATAATCTTTCACTGACACCAGGCAGACTGCATTTTTACAAAGCTCAGATTATTGCATTTCAGAAATTTTAGGTCATACCATGTTCATTTTTTTACTTTAATTTATGCATATTTGCCTTTCACTGTTCATTTAATAAAAACATAAGCCAGCTGGAAGTCCTTAGTGTTTCTCTGGTCAGAAAAGCCAACATCATGGACAGAGGTGTGTGGAAAGGAATATATTATCCCAGGACTATTCCAGCATAATTGGAAAGGGAAAGCCTATATATAAACTGTAATATAGTATAATAAATTGGCCTCTGATCCAATCTATTAATAAACAGCAAGAACCAAGTCAATGACAGAGTGGAAGAGCAAGAGACACAGAGAAGGTGAAAAAAGGCGGCTGAGAAGAATGCATAAAAAAGACACTGTTGTCCTCATCCTCTCTTACTCCTGAGGTGCGCCTTCTCCTGCTCCCAGAGTGGGCTCTAAACTCATTATCTTGCTCGGGGTTGCTGTAATGAGTCAGTGAGGTGATAAGACAGCAGATGGAATGAATAAACAATTACACAGCTCCTTAACAAATTTGTTCCCTCTGCCTCTTGAGTAAGAGGAAATTTAGTCAGGGTGAGATAATTGAGTTAAGGTGGAAAAATGCTTGCTAGATGGCATCCACATCACTAGCTGATCCCCTGCCTCCACCAGTGCACAAAGGGTGATAACTTGACCAAAGAAGTTCTATTCTTTTTTCTCTAGCATGAAATGCAAACTTAATTAAAACCCTTGCGCTTTATTGTACATCATTTTGTGACCTGGGTACAAATGTATTTTATAGAGTATTTTTTTGGTTAGTATTGACAAACATGGAAAAGAGCATTAAGTGTTTCAAAGGATTAAATATGACAGGCTGTTTGTTTAAAGGATCAGCATGAGTACACTCATCGCAAGGACATGGTGTGGTGTATTAAAGATGGTTGCCACAAAAGGAAAGTTGGCACTTGTTATATTTCCAAGATTTGCTAAAAAATAATTGTTTTAATATATAAAACTCAGTCTTAACATTAGGGTTACTATTTATATAAATAAATAAATACTTATATTTATATAAATACTTTAATATCTATTTAAATAAATATCTACTTGAATAAATATTTTGGTAAATATGTACTTAAATGAATAGAATAACATTCAATTATAGATCAACTTATGTATCTTTCAGTGATAATCGTTTGAGGGTGTGAGGTGGATGTGTATGTTGACAGACAACAGGCTTAACACTTGCTGCCTCTATACTCTAAAAATTGAAGATATTTATACTTGGAAATAATGTGTTGCATTTTAACCACCAACAGATTTGTGGACTCATTTCATTACCTGAAAAAAAACAAAAAACAAACAAACAAAAAACAAAGTATTAAGTTTTCTTATATGTGCTGTAAACTTTTTTTAAATGCCACTTTTATGTACTTTTTACTCTACATTTTTCAGTGGCATGTTTATATTACAATCTCCACATTTTTTTCTTGCAGCTGGATCAAAGTTCACACACAGCCAAAGCAAGGAAGAAAATTTGCTATGTGCAAAACAGAACATTTGATAGTAAATTGAATCATGGCTAATTGTCAAATAATATATAATGTGTATACACACACACACACACACACACACACTCTAACTACAAGTCACTGGGTAGGAGTTTGCCCTCTTGTGTTGTAAAAGAGAAATCAAATGTTGACATTATTTCTCTGAGATATGTTATGCCTTTTAAAGCTTTTCTCTACATTTATTAAAATCTGAAGAAAAAAATAGGATTTTTATTTATCTTAGAAATTATGACAATGATATTTATGTTCTCTGTATTTAAAACTCGAGTGTTGGAGATAAAGCCCTGTTTCTTGGCCCAGAACTCAGCAATCTTTGGAGATCTTTCTAGGCTCTCTGGCATAAACCACACCCCAAACTGGCAATGCTCATATCTGCAAAGGTCAGTGCACCATGCAGCTTGCAACACTCTCTGATGACTAACATGGAAAAAGAAAAATCAAAATATAGAGCAAGTGGGTTGGCACTGAACCAATTTTGTCCGAGGAACAGTTATGATCTGAAACTTCAATTCAGTCTGAGATACACTCTCTATATGTAGTGTAGACTGATAGGTCATTAAATATGAAATGTCCTATTTCGAATCAAAAATGTTTAGTTTATGATATCTCAAACAAGAAGCAGCACATAAACTATCTACACAGTTTTGCCATCTTAGCGGTGGCTTGTTTATGCCAGCAGCAAAGAAGCCTGGAGAGCAAGTGGCGATGAAATTGCTAAAGGCGTTTTATACAGCTTGTTAAGAATTGAATATTTTTCCTTGCAAGAAGTGGTCCCAAACCTGGAAGAAGTGGTAGTCAGTTGGTGCAAGTTCTGGTGAATATGGTGGATGACAGAGAGTTTCCAAGTTCAGCCTCTATAGTTTGAGCAGCGTTGTTTGTGCGACATGTGGTCAAGTGACGTCTTGTAAGAGGATTGGCCTGTCTCTGTTGACCAATATCGGCTGCTTAATCTCAAGCATCCTCATCATTTCACCCAATCAGTTGCAGTAGACATCCACTGTAATTGATTGACCAGGTTTCATGAAGCTGTAGTGGATCATTTCAGCGTTGGACCACTAAACAGACACCACTAGCTTTTTTTGATGAATACTCAGTTTTGGACTGTGTTTCAGCACTTCATCTTTATCCAACCATTGTGCCCAAACACTTATGATTGTCAAAAATAATCCATTTTTATCACACATAACAATATGTTGTAGAAATGCTTTGCCTTTATGTCATGACAGCAAAGAAAGGCAAGCTTCGAGACAATTTCTCTTCTGATGCTTGTTTAATTCATGTGGGACCCACCTATCCAGCTTCTTTATCTTGCAAATTTGTTTCAAATGGTCCAATATTGTTGGAATACTAACGTCAAACCTTGCTGCTAATTCACGTGTAGGTTTAGATGGATTTGCTTCCACTACAGCTTTCAGCTCATCATTATCCACCTTGATGTCAGGTCACCAACGTGGCTTATTTTCAAGATTAAAATCACCCGAATGGAACTTCTCAAACCATTGACGTACTATGCATTCATTAGCCAAGTCCTTCCCAAACACTTCGTTGATATTTTGAGCTGTCTGCACTGCATTGGTACCACGATGGAACTCATATTCGAAAGTAACACAAATTTTTTAATTATCCATGGTTTTACAAAATTTCTCTAAAAAAAAATTTGAAAGGTAATCCCAAACCAAAACGTGCATTTGAAAGAATGAGGATGTACCTTCACAATAAAAATAAAACAAGAAGTGTCAAAGTGAAATGTCAGAGATCTCAACTGTCAATCTTAATACTTAAGGAAATCGGACATTTCATCCTTAATAACCTTAATACCAAAAAAAGTAGGCTATAGATTTTGCTCTCAAAATATTAAAGTCTGTTGGTAGACACAGTGTCTCTCACACTTGAATGTATCATCTGTATGTTAAGCACTCTCAGATTAATATCTCCAGGCTGGAAAACTTCCCTGGACTTTAGACTCAATGTCCAGCTATCTACTTGACACTTGAGGGTTTAGTAGCCCCAACTAATATATTTTCATCTTCTCTCCAAAACTTTCTTCACCCTTAAACTTCTCTATGCTGGTTGATGGCAGCTCCATTATTTTAGCTAGCTCCGGTCAAGGACTGGGAGTCATGAGGTAAAGAGCCATTCTCAACACATTATATTAAGGATGTATGGTATCAATGACATCACTATTGATGGTAACATTAACCTAAGATTTAGTGTTTGTCATAGTTATCTGATGTAACATTTATGTTTTATGCTCCTTTTCATACTGTATTCTTTGGAAGGAAGTCACCATGTAAAGGCCACACTTAAATAGTGAATAGCTATGCTCTACTTCTACAAGGACTGGAAATCTATATAAGCTATTTAGAATTCTTCTACAAAGAGGATTTGTCTCTTCTCTCCTATTTATTTATTTATTCAGTTATTTATGTTATTAGTATGGACTCATGGATATTTATTTTATACTTTGGATTATAATCCAATACTACTTATATATATATATATATTTTACTGCTCAAATTTTTCCAGCTTTGTCCACTGGGAGCTCTTTTAGTTGGCTTCTGTGGCCCTTTAACATACCCCCATCATGTGTGCGAGGATATGTGTGTGTGTGTGTGCACATGTGTGTGTGTCACTTTCTTATATCTTGGCACTATAAGATGCTCCAGGATCATATTTCCATCCATGTCTCAATCCTATAATTTGTCATTTCTCCATGGTTCCAGTTAAAGACTGAATGTTTGTGTTCTTTCCAAAATTCATATGTTGAAATCCTAACCCCCAATGTGATGGTATTAGGAAATGGGGCCTTAGGGAGGTAATTAGGTCATGAGAGAGGACTCCTTGTGAATGGGATTAGTTCCCTTATAAAAGAGACCCCAGAAAACTCTCTCTCATTCCACCATGTGAGAATACAAGGAAAAGTTGACAGTCTACAACCCAGAAGAGAGCCCTTACCAGAAGCTGACCATGCAGAGACCCTGATTTTGAACTTCCAGCCTGCAAAAATGTAGGAAATAAATATCTGTTATTTATAAGCCACCCAGTCTATGGTACTTTCTTGTAGCAGCCTGAACTGACTAAGACAGTTCCTTTTATTGAAAAATTGTATTAGAAACCACAATCTGAGTACTGGGTGTGCTCATGGATACTAGGGTAATATTGCTTCTAGGCCCTCTCAGCTGACAGAGCAAGGAAATATATGTGTGTGTACTAATTCTTTTACCTGAACACATCTGTAAACATTTTTATATGTATCGTCTCTGTTTGTATTAAACTAAACATGAGGTCAGAGTTCATATGGATGTCTTCATCTCTGAACTATTAGACATGGATCATTCTAGCCACTTCCTGATTGTTATCTATAAATTCTCACTCTTGGTCCCCATAATTCATTTACTTAGTTGTTGAATTCCAGTATACATGTATAATATATCATATTTGCTAACCTGTGCTCCCAGGAAAACCAACTTTATCAACTAGGGTACAGGATTATGTACAGTTTCTTTTATCTTCATTCCCACAAACTCTACTTATTTCAAAGTTATTGAGGTCAGCAGATTTTTCTCTTATCCCTTTCAGTGATGTTATTTTTATACTTTTTAAATACAGCTAATTTTTTTTGTCATAGTCTGCATCTCATACTGGGATCAGCAGACTTTCTAAGTTCTTAAAAAATTTTGTATACTCCAAGATACATTCTTTGTGTTATATATTTCCATTGGTTTGCACAAACTCTTAATGTTGTATATCATGTATTATAGTCTTATAGAGAAAAGTTTCACCACCCTAAAAATCCCATGTGTGACGCTTATTCAACCCTTTCCAAATCTCTGGCAACCACTGATCAAGTTACCATTATCATTACAATTGTTTGCCTTTTCAAATTGCCAAATAAGTGGAATCATATGGATTTAGTCATTTCCACCTTTTGTTCATTGAATAATATGCATTTGACATTCAGGTATATCTATTCATAGCTTAATAACTCATTCTTTTAAAAAATTTTTCCAAAGTATTCTATTTCAGACAAAATTTTATTGGGGGTATAATTGGAAAGGGAGTCCCTAATTGATACTCAGAAGGCAATATGGCCCTATTATGTCTTTTTTCTTTCTTTTAAAAATTTGTTTATTTTGATAAATTTAAGGAGCACAAGTGTTTTTTGTTACATGGATGAATGGTGAAGTCAGGACTTTTATTGTATGTGTCACCAGAATAGTGTACATTGTACCCAATAGGTAATTTTTGGTCCCTCACCCCTGTTCCAACCTCCCCCTTCTTAGTTTCACAGTGTCCATTAACTTGTATGACCTTGTATTCCTTTTGTTTAGCTCCCACTTATTAGTGAGAATGTGTGGAATTTTTTTTTTCCATTCCTGTGATTCTTCACTTAGGATAATGGTCTCCAGTTTCATCCAAGTTGCTGCAAATGACATTATTTCATTCCTTTTTATGGCTGAGTAGCAGTCCATGGTATATATATATACCATATTTTCTTTATCCTCTCATCAGTTGATGAGTATTTAGGTTAATTCTATATCTTTGCAATTGTGAATTGTGCTGCAATAAACACATGAGTGCATGTGTCTTTGTGATATAATGACTTCTTTTCCTTTGGGTATATACATAGTAGTGGGATTGTTGAATCAAATGTTCTTTAAGGAATATCCATACTGTTTTCCACAGAGGTTGTACTAATTCACATTCCCACCAACAGTGTATAAGCATTCCCTTTTCACTGCATCCACACCAATATATATTGTTTTTTGACATTTTTACTAATGGCCATTCTGACCGGCGAAAGATGGTATCTTAATTTGCATTTCCTTGATGATTAGTGACATTGAGCATTTTTCAAATGTTTTCTTAGCCATTCATATATCTTCTTAAACCCCAAAGACTTGTCCAAAATACTGCTAGAATTTAAATAAATTTAGTGAAGTCTCAGGTTACAAAATTAATGTACACAATTCAGTAGCAGCTCTATATACTAATAACAGCCAAGCTGAGAGTCAAATTAAGAACTCGATACCATTTACAATAGCTGCAAAAATAAAATACTTAGGAATACACTTAGCCAAGGAGGTGAAAGATCTCTATAAGGAGAACTACAAAACACTGATGAAAGAAATCATAGGTGACACAAAACGAATGGAAAAACATTACATGCTCATGGATTAGAAGAATGAATATTGTTAAAATGTCCATACTGCCCAAAGTGATTTATAGTTTCAATGCAATTCCCATCAAAACACCAACATCATTTTACATCCAACTAGAAAAAGCAATATTAAATTTTATGTGGGATCAAAAAGATCCTCAATAGCCAAAGCAATCCTAAGCAAAAAGCAAAAAAAGCAAATCCGAAGGCATCATGTTACCCAACTTTAAATTATACTATAAGGCTATAGTAACCAAAAAAGTATGGTACTGGTGTAAAAATAGACATATAGATTAATAAAACAGAACATAGAACCCAGAAATAAAGCCACATACTTACAAAAATCTGATCTTCAACAAAGCAGACAAAAATATACACTGGGAAAATGATGCCCTATTTAACAAACAGTGCTGGGAAAATTGGATAGCCATATGCAGAAGAACAAAACTGGATCCTTATCTCTCACCATATGCAAAAATTAACTCAAGATGAATTATATACTTAGATGTAAGACCTGAAACCATAAAAATTCTAGAAGGAAACTTAGGAAAAAGTCTTCTGGACATCGGCCTAGGCAAAGAATTTATGAGTAACACCTCAAAAGCAAACACAGCAACAACACAAATAATTAAATGAAATTTAATCAAACTAAATATTTTCTGCATAGCAAAGAAATAATCAACACAGTAAATAGACAACTTACAGACTGTGAGAAAATATTTGCAAACTATACATCTGACAAAGGACTAATATTCAGAATCTATAAGAAACTCAAATACACGACCAAGAAAAAAACAACTCCATTAAAAAGTGGGCAAAAGACATGAACAAATTTTTTTTCCATTCATTTTTATGACTGAATAGTCTTTCATTGCATGGAGGTACCACAGTTTGTCTATTTACATCTAAAGACAATTCTTGTTGCCTCCAAGTTTTGGTGATTATGAAGAAAGCTTCTAAAAACATTCACATGCATATTTAATGTGGATATGAATTTTCATATTGGTTAAAGGACCCAATTGTCATATTGGTATTTACCTAGCAGCATGATTACTGTATCATATTGTGAGACTGTTCAGAAAGAAACTGCCAAATTGTCTTCCAAATTGGCTGTGGCATTATGTATTCCCACCAGAAATGAATGAGAGTTCTTGGTTCACATCCACACTAGCCTTGGTACTGTCAGTTTTTTGGATCTTAGCCATTCTAATAGGTGTATAGTGCTATCTTATTTTAACTTACATTTTCCTAGTCACAGATGATTTTGTTTTTCTTTTCATACTCTTATTTGCCGTCTGTTTATCTTCTTTGGTAAGGTTTGGATCTTTCCCCTCCTTTTAAAAATTGAGGTATTATGTTTTTTAATGTGTTTTTGTATATTTTGGATATAAGTTCTTTTTTTTTAATTTATTTTTTAATTTCAGAATATTATGGGGGTACAACACTTTGGCTATATATATTGCCCATACACTGCCCGTGTCGGAGCTACAATTGTGATCATCCCCCAAACTGTGCTCCCCACATCCATTCAGTGAGAGTTTTTCCCATCCCTTCCACCCCCTCCCGCCTGCCCGCCCCCTGATGAATATTATTGCCCTGTGTGATGTAAGTGTTGATCAGTTAGTACCAGTTTGATGGTGAGTACCAGTGATGCTTGTTTTTCCATTCCTGTGACACTTCGCTTCGAAGAATGGGTTCTAGCTCCAACCAGGATAATACCAGATGTGTTAATTCACTATTGTTCCTTATTGCTGAGTAATACTCCATGGTATACATATACCACATTTTATTAATCCACTCGTGTATTGATGGGCACCTGGGTTGTTTCCACAACTTTGCAATTGTGAATTGTGCTGCTATGAACATTCACGTGCAGATGTCTTTATTATAAAATGTCTTTTTTTCCTTTGGATAAATACCCAGTAGTGGGATTGCTGGATCAAATGGTAGTTCTCCTTTTAGTTCTTTGAGGTATCTCCATATTACTTTCCATAGAGGTTGTACTAATTTGCAGTCCCACCAGCAGTGTATGAGTGTTCCTATCTGTCTACATCCCCGCCAACATTTGTTGTTTGGGGATTTTTTGATATGAGCCAATCTCACTGGAGTTAAGTGATATCTCATTGTGTTTTTGATTTGCATTTCCCTGATGATTAGAGACGTTGAGCACTTTTTTATATGTTTGCTGGCCATTATTTGGTCTTCTTTGGAAAAGTTTCTGTTCATGTCCTTTGCCCATTTTTTTAATAAGGTTGTTTGATTTTTTTCTTGTTGATTTTCCTAAGTTCTGTATAGATTCTAGTTATCAGCCCTTTATCAGAGGTGTAGCATGAAAATATTTTCTCCCATTCTGTAGGTTGTCTGTTCACTCTAGTGATAGTTTCCTTGACTGTGCAGAAGCTTTTCAATTTGATCAGGTCCCATGTATTTATTTTGGTTGCTGCTGTGATTGTTTTGAGGGTCTTCTTCATAAATTCTTTGCCTAGGCCAATGTCCATAAGAGTTTTTCCAATGTTTTCTACGAGAATTCTTATGGTTTCATGTCTTAGGTTTAGATCTGTTATCCATTATGAGTTGATTTTTGTGAGCAGTGAGAGGTGTGGGTCCAGTTTCAGTCTTCTACATATGGCCATCCAGTTTTCCCAGCACCATTTGTTGAATAGGGAATCTTTTCCCAGTGTACGTTTTATGGAATTTGTCAAAGATCAGGTGACTGTATGAGGTTGGTTTTACATTTGGGTTCTCAGTCCTGTTCCATTGGTCTACGTCTCTGTTCTTGTGCCAATACCATGCAGTTTTGGTTACTATAGCCTTGTAGTATAGTTTGAAGTCTGGTAGATAGATGCCTCCCAATTTGTTCTTTTTGCTTAAGATTGCTTTGGCTAGACGGGGTCTTCTCTGGTTCCACACGAAGTGTAGAATTATTTTTTCTAGATCAGTAAAAAATGATGTTTGTATTTTGATAGGAACTGCATTGGTTCTGTAAATCACTTTAGGTAGCAAAGCCATTTTTACTATGTTGACTCTGCCTATCCAAGAGCATGGTAGGGTTTTCCATCTATTTACATCCTCTGCAATTTCTTTTCTCAGTGTTTCATAATTCTCTCTATATAGGTCTTTGACCTCTTTAGTTAGATATGTTCCAAAATATTTAATTTTCTTTGGTGCTATTGTGAAAGGTATTGCATCTTTAATTTGTTTCTCAGCTTGATTGTTGTTGGCATATATGAAGGCTATGGATTTGTGTGTATTAATTTTGTATCCTGAGACTTTGCTGAATTCATTTATCAATTCCAGTAATCTCTTGGTTGAATCTTTGGGGTTTTCTATGTATAATATCATATCGTCTGCGAATGGTGAAAGTTTGACCTCCTCTGCCCCCATCTGGACGTCCCTGATTCCTCTGTCTTGTCTAATTGCTGTGACCAGGACTTCCAGCACTATGTTGAAAAGAAGTGGATATAGTGTGCACCCTTGTCAAGTTCCTGTTTTAAGGGGGAATGCTTTCAATTTTTCCCCATTCAGTATGATATTGGCTGTGGGTTTATCGTATATGGCTTTAATAGTTTCGAGGTATGAGCCATCTATGCCTATATTGTTAAGAGTTCTTATCATAAAAGGATGCTGGATTTTGTCAAAAGCCTTTTCCGCATCTATTGAAAGGATCATATAATCTTTGTTCTTGCTTTTATTTATATGGTGAATTACATTTATAGATTTGTGTACATTGAACCATCTCTGCATCTCAGGAATGAAGCCCACCTGATCATGATGAATTATTTTTTTGATGTACATTTGAATTCGGTTTGCAAGGATTTTATTGAGAATTTTTGCATCTATATTCATAAGGGATATTGGTCTGTAGTTTTCTTTTCTTGTTGTGTCCTTTCCTGGCTTTGGTATCAAGGTGATATTGGCTTCGTAGAATGAGTTTGGGAGGATTCCATCCTTCTGGATATTTTCAAATAATTTCTGCAGTATAGGCACCAGTTCTTCTTTGTAGGCTTGGTGGAATTCGGGTGTGAACCCATCTGCTCCAGGACTTTTTTTTGTGGGAAGATTTTTTATTACTGTTTTGATTTCAGTGCTTGATATTGGTCTATTTAGAAATTTTGTTTCTTGCTGGTTGAGCCTAGGGAGGTAGTATGTTTCTAAGAATTTGTCTATTTCCTCCACTTTTTTGTGTTTGTGGGCATAGAGATTTTTGTAGTATTCGAAGATGATGTTTTGTATTTCCATGGTATCGTTTGTGACCTCTCCTTTTTCATTTGTAATTGAGCTTATTAGAGTCCTTTCCTTTCTGCTTCTGGTCAACCTGGCAAGTGGCCTGTCTATTTTGTTTATCTTTTCAAAGAACCAACTTTTCGTTTTATTAATCTTCTGTATTGTTCTTTTGTTCTCGATTTCTTTTAATTCTGCTCTGATGTTGGTTATTTTTTTTCTTCTGCTGGCTTTAGGATTGCTTTGCTCTTCCTTTTCCATTTCCTTAAGTTGATTCATTAGTTTACTGATTTGTGACCTTTCTGTCTTTTGGATGTGGGCATTTGGATATAAGTTCTTTATTACACGTGATTTGCAAACATTTTCTCTCAGTCTGTGACTTGTTTTTGTTATTTTAAAATTGTCTTTTGCAGAGAAAATGTTCTAGTTTTAATAAAATCCAACTTGTCAATTTTTTTCTTTCTTGTATTATGCTGTCAGTGTTGTATCTAAAAACTAATCCCCAAACCCAAGCTTACGAAGATTTTCTACTATGTTTTCATCTACAAGTTTTATGGTTTTGCATTTTAAATTTATTTTATTTTAGTTTAATTTTTTGTTTTTAATTATTTTGTATATATCATAGTTATACATATTTATGGGGTACTTGCGCTATTTGATATAAACATACAATTTGTAATGATCAAACCAAGGCAACTGAGATATCCACCACTTCAAGCATTTATTATTTCTTCATGTTAGGAATGTTATAATTCCACTCTTTTAGTTATTTCAAAGTATACAATAAATTATTGTTAATTATAGTTGCCCTATTGTGCTACCAAGCACTAGATATTATTTCTTCTATCTAACTGTATTTTTGTAACTATCACCCATTCCCTCTCTATCCCCCTTCCCCACTACCCTTTCTAGGCTCTGGTAATCATCATTTACTCTCTATCCTTACGAATTTTTTTTTTTTTAGCTCCCACATATGAATAAGAACCATACAAATGACCAACAGGTATATAAAAAAATGTTCAACTTCGCTGATCATCAGAGAAATGCAAATCAAAACTACAATGAGATATCATCCACTCCAGTTAAAATGGCTTTTATTTAAAAAAGGCAATAATGGATGCTGGTGAGGATGTGGAAAAGGAGAACACTTGTACGCTGTTGGTGGGAATGTAAACTAGTACAGCGACTATGGAGAATAGTACGGAGGTTCCCCAAAAAACTAAAAGTAGAACTACCATATGATCTAGCAATCCCACTGCTGGGTATACATCCAAAACAAAGGAAGTCAGTATACTGAAGAGATATTTGCACTCCCATGTTTATTGTAGCATTATGCACGACAGCCAAGATATGGAATCAACCTGAGTGTCCATCAACAGATGAACAGGTAAGGAAAATGTGGTACATATACACAGTGGAATATTTTTCAGCCATAAAAAGAAGAATGATATCCTGTAATTTGCAACAACACGGATAGAACTGGAGGACATTATGTTAAGTGAAATAAGCCATGCACAGAAAGACAAATACTGTGTTTTACATTTAGGTCAGAGGTACATTTTGAGTTACTTTTGTGTAAGGTGTAATGTCTGTGCCTAGGTTCCTTAATCTTTTTTTTTTCCACCCATGTACATCTTATTGTTTCATTGCCATTTGTTGAAACAGTCTGCTTTCTCCATTTAATTGCCTTTGCACCTTTGTCAAAAATCTGTTTCCTATATTTGTGTGGGTCTATTTCTGGGCCCTTTATTCTGTTCCACTGAACTATGCATCTATTTTTTCACCAATCCCATACTGTCTTGATTACTGCAGCTTTATAGTCATCCTTGAAGTCGGGTAGTGTCAGTCCTCCAATTTTGTTCTCTCCTTCAATATTATGTTGGGTATTTTGTTTGGTCTTTGGTTTTTTTGTAAACTTTGGAGTCAGTTTGTTTATACCCACAAAAGAGCTTGCTGTGATTTTGATTGGAATTGCATTGACTCTACAGATTAATGTAGGAAGAACTGATATGTTAATAATATCGAGTCTTCCAATTCCTCAAGAAAGAGTATCTCTTCATTTATTTATATCTTCTTTGATTTCTTTCATCAGAGTTTTGTAGTTTTCTGTGTATTAGTTACATGTTTTAGTTTTAGTGTTTTTTTTTAGATTTCTACATGAGTATTTTTTTTGGTGCTATTGTATTAATACGTATTCTTATTGTTTGTTTTTAATCTCAAATTCCAATTGTTCATTGCTAGTATATAGGAAAACAATTATCTTTTGAATATTTTTATCCTGTGATCTTTCTATACTCAATAATTTCAGGAGTTTTTCTATAGATTCTTTGGGGTTATATGCATGGACAATCATGTTATCTGTAAATAAAGGCAGTTTCACTTCTTTCTTTTTAATCTGTAAATATTTATTCCTTTCATTTGTTTTATGGCAATAACTAGGTCTTCCAGTATGATTTGAATAGGAGTAATGACAGAAGATCTCCTTGCTTTGTGCCAGATTGCAGGTGGGAATCATTCAGTCTCTCACCATTAAGTGTGATGCTAGCTATAGATTTTTCACATATTCTCATTTATTAGGCTAAGGAAATTCCCTTCTGTTCATAGTTTTTTTGGGGGATAATTTTTATTATGAATGGATGTTGAATTTTTTGTCCAGAGCTTTTTTTGGCTTTGATATAATCACACAGTTTTTCTTATTCAGTTTGTTAATATAATGAATAATTTAGCATGATATATTTAACAATGGAACTATCAATTCAATTCAGTGATTTTAATTTTAGTTTATTACTATGTAGATTTATCAAATAATAATTGTCTAGCATCCTAAGTACTTTTTAACAGCCTGGGGTTCTAGATAGAAAAATTATGTTATCTGTATAAAATTGGATATCCTGGACTTTTTACATGTTATTGCAGGTGAACTTATATGCCACTTATATATACATATATATTTATATATATAGTGTGTGTATATATATGATACACACACACATATATAGTACAGTTATTTGAAAAGCATTGACAACTGCATAATTTACAACACTGTATTTTTTACAATGTATTTTCATTTTTACATGAATCATTGTAAAAATGATTCATGTCTATGGAATCAACAGGAACAATAAAGAAAAAAGGTGTAGCTATTTTCTAAATAAGCCTAAGAGTAAGTATTATTGTAGAGTGTGTGTGCTACATTTGTCATGCTCATAATACAATTTATTAAGTAATAAAGTCACATAATTGGTTGAGAAAACTTATATTACAAAATGATTTCCCTATGGGAGCAATGGGAAAATGGAACACTATGGCAAAACATTGGGAAAGATATATGGTTATCTATGGTCAGCTGAATGGAGCAAGTTGCTACTTAATATTCTTCTATTCTTGTTATAGTTTATACAGAAAATATATTCATTCTTATTTATATTTAATACTTTCTGTTAAAGAAGTGATAACAAGATTTTCTCACTTGAAAAGCATTCATTCTTATATCAAAAATGAATCAAGAGTTAGAGAGATATTTTGTTGGCATTATTGCTAAGTCATGTTTCCTCCTGATAATTGAAAGTACATATTTTATACTCTATTTCATACTATCCAAATAGCCATTTTGGGAAAATATGTAAACACAAAATACATAAAAATTATAATAATTATTAAATATTTAATATTCCATCTCTCTAGTAGCAATGCAATGTTAACAATTTAGTGTCTTTAAAAATATTTTTATATGACTTTTTTTCCTATAGCAGCACAATTCACAATTGCAAAGATGTGGAAACAACCCAAGTGCCCATCAATACATGAGTGGATTAATAAAACGTAGTTTATATATACCATGGAGTAGTACTCAACCATAAAAAAAAAATGGTGAGCTACCTCTTGTATTATCCTGGATGGAGCTGGAGCCCATTCTTCTGGGTGAAGTATCACAAGAATGGAAAAACAAGCACCACTTGTACTCACCCTTATATTGCTACTAATTGATCAACATTTATGTGCACATATAGAAGTAACATTCATCGGGCAGGTGGGCAGGTGGGAGGGGGGAGGAGGGGATGGCTAAATTCACACCTACTGGGTGCAGCGTGGGCTGTCTGGGGGATGGGCACGCTTGTAGCTCTGACTCGGTGGTACAAAGGCAACATATGGAACCAAAGCATTTGTACCCCCACAATATTCTGAAATTTAAAAAAAATTATAATTTAAAGACTCAGAAAAATTTCTCTGTGTTCCTTGTCCAAATTTCAAATTTTTCAATTTCTTAGAATAACTTCTTAAAGATGAGAAAATACAGAATCCAAGTGTATAAGAATTTTTAAAACTCTGCATAGATTTAAACAAATTATTTTCTATCCCAAAAGGTTAGATCAATCTATATTTGAAATAAAAATAGTACTTAAGATACTCACTTTCTTATATGTAATTAAACATTGGGTAGCATCACAAAGGGTAAAGGCATCTTTGCCAATCTGATAGGGATGGTATTTTGTTTTGATTTATCGCCTTATTAGCTATTTCCCCTGCCCCTTTCTGATGTTTATATGTTTTGTCTTTTTTAATCATTGTTATAGAGCTTCCCTTTGCTACTTTTAAGGGATCTTTATTAAGGAGATTAGGTAATTATCTTAGAGTTAGGATGAATATTTTCCCTAGCTTGTCACTTGCCTTTAAAATTTATGATCATTTACCAGGAAGCAATTAATTATTTTGACCCTTTCCTCTTCAATGTTTTCTATATCCATCATTGCTTTTAAGTTTAGTATGATTTTTATCCAGTTAGAGATCATTTGGGTTTTCTTCTCTTTCTAAAGGTAGCCTAATTTGCATATTTGAACTTGAAATTTATTATAAAATGAATATTTAAATTTTTTAAAAAATAAATACTTAGCCTAGTATCTGAGCAGTAGCTATGGAAAAAAACTCTCAAATTAAATGTGTGTGTGTTTATACGTGTGCCTGCATGTGCATATTTTCATTTGTTCTATTCTCTTAATATCTGTTGATTCTCATACTGCCAGCATGCCATAAATTATTATAATTTCATAAAATGATATGTTTTAATACCTGACAGGTCAAGATTCCTATCACTACTCTTCTTTTGATACATTTTATTATTATTACCTATTTATTCATAGAGATAAAATTTATAATCGTTTAATCATATTCTAAGATGTATCTTACAGATAATTTAATTAGAAATACATATTTTAAATCTTAGTAAGTGTTTACTTTTTGTATTTTTGTTCATTCGTCGATTTTTTCATTCATAAAATGCATTTTATCACATGGGCCAAATAGCAGGCATGGAGAATACATTGGTAAAGAACATAGAAATAATTTTTGTAGTCATGAAGTCCATAGTTTAAGAGAGTGTATTTTTCAGTTTATTCGGGTTTTTATTAGTATTCTGAATGGTAATTTGTAATTTATTCTTACAACTATTTCACATTGTATAGTAAGATCTTTATATACATTGTAGTGTAAGGTATAGTGTAAGTGAGAGTAATTTTAAGCTATTTTCACTTTATTTTACACAATAATTACTATATTCAACTTTTTTCATTATTTTCTTTTTTGGTATGTGAACTATATAGTAGGTTTCATTTGCTTTAAGTCTCATGTAGTAGGTTTGGAATGTTTACCTTTATTTTCTACTGGTTACCTTTTCAAAAGTGTACACTTATCTTTGTCTAGAAATGGGGATTTTGCCACAATTTTATTTCTTCTATTACTTGTGTTCTTGGCTGACCATGTTCATTTTTGTGCTCTTTCTATGAATCTGCACACTGTTGGTAATTTACTCTCATTTTGTAGAGTGTTGGTTGTAATAAGATTGTCTTGGTTGCAATGTAATTTATTCCCTATCCAGTCTTAAACCAGACAGGAAATATTTAGACTGTGTTTACTAACAAATTGAATTTGTAATATTTTGGAAAGATGTTTTTTTTCTTTGTTTCACTCTTTTAGGTGACTTTAGAAAAAACATATTTTTCAAATCCTAGCATATGGCAAGTATTTGGGGATTGAGGCTGAATTTTACTGTTACTTGTTGGTTTCATTTTCTGAATTTTGTAGACAAAAGTAGAACTTCTATGTGCAGAGAACTACAAATCCCAACAGAACTGTTGTATAGGGGTCTAGTTCCATTGAAAGAGGCAGATTCTAGGAACTTAGGAGGGTGTAGCCGTGTCCCAAAGGTGTGAGTGGATAGTGGTTTGTTTTTTATGGTAGTGTAAGTGCTATCAGCATAAGGAGTTTATATATATCCCCATGCTTAATCTGCTTGTTATGATATAATAAAATGTAATCTCACATTGGGGTTTTGTATGTTGTTTTCCTCATCAAAATGATCTGTGCATTATTCTAATTTGAGAAATATGGTCCTAAGAGTTCTGAGGAGCACAGTTTGGAAATGACTGATCTAGTTTGTCTTTTTTTGTGGTAAGTGGGATTTTTTTTTAATGACACCATCTGATTCTCTATATCCTAAAAGAAGGACTGTGGCACAGTGCTTTACTTTGAGGGATTCCATCCCTTTGAGTATATGAACTGTCATATATCTTGTTCCTCTAATTCCTGCTTTCAGACCCTTTTTGGGTCCCAGCAGCTGTAGAAATGTGTTTGGGGGGGGCAATGAGCAGGAGGAAGAAAAAATGGAGAAGCACAGGGTCAGTGGTGAGATTACTTTCCAGTTTCCTAGTTATTAATTATACATATATCTAGGACTAGGTAAATGGGTCAAGAGACAAAAACAAAACCAAACAATAAAAGACAACTTCTTCCTATCTCTTTTAGTCAATGAAAGTTTCTCCCTTTTATGCGGCAATACTTAATTAGTACTCTTATTTATATACAAAATTTCCAATTTGCGCTTGTGTGAAAGAGATAATATTTATATATATGAACACAAATGTATGTATAGGTTTTATTTTCATACAGATGTATACATGCACAAATAAGTATATTTTATATTAAATAGATATATATTTTTAAAGGGAAGATCACATATTGGCATCTGCCAGTAAAAGGTTAGGTTACACTATAATTCAATTAAGAAATGAAATTACTTATGCAAATTATTCCAATGAAGTGTGGAAATAAGCTCTGAGGTTTGTGAGTTTGAGAAAAACAAAATTCCTAAGAAGATGACATATTTCACTGGTCTGAAAACTATTGAGAAAAATGAAGTGGAGACACGAATAATAAAGGACAAAAGGTACAGTTAAGAAATATTTAAATTCTGTAAACTTCTGGAAGTATATCAAAAATATTCCCAATACAATAATGTCTGCCTTATTATAAACTTGTTTTCTGAAATCCTTTTACACAAAGTTTCATTTTAAGCTTTTGGAGAGATTTTTTTCTTTTAAAAATAGGAATGTGAAAATTAATATAATACAAATCTACAGTAAAATAAAAAATAATTTAACAATAGACAATGAGCACTTATTACATGCATGGTACATTTCTAGAAGTTAGTGGTGAAAATATGAAAAACATATGGGATCAGCATTAAAAAATCTTACAGTTTAGCTGGGAAAGCAAACACATGTTTGAGGGAGTCAAATCACTTTATAAATATGGCCTTTTGATCGCTTTAGTTGGAACAGATTATTCCTTTGGGGCAAGGGGTGAACTGTAGAGAACATTTGCTCTCCTAAAACTCTAGCTTTTATCAGTCTTACTAAATATTTATACCAAACTAACAGATAAAGTAATCCCCTTTCATGCTTCTTTCTCGTTTTCTTCTTTTACTGAGTCTTGCTTTAATCTAAAATTTCCTTTCTAGCTGTTGCCATCATTTTTCTTTCTGAAGTTTCTCCAGCCTCCCCTTCCTTACCAGGCCCACATATGTCAATCTTGGATTCCCACTACATGTCTTGCCCTCCAAACTGACTTTTTATATTTGCCTCTGTGTTTTGCATGTGCATTCAAATTAAAGGTTTTATTTTAATTTTTTCTTTAAAATATATTTTCTATTGACATTTACTTACAGCCAATCTAATTCTGAAAAGGTATTTTTAACTTTTTCGAAGTATTGAATATAATTGATATATTAAAAACTGCATATTTAGTGTATGCAATTTGATAGGTTTAGATACATACATATACCCATGAAGCCATCACCTGCGCTCCAGTCTCATGCATCAAAATGCCTACCATAAATCTCCTTTTTGGTGCCTAAAAGGATGTCAAAAAAGAATTTGTAGTTTTTCTTACCTGCCTGCAAACTGCTGTCCCTTTCATATTCTTTATCATACCTCAATTCCAAGATTCTTTGGTTTCTGTAATTCTATTTTACCTGTAATCCAAATTCAGTCTTTATGATTCTATGATAAACGAGGCTTCAAACTGGAACACTTCTCACTACTGCACTAGTACTACTTTGGTCCAAGTCACCCTTTAACAAGTTTCTTGAACCACTACAACTTGTTCTTAATGGTCTCTAGTTTTCTACCTTTGCCTTTCTATATTCTATTTTCTTATTAATTTTCTGTGGTCTATTCTTTTCAGCTAGGAAGCTAGTCATTGCAAATACATTTAATTATATCATTTCTCTGGTCTAAATTTGCCTGCCTATTTCATTTAAAATAACAATCAGTATCCTAACTAAGCCCTGCAGGGTCCTCTGAGATCTACCCCTGCAAATCTCTCTGTTCTCCCCTTCTTCTACTCATTCCACACACCAGACCGCCTTCTTTCAGTGCCTCATATACACCAAGACCGGTCTTATCTCAGAGCCTTAACACTAGTTGTCCTCTTGCCTGGAAAACTCTACTAATCAATGGCCTTTGTATCATTCAGTCCTGATTGGTGGTAATTTCCCCAGAGAGGCTTTCCTGGCATGTCAATCCTTTTACCTCACTTACTTATTATCATAGTATTTGTAACCATACAAAATTATATCATTTATTTATTTGCTTTTTTTCTCTTTCTCTTCCCATTAGAGAATTTTCCCTATAAGGTAGAGACTGTTTATTTGGATCACTTTTGCTTTTCCTCTGACAAGAGTATGGTTGATACATGGCAGACTTTCAAAATATTGTTGAATGAATGAGTATTATTTCTATATTATTTATTCATAGGATAAAGAATATTCCTTATTGAATAGATAATATTTAAATAATTTTTAAATATGTATATTAATATTTAATTTTAATATGTATATAATATATTATATTGATGTCTTTTTATATTTCTCAATAAAATTTATAATTTTCATATATATTCTCTACCTTTCATTAAATTTTTTTCTTAACTAATTAATAATAGTATTGATAACATTATGGAAGGGAGATATATCTTTAAATGTCCATTTTAGCTTTCCTAAGTATTATATGTATATGATTTACATTACCAAATTTTCTTAATAATTATATTTTTATTAGTAGAGTATCTTAATATTCTACATATATGTCTAGCAGCTGCTTTATCAAATGTTCTTATTAATTTTATTTTTCATTTACAAAATATCTTTAATACTCTCTCCCTCTCTACATATATTTGCAGAGGAATATGTCTCTTCCAAATTTTACATTCAAAATTTATCTTTCTTACATACATATTACATAATCTATTACATAATCTAAAAGCTCCAAAACAACATGAAATAGCTGACAACCATGTGAATGTCTTGTATATTTTCTGTTCCTCCATTTCTTCCTTATTGCTTTCTTTTCTGTTAACTGAATATTTTCTAATGTAACATTTTAACTCCTTTACTAATTATATTTTTTAATTATTTTCTTATTGGTTACTTAGGGTTTACAACAATAATCTCAACTTATCAAAATCTATCTCAGAATCATATTAACATAATTCTAGTGAAATACAAAAACTTTATTTCTATATAGTTTCATTCACTCATTATTTTTATGGTTTGTTATTAGTGATTGATGGAACACCAAAGGTCTTCAAAGTCCTTCAAAATTGGCAATATTTAATCGCTAAACTTTATGTCATTTATAGGTCTTGTCAGAAATTAGTTTTGGCATTATTATGGTGAATCTAGAGTAAGTTTTCTTCTAGGGCATTGTCCTGTCTTTCTGGTATTTCGGGTGGATGAATGTTATTGAGGTTTTCAGAAGATATTTACAAGGTGACAGGCCAGAATTCCAACATCCTCCACCACTGCTCTTCCCCTAGATCTCTTATGACCTGTTAGATCTGCTCCTGCTCTAGATTCTAGGTCTCTGTTCCACTGTCAAATATTTAGCAGCCTGAGGTGATCTTATTGTGTTCATGTACAACCCATTCCTTAGCAATGGACTCAAAAGTACCCTCACATAAATTTTTAGTCCTTTTTGTCTACATATATTTCTTCTTCCTGAAGTGCTGCCCCACAGATGCCAACTGCTTCTGTAATTCCAAATGCTGATCTTTGCCTTTTCAGTTCAGTGGGACTATTGTGTTTGTATGAACTCTGACGTACAGTTAGGAAATTGTCCTCAGGAAGGCAACAAGATGACTGTGGACTTCTCTTTTCTCAATAATTAAGGGCTTGCACTGCCCATTTCTACTACATGAAACAGTTTCTTGTTGTCCAGATTTATGGCAGAGAGCTTTTAAGAAAATTTGTTGACTTATATAGTTGAAAAGTCTGAGGGTTTTTACATTTTTACATTTAATAATGAATCTGATATTCACATAATGTCATCAGAAATCTGCTTTCTTTGGCATTGACTTCATTCTCAGGTAGGACATCAACCAGTATCTTTAGGTTTGCATAAACCAGTTTAATATCTCTGTGGGGAAAAAGATCCCCAACAGGTCCGTCAGAGGTTCCTTCATCTATGTTTTTTCTCCTAGATTGGATCACATGAACATCTTAGAACCAACATTGGAACCAGGAAAATTAATTTCTCTAATTGGTCTAGTTAGGGACACATGTCTACCAGAATTGTAGATTAGGGGTGAAGTCAGCTCTCTGAATTGCAGGGATTAAGAATGGGAAGGAATGATTTCCAAAAGAATCGGGATTATTACTCACAGAAGAGGGAATGGATGCCAGTCAGGCAAAACCAACAGACATGATCTATGTAGAGGGTTATATTATAATTTATTATGTAAATCAGGACACTCTTGAGAGTGAAAGGTTTCACAAAAACTAATTTTTTAAAAGACATTAATTGTCACTTGTGACTCATAAACTTATGCTGACTTGTAAAACAGAAGAACAAGGTGAAACTGACATACATCACAAACTAAGTTCAGGTTGAACATCAACTAATTCAGACGCATATATGCCAAGATAAAATCAAGACAAACTGATTTAACAGGACTTAGGGATTCTGAAGTCCCCTGACTTGTTGAGCAACTCGCCTAGTTTATAAAATCTCACCATTCTCTGCCAGAACTTTCTTACTGATTCTTAGGCCCTAAAACCACTCTATATGACTAACCCCAACCTTCAAATCCCTGACTTCCCCCTTTTGAGATGCTTCTGAGACTCTAACAAAGCAGTGCTCTCCCTTGTTAAACACATTTAATAAATTCAGTTTCACATGATTAACAGGTTTCACTGATGGTCCTTGTACGGGGACTTCATGAAGTCCAGGAAAGTGCCTGGACTTTGAAAACATGGAGTTCAGTGTGGTTGAAGCTCAGTGAGTGAGAAGGAGTATAGTGGGAAACAAAATGTAAGAGAGGTAAGAGAAATACACTATGGAGAGCTTTATTGGCCATTTTAAGGATATGATGTTATTCTGAGTGAAAGGCAAGGCACTGAAAGATTTTGAGAAGAGAAATGATATGCATTGACTTCATGTAAAAGGTCGCACTCTAGCTGTTGAGCTGGGAATAAAATATAGGAGGACAAAGAAGAGAGTTGGTCAGGTGGGAAGCTATGGAAATAATGAAGGCAAGAGATACTGATAACTTGGTCAATGTGATAGCAGTGGAGATAGTGAGAAAACATCAGATTCTGGATATATTTTGCAAGTAGCCCATTGAGATTTACTACTGCATTAGATGTGGGGATAGAAAAGAAAGAAAAGTTAGGGGTGATTCTAAAATTTATGACCATTGCAACTTCACTTTATATAATATCTTCCAGGCTCATCATGTTGTCACAAATGACAGGATTTCATTCTTTTTTACAGGTGAATAGCATTTCATTGTGTATATATGCCACATTTTCTTTATCCATTCATATGTTGATGGATACTTAGTTTGATTTTATATCTTAGATATTGTGAATAGTGCTCAATAAACATGGCAATGCAGATATCTCTTAAGCATACTGATTTCCTTTCCTTTCCATATATACCCAGTAGTAGAATTGCTGGATTATATGGTAGCTCTATTTGTAGGTTTTTTTGGAACATCTATACTCTTCTCCATAATGGCTCTACCAGTTTACATTCCCACAGTGTATAAGAATCCCTTTTTTTCACATCCTCACCAGTATTTGCCATTTTTTGTCTTTTTGATAATAAACATTCTAACTGGGGTCAGAGATGGTATCTCATTGTGGGATTTGCATTTCCCTAGTAGAGTTGTTGAGAATTTTTTCATATATTTGTTGGCTGTCTATATGTATTCTTTTGAGAAATGTCTGCTCAGATTACTCGTCCATTTTTACTTGGATTATATGTTTTTTATTGTTGAGTTATCTGAGTGCCTTGTATCTTATGGATATTAATCTCTTGTCACACGAATAGTTCACAAATATTTCTCCCATTTTGTAGGTTGTCTTTTTGCTCTGTTGATGCTTTCCTTTGCTGTGTAGAGGACTTTTAGTTTGATATAATTCCATTGTCAAATAATTATATCTAATTAACTCTTAAGAGATGGATGCAAACTGAAGACTTTTCTGATTTTTAAGGGAGGAATGGAGCTATATGGTAGATGTCATTATTTATCCTCAAGTTTATTCATTCACTAAACATGTTTTTATATATGCCTCTTTTGGGCTCTACACTATGCTAGCTGTTGTAGATAAACAGGTAAAACAAACAGGCGTGGACCCTGCTTCACATACTTCATAATCTAATAGAAGAGAAAACCAACAATTAAATAAACAAATATATACTTATAATTTGTGATAAGCTCTACCATGGTAATGGTATTAGGAGTGTGATTTCTAAGGTCAAATAATAAAAATGTAATTGCTACTGGGAAAACATTTTATGGAAGAAAGACTATAAAGAAAAGACTATAGTGGTCTGTAGAATGTAAAGCAGAATACATTAGACAAAATGGTCAAGAAAAACCAGAGATGATAATTAATTTGAGATTTGGAAAATAAGAGGAACCCCTCTAAGCAGATTGGAAGAGAGTGCTCCTATCAAAATTCTTGAGTCAGAAAAGACATTAGGAACTGGAAAAAGAACAGGGTGGCTGGAGCTTAGTGAGTGAGAACTTACGTGTTTTGAAATAAAATTATAGAGTCAGGGAGGAAGAATATCTTTCTTGGCCTTGTAGGATTTCATGATAAGTGCAATGGGAGGCCATCTAAGGGTTTTGAGCAAAGGAAAATAATATTTTAGAAAGTTCACTCTGCTTTCTGGGTGGAAAATTAATTAGAAGCATGCAGTCAAGGAGACTGGTTGGAAGGCTCCAGAAATATTCTAAAGAAGAGAAAAGATTGTGTGGAAGAAATTATAGTAAAGTTAAGTAGTGGATTGAGTCACTTTTGGAGATAGACTTGAAAGGACATACTGATAAATTAGATATGGGGTATGTGGCAATAACTTTCCATTAGGAATTTTAAAATCTTCTACTAAAGAATCCAGTACTTTCTGTGTCTTTCTAGTTGTTTGTTCTTCTGGAATCCAAATAAATGAAAGCACTACTTATGATGTTGATGTCTGATCCTCAATTGTTGTGTGCTTACATTCAAAATTCATTGAAACATAAAGAATCAAATTTGATATACAACCGAGAAATAAGGATACATCTTATTAGCCAAAAAGGAAATGGATGCTGAATAGGAACTCTCTATAAAACACACACTGTCTCACACACACTGCAAAACAAAACAAAACCACACATCTTTAGAATGGAACTCTTTAAATTTTTTTTACTCATAAGAAAAAAAATATCCTACTTTAAAGTTTATTGTGTAATTCGTTCATTACAGTGCCCTAAATGAAACTCATAGCTTTCTTTAAAATAGAATCATTATTAAAAATCTCTTCTTGGATTTCAGATGTGGCTAACTAGTCTAGATATTATTAAAATCTTAGATCGACACTGGTAGAATTTGCAAAATCCAGACCGGCCTTGCAAGAAATGCTTAGACCTGCATTATACACTAAACAGAGCAACAGACACCCACCTATGTAAAACTACGCAAAAGCTAAAACCCCAGAAACCAGATTCCACAATGACGCAAGAGGTAAAACAAAAGATACCACCCAACAGAATAATCAGAAATTTACCCCAAATATCAATTCTCTCAATAAATGTAAATGGCTTGAACTGCCCATTGAAGAGACATAGGCTGGCTGAATGGATTAAAAAATACAAACCAAGTATCTGTTGTCTTCAGGAAACACACCTTACACACAAAGACGCATTCAGACTCAAGGTGAAAGGATGGAATACAATTTTTCAGGCTAATGGAAACCAAAAGAAATCCGGAGTAGCCATCCTCATTTCAGATGACATAAATTTTAAAGCAATAAAAGTAAAGAAGGACAAAAATGGACACTATATAGTGGTGAAGGGAAAAATCTCACAAGAGGATTTAACAATCCTAAACATTTATGCACCCAACACAGAAGCACCCAGGTACATAAAGCAAATACTGCTAGATCTAGACAACATAATAAGCAGCAATGCCATAATAGCAGGGGACTTCAACACCCCACTGACAGAACTGGACAGATCCTCCAAACAAAAAACAAACAGAGAAATAAAAGACCTAAACAGAACTATAGAACATTTGGGCCTAACAGATATCCACAGAACACTCCACCCAAATAACACTGAACATACATTCTTCTCATCAGCTCATGGAACTTTCTCTAAAATTGACCACATCCTAGGCCACAAAACAGATCTAAACAAATTCAAAAAAATAGAAATCATACCATGTATCTTTTCAGACCACAGTGGAATAAAATTAGATATCAATTCCAATAGAAACTCACATCTTCCTCCAAAAACTTGGAAACTAAACAATCTATTGCTGAAAGATTATTGGGTCAAGGAGGAGATTCAAATTGAAATCAAAAGATTCTTTGAACTAAACGATAATGGGGACACAAGTTATCAAAATCTGTGGGACACAGCAAAAGCAGTCCTGAGAGGAAAACTTATCGCCCTAAATTCCCACATTCAAAAGACAGAAAAGTCACAAATCAGTAAACTAACAAATCATCTTAAGGAAATAGAAAAGGAAGAGCAAAGCAATCCTAAAGCCAGCAGAAGAAAAAAAATAAACGAAATCAGAGCAGAATTAAATGAAATCGAGAACAAAAGAACAATACAGAAGATCAATGAAACGAAAAGTTGGTTCTTTGAAAAGATAAACAAAATAGACAGGCCACTTGCCAGGTTGACCAGAAGCAGAAAGGAAAGGACTCTAATAAGCTCAATTACAAATGAAAAAGGAGAAGTCACAACTGATACCCTGGAAATACAAAACATCATCTTTGAATACTACAAAAATCTCTATGCCCACAAACACGAAAACGTGGAGGAAATGGACAAATTCTTAGAAACACACTACCTCCCAAGGCTCAACCAGGAAGAAACAGAATTTCTAAACAGACCAATATCAAGCACCGAAATTGAAGCAGTAATTAAAAATCTACCCACAAAAAAAAGTCCCACACCAGATGGGTTCACACCTGAATTCTACCAAGTCTACAAAGAAGAACTGGTGCCTATACTGCGGAAATTATTTGAAAATATGAAAATATCCAGAAGGATGGAATCCTCCCAAACTCATTCTACGAAGCCAATATCACCTTGATACCAAAGCCAGGAAAGGACTCAACAAAAAAAGAAAACTACAGACCAATATCCCTTATGAATATAGATGCAACAATTCTCAATAAAATCCTTGCAAACCAAATTCAAATGTACATCAAAAAAATAATCCATCACGATCAGGTGGGCTTTATTCCTGAGATGCAGGGATGTTTCAAGATGTGCAAATCTATAAATGTAATTCACCATATAAATAAAAGCAAGAACAAAGATTATATGATCCTTTCAATAGATGCAGAAAAGGCTTTTGACAAAATCCAGCATCCTTTTATGATAAGAACTCTTAACAATATAGGCATAGATGGCTCATACCTCGAAACTATTAAAGCCATATACGATAAACCCACAGCCAATATCATACTGAATGGGGAAAAATTGAAGGCATTCCCCCTTAAAACTGGCACCAGACAAGGGTGCCCACTATCTCCACTTCTTTTCAACATAGTGCTGGAAGTCCTGGCCACAGCAATTAGACAAGACAGAGGAATCAGGGGCGTCCAGATAGGGGCAGAAGAGGTCAAACTTTCACTATTCACAGACGATATGATATTATACATAGAAAACCCCAAAGATTCAACCAAGAGATTACTGGAATTGATAAATGAATTCAGCAAAGTCTCAGGATACAAAATTAAAACACACAAATCCATAGCCTTCATATATGCTAATAACAATCAAGCCGAGAAACAAATTAAAGATGCAATACCTTTCGCAATAGCAACAAAGAAAATTAAATATTTAAGAACATATCTAACTAAGGAGGTCAAAGACCTATATAGAGAGAATTATGAAACACTGAGAAAAGAAATTGCAGAGGATGTAAATAGATGGAAAACCCTACCATGCTCTTGGATAGGCAGAGTCAACATAGTAAAAATGGCTTTGCTACCTAAATTAATTTACAGAATCAATGCAATCCCTATCAAAATACCAACATCATTTTTTGCCGATCTAGAAAAAATAATTCTATGCTTCGTGTGGAACCAGAGAAGACCCCGTCTAGCCAAAGCAATCTTAAGCAAAAAGAACAAATTGGGAGGCATCTGTCTACCAGACTTCAAACTATACTACAAGGCTATAGTAACCAAAACTGCATGGTATTGGCACAAGAACAGACACGTAGACCAATGGAACAGGACTGAGAACCCAAATATAAAACCAACCTCATAGTCACCTGATCTTTGACAAATTCCAGAAAAACGTACACTGGGGAAAAGAATCCCTATTCAACAAATGGTCCTGGGAACACTGGATGGCCATATGTAGAAGACTGAAAGTGGACCCACACCTCTCACCTCTCACAAAAATCAATTCACAATGGATAACAGATCTAAACCTAAGACATGAAACTATAAGAATTCTCGTAGAAAACGTTGGAAAAACTCTTATGGACATTGGCCTAGGCAAAGAATTTATGAAGAAGACCCCCAAAGCAATCACTACAGCAACCAAAATAAATACATGGGACCTGATCAAATTGAAAAGCTTCTGCACAGTCAAGGAAACTATCACTAGAGTGAACAGACAACCTACAGAATGGGAGAAAATATTTTCATGCTACACCTCTGATAAAGGGCTGATAACCAGAATCTATACAGAACTTAGGAAAATCAACAGGAAAAAAATCAAACAACCCTTTTAAAAAATGGGCAAAGGACATGAACAGAAACTTTTCCAAAGAAGACAGAATAATGGCCAGCAAACATATAAAAAAGTGCTCAACGTCTCTAATCATCAGGGAAATGCAAATCAAAAACACAATGAGATATCACTTAACTCCAGTGAGATTGGCTCATATCAAAAAATCCCCAAATAACAAATGTTGGCGGGGATGTGGACAGATAGGAACACTCATACACTGCTGGTGGGACTGCAAATTAGTACAACCTCTATGGAAAAGAATATGGAGATACCTCAAAGAATTAAAAGTAGAATTACCATTTGACCCAGCAATCCCACTACTGGGTATTTATCCAAAAGAAAAAAAGACATTTTATAATAAAGACATCTGCACGTGAATGTTCATAGCAGCACAATTCACAATTGCAAAGTTGTGGAAACAACCCAGGTGCCCATCAATACACGAGTGGATCAATAAAATGTGGTATATGTATACCATGGAGTATTACTCAGCAATATGGAACAACAGTGAATTAACACATCTGGTATTATCCTGGTTGGAGCTAGAACCCATTCTTCGAAGCGAAGTGTCACAGGAATGGAAAAACAAGCATCACTGGTACTCACCATCAAACTGGTACTAACTGATCAACACTTACATCACACAGGGCAATAATATTCATCAGGGGGCGGGCAGGCGGGAGGGGGGTGGAAGGGATGGGAAAAACTCTCACTGAATGGATGTGGGGAGCAGAGTTTGGGAGATGACCACGATTGTGGCTCTGACACGGGCAGAACAGGGGCAATGTGTATGGCCAAAGTGTTGTACCCCCATGATATTCTGAAATTAAAAAAAAAAATCTTAGATCAAGAAAATTTTAGATCTATGCTGTTGTATTGTAAGAAATAACATTTCTTATCCACTTACTCTGGATTTCACTCTAGTTAACAGAGTGCATAGTTGAAAAAATAAAGAGAGAAAGTTTTACTCAGTCAATAAGACTGCCTTTTAGCTTCTTTCTTAAGGCATTTTGTTTCTACCAAAGAGTGAAAATAACAAATTATTAATTCTCTCAATTCTCTTCATTTTTGAAAGAAAATAAAAAGAAGCATCCCCTTTTAAGAAAATGATGTGGAAAGGCAGAATGAATATAACTGTTGCTATTCTCTTCAGTTTTGTCTCAAATTGAAACTTTAACCAATTCAAGGGGAGATCATCTCCCTTGAAATCCAGGAACCACATGAGAACTCTTCATTCAGACTTTGAATGACTCTTTTTACATGCTGTAACCCCATGGAGAATCTAGTTTATGTCTTTCTTTTTAAAATATGGATTTTATTGAAATTACTTTTAGATTTATTCTTAATTCATTCTCCATGAAATTTACACCATAATTTAGAGCAGTTGAAGACACAAGCAATGTTAAAATAGTAGAGAGAAATAGGTATTTACTCTAGAAAGCCTGGTGCACATTTGAAAATACCAAAAATAATTTGTGGGAGAAATCAAGAAAATTTTTTCAAAAACTTGTTTATGATTATACAAATAAGGTTTTCATAAAAACAAACATCAAACTATAGTGGCATTCTTGTTTTCCATCATTTATAACTCTGCTAAAAAATATAAAACAAAAAAAAATTTTTTTTTAAATGTGCCAGAGTGCAGAGGATGTGAAAGAACCAATTAGATGTCATTTCTTTTGATACGTTTTTAAAAAGGCAGCTGTAGCTCTTCTGCTGAGGCAGCAGGGAATGGGGGTAGTGCAGGGGGGTAGAAGGCAGCGGGGAGTAGTGATAGCTAAAGGCTTAAGTAGCAAAAAGGCAATCAGGGTTTTTTACATCACACTTCTCTGAAGCTCTAGACTTACAGCCTCATACCTTGTCACTACTCTAGAAGGTCATAGAAAGATGAAATATGGTTGAGTTAAACTGGCTGTAATTTCTAATAGGACTACCAATATAGAGTAGATAACACCAAGTTGTCAATGAGTTGGAAGATTATTCTCATGAGAAGCTATTTAATCACCAGTCAAGCTAGGATACTGAGAAATGTTAAAGTTTAGCCATTGTCCAAGCATACTATGTGCCTAGTCCCAAGCTCTGCAGGGCTCTCAAAGCAATTAGGTAAAAAACTAGGCCAGCCCAGGAGCAAGCCCATCTCAATTTCAATGTGATTACCTCTTACAGTAGCTCTGGTTCCCCAATATCAGAGGTCAAATTCCTATCTTGCGCATCCCCCAGTCAGCAGCTGCAGCATCCCCTTGGCACTTGTTAGAAATACAAACTCTTGGATCCCAGTCCGGACTTGAATCAGAAACTCTAGGGCTGAGGGACCAGCAACCTGTGTTTTCACACGCTCTCCAGGTGATTCTGACGCAAGCTAAAGTTTGAGAAACACACAGAAATAGTTTTCAATCTTGACAGCATTAAAAAATACTGATTTATGGGTCCTACCCTCAGAGATTTTGATTTAATTGTTCTTAGGTACAGCCTGGGCAGTAAGATTTTTAAAAATCTACTGAAAGTTTTCTAGTATTCAACAGGATGGAGAATCATTGACGAAAGGAAGATTTGAGTTTCCTAGGGAGCATATCAACTCAATGGGGCTGGTCCCCAAGATCATTGTAATCAAGTCTTTCTCTACCCACACAACTCCACACAATCCCAGTTTTCACCCCCCACTTTGGAAACTTAATATGGGTACAAAAACTATGCAAAATGAAACCCTTTGAAGTGCTGTACAATTCCTTGCAGCCTGAAATAAGGAAGGTGGCAGCGAATGTCAGAGGTCCTCAGGACTTTTTCTAGATCAGGACGTTCCTATCTTCGTGGTGTTTTTTTTTCCTTTCTAAGTTAATGTGACTCATTGCTGAGTCTATTCTTGGTGTCCAAGTTCAAGTGCATTAATAGGTTTGCTCACATGATGGCTTTGTGACTTTGTGGACTTTAGGGAGTCACTTTTCAGTTATATTCTCTTAGGTATCTAGGAAATTTGGCACCAGATAAAATGATTCATCCTTCTAATTTTTTACTTAAAATATTAAATTACACCGCAGTCTCTGGTGTTCTGTGACACTCTTTTCCTCTCAGAGATGACTGTGACTGTCAGCTTTCACATTGCTCGTCTTTGTTCTTACTCTCCAGGACATATATGGGATATAGATGTATATCCTTCTAAACTGTGCATGGTTCTACTTGTAAGGCTTCTTTCAGTTGATGAAAATTGCCAGGTTATATTGATCATTTCCATCATGAATGACTCAGCTATTCATACAGATGTAATTGCTTTGTTTCAAAAACATTTGTGGAAATGGCATTTTGAGATAATGAGATGGCAGTAGATGTTTGGAGATAAAATGAATAATGTGTGTATATTGCTGTGGCCTTTTCTTTCTTCTCTGGACCTGACAAGTGGAGCTTTTGAGAATATATAGAGGACCCTTGGTCAGTTGGATGACTACTTCCCTTAAAAAAAATCAGCTCCCTTTTTGAAAAGATGTAGCATAGTGTCTGAGAATGTAGATTGTGGAGCCAAACTACACCAGTGGGAGTGTGAAGCCCAGCTTTGTTATCTAGTATATGTATGACCTTATATGACCTATTTAACCTTGTAATGTCTCTATATTTCACTTTTAAACTTGGAATGAAAATTATATTCTTGCTGATGACAGTCTTACAAATTAAGCCAGTTAACATGTGTAAAGCACTTAGAACAAAGCTTTTCACATAATGATATCTCAATAAATTTTATTATATGTTTAAAGATCTTGCTATTCTCACATTCAGATTCATGAATCTAATTTTTTAATAGTTGTAATCACTGGATAATATAATGAAACAAAACATCAACTTAATTTAGTTTGCAATCATTTTTATATCTTTGAGAATTTTTAAAATAAAAGTAGCAAAAACCCTTGAGTTTTCACAGCTGTAAACAAGCTGGGCTGACTTGCTCCTGTGCGGGGCCAGTCACTGGGATCCCTCCATGTGCTTTACTAATTCCCATACAGATGTGATGCTCCCACCAGGCAGCAGGGAAGGAGGCAGTGAATAAAAGTGTACAATTCTGCCTCAGATTTTAAGCACTGGTATTAACAGAGTCATTACTATAGTAGAAATTACCAACAGTAATATTTGAGAATCACCTGGCCAACAAGAACAGAAATTCATGGTTAAAATTATATCCAAAGCATCAAGCCCATCTAATTATATGGAATGCTAAAAAATGATGAAAACACATTTCTTGTGTAGCTTACATCTCATAAAATATTCTTCTTATAAAATAATGCATCTTATTTATACAGTATATTATGCTTTACAAATTATTTTCATATATTATTTCATTTAATCCACCCAACAGCAATGTGAAAGTAGAAATAAATGCACCAGACCCAGGGCAAAGAACAGTACCAGGACTAGATGTCAGCTCCTCTGAGTTGTAGCTGAGTGCACTTCAACTGAGTGCATTAGTGCAATTGACACTGGTGATCCACAACATATGTATAAATTTTGGGATAATTAATTAACATTAACATTAATAGTTTTGTATTACAAAACATATGTCTCTTTTTATCATTTATAATTGGCTACTAAATAGTATATACAAAATATTTTGATAGTATGAACCATTCTTTTGAAAAGTCAAGAAGATACTTTGTATTGTACAAAGGAAATTTGTAAAGTTTTTGCTTCTAACATATTTTTAAGTATCTTAAGTTGTTACATACATTTGGCAAGAGAAAAACATTGATCTTACAGGGGATAGTATAAGAAACTTACAAATGGTAACTGGAAACAAAGGACTACACTCTTGCTTCCAGAGTAACTATAGTAAGTCAATTTTACTGAATATATATGTGTACATATATGTATAGATATATCCATATATATCTCCATATGTCCTTATATATATTTTTATATATATATCCTTAGATATTTCTTAGATATTGAAATCTGGTGGTTATTACTTCAGTTTTCTTCTTTAAAAGAAGGGATCTTATAATAACTGCTGTTTGGGTTTTCAGTGTTGTGTTGGCTCATGAATCCTATAACTATAGTATTTAAAGAGAGAGAGAATAAGGAAAAGTGATTGTTTCCTTTATAAGCATGTGGGGAATAAAGCCAGAGAAACATAAGAAGGTGACCATGTAAAAGATTAGAGGCATGCACCATATCAAGCTATTTTTTGTGGCTGACTGTTTGGTACCAAAGAACCAGATCACATCCATATGGGTATGGGAGGGGGATAGAGCTACCTCCAAGGGAACAAATGTTTTCACTTTCATTCCTATTGGGAAGACCTTGGTTATAAGGAAGGAGTAAGTAGGAAGAATTTAAACTATAAGAGTCAAGTGAAGTGGAGAAAAAAACTTAATGTCTTTGTCTGGGCAGAGTGTTGTCCAGATGTTGGGAGTAGAGAGATGTAATGTCATTGGGGATGGTGTTGAATTTCTCCTGACTTTGCAGGGAGGCCGAGGTACTGGGAAGGGGTTTGTTCAGGTAAAAAAGCCTGTGGATCTTTTGGGCAGTAGTCGAGTAGGAGTGATGGTCAATAGAAGAGAGTGTCAACCAACAGAAACAAAGCTACCAGCATGGCAACTAGATATGGAAATGAGGCCATAACACCAAGAGTATTTATTTCTGAGCTCATGAAAGAAAAGTCCCCAGAAAACTCCCAAATTAGCTTAAGCACCTTTTGATGGGGACTAAATTTTGTTATCACAGTGTTTCATTAATAATTTAGGTATATTTTAAAGAAATAAGATCTTTATTTGTTTTCATAGATTTGTAGGCCTGTACCATAGGGATTGTGGAGGGATGGAGTTACAATTCCCAAAAGAAGCAAGGAGAAAAGCTGCTCTTGGTTCCAATGAGCTTTTTAAGTCTAGCAGAGCAAATGGCATCTTTTAAAGTAGTTTTATATCAAATGTAGGGCTCTGGATGTACATAATCATTTTAGCCACTTTTGGAATGATTAGCAAAAAATACAGCATGTTTACTCCTCTTCAACTTATATTTAGTATTTTTGTATATTTGCTATAACAAACAAAAAAATTTAGGAGATAAGAATTCAAGGCCGGGAAAGGTTAGTTTACTTGCTCAAAATTTCAAATTAGTTAAACTAAATGTTAATCAAGATACACCACCTTAGATAAAGTGGTATAAAGAATTTACTATCTGATTTTTTGATTTTTACTAACATTATAAAATAATTAATTCTTAATTAGTCACTAGGAAATTTTTTATCATCGAAATAGATAATTACTGTAATTTAAAAATATTTTCAAGCTGAAAATGTTTCCACAGATCAGAAAATAAGTCTCCTAAATAAACCCTAGCTTTATTTTCCATGAGCTTAAGTTAGGGAAAAAGGAACAGGTAACCTGGACCATTGTTAGCTGAGGCAGCAGGAAGATGACTGGACTGGCTTTTGGACTGATCCGGTCCAGAATTTTTTTCAGGAGTTCCTCTTGTACCCTGGAGTATCCCTGGACAATTTGAGTTTCCTCTAGGCTTCATAGGATATTCATAGTATCTGGGTCAAATTCAATATCTAAAGTATAGCAGATTCTTAAGAGAAACTCAACCACAATCTAACTGGTCTTCTGGTCTTCATTTCCTAGTTCCATGCCCTTGAGGACTAAAATACTGGAAAAATCTCATATGTGCTGGAGTAAACTTTCTCCCTTCCCTTCTTGCCTTCCTTCCTTCCTTCCATCCTTCCTTCCTTCTCTCCTCTCCTTCCCATCCTCCCTTTTTTCCTTCTATAAGATTTTATTGACTAGCCACAATGTCTCTATATTGCTTTTGACAGACACAAATAAATTACATACTAGTCATCAAGATGCCTGAATTGTTACACTAAACAATGATATTACAATACAATATATATCAAAAGAAAGTATATATTAAAATATCAAATGAGTAACATGTATAGTTATCTCTCGTCTGTCATTTTCTCTACACCTGTACTGTCCGCCCTAACTTATAACAGTATCACCACTGATATGAAATACCTCAAATAGCCTCTTAACCATTTTCTGTACTCAAGGTTTACCTCCTATCAAATGATATTCTATCTTCTATCAAAATGACTGTATAAATACTCGAATAATAATGGTTAGAATGAATTCTACATTTACTTTGTATCAGGTAAATTACACAAAAAAAACCTCTAAGAAGTACTATTGCCATTTTCTTTTTCAGATATAGAGACTGAGACATGAAGAAGTTAAGCATATGCCCAAGATCACCCCAAAACTGAGGCAGCTGGGGAGCAAATCCAGGTTGCCTGGTTCTGGGGCCAGTACTTTAACTGATCTCTATAGTGCTTCAAATTTTTTTTTTTTAATTTCAGAGTATTACAGGGGTACAAACATTTTGTACCATTTGAGTCAAAGTTCTAAGGGTGCCCATCCCCCAGATTATGTGCATTATACCCATTAGGTGTGAATTTACCCATCCCCTGCTCCCCCTCTCACCTGCTTGATTTCCAATGAATGTTATTTCCATATGTGCACATAAGTGTTGATTGATTAGTTTCAATTTAATGGTGAGTACATGTGGTGTTTGTTTTTCCATTCTTGTGATATTTCACTTAGAAGGATGGACACCAGTTCCATCCAGGTTAATACAAGAGGTATTAGTTCACCATTTTTTATGGCTGACTAGTACTCCATGGTATACATATACCACATTTTATTAATGCACTCATGGATTGATGGGCACTTGGGTTGTTTCCACATCTTTGCAATTGTGAATTGTGCTGCTATAAACATTCGAATGCAGCTGTCCTTTTTACAGAATGTCTTTTTTTCCTTTGGGTAAATACCCAGTAGAGGGATTGATGAATCAAATAGTAGTTCTACTTTTAGTTCTTTGAGGTATCTCCATACTCTTTTCCATAGAGGTTATACCACTTTGCAATCCCACCAGCAGTGTATGAGTGTTCCTATCTCTCCACATCCATGCCAATATTTGTTATTTTAGGACTTTTTGATGAAATCCGTTCTCACTGGAGTTAAGTGATATCTCACTGTGGTTTTGATTTGCAATTCCCTGATGATTAGAGATGTTGAGCAAGCCTACAGTAACCAAAACAGCATGGTATTGGCATAAGAACAGAGACATAGACCAATGGATCAGAACAGAGAACCCAGATATAAAACCATCCTCATATTGCCATACGATCTTTGACAAAGCAGACAAAAACATACACTGGGGGAAAGAATCCCTACTCAATAAATGGTGCTGGGAAAATTGGATAGCCACATGTAGAAGACTGAAACAAGACCCACGTCTCTCACCTCTCACAAAAATCAACTCATGATGGATAACAGACTTAAACCTAAGACATGAAACTATAAGAATTCTAGAATAAAATGTTTGAAAAACTCTTGTAGACATTGACCTAGGCAAAGAATTTAGGAAGAAGACCCTAAAAGCAATCACAGCAACAAAAAAATATAAATAAATGGGACCTTACCAAATTAAAAAACTTTTGTACAGCCAAGGAACCTATCATTAGAGTGAACAGACAACCTACAGAATTGGAGAAAATATTCACAAGTTATACATCCAATAAAGGGCTGATAATTAGAACCTATAAAAACCTGAAGCAAATCAGCAAGGAAAAAGTCAAACAACCCCACTAAAAAGTGGGCAAATAATATGAACAGAAACTTTTCAAAAGAAGATAGACTAATGGCCAACAAACATATGAAAAAATGCTCAACATCTCTAATCATCAGTGCTTCAAATTTAATTTGAACTGCTACAGCTTCAAAAAAAACCCAGTCTGACTCACAGAATGTTTCTCATTGTCTGTAGTTTCAAAGCCCAGCTCCTTATCACAGCACACAATGCACTGTCCCCCAACTTGTCCATGGCTTACACACTCTGTCCCCTGCTTGACACCCAAGTATCATCTCTTTCTTATTTTTCTCCCACTCCAACTCCACGCACCAAATGCAGATATGTAACACTAGCTTCTCCCTGGGAGATGTTGAGAATGCTATTTGCTCTGTCTCTGGCATTCTTGCTCCTATTTCACTTTGGCTAACAATGACTTATTATTTAGAGCTCAGTTAGAATCTTGGATCTTTCTCTTTAGGTTCTTTCCTTTCACTGGAGTGCATTTTATGACCTAGGTTTAGCAAATTTCTCCTATAGTACCACAATGTCCTTTGTCTGCATTGTCATACCACTCAATTTACCTTATTGTATTATTAAGTTCAATGTTCAATTTTACTACCAGACTGTGAGCTCTTTAGGCATCAGTCTTCAAAGAGAATTGGAGATTAATCCCAAAGCAATACCAAAACTATATAAATAACAAAAGAAATAAGAAATTTTCCTAAGTGATTTTTAAACTATGATTCTTAAAGTTTGATGGGTTCCTCCAGAGGTATTTCAGGGACTAAATTATAGAAGGAGTCAAATGAAAGTGATTTTGTATTTTTTATACCATTTTTATATCTTTTTGTAAAAGGGGTTATTATCATTAATGAAGTAAAGTCTATTAAAAATACAAGTTGAAAGAAAAAAAACACACAAATCAAACCACTTGTCTTAGCCCTTTAAGAATAAATTATTAGAAAAAAAGAGAATCCAGAAGAAAATGAGGCACATTTTCATCTTTTAACCATGATAGTTTTGATGACAAAGGCACCTTCATAGGTCCTAAAGATTTAGGAAGCAGACAATTTCTAATGAAGCAACACTTGATAAAGGAGAGAACCCAAACAAAAAGGTCAGAATAACATTTGTAAGTATAGCACTTAATCTTAATTCTTTATCACCTTCTTATATTGAGACCATCTTCTCATATTGAGAACCCATAGAAAAAGAGTTTAAAGTGTTATAAGAATACCAGTGTTGATATTAGTAAGATTTTAGGAATAAATGAGCCTTTTAAAATAAATATTTTACTTTAACCATTTTTAAAACCACTTACATCATAATAAATATTTGAAATTATTTTCCTCTGTGTTTGGCCTAAGTATGATAAAAACAATCACCCATATAGATGATAATTTTAAAATTCATAATATATTTCAAGGTGAGTGTAGACTTTTTTGCATAATATACTTTCAATGTTTTTTACAACTTAGATACCACATATTTTAAATTATAATTTAAAAACTATTTTGAGAAAAATACTATGATACTAAACATGCCTATTAATGGTAAGACTCATCCCAATTTCAGAAAAATTAAAATGTGGAAAATGTACTTTAGATTTAAAAATATGGTATCATAAAGAGTTGCTAAATTGTCAGAAAAAATTCTCAAGGTTATTATGGTTTCCTTTTATTCTGAGACTATTTTAAGAATTGTGGTTGTAGTCACAACCATAATTACAAAGATGCTGACTTTTATTTCATAAGTCCAAGAAATACACTTACTCCCAGCATAGATACTTAAGAGTTAAAAAATCTGACCCAAACTTTCCTATTTGAGTATACATTTACTCCAAGTGTGCACAGCAATTAACATTCTAAACTAAACTAGTTATCTATTTTCTTAAAAAAAAGAATGGCCAATAAGCTCTAAAAATATGGCTGCCTGAGAGTGTTGCTGATAATAGCAACCTACAACCCTGGAGTTTTATGAAATGCACAGAGGACAGGAGATGAGGCCTCGAGTTCTGCACAGACATAAAGCAAACTTGGGGACCTTAAATAAGTATAGATTTAGTTTAAAAATACAAAGAAGGGGCAGAAAACAATGTGCCCATAATAATGGATACTTAACTGTTGTGGTTTCTGTTGTCATTGGGAAAAAAAATAAACAACAAAAAAATCTACCCTGGAAAGGTAAACCCAAATCCTGGTTTCATGTGTGTTAGGGTTCACTTTACATGTCATGCACATTGTGGGAGGGTCTAAGCTGAAATATGAACCTAAGATTGTCCAGGATTGGGAGAGCCCTGGGATTCTGAAAAAATGTATGTACAGTCGTCCCTGGGTATGCATGGGGGATTGGTTTCGGGACTCCCATGGGCACCATAATCCTTGGATGCTATAGTACCTTATATAAAATGGTGTAGTACTTGTATATAACTTGTGTATTCCTCCCATATACTTTAAATCATCTCTAGATTATTTATAATATCTAATGCAATGTAAATGCTATGTAAATATTTGTTATACTGCATTTTTTATTTGCTTTATTCTTAATTGTTGTATTGTTATTTGTTGTTTGGTTTTTAAAAATATTTTTGATCAATGGTTGGTTTCATCCATGGATGTGGAACCTGTGGCTATTAGTCTGCTAGAGCTGCCATGACAGAATACCAGAGACCGGGTGGCTTTGACAACAGAGATTTATTTTCTCACATTCTGGAGGCTAGAAGTCCAAGATCAAGACATTGACAGGTTTGGTTTCTCCTGAGGTATCTCTTTTTGGCTTGCAGATGGCTGCCTTATCATTGTGTCTTCACATGGTCTTTTCTCTATATACTTTCACCCTTAGTATCTCTTTCTCTTCTTATAAGGGCACAGACATATCAGATTAGGGCCCCACCCTTACAAGCTCATTTGACCTTGATTATCTCTCTGAAGTCCCTCTCTCCAAAGACAGTCACATTTAGGGTTAGGGTTTCAATATATAAATTTAGAGAGGACACAATTCAGTTTATAACAAAGTAAATATAAATCCTCTTTGGAAAAAAAGTAGCCTCAACCCAGGCCTTAAAAATCTCCATGAATTTACATCAGACAGTTGAATAAACTCACCACTAAAAAGAGCTATAAAACACACAAAGAAACAAACTGAATGAGGGGGAGTGAGCAGAAACAAAAACAGTCAAAATAATTATCCTAAAGATCTTACACATTAGAATGCTAGGACATATTTAGGATATAAAAAAGCAAATTATGTCAAAATATATAGAGAAACTTAAAAAGAATGAAAACAGCAGCAAAAGCAAATGAGTATAAGAAAAATAGACTTAGCATTGTTTTGTTTTTAGTTTACATAATAATTCAAAACTTACAAAAATTATAAAAATAAAAATAATACAAAGAATACCAGTAGACATTTTACCTAAATTTGTCTATCAACATTTTATTCTGTTTTGCACATATAGATGCTACTTGACTAATGATGGGGTTACATATTGATAAACCTATCCTAAGTTGAAAGTGCATTTAATACCCTGATAAACCCATTGTAAAATTGAAAAATTGTTAGTTAAACCATTTAAAGTCTAGATGCCCCTTGACTTATGATGGGGTCATGTCCTGATATGATAAACCCATGGTAAAGTTGAAAAATCATAAGTTGAACCATTTTTAAGCTGAGATGAATTAGATATCTAATATATTAAATGAGGGAAAGGCCATATATGTTCCCATAATAATCAAGAATTGCTAGTATTCTTTAAACCATGGATCTTTAGATTCAAAAAGATTAAAGAGTCTTAACAAGGATGAATAAAAAGAAATTAGCTAGTAGAAATTTTAGTGAAACTGAAGACCAATAAAGAACTTGAAAGCTGAATGATAGACCTATTAACAACAACAAAAAAATGGCAATATAGCTGACTCCTCAGCATCAGCAATGAAAACCAGAAGACAGTAGAATTTCTTCCCTTCAAATTCAGAGGAAAAATAACTGCCAATCTCTAATTATGTCTCCAGATAAACATCCACTTAGCATGAGGGTGAATAAAAACATTTAGAGGTAAAAGAAACAATAAAAATTAAAACAAAAAAACTTTCCGAAGATATTCCTACCAAAAGAACTTCATTATAGGAATTTCTAAAGGATACAATTCAGAATGGAGGAAAATAATCCCAGAAGGATGACCCAAAGTATCAGAAGTAAATGGTAAAAAATTGGTAAATATTATATGTGTTTACACCTAAATAAATATTGACGGTAGAAAAGTACCATTTGTAGATAGTAAAAAGAGCAAGGCAGAATTAAAATACTGTATAGCAGTTTTATGTGAGATTGGAAAGGATCCTGTGAGGACTGAAAGGAGGGAAGAAATATAAAATAAAAGATTAAAGGTCACTATAACAAAGAAACGTTAGTGACCAATCCTAAGTATGAATATAAATACATATAGATTATATTAATGCATTTGAAAGAAGGAAAAACATGAACTTCCAAAGAATGCAGAAAAAAAAATACAGCAAAGTTCAGGACCCAGTTGTGAGCAGTTATTTCTACTGACACATAATAATTATACATATTTATGGGGTTCATGTGATATTTGATACATACATACAATGTGTAATGATCAAATTACAGTCTTTAGGATATCCATCACCTCAAATATTTATCATCACTTTGTGTTGTTAACATTTCAACTCTTATCTTTACCTATTTTGAAATATACAATAAATTATTGTTGACTCCCCCTCTTGTGCTATCAAGCAATAGGACTTATTCCTTCTAACTGTATGTTGGTACCCATCAACCAATCTCTCGTCACCCTCCAACCCCATGCTTCACAGTCTCTGGTAACCATCACTCTCCTCTATTTCCTTGAGAGCAACATTTTTTAGCTCTCACATACGAGTGAGAACATGCAATATTTTTCTGTCTGCACCTGGCTTACTTCACTTAACATAATGACCTCCAGTTCCATCCACATTTCTGCAAATGACATGATTTAATACTTTTTTACAGTTGAATATACCTGTTGGCCATTGGTATGTCTTCTCTTGAGAAATGTCTATTCAGATCCTTTGCCCATTTTTTAATAAAATTTTTTTGGGTTATTTTGCTGTTGAATGTTTGAGTTCCTTATATATTCAGGATATTAGTCCCTTGTTGAATGAATAGCTTGCAAATATTTTCTGCCATTCTACAGGTTTTCTCTCGCTCTATTGATTGTTTCTTCTGCTGTGTAGAAGCTTTTTAGTTTAATACAGTCCCTTTTGTCTAGTTTTATTTTTGTTGCCTGTGCTTTCGAAGTCTTAGTTATGAAATCTTTGCTTAGACCAATGCCCTGAAGTGTTTCCACTTTTTCCCTCTGTTTTCTATAAAACTAATTAGTTTTATAGTTTCAGGTTTTGGGTTTAATTCTTTAATTCATTTTGGGTTGATTTTTCTATATGGTGACAGACAGGGGTCTAGTTTCATTCTTCCTCATATGGATATCATTTTCCCAGCACCAAATATTGAAGAGGGTGTTCTTTCTCCAACATATGTTCTTGGCATCTTTGTGGAAAATCAGTTATCTACTAATATGTGGATATCTTTTCTGGATTCTCTATTGTGCTCCACTGATCAATGTGTCTGTTTTTATACCAATACCACACTATTTTGGTTATTGTAGTTTTGTAATATATTTTAAGTCAGGTAGTGCGATGCCCCCAGCTTTGTTCATTTTGTTCAGTATTGCTTTGTCTACTTGGTGTTTTTTTGGTTCCGTATGAATTTTAGGATTGTTTTTTCTATTTCCATGAAGAACGTCATTGGTATTTTCATAGGGAATACATCGAATCTGTAGATTGCTTTAGGTTGTATGGCCATTTTAACAATATTAATTTTTCCAACCTATAAGCATGAGATGTCTTTCCATTTGTTTGTGTCACCTTTAATTTCTTTAATTAGTGTTTTGTAGTTTTTGTTGTAGAGGTCATGCACCTTCTTGGTTAAGTTTATTCTTAGGGTTTTTTGTAGTATTGTAAATGGGATTGCTTTCTTGATTTCTTTTTCAGCTAGTTTGTTAAGGAAGTATTGAAATGTTACTGATTATTTTTTATGTTTATATTGTACCCTGCAACTTTGCTGAATTTATCACTAATAAGAGTTATTTGGTGGAGTCTTTAGATTTTCTATATATAAGATCATGTCTGCAGACAGGAACAGTTTGACTTTCTCTTTTCCAATATGGATGCCTTTTACTTCTTTCTTTTGCCTAATTTGTCCAGCTAGGACTTCCAGTACTATGTTGAATAAGCATGGCGAAAGTGGGCATCCTGTCTTATTCCAGTTCTTACAGGAAAGGCTTTTAGCTTTTCCCCATTCAGTATGATTTTTGCTGTGGGTTTGTGATATGTGACCTTTACTAAGTTGAGGTATGTTCCTTTTATGCCTAGTTTATTGAGAATTTTTTCATTAAGGAATATTGAATTTCATCAAATACTTTTTCTTCATTTTTTGAAACGATCATATGGTTGTTGTCCTTCATTCTTTTGATGTGACATATAACATTTATTGATTTTTATATGTTGAACCATTCTCGTATCCCTGGAATTGATCCTATGTGATCACTGTGTATTGTATTTTTAATGTGTTGTTGGATTTAGTTTGTTCGTATTTTGTAGAGGATTTTTGAATCTGTGTTCATCAAGGATATTGACCTGTAGTTTTCTTTTTTTGTTGTTATGCCCTTGTCTGGTTTTGTCAGGCAATGCTGGCCTCATAGAATGAGTTAGGAAGATTCCCTTCTCTTTAATTTTTTTGGAATAGTTTGAGAAGAATTGGTGTTAGTTCTTTATAAGTTTGGTAGAAGTCAGTAGTAAAGCCATCCAGTCCTGGGCTTTTCTTTTATGGGAGACTTTTTATTACTAATTCAATCTCCTGATTCATTATTGTTCTGTTTAATTTTTCTATTTCTTCCTGGTTCAACCTTGGTAGGTTTTATATGTATAGGAATTATACATTTCCTCTTGGATTTCTGATTTGTTACATATAGTTGTTCATAATAGTCTCTTGTGATCTTTCACATTATTTGGTGTCAGTTATAATGTCTCCTTTTTCATCTCTGAATTTATTTATTTGGGTCTCCTCTTTTTTTCTTGTTTTGTTTTTTCCTAGTCTAGCCAGTGGATTGTTGATTTTGTTCATCTTTTTTTAAAAAAAAAAACAACTTTCTGCTTTGATATTTATTATTTCTTTCCTTCTAGTAATTTTGCGTTTGATTCATTCTTGCTTTTCTAGTTCTTTGAGGTGTGTAATTAGGTTATTTATTTTAAATCTTTCTACTTTTTTGATATAGGCATTTAATGCTATAAATTTTCCTTTTAGCATTGCTTTTTCTGTATCCCTTAAGTTTTGGTATGTTGAAATTCCATTCTCATTTGTTTCAAGACTTTTTTAAAATTTCCATCTTAATTTCTTCATTGACCCCTGTGGTCATTGCTATAGTTTGAAAGTTTTTCCCCACTAAATCTTATGTTGAAATTTGACCTCCAGTATTGGAGGTGGGACCTGATAGGAGGTGTTTGGGTCATGGAAGCAGATCCTTCATGAATAGATTAATACTGTCTTTGAGAAGGGTTGATTAAGGAGTGAGTTCTCACTTTATTAGTCCCTGTGAAAGCTGGTTATTAAAAGAGCCTGGCACCTCCTTCCCCCACTCTTCTGCTTCCTCTCTCTGCATGTGATCTCTGCATACACTGGCTGTCCTTCGCTTTTCACCATGAGTGGAAGCTGCCTCAGGTTCTTACCATATGCAGGTGCCCAATCTTGAGCTTTTCCAGACATCAGAGTCATGAGCCAAATAAATCTTTTTTATTTATAAACTATCTAGTCTCAGGTATTCCTTTATAGCAATACAAAATGGACTAAGAAAGTTGTTCAAGAGCACATTGTTTAATTTTCATGTATTTGTGTAGTTTCTAAAATAACTCTTGTTATTGATTTCTAGTTTTGTTCCATTGTGGTCTGAGAAGATACTTAATATGATTTCAACTTTTAAAAATTTGTTGAGACTTGACTTGTGGCCTAAAGTATGTTTTATCCTGGAGAATGTTCCATGTGCTGATGAGAAGAATGTTTATTCTGCAGCTGTTAGATGAAATGTTCTATAAGTGTCTGCTATGTCAATTTGGTCTAAAGTACAGTTTAAATTCAATGATTCTTTGTTGATTTTCTGTCTAAATCATCAGTCTAATGCTAAGAGTGGGGCATTGTAATATTATTGTATTAGAGTCTCTCTCTCCCTTTAGATCTCATAGTATTTGCTTTATATATATGGGTGCTCCTGTGTTGGGTGCATATATATTTAGAATTGTTATATCCTGTTGTTGAATTGATCCCTTCATTATTATATAATGACATTCTATGTCTCTATCTCTTTTTACAGTTGTTGACTTGTCTGTTTTTTCCAGTATAAGTATAGCTACTCCTGCTCATTTTGGGTTTCCATTTGCATGTAATATATGTTTTTATTATTTGGGTTATATCCCAAAATGAAGGGTTATATCCCTTCATTTTCAGTGTATATATCTTTACAGGTGAAGTGAGTGTCTTAAAGGCAGCATATAGGTGGGTTGTGTTTTATAACCATTCATACAGTCTATGTCTTTTAAGTGGGGAATTTAATACACTTAACTTCAATGTTATTGTTGATAGGTGAGGACTTATTCCTATCATTTTGTTAACTGTTTTCTGGGGTTTTGTTTTTTGTTTTTTTTGGTATATCCTTTGTTCCTCTCTTCCTATTTCATTATTTATCATTATAGTCTGGTGGTTTTCTGTAGTGGCAGCATTTGATTCCTTTCTCTTTTTCATTTGTGTATCTGGTCTATCAGTGAGTTTTATACGTTCATGTGTTTGCATGATGGTAGATACCATCCTTTTGCCTCTACATGTAGGGTTCCCTTAAGCATTTCTTGTAGGACCAGTCAAGTGGTGATGAATCCCTCAGTTTTTCCTTGTCTGGGAAAGATGTTATTTTTTCTTCATCCTTGAAGGATAGATATTCTAGGTATAGTATCCTTGGATGGCAGGGTAGTTTTTTTGTTTTTTGTTTTTCATCACTTTGAATATATCACCCCATTCTCTCCTGGCCTGTAAAGTTTCTTCTAAGAAATCCACTGTTAGTCTGATAGAGATTCCCTTGTATGCAACTTGACATTTTTCTCTTGCTGTTTTTGGAATTCTTTCTGTCTTTGACTTTTGACAGTTTGACTATAATGTACTTTGGAAAATACCTTTTTGGGTTGAAACTATCTGGGGGTTTGTGAGCTTTTCATAACTGGCTGTCTATGTCTCTTGGAAAGGAAAATACCTTTTTGGGTTGAAACTATCCGGGGGTTTGTGAGCTTTTCATAACTGGATGTCTTTGTCTCTGTTTGATCTAGTCTATTGTTAAAGCTCTCAATTGTATTTTTTATTCCATTCATTGTATTCTTTGGTCTAGGATTTATGTTTAGTTCCTTTATATAATATCTTCTCTTTGTTAAATTTCTTGTTCAGATCATGAATTGTTTTCCTGATTTCTTTGTATTTTTTTTAATTTGTGCTCTCTTGTATTTCACTTAGTTTTTAAAATATCATTTTTTTGAATTAGTTTTCAGGCCTTTTTATAAGTTTCCTTTTTTGCTATCTATTACCAGAGAATTATTGTGTTCTTTTGGAGATGGCATGTTTACTGGCTTTTTCATCTTTCTTGTGTCCTTATACTGATATATGCATATCTGGTGTAACAGTTGCTTCTTCCAATTTTATGGATTGGCTTTCATAGGAAAAAATTTTTTCCTATATATGTATGCATGGTGTTGGTTGGGTAGGGTACTTTGGCTTTGATTCTGAGTGGGCACAGTAGTGTAGTCTGCACATGATTTCTTTGGTTATAATCATATTAGTGGTGTCTGTGAGTTCCTCAGTGCCTTAGACTATAGTTGTTAGTGGAGGCTGTTGTTAAGCATTGCCGGGAAAAGGGACACTAGACAGGCTGGTCCTCAGGCACCAGAGTTGGTGGCAGCACACAAGGCAGGCCTCTCCTCAGATAGTATACATGGGTGCCAGTCATGGTGGGTGGAGTGTGTTGATCCCCTTGTTCCTGGATGGTATGCTCAGGTGTCAAAGATGGTGGGAATGACATCATCAAGCCCCCAAATGGTGTATTCAGACACAACAGTGGTGGACAGAGTGGGTCAATCCCCAGGCCCCTGGATGATGTGTGTGAGTGCTGGTGGTGGGAGTAGGAGGTGGGGCAGGCCAGTCTTCAGGCCCCTGATATTGTACATAGGTGCTGGCTGTGGGGCAGATTGATTCCCAGATGCCCAGATGATGCACTTGGACACAGTCAGCAGTGAGCAGGTAGTCTTGTCCTCAGGCCCCAGATGACATACTTAGATGCTGGCAGTGATAGCATTAGGCAGGATGGGCCTGTTCTTAGGGCCCTGGGTGTGCATGGGCAGTAGTGGCAGGGGTGGGCAAGTGAGTCAATCCCCAAGCCTCTGGAAGATGTGCATGGGTGTTGGTGGGCCAGGTGGGACTCTCCCCAGGCCCCTTGATGGTGTGAGTGATTGCTAGTGGTGGAAGGTTGATCGCCAGGCCCCCAGATAACATGTATGGGCACCAGTGGTAGGTGGGCAGACCTCTTCTCAGATACCCAGATCTCCAGATTATTTTCATCAGTTCCTGCCCTGCTCTCATGTTTAGGGATGCGATATGCCCTGGAGGCACATGCAAGTCACAACACCATAAGCTGCCACGGGGACTGACAGTGTCACAGAAGTGTGTACCCACTTTTCACTGGCCAGTGCAGCCATGCAGCTGAGTCATTCAGCACTTTACATTAAGCATCAAACAGCTCTCTCTTTTCAGTAAACAAAGTCTTATGGGTTAAATTGTATTTCCCAAAAAGGTGTGTTGAAATCCTAGCTTCCAGTATCTCAGAATGTGAACTCATTTGGAAATTAAGGTTATTGCAGATATAATTAGTTAAGTTAAGATGAGGTCCTACCGAAGAAGGGTTATCCCTTAAAGCAATATGGCAGTTGTCCCTATAATAAGAAGAGAAGAGACAAAAAGACTGACGCACAGAGAGAAGATGGTCATATGATGATGGAGACAGAGATTGGAGTGATGCAACTATAAGCCAAAGAATGCTAAGGATTGCTGGAAAATACCAGAAGCTAAAGGAAACAATGACGTATTCTTTCCTACAGATTTCATTACAAGAATATGCCTGCCGAAGCCTTTATTTCAGACTTCTACCATCCAGACCTGTGAGGGAATAAGTTTCTGCTGTTTTAAGCCACACAGTTTGTGGTACTTTGTTATAGCAGCCGTAGAAAACCAGCATACTAAGAACAGAAATATTTAAATTAATCTGATAAATTACATGTGCCAAAACCTATAGCAAACATCATACTTAATGATGACATGGTACAGTCATTTCCTTTATAATAAAAATGCATTTTTTCCCTTACACTATACACAAAAATCAAATCCAGGTGGATAAAGCCATTAATGCAAAAATAAAATCCTCCACATTTTTGAAACAGTATCTAGGGAAATATCTTTATGATTCCCTTAAAAGGGGTAGGAAAAGATATATTGTTTAAAAAGGCACACATCATAAAGAAAAAAACAGTTATGTAAAAACACATGAATCATAACTTTTCATGGCTGCATTATCTGCAATAGCCTCCAACTAGAAATATGACAATAAATAATTGAATTGTGATATTTTTATGCAATACACTATTATATAGTCATGAAAACACATGAACTAAAGCTACACTTATCCATATAGAGGAATTGCATAAGTATAATCTCACAAATAAAAGAAATTGAAATTTGCAAAAGAATGTAGAGAATATAATTTATACAGATGTTTTAAAACATTTGAAATAACAGTATGTTTTACTTATAATATAAATTCATATAAGAAAATGTATACAGAAATGATGTTTCCATCATCATACTGGTAACAGTATCTCTGTTACATGGTAACAGTAGGAGTAGGGCTATGGCCAGGGAGGAAATGTGAGAGAGTTTCATCTATAATGCCTAATTTCATATTTATTATATTTTCCAGTTCTTCTTTATTTCATAATAATTTTAAACAATGGCACATCTATAGCCCAGATTGATAACATGTGACCTACTTAAAATTTCAATAATTGCACAGAAATGTTTTGTACTCTTGAAGGAGATATTTTGCTGGTACTTCTATTTCTTTATTCTTTCTTCTATTCTACAAATATTTTGAGTATCTATTTATGCCAAGTATAGAATTTGGTATTTAAATCCTTCCTCCAAAAGAAATAGAAAACTATTTTATATTATTATCCTAATCCCTCCTAGGTCTAACAACGTTTGATCCATTTGGTCCAAAATTGGGATGACTCCCTTTTTCCATAGAGATCTCTCTTGGAATATTCCCTCTGAGGGCACTAGAAAGTGCATGGATGCCTTCTTCTTAAGCCTTCTCCCTTTAGCCTATTGATCATCAGGTGGAAGCTTTCTTAGTTGCTATGTTTTTAAGATGTGGCTTTATTTTATATCCCTCTGAAATGAGTCCTTTCCTTTATTTATCTCTCCAGGCAGAAACACATATAAATCCTTTCTTCTCGTTTTAATTTTCTCTCTCTAATTTTTCAAATTGCCCTAAATCTGACAGAGGGACATGGAAATATAATGTGGTTCATTGCTGATGACTTTCACATGTTCAGATCAAGCTTTTGCACATATAGCAACTACTATAAGCTGGATGGTAATCACTTTGATCTCCCTACCTACTTTGAATATGTTCTATTGTAAATATTTATAATTTCCAGAAAATCAGATAAATAGCATCCATGGTCTTTGTATATTTTTTTAAAAAAGATGTGTCTGCTTTATCCCATTGTGAAGATTTAAAATGACTTGAGGCAATCCTTTCTAGCTAGTTTTCTAGCACATTTTTATTTAGTTATTTTCTCAAATGGCACTTGCCTTCAAATCTTCTCACTTTTCCTTTCAGCACCTGGCTCAGAAGGAGTCATCATTTATTGGCCATGCAGAAAGGTTAACTATTTGGGGCAAAATACATTTGTAATTTAGGGAAGTTTCCTAAAATACATTACTTTCTGAGACTTTTCTATTTTGAAGTCTCAATGCAGTGGTTCTGTTCAATGTACCATATAGATATAAGACACTATATTAACCTTCCAAATGGGTTTTGCCAGTGTTCTTGCTTGCCATGCAAGCATCAAATGACTAGACAGAGTATCAGACAATGAAGTCCAGGAGCTGTCAGTATATTCACTGGCATCGAAGGTAGGCTTACTGGACCTTGGACTCACTGTGCTGCTCCTGTGGGGAGAAAGAATGACAACAAACAGTGGCTGTATGCACAGCTAGAGCAGAATAATCTAAAGAGGGTGGGTTGAAGTCATGCTATATGCAAACACTGAGGAGCAACTTAATGAACTACTGTTGAATGATAGTAATGGACACTATGTTGTCATAAGGGAAGTAAAGATGTAGATACTAAATTTGGGTGAATTTACAAGCTATCCATAGGGTAAATTTTAAAATCACAGAGAATTACAACTTTGCAATGGATAAGCATCCATTGTGTCAAAAGTAAAATAGAGGGCCTTGGGACAAATAATATGGAAGGGGTCTCTCAGATTTCATTGTTAAAAAAACAGCAAACTCCTTTGGCACCTCTAGGTTGGGGTGTGTCTGTGTGTGTGTGTTGGAGGCATAGTTGACACTGTTCCTGAAGGTAGTTTGTGCAGTGATCGTACTCAAGGTCAAAACCATTCATCAAAGACAAATGCATAGTCATTTAAGTCGACAAGCACTTAAGATTACTCACTGGCTTTATAGTTACATTTGTACTTGTGATGTTTGATTCAAGCCACATTTGAGGAGGTTACTGTCATGGCTTTTTGGCTGAATGCTGCAGGTCAGCCCATGAAAAACAGTCAGACAAGGAAAAAGATTGGACAAAGAAAAGGGTCCAATGGAAAGCAACAGCTTATATTCTAGACTTGGCAGCAGGCAGGAGGGCAGGTGGCGGAAATCTCTCATGCTGAAAATCAGTCTGAAAGGTGACATTGAACATGGGTAATAGAGAAAGGTTTAACAGTCCAATTCCCCAATTTAGAAATGCTACTGAGAACCCAATGTGCCATAGGACAAGGATCAAAATTCTCAGCTAAAGGCAGTTTGTATGTAGAAAGAAAAAGGGCATTGCTATAAATATCAGATGGTTTACTGCACACCATGCCAGAGAGACGATAACGAAAGCAGTATCATATTCTCTAAGGTTGAAAATAAATCTGGGGTAAATAACTCTACCAGAATCCCGAAGTGTGGATGTTAAAACACAGATGTGGGATCTTTAGCATTTTACAAGTGTAATTGCCTTTAAAATTTAGACAAACTATGTATTACTGATAACAGAAATGTACAATATAGGGAGAAAAATGTGCAGATTTTAGGGCAGGATTAGGGATCTTCTAAGTTTCATGCAGGTGACTAAATTATTCAAAGACTTTGAAAAGATACATACGAAACCTAAAAAGAAAAAGAGAAGAATTGGTAACAGACATCTGAAAGAGGAAGTAGAGGAGGAGGATGACAGAAAATTCAAGGTTCAAAGGCAACCCAAGTAGTCTTTGGTGTAGAGAACTACTGAAGCATAGACTCCTCGGATGTACAGGCTGGAGAAAGGTAAGAGGGAGAAATCAGACTGTCCTGTGGCTAGAGCTGTAAGTATCCACCCCAAAAGCCCAGATTGGCCACCCTTAGTGCCAGAAGAAACAGGAACAGGAGTTCTGGATCAGTATTCAAATGTTGCCAAAGAGCCATTGACTGACACAATTTTTTCTTTCAGTGTGACTCCTTTTCATGCCTGGATACTATTTTATTTCCTTCAAAACTTGGAACTATTTAGGATCTCATACACTTCCTTTCCCTGCTTTTTTATTGTGACTCATTTATTTTTTTCTCTTTCCTTCATGATCAGCCCTTGTGTTTCTGAGTAAAACATTCTGAAACCCCTTTTTGGTCTGTGATATTTTAGTGGCTTACAATTCTGCAAGGGTTCTTTAGATTTCTGTAATTTCTGCTCTAAGATATTGCTTTTATTTATTTTTTTGCATACATTTAAGGTGAACAACATGATGTGTTGATATACTTATCTTGATATACATACACATAATGAAGTTATTACTACAATCAAGCAAATTAACATACTCATCACCATATAGTTATTTATTTTTTTGTGAGCTAAGAGTATCTAAAACCTACTCTCTCGGCAAATTATCAGGATACAACACAATGTTATTAACTATAGACTTCAAGTTGTGCATTAGTTCTCTAGTTTATTCATCCTACATAACTGAAACTTTGTATTCTTTGACTTACATCTTCCCATCCCCACCCCCCAACTCACCCCTGGTAACCACCATTCTACGCTGTTTCTATGTATTCAATTATTTTTTAAAAATCCACATATAAGTGAGATCATACAGTATTTTTTTTTCTGTTTGGCTTATTTCACTTAACATAATGTCTTCCAAACTCATCCATGTTGTCACAAATGGCAAAATCTCCTTTTTTAAGGTTGAATAATATTCCATTGTTTATATACCACAATTTCTTTATTCATTCATCTGTCAGCATATACTTTAGGTTTTTTCATACCTTGGCAATTATGAATAATGCTGTAGTTAACATGGAAGTGCAGATATATTTATGAGGTGGTGTTTTCATTTCCTTTGGATATATACCCAGAAGAAGGATGACTAGGCAATATGGTAGTTCTATTTTTAATTTCTTTGGGAACCTTTGTATTGTTTTCCATAGTGTCTGCACCAGTTTGTGTTTCCACCAACACTTGTTATTTCCTGTCTTTTTGATAAAATCCGTCCTAACAGGTGTGAGATGATATTTCATTGTGGTTTTCATTTGCATTTCCCTGATGATTGGTGATGTTGAGTACCTTTTCATATACTACCTGTTAGCCATTTCTATGTCTTCTTTGAAAAAACGTTGACTCAGGTCCTTTGCCCATTTTTTAATCAGGTTATTTATTTATTTATCTATTTATTTATTTATGCACTGTGTGAGTTCTTTATATACTTTGAATATTAACCCTTTATCAGATATATAGTTCACAAATATTTTTTCCCAATCTATGCCTTTTCATTTTGTTAACTGTTTCCTTTGCTGTGGAGAAGGTTTTTATCTTGATGTACTCCCATTTGCCGCTGCCTGTGATTTTGGTGTGTTGACAAAAAATCATTGCCATGGCCAATGTCAAGAAGATTAGCCCCTATGTTTTCTTCTAAGAGTTTTATAGTTTCAGGTCTTATGTTTAAGTCTTTAATCCATTTTCATATGTATTTTCTAAGATGATGATCCAATTTCATTCTTTTGCATGTGGATATTCATTTTTCTCAACACCATTTATTAAAGAGGCTATCCTTTCTCCATGGGGTCTTCTTGATGCCCCTGTCAATAATTAGTTGACCGTATGTGCTTGGTTTTATATCTGGGCTCTTTATTTTGTTCTGTTGTCCTATATGTCTGTTTTTACAGCAGTACCATACTGTTTTGATTACTATTGCTTTGCAGAAGGCTTTGAAATCAGGTAGTGTGGTACCTCCAGCTTTGCTCTTTTTGTTTAGGCTTGCTTTGCTATTCAGAGTCTTTTGTGGTTCCATATGATTTTAGGATTGTCTTTTACGTTACTGTGAAAAATTTCATTGGACTTTTGGTAGGTATTGCATTGAATCTGTAGATCACTTTGGGTAGAATGGACATTTTAGCAATAGCAAGTCTTCCAATCCATGGACACGGAATGTCTTTCCACTTATTTGTGACTTCAATTTCTTTCATTAATGTTTTATAGTTTTCTGTGTATAGATCTTTCACTTTTTTGGTTAAATTTATTCCTAAATGTTTTATTTTATTTTTTGGATAGCATTTTTATACACTAACAATAAATTATCTGGGAAAAAAAATCAAGACATTGCTTTCTAAAATGCCTGAAAGGTCAGCCAGTGACCTCTCTGGTCTGGATCACTGGAGCCTTGTTGGCATTCCTCCCCATTCCCACACTCCAATGTACTCACCACAGTCTCTTCTTAGTCCAGGTGCAGCACCCAGACGTTGAAAACTTCCTTCTTCAGGAATTCTGTTCTATTCCTACTGGTATGTCTTTTCTCCTGGGTGCCTCTTAGCCCTCCATCTGTACTGCCACCTGCTGGTTATAAACAGCCTTGTTCCCCTCATTCATGTTTGGGATCCAGTTACTTAATATCAAGAAATAACAGCAACAATAACAAATAGCAATAGACAATACACATATTTTAAAATAATTGTGAATAAAAACTTCTGATATCATGGAACTTACCTTAAACAATAAACTAAATGAAAATAAATTTCATATTAGATAGAGATAACTCCTAACGAGAAGAAAATTAAAGAAGGAACGAGTATGCAATGTCTGGGAAGTTAAAATTTCTGATGGGGTAAGTAAGGTAAGCCTCTCTATAAAGTTAACTATCGGATAAACATGTGAGGAAGTGAAGAGCTAGCCATGTGGCTATCTTGGGAAACAGTATTCTAGACAAAGAAAAGCAAGAACAAAAGCCCTGAGGTGACAGCAAGCCTGGCTTGTTCAAGGCACAACAGAAAAGCCCGTGTAGATGGAGAAGCAGGAATGAAGGTTGAGAGTAATAGGAGAAGTTGTCCCAGAGGTTATAGAGATGAGAGTATGTAGGGCTCTTGTGGTCATTGTACACATTTTGGCTTTGATTCTAAAGCAATGTTCTGATAAAAGAAGGATATGATCTGCTTTTTAAGAGAACTACTCTGGTTGCTTTACAAAGAATATATTGTGGCTTAGATATGTAAACAGATTTCCACATTATTCTGAGACTTAAGACCCACGTGCCTAACCATAAAAACAAAAGTGGTTTAACCCAGAGCCAGTAAGACCTATGGATTTTACAGAATAATCATGCTTTTTAAAGTATTGCAGGAAGATTTAAAATGCAACCTAAACATAGAAAGGTAAAGAATGGGCAAACCTTACAAGAAATGCCTCTATGGTAGCAGTTCTCAAACCTCTTGATTTGGGGACTTCTCAGAATTTCTTTTTATTTAAAATTATTGAGGGCCCCAAAGAGCCTATGTTTATGGGGGTTAAATCTCTTGATATTTACCATAATGCAAATTAAATTAAGATACTTTAAAACTAGGTACGTATTTATTCATTTTAAAAGGACAATAATAAATGCATTGTTTCATGTTCACACAACATACTTTTGTGAGCAATATCCATATTTTTCAAATAAAAGCTTGAGTGAGAAGAGTGGCATCATTTTACATTTCTGCAAATCTCTTTAATGTCTGGCTTAATAGAAGACAGTTGATTTCTCATATCTGCTTCAGCATTTCGTCTGTTTAGAAACTACACCCTAAATAGCTTCTGAATTACAAATCATGAGAGTATGAGAGTGGAAAACACAGATAATATCTTTTTCTTCTTATTAAAATATTTTTGACCTGTGCACTTTCTGAAAAGAGGCCCCTGAACCACATTTTGAAAACCAGTGCTCCAGAAAAAAAGACAAGTTACTATATATATAAGGGTCTGCTTTGTTCCTCTAAACCTATGACAATGTCTCTAGTAATAGGGGTAAGATGGACTACTCTAAATCTGAATAAAACAGAATTAATATAGAATTTCTCTTACCATGAGAGATTTGTCAGTCCAAATTGTCTCATACTGTTTAGTTGGGCACATTCTTTTGCTTGGAAATGCAAGATTTTGGCTATAGATAGGGACAAAAAATTCTGAAGAAATCTCAAAAAGATTTGGAGAAGTCCAGTTCCCTGAAGTAACAATTGATGAAAGATACTTTTTCCCATTTTATCCATAACCTGGGACAGAGTTTTAGTCATGAAGGTAGTACTTTTTGTAATTCAGTGGGAATGATGAGGTCTCCCAAACTTACTTAAACTAGACTTCTTGATTCAATTTAAAGTTACGTTCTAACAAATGAAACTAAAAAAAAAGTGGCCTTTAGTTTTACTTCTACAAATTTTTGAGGCAAATTTCAACAAACATTCTGTATTTTTTTTGTTACTAATTACAATGTTACTTTAAAAACAATAACTTTTTATAGCAAAAAATATATAGTAAAAGTTTCTACTTCAGAAAAAATATGTAAGTTGCTATTTCAGAATGGTCTTCCTTTCCTTTACTATATTCAGTGCCAGGAATTGTTATATTTGGTCATGTTACCTTGAGAAAGGTAAATTTTCATTATTCTTTTGGTAATACTTCAACTATTACTAATTTTTATAATAAAAGTTTTAAAAGGATTAACTTTCTAATTTGTCAAAACTATAATAAATAACCTGTATTTAAAAGAAAATCAGAAAAATAGTCAAGATTTGGACATCATACTTATGATGTTCATATCACATGGTAGTTATACCCACACATTGACTTGACTGACAGAGAAGTTAGTTCAACACTTATTTTGAATTTATATTAATTCCTCAATTATTTAGTTATATGTTATGTAGGACATAAAAGGTAAGCAGATTCTGTATAATTTACCATTTAAGCAGTATTTTAATAAAAATAGTTGAAGCTAATGTGTCCTACAATATATTAGGGCATAACAAAGCATGTGTCTTAAGCATGTGTCAGCAAATGCAATGTATATGCCATGATGCATGTGTGTGTATCTTCACAGGTATCCTTACTCATCCTGCCCCCAAATCCTTGCCTGTTATTCTTCAACACCTCACGTTTTATTGTTCCTAAACATTGGGATAATAATATTAGCACTGTTATAGACCATTGTCATCTGCCTAGAAGCAAAAAGGGAGTCATGAAGTGGTTAGCAAACATTTTGGCAAGGGGAGGGAAACCTTGGAGTAGCAATGCCTTTGAGTGTTAGAGCCGGGACTTAGGAAGAGGAAGAGAGCAGAAGTAGTAAATGGGAGTGCATTTATTCTGAGGAGTTGATTCTTCCTGTCTCAGTGGTTGTGACAAAATAGATTGCAGCACAATGCTTGACTTGGGTATATTTTGCATTTATCAGGAATTGAGCTCTGTCACCTTAGTTTCTTTCTACCCCATCCTTAATCCTCAACTCTGGACCCATTTTCCCCCCACCTTGTAAATTTGTTTTTGTGTTTAAGGATGTATTATTGTTCTTTGTTTTAAAATAGTATTTCAAATATACCAATCCTTCTTTATTTATTTATTGCTTTTAATACAGGTAGTTTAGTAAATTCACTAGGCTAATCATTTTGTTTTCTACTCCTTAATGATTTGTCCAAAAGAAATTATATTCTTCCTGTTTCTAGTCCAACATGTAAGAGCTTAGAAGTCACTGACTCCATCCTAACAACAAGTAAAAAGCTGAACTAAATGAAAAATTAACTTCTGTAAGAGAAGTGAGGACACAGGGCAAACCGCTGTCCCCAATATTGAAAGAAAAACAGACAAACACAGAGAGCCACGGCTTACTGGAGCAGAGACTCATGAACTGAAACATGGGAACCAGTGCTGGGGTAGGAAAACCTGAACTATAATTGATTAGTTGCTGAAGACTTAGGGTGGACAAGTCTGAAAGATAAAATCTTCAGGGGACCCAATCATAGGGAGACTCCACAATTTTGTGAGTTTTGTTTCCAGGTTCTCACAGTGAACAGGTGAGAAAAATTCCCTTGTGATTTCAGTGGAGGTAGGGGGAGAAAAGGAACCATCTTGAAATATATGAGAACATTCTTTTCTTAGCAAAGTTTGGCCTCAGGAGAAACTATTTAACCAGAGCTAACTACCGTGGGAAAAGAAAAATACCCAATTCCAACTGGCTCTAGCCTTCTACTTGGGAGAAAGGAAATACTGAAGGGCTCTAGCCCACCTGAGCCATCCTGTCCCACCTTAGAGGTGAGAGGAGTGGACTGAGAAGCACTTGTGAAGTTCACAGTCCAGAGACCTCGGTTCACTAAAAGGCTGAGACCTAATCACAGGACTATAGAGTGCTTTCCCTCCCTCTACTACTTGCCACCATATTACTAAAGTTGCATTTACAGCAGTTCCTTTTACCCAGTACATCATGTCTGGGTATACAAAAAATTACAAAGTATACCAAACAGGCAAAAAATACAGTTTGAGGAGACAGAGTAATCACCAGAATGAGACTCAGATATGGCAGGAATGTTAGAATGGTCAGAATGGGAATTTAATACAACTATGATTATCATACTAAGGGCTCTAATGGATAAAGTAGATAGCATGCAAGAACAAATGGGCAATGTAAGCAGAGAGATAGAAATTGCAAGAATGAACTCAAAAGAAATGCTAGAGATCAAAAACACATTATGGAGATAAAGAATGTCTTTGATTGGCTAACTAGTAGAGTGGGCATGGCTGAAGAAAGAATCTCCGAGATTAACAATATCGCAATAGAAATCCCCAAAACTAAAAAGCAAAGAGAAAAAAGATTTTTAAAAAATAATATAATATTCAGTAACTATGGGATGACTACAAAAGGGGCAACATATATATAATGAGGATAGCAGAAAAAGAAAAAAGAGAGAAAGAAATAGAAGAAAAGTTTGAAAAAATAATGACTGTGAACTTCCCAAAGTTAGTGTCAGACGCCACCGATCTAGGAAGCTCAGAGAACACCAAGCAAAATAAATGCCAAAAAATCCTACACCCAAGCATATCATATTCAAACTACAGAAAATAAAAGAAAGGAAAAAAACTGGAAAGAAGCCAGGAGGGGATAAATCTTTAGAGAAGCAATGATAAGAACTACATCTGACATTTCAGAAACCATACAAGCAAGAAGAAAGTGGAGCAAAATATTTAAAGTGTTAAGAGAAAAGAACCCTACCAACCTAGAATTCTGTATGCTATGAAACTATCCTTCAAAAGTGAAGGAGAAATAAAAATCTTTTCAAACAAACAAAAATGGAAGGAATTTGCCGCTAGTAGATCTGCCTTGCAAGAAATGTTAAAAAAAAGTTCTTTAGAGAGTTAAGAGAGTAGGAAAATGATATAGGTCAGAAACTCATATCTACATAAAGAAAGGAAGAGCATTAGAGAATAATTAAAGGTAAAAAAAACTTTTTATTTTTTAAATTCTTAATTGATCTAACAGATAACAACTTGTTCAAAATAATAATAGGAAGAATGTATTTAATTATGTATGTTTATGTATATATCTGATGGATGTATGTATATACATATATGTTTATGTTTGCTTATATGTAAGTTAAGTGAATGACATCAATGACACAGGGACAGGAAAGAAGCAATTCAGAATTTTGTTATTAAGGATCACTGTCTTGTGAAATTGTTTGTGATTTGTAAAGTGATTGCCTAACTTGGTAAATGTTCTTAGAACCCAGGGAAAAAAGGAAAATGAAAAAAAAAGAGTGCAACTGATGTGCTAAGAAAGGAGTTAAAAGGATTATATAAGATATTCAGTTAAAACCACAAAAGGCAGAAAGAGTGGAAGACAAAAGTAGGAAAAAAAGAAGGGCAACAAATAGGAAACAGTAACAAATATGGTAGATATTAATCCAACTATAACAAAATGATTTTGAATGTCAATGGCCTTAGTGCACCAACTAAAAGAAGAGATTGTTAGAGAGTATCAAGAAACAAGACCGAACTATATGCTGTCTACAAGAAACCCACTTTAAATATATAGATGCATATAGATTAAAAGTAAATGGATGGAGAAAGATATACCATACCAATACTAATTAAAAGAAAATAGGAATAGCTATATTAATTTCAGACATAGCAGGCTGCAGAACAAGGAAAGTTATCAGGAATAAAAAGGGACATTACATAATGATGAAGGAGTCAAACCTCCAAGAAGATATAACAATCCTTAAAGTGTGTGTGCCTGATGTGTATGTGCCATTTCAATAAAGTGTCAAAATATGTGAGATAAAATGTTGTAGAACTGCAAGGAGAAAGAGAGGAATCTAGATTTATATCTGGAGACTTCATTACCCTTCTATTAGAAATGAACAGATTCAGCAGGCAGAAAATCAGTAAGGACATAACTGAATTCAACATCATCAATCAACTGGATATAATAGACATCTATAGACTACTTTATCTAACAATAGCAGAATACACATACTTCCAAGCTCACATGGAAAATTCACCAAGATAGTTCACATTCTAGGCCATGAAACACACCTTAACAAATTTAAAAGAATAGAAATCAAATGTCTGCTCTCAAACCACAATGGAATTAAACCAGAAATCAAAAACAGAAATATAACTGGAAAATTCAAAAATACTTGGAGGTTAAACAACACACTTCTAAGTAAACACATAGGTGAAAGAGGAAATATAAAGAGGATATTTAAAAACATTTCTAACTACATGAAAATGAAACCACAACACATAAAAATTTGTGCACAGTAAAAATAGTGCTCAGAGGAAAATTTATAGCATTAAATGCATGTATTAGAAAAAGAAGAATTATCCAAAATCAGTAATGTAAGATTCCTCTTAGGAAACTAAGAAAAGAAGAGCAAATTGAATCCAAAGTAAGTGGAAGAAAAGAAATAATTAAAATCAGAGCAGACATCAATAAAATTAAAAATAGGAAATCAATAGAGAAAATAAATGAAAACAAAAACTCTGAGAAGATCAATAAAATCAATAAACTTCTAGCCAGTCTAACTAAGAAAAAAAGAGAAGGGACACATATTACTAATATCAGAAATGAAAGAGGGAACATCACTATGGATCTCATGGTCATTAAAAAGATAGGAAAGGAGTACTATGAACAACTCTATACCCACTGATTTGATAATGTACATGAAATGGAGCAATTCCTTGAAAAACACAATCAGCCAAAACTCATGCAAGAAGAAATAGACAATCCGTATGGGCTTATATATATTAAAGAATCAAAAAATTAATAACTTTCCAAAAAGAATGCACCAGACCCAGATGGGTTCACTGGTGAATTCTACAAAACATTTAAGAAACAAATGATACAAATTCTCTACAATCTATTTCAGAAGATAAAAGCAGAGGGCATACTTCTTAACTCATCTTATGAGGCAAGATTTACCCTAATACCAAAACTAGACAAAGACATTACAAGAAAAAAAAAAAAAACCTGCAGACCATATATTCCATGAACATAGCTGCAAAAATTTTCAACAAAATATTATCACATGGAATCCAACAATGTATGTAAAGAATTATACACCACAACCAAGTGAATTCACTTCAAGTATGCAAGACTGGCTTAACTTTCGAATATGAAGTAATGTAATCCATCACATCAAAAGGCTAATGAAGAAAAATCACATGATCATATCAACAGATGCAGAAAAAGCATCTGACAAAAACTCCCAGTAAACTAAGAATAGAAGGAAACTTCTTCAACATGTTAAAGAATGTCTACACAGAAACTTACAGCTGACATCATTGTTTCTGGTAATAAACTCAAAATTTTCCCACTAAGATTAGGAATGGAGCAAGGATGTTCTTTTTCACTATTGCCTGTAAACAGCATACTAGAAGTCCCAGATAATGCAATGAAGCAAGGAAAAAGCATACAGTTTGGAATATAAGAAATAAAACTGTCTTTGTCTGCAGCCTACCTGATTGCCTATGTAGAAGATCTGAAAGAATTGACCAAAAAAACCCCTTCTTGAACTAATAAGTGATTATAGCAAGGTTGCCGTATACAAGGTTAATATATAAAATTCAATAGCCTTCCTATATACTAGCAATGACCAAGTGGAATTTGAAATAAAAAACACCATACCATTTACATAGGACCACCAAAAATGAAATACATAGATATAAATATAACAATATACATAAGATCTTATATATATATAAGTTAAATAGAACTTATTATATATATAATATATATAAGTTTGGTATAAAAAATGCCAAACTTTGATGGAAAAGATCAAAGGAACTAAATAAATGGAAAGATATTCCATGTTCATAGAGAGAAAGACTCAGTGTTGTTAAGATGTCAGTTCTTCCCAACTTGATGTATAGATTCACTGCAATACCAGTCAGAATCTCAGTAAGTTATTTCACACTTATTGTCAAACTGATTCTAAAGTTAACACAGCTAGGCTAAAGAATAATTAATATTTAAATAATTTAAAATAATTTAAATTTAAATAATAAATATTTAATAATTGGACTACTAGCAAAGGGTTCCATGGAAGGTCTCGGAGAGTCTCAGCTGAGGAGACCAGATAGTTTTTCTCGTATTCACATGATTGGTAGAGCATTGTGGATCACGGAACTTGACAAGCAGACTCTAGCTTATAGGTCAAAGCTGCCTTGTCCTTCTATAAAAACACTGACATTTGTTTCTCTTCAGTTATTCTATTATGGTACAATGCATGTTTGATATTCTCCTGTTTCCTTTGCATGCAGATGGCCACATTACACATTTTGGCAAGTTCCCAGAAAGGGTGAGCACTGGGAGTACAGTTTAAAGAGTTGATGTAGGTCTACAGAGCAAGTTGTCAAGTTTAGATAATCACTTAAGATAAGTACTATACATGAAGAAGGTTGTGTTAAAACTATGCCTACTAGCCTACAAGTTCTGTGAGGATAAGGAAGTTACTTCCCTGTTCTCCCAAAGTATCTGACTACCTTGACAGTGCCAAGCATATATTAGCACTTAGTAAATATGTGTTGAATGTATGAATGATTAATTAGGCAATCGATGACTGGGATTTTATGTGTGTACTTATTTACCATCTTCTTCCAAAAAAGATAAGAGGCAGCTAAGCACCTAAGAGAGACGCTAGCAAATTAGAGCTTTTGAAACCTGGGATCTGGGTTATTTGCTCTCATTTCAGTTTCATACCACTTGTCAGGTTGAGGGAAGTCTTGTTCCATTGGTAGTAAACATAGGGGGATCTCTGAGGATTGCCAATAATGGTCAAGTCAGAAAAAAATGCAGAAACGTAGGAATCCAAAGCAGAATAAAGAAAGTAAAATTATATAACCTAAAGATATTCATGGTAGTAAGTTTAGCGTAGCTAGTTTTTGGTTTGTCTTATGGCCCACTGCCTTTATTTCTCATTATGGAATTTGATATCTGATATCATTATTTCAAACCCGACAGGGAAATAAGAAAATGAGCTTAAATAGTACTGAAATATTCTAAGATTAAAAAAAAAAATAGGTAGCAGCTAGATACCTATTTAAATGTTTATGCCTGAAGACTTGATGCTATATTGCACTTAAATGACACATGAGAAAAAAATAATAAAGGAATTTAATGGCACAGAGACAAAATAATTTTAAAATTTAAAGCAAAACACCCCTTTAATTAAAACCTTTCCTCAAAATATGAACAGCATGTGAATTTAGCAAATTATATAGTTTCTAAAGCTAACGTAATTTAATTATAATGCTTCTCTTTTGTGTAATACTTTGCCTTACTTTGCATATTTTCTTATTACCCACTTACTGATTATTCTTGCTAGTAAGGCATTAATTTTTACTTTTTATTTGTCATTTTTACCCTTTACTTATAAAGGCAGTTTTACTCATCTCTACCTACTTAAGCTTATTAGACTCCTATAGCAATGCGTGCTCTACAATTTGGAGCCCATTTTAGCTGTGGGACACAAAACAGAGTACCAGTGAAAAACAGTATCTTTTTATATGATACATATTGTCTGAGGTTGCAGGCACTCAGAATGCAAAGATATTAAAGAAATACTAACCCATTGGTTGTTACAGATGGAGATAGTGTCTATTCAGATAAGCACTTCCTATGATTTCTAGTCAAACAAAAGTGGTTTACTCTTCAAGTCAAATAATATATTTTCCCCATCAGAAAACAGGAGGGTTATTTCAATTTCATCTCTATAGATGCTATAAAAATAAATCAGAAAAACCTAACTAAAGATTCTGAGCATGACATACTGATTTGTTTAAAGATTGAAAATAAGGATATATTTTGCTAACCCCTAGATAAAATAAGAAATTCTGTTTTTGTAACACTTTCAAAAGATACTTTTTTGTATGTTCAATACTGAGGCAGGCAGTGAAAAAGGAAGCCCCCAAGATCAAACTGACTGAAAACTTAGTAAACATACACAGTATTCAAAAGATTTTTACTGCATTAGTACATTATTAAGAAATTAGTATGTTATTAAGGAATTAGAATGATTGACAATTTCATAATGCAATGAATGTTTTCTCTGTCCGTTCCTATTTATTGTTTTGATTTTAGCATATCCAAGTATGGTTCTGAGTTATAGGTAGGTTTTATATTCAAAATAAAATTGAATTTTAAAATGTATTTCCTTTTGCATTTTAGATTGTTTATCACACCTTTATATTTAAGGAGGAAAAAAAAAAGAAGGCTCATCCACTCTAGCAGTTTCTTTGACTAATTTGGTCACTGTATCCAATATTTGTTCTTTGCTCTCCATTTTCCTCTGAAGTTCTACTGCATTTACATATCATCTGTGGTTAAAAAGTATTGCTATTGAGATAAGCCCTACACACCAAAAGAATCCAAGCAGATGATAGAAGATTCATTCATTCAACAAATGTGTTAAATACCTACTTTATACTACACACTGAACTAGGAATTGAGCATTTAAGGGTAACTAAAACATAGGAGGCAGGTATCTCATAAATGTAATTAGAAGAGATAGATATTTAGAAAAAGAATTCAGACAGAGTGTATTACATGCCATGACATTGGTATGTACAAGGCATAGTATTTTAACTAAGGAATGAACTATAACATTCGCTGATCAAAGGAAAGGAGGTATTGGGAAAGCTTCCCAGAGAAGTTTATGTTTGATTTGCCTCATACACAAGGCATAATTAAGAAAGACAAAAATGAACTAGGTGGTATTTAAATATATAAAATTCTGAATTTTAATTATTCTGTTAACAGACAGTATTAGAGTGAGTGGGCTAATGGCAGGCAGGTATTAAATGCTTACTAGGTTCCAATAACCATGGTAAGAACTAAATGATTTCATGTAATCCATTTGTTATGAACTTGTGTCCCTCCAAAATTAGTATGTTGTAATGTAACTATATTTAAAGACAGGGCCTTTAAGGAGATAATTAAGGAGGTCATAAGGATGGGGCCCTAATCCAATAGGACTAGTGTCCATATAGAAGAGGAAGAGATGCCAAGAATTCTCACACACAGTAGAAAGACCATGTAAGGACACAGCAAGAATGTGGCCTTCTATAATCCAGGAAGAGGGTCTCACCAGAAACTCACCGTGCTTGCTATATTGGACTTCCAGCCTCTAGCCCTGTAAGAAAATAAATTTCTGTTTTTCAAGTCACCTGGCCTATGGTATTTTGTTATGGCAACCCTAAGCAGACTATTACAGATTTTAGAACACTGGCTAATAAATCCCTAAACCACCATATGTTGTACATAGTATGATTTTCTTATTTTCAATATGAGAAATATGTGGTTCCAACAGTTTAATTATCCCTAATCAGATGGATTTCAATCCAGACAACATGACTTCATAGTGTATCCTTGAGAGGGTCATTTTTTCCCCTTCTACTTTAGTTAAATTCTAATTTTATTATGTTGTGATCAAATTATGTGATTTGAGTGATTTCTACTTTTGTGAATAGTTTGAGGCTTTTTATTCTAAGTCAATTTTTCCCTTTTAGAGCTTGAGTGTAAGCATCTACAAGATCAAGTCTGTTAATCATATTAAATTTTCTATATCCATTTCTAGGTTTTGTTTACTTTGATTTGTGTACTTCATGAATTTTGATGCTATGTTTATTTGATGTATAAATATTCATATCAGTTAGTTGTTTAATGTGGTGTATAAATATTGTCACTAAAGTCTTTTTCTCCTTTATTGCTTTCTGCCACAAGTTCAACTTTTTCTGATATCATGACCCTACTTTTTTAAAAAATTGCATTCCTTAGTATTTCTTTGCCAATATTTTATACTGCATATTTTTATTCACTTGATTTTAGAAGCTTTTCTCACAGGTAGCATATTATTTACTTTTACATTTTTAATCAGTATGGGAAATTTTTTATTTTATTAAGTGAGTTTTGATCATTTATCTTTATTGATTTAACAGGTGTCTTTGACGTTAGTTTTTAAATTTTATACTAGGATTTCTGCTTTTAAGTTTCCCATTGCTATTTTTTTAAAACTTTGGACTCTATAGCCTGTATTTTCTTGTCTTTTAAAAAAATATTGCATGTTTTCTTTATGATAATTTGGATGATTTATAGCTTTTTCAGTTCTTTTGGTGATTAACTTTAAACTTTTAAGTAATATCTTTACCATAAATATTTAATTTAGCATCTGTAAAGACATCTTTGTCTCCCTACCCTAACAGATGAAAAATGAGCCAAATTCCACAGAATGGACCTCAGTGCTTCTGACATACCGATAATATGATTGTTTTTGCATTATCAAGGTTTATAAGATTTATATTACTTTCTATAACCAAAAATTGGCTTTTTTCACTTGTCCCAAGGGCGGGAGTGTGGGTCTCTCCTTGCAGCAGCTGCAGCAGCAGCAGAACAGAGCACAAGCTGCTGCAGAGGGAGTGAGGGCAGGACAAGCATTTAGTTTCTTCCACTCTTTGAGTATCGGTTGAAAGGCGTGCAGCCAAAACTGTAACCAAAAAGGCATTATGCTTCCAGAAAAATTTCAAGGAAAAGCATTGCAAGCAACAGTAGCAGCTGTTGGATTGTACTCTAAAGGGTGATGAGATTGATCCAGTTAGTGTGAAAGTTGGAGATAAAGTTCTTCTCCCAGAATATGGAGGCACCAAAGTCGTTCCTGACGACAAAGATTACTTCTTATTTAGAGATTTGTGACATTCTTGGCAAGTATGTAGACTGCAATATATCACTATTGAAATGGCATCAACATGAAGCTGCCCATCCCACTAAGCTCTGAAATCTTTTATCTTGTAAATAATTTCCATATCTTTCTTTTATGATAAACTAATGATACCTTTTAAAAATTTTGTATAATTGTTTTTTTACACCAGTTTCTTTACCATAACAACTCTATCCCTCTATTTATATTGTGTGTGGTTAGATTTTATCATGAAATAAATAGCTTTTCCAAAGAGCATAAATAGGTTCTGAACTCCTTGAGTTTACACAGATGGAAACAGTCTGACTTAGGCTTCAAATTGATTAACATTTCTTGAGTGCCTCAGATGTGTAAACTATTGTTCTAAGGATATTGCAAATATTATAGAATTTAATTTGATATGAGATAGATAATGTTATATCAGATGTTCAGATCAGAAAACTAGGGACAGTGAGGTTAGGTGAATTACTAAAAGACACAAAACTAGAATTTAACATCCTGGGATGACAACTTGTCTGAGTATATAATTGTTAGGATTCACTTTATTTCTCTGAAGACATTGTAGGTACTGTATTACACATAGCTTAAAGGAGCCTGAATTTCTTCACTTAAAGATGGTTTTTTTTCTTTTGCCTGACTCTACATAATATTCTTTCGTTTTAAAATAAGGTATAGTATAGGTTTTTGTTTTAAAGTGAAAATCTTTTGTTCCCTTTTGCTTTATATATATTTTAGTATATATTCCAAGAGTGTTTTGTTTTATTTGTTTTGTGTCCCTTTTATACAGTTATTGTTTCGGTAACTGCTCTAATAAATTTAAAGCAAACACACATTTTCGTGATTTGTTAACATAAATATTATCTTCTGCTCTCCCCTACTATGAAAGATGAGAATATTAATATAATTGAAGTTCCACCCACCATCTCTTTCTTCCTCCGCCACTGTGGCCGCTGCCTCGCCGGCTGCCGCCTCCTTCTCCTCCGCTTCCTCCCCTCCACCCCCCTCTTCTTTCTCTTCCATGTTCATTTTCTTCTTCTTCCAATGTCTCTTAGCAATTCTTGGTGTTCCCTGGCTTGTGGTTGCATGACTACAATCTCGCATTTATCTTCACACAGCCTTCTCCTATGTTTCCCTGTATCTCAAACCTCCCTCTCCTTTCTCTTGTAAGAGCACCAGTCACTGGACTTAGAACCTACCTGAATACAGGATAATTTCATCCGATGATATTTAACTTAATTATATCTGCAAAGACCCTTTTTCCAAATAAGGTCACACTCACAGGTATCAGGGGTTAGGATTTAGGCATATCTTTTGGGGGAACTATTCCATCCACTGCACATTCTAAATTTTATTGTTATTATTGTTATCCTTTATCCCTATAATTCAATACTAAATTAGGATATGTCTCAGTCATCATTAGTCTATATTGAATTATTCTTGCCACAATACAATATCAGTTGGCGTATACAGATTTCACTTTAATTCAGAAAAACATTGTTCCATTATGTCTGGAATATCTGTCTCTTTTTTCTGATTTTTTGAAAAAGTACCAGTTATGCATGTGTGGATATCTTCATCTTATTTTGTATTTGTTATTTTTCCTGTCCTCCAGTTCACCGATTTCTTCATCTTCAGCTATATATTTTATGTATTTAGCTACTCTTAATGATGTTTTTGTTTTTAATTAAAATTTACTGGTATATAGTTATATACAGTAAAATGAACACATTTTATGTTGATGAGTTTTAAAAATATATACTCGTATATAACCACCACAATCAAGATATAGAATATTTTCATGAACGAAAGTTTCCCTTATGCTCCTTGCCAATGAATCCTCATTCTTCAACACCCATTCTTTCCCCCAAGCGAACACTCATCTGTTTTCTACCACTCCAGATTAGATTTTTCTTTCCTACCATTTCATATAAATGGAATCATGCAGTATGTACTGTTTTGTGTTTGGCTTCTTTCACTCAGCATTATGTTACCATGTTTCATCCATGTTATCTATCAGAAGTTCATTCTCTGATATTGCTGAATACATCCCATTGTATTGATGTACTTCATTTTTAAAATCCATTTCAGCTTTTGGCTATTACGAACACAGCTTTTATAAATATTTTTGTTCAAGTCTTTGTGTGAACATAGGTTTTTATTTCTTTTGGGTAAGAATCTAGAAATGAAATTACTGGGTCATATGCTGAGTGTTTGTTTAATTTTATAAGTTTTTGTCTACCCCAAAGTTGCAAAGATATTCTCCTATATTTTCTTATAAAAGTTTTATATTTTCAAGTACAAGGCATAGTTTTATAATCCACTTGGTGTAAATTTTTGCATATGGTTTGATGGAAGGGTTTCAGGTCAATATTTTTCATTTGGAAATTCAATTATCCAGTATCATTTGTTAAAGACTATCCTTCATGTAGGAATACCTTCATATCACTGTTGAAAATTAATTGACCATATATGTACAGGTTCTAGACATTCTATTTTTTAATTGATTTTTCTATTCTTAGAATATGCTGTATTGATTACTATAGCATTATAATAGATATTGACATAAAGTAGTACACATTCTCTAAATTGGTTTTTTAAAAATGTTTTGGCTTTTTTAGACCCATTATATTTCTATATACATTTTAAAATCAACTTGTCTATTTTTTTTAAATGCTTGCATTTTTAATGGGCTTATGTTAAATCTATGAGAATTATCAACAATTTGAAGTGTCTGGCCCGTGAACATGATATGTTTCTGTATTCACTTAAGTCTTTTAAATTTTCTCAGCAATGTTTTATTGTTTTCAGTGAATAGTAATCATATATATTTTGTTAAAAATTTCCCTTAATTTTTTATGGCATCAAAAATATTGTAATGAAATTATAATTTTTATTTCAATTTTTACCTATTTATTACTAATGTATAAAAATAACATTGATTTTGTACATTGACCTTGGATCATATTGAATTTCTAAACTCAAATATTAATTCTAGTAGCTTTTTCAGCAGATTATTTAGGATTTTCTACATACATAATCATATCATCTATGAATAAAGGTAGTTTCACCCCTGTCTTTCCAATGTCTGTATCTTTCAATTTTCTTGCTTTTTTGTACTGGCTAGGTTCTCAAGGAAAATTTGGGATCAAAATGGTAAGAGTTTACACCTATGCCTTGTCCTCAATCTTAACAAAAAAAAAAATCAGTGTTTCACCATGTAATGTCTTTTCATGTGCTATCATTGCTTGGTTTTGTTACCAGGGAAATGCTGCCTGGTAAAAGGTATTGGGAAGTGTTCTTCCCCACTTTTTCCCTGAGTTTGTAGAAGAGCAGCATTTCCCTAAATGAGAGAATTCCTCAATAAAGCAATCTGACACTAATGAATTCATTGTAGGGACATGTTTAATTATGAATTGAATCACTTTGATTGAAATAAAGGTATTAAGATTTTCTATTTTTCTTGAGGTAATTTTGGTACCTTTTATCTTTTGAATAATTTGTCCATTTCATATAAGTTATAAAATTTATTGCCATGAAGTTGTTCATAATATTCTTTTATTATACTTACCTCTAAAATGTGTAATGATGTTTCTTCTTATTTTCCTTGTATTGGTAATTTGTACTCCTGTTTTTATTTTTTAATAATCAATCTAGCTGGGAGTTTTATTAATTTTATCGATCTTTTCAAAGGACCATCTTTTGGTTTTATTGATTTTCTCTAGTTTTTTTTCCTTTGTATTGATATGCTCATTATTTACTTCACTCTGCATATTTTGTATTTAATTTGCTCTTCATTTTCTAGCTTTTTAACATTGTGGTTGAAGATATTAATGTTAGACATTTCTTCTTTGCTAATATCGTTAGTTAAAGCTACACATTTCCTTTTAAACATTGCCTTAGTTGCATACCATAGTTTTTTGATATGTTGGGTTTTCATTTATATTCAGTTAAAATAATTTCTAGTTTTCTTTGTGGTTTCTTTCTTAACCCATTTGTTTTTGTAGTGCACTGTTTAATTTTCATATATTTTGTTTTTTTCCAGATGTTTTGTGGTATAAGTTTCTAATTTTTTTTTATTTCAGAGTATTATAGGGGTACAAAGGTTTTGATTACATGAATTGCTTTTGTGCCATTTGAGTCAACGTTGTAAGTGTGCCCATCACCAAGATAGCAGGCATTGTACCCTTTAGGTGTGAATTTACCCATCCGCTCCTCCCCCCCCACCTGCTTGAATTCCACTGAGTTTTACTACCATATGTACACATGAGTGTTAATAGATTAGTTCCAGTTTAATAGTGAGTATATGTGGTGTTTGTTTTTCCAAGTTTCTAATTTATTTTCATTATGTTTGGAAACATATTCTGTATGATTGCAATTGTTATTAATTTTACTGAGACTGGTTTTATTGCCTAGCATATCTTGGTGAATGTTCCACATGATCGAGAGCACAATATGTATCCTGCTACTATTGTAAGGACTTTTCTATAAATGTCATCTGATTCAAGTTGACTGCAGGGGTTTTTCAGGTCTTCTATATCCTTACTGAATTTTTGTCTACTTGATTTATAAATTACTGAGAGGGGAGAGATTGATGTGTCCAAACAGCTTTATGGATTTGTATATTTCTCCTTTCAGTTCTATCATATTTTGCCTTATGTATTTTGAAGCTATTTTGGGATATTTACACTTCAGATTATTTCTTGTTAATAAATGTTATTTATTTATTTATTTCAATAGATTTAGGGCTACAAGTGGTTTTTGGTTACATGGATGAATTATCTAGTGATGAAATCTGGGCTTTTAGTGTATATATCACCCAAATAGTGTAAATTATACCCAATAGATAATTTTTCTCCCCTCACTCCCTTCCCACCCTCCTTTCTTCTGAGTCTCCAATGTTTATTGTACCCCTTCGTATGCCCCTGCATACCCATACTTTAGCTCTCACTTATAAGTGAGAACATGTGGTATTTGGATTTCCATTCCTGAGTGACTTCACTTAGAATAACTGCCTCCAGTTCCATCCAAGTTGGTGCAAAAGACATTATTTCATTCCTTTTGATGGCTGAGTAGTGTTCCATCATGTATATATACCACATTTTCTTTGCCCACTCCTTGATTCATAGGCATTTAGGTTAATTCCACATTTGCAATTGTGAATTGTGCCACAATAAACATAGGATTTCAAGTGTCTTTTTGATATAGTGACTTCTTTTATTGGGGATAGATACCCAGTAGTGGCATTGTTGGATCAAATGGTGTATCTACTTTTAGTTCTTTGAGAAATCTCCATACTGTTTTCCACATAGATTGTACTAATTTACATTCCCACCAACAGTTTACAAGTGTTCCCTTTTCACCACATCCACAATAACGTCTATTGTATTTTGCCTTTTTGATAATGGTCATTCTGACAGGGGTAAGGTGGTATCTAATTGTGATTTTAATTTGCATTTCCCTGATGAGTATAGATGTTGAGCATTTTCTCCTGTGTTTTTTTGGCTGTTTGTATATCTTTTGAAAAATGTTCATGTCATTTGCTCACTTTTTAATGGGATTATTTATTTTTTTCTTGCTGAATCATTTGAGTTCCTTGTAGATTCTGGATATTAGTTCTTTGTCAGATGTATAGTTTGCGAATAATTTTTCCCATTCTGTAGGTTGTCTGTTTACTCTGTTGATTATTTCTTTTGCTGTGCAGGAGCTTTTTAGTTTAATTAAGTCCCATTTATTTAGTTATCCTGTTGCATTTTCTTTTGGGATCTTAGTCATTAGTTCCTTGCCTAAGCCAATATCCAGAAAAATTTTTCCTAGGTTTTCTTCTAGAATTTTTATGGTTTCAGGTCTTACGTTTAAGTATTTAATCCATCTTGAGTTAAGTTTTGTATATGGTGAGAGAGAGGAATCCAGTTCCATTCTTCCGCATGTGGCTTTCTAATTTTCCCGGCACCATTTATTGAATAGGGTGCTACCTTAACATTGTTATAATTATGAAATGTTCCTACCTATTTCTGGTAATATTCTTGATTCTGAAATCTATTTTGTTGATATTAATAAAGCATTCCATCTTTCCTGGGATTAGTGTTTCTGTGGTATATAATTTTTCTTCCATTTGCTTTTATCATTGATCACTATATTTAAAATGGATTTCTTGTTGACAGCATTGAGTTAGTTCTTATTTTTTTAAACCAGGTTGACATGACTTGTTTTTAAATTAGAAGTTTGGGCAATATACATTTAGTAATTTATTTAAGGTATGTGTTGATGTAGATGGGTTTAAATTTACCATCTTGTGTTTTCTATGTTGTCTTTGTTTCTCTTTTGTTCTTTTCTTGTCTTTTTTGAATTCAACATTTCTAGTTCCATTTTATCAATGATTAGTTTGTTAGTTATACTATACCTCTTTGCTATACATTTTTGATTGCTCTAAGGTTTGAAATTTTCTTCTAACTTTGCACATTCTACCCTCAAATGATATTATGCAACATCATTTATAATGCAAAAATCTTATAAAAAATTTCCAATTTCCTGCTCCTTCCCTTTGTTCTGTTTTGTCATGGATTTGATTTTACTTCTATGTGGTTATAAATACCATGCATAAAAATTACCTATCTTTTTAAAATATTTAAATGGAGGTAAAACACTTCTTATATATGACCACAAATGATTACGTACTTATTTCTGGCACACTTTTATTCTGTTGAGAATATCCAAATTTTCATTTTGCATCACTTTTTATTCTTGAAAAAGATCCTTTAACTTTTTTCGAGTGTGAATTGCTGAAATCAAATTCCATCCACTTTTGTTTGTCCTAAAAAGTCCTTATTTCACCTTAGTATTCAAAATATATTTTAGTAGGTGTATAACTCTAGGTTAATTGTTTCTTTCTTTTAGAACTTCTGAGATACCACTCTATTTTCTTCTGGCTTATATAATTTTTGAAGGGAAGTCTGTTACTATCTCATTAGTGTTGCTCTGTATGTAATATGTCCTTTCTTTATGGCTGATTTTAAGATGGTCTTATCTTGAGTTTTCAGGAATTTGATTAAGATCTGTTTTGATATGCTTTTCTTTATTTTACTTAAGGGTTAATCAAGCCCTTTGTATGTGTGGGTTTATAAATTATATCAAATTTAGAAAATTTTGGCTGTTGTTTCTTCAAATATTTTTTCTGTCCAGTCCCTTCTTTTTGGACTCTAATTAAACATATGTTAAACCAGTTGAGGTTGTCTTAGAAGTCACTAATACACCAAGAAATGATAAATGCTTGAGGTAATGGATACTCCAATTGTCTTGATTTGATTAATACTCATTGTATGTCTGTATCAAAATATCACATGTACCCTATAAATACATACAACTATCATGTACCCATAATAATGAAACATAAAAAATATTTTAAAAAAACAATTTTTTCTTGTGTTTTTTTTTTTGGATAGTTTATATTACTATGTTTTCAAGTTCACTGATTTTTTTTCTTGCAACGTCCTATCTGTGTTTTATTTTAGCTAGTTAATTTTTGTTTCAGATTGTACTTTTCATCTCTAAAATTTCTATTTGTTTATCTTTTATATCTTCTATTTCTATCCTCACTAAATTTGTGTTTTCCTTTCCATACTTGAACGCTATTATTTTAGTAGTTGTGCTAACATCTGTCTATGTTAATTTCATCATTTATGTCATTTCTGAGTCTGTTTCTATTAAATAATTTTCTCCATGTGTATCAGTTAAATTTTCCTCTTTCTTTTTTTTTCTAAGCATGAAATGAAGTTTATTGAGGAAGGACAAGATAGATTTACAGAGCAAGAGCAAGACACAGATTTACAGAGTAAGCGCAAGACACATTCACCGTAGAATGGTGAACGGACCCTTCTGTAGTAACAAATGGGCCAATTTTCCTCTTTCTTGACACGTATATTAGTTTTAATTGGATGCTGGATAGTACAAATTTTATGTTGTTGAGTTCTTGGTTTCGTTGTCTTTTTAAGAGGATTGGCCTGTTTATAGCCTTTTATATGGTTAACAGTTAAATTATTTCCTGTTCGGTTTGATCCTTTTGGATCTTATTTTTAAGTTTTGTTGAGGGTGAGTCTAGAGTAGTCATTACACTAGGGATACTTTAGATGCTCTAATAAAGTGTACCCTGAGCAATCAACAAAATCTCTCTACTCTGGCTGGTGGAAATTCAAATGAATTCTAGTTCTATGCGGGCTCTAGGGGCTATTTCTCTTAAAGCTCACTGGCTGCTGTTTTTCTGACCTCATAGAGTTGAAACCACATATGTACCTCTTATGGGAAAATAATTCCATGGAACTCTATGCAGATCTCTGGAGGTCTTTTATATGTCTAACTCCCTCTAATCTAAAACTTAATCCTGCAACTTCCAGCTACTCTAGATTCCTTGAAATCTGATTTCTACCTATTCAACTCAGTGAGACCAACATGCTCTGCAATATGATATTTGCTTTCAAGCAGAAAGTGGAGTGATTGTAGGTCTTCCTTTATTTTCTTTTTCTTGGATATCATATTCTTTCATTGGCTGCTATCCAATAAATGAAAAACAGTATTTCACAAATTTTGTCTAGTTTTCTGGCTGTTTAAGATGAGATATTTCTGTTATCCCACAATGGTTGGAAGTGAAGACCCTAGTTTTCCCATTGTATATTGCCACCTTTTAGAAAATTTCTTAATTCTTACTGTATCTTCAAATTCTACAGCTGCTTAATTTTTTTATCTCTTGAATTTGTTTTCAATTTCTTTAAACTTCTCTTTCCTTCAGTAAGTCTTTTACTAACATACATTTGTCTGCCTTTTTTGTTGTTTTGCTAAATTATTCCTTTCTGCTTTTTCGGGTGGTTGATGGGTAAGAAGTAGCCATGTTTTTATTTTATATCAGATATTTTCTGTTTATAATTAATAAAAAAGAGATTCTGTTTAGATCTTCTATATTTTTTCATACTTGTATAATGATGGTCAGAGGCATGACTTGGGGTAGCTGTCCATTTGGTCATTCCATCCTAAAATACTTTCTTATTAACTTTACCATGTTCTCTGCCTTGGTGTTCACTTCTTGCTTCATATTTACATGTTTTATCTTATACATTACTAAATCAATTATCTAGATTGTAAGTCTGTAGTGACACTTGTGTCTTACAAGTGATGGGTCTTTAGTTTGTATTTTATTCATCTCTTCTTAGCTCACATTGATCATGAATAGCAGAACTAATTTTCTCTTCTGTTTGGTTCTCCATCCAACTCACTATCATCCAGTTTATCTGATTTAAGTGTTTAGATTGAAAAGCACAATCAGTGATGCCACTATTCAATGGAATAGTAAAACAAAAATTTACTTCTTTTCCTGTCCTCTTTTATTTCTACCTGCCATGAATTCTGCAGTCAAGCAACTTATTTACTTTTCCTATGGCTTGTTCATAATCTGTCCTTTTGTTTTGAATAAAAAGATTATTGGTTGATATTGGTCTCAACAATTGCTTGCTTTCATTCAAAGAAATCCATGTCCTATTGAGATTTGGAGCAGTAAATACAAATTTTTTTGTCCTTTCTCATTTTATTCATGTAGTTTGAAGAATTTTGTTTTTGTGGTCTATAGGCTGTGGCATTCTCTGTCTCTCTCTCTCTCTCTCTCTCTCTATATATATATATATGTATGTATATACACACACACATATAGACAGATAGATGTAGATATAGGTTGTATATAATGTCATTGTTGTTGTTCTCATTGTTTGCTTCTTTGGGTTATTTCCTTTGATCTTTGACATATCCAACTATTCTATGCCAGGATAAATGTGAGATTATATGCTTGCATCCCATGCTTCAGCATATATAACAGGTGAAAAAAGCCAAACTAGATATGGACTATTTTTATAAATATAACTTATTTGACCTTTATAAAGTAGTCATTTCTTATTCTCATAGATTGGAACACACATGAAGAAAATGAAGTTGTTTTCTATTTTTGATTTTGAGAAATTACCTTAACTAGGTTAAAAACCTATTTTCAAGTGAATGGTTTGCTTATATATACATGTGTAAGAATGGGAAATGGTAGACAAAAATTGCTTTAACTATATCAAGGGAGATTTTAATGGAGCTGCCCTTTAAGGCCTTGTACTTCTTATTTGTAGTTTTATCACAGGTTTATTGTCCACTCTGATAATTTTTTAAGACATGACAAAATTGCATTATCTGTTGTATGCTGAAACTTTTTCATCTCTCGAGCATTTATTAATCATACTACCTCTGGCTAGGAGGACTGAGTTCCCTATAGTGTTTATTCTTGGGATCTCTCAAAAGAATATCATATTAGTCATGGGTCATTTAGCTGTCAGAATCTCAGGACTATTTATTATCAAACAAAATATCTCCATGGTCTGGTTATGAGGATATACCTGGTCTAAGTGTTACTCACTTCCAAGGGTCTTGTTTCTTTGTTACTTCAGAAAGGCCATAGTCAGCCACCTTGGCAACCCTATATCATATATGTCAAATTATAAATCACCTAGACTTTGTACATGTAGTAGGAGAAGCATCTACTCTTCCATTCCATCTATATCTTTGTTCCCAAGGGAAGCTCTATGTTCTCTAGCCAAGCTCCAGATGGAGGCTTAATAATGCAGTTTGTTGGGCAAACAATGAGAACAAAGCCATAGAATATCCATTATGCTAATTCTAGAAATGTATAGCTACACCATATTAAGGACACTGAGAAATAATAACTGGGGAAGGGTAGGATATTGGAAAGAGTTTTTACTAGTGTTTGAGCTCTCCCCCAATTTTTACTATATTTCTATATAATGTAATATATTTCAATATAATTTTGTTTTAATGTATTACATTTCAGTATATTCATATTTACTATCAAGACTGAGTTTAGAGTGAACAAAATTTAAATGATCTTTCATTAGTTTTCCACAATTAGAGACAATTGATCATCGATTCATAATGGGTGATAAATGTTTGGATATAGTATAGAGTACAAATTTTTGCAATCTTGGTAATATAAAGTAGAAGTGTAAAAGAAAATTTGGTGCAAGAAGAAAAAAGGAAGAAGGAAATATAGAGAGATAACATTCTCATCTTTCATAGGGAAGTCCAGAAATTCCTGATAGAAGTTAATGGAACAAAAATAGAGCTACAAGAATATAATTTAAGTTACAAAGATAACCAAAATAAGAACTTAAAAGTATATTTTTACATAAAATGATAGATTAGTAATGTAGTGTAAGAAATTCCTCAGTTTTGCAATGGAGTATCAATTATATTGTTCACAATTGATGACTCAAGACACACATATATATATAAAATAATATATATGTAATTTAAACAATGGTATTGTTTAAAATTGGTGACTCAAGACACACATACACACATATTTAAAATGATGGGATCAACTGTTGAAAAATGTAAACCGAAGGAATATATGATTTTTGCCTCTGAGGGTGGGCTTTCCATAATAAATTCTGTAATTTTTTTAGCTTGTTAACATATTATCTTAATAGAAATTTTAAAAGAAATCAATTCTATGATTTTTACATTTCTCAACATTAATGTGGACTTTTTATGAAGTTGTCATCTTAAGTCTTATATGAAGATGAAAAGACATATGATTCCTTATTTCTAGACTAAATAAAAACATATATTTTATAAACAGTTACATCGAAACTTTTACCAAAAAAGGTGTTAAATGTAAAGTGACAAATTAGGTGATTTTGTCAACATTTCTCGCTATATGGGGACAACAAATATTTTGAAAAATTGGAAACAAAGTAAAATAAAGTCATTGTTGTTGCCAATATGTTAGATTGCCATTCTGTAAACTCAAGTTAAAGGAATAAATTTAGTAATTAAGAAACCCTCACAAGTGTCCAGTGTTCACTTTATTTTGGAGCTTTTAGTATCTCTTTTTGGTTACATTTTTTTAGTACAAGTTGAAGTGCTTAATTCTGGTCTCATAGCTTCTAATGTAAAAGTTAGAAATCAGAAATAAGAATAACAAAATATATTTCAGCATTTCATAAATCCAATGACCTACTTAAGATGGAAATCACATGAATTGTGTAGCACATTGTCTGAAATAAACATCTTATTTATTATGATGACAGTTTGACATAATGGAAATAGTGTGGGTTTGGGATTAAACAAGCCTGAGTTCAAATACTGGTCGCAACATCTGGTATAGCTATCTAATGATGTAATCATGAAGATTAAAAGAGGTGGTTCTTTTAATATGACTGGTTCAGTGTCACATAGATGATTCCAATTAATATTAGTTCTCCTCAACCAAATACAAAGCAGCATGTAGTAAAAGGATCCAGTGGTATATGCACTTCTCATTTAAATGCTGAAAAAAATAAATTCTATAGGCTAATAGAAATCATCTTTTGGAAAATGGTAAATATATTAATATTTTTCTATAATGCAAAAACAATTATGAAAAATGCAAATTATTAGTCAACAAAAACAATGTTAGAGGAAAATAACAGTTGAATCTTTTTCTCTTTTTCTAAAATATAATTTAATATGAATGAGAATAGGATATCTTTCTGAATATAATTTATAGCTTTTTATAAGAAAGTTCATTTAACCACATTTATGAAAATAAAATATTCAAATATGCTCCTTTTTCATTTTGGTATTCAAAATGAATGTTTTGTTTGTCCCTCACTTTATTTGAAGAAAAATGTTTAAAGGCACACTTAAGAAAATAATTATTTTACTTTGAGGATGTTGCATTGAGTTAAACATGATGGAAAGATAGGTATGTGTTTGGGGAGGTATTTTTTGATAGTGTGAGATAAGGGCCTGAAATAAAGTCAGGTAGAACTAGATGTAGGGAATAAAGAATCTATATCTTCACATAGAATCTTGTGGCTCGCTAAAATCAGGAAGTGAAAAGAAACCGAAAAATGAAGTGTCAGCAATGCAGGAAAATCAGAAAACCTAGGGTCACAGAAACTGCAAAGTGAAAAGAATATTCCCAAATAGGTAGATAGGACTAAGAATGAGTCACGCAAGAGCCCAATAGTGAAACAAAGGCTGTGGTTGTAGATAATCACTAACCTCTTAGAAAAGTTCTATCAGGGTATAGGCACGTGACAGTGGAGGCTTTGGAACTGAATCCAGTAAAATACATTCTGCTAATGAGTTGTCCTTCTTGGAAAGATCAAGCTCTAAAACAAAAGGAAATTTAAGTAACTTTGATTGACATATTAAGGTACAATTTCATCCATTTTTCATGTAATCAGTCTAGTGAAAATGTGTTATAGCAAGCACAGGTTTGTTGATGAAATTTCCTTAATCTGGGTCCTGGTTATTGAATCTATTTTACAATCATTCTGTGTTAAGCACGACTCCTTGAAAAATATCGCAGTTTGGATACTGGCACAACTTAAGAAAATAACCTGTTGCTACGTGGACTCACTGAGTTCATAATTTCAGAATCGACAGAGTGATTGCAAAACCCAACAATGATCAGAGTCATGAAGAAGCCTGCTTCAGGAATGTCTATATACCAAACAAATCCAGAAGTACCACTTGATTCTGCCACCTGGGCAGCACACTACTTCAGAGATGTGCTGAAAGGCAGCAAAATAGCAAATAAAATTGTGAATGCCATCTGTGCTTTTGAAAGCAGGAGTTAGACATATTTATACCAGGTTTATTTTGGTGACAAAATCAGTCAATACAAATATTCTTCTGTTCATTTCTCATTCTTCATCTGATAAAATTTAACAAATATGTATTGCATATCTGGCATGTGATAAGTACTCTGACATAAGTGCAGTAGCTTAGATTTGAGTATAGTTTTTTAAACTGTAAACTTGACCTATTTATAATTCTTTTTAACTTCAGTTTTGTATAGGGTATTGTTCTATCTTTTTCTTTCCTTCGTTCTTTCTACCACCACACTGGTCTAAACCACTACCATCTCTCACCTAGCTTAAAGGTTAAGACTTTGTAGTTTCCAGTGACAGAAATCCAAATTACTACTCAGCTGTGTTTTCTTTGAGTTAGCTTTGTAAATATGCTCTCTCTGCTACAGCAAAGAAGCCCAAGAAGCTCAGACTTACATGATGCTTAGCATCAGCTTTCCCCAAACAAGAGATAAGATCTGTTTTTCCTGGGCATCCATATCAAACCCTCAAAAACAACAGGTTTGCCCTGTTTGAGTACACTATTAACTTCAAGACCAACAGAGTGTTGAGAAGTGTGGCTAGCCGAGGCCCCTAGCTCCCAGCCAGAAGGAATGGAGTTAGCTCCGTGCACCTCACTTAGATTTGGAATAGGGTTGCAAAGGTTCCCCAAAGAGATGGAGGAAGAAATAAAAAATATATATATACTCACTTTACCTAAATCACTATAGTAGTCTTCATACTTATCTCTTCACATCCAATTTTTCTTCTCCCTGATCACTTCCCAAGCAAAGGTCATTTTTAAAAGTCACCTGACAATTATTTCAAAATAAAAAATAAAATTTAAAAAAAACCCAAACAGTAACAAAAGGCAATATGATCATATTCCTCTCATATTTGAAGTTTTGCAATGGATTCCTATTGCCCTTAAAAATCATGTGGAAAATCCTGAATGTGTTTATATGGCTTTTATAGAGTAGCCTCTATCTATCCAGCATTTCTGTGTGTGGCTATTCATATCCATGCTTCCCACTCAGCCACGCAGGTCTTTTTTCTGTGTTGTCATCATCTACCATTGCATCTTAGTGTTTATTTTTAGAAATGTTCTAAACCCATTTCATTCTTCCATTCTTATGTTTACTCCTCACTTCCCTACCCCCACCCCACTCCTTACTCTGGTCCACACTTAACTGATTTTTCAGGTCTTAGAATAAAAATTACTTTCTTAGGGAAATCTCTTCTTGCTGTACTAGATTCTTCAGATACGTGTATCCATGGCACCATGCATTTCTTCTTCATAGCACTCAATAACACTTGTCATTGTTTTCTAAATGTCTGTCTCTATTTCCTTTGCCTGATTATTAGTCCCATAAAATTAGGAACCATGTCTGGTTTTTCTCACAACAATATCTCCACTGTCTAGCATGGTGCTTGCACAGATCAGGAGACACAGAAATATTTGTTGCATAAATAAATATGTATCAATTTTAATTTCTTGTTCTCCATATGGTAGTCCACTCTCTGTCAAAGATGCTTTTACTTCCTTGAATGTAGAACCTAGTTCTGTTAGGTATGAAGGTGATGAATTCCAACTATTTGAATGACTTTACTTTGGTTTGCTTTTCTAAAATACAAATTATATTATTATAAGGTACTCACTGTGTACCCAGCGCTGTCTATACTCAGCCAGTGTATTTGACATGTTAAATAGATGAACATATTCCATTCTTGAGATACCCTTGGGAGATTGGTATTATTCTTCTGAATAATTAATTTCAGTTTTTGACTGAGGACTATTAATTCTGACCTTAAATAACTTGATTGTGGTCTCACAGCTCTTAGGTGGTGATAGAGATCCAAATCAGAGTTAGACAGAATCTGTCTTACTTCAAAACATGAATGAGTTTCAATAGCCCATTCTCTGCATTGCTGGTTCCTTTCCCTAGTTCAAAGATTCTTTATCTTAATCAAAAATTAGACTTGGGAGCAGTATTTGTGATTTATATAGTTCAATTTACTTCATCTCAAAAATGCGCTTAGTAGAAATTCATGTTTTGTCCATCACATGGGTGAATATACAGAAGAAAACATAGTTCTTACCAGTTAAGCATCTATGATTGTCTTAGACCATTTGGGCTGCCATGATAAAATAACATAAACTGGGTAGCTTGCAAACAGTAGAAATTTATTTCTCACAGTACTAGAGGCTGAAAAGTCCAAGATCAAGGTGCCAGCAGATTTGATGTCTGGTTAGCCTTCCTGGTTCATAGATGTAGACTTCTCACTGTGTCCTCATGTGGCGGAAGGGGCAGACAGCTCTCTGAACCTTTTTTATAAGGGCACTAATCCCATTCACAATGGCCCTGACCCCATGATATAATCACTTCCCAAAGGCTCTACTTGGAATCCTAGCACCTTGGGAGGCCAAGGTGGGAAGATTGCTTGAGGTCAGCAGTTTGAGACCAGCCTGAGCAAGAGCAACACCCTGTCTCTACAAAAAATAGAAAAATTAGCTGCACACAGTGGCACGCACCTGTAGTCCCAGCTACTTGGGAGGCTGAGGGAAGAGGATCACTTGTACCCAGGAGTGTGCGGTTGCAGTGAGCTACCATGATGCCACTGCGCTCTATCCTAGGCAGCACAGTGAGACCCTGTCTCCAAAACAAAAAACAAAGAAAAACAAGAACAACAACAACACAAACAAACAAAAACCAAAGGCTCTATTTGCTAATACTATCCCATTGGTGATTTGGTTTCAACATATGAATTTTGGAGGGAGGGGGGACATAAACATTCGGACCATAGCATGATATGGTATGCTGAATGATATATTAAAGGATAGATAATTAGAGAATGGAAAAACAGAAGCTGAGAGGAGGTACTTAGTATTGTGTTATCAGATAATCAGTGCTAAAGTACCTTGGATAAGGGAGAGAGCATTGGTCATAGAAGGCAAAGAAGCAAAGCTCTGAGTCTTCCAACAGCAGTTATTTGGGGGAAGAGGACAAAAATGACTTCAGGTTGCTTCACCATTTTCATCCACAATAAGGTATTTAGAGATCTAAAGTATGTTATAATACTAAGAATAAACCACAGAATACTGCAGCAAGATCCGTAAGTATACATAGGTAAGTAAAAAGGTGAAAACATTTAGGAAAATAACTCTGGTTAATAATGGCTTAAATTTGGGAGAAAGAAGAGTCAGAAACTAAACGAGGAGCCTGCTTACAGTTGTCTGGACATGAAGTCTTTGGTCCTGGACAAGGTCAGTGGTGGTATGTCTTATGGACATGCAGACTTTGTGACTGATTAGAGACGGAAATAAACAATAAAATTAGATGAAAAAAGATGTTCAAAAAATTGTTTGAATTTAAACTTTATGGAAATAGGTGTGTTATGAACAGAAATGTGGATATTGGATGATGAAACAAGGGTAAGCACAGGGTTGTAAATTCAAATATTTGCCAGAACCAGTCTAGCAGTAGGAAGAAGTGAGCAAGCTGAGAGAAGAAGGGAAGAGGATAGTGGGAAGCAAAGAGAGGCCAGTTAATATTCAGCTCCAGCCACTGGGGGATCAAAGGTACCAGATCAGCTGATTTGCCAAGAGAAACTGAAAATTCAGAAATATTCTCACTTTAAATATTGATAAATAGTTCATCTTCTAAAAAAAGGCTAACACTGTATAGTCCAAATATGATATTTCCATATGTTTCATATAAGCTTTAGGGTTACACAAAGTTAATAATGTCTGGCATAGGGAGTAAAGGCCTTTCTTTAGGATTCTATGGCACTACTATTAGGTCAGTGATTTTCATGCATCACTCTTAATGGGACTCAGTGAGTTCCTATTTCACAACTCAAGAAAACAAGAACAAAGGAAAACAAAACCATTTACATGCTTTTTTCTTGTCCTTTGAAGTTATAAAATATATTGTAGTTTTGAGTGGTTTTCTAAGCCTTTGTATACAAGCTCAAATGGACTATATTATGCAACCTAAGGTACTGAGATATCTATTTTTTTGTATTTTGGCACAAATTCAGTAACAGCTTTGATACGTATGTTTTGTGTTGATCTGCTGTATACATTTAGTGTGCTGTTTTTAATTGTCTGAAAATGCAAATCCATGGTGTATAAAGGATGCTATATTGTAGAAATATTTAATTAGAAACAAATTATAGCATGAGCTCTGGAAAAATGTATCTATTAAGCAATCATTTCTTTCATAGAAAGGATTAAAAGACCACCTGGTTTATGTGTTAACATAAGTGGCTTCTTATTTTTCTGTATTAATGGTAAATCTGAAAGACACACATTTGAGAAATGAAATATGATGGCTTTAAGATCATTGCTCTGAATATCCTGAGTTTCTCTCCATGTTAAGGCTATATTTAGAAATACTGGTATCACTGTCTATTCTTATTAGATACTCTTGAATACTTTATACTACCTTTTAAGTGTAGCTTCAACTCTGAGGACATATGGTCATTAAGAGGTGGGGAAATTGCTCTCTATTTTGATATCCTCCTCCAAATTTGCAATGGGTCAAAAAGGAAGAAAAGCAACAGTAATAATTATGCCAGTAGCAGTGCTTCTTAATCTTTTCCATCAAGAGATGCTAGACTGCAGAGAAAAAAATGCATATTCTCAAAAGTTTCTTTGAAGTTTCATCACAAAACTTGTACTATTTTGTAATCTACTCTGTAAGTACTTCATTATTAACAAACTATTGTCTCAAATTATTTACCATCAAAACAATAAAGTTTCCTACCCATCTCCAGGGGATACAGAGCAAGGTTTTTCAGGATTTGTAGTAGTTAGAACAGGGAGTTATACTTCCTGAGTTCAAGTTTGTCTTCACTACTTACCATCTTGGGCAAACCACTTACATATTTGGGAATAAAATAGTATGTCCTACATAGGGTTGCTCTGTCTTATATAATTGAGAAGAAAGTAGCCCTTACCACATAGTGATTGTTGTTCTGAAACTTCAGTGTAATGTCAAATGCAAAACTTAACATACTGCCTAGCACAATATTGAACCCCCTGTAAGGATCAGGCAATATTTCACATGCATTTCAAGTAACAGAATCTTCATCACATATCATATGCTGCTCCTTGGAAATTCTTATTATCTGTCTTGGTATTATAATATTTTAAGAATTCTGATGCATGCAAATGCATAGATTCAAATTATATCGTATTTTTACTGATTAATGAATAAATCAAAGTAATCACTGGAGAGAAGTATTCAGAATGGCATATAACAAAGGATGGAGTAAAACAATATTTTTAGGTTACTGTTGAAAATTTCATTAGGAATATTTTCCTGTTGAGAGTAGAGTCACACATATATACAGAGTAAAATGGTTTTTGACCAACCAGTTAGTCTTTTCTATTGGCCAAAGGAAATCCCAGTCCAAATATTTTCCTCAGTTAAATCAGATTACTAATTATGCTGGCTTTTAATATGTGAATTAAAACACTCAAATTATACTACCACAAAGAGCATTCTAGATCTAAATCTAAAGTTTTATTTTCATTGGAGTGATCTTGTCAAGTACAGTTAAGAAGAAAATGAGAAAAGGGGAAAACATTATAATGCCTTGTAGTGTTAATGGAAATTCAGTCTGGAAAAAAAAATCTGCTAAGTTCGTCAACTATGGGCCACTCTTCATCCTTAAAAATGCATAGAGTTATTCACCTCATATAGCTCTTACCCCTTTGTGCTGATTATTTCCCCCCATGGAGGCAGATAATAATTCAACCTTGAGTTTAAAAACTCTTACCAGCATCTTCCCCTGCCAACCCATCATAGCAGAGCAAGATCTGAAGGCTACTACTCATATAATTAAAAAAGGTCTCATTAAATCTAATAAAAGTTACTTTTTTCACCATTCCTATTGACTCACTGAAGAAAATCAAGAGGTAAACACATAAAAGTGAATTACTTTCTGTAAATGGTGCAGCTTGAACATTCAAGGTATATACTTACTTTAACTCATTTACTATGTATTTCTTTCCACTTATTTAAGTCAATTCAACAAATACTTATTGAATAACTACACACATTTTAGAAGTTTTCTTAAGGGATATTCTGGCTTATTAAAGATAATTCATTAAATAATTTGACACTGTTTAAAATTCTCATTAACCACCAAATATTTTTCAAATTCGGTTTTTTCACACATCATCATGGTAAATATATCAAGCAAGTTCCAACAAAACCCTAAGTTAAATTCAGCCCATATACTGTGATTTTTCACACATGTCTCTTGCACATGCCAAGATTTTCCTTTTGCTGGCATTGCTCATCAAGGCAGTAGGGGAGCCTGTGTTTAGTTTGGCTATAAATAAAAAAATACTCAATATTTTCAGTCTCAAACAGATATGACCTCATCTATAAAGGAGTCATCAAAGCACCTTCTAGTATGATAGTTTTTCTTTCCAAGATGATTCTGCAAGAGACTGAAAAGGGCATACAAGCAAATTATTGCTTGCTGGCTTACCTGTATTGGTCATTATCTTGCTTTCAGTATAGATGTCTGGTTTGTAGGCCCCCAAAAAATTCTGGTAATTATTCCTCAAAATTTTGTAATTTTTTAAATTGATTATTTATATAGTTTTGTTTCCTATTGAAATGAAAATGAGCATGATTTCAAAAATGTTCAAATGCTATAAAAGTATAATATGACACAAAGTAAGTCTCCTTCCTACCCTGACTTCTTGTCTCCCACTTCTTTGCTCCCCAAAGCAACTACTGTTACTAGATTCTTTTTTTGTTTGTTTGTTTCAGAGATTATCCATCTGTCTCTGTCTCACTCTCAATATATAAAAGGATAGGCATAAGTAGATAGATAGATACATACATACACTGCACAATATATTTATTCCTCCCTTTTTTACTCCTCAACAGGTACCATAGTATATATACTATAAACTATTTCCCTCTTGACTTTTTTTTACAAAAAAAAGTATATATTAGTATTGTTCCAAAAAGAATAATTTCACAAAATATTAGTTTTGCTTCAGGTTTCTCCTTCAAGATGTCAAGTTTATGCATATTTAATCTTCAAACAATAAAAATAATATTTAAATAGCATTCTGGTATGCCATTGATTTTCTAAATTTGCTGCTGATATCTACAATCACCTACTTGTTGTTAGATGAGTGCTTCCATATTTTGCACATGGTTGGCCTCTGGGAAAATGTCATGCTATTGAAAACCTCTTGGGTTTTTCTAAATATCCCTTGTGATTTTGTGCATTTTCATTTGTTTCAAATTATGCTTAAAATTTCCTATTTTAAACTACTTACCTATACTTTTGGTTGAAAATATAATTTTAAATAATTTCACCTAAAATGTAAATGCTAAATAGCACTAAAACCAACAAGGAAAAAAATGGATGGATGTTAGCATTTGTATTATTATCAATAAATTCATGATGATGAGAGGTGAAAGTAAATGTAATTTCATTTAAAAAATGGTTTGAGAAAAATTGCTACATGAAATCAAACTTCTTTATGACAGTCAGTAGTTTTATTCTGAAGGAAACATTTTTTTTTTTAAATTGCTTCATAAAGTGATGAACTTGTTTTACAAACAAACAAGACAAAACAAAACAAACAACTACTTGCACTCCAAGGATTCCCTTGAAAACTTGTAAATCCCTTCTTTTCTCCCCTGGTGACTTAACATTAGTCATGCTCACCAACACTGTTGACAGTATTCCCTCCTCAGTAGTGCTCCTGTTTATTTTGACCTGACTACGGCTCAAATGACAGTATGTTTCCAACAAACTCCATCAAGCCAAATTATTCAAACATTTGAAGGTCACTCAAATTTTCTACTCTCTGTATTAGCAACATACACCTACCTTGTGCAAAAACAAGATACGGACATGGAAAAGGAAAATACTACTAGTTTTGTTGTCCATAAAATAAAATCTTAAAAAAATTATAATTTATTTTCCCAAATCTTCAACTGACGATGGTAAAGTGGTGATGCTATGAGGAACACTCCATATTCCAATAAAGACATGTTCCTATCTTCATAATTTGACCAACACAATAGAATTATTTAGGCCAGTTGTCTAATACAAAAATACAGGGCCCACTCTGCAGCGAGTAAAAGATACCTATTCCAGTGAGAGTACAGAGTGCAGCAGTCAAATGCAAGTTTATGATTAATGGGTGGATGGATCAGGAAAAGTAAGGATTTCACTACCAAAAGGCCCTTATTTTCCATTCACAACACTGCACTTCTCAAAGGCATATAGACGTGCAAATTAGAAATGTGCAAGCCAAGGTCTTGGAACTAGTTGAGTGAAGCAGAGATGTGGGTAAAAGTTCTTCAATAGTGTGTGCAGAGCTAAGGCATACTATATTAGTATAGCTAATATCATCCTGAGATTATTTCCTTCTCTTTTCTACCTCTGTACCTTATGCAAACATTTCTATGTTGCATTTGTCTATGTAAACTCTACTGATTTTATTAGCTTATGAGTTCTTTGACCTACGTGTTCAGTTTTGACTGTTAATGACCTGAGCACAGAATCTAGGTGTTCATCATCATTTCTACATTCTCAACCTATAGATAAAAAGTAGGGACTTTTTGTTTAAAAGAATAACCAGACAGGTCAAGTTCAAATCTCATCACTGCTATAGTAGCTGTATTGAATCAGCCAATTTAATCAATTTCTCTAAACTTCAGCTTAGTCACCTGTAGCATAAAGATAGTAACATCAGATGCATTGTGTTGCAGAAGTTGTGTGTGTGTGTATCTGTGTGTGTGCAGTAGGTGAAGTGTTTGGCACAGTGCCAGGCATATTCTTTAAAATAACCTTTGTTAAGTTAAATGGAAAGGAATTGACATGTCAATCTAGTTTCTATGTATATTTTTAGTAGATTATAAAATCTACTCAAATATACCATTGCTTAATCTAAAATTATAATAGCTGATCCAAGAGAAAATGAAATATAAATAACACACAGATATTGATCCAAAATATTACTCTAAGTTCAAATTTAAATATATATATTTACACTTAAAGTTCTACATCTCTTTTATTTTAGGCTGATGTTGATTGTTTCTATTAGATATATGTGTGTAACGTATCAAATTATCTATGCATATGTTTCCATAGAGTTTCAAAATGTCTCAGGCATTCAAGATTTTTTAATCAAAATTTATCTCTTAAAATGGCATATGATTTTTGTCTCAAGACTCATTTTCATTTTTTTTAACTTTTAGAAAATATTGTCAACATATTTATTTGTGCTGTGGTAATAGAAATTTATTGATTTCAAAGAGAGGAATTATGGGTGAAGCTTGAGAAACTTTCCTCCTCCAGAATCTATTGTCTGAATGCAGAGGTTCTTTTACTGATATGAGTGGCCAGTGAAACAGAAAGAATATATTACATAGTTCACTGGTACCTATGAGACTATTTTGTTAATGCAAATTATTTTTGAGTCCACTAATTTTGAGTCTGCGTAATCTTGAAAATGTTTTGATGTGTTTAGGGAGAATACATATTTTTTCATGATTGGTTCTTTACTTTTTTAAGAAGTTAAGACACTAAAATACCTCTGGGGGAGAGATAAAAGGAGAGAGAAAGAAGGAGGAGGAGGAAGAAGAGAAGAAAATATGAGGAGGAGGAAGAGAAGAGAAGAGGGAGGGGGAAAAGAGAGGCAAGGAAAGAAAAGAACCACTACTTTGTGGTTACAATTGAAAATATTTCTTCTTGAAATACCCGGAATACAATTGATCCAAAAACGATCTTTGTGAGGTACTCAATTAGATCCAGACATCTGCTTCCAAATGATTATATCAAAAATAGTAATTATTCCAAATAGTACTGTGAAGAGAAAAAAATCAACCTCTCATTCCAGTGGCACCAATTCAGAAACCACTACTCAAAGGTCATAATTATGAAAAGCACTAACAGTCTAAGCAATATGAGTTCCAAGTGATTGTTTCACAAAGCTCTCAGAACTATACTTATGTGGAAAAAGGAAAGTGTGAAGAAGTCACAGGTCATAGACAGCAGATTTCCATCATTGCTAAATGGGTTTTCCTCACTCATTAGACATTGGTCTTTAAATAAAACATCTTACAGACAAAGGCTGGGGCACTCCATCTACAGTTGCATATAAGGGATTAATAGAATCAAGAAAAAACTATATTTACAGTATGGTGTCAGCTGATCAAATAACAATTGCAATAAATGTACTGAGAAAAGTCAAGTCATGATAATTGTCTTAACTTGGACATCCTCAGATTCTACCTGGGATATGGAACCATATTATAAAAAAGTCAAAGATTATAAACCAACAGAAAGGTAAATACGGGTAATACTTAAGTAGGAACTTATGATTGCTTAAAGCAGTCTTGAGTACATTGCTGTATTCGGTATTTATCATAGCTCTGATAAATTAAGCAGGAAAGTATTATGGTAGCTTTTTTTCTCAAGATAAGATAAATGCTCAAAGAGGTTGAATTAAACAGATCCACAGCAGTGAACAAAGGATTAGAATAAGGTCTCCTGAATCTCCAGTAAGTGTTCTTTTTTGTTTTTTTAGTTAATACTGTTTTTATTTATATGTAATAATTGTATATATTTATGGGGTACATGTGACATTTTGATACATGCATGCATTGTATAATTATCAAATAAGGTATTTAGGTATTCATCACCTCAAACATTGATTCTTTCTTTGTGTTGGGAAACTTTAAAATCTTCTCTTCTAGCTATTTTGAAATATACAATAAATTATTTTTAATTATAGTTACCCTGCTGTGCTCTTTTAAATTATAACACAACTGAACTTGTTGTAATTATTCTCCGCACACTCTCCATTCACAGGGGTTCCATTTCCTGGTTCCACTGTGTAGAAACTGGAGTTTCCACTGAGGTTTTAGCCACAACACTGCTGTGCCACTCTGGGACTAGCACCTGCCCTTAAGAGAACACCTCACAAAAAAAGAAAATGAAAAACTCACCCTCTTGACAGTTGTTTCTCCAGATTTTGACTCCCCTCTACAATCTGGCTGTTTTTATTACTTTTCAGAGTATTTATGTAATTAGGTTTTTTAAAAAAATTTACAGATATTTTAGTTGTAATCAGCAGGAGGGATAGGGTATAGTAAGTAGGCTTACACCACTATAGCACGCTAATGTGGATTTAATATAACATAATCAAAGAAATATGGAAACATACAGAAATAACAGGAATAGATGCAAGTGTCCCACACACCATGCTTCCAAATCTAATGCTTCTTTCTGCATCTATCACTGAAGACCTCTTAATCCTGAAATTTTTGGGTTTCTCATGGTTCTGATCAACAATTCTGATCTTTGTTTTGTGTTGTTTTTATTTTGGCCATCTCTTTGTCAGCCTAAAGCTTAAAATCCAAGTTCCCTAGTAAACAGTCTTTGGCCTGATGCTTTTTTTATGCTAATTATGTAATTTCATCAACTCTCCTACTTTTGACTACTGCTTGCTTACATGCTGATGATTCAAAAATCTTTCTCTCCAGCCCAAACCTAGTCCTAAGTTTTCTCACCCATGTATCAAAATGTTGAGTAATCATATTTCCTTGTTTATCTCATAATTACCTCAAAATCAACATATCCAAAGTGGAAACTCCTTCCCAAATGTGCCAACTTCCATGAATATGCCACTGATAGACAAGGTAAGGATTTAAGCCTTACTTGTAGAAGTCCAACTCAGTTAACACCTAAAATGAGTTTTGAAACATTAGTAAGGCCTAATCAAATTAAGAGAATTAGTAAGGGTTAACCAAATAAAGATGGCATGAAATTCCACCGTGGATCCAGAAAAATACATGCGAGTTGGTGTTATTAAAATACAGTGATGGAAAATGGGCATAAGTAGCACTATAATCTGCTTAGTCATCAAAACTAGAAATCTGCAAGTCATGCCATAGTCTTCTGTTTTTCACTCTTTGTATCCTGACAAACACAGTATCATGTTCCCTAAATATTTTTCAGTTCGTCTTTTTCTCTCCATTCTATTCCAGTTAGCCCTCCCACCATCATCTAGTCTAGACAAAAGCAATGGGCACTTTTCCAGTTTCCCTGATTCAAGTCTTGCTGCTATTAAATTCATCCTCTAGGCTCTTGTTAGCATGTCCCGTCTAAAATACGAATCTGACCATGCATGCTCTCAGCCAATATTCTCAATCATTACACTTCTCCTGCAAAATGACATTCAAATTCCTATGCAAGTTGTCTTTGAAAGCAAGTTCTCTTTGACTTTAACCCATTAATCTCCCTACTTGTCTATTTCCACTCTTTTTCCCTCACTTTGTATTTAGTAATACCAACTCACATGTATTTTCCAGGACCCACCATGGAGTTTCATACCATCATGTCTTCATTTGATTAACGCTTACTAATTTCAAACCCATTTTAAGTGTCAATTGAGATAGACTTCCTCAAGCGAGGCTTAATCCCTTCCCACGTCTATCAGTACTTTCACCCTTACCCATGCTAAAGGCACTGATCTATACTCACTGACTTAAAAACTTTAATCTCTAATCTAAGACCTTTCTCTAAATTATAGATCTCTATATCTAACTTCTCTGATCTCTCCACTTGTGAATCTCTTAGGCACAAATTCAGTATAACCAACATAGATTTGGTCCCACTACTGATCCTCTTCCAGTGTTCCCCATGTGGTCAGTGTCATCACCATGTCATCACTTGTACCAGCTGGAGAACTGAGAATCTTTTTTTCATTTTCCTCTCCTTCATCCTTCAAAGACCATCCAACACCAGTTTCTAAAAATTTCATCTCTAATATATTTCTGGAATCATTTCTGTTTCTTTCAAAGCTATCATTGTCTGTTATATGGGCCATGGGTCCTCTTCATCCACTCTTTTCTTTATTCTACTAATTTCCTATGCTGCAGCCAGAATGATACTTTGAAAGTTAAAATCTGATGGTATTAATACTCTGTTCACAATATTTCAATGACGTCTCATTACTCTTAGGGTAAAGACAAACTTTCTTACCAGGACATGTAGAATATGGCCTGTCCTTTACATCTTCAGCCTCATCCTAGAAGGACCAATGTTTCCTCATACCCTAAAGGTTTTCTATACGTTGTGCATTTTTTTACTCTCCCACCTCAACATACACATACACATAAACAATTTGTAAATACTAGTCTTTTAAGATACAAGGTCAATTATTTCCTCAAAAACAGCATCTCTGACTTGGCAAATCTTCATGTACAAAAGAAATGTCATTGAGATTCATGGCTCATAACAATCAGAATTTAACAAATTCCAGGAGGAAGTGGAAAGGACCAGGGCTAGGTGAATTTCAAAATGAAAAATAAGATTTCAAGCAGTGAGTTTAAACTGATGCTTTAGTAAGTGCGAGGCTGACTTGAATTAGTAGCCCCATACTATTAATCAACAAGGCTTAAGGGACAGTTTCAAATATACCTAATGGCAATGTCATCATTTTCTGTATTTAAAAAATCTTTTTTTGAGGATGTCAAGGAGTTCACACCTTTAAGGATGGGCTGAGTGATTTTACACGATTATTATTATTATTACTGATCATGGATACACAGTAATTCTCCTTTTTCAAGATTCTGACTTTTCAGATTTTTCCTGCCTGGGGAAGGAATTTGGGTTGTGAAGAGGTGTGAATGTAATTTATCTTAAAACAAAATTTATCTCAAAAATTCAAATTCCAGATGTTTCTCACAAGGTCCAAATATATTTAATTTGTTTAAACTCTTTCAAAGATGTTTGTAACCTAAGAATTTTGTGTGAGTATTAAAACTTTCACTGTCTCCTAAGTTCATATAATTACTGAAATGGTTTTAAGGATTATAGCTATTAAATATTAATTTCACAATTTAAACTCATTAATAACATTAAATTTGCTCATTAAGAGTATAACACTAAGGTAAATTAATTTAGTATATTTCAACAGGCAGAAAAAGGGAAATTATTTAAGGGGATATAAAAATTTTGAAATAGTTCTTGTACAAAATTTAATTGGGATAAGAAAGTTAAAATGTTTTGGATGTGCGAAAAATAGTATTAGTCTCATGACAGTGGAGTAATACAAAAGCACTTGTTAAAAAATAAAATCTCTTATCCACTCAATCAACTATTTATTCTTTAAATATTTGTCATGCCAATACTATGTGAAAAACTCTGTATAGGGTGCTGAGGATGCAAACAGAAATGAGGAATTACTGCTTTCCAGAGCTAGTAAGTGAAACAGGAAAGGAAGCAATTACAAAAAAATGTGGCAAGCATTATATATTCAAGTTAAGTGCAATACATTTTGGGAACAGAAAGAAAAGAACATGCCTTAAATCCATACTCTCAGCAAGCTTTTCCTGTAGACTAAATAACAAGACATGCATGTGTGTTTATGGCCAATTTTAAACATATATACATGTCTCTTTAATAAAAAATTAATCTTTGAAAAACATTTTCATTTTAAATTTTTGAGTAAATGTATGCAAAAATTAATGACTCATAAAAATGAGTCTATAATGTGTATCTATATAATTTATTAATTTAATAACAAGTAGTCAAAATAAATTTGAAATTAATCATTGTGTCTCTTGAACTCTTTTATGAAAATGCACATATTTTAAATGGCAATAAGTAACCTAGAGGTAGCATGCAGGTTTTAGCTCTGATTGACTGCTAAAGACTGTCTGAAGTGCAATAGTAATAAGGATTCTAAATACATCTGGGCTGAGTGAAAAAGAATGCAGCTATTGGTTATCTATATGTGCTATGGGCACAAGAAAGAGGAATATTGACACACTGTGCAGGCCATCCCTGGAGTTGGTTAACAGCCGTAGACATTGCAAGATTAGCCTCAAGAACAGGGAAACAGATGAAATGTAGCACATTAAAATTAAGTGTTGTTGGAAGAAATAAGGTATGAACAGCCATTCAAAGATGAGCTTCTCCAGTAGAACATTCATTGCAGACCAGAGGAAGCTCTCATGCTGAAGGGAAGGAGGGAAATTGTTGGCATGACAATGAAAAGGGTCAGGGGAACCCTGCTGCAGACCAACTCCACTTACCTCTCATTTATATTCAGACTGAAATTGTAAAGAGAAACCAAGAAACAAATAAAATGTTTGGAAGTGGTATTGCTTTATGTTTGGTTAGGGTTGATTTTCATCAGTCATTCGTTAGGGGAACCAAATTATACAACTAAATAGCTTTTTATCTATACACCAGAGATCCCTGATGGCCAGACCTTCTAAGTTACAGGAAACTTTTGAACACCATGAAGGCACAAAATAGTGTTTTGTGCAGTTACATTCAAATAGTCTTTAAAAACTGACATAGCTGACAATCCCAGATTAAGAGCTTTGAAATGCTGAGCTCCACTGTGCAACAGTAGTCTTAGCTTGGTAGAATAACAATCTAGATTTAATCACTGATAGACCCAATATATTCGTGTTGAATACAAAATCAAATTAACACCAGTAGGTTAAATGGTAGGGCTTATTTTTAGAGTATTTTTTCACCTCAGTATAACTTACCAAGCGTGGCATTTGCTGTCTCCTTGCTCCTACATTTTAGTTCCTTTTCTCATGCATTTTTATGTATACAAAACTGAAGCTAACAGACATATTCCTTCCACTTGCTTTTTTTTCCATAAGTGTTTGCTTATGTGTATGTGTGAGAGAGAGAGAGTGTGTGCGTATACACACACACACACACACACAGTGGAGACATTTATAATATTCAGAGAGTATGCATTAAGTCTGGAATAACAAATGTCCAAAGTAAAATAATGATATCCATTTCAAAGCTTTCTTCAATTACTGCACAGTGATCTGAAAGTCAGTAATAACTTACTGAATCTGAATTCACTGTTAACATCCATTTTCATGCTAGTATGGGTATCTATTGGTGATGAATCATGGTAGTTTCTAAGAAGAAAAATATAGCTAGCTAGCTAGCATGTCTCTGTCTGTCTATCTATCTATCTATCATCCATCTGTCTGTATTGCTATACTTTTAAGCACAAATGTGGCTTATCACAGTAGTAATAAAGCTGCTGCTTGGTTACTTTAAATATTCCTTTCTTAAATAATTTATTAATTTTAGCAGTAGAAATAAACCCAAATGTATATTCTTATTTTTTTGACAATTTCTTAGTTTTATTCTATTGCCATGAGATAGCAGAAAAGTATGTATTACAAATAGTTTTCTTTATTCAGCAAATAAGAAAAGCTACAGTTTAGTTAATGGGTCTGATATCACTTAGTAAACACAATTGTCCTGATGAAAATCCAGACATCTTGGAACTAGATAATGTTTCTTTTCCTTTTCCTTTGATCCTTCCACATCTTGCACACCACACTTCCTCATTTTTCTACCAATATTATAGCAAAACATACTAAACACATTTTGTTTTCATGGTCATCCAGTGGATTTCACACGTTGGGTGACAGTCATTTTAAGGTAAGAAGATTGATTATTCTGTTTTTTATTTTATCAGACAACCACCCAGCCTGTATCATTTCATCAGTTCATTTCTGCAAAACCTTGTTTAAAAAACATGATACCAGAGTGTGTTGTCTTTCCATACATAGAAAGTGTGTGTTGCATTCTACAAAGAATAACACTGTAATCTGTTTTTGGCTAGAGATATTTGCATATTTTGTACTTTAATTATCTTATGACAAATGTACATGTCTCCAGTAGACAGCTGGCTACCCTGTGGATCACTATGTCACATTCACACAATTTTCTCTCTTTATCTAATGAAGCCAAATTCACCATTATCTTCATTGAAGGATGTAAAGATACGTAATTGTAGGATGTAAAATAAACCAATAATATGATTTATTTTGTGCTCCCTGGTCATGACAAAAATAAACTCTCCTTAAATGAGAAGGTCATAAAGTTGCAAACATACACAAAAATATCCCACTTTCTAAATCTCATAATAATTTATTTTATGGAAAATTATACCATATGCTTTGTTATGCTTAAGGATAAACATAAACTATACTAACCCACACTATTCAAAGAATGGAAATTCATATCTTATTACATTTTTATTCAATTCACTGTAAAATTTTATTTCAAAATCTTATCAAGCAAAACTGAACCACAGTATTTATGTGAATTCTTATAAAATTTAGTACACTGTGTTTTCTATGACATGCCACTGAGATTTTGATAAGGAAGTTCATGTCTGTCATAGTTTTTTATTTTAATTTTTCCAGCTTTATTGAGGTATAATTGACAAATAAAAATTGTCAATATGAAGGTGTACACTGTGCTAATGTGATGTACATGTACATAGTGAAATGACTTTCACAATCAAGTTGACATATGCATCACCTCACTTGTTACCATTTTTTTGTGTGTGTGGTGAGAACACGAGATTTATTCTTTTACCAAATTTCAAGTATATAATACAGTATTATTTACTATAGCCACTATGCTGTACATTAGATATCCAGAACTTATGTACTTTATACTTGAAAATTTGTGTCATTTGAATAACATACTCCCATTTCTCTCTCTCCCCCAACCCCCCACCCCAGACCCCGGTAACCACCATTCTACTCTCAGCTTCTATGAGTTGAACTTTTTCAGATTCTGCATATTAATACAAAGGACAACATATAGTATTTATCTTTTGTTGTCTGGCCTATTTCACTTAGCATAATGTCCTTCACATTCATCTATGTTGTTGCAAATGGCAGGATTTCCTTCTTTTTTATGACTGAATAATATTCCATTCATTGTGTGCATGTTTGTGTGCGTGTATAAGACATTTTCTTTATCTATTCATCTGTTGACAGACACTTAGGCTATTTCCATATCCTGGCAATTAGGAATGATGCTACAGTGAACACGGGCATGCAGATATCTCTTCTGAAATCTATACCCTTGGAAGGAAAAATAAAAACCAACTCTTGTATTTGCTAAAGCAGGGATGAAGTGGGCCTCACTGGTAACAAATAATGTGGTGGAAAAGCCCAGAGCAATGAGGCAGCGGAAAGAGAAGGTATTTGTGAAATGACAACAGAAAGTGAGTGGAAAAGACTCTACTGTAACTACTGTAAAAACATTTGACCAGTTTTGGCCACTGATTGGGTTTTGAAGAAGGGAAATGTACAGGATTTAAAATGACACTAAGTTAGTATGCTTGAGTAACCAGGAAAACACTTACATTTTTGCCAGAAATAATGAGAAAAAGATAATTTTGTGGAGGGTTAGATTTCATTTTAGACATAAACCATTATTGGTTCACTTAAATGTCGCTTCCCATGGGAAAAAACTCCCACAGATCTAGGCACAAAAGACTGGGGAGTCTTATAGACCCGTAGCCAATCACATCGTAAAACCTTCATAACATCATTACCTATCTGCTATCGCTTAAGTGTGTTCATGAAAGTTGCTCAAAAACTCATTCCTTGTTCCTCTTACAAACTCCCCCATTTTTTAGAGCCTCCAATTCCTTCAGCTTGTATTAGCTGGAGTTTGGAGTTTGGATTAAAAGTTTGGAGTTTGATTAAACAGGATAAAATTGTAAAGAAGCTTTATAGCGCTCACTGTATCTTGGTCTTTTTTCTAAACACTTTACATATATTACCTCCTTAATTTTCAAAACAACTGTGTAAGTTATAGACTATTATTTAACCACTTCAAAGATGAGAAAGGCATAAAGAAGTTACAGGCTCAAGCTAACTCAGTAAGTAATAGAGCTGGAATTCACTCTGGCTTCAGAGAGTCCACTTTTAACCACTACCTAGAGTGTCTCTCTAATGCCTGCACTCTCCTTTCTTCTTCAATGGACAGGGAATTCAGTGATAGCTTGAGGAATCATATCATATCCCCAGCATCTCTTATGTTGGGAGGACATAAGACATGGTCAATTATCATGGCTCTAAAATGTAGAACATTAATTGCATGCCTGTTTCCCTTCTCAGCTGTGACTATTCAATTAATAAAGGCTGGTCTGTTTGCTTTGTTAGACTGGAGAATTGGGTTTAAGAATCTCAGAATAATAGAAATAGAACTCATGCTGTCATCACACATAGTTTACTTTGTATGCACATTGTGCTGAAAGAAATATGAGGGAGTGTCTTGATTCTCCAAGGCTCAAAGCTATAGGGAAAATACATAGACAAATTTGAAACAGCTGGTTGTCATGGAATTGAACCTGAGTCTGGAATGTCTGATTCTAAATCTTGAATTTAATTAGCAGAGCCACAGTATGATTACAATAATGAGTCAAAACAAAAAGCTAACAAAGACACACACACTCTAACTTTGGCCTTCTTGTTTACTTTGTCTGTGGAGTAGAATGCAGGACATTGGGAAGAGAAATTCCCTCAGTCAGGAAGTCACAATTACAAAAGAATAAAAAACATGTCACTACATTTATAAGTATAAATTGCAGCATAACAACACACACTATGTAATTTGATTTTCATAAACATTCTTTCAAGTAGATAGGATATATTTTTATCATCTCTGTTTTAGAAAGGAAGAAAGTGAAACTCAACAAATTAAAGTGACTTACCCAAGTGGACAAAGCTATTAATTTGGATATTATCTAGAGCTCCTGAATCTAATTTCTGTGCCTCTTCAACTACAGCCTTAGAATATTTAACTAAGATAGGCAGTAACAAAGTAATCTCCAAATCTAAGGAGCTTACACCAGTAAGGCTCCTTTCTTACTCATGCTTACACAGCCTACATGAACTGGCAGGGTGTCCTACTACACACAGGGACCCTGGCTGATGGAGCTTCTCTATCTTATGGCTATATGGTCTAGAACTTGATGTCTCCTTAGTTGCTGAGGCAGGGAAAGAGAGCACTGAAGGGTCTCAAACCAGCAATTAAATGCTTCATCATTTCTGCTCACAAGCCGTTTTCCAGAAATAGTCATATGATGGAAAATCTCATCCTTCTGTGAGCCCAGAAGGTGAGGAGAATTGGATGTGGGTAAGTACCAGAAGTCTTCTGCCATGATGACCCCAGATAACTAATAATCAAAGGTATGCAAATAAGCATTAAAAACCATTACAAAATAACTCCCCATAGCTGGGCTTTCTGCAATTAATTTCTATTTCTATGACAGAAATGCCAGAATCAAGAATAAAAAACCTTTTAGATCCAAAACACATCACGTATGCTAGCCACATTTAAAGTACAAACAGCCTGAAAGGCAGCCAGCTAAAACTTTCTTTACACTCTGAAAACAGCAGCTTGTATTGCTCTGAGATTAGTGACAATTCTTATTTAGGGACTGAGCTTTTAGCTGGACCCAACTTAATGTCAAAACAGAGAGAAGGAATAAATATAGCAGCAGGTTTGCTTATTAATTAATTAATTATTTCCCTAAGAGCAAGGCGTTAAAAATTCCCAAGATCTATTATGATACTTCAGACAGGTAGAGCTGTGATTTTTTGTTTTGTTTTGTTTTTTGGTAATTAGAAGTATTGGGCAAGGATAAGGAAGAATTATCATTCAGTATTGCCCTGAGCTCAGGAAACTTGAGAGTAGCTAGGTAAAGGACCTAAACAATTGCATATCTTAGAAATCATCAGCCGGGCATGGTGGCTCATGCCTGTAATCCTAGCACTTTGTGAGGCTGAGGCAGGAGGATCACTTGAGCACAGGAGTTCGAGACCAGCCTGAGCAAGAGCGAGACCCCTTCTGTACTAAAAATAGAAAAAATTAGCCGGGTGTGGTGGCAGTTGTCTGTAGTCCCAGCTATTCAGGAGGCTGAGGCAGGAGGATCTCTTGAGCCCAGGAGTTTGAGGTTGCAGTGAGCTATGATGATGCCACTGTATTCTAGCCTGGGTGACAGAGCAAGATTCTGTCTCAAGAAAAAAAAAAAGGAAGACAGAAAGAAAGAAATCAAAGAGACAGTATGATGTAATGGGAAAAGGATGATCTGTAGAGTCAGATGTTTTTCCTCTGGTTCTTGTTTATGCCATTCACTGAGCCTTAGGCTGGTTGACTATTAAAATAAGACTAAATATCAATACCTGTTTTACTGGGTAATTGTGAGCAACCAATGGGGTAATTTTTATAAAAGCACTCTCTAGATTGTAAAGCACCAAAACAACCTTAGTTGTTATTACAAATGTTTTGGGTTGATATAAAGGAAGTGAAAGACCAAATTCCTGACACATAAGAAGCACAATCTAGCCATTAAAATTGTGGCTAGAGGAAATTGTGCCTTGAGTTTCTTCTTTTCTTAGTTTTTATTGCTGTTGTTTTAAATGTGGATACTCTGTTCTTCCTTCCTCTAGCGAAATACAAGTAATTTACAGCTAATCTGATGGTTAGGAACAATGATCACTTTTAGAATTTTTTTTTTCTAAATTCACTTTACATGATCAGCGAAAAAGCCACATATGCAGGAAAAAAGAAACAAAGAAAGAAAAAAGCATTAGGTTTTCAAGCATGCTGAATAGGTAGAATAGTTAATTTTTTGTCCAAAAAGATTTGCCCATAAGAATATTTCATGTGATCAATATGATGAGACTTATCCATTTTAAGAAAGATGTAGTTTTCATGTTTGCCTCCAGCAAGTAAGATGAACTCCTTTAAACAAAATGCTGTATATCTGTGAGATCCTGCAATTTTAACTGACAAGGTAAATTTGATCGAATGAAAGAATAACTTCATCAAATAAATGAAGACACTATTAATTTCTTAACTTAAATCTCTATTAAATAAAACATGTGGCCAGTGTTGCAAATCAATAAGCCCCTGCTGCCTGCCACAGTACTAGTATTTTAGTTCAAGCTAGTAGGTTGAGAAGCAGATGATGAAAAACTGTATTTTTGGGTTATAATCATTACTTTACATAAACTAATTCCTTCAGAAATTCAATCCTCGCCTTTAAATTTTATTTAGAGCCAGAATTTTAACATGTGCATTTTTAAACTGCTTAAACAACCAGAGGATTAGAGATTTCCTGGAAAGAAAGTAGTTCTTTCTACAGGTAGTTACGTCTCCAGCACACTTACAAATATTTCCATATGAGTGGTCTAACATGGGCAAAAATTCGACCTTGCTATATTTCTATCCTCTCCACTGTTTTCATCCATTCATTCATTTATTCATTTGTTCATTAAACATATATTGTTGGACCTATCTTTGGTAGTCACTCTCCCAGGTTCTAGGAATATAGCACAGTCAAAGGACAGAAAGTGAGCATGGGTTTGGGGGACCCTTTAGATACAGAAGCCCTCTCTGAAGAGTTGATAATAAGCAGAGACCTAAGTCAATCAGCCATACAAAATTGGAAATACATATGTGGAAGAACAAATTTCATTTGTTTCTGGAAGGTGAGTGTTCTGGGCAGAAATATAAATGCCCAAGGTAGGAGTGACTTTGGTGGGTTGGGAGAGAAGCAAATGTGGCTACCCTGGAGTGAGGAAGTGAAAGAAAGGACCTTGAGGATAGATCCTGGAAGGTCTCATAAGTCAGAATGAAAACTGTGGATTCACTTTTAGATGTGATGGCAGTCATTGGAGGTTTGGGGTAGGGGAAAGGGGATGACTAAATTTCTCTTTTAAGGATGACCCTGGCTGCAGTCTGAAGAATAGACTAAAGACAATTAGTGTGCAAGCAGGGTTATTAGGTGTGAGACAACTGCAGCAAGCCAGAAACTACTCCCATGTAGTAAAGACATTCGATGATTATTATTTAGAGCAGATTAATATACTAAATTAACTAAAGACTGGAAGCTTAAGAAACCCTGTTTTGATATGACTGTGTAACTTTGTTACATATTTAACACTCCTTGAGGAAGCTGACAAGTTCCAAAATCTTTAAGGTCTCAGTTCTACTCATCAGTAAAATGCAATACCTATCTTCCCTTCTGCATGTAATGGCGGCAGGATCAAAGGAGATAATGTGTAATAAAAGCACTGGGTAAAACATAAACTTCAAAGCATGGTGTTTTACAAATGCTGGGCTTTATTATGCATAATTATTGGTCCTGGTTTGATTTTCAGCAAAAAACTGTTTTCTCTAGATTGGTCAAAGAGGATTCCAGTAACATTCCAAACTACATGAAATCTTGCTACCTAGTACCCCAAGTAAAGTAGGTGGAATCTGAAGATGACCTTTTTTTTTTTTTTAATTTTTTAAAAAGAAATTTATTTCTTATGGTTCCATAGGCAGGGTAGTTTAAGGTCAAGGGGCCACATCTGGTAAGGGCCTTCTTGCTGATGGGAGCTCTCTGAACAGTCCTGAGGGGGCACAAAGCATCACATAGGAAGAGGGCAAGAACATGCCAAACTGGCTTTTATAACAGATCCACTGTCATGACAACTAACCCACTCCCCACATAGCCCATTAATTCGTTAACCCATTAATCCATTAACCTATGAATGGACTAATCCATTCATGAGGGCAGAGCCCTCATGACCCAATAATCTCTTAAAGGCCTCAACACTTAATACTGTTAATACATTGGGGATTAAGTTTCAACAAGAGTTTCTAAGGGGACAAACATTTAAGCCATAGCACATGGGTATTTGTTCTTAACAAATCATTTTTTTCTGCATTTATTGTGATGATAATATGACTTTTCTCCTTTATATGAAGATGACCTTTTAAGATTTTTTTAGAAAGGGAGTTTTTCCTTGAAATTCAGAAGACATAAAATTGACCAACTTGAAATACTTCTAGCTGTTGGGGTAACTTTTTAAAAATGTCTCTGTGAGATGTCACAATTTTCATTATATAAGTGAGCCATAGTGGTTTAGTCAAATATGTTGAAGATTACACCTGCATCTCAGGACATAACACACCCATGCATGATGTATATTATGCTCAGGCACCCTGACCTCCTCTTGGGACAAACTGAAAAGCAAAATGAAATGGTGCTCCTTATTTATGTACAATTTAACCTAACTGTTTTTGAATGACTGGAGAACCAACAAGATATCTCCAACAATCTCATCTTTCCAATTTACTTATTATCCAGCATCCTTTGTTTTCCTCATTATATTGAAAATATTAAGGCCTACAGTTGAAATGACTGGTTAAGGAGTTCTAGCCTGTTTTTGAAGAGTTCTAGTCTATTAGGGTCCCTTACTCTGTATTTGACTACTTGTTTGCTCATAATTAGACTCAGTTCTTCTTCAAGCTCCTCATTCAGATCTTCTTGCCAAGGTTTTCTGGGCAATGACTCCACAGCCAAAGCCTTTCTTTTCAGAAACAGATAGAGATTAGGAAGGGAAGAAGGAGAAACCTCTTTTAAAAATGTTGCCCTTTACTCCCATCAAGACATTTTTGGCTAGCATCACATTATTTACAATCACAACTAGAATTTATAGATATTTAGATTTTACAAAATGCTTCTTATATATTATCTACTTTAACAGCCACACACACACACACAGTGAAAGATCCAATATCATTTTGCAATGCAGAAACTGAGGCACATGTACAAAAGTAAGCCGTAGTACCAGAAAATTAACCTATGTCTTTCAACTTTAATTCCAATTTTTTTCTACTGACTTAATAGTTGTCTAGAAAAAGTATGTTAGTATAGTCTTGCAAATGTATACTCACAACTAATTTAATATTTTACATATAGGCCTATCTGCCCTTATGGAGATTAGGCACAGAGGGGAAAAGGGAGTTTTAGAAGGTTTCTGCCCTGTCACTTACTGGCTTTTTAGCAAGTGTCCATTTATTAAACAAATATTTATTGATCACATATCAAGTGACAGATGCTGTGCTAGGAACATGTGCTGAAAAAAGGTAAGGTTCTCATTTTCTAAATGAGAAAAGCAGGAAAGGGAAGCAAATATCTACATTTACACAGGGAAGTCAGAAGGAAAAAGAAATACATCTAAATTTCAATTTAATTTTCTGTCCATTATGGCATACTGTGCTCCTATTGCTAACAAATATACTGATTTTATTTGTTTAAAGAACATTACTTTTGCAAAATATTATTTCTATAGAAGACCTTATTCACTTCTTGAAAGGAAGATATATTCCAAATAGATAAAATAGGTCATAAGATGTTTGAATCCAGCTGTTGGATGTTTAAAAATCCATAACATCAATTCCTGAAGAATCATAGAGAAAAAACAAGTAAAGAAAACTTAGAGAAATGGGTGGGGTATAAAAAATTATTTTTAATAGAAAACATTACTGGTGACTATTAACTTGTGCATAATATTCAGAACATTGCAAATATGACATATGGACAAAGAAATTATTGCTAAAAAGAGTAAACACCATCAAAAAATTATGTAAAATACATCCAAGGATCTTTCTTCATAACTTCCATTTCTTTTTCCAAGAAATGGAAAATATATTGTAAAATTATGTCAGTGGAATATTTCACATTATAGTCATCAAAGAAAGGACAGAAAAGTCTAATGTGGTTAATTAAATAGCAAAATAAAGATGTGATGTATGTCAAAAGAGTACATAAAATAAATTAGTGAGATTTATCTTCACCAAAACTTAAAAAAACTTAAGAGAATTAAAGAATCCTTAAGAGAAATGATGACATTTAATAGAATACATTTCAATTGACCACTTAATTTTTTTTTAAGTAATGTTAATGGCATGTTTACTTTCTTGTATACAAACCTGAATGTCAAGGATTTTTAAAACCTTAATATATAAGTATATATAAGTAGTTGATATAGTTCTCCCCGCTTATGGTTTATCATTTTTTTAAATTAAAGAAGTAGCACTGAGCTAAAATGCATACACCAAGATTTAATAATAATGTATTCTTTTCCAGTTGTGTATATTACTAGATGCATGAGTCATGTACATTATTTCCATCCAAGGAAACACCTATGATTCTATTGGTCAACAGAAAGGATATTTTGGAGTGAAGAGATAACATTTTTTTGAAATGTACATACTTCTAGCCCCATAACATCTCAGGACTTGGTCACAATCTACAAATAAATAGATGGATAGAGATAGATTATCTATTATAAATAGAGAGATAGGTAGAGGGATGGATAGAGCTGCCCTTACATTATATGTAAAATATTATGTATAAAAATGACTATTTCTGTAAAATCAGGGGGGGCTTAAACTATTGAACAAAATGTCACACTTTTAAAAATAAATATCTTTAAGTTAGTGGAATAGCAGTTTCAGTATTTATCAATTATACTATCATTAAATAATGTCCTAAATAGCTTAGAAGGTCAGTCCTCAAATTCTCCAACGTCTTATAGTATGTTCTAGATATTTAGCTTTTTAATTGGGAACTCTGTCATCCTTATTTACAATGTCTTCTTTTGTATTTTTCCCTAGAAGGCAGAATAAAATGCTTTTCCTCCAGTGTCTGTAATTATTTCAATACAATGACTCCTACATACCCACCATTTGGGTCCTGCTATTGAAACTTTCATCCCATACGTCTCTGCCTTTCCTAATGCAAGGTTAAAGCAAAAACATTTCATTGAAAAGGAGAGTTTGCCCAAGACCAGAAACTTATTGACTTGCTCAGAAAATGTTTTATATTCCTTTTTTGTTTTTTGTCTTATGTGGAATTTTACATGTGACTGATATAACCTTGCAGGATCCTAGCCAAGCTAAAGAAACATTTTTATTATAATAATAGCTAATATTTATTTATTGCATGAGCTTTGTGCCAACTCTTTCCAGATGCATGATTTTTAGCATCTCATTTAGTCCACGCAATAATTCTATGAGGTTGAATAATGATGAGCTCCATTTAGCACATGGTACATATGGGAAAGTGAGACATGCAGCGGGGTAAGTACCATGTTCAGGATCACCTGTATACCATGCATAGAGCCAAGATATGAACCTAGGTAGCCTGGCACCAGCATCTTCTTGCCTAACAGCCTCACTTCAACTATTCTGTAATATGGACTAAAGCCACATTTTTAAGCAGCATTGAGTTAGTCATTACCAGCTTTTTTTCCTCATATCTAGGCTTTCATATTGGTTTTATGTAATTCTCAGGCCCTTCAAAAAGGAACAGAACTCACACATTAGTCATGCATCATGTCTGGGAAAACTAAGCCACAATAGACCTTGACTGCTCCACATTTCATCTTAGTTCTCTTATAAAACTCAGTATGTGACATTACTCTTTCCTGTCCTGCCTTCCCATCCCCCAACATAACAACTCGTTCTCAGCGTCATCTGCAGGATTATCTTTTCCATGTGTCCTTCAAATGTTGGTGATCTACAGGATCTTAGACTCAGGACCCTTCTCCACCAATTTCCAAGTGATATGACCATTCAGCATCAAAGACCAACTTTGTGCACTAGTGACTTCAAATTCCTCTGGTCTAGACCTTATTTATCTTGTGAGCTCTGGATTAGTATGTATCGTTGTTTTCTTAAGAGCTGTACTAAGATCTTACACTTTGCAATCTGACAATTATACAGATCCATGGAAAATGGCCTGACTCCTTGATGTGGTGTACAGAGTCGTTTTATAACATTCTTGACCAATCTCGTTTCTTACCTTTTTTACCCTTTCTCTTCTCACATTACACCATAGCCACACCAAACTTTTTTTCTCTTCCCTGGACATGACACCCCTTACTCATTTTGTTTTAACTGGTATCCAATCTCTTGGAGCTCTCTCTCCCTATTTACTTAAAACAGAATATTCCTACATTTTTATTCATCATAAAAATTGTAACCCCTCCACAGAAGAATGGCCATTGGTAGGGAAATTATTTCCTCTTTTATGTTTGATAGCACTTTGTTCTTCATCTTCTGCTGAAGTTGGATTGTTGAATTTTATTTTCCTTAATTTATTGGTTTTCCAACCTAAATTTCAAGTTGAATAATATATAGCATTAGTTGTACAGGCTATGTGAAAAACTTCCCCTGTAAAATTGTTTGGTATACAGTAATGCAAGAAATGTTACTAAGCTAATAAATGGTGGAATAGAGAAGAATAATTTTAAGATTTGTATGGAATTGGCATATATTCAATGTTTACCACAGAAAGGAACAACATACAATATGAGATATCTAGTTTGGATGCTGTAAAGCCTGAAGAAAGAACACTGGCATTGATGTAAAAGTAATAATTCACTCATATAACAGCAAAACGAATGCCACATTATTATAAAATTCTTATTACAATACAGAAAAGACTCATAGTAATTATTTTTCACAATACAGATCTATAACAAAACAGTGACATTTCAAGGTCAAAAATGCTAATTGAGTCTTGAGCAATTGCAAGATGCTTTATTAGAAAGAAGTTGGAATAATTAATATCGCAGACAAAGTAGCTGATGTTTGATTAATAAAATCAGACTATCAGATTAGGGCAAATGTAGCAGAAAAAAAGGGCTTTTCTTTTCTCCTTAAGATTACTGTTACAGTCATTTTTGATGCCAATATATTTGTCCAAACTAATTTCTACATATTATTCTGCTTAGGGATTTTGTTTAATTTCTCTCAAAATTCAAATAGTATTTTTCAAATTTCAGGATGTATATGAATCACCTGGAGATCTTGCTAATAATATAGACATTGATTTAAGAGGTCTGTGGGGTACCAGATCTGCATATCTTGCAAGCTCCCAGGTGATTCCAATGCTCTTGGTCTGTGCCCCACACTTTGAACAAAAAGAATTTATATTGCAGTGGATTCAAATTGTGCCATACATAGGAATAACCAGGGAATCTTTAAAAAAAAAAAACCTATTGATGCCAGGCTCTCACTGCCAGACACTCTGATTTAATTGGTTTGGGATGCTACCTGGGCACTGGGATTTTTAAAAACCCCAGATGTTTCTAAGGGACTGCAAATTTGGGGAACCACCAGCTTAGGGGATATTTGAAACTATTACATACTTATTTTTCTCAAATATGTAAGTTAATACTTTATTTTTGCTTATTTTCATTAGTTATATTTGGTTATTGTAGGTATGTAAATATAAAATATAGTTATTTTTCTTTATGTTGGTAGTTTATGTGTGAATTGGCATTTAGATAAAGTATAATATTTGAGTTAATTCATGATATTTTACCGATAATCTACATAATTGATGAAAATAAATATTATATTGTGACTTTTTCTAGTGAATATATAGGGGGAATATATGGTAACTAATAAACAAAGGCAGTGGTTTAATAAGAATACTATAAGTGTACATATACACATGCACACACATGTAGTTACTAACTTACATATATAGCACTTATCTTGGATCAGATAATGTCTTAAGCGCTTTATATAGAAACCCACACCAACTTTATGACATAGGTACTGTTATTATTCTCCTTTTACTGAGATTGAAACTGAAACACAGAGAAGTCATTTACTTTTGCTAGATAACACAACCAGCAAGAGACAGAACTGAGATTTTAATCCAAGGGTCTCTTGGGGTACAATAGACTGTTACATTAGGCTGTTTTTCAGTAATTCATCTTGATGCTCTGTTGGGTGGATTTGATACTTCTTCCTTTTAACAGTGTGTCTCTTTGATATTAGTACTTAAAGCTTACACAACTTTGTAACTGCTCTGGATGTAAAGGTAAAAGTGTCTTCCTGAAATCATGATGAGCATTAGAATGAATCTATAGAGTCTGCAAAAATGGGATTATTAGAGATTGTTGTAGAAATCATTTCTTTTTCAATAGAAATTAATTTCATTAATGTTTCCAGCAGTGAGGTAAACCAAGGTTTATAGTACTTTTATTTAAAGTGGGAAAATCCTCTAGTACTATAGGATTAATTAAAAATGGCAGCAAAGGACAAAATTAATTTCAAATATAAAAATATTCAAAAGTAGTCTTCTACTGTTTACTGGGAAATATACATATGTGTCTGTGTGTGTGTGTGTGTGTGTGTGTGTATTCATTTATTTTTGTGGAAAATTCATCTCTTTAAAAAAGTAAATAATGACCAAAAGAATTCTAGAGGATCTGTTGTGTTAAACCAGAAAATCACTCTTACTCTTCTGTCTTCAAAATATCAAATGAAAGGAACCATTAAGGATGATAGAAAATTGCCATAATATCTTTAATTTTGGTAGCACCTGTCTTCAGAAGAATTCACTTCTTCCCACATTATTCATCTAAGGCTCTGGATTATCAGCTGTTGATTGGAAATTATAGGGGTGGGCATTCTTTGCTCTTGTGTCAAATAAGCATCAGTGACAGCCTTACCTATCCCTCACCACCCTCTTCTCCATGTGCTTCTCTGTTCCTTCAAACTTGATTGTAACAATTGTTTCAGAAGCAGGTGGCGAGAGTAGCCTTCATTATGGTTACTGGGGAAACCTAACTCTGGTGTGTGATGGGAAGCCAATCCCCTCCTACTACAAAATTTTAGTGTGTGCTTTAATTTATGGCAGGAAAATATTGTATCTCTGAGATACTTCCAATTTATTCTCTACAAGGCTGAGATTCTGAACATCAGAGTCCATGGATGGGTTTCAGACAGTATGTGCATATGTTTATATGAACATTTTGACAGGTATAGTGTCCATGGCATTTTATTAAGTGCTTAATCCATGTGGAAGTCACCACATTTTAAGAACCACCACTTTAGAGGGATAACTACATTGCAATACAATTTTACAGGCAGGGAACTTGAATTATAAGAAAATAAAATCAACATTTCTAGTAGATACGTTCTTGTTCTTTCCTGCTTTATGCTTTAGTTGTGAACCTAGATATTGCCATGTAGTGGGGAAAGTTAATATCTTTCACTTAAAACATTTGCATGGATACTTATAACCTTAGCGCAATTGTCTAGTTGATTACTCTAGTGTGAACATAGCCGGAGGACCTTATAAAAAAGGAAAATTTCCTGCCACAGAGACCCTTTAAATCTTTTGTTCCCTGTCATTTCTTATGTTTATAATTCTTCTAAAGTTCTGTTTGATTTTATTTCAACCAAATACAGTTTTATTTTGTGGGAAAAAATAATTTTAATGCTAAGAGTCCAAAATTTGTTTGCTCATAATTGTTACTGTATTTCAAAAGAGGTCATCAATGTATTTAATATTTGGACCAGTATGGACACCCAACAGACTTTAATATCACACAGCAGGGATTTTCTCTGAGACAGCACAGATGTGGCCACTGTTTTTCAGAATCTTACCAATTAGTCCAAGTGGACACAACTGTGTGTTGTGAGGTGGATAAATTGCTATTATGATTAATATTCACTGTGCATTCTGTTCTCTTCTTTCTATCAAGAATGAATACAAAAAAGGCCAATTGAGGACATATCAAAATATCTGGACACAGCCAAACAGGTCATCTATAAATGAACAGTAAATTGGAAATTAATGTAAGCTTTTTAATGCAGTTTTTAAAAAATTGTGCCAGCCAGCAATTGTACCTTGATATCATGATATCAATGCCTCGGCCCTATGGACAATTTAAAAATTATTCTAATAAGAAAAATGAATTTAAATATACTCTGAGGGGGGATTTACACTTCTTTAATCCTTATCTTTAATTAAATCTATATAAAATTTGGAGACCTACTTTCAGAAAATATTCCAAATACATTATTTAAACAGGACAAATATACTTGGCTCTTAGAACTTCTGATTGGAAATCATTTAGAATGCTTGATAATGTTAAATCTCTTTAATGCTGTACTTCACCAAACTTTAGATTTTTTAATTCTGAGAAATGTCTTTTGTTAAAAATTAAAAAAAATAGTGATTGTAATCCAATTAAGGACCAAGTCTTTCATAGATGCACCAAGGAACATTACCAGTTATGACATCTCCCTCAGATCAATCTATTTCCAGGATATAGCCCCAAAATGTGCTTATCAACCTGCTTACATTCTGCTAGCAACACATTGGTCACATACATTTAATACTATATGTTAAAAAAATTACTGAGATATGATTGACGTAAAAAAGCTGTATACAGTTAATGTATACAACTTAAAGAATTGCAAGATAAGTATACACTCATGAAGACTTTACCATAGTCAATGCCATAAACACATTCATTACCTCCAAAAGCTTCCTCTTGCCCTCTTTATGAGGGTTTTTTTTTGTGATAAGAACACAAGATCTAACCTCTTAGCAATTTTTAAGTATACTATACAGTATTGTTAACTATAGATACAATGCTGCAAAGTAGATCTCTAGAACTTATTCATATTGTATAACTGAAACTTTGTACCTTTTGACCAACACTTTCCCATTTCTGCCTCCTCCCACCACCTGGCAACCTCCATTCTACTCCCTGCTTCTATGAGTTTGACTACTTTAGCATTTGTCTTTCTGTGTCCAACTTATTTCACTAAGCATAATGACCTCCAGCTTCATTCATGTTGTTGCAAATGGCAGTATTTCCTTCTCTTTAAAGGCTGGATAATATTCCATTTTATATATATGTAACATTTTCTTTATCCATTCATCCGTTGATGGAAATTTAAGTTGCTTCTGTGCTTTAGCTATTGTAAATAATGTTACAACAAACATGGGAGTGGAGAAATCTCTTTAAGATCCTGATTTCAATTCCTTTGGCTATATGGGCATACCTCAGAGATATTGTGAGTTTGGTTCTAAACCACTGCGATAAAGTGAATACTGCAATAAAGCAAGTCACACAAATTTTTTTGTTTTCCAAAGTACGTAAATGTTATGTTTATACTATACTGTAGTCTACTAAGTGAGCGATATGCCTAAAATCAATATAAATACCTTAATTTAAAATATTTTACTGATTAAAAAATGTTATCATCTGAGTCTTCAGTGAGTCATAATCTCTTTACTGGCAGAGAGTTTTGCCTTGATGTTGATGGCTGCTGACTGATCAGAGTGGTGGTTGCTGAAGGTTGGGGTGGCTGTGGTAATTTTTTTTTTAATAAGACAAAAATAAAATTTGCCACACTATCACCTCTTCCTCTAACAAAAGATTTCTCTGTGATATGCAATGCTGATCAATACCATTTTACCTACAGTAGAACTTCTTTCAAAATTGGAACCAATCTTCTCAAACCCTGCCACTGTTTTATCAATTAAGCTGACATAATATTCTATATCCTTTCTTGTCATTTGAAAACATTCACAGCATCTTCACCTGGGGTAGATTCCATCTCAAGAAACCACTTTCTTTGCTTATCCATGAGAATCAACTCCTCATCCATTCGAGTTTGATCATGATATTGCAGCAATTCAGTCACATCTTTGGGCTCCACTTCTGATTCTAGTTTTCTTGCTGTTTCTAGTTTTCTTGCTATTTCCACCACATCTGCAGTTACTTCCTCCACTGAAGTTTTGAACCCCTCAAAGTCAGCCACCTGGGATGGAAGCAACTTCTTCCAAACTCCTGTTAATGTGGATATTTTGACCTCCTTCCACGAATCACAAATGTCCTCAATGGCATCCAGAATTGCAAATCCTTTCCAGAAGGTTTTCAATTTACTTTGTCCAGATCCATCAGGGGAAACCACTATCTATGGCAGCTATAGCCTTTTGAAATGCATTTCTTAAATAATAAGACTAAAATCTAAATTACTCTTTGACCTATGGACTGCATAAAGGATGTTGTGTGTTAGTAGACATTAAAAAAACAGTAATCTCCTTGCACATCTCCATCAGACCTCTTGGGTGACTAGGTGCATTCTTAATGAGCAGTAATATTTTGAAAAGCATCTTTTTTTTTTCTCAGCAGTAAGTCTCAACAGTGTGCTTAAAATTTTCAGCAAACCAGGCTGCAAACTGATGTGCTGTCTGTCATCCAGGCTTTGTTCTTCCATTTACAAAGCATAGGCAGAGTAGATTTAGCATAAATCTTAGAGGCATTCCTGTATAACCAGTAGTGGGATTCCTGGGTCATATGATAGTTCTATTTTTAATTTTTTGAGGACTTTCCATGTTTTCGATAGTGGTCACACCAATTTACATCCCCACCAACACTGTACAAAGATTCTCTTTTCTCTACATCCTCAAAGTGAGTTATCTTTTGTTTTATTGATAGTCATCCTAACAGGTGGGAGGTCAAATCTCACTGTGGTTTTGACTTGTATTTCCTTGATGATTAGAGGTGTTGAGTACCTTTTCACATACCCACTGATAATTTGTATGTCTTCTTGAAAAATTGTCTATTCAGATCTTTTGTGCATTTTTAAACTGGGTTATTTGTATTTTGTTTGTTTATTTGCTATAGAGTTGTAGGAGCTCCTTATATATTTTGGATACTAACTCTTTATCTAATATATGATACCTTAGTAACTTGGGGCTGCTATAACAAAGTCCCATAGTCTGCGTGGATTATAAATAACAGAAATTAATTTCTGACAGTTCTGGAGGCTGGAAGTGTGAAATTAGGATGTCAGCATAGTCAGTTCTGGCAAAGGCTGTCTTTTGAATTTTATCTTTATATGGTGGAAAGAAGGAAGGAGAGCTTTCTGGGGTCTCTTTTAATAGTGAACTAATCCCATCACCTAATTATCTCCCAAAGGCCCCATCTCCTAATATGATCACATTGGAAATTAACATTTCATATAAATTTTTTTGGGGGGCGGGCACAAACATTTGCGTGTGGTTACCAAATATTTTCATATGTTCCATAGATTGCTGTTTCATTTTCTTGATTTTTTTCTTTGCTGTGTGAAAGTTGTTAGTTTGATGTAATCCCAATTGTGTATTTTTGCTTTTGTTGTCTACATTTTCAGTGTCACATCCAAGAAATCATTGCCAAGGCCAATGTTAAAGTTTTTTCCTATGTTTTCTTCTAGGAGTTTTATGGTCATGTCTTAGGTTTAAATCTAATCCATTTTGAGTTGATTTTTATGTGTGGCATAAGATATAGGTCCAGTTTTATTCTTTTGCTTATGGACATCCAGTTTTCTTAACACCGTTTATTAAAGAGACTATCCTTTTTCTTTGTGTAATATTGGCACCCTTGTCAAAGATCAGTTGTAAATGTATGGGTTTGTGTCTGGGCTCTCTGTTCTGTTCCATTGGTTGATATGTAGTCATGCGTCACTTAAGTGCAGTAATACATTCTGAGATTTCACTGTTGGGCAAATAGCATACAAGGCAGTTGCAGAAACATAGATGATATAGCCTACTACACACCTAGGATATATGGTATAGCCTATTGCTCCTAGGCTACAAATATGTACAACATGTTACTATACTGAATACTATAAGCAATTATAACATAATGATAATTGTGTATCTAAATGTAGAAAAGTACCGTAAAAATACAGTATTATAATATTATGGGACCACGGTCATATGCGCAGACTGTCATTTTGCAATGTATGGTTGTATCTGTTTTTATAATAGTACCATACTGTTTTGATTATTGTAGCTTTGTTATGATTTTGAAATCGGGAATTGTGATGCCTCCAGCTTTGTTCTTCTGGCTCAAATTTGCTTTGGCTATTTCAGATCCATACTAGTGGATTCTAGTGGTTCCAAACTAAGGGGGAAAAACACAACTAATCCCAAATTAGTGGAAGTAAGACAATAACTAAAGTTAAAGCAAAAATAAATACTATAGAGAACAGAAAAACATTAGAAAAAATTGACAAAACTGAGTTGGTTTTTTGAAAAGATAAACAAATTCAACAAACCCTTAGTTTGACTAAGAAAAAAAGAGGGAAGACTCAAACAAATAAAATCAGAAATGAAACAGAAAACTTTACAACTGATGGAAAAAATATTTTTAAAAAATCATAAGGGACTATTATGAGCAACTGGGCACCAATAATTTGGAGAACCTAGAAGAAATGGATGAATTCCTAGAAACATACAACCTACAAAACTGAAGCAAAAAGAAAAAGAAAGCTGGAATGCAATGGTGAAAAATTGAAAGCTTTCCTCTATGATCAGGAACAAAGCAAGGATGCCCACTCTTGCTCCTTCTATTTAACATAGTACTAGAAGTCCTTGTCAGGGCAACTAAGCAAGAAAAAGACAAAAAAGGCATCCAAATTAGAAAGGAAGGGGTAAAATTACCTTGTTTGCAGATGACATGATCTCATATGCAGAAAACCTGAAAGACTCCACACACTCATGCAAAAAAACTATTAGAACTAAGAAATAAATCCAGTAAAGTTGCAGAATACACAATCAACATACAAAAGTTAATTCATTTCTATAAATACCAACAAACTATTTGATAAGGAAATTAAGAAAACAACCCCATATACAATAGCATCAAAAATAACAAAGTATCTAAGAACAAACTTGACCAAAAAACTTATACACTCAAAACTATGAAATGCTGATGAAGGAAATTAAAGATGACATACATAAATGGAAAAATATTCCATGTTCATGAATTGGAAGAATTAATATTGTTCAGATGTACATACTACCAAAAGTAATCTATAGATTCAGTACAATCTCTGTTAAAATGCCAATGAAATTTGTTTTACAGAAATAGAAAAACAATCTTGACAATATATATTTAAACCAATTGAACAAATCTATGGTTTTAATTTGGTTAAATGTGTTATAAAGGGTTTCCTTTTATAATATTTTTCTGACTTTACCTTTCAAAGCCTGATTCCTAATTTTTACATGGGATACCAAATACAAAATTCAGGTAATGAATTCTGAGCCATTTTTAATAGCCAAACTTGTATTTAAATAATATCTTACATGTTAGCACAAAAAATAGCCAAGGAAATCTAAATAAATCCCAATCTACGTCATTACTAGCAACCAAAAAATCAGATAATGACTTTGTTGTTGTCTTTTAGGGAAGATATTCAGCCATTGCTATTAAATGTTTTATATAAATGTATAGTGTTTTATTTCAGAAACACTTGTCTGAATCACCAAGGCCTAAGAGCTATTCATTACAGAGGAGTGTGGAGGTGGTGGTTAGACATTTTCAACATGCATAATATTAATTCACTCTGGCATTATAGAAAAAAGTTTTAAAAGAAGTTAACTTTCAAGGTGATAGAAAATATTAGATTGATTTATTTTTATTTTATTTTAATTTAAACTCATTGGTTATTCTAGGAAATGCATATAGTTTTTTAATAATATATTAACAAAATTTGATTCATCTTATCTACATACATAAGAGCAATTCCTGGGTGAGAGTGAAAAATGACGAAATTTGTAATTATTATTATATTATAGAATTAACTGTTACTCTGTGACTTTTAAGCTGTGTGGTGTTCGACAAGTTTTCCAAACTTCAGGTACCATTCTCACTTGGAAAATGAGGGACGATAGCTGCACCTTCATTATGGTGGTGTGAGGATGAAATAAGTTTATATATGTCAAGCTCTTGGATCTGTATGTACTCTGTATGTATAATATCAGTAATATTATCATTATATCATTATAGTTACATTATTGTTATTAACGTTATTGTAACATAACTGGAATTATTGTGACTCATTTTATAGATGCTGTAATGGAGACCAAGAGAAATTAAGCATAAAAATCCTAGTTAAGCTATAGCCTTCTAATTACATCCTCCACTTGCTATTCTTACTCCTACAACCCATACCAATCCTCCTCATAATTTGATATTAATATAAATACTGTGATTTAAAGTGTATAAAGCACACATAATAATCTAATTTAATCAGCAAAACTATTTGTATGAAGTTATTATGAATCCCGAGATGAGGAATCAAAAGCTCTAAATTATCAAGTGACTATTCCAGCTTCAAACAGCTAGTGAATAGTCAAACTGGAATCAAAACCAGAGCCCCTCTATGAGGCCAGTATTACTCTGATACCAAGGCAAGACAAATATATCACAATAAAAGAAAACTACACACCAATATCACTTATGAATGTAGATGCAAAAATCCTCAAAAATATTAATAGCAAAATGAATCCAGAAGTATATTAAAAGGCTTACATACCAAGGACAAATGGGATTTATCCCAGGAGTCAAGATTGGTTAAACTTATGAAAATCAACCAATATAATACACCATAGTAAAGGACACCCTTTTCAATAAATGGTGCTGGAAAAATTGTATTGCCTTATGTGGAAGAATGAAACTGATCCCCCATCTCTCATCATATGCAAAAATCAACTCAAGATGGATTAAAGGATTAAATGTAATACCAGAAACTATGCAAATATTAGAAGAAAAATCTACTGGACATTGGTCTAGGCAAAAAATTCATGACTAAAACTTCAAAAGCTCTGGAAACAAAAACAAAAGTAGACAAATGGGACTTAATTAAACTAAAAAGCCTCTACATAGCAATGAAATAATCAATAGAGTGAACAGATAACCTGCAGAACAGGAGAAAATATTCACAAACTATGCATCAGACAGGGGACTAATATCTAGAATTTACAAGGAACTTGAACAACCCAACAACAACAACAAAAGCCCCCAAATAATCTCATTAAAAAGTGGGCAAAGGACATGGAAAGACATTTTTCAAAAAAAGACATACAAATGGCCAATAGGCATATAACAAAATGCTCTACATAGCTACTCATCAGAGAAATACAAATTAAAGCTACAATGAGATATCTGAGATATCATGTTACACCAGTCAGAATGGCTATTATTAAAAAAACAAATTTAATAAATGTTGGAGGGGATGTGGGGAAACAGGAATGTTTATACACTGTTGGTGGGAATGTATAATAAATTAGTATAATCTCTATGTAAGAGAGTATGGAGATTTGTTAAAGAACTTAAAATAGAACTATCACTTGATCTAGCAATCCCACTACTGGGTATGTGTATGCAGAGGAAAAGAAATCATTATATCTAAAAGATACCATATGTTTATCACAGCACTAGTCACAATAGCAAGGATATGGAATCAACCTATGTGTCCATCAATGGACAACTGGATAAAGAAAATGTGGTATATATATACACTACGGAATACTATTCATTCATAAAAAAGAATGAAATCATATCTTTTGCAGCAACACGGATGGAACTGGAGGCCATCATCTTAAGTGAAACAAGTCAGACACAGAAAGACAAATACCACATGTTCTCACTTACAAGTGGGAGCTAAATAATGTGTACACATAGACATAGAATGTAGAATGATAGGCAATGGAGACTAAGAAGTCTGGGAAAGTAGATGATGAGAAATTACTTAATGGGTACAATGGACATTATTCAGGTGATGGATACCTTAAAAGCCCTGACTTCACCATTATTCAATTTATGTATGCAACAAAATTACACTTGTACCTCATGAATTTATACAAATATTAATAACTAAAAAACCCACAATGATGTTGGATGTGGGTTAGTCATATACAGCTTTTATTGTGTTGAGATATGTTCCTTCTTTGCCTAGTTTGTTGAGAGTTTTCATCATGAAGGGATGTTGAATTTTATCAAATGCTTTTTCTATGTCTATTGAGATGATCATATGGATTTTATCCTTCATTCTTTTGATGTGATCTATCACATTTATTGATTTGTGTTTATTGAACCATCCTTGCATCCCTGGGATAAATCCCACTGATCATTGTGTATTGTCTTTTTGATGTGTTGTTGGATTCAGTTTGCTAGTACTGTGTTGAGGACTTCCGTGTCTATTTTCATCAGGGATATTGACCTATAGTTTTGTTTTTTTGTTGTGCCCTTATCTGATTTTGCTATCAAGGTAATGCTGGCTTCATAGAGTAAGTCAGAAACAATTTCCTCTTCTTCAATATTTTATATTAGCTTGAGAAGAATTGGTGTTAGTTCTTCTTTATAAGTTTGGTAGAATTCAGCAGTAAAGCCATCTGGTCCTGGGCTTTTCTTGTTGGGAGACTTAAACACACACACACACACACACACACACAACGAAATACCACTTCCCATCCATTATGATAGCTCTAATCAAAAATGTTGAAAATAAATTGTGTTTATAAAAATGTGGAAAAATTGAAACCCACTTATATTGCTAGTTGTAATATAAAAGAATGTAGCCACTGTGGAATATAGTTTGGCAGTTCCTCAAACAGTTAAACATGAAGTTATTATATGACACAGAAATTTCACTCCTAGGCATATACTCAGGAAAATTGAAAACATAAATGTACACAAAAACTTGTACATATGTTCATATCAGTATTATTTATAACAGGCAAAAAGTGGAACAACCAAAATGTTTGTCAGCTGCTGAATAGATAAACAAAATGTGGTATATCTGTATGATGAAGTATTATTCAGCCATAAAAAGAATAAAGCACTGATACATACTAAAACATGCATGAACCTTGAAAATATTATGCTAAGTGAAAGACACAAGACACAAAACCCCACATATTCCATGATTCCATTTATAGAAAATTTTCAGAATAGTCAAATCCACAGAAGCAGACAGTAGATTAGTGTTTGCCAGCATACTGGAGGATAGGGAAATGAGGGGTTATGGGGTTTGTGAATATACCATAAAGCATTAAACTGCACCCCACAAAGTGGTTAAAATGGTGACTTTTATATTATGTGAATTTTATCTCAATTATAAAATAAAAATGAAACAAGCATCAACAACAAAAAGAGATTCCCACACAATGCAGTTTCCACAATGCCACTAAATGCAGTTCAGTGATTGCATCTGTACTTGAGTAGAAGCTTGTCACATTGCTTTTAACACTGAAGTTCAATACATGAATATTTTTCACCATAACTCTATGGAGTGTATACCATGTATATTTGTCAAAATAGAATTAAAATGAATTTTACCACACAATAAAATGTATCATTTTTTCATAAGGAAAATCAGAACATGTACCTTAATAGTTACGTGCCAAACCCACTGTTTACCTATGAGTAAATTTCTTCTAACTCAGCCAAATATTATTATTTTCAAGGAAGGGAAGCCCAGAGAAATGAGCTCAAGGAAAAATAACATGTATTGAAAGAATACAGAAGTATTTCAATGAACCCAAACCCAGGGTTGTAGCAGAATCTCATATGACCCAGGGACTGATGTTTGAAAATACAGGTATTGTGCTCACCGTTTCTTCTCTGGGAGCCCATCTTTCAGAGCACCTGAGGATAATGGATAATTCCCAGAGAACTGTGCCTTGAACAGGCTAGCTCCCCAAAAGTAACAGTCTGTACTGTAGGAAGTCATTGAAACACACTCTCTTTCTACCCTCTATTATTATTTTTCCATTATAACCATTTGTCATTTTGAAAAGAAAGAACAACTTTTAAATTATAAAAAAAGGATGTGAATTAATAGAGTCACACATCATACAAAAATATTTCCAAGTCCCTTCCAGGCTAAAGATTTGGTAATAGGCATAAATAGCATGACATATCCAGGAGCTTACTTGGTGTTACATAAACCAAGGTGACACATATGTATAAGTTTTCACAAAATATTCACTTTTTTTAAAAAAAGGAATTTATTTTTTCAATTGAGTTCAGGCCTGATCAAGAAGTAGTGATTGGCCAATACCTAAACTCAAAGTGCTACACTAAGTTTGGGGATACAAAGATGAATTGGACAATATTCATGCCCTTAAGTGTACAGTGTGGAGAAAAATAAACATTTACACCTGAGAGACCATAGGAGGCGATTGAAATGCTTTGGGGGAGACATCATCTTGAAGGGTATAACAATTTCCTCCACAATTCTACTCTTCAAAACTATTTAAAATATAATAGGAATTTTAAAAATATAAAAAATTATATAATTTTACAAATGTTTTGTTAAGAATCAAAACTTTAATACATTATTATTAATAGTAGAAACAGCTGAAAATACTGAAAACTTTTTGGTTCTTTACTGTGAAAACAGAATAGAGTAATGGCAAAAAGCATATTTCTGGGATTGGATCTTGACAGCCCTGCCCCTTTCTAACCATATGACCTTGGGCAAGTTACTTAACCTCCCTGTGTCTCAATTTCTTCATCTTTAAAATTGGAATAATAATTTATGAAACCCACCTTATAGAGTGGTGAAGGTCAATTGAGCTAGTGTTTGGCACAGAGCTTGGCCCATGTAATCACTTGATGAATGCTGACTTTTCTTGTTGTCTTACAAAAAAGGTACTTACTTCCATCTGACACCAACTGCCTCTCCCACTTTCCATAATCTGGTTACCACTCTTTATTGTTCGATTCTCAGCCTAGACAATATTTCCTCCAAATGCTTTGTTGATGCCACTTTGCTGGAATACATGTCTCTTCTACTTGCATTTTCAGAACTTTTTAGGTATATACCTAAGAGCATTTGCTTTACTAAATTACATTACTTGCCTACTTCTCTATACTTTTCATGAAACAAAAACTGAATAAGACGGGAATGGGGTCTGTCTATGCTGAACAGAGGATAGGAATGTAGAGCTTCATATATATTTGGTGAATAAAAGAATCATGAGAGGAAAATATCAGACCTAATAATCTAGGACAAGAGGCAAGAAGGAACAAAGAGAACCTTGTCTGAGATGAGACATAATTAAAACATAATTAAAATAGGCTGTGGGAGGGGGATAGGAAAAAATGGGAGGAAAAAAGACAGAGAGACAGAAATGTTTTGTAGTAATTTGTGACAAGTGGCTTTGATAATCCATGGCCTAGTCTTTTAGGGCATGAGGTTATTTCATTCTCAGAAGTCCACTGAGAGTCCAGATAGTAACACATGGTATCAGGAGGCCCCTCTCCCTTTTATTAGATTTCTAGACCCCCTGTGATTCAGGACTTTTCCAGAAGGATTTAGCTCAAGGCCATTTTGATAAAAAATGTGGCGTTTGGAGCCTGGATATGTCAGATAACTTCCTGCAAAGCTAATGCATTTATTTTGGGAATACATAAGCTCAGTACAGTCATTACCAAGAGTGCTCAGACTTGATTTTATTTTCATTCCAGCAGAAGAGAAGGAAGGAAAGCAACTTCTTTTCAAATATCAGGAAGTCAACTGTGGGGCATTTTTCTGTTTCTTTCTTCAAAATATACAGAGAAACACAGAAATAAACTTTAAACTTACTATTACCTTGTAGTCAGCCTTCCTCAAAGAAGTAATAAAACAAGATGCCTACATTCTAGAAGATGTCTATTCAAACCCTTCAGTCTTTGAATAATACCCAACCCCCTCCAACCTCACGACCAGGACCAGTAGGATCATTCTTGCTCTTCTCTAATCCATTCTCCGTGTTACTGCCAGAGACTGGTGTGAAAGCTTGACCTTGCCTCACTTCTCCTTGCTTTTGCCTATATACCCCATGCTTCTCCTGCTGCCAGGTCTTCACAAAGTGCTGTTCCCTCTGCCTGAATGCTTCCCTTCCTTAACTACTTGGTAATCTCCTCCTTCCCCTTAAGGGGTCAGCTCAAAAGTGACTTTCCCTGTGGGGAAGCCATCTATTTTTTTTTTCTCCAGGCTGAACGAGGCATTCTTTCATGCTCTCATGCCACTTTGCACATCTCTCTACCCTAGAAACTCACAGAGTTATTCAATAATCATAACATTTCCAATTTGCCAATGGACAAAGATCATTGAGGCTAGACTAGCCTTATTGATCTTGACATCCCCAGCTTCTAGCTGAACTCCTGGGCAAATAGTAAATACTCAGAAATATTTATAAAAATTCATTCAAAAAGTTATTATAGGACTGCAAAAAGGGTGGTCTCTCACCAGGAATAAGAAAATAAAATCTGGGACAGCCCATACCAATCTAAGATCTCTGAACAACCTAGCTACAACCACTAAGAAAGAAAAAAAAATGGTTTTTTGAGATTTATTTTTCTTTTCCCCTCTATGTTAATATATTCAGGTTAGTGGGAGAGCTAAAATTAAAGTGACAGAAAAATTTAGTTAGGTAGTTAAAAAGAATTTTTCAGAATATTCTGAGCTACATTTCTTTTTTAAAAAAAAACTATTAACAGAGTAATTGATATGTACAGCAAAAATATTCACACTACGAAATCATAGATTTTTAAATGTTGTTTAGCAAACATTTTTAGATTACTTTCTATATACCAAGTATTGTTCTAAAACTATCAATTCTTTCAATTTTTACAACATCCTTAAGAGGACATCATCAGACAAATTTAGAGCTTGCTTTAGTGTCTTGGATATGGGTTGATTCCTTTTCCCTACACCCAGAAAAAAGATTTTGAATTGAAGAAAATAATAATACCTAAAAACTGTAAATTCTTTTCTAATGTCTTAAAATATATCAAAAGATCTAAGGAAGTAGATCACATCAAAAATGAGTATTATGATATTTATCATTTCTAATGTACATCCAAAAAAGAAAGCAAATAATAATTAGAAGATTTAAGTGAAATTTTGGTATGGCATTGGAGTACCACATATAAGTACCTCATAATTCATAGATAGAAGAAAATTAAATATTTGTAGGATCAAGATAAATCCAGGCTTATCACAACAAAAGGAGATATCAGAATAAAATTTTGAAAATATTCTCATTTTTCCTTATTTGGAACTTCAACAAACAGTGATGATTAACCGCAGGTAGAGGACTTAAAAAAAGAAGACTGAGGATAGACAAGGTGAAGTGCCACAGAATGAAAGCTAATGGCACTGACTACTTAGCAAATATAAGACTGGGTCCATATTTATGGATTGCCAATGACAAGAAATTTGCAGACATTAATGAATACAGATCTGAGCTAAAGTTGTAATAACCTTTCCCATTTTGAAAAGAATAGTCCTTGGAAGAGGAAAACGCAAATATTAATAAGTCAGAGGAGACATTATATCACAGCATAAAGTTAGCAGATTTGTATCAGTGAACTTGAATGAAGCCACAGAACGTCTATTTGTTAAACTTACTGGTGACAACAGGTCTGGAGAAATGGCCAATGCTTTGGACAATAGCATTAACATTTAAGAAGATCTGTTTAAGCTCCAAATTAACAAAATTAAGTTAATATATGCATATATCATTTCATTCTCCTACTTATATATGATCTCTTCACAGAGGCCTTGTTCACCACTCATTTCTAATATGGCCTTTGGAATTCTCTATTCATCATCACTTCACCGTGTTTGGTTTTCATCATAGCATTTATGCACTCTTAATATTTTTATGTATTTATTTGTTGATTTGTTTCCTATCTAACTTCCTAGAAAGTAAAATGCATGTAAATAACAACCTGTTTAACTTTTATCGCTAAAAGTAGAATAAGAGCACTCACTAAATAATTTGGTAAAAAAATAAATAAATAAAATGCCTATTTATGCCTTTCTCTTAAAAAGAAATTTAACTACTGAAGATTGGAAAAATATACCAATAGTATTTCTTGTGAAACATGACCTCTGTAGGATAGTAGAAGCACTGGATTACAATCAGAGGAAAGAACTGGATGGTTTTGCTACTCATTAATTAGTTGATCTTTGGTAAATCATTTAATTTCTCCAGGAATAGTCTCCTTATCTATAAAATGGGGTTAATAATAGCCAACCCCTCACAGGTTTTAAAATAATGTATATGAAAGAATTTTATAAACCATAAAGTACTATTAAAAAATAATTAGATACAAATATTGGTTGCATCCAAAGAACAGTATACCTTTTGTACTGACAAGACCCAAACCAGATTACTGTATTTCCTCTCAGTTGCATATTTTGCAAGATATTGACAATTGTCTAAAGGAAGACCAAGCAAATATTAATGTGGAGATAATGTCATTTGAAAAACAATGGAAGAAATTGGGAAAAATTGAACATAGGGAGCATGAAAAGAGGGATTGGGGCTATGATGCTTATTTTGAATATGTGAAGGATTGTCATGCAGAAGACTTATTCTGTGTAGCACCAAGGTGCAACTAGATATTAGAGGTAATAGACTCAGGAAGGCAACTCATGGTTTAAGACCTTGGTTTAATCACATAAGGAATGGTTTTCTCACCTTTAGAGAAATCCTGTCATGGTGAAGGTAGTGAATTGTGGTGGTTATATCCAAGTTGGATGTGGACATGGCAGCAATGTTATCAGGAGGCTTCTATTATCAATTTGAAGTTCAGGCTAGATGATTCCCAGTCCCTTCCCAAATCCAAGATTGTAATTAATCAAATACAATATTTCTGCCATGGTTATTAAGAATGAAAGGATCATGGACTCATATGCTGACAAATCCCAGAATACTTATTCTTAGAGACCAAACCAATTCATGAGAGAATGACAGGTGACATCAGCCCAGAATCAATGAGAAGAAAGACCAGTGAGATGTGGTATTCACCAGAGAGAGCACTTCTGCTTGTATTATTACATCCTACAGAGAATCTGTTTAATACTGTTTAATACATTGGGGGGGGTCTCTTTTGCTTGACAACATTAACTATGACTGCATTTCATGATCCTTAGTGTCCTTCAGGGATTTGCCGCTGTATTTCATATGACAGTTTCTGTTGCAAATACAAATTCCAGCTAAATATACCCTTCAAAATGGGTATATTTTGGGTATATTCAAAAATGGTCTCATTCCTTAATTTTGAGAAGAGGAGGAAGGAGATGCCTTAAAGACTCAGAGACTATGTGCTAAGTTGGCAAATATTAAATGTTAAAATACATTTAAATTAAATGTTACAATATTTGCCTGAAACGACTTTTGTATTGTCCTGCTTGGGGAACACAGTGGCTCCTCCTTATATTTTTATATTTGCATTACGAAGATAAATCCATAATGTCCTGTATTAACCATGTGTTGACCTTTTTCTCATGTCCACAGACTTACATGTCTGAGTATGGTTTATAGAAACTGCACGTTGAAAACAGAGAAAAAAGTAGAAAAAGGGAGAGATTTAACCCACAAAGAAACAGGTTAAATTAATTTTCATTACTTTTTTTTTTCTTCAGCTTCAGCTCTGCCTCCGCCCGGGAGGAGGCTGTAGGCTCTGGACTCAGTGCTGGAATGAGGAGTAATTGAGCTTGAGCTAAGCCTGAGGTAGCTTTCTCCTCGCGGTGTCATTGCTGCATCCTCCAGTGCCCGTTCCTTAGTTTCTCAGCCGCCTGTCTTCTCCGTGCAAAATCTCCTGCAAAGACAGCAAAGCCGCCGCAGAAGTTGCCGGGCATAAGACTTCGGAGGCATTGGCTCAATAACTTTTCACGTCATTTTCTGCTCTGGAGCCCCTTCTCGCCTCTCCGCGCAGCCTTTCCCACGCGCAAATCACCAGTGCTCATGGGGCAGGCGAAGAGGAGCTTGCAGCACTGAGCGGAACCGGACTCGAGCCCGTGATGTCCGGCACCAAATTGGAGGACTCCCTCCCTTGTCGCAACTGGTCATCTGCTTCGGAGCTGAATGAAACTCAAGAGCCCTTTTTAAACCCTACCGACTATGACGACGAGGAATTCCTGCGGTACCTGTGGAGGGAATACCTACACCCGAAAGAATATGAATGGGTCCTGATCGCCGGGTACATCATCGTGTTCGTCGTGGCTCTAATTGGGAACGTCCTGGGTGAGTCTTCTCCGGGCAGCCCTCCCAAGGGCTGTCACTTCCCTTCTGCCCCAGGCTGCAAAGGCTCTAAAACCCCTCCCTCCCCTTGGGATGCAAACAACGAGGTCCCTGCTGTCTCGGGTGGGGTTTTCTAATAAAAAAATATAAAAAGTTTTCTGATTTTATGAACCAGGACCGAGCCCTGGAATGGTTATTCCTTTTTCTGCAGGGAGAAGAGGGAAACCGCGTTTCTTTTTTGAGCACCTAGGTCACAAGTGCAAGGAAAGGGGCAGCCACGGGGATCACCAGGTGGATTTTGTTGAGTGTGGGAGAATCAGTCATCCTTTTGTGTAACGCGGCCGGCTGTTTCAGGGGGTTTGGGGAGAGGCAGAGCGGGCTGAATGCAAAGCTGCGCCCCTAAGGAGCAAGCTCTATTAGGCTGCTGAAGTCACAAAGCATTTGTGAGCTAGGTGGCATGCCCTTTGGCGAGGAGGTTTAGGCTCCAGTTAAGAGGTTGTAACGAAGAGGCAGGGAGTGGAGACAGAGGCAAAGCAGGGAAGTGCACTCACTCACTGAGGCTGAATTAAACAGGAACCATGCCAGGAGCAAGAAGAAGGAGGGGCATCAGAGAAAAGTACCACAGAGATCTCAATCATCCGTTCATTCATTAATTCATCCATTCAGCTAGATTTTTTTTTTTTTTTTCCCAAAGCGTGCTTGTTTCCAGGCTCTGGAAATATCTGTGTCAACTGTTTTTTTCTTTTCTTTTTCAAAGATGGGATTAAACTTAATGCTGGACTCTCTCTATTCGTCCCTGTCTAGGTCTGTATGCAAACACAGGTTTCCTCGCCCCTCCTTCCTTCCCCACCCCCCACCCCCAATTTCTGACGGTTGGGGAGGGGGTGAGGTGGCTCTATGGTGACTGTGATGATGGAGTCTGTTAGAGCAGGAGAGGAATCCACTTCAAGAAAGGGAGCTTTGGAAGGGAGGGACAACATAAAATGAATTGTGAATGGAAGAAGAGTGTACCTTGATGAACGGAGAGTGGGAGGCTGGGAGGCTTTTCACGTGCAGAGGGCAGTGTGGAGGAGGTCTCTGTTGAAAATGACAGGAGGAGATGCCCGAGGCTAGGAAAAGATGTTCTTGATTTTCAGTTATAAAAAGGGAAGAAGGTGAGTGAGGTGAGATAGGCTGGGAGGGTTTGAAATCAAAAGCAAAGGATCTGTAGCTGCAGTGGAAAATGATAAAGAACTTAAAGAATTAACGTGATTTTTACCTTCTCTCCTAAGTGTACTGGTCTGGGTAGGAAGCATTTAAAGTAGTCTCTCACCAATTCAGCAGGCAGAATAGCTGATAGTATGTGAATGAAAGGAATTCTCCAGAGAGTTTAGAATATTATTTGATGAGACAAAAAACCTCTGAGAACTTCAGATTACTATTTCTGTATTATTTTAGGCTATTTTCCTTTTGTTGATTTTTTAAAAGTAAAAATAAAGGGAATCTTCTTGGGATGCTGAAAAAGTGGATGAAGGTGGAAATACATATGATTAGGGCTCTTGTTATAAAGATGAGTCTGTTGATAATGATGCCTTTTTTGCTTCCCTTCTCCTTGTCATTCATCCTTAGGGTTACAGCTATTAAGACACATGGCTATTAGCATAGCAATATTTTACTGCATTATACCAACACTTACTGAAAAGTGAATAATCAAAATTGAGCATATATTGAGTCCCTACTGTGTGCCAGACCCCTTCACATACATTCTGTCACTTAAACATCAAAATAACCCCACATCCCCACATTCCAAAGAAGAAGAAACAAGATTCAGAGAAATGAAATGACTTAATAAGGGCCATAATTGAAATTCGGTTCCATTTCTTCTGATCTCAGATCCAAAATTCTCCATTGTTATTCTACTCTAGAGCTAGAAAACATATAGAGAATGAATTCTCTGCTCCTGATTGTCTGCAAGCCCATTGGTTGTGTTCCTGTTCTCTTCTGCATCTATGTCCACTGTCAATAAAGTACCATGAGGGGTTAATGGCACTGTCATGCCATCCACCAAAAACTTGTCTAGAGAAGAATGTGATTGCTTTGCAGTAAAAAATGACATTATTTTTGCAGTAATAGCTAAAACCATAACTATTTGCCTTCCCTAATTTTATTTCGGGCTTAATCTTTGTGATAAAATGTGCTCTTTTCTTTGCTGTTATTTCATTTTTTTCTCTGCACAGACCTTGTAATACATAGTCTTATATACTAATTGCATAGTTTAGTGTTTGCTAACCTTTACTTTCAAGAAGGAAACACCTCTATGGTAAAGCTACTTGTTTCCTAATGTCAAGGAGGACAGCACTGTCCACAGTCCCAAGTGCTGAAACGGCCTGTTACATTCAGCTTAAAAAGACAGAGTCACTCAAAGCACTCTGCTCTCAAGAAACTGACAGCTGTGTTCCTTAGGACTGAACAACACTGAAATCCTCTCTGCCTGAACTGAAACCCATTCTTTATTGACATACTCCCTGAAAGTTGATGAGGTTTAGGTTTGACATTTAAACAAATGAGCAGTGTCATTACTCACAGACAACTTCCTGCTCTTTGATGTCACTGTCAAATTGGCAAAATGAATTAGATTGAGAATAGCTTTTTTGCTCCTCAGGTATAAGTAATTTTACACAGAGAGTGGCAGAATGAGAAGTCACAGTATTTATGCAAGATAAAGAGGCAGCCTTAGGTATGAAGGGGGAATACCACAGTGTAGACAGCAGATGTAATCATTGACCCTTCAGGTCCTGTCACCATTTTCACTTTCACGTAACTGACTACTTGGAAAATTTCAACCTTGTTGGTCTTACAAATATAATGCCATCAGTTAGAAGTCACTTCTCACACAGTGTCCTCTTGTGAAGTGGTGTATCAGAACATGCTCTGAGTAGTTGGCAAGGTCTTGATCATCCTCACCTCTTTTCCTTCTCCCTACAGTTCCTCTCTATCATTATGCCCCCCCTCTACTATCAAATGCCCCTTCCAGAGATGGAAAACAGTTTTCCAGGAAAAAATTGTAAATGGAATTGTATGAGTACTTACATTCTGTAATAATAAAAAGCCAGATGCATGTCTAATTGTGGAATTTTAAATCCTAGGAATATGGGGTGAGGTTCTTTTGGGAAGAAGTGTTTCTCCAGTATCTTCAAAATGATGCCTTATAACTTATTCCTAAGTGTATCTCGTACTGTGGTCAAGTAGATGTATTCGCTTATTCAACCAGTACATTCTGAGCAACATTTTTTAAAATTAATTTTTGTGTGGGGAGGAACTCTTGGGGAAACACAAAGAAATACAATTGATGTAATTTTTACTCCTAATTCCTTGAGTAGAAATTGGAGGGAGAAATGTGTTTTGGTTATTTCAAACATTAAATACTTATGGAAAATACCTATGGGTCAATTTTATTCCTCAGTCGGGCTGCTTCTTGCTTCTTGTATGCCCATTAGTTTTTGAACTCTCCAAGTCTGATTTTTCTAATTGTAAATTAAGCTTGATAATGCCTGCCTTCTAGAAATCGTATCAGGATATAATATGCAGATATCCACTATATAGATATATAGAGGAACAAACACACACTTTTTTTTTCTTGACACACAATAGACACTAACTAATGCCAACTTTTATCTCTTCATTTCCACTACTAAAATTTCTCCGTGATGTGGTTTGTCCCCATCTTCTGCCTCTGTGGCCAGTCTGTATCCCCATAGCTCTTTATGGCCTCTGCGTTAGCCTTTTTCTCAATTGGGTATTTTGCTAATAAGTGTGAATAAAATGGAGTTGGAACATGCTACTCTTTTTTTCCAAACTAGCTCCACCCACCCATCTCCTTCACACTGACTGCTTAACATTGCCTTCCTGCCTCTCCATGAAAGTCATTCCTAACTATGGGGATAATTTTTTCTGTCTTTCTTTCAGCTTAAATTTGACTACAGCAGGTCGCATTTATTAACATTTTTGAGTTGTTAGTTGTTGTTAGTTGGTTGGTCTATCACTACTAATGTTTTAATAACACACACACACGAGTAATATGTTGATTTAATTCAGTTAAAGCACTTTATACATTAAGGAATTTATCTAATAACAGTTAATGTAAATTAGGTGGGTGGGATGGGTGAAATATCTGTAATAAGTTTACTTCCCACAGCTTTAGTCTTATGTCTCAAATGTGTAAGTGGCGGAGTTTCAAGTTCCTGATACTCCTATGCCTAGGAGTCATTTCTTTTCTGCTTTTCCTAATGCCCAATTCACTTCCATGGGTGTTTGTAAACCCGTCCTTTCCTACACAGGAAGCAAAAAGAGGTTAGAGATAATACATTACTCATCTCTGCCAAGACTCAATAAAAATCATGAATAGTGATAATAAAAGTTAATATTAGCCATTAAGCTTTAAACCCGTTGTGTGTTTTAACTATAGAATGCAAAATATGCTTATCTGAATGAGAATTAAACTGATGCTTCTGCATTTTTGCTAAAACCATAACCACTTAGTCTTATTTGGTAAAATAAATCATATCTTTGACTTGAACAAAATCCCAATGATAAATTTTTAAATAAATGTCTGTCTGATAGATAACAGCAACATTTATCATGGACAGACAATGAGAGTACCTTGTGGTACTGATAATTTAAATATAATGAATTCTTCCTGTATTTGAAAAAATATATAAGGAAGTTGAAATAATGTAAAAATACAAATTTTCAAAAGAGACCAAATCTAAAACTGAAATACAAATACAATGCTCCAGTTTTTAAAAATTTTATTTAATTTTTTAAATGTTTAATTATTATGGATACACAATAGTTGTACATATTTATGGGGTACATGTGATGTTTTGATATAGGCATACAATGTGTAATGATCAAATCAGGGTAATAAGGTATTCATAACCTGAAGCATTTATCATTTCTTTATGTTAGGAACATTACAATTCCACTGTTTTTGTTATTTGAAAATATACAATAAATTATTGTTAACTATGTTCAATCTATTATCCTACTGAATACTAGATCTTATTCATTCTATCTAACTGTATTTTTGTACCCATTAACTATCTCCTCTTTATTCCCCTTAAAAAATTTCTTGATTTTGGTGAAGCTTACATACTAAATCATATCATATGTATTTATGTGAGAGTTCATTATTTTGTGTTTTAGTTTATATTTCAAAATTTTCATGTACAGCAGCTATGTTAGCATTCCAGAGTCTCTTAATTCTTACTCACTTTCTCAGATTTCAGAAACATCCACTGCTGATAATATTTCACTAGAGAAAAAATATCCTTCCATCTCTTTTTTTTTTTTTTTTTTTTTGTAGCACTCTGACATATCCCATACCCTTAGGGATGCTGATTTTGTTAAATAATGGCTCACTCGTATGTTTCAGTCAATGATATGTGATTGGTGGAGCTGAGGGTATTTGTCTCCAGTTACTCTTCTCAGTGCAAAAGAAGATGAAGAATATATATTGAATACTATATGCCAGGCTCCACATATATGTATTTCATTGATGCCTTACAACAAACTTACAGTGAGGAAATTTTTTTTACAAATGAGAAAAATAAAATTCAAAGAGCAGTTTTAACTTATTCTAAGGATTAGTCATGTAGTAAGAAGCAGCACTAGGTTGTAAATATGGATTTATCAGTTTCCACAGTCCACGCGTGTTCCGTTACTTCATCCTGCCTCTTTGTCTAGCTTCTACCCCTGAGTGGAGAAGCACAGGAGAATGGAGGGAGGAAGTGATACTTAGATGTGCCCTCTAGATGATTTACGGAGTTGTTCTGGCATGTGGCCATGCTATTTCTCTGATAGACTACACTTCTTCAGCTCTGAGGATGAGCTCATTTGATAAGTTAATCAAGGTCAGGCTAGGGTTACTTTACGAGAGAAAATTTCAAGGTAAAATGGTGCTGCCAAAAATGCTTTTACCTGTTCAGGGTGGTGACTCACTGGAGAAAAATGTTAGATAATTGTGGCCAAGGATAATTTTGTTATTGAAAGTGCTACCTTTAGACAAAATTTAAGACTCAGGGCCTAAACACTTAAGGCCTCATATAATCTAGAGATTTTGTTTTTTCTGTCAGGCGTTTTTTAAAAAAATAATTAATGTTTACTTAAACAAATCCTAAATTTCTATTGACTTGACTGAATAGGTCAGTCTTTATATCTCATGATAGTGTTCCTAGAGCAGAATGATGTTATATATGTACAAAAAGGCATTACCTACCACACCAGACATGAAATGACCTTTAGATACTGACTGTGGGACACTATGAGATGCTTTTGGATGAAATACTTGACATATATGACTAGTCTTTTCAATAGCTCACTCTGAGGATAAAATTTGTTCATTTTATCTTTGTTCTCAATGAGGAGTGATCTTTTAACCAAGTAAATTAATTGGGTAGACATTTAAAAAAACATTAAATTCCCTGCCAGTAGAACTGTTTCCTCATAAACAAACAAAAAACCCAACAAATTGCTCAAAATAAATGACTATCTACTTTATTTCTAAAATATATTTAGGGATTATTATTATTGGGTCTTTACCAGTAATTTGTTTTCAATATTAAACACATGAGAACAATGTTTAATGTTTACATAGTATTTTACTTTTCAGAAGATATTGTTAAATATTCTGACTCATTTATTTTTCACAACCACCTTATGAGATAGATCCTTTTTAATGAAAAAACTCAAGTACTTGAAGTGATTTAAAATCACTTTGGAAGAAAAACATGGGCACACAGAAATACCAAGTGGTTGTTTGTCAGTGTGGGAAAAGCCTGCCAATTTCCTATATTTCAAGAGGTCAGGATAAGGGATATAATTACCTTTGTCTGGACTTCAGCTATGCTGTCTTTGGTAGCTGATTTTGTCAATACTCTTAGGACAGACATTAACACAATTCACAAACTTGTCAAAAATAAAATAAAATAGTAACTCCAGTGTTTTAATTTACAGTAAGAGGTTACTCTTACAAGTCCTAGAATACCTAAAGTTCTTTCAATTTTCACAGGCTTTTGCTATAGACATATGTTCATGTAAACTGTTATTGGTCTGAATAGCTAGGTTATGCCATAGTAGCAAGTAAACCCTGAATTTTCATTCACTTATCACCACAAAAGTTTATTTCTTGTTCATTTAACATCTAATGTGGGTTGTAGAATCTGTTTCATCCAATGGCTCATGGCTTAGAAATCCTCCATGTTTTATGCACCATCTCAACATGTAGCCTCTGTGGTAACCAGTTTTAAGATGGCTTCCAATGGCTTTTCACTTCTGGTATTCACACTGTTGTGAGGTCCTTTTTGACATTATGCCAGAGTTGGTCTCGGTGACCAACAGCATACAGCAGAAGTGAGACTATGTCACTTTCAAGATAACATTGTATAAAAGATTACAGTGTCTGGGCTTGAGTGCCCAATTTCTCTCTTGCTCTTGGATCTCTTCTTCTTCTTGTGAGCAGCCCACTTGGTGAGAAGTTAAAATCTCCAGCACCAGTCATAGAGGGAACATGGTCTGTTAACAACTTCATATGTGAGCTGTGGAAGCAAATCTTTCAGCCCAGATTGAGTCTTGAGAGGACAACAACAGTATCTCTACCCAAACCCAGCTTGACTGAGGCTTAATGACAGATACTGAGACAGAACTATCCAACTAAGCTTCTCACAAATTTCTGACCCTTCAGAAGCTGTGACATAACAAATTTTTGCTGTCTTAAGCTGTTGTTTTGGGATAAGTTGTTATGCAGCCTCTAAAGTTGTCATGATAAGAGAAGAGTGAACTTGAAAAAGTACGCTGGCTCTCAACTGCATTCACCAAAAAGCAACACATGTCAGTCATGCTCATAATCATTTGGCCAAAACCAATCATACTGTATGAACCTAACTACAAAGGAGGCTGGGAGATATATGGTCTCTGTCACAGAAACTGCACAATAGCTAAAAGTATTTTTAACTTGCATACACTCAGAACAAGGGAATTTAGAGGAATTAAGTACTTAATGGCATCCTACTAAGATAAGCTGATAGATATATCATTCAAATTTTAGATTTCTGACAATAGAAGTAACTGATAATATTAAGAGACTTTGTACCAATTAGTGTGCTAGGATTGAGGGTACAAAGATTTTAGAATCCAAGGAATGTGTGCTCTGGTTGAAAAGACAGACAGAGAAACATATGCTTTCATTATAATGTGGCAAGTGCTATGATAGATGGGTACACAGAATGTAGTGGAAACATATGAGAAGAACATTTAGCTTCATTTGGGGGATTAGAGAGAGATTCAGGAGGAGATGACACCTAAACTGAGTTTTAATAGATGAATTCAAGTTACCCAGGTGAAGAAAATTGGGTAAGGATGTTCTAAGCAGAGGAAACAACATGAGCAAAACCACGGAGGCGTGAAATAGAATGAGCTATGAAGAGAATGCTAAGCGATTGGGTAACTCCAGTGTAAAGTGCAGATGAGGAGAGTCTGCAGATGAGGCTGGAGCAGTAGATAAGAGTTGAGCCATAAAGGGCCTTGTGCACCTTTCTTAACATCTAGGCTTTGACACTGTAATTTAAGAGGGAGTGTTTAAAGGATTTTAAAGAGAGTGCTTTCATTGGTTTGCATTTTCCATGAGAGCGTTCTGAAGATAACGTAGAGGATAAATCCAAAGGGGGAAAGATAGTGAGGTTTTCACATTGGACTTGTGTCCTTGAAAAAAAAAAAAAACTGACAATGAAGAGCATAATCCAAATTCTCCAGATAATTACTCCAGGAGGCTTTCTACATGCTGCATAAGAAATGAAGAAAGAAAAGGAGAAAGTGAGAAAATGAAGAAAAAAGAAATAAAGAAGGAAGGAAGAGAAAGGAAGAATACATACAGGAAAAACTGTTGTTGTTTTTGCTCTGCTGAATATTTAAATTTGAGAAGCAATTTCTCTTTGGAATTTTTTTATTATGTCTTTCCTAGAAGATATGCTTATGAATCTCACATGCCATAGCTCAATTAACATTTTTCAATATTCTATTCAGTTTTTCACTAAAGTCATTCCTGTAATAACTTACCTTTTGGGGTTTAAATGGTCACTATCCTCCTAGTCATCCCTCATTTTGGCCTTTAGATCGCGTTTTGACCTCACATTGAAAGCCAAAAAATGAAAAATTTGAGATGTAACATTTTCCAATTAAATCTTCATTTTTTCTAAATTATCTACAACTTTCTAAATATTCTCACTTAAAATTGATTTTAAATGACATTTATTCCATTCAAATAATCAATGAAGATGTTACATTGTCCCCAGGTCAGCTCTTAGGGAATTGCAGTGAACATTTCTGTACAGGTTGGCATGGTAACACACTTCAAAATTTCTAAAACTGTGGATAGTTTAAAAGCGTTTATTTGCTATTCCTAGTTCACAATGGAAATACAATGATTAAAAATTGTAATATCCTTTTCTAGCTTCTCAGTGAGCTTTTATTCCTACTCAGCGACTTTAAAATGAATTTATAAGATACATGGTTTATAACCATGTGAGGCTTTGATTTTATCACTACATTTCTAGAAATGGGGTCAGAAAGCCACTGGTTCTAATAATTTAATTCATCAATTCAGAATGAATTTGATGAGTCATCCACTTTGGTAGAGAACCATATTGCTCATAAATACCATTTTGAAGGCAATTTGTCTTTCTTAAAAGGTAAAGATTGTGCTAATCTTTCTGGGACAGGGGTAGGGAGGTACGATTAAGTGCTTAAGAAACCATTTGGTTATTGTGTGAAACTGAGTCAACTTTTCATTATTAAAAATAGATAAAAACTTAATCTTTCCAATTAAAATACTTTATACAAAAGTTCCTCCATTTTTAAAAGCTGAAAACAAATACATTAACAAATCTTACCAGCTGCTGCAGAAAAAGAACTTAATAATTATTGGTACATTTATGTGCTTTGGACACAGGAAAGCCTAGAAAGGCTTTGTTCTTTGAAATCATCAGAGATGGTGATGGTGACTCAGAGATTCCTGAAAGTCAGTAAGATTACCCTGGTTTATAAGTCTATGTTTTTTTCTTCTTTGGGCATAAAAGGGGAAAATAAAAAGTTAAGAACTTAAAAACACATAAATAAAAACATTTGCACACCTCATACACCCACACACATGAATAATTTCATATGAACACTATGATTAATATACCCTTATTTTTTCAAGCAGAAGTAAGAAGCTATCTTTCAAACATTAAAATTGCTAAAAACTGGACATAAGGCCTTGAGTTTCAAAAGTCAAGACATATTTTCAACTATCCCTTGAGTAAATGACCTATACCCTTTAGGAAACTAAAAATGATAAATACACTATAGATGAATGAGCCCTTGAATTAACATCCATGTAAGAAAGAGCATCCCTTGGGTGAGTGATCATTGTAGCATGATTTATTTTCCTTGAACAGACTCAACATATTCCTACTTGAGCATCTTCACAATACCTAATCCCTCTGATCCTCCCATGGCTGGCTCCTGCTAGGTCATTTCACATTTTCACAGAAGTTTTCTTAGAATGCCAAGTATGAATCACTACCCCCTAATGTACTACAATAGCAGCCCATTTTATTTTTGTCAAAGGACTTATTACTATTTGAAATTACAATGTTAATTTGTTTGTTCACTTTTCTGTTGTTTCCCTTAAGTAAAATATAAGTTTCATGGAAGTGGTTCCTTTATTTTTCTTGTTTGCAGGTATATCCTCAGAGCCTATAACAGTGCCAGGAACATAGCATTTTTTAGCTACCGAATGAATTAAAGTGTTATACTTCCATAAGGAGGAATATTTTAGATATAAATATATTTTTTAATGAGGCATTGCAGGCTTTAAATTTCTTCTATATTAATATTTAGAATAAAACATCAATAATTTGAATTTCATTTGTAATCATTTTGGTCTATATCTTAAGTAACACACCATTTAAGTATTTTATAATTATTAAAGTAAGACTGTTTGAGACCATTTGGAAAATTTCTGCCCAGCACTGAGACCCCCTTGACATTACTAAGTGATCTATACCATGAAACTATCATGCTCTTCTCACGAAAAGCAAATAAGATTTACAAACTGTGGCAGATTTGATTTTCTCAGGAAAGGTACACCAAGATTCTTTCAAATAATATGCTATATTTCTGCAATAACTGAGAAGAACATGTAATGTGCAAAACCCTTACTTAAACTCTTTTTGTTTCAAAATAATTCTTAGTTGTTTTTATAAAAGTCTAAGGACACACATGACCATCTGTGTCCCAAATGAGTTAAGAGAACTGTGACTGAATGTTACCACAGCACTATACTTTCTGCAATAAAAAGTGCCAAACATATGCCCACCTGAGCTCAGGATGTTTCAGACATGCCCATAGAGGCCCAGCTTTAGGAATCCCCTGTCATTCTCTTCCATTGCTATGGACCTATGCCAATTCTGAGACTCTGGGCTATGCAGACAATTGGAAAAAGTCACACTTTTAGACACAGCACAATACCAATGTCAATAATAGCTGGATAGTTCTAGATACTTTATTTAATAGGGAATAAAAGAGACTAATAAATATTTCTAATTCTGGCCCTCAATTTCAGGAAATATGCATCAAATTATAAATTAAAAAAGCAAAACAAAGTACAATCTTGCCCACAGAAAGGAGGTCTTACTATTTCTAGTAGACCCTGTAACAACTGAATGAAGTTTATCAATATTTCTCATTATTGTGAATCAGTAAATGACAGTAGAATTTACAGAATAACAGAATAGTTTTTTGGGGATTGTTAAATTGCCCTGACTATATAATTCTTCAACAAAACTGTTTTTGTTAAACACTGTCTTAGTTAACCCTACAACTAGTGTGATAGGGCTATTATAATATTTGCTCCTTTTGCCAGGTAGTGAAATTTAGTATTAGAGAGCTGCTATCGTGTTAGTTGTCTGAATAGCTTTATGTATTATCACTTGCCCTTTCCATTCCTGAATAGTGAAGAAAGGAAGTGTTCTGTTCTCCATTTCCAGTCCTCCCTTGATAGTACATCTGTGTTAGTCTGCATAGCAAATTGAAAAATACGATCTATGAAATTTAAGGGTAACAAAAAGTCTCATACGTATTTTCTGGTAAACTCAACTGAAAGGGACTTGAGTTCCATGACTAATCACCATTGCCTGAATGATCTATAACTCATTGTATGTACCTGGTCAGAGGTAGTAGAGTGGAAGGGGAGTGAAGACTACAAGAGTAAGAGTCATGCCAGGCATAGATTTTACCTCTTGGGTGAATAGGAGCCCATAGGACTGCTCTGAGTGCTGAGTTACCATCAGCAACAATGGAAGTGTCTACAGATTGTTGGTTTGAAGTCATGCAAATACATCTTTATCATCCAAAAGAAGGTAAAAGCAATATACAGCAGCAGAGGGCTCTGTCCAACTGCAGTAGCAAAAGGTGTACAGAAAAACAAAGCATCCTGAACCAACACACTGATTTTCTAGGGCTTATCTAATTTGGAGCCATTTCCTTTTCTTATTTCATTCAGCAAATATTTATTGAACACCCACAACATGTAATCTGTTCTATTACATTCTGTGGAGGAAATGCAGGAGCGAATGAGGCATGGTCCCTACCTACAAGGAATTTCTAATCTTGTGGGGGAGAGTAACATGTGAACAATAGACTACAGTATCAGGGTTATTGAAGAGGCATATGCTAAGTGTTAGGCATAGAAAATAAGAGTTTAATCTGACTTGGGATATGAAGTGCTCCTTCATAGAGGAGGTAGCATTTGAGGTATTATTGACGTGTGAGTACAATTCTGAAAAGTTCCAAGGAGTGAAAAGAAATTCTACCTAAGTTGGTGAAGTAGTAAGAGTAAATTTATGACAGCTTGAAGATATATAAATAATTAAACATAAACCATGCCAAAAACACCATTGAGAGAATTCCAGTAAAATACAGGCTTTCAAGAACATGCCTGGGTAATTTCATTAAAGAGACTTAATCTCCTCTGATGCATTGCATTGTTCCCATGGCCTTCTTTATTTTGTGGTTATCTGCTTCCCAGTAGAATGAGAAGTAGAATTCACTGCATAACAGAATCAGTAGTGAAAAATCATGTTCTATATTTTATAATTTATGATTTTCTATATGAAGACAGTCTTTCAGGATTAATATGTCACTTCATTTTACTGTGTGTCCCTTGAACCATTAAATAAAATCTACACACACGTTGTTATACATATTAAATGTAGCTGATCAATTATGTCATGGAAAGAATTGGAAGGTTGCTATAAAAACTAAGTGTTTCATCACACAAAAGCATTGTGAAAGATTGGCTTTGATTTAGACCTAGTGTTTCTGATTTATTAAATCATAAATGTCAGAAGTTTTTGGTCACAAAATAGATACTAGGATTACATGAAAGTCTAAAAATATAAAAAATTCAGCAATAGTATTGAAGATATGAAAATACTAGAAGAATAAGGATTCAGACAAAGAATAAAAACTCTCCTCCAAGGATTTTGCTACACTAATATTTCAGAAATGAAATTTTTCACAGAAATATCCTTAATCCTCTGTATGAAAACAAGGAGGAAACATAAGACTTTAGCAAGCTCCATCCAACTTACTGCAAACAGATGGTTACCTACCCCTTTCTTCAATATTTTGGCGTTTGCAAATATTCTACCTCCAAAGAGTAGGTGTTACCAAAATATTGTGCAAGATTTATAAGACTTGAGATATATTTGGCTATAGTAGGTTACGGAAGAAACATTTCCACTTTAAACTACAATAATTCAGATTTGGAATATGTAAGTCTAAAAGTTTTCTGTATATATAAAGTGTGTTTTGTGAATGTGTGTGTGTGTGTATATTTATATTTCTGGCAAACAATATACTTTTTTATTATACAACTTTACCAGAAAAGGACATTCCATAAATCTGGAATGATAAGTTTTTTTTTTTTTTGGGGGGGGTGTATGTGTGTGTGTATATATATATATATATATATATATATATATATATAAAATCCTGTGTATAGTTATATGTATTTTGAGGAAATATCAGTGGTGTTAGTAGTAGATAATTTGAATCTCATTGATATTCAGTGCCAGCTATTTAAATTTAAAGCTCTCATTTTCATTTCAACAAAAATAGTTATAATCTATCTAGGCTTTTACTAAGAAAGCCATTATCTTCAACACTGGGAACACATATTAAGACTTTCCTGCACCTGTATCCCACGTTATTATTTTGTGTTTGCTTAGAAAATTGATAAGTAAGATAAGTACTGATTGATAAAACATCTTAAAGTCATTCTTCACTAAATCTAATTGCCATCCTCTTTTGCAGCAGCCTCTAAAAATCATATGTTAATCTATACAGTCTGAATATAACACAGGAAGTGGATATATGTTATAGTTTATGTACCCATTTTTCTGTCCAATGTTATAATTAAACACTTAAAAGTCTTCAGCACTAAGCATAAGAAAACAGGATCTGTGTACAGATTTAAGAAGTGAAGAAAACCTACTGAAGTCTTTGGGATAATGATTTAAAGGTCACGGGGATGGATTCCTTTGGAATCATTTCCTTTTCTTTTTTTTTTTTTTTTTTTTTTGAGACAGGGTCTCACTCTGTTGCCTGGATTAGGCAGTGGTGGTGTCATCATAGTTCACTGCAACCTCAAACTCCTGGCCTCAAGCGATCCTCCTGCCTCAAAGTGCTAAGATTACAGGTGTGAGCCACCATTCACAGCCTGGAACCATTTTCTGAGAGAAAATGTCAGCATTTTTCAGCCTGGATCTTGATGTTCCACTGAGATCTAATCTAGGAGGTGTGCTACTATTAAATGGTTACAAACTAAATCCGAATAGTGAGAGAACATTCATTCATTCATTAAAAAAAAATATTTAGAGTCTATTAATTGCCATGAACTCTCCTTGACACTAGAAGGAGCAAAAATCAAAAAGATATCATTGACCTTAAGGAGTTGACAGTCTCATGGGAAGGACAGAAATGCAATAAATTGAGGTAAAAAACAATGTGATGTCTACTATTAAAGAGACATAAACAGAGTACTGAGATATGGGACCATAGATATATAAAATTAGTTTACTGGATAAGAAGGAAACATTAACACAGGAAGTTGCAGCATCAAGGAAGTGAATGGCAGGAAGGGAAGAGAAAAAGCAAAAAGCGCTCTGGTGCAAAGTAGCTAAACTTTTGCTACCTCCAGGTTTTAGTATCCTCAGAATGACAAAAAAAGTTCTTTGGATTTGAAAGGCTTACCTCCCCACCTTACTCCAAGGGACAAATTTTGGAAGTCATTCATCTTTCTGGCAAAACAGAAATTATGGAGGATTCCCACCACCCCCAGCCCACCCCATTCTCCTGTGTACCTATGAGACTGGGTCCAAGTGTCATCGGCAAACTTCTCATCAAATACACTAGTTTAGTTTTCTATTATTCCTTTCTTTTTAGTTTATTTTTAAAATAGGTCATGAATGACCTATTTAGGTTAGCATTACAAATTTTATCACTTTAGGAATACAATATTACAGTGTGAATTCCGTTAAAGGATACGTTAATAACATTTGCTTCTCTGACCTTTGTGTATCCTTTCCTCTTCCGTCCCTCCCTGATGGCTGGTTCTCAGCTTGCTATCACGTCAGCAATGGAACAAAAATGGGAGAAAAATCTCAAATAGATTGTCCCTGTAACACTGGGGAAAGTGGGTTTTTTTATTGTTTTTTCCTAACAGATTTAAAAATAGTGCCCTAGAAAAGTTTTGTTTCATTTGTCTGAATTCCCTTGCTTTTCCATTGTCATAGACAGTGGAGTTAAAAAAAACATTGTCTCCTACAATTGTATTATTAACTTAACATTATTGGGAAAGAAAAGTAGAATCTTAAAAATCTTAGAATGGGAATTTCTAAGATAGCTTAAAGGCTCGAGTTTTATTTTCAATATCTTTAGGATGTATATGATATTATTGGAAACATCAGTTATTTGCAAGTTCATCAATTTGAAATTCTAATAGGAGAAAATATTTCATGTTGCTAAGTAACTAAAGATGTGACTTCCCTTTAAAAGATAATAATGCTTTATTTTTGAACAACAATAATAAAAGAAGTAGAGTTCATTTTAAATATGTGTTTTCATATTATAACTCATTTTGTTTTTAAAAATAGCAGGTATGTTATCTAGAAACATTGATTATTTAGTGGAATTTTAAAAATGATTCAATACATAATTAAATATGGATATTCACTTTCAAATTTCAAATAAGAAAATATATTTGAGATGCTAACTAATTTTTAATTATATGTGTTATTTCTGCTTCACTATCAATACTGTGGGACTCAAAATATTAATATTAGAGTTTAATTTTCTAATAAATATGATGAACAAAGTCACAAAAAGTGTGGCATTTAATTTGGGAAGTTCAATTCTGTGTTCTGTTCAGGTTCATAAAATTTAGTTTCTACAAGTTTGGTATTTAACTAAATGCTTTGTCACTCAGTAGGATGGAAATATGACTTTTGGGACACTAAAACAATGAGACATTAATGACAATTCTTTATCATTGATTCTGTTACTTTTGTAATAAAAGAGATTTTGGCCTCTTAGATTTCCATAAAACAAAAAAATTATGGCTCTTCATGAAAATATAATCATATGAAAAGATAAAATTAGATTAAAAACAAATATGGAGAGATTCATATAAAATATTAAGAAACTTAATAATACAGACAGACACATATTGGTTCTTCTCGACATTGTGTTTTCCAGTAAAATTATCACCAAAAATACTGTGAAAATGATAATTATCAAATCATTCACTTTCTGAATTAAAGGGCAGAAAGAGAAAAGGAATGACTGAAGAGGAAACACAGTAACAATGTAGAACAGAAAGAGTGAAAAATCAATAGGATATTGACTTTTTTAAAAGACAGAAGCGTCACAATGTGAAACACCTCTGGGAGGGAAACATCCAAAAATAATAAAATGAAAGGATAAAAAGCATATCAAAATGACTTGAGGACTGACTTAAACTTTTAAAATGTATTTAGGGAAAGGTATCATGACGACGGTGATGCATCAAGTTGTTCTAGGTAACCCCTGAAGATAAAACTACAAATGGCTTAAATTAAAATCAGAGAGAGGTAACTGAAACAGGCATAGAAAGAGTACAGAAGAGGAAAAGGAGCACCACCCTGTATATCGCAGCAATGTCTACAATGTCAAGAATTTAAGGTTTCACTACAGCATAGGGATCTGTAGTTGATACTTAATTGCTTTTGTCTTCCCAACAACCACATTCCCGTTTCTTCATATTCCCCCTTCTAACAGCACTAGCTCTTCCTTTAGGAAACTGTTCCTTTGCGGTTCCACGTGGATGTGGGGGCAGGGGATGGTCAATCACTACCCCAGCTGCTGGGAGCAGAGGCAGAAATGCCTACTCATCTCCTATCCCCCAACCTCAGGGCATGGCAAAGGGATGATAATTCGATACAAAAGGAAATAATCAGAATTTTTCTGTTAGGTTTTGTGTATCACTATGGGAGATAAATGAGCTTTTTTTCCTCCTAAGAATTTGCTGCTTGATTAGACCTAGAGATGCCCAAAATCTTTCCCTTTGCCACACTAAAAAGTAGATATCATCTATAGTAGGAGCATATAGTAGGACCAGTTTCAAGAGATGCAAAGAGATGGAGGGAACCAGAATGATATTGTCTGAATCTCTAGATGTGGTCAGACCAAGGCTTTCACCACACCTTCCCAGTGACACGAGCTTTATTTTGTTTACACTCATTAGATTCGAATGACTGTACTTCAAAGTTCTAATTAAAACAGGAAACAACCTGTATTATTCGGGTAGTGAGAAGGAAGAAGGAGAGAGATGAGATTAAAAGGAAAACAATAAAGGAAAAAGAAAGAAAAAGGAAAATAAGAAGCTCCGACTTCCTTTCTTCCTTGACATAGCTTGCATTCCTCAGAGACTGTTCTTCTCTAATTTATGTAGAGATGAGGGTGAGGATGACACATACACTTGTAGCATGGGTGGTCTTCCCGGAAGCTGTAACTGAATGAGTAAAGAAGTATGTTGCTCCCTCAATAATCTCAAATTTAGCTTTAAGCTTAAGAAAGCTGTAACACTAACATTAAACCTGATCCTACCTATAGCCCTAACTGCACCTACCCATAGATCCTACCTCTAAATCTAACCCTTAACCTAACAACTCCCAAACTAACTCTAATTCTGATTTTAATCCCATCTGATCCTAACTTTGACTCTAAAACCAGCTATAACACTAAACCCAACCCTACCTCTAAACCTAATCCTAAAACTAACCAGAATCCTATCTCTATACCTAACTGTAAAACTAACCCCAAACCTAACTCTAACCCTTTCTCTCACTTTAACATTAACCCCAAACCTACCTTTAACACTAACCCTAACCTTAACCTTTTAACCTAACCCTAACCTCAAACCTAACTCTAACTCAAATTCCAACCTACAACTGCCCTAAATTTTATTCCAAATAATTCCAATTTGACTTCTAATTCTAACCCTGATTCTAAATATAGCCACTGATATAACTCAAAGTGAAAAAAGTAACCACAGATTTATCTTGAAGCCCAACCCTTACACTAACCCCAATTCTACCTATAATTCTAACCCTACCATTATCACCAACCCTATGTTTAACACTATCACCCTAACTCCAAATTACCTCAAAGCTAACTCTAATTCTAATTATAACCCAAACTCCTAACTATCTCTAACCCTAACCCTAAAACTGAAGCTAACCTTTACTCTTACCCTAGCCTAACACTAACTACAAACCTAACTGTAACTCTAATTATAAACCTAACCCTATGACTAACCCTAAACCTACCTCTAACCCTAACAAAATACTTAATCCTATCTATAACTCCACCCTAACCCTAAAACTAAATCGAACCTTAAGCATAACTCAAAATTTACCTCAAAATTTACCGTTAACAAAACTCCCAATGCTACCTATAAACCTAATCCAATCCTATCAGTAACCCTAACACTAAAACTAACCCTGACCTGTATCTCTACCCCAGCACTAACATTACCCAAGATCCCATATTTAACATTAACCCTAAGTCTCAAACAAATTCTAAACCTCTCTCTAATTGTATCTCCAACCCTAACCCTAATGTCACCACAGACCTATTTTTAACCACACATCTAACTCAAAACCTAATCCCAATCTTGATTCTTACCCTAGCCCTAAAATTAACCCCTATCCTATATCTAAATCTAACCTGAATGCTATCCACAAACCTACTTCTAACCCTCCCCCTGATCAAATCCTGCCTCTAAACCCAATTCTAACCTCTAACCTATCCCTGACCCCAACCGTAACGCCAAACCTGGACCGTGACTCGGGCATATGAGCAGCCATTAGTGTTCTGAGTGTCACTGGTTTGCTTCACTCTCTTCCAACTTTCCTCACTGACTTTGGGTGATGAATCAGGAAATAGTGCTGGAAATCAGGGGCTTAGAATTGCTGTATTATATTATCCAGGGTTTGTCCTGCTGCAAGTGCCAAAACTGTGAACTAGCTTAACAAAAAAATAAATGTCAGGGGATAGGAAAAGGAGGAGAATTACTGACTCAAAGAATTGAGAAATCTAGGATTTCACGGATACCTAGGTTCAGTGGTCCCCATATTGCAGTCAGGATCTGGTCTGTCTCTCATTCCAGATTCTTCTCTCCTGTTGGCTTCATTTTCAAGTTTCATGTGGCAAGATGACTGCCACCAACCTCAGGCCCATAATATACTAGAATTAACTCCAGTGGAAAAGAGTCTTTCTGATTTTTCTAGTTGCTTAAGCCTAAATTCCAGGATTAGTTTAGATCGAACTTATTTGGCTTTGCTCAGGTCAGGTTACCACACTTAACTAACCATGGCTAAATTGAAATGATGGTCTGGATTGGTCAGCTCTGAATCACATGTCCACTTCTGGAGATAGGAGCAGAGGGGCTCAAGGCCACTGGGTGCACTTATATGAAGAGCGGGAGGCTTGCGGGGGAGAGGGGGTGTCTCTGAAAGAAAAATTAGGTTAGGTTACTGTTAATAGGGGAATGAGAAATGGAGGCTGTAATGGCTAAAAACACAAATGACCTCTACAAATCTTGAGGAAGAATTTCCCTTGGCTATCCTCTAGCCCAGCTTTCTAATTTTATGAATGAGGATTTTATGGCTTTCACCATTTTTTTGTTTTTTTAATGCACAGGTCACAAAATTGGGGTTAGTTCACATTTTGTCCTTGAAAATTTGAAGACTACTTAACTGCAGATGTTTACAAAGGGAAGTGTTGAATACTTACAGGAAGGTAAAAACAGTGGCCTTCTGTTTCAGGCAATGTAGGTGCTCGCTGGGAAACAACTGACGCATGACTCTGTTTTCTTTCTAATGCATTAATATTCTTTTACTCTGTAAAATTATCTCCTTTCTTCACCTAATCTACCCACCCATAGTATACATATTCAAATTCATATATTGGATTGATTTTTCTAGTGATGAATTCTGTGTATCAAAAAAAAGCAATGGGAAGGTGAATACAAAATGCAATTGTGCCTTTAAGAATAACAGTGTTCAACATTTCTTATGTGCACTTCAAAATAATTACATTTGTTTTATTTTGGAAAAAAATTAACAAAAGTTGTAATTTGGAGATAATTTAAAGCTAGGGAAAAAACTCATCACTATAATTGATGATTTGAGAAAAATATTATATTAAAATTCCAGTTTTCTCCCTTGTTTGCATGACTGAAATGAAAGATTCATAAGGGGAGGATTTAATCAGTCAGAAATCTAAATTCATCCCAAGATCATTCACTGAGTACTATCAATGTGCTCAGTACCTGAATGAATACATTAAAGAAATCCACGTCTTGTGCTATGAATGTGAATGAGCAGAGCACAGTGATTAAGGCTTGGTCTTTGGTGCTGGACAGACCTGGCTCTGAGACAAACTGACCAGGTGAACATTACCATCAATCAGATTGCTCCATCTGAAATGTCCACTCCATTGCAGCAATCAAGATGAAATGCAGACATTAAGATCCGTTTTAAAAAATTTATAGCTGAATCTAGATGTTCTTTTATTTTATATTTATTCTTAAAATGTCCTTTTTTCTAATACTATATTTTTGTACTTGTTTCCTTTCTTGTGTGTTTTTTAAAAATATTTTTTAGTGATTTGGAATATGGGATTCACGAGTATAATTCTACTAATGGTTGTCTTTAAGTCTATCATTTGCTTCATAAAGCAAATGTACTTTCTTCCCCTGCCTGCTTATAATTTTTCATCACTCCATACACCTCTTAATAATTTCCTTGGTCATCTTCTCTAAATTAAAAACTATAGACTAATTTCTGGCTTTTGCCATTCATGACAAGACATTTATTATAACTTAGACTCTTCACATCTATAATTATAGGATCGATGTATTTTATACAATATTATTATATATTCTATAAATCTTATTTAGTGTAATAGCTTTCAACATGTCCTCTGAATTCTGTTTTTATATTTAAAATTATTTGTTGTTATTCTATAACATAATTGGTTTCAATATTCAATTATAGTTTATGTATATTTGTTTTTCTAGTGTTGTCTTGATTTTGATGTATATATTGATTTTGCGGATCCAAATCCCCCTTTTCTATCTGAGAATGTAATTTCACTAGTTTTGCAGGTGAACATGAGGTTGAACATAAAATTCCTTGTTCATAAAATTTTATAATCTGATTCTGTACACATTTGTCCAAAAGTCTTTGCACATTAGTGGTATGAAGAAATAATTTTAGTCAAACCTAATCCTTTTGTTCTTTGAGAAGTAACCTGTTTTTCTCTCTTCCTGGTAAGCACTCTCATTATCTGAAATTGTATAAATGTATTTATCTGATTTGAGTCTTACGTTTAGAAAATATTTCTATTCTTTGCTGGGTGCTGAAATTTCTTCAATATTACATACAATCCTTTAACTGTATCTTTGTTCTAGTATCTTCTTTTACATATTTTATCTCATTATCTTTTTCATCTGAATTCTTAAATTGTTTCTCTGCACAGTGTTGGTTCCAGTTTCTATTGCCTCTAGTATGTATTGTAATTCTTCCCTTGAATTTTAAGTCTCATTACACTGCTTTATTTTTGATCGCTCTATTTTTTTGTTCTCTGCTTTCATTTTACCTCATTCATGAATCCTTAGTCTTCTTCCAGAGAGGCCACCATACCCTTTCCCTTTTGGAGAAACTCAAGCAAAAGGTTTCCCAAGATTTTCACCTATTTCTTAAAATAATTTTTAACTATGCCCTGTCTTTAGACTTCAGTCCAATGTTCTTTATTTCTTTACTCATATATCTTTGCTTACCACCTGTCATTCATTTTTAAATTAGAAGAGTGATATCCACACCTAGCATTTGACAATGGTGAGCTCCAGTGGAGTGTTAGCTTCCCTTCTACCCATTTAAGTATTGGCAGCTTTTCCTCCTCAAAGTTAATTCAGAATGATGTCAAGTTTATGAGCACAGTACACATCTAAATCTATGAAACTCACTAGGCAAGGCTTATGGACCAGTATTAAAGTCTTTTCTCTACAAACTATAAGATTCTCTAACTCAACTAGAATTACCTACAGTTTTTAATTTTTGAGATAAATTTGAGTCTAAAAGATTAAATCACAAAGCAAACATTATTGCCACCTTGCTCTCCCTTGCTCTACCCCTATTTGCAATTTCTTACTAGGATAAATATGAATCCCATCTCCCTCTGCTTGTTGCCATGTTGCCATGTTGCCATATTGCATGCTTGCATGAGTATAGAGAGAGTTAAGCTGCTGAGAATAAAAATTAAGATAGACATGTTTGGTAGGTTTTCCCAGATTTTAGAAGGATGACCATTGTTTCTCCCCACCTTTGTCATTTAACCTCCTTGTATCTTGGATTAGGCACAGGCAGGGCAAATGTATCAAAGATTTTCTCTGTCTTCCTTCATGCTATTTGTCATCCTCTGCTTTAGCCAGAGAAGCACATGTAGGCCAAGAAAGTCCTTTTCCATCCAGCTACATCAATAATGTAATTAGTAAAATTCTATTTGGATTTAGACCTTTGCTGTTCTCTTTTCTCTGTTTGGGTTTAAGTCATGCTAACTACTCAGGCAGTTTTCCACGCTCCATGAACAGAAAGCTTGGAGAAGGTATATCTAGAATACACATATGTTCACTTCCAAAACACATGTTTGTGGAATTCTAAAAGTGAATTTCAGTAACACGATTCTCATTTACAATGAGAACAAGTTGAGGTGATTTTAGGTGATCCTTTTTGCTCATTTATAAATACATTTTAAATGGTAAGCATAATACATAAATTAAGCTTCTTCTTTCTTAGCTACATTGATTTACTAGTAGTAGAAGAAAAGGCTAAACAGAACTAATTTTTCATGAGCATAAATGAATACATAAGCAACATATGCAATGCTTAGAGGAAATTTACAAAAATCTAAGAGTTATATCCAACCTTCTGCCTAATCTGAGTTAATTTAATATTCTATACTTCAAGAAAATTTTGTGTAGTCCTAGTTTTTCAGATTATTCAGACCCACAAACTCAAATTTTACAGCAAGTATCTAGAAAAATAATATAGAAGCATATACTATTAACATCTACTTATCTTGCTCAAATTTAACATATGATTCCTGCTTTTGTTGGTTTTAAAATATTTCTTGACCATGTATCTCAATAATTAATTCATTCAGGAAGCAGTTTCAAGAATCTAATGTTAGAAAGGAACTAGAAGAAAAATATTAAAAAATTAAACATAATTTCCTGTGCTCATAATAAAGGTAAGTTCAAGGTTATGTGAGAGCCCATAGGTTTTCAAATTTGGCAAGAAGAGGAATAGAAAAAACTTTTCTGATCAAATAATGTATTGATTGAACTTTAAAGAAAAGCTTTGGTGATTTTGATAAAATAAAGAATGTTTTGGTTTCCATTTTTGCTATTCAGGCAGGAAATGCTACTTGGTAGCTACATAGATCTCTTTTTATCTTTTCACCACCTATTCTTGCTAAATTTTCTTGATCCACTCACAAAATTAAATTGTAATGGAAAATATTTGTTGAATATCCGTAAGTGCTATATGCCTTCTTTTGTGCAGGTGGGGTGGTAGACCTCCATTAAAGGAACAGTTGATCTAAATCCTAGCCTTCGTCATCTAAGCCACATACATGCCCGTGTTAGTCAGTTTGGGCTGCTATAACAAAGTACCATAGACTAAGTGGCTTATGACAACAGAAATTTATTTCTAACTATTCTGAAGGCTGGAAAGTCCAAGATCAAATTTGGTGTCTGGTGAGGGCCTGTTTCCCGGTTGATAAACGACTGTCTTCTCGTTTTGTCCTCACATGGCAGAAAGGGCAAGGGAACACTCTGAGGTCTCTATAAGGGCACTAATCCCATTCATGAAGGCTCTGCCCTCACGACCTAATCATATCCAAATACCATCACATTGGGGATTAGGATTCAACGTATGAAATTTGGTATGGAGTAAACATTCAGTTCATAGCAATGCCTAACTTCAGGAGCTGGCCTGTAGAATTGCTTTTTCTAGGTATGGCCCTGTCAAAAGTTAGCAGAGATAAATTGTATGAGAACAACAACACCCCCCCTTTCCCCACATCCCACTTGAGTCTGAGAAGCTCAAATTTTATCTATGTAATATTTGATTCCATATCAAAGTTGTTTTAAATATATTTCCACTACTTTAAAAAAATGTGAAAAACACTGGTTTAGAAAGAATATTCACCTTTCATTATTCAGAGTTCTTCCAGTTTTATTATTATGTCAAAATCAGAACTGGAAACAACTAATAATTAGGAACTTCCTCTCTAGATTTGCTTCTGTAAAGAGAAAAACTGTGTCCCCTAAACTTTATCAAAACCCAATAAAGGGAATATTTATATATGAATGTATAAAGTGTGTCTGAAGCATAGAAATGTATCCTTAGTTCTATACATAAAAACTCACTTGACAAATAATATGCATAGCTCCAAGCCCAAAAACTGTTTAATTTTTACTGATTATTTAATATCTCTCTTATTAAACAAGATATTCAATATTGTAGCCATGGTTTGGGGTTTTTTGTTTGTTTTTTGTTGTTTTGTTTTACCGTGGGGGCCTACTATATGCCCAATTGTGTTATAGGCAAAGGGTAGAGAAATAAACAAGACAGAAACAAATCCTGTTCTTCTGGAGATCATTTTTGGGGGTAACTAAGAGACAATGAACACAAGCAATAAGTAAAACATGTAAATTAAAATTTTAGACAATGTTAAGTGCTATAGGAAAAATAAAAGAGGAGAGGTATCATGGAACGCCTGGTGGGGTATGGGTTTACTTTGTAAGTGGATGGTCACAGAAGTTCTTACCGATAAGGTGAAATTTGAGTAAAGACTTCGGAAGGAAGGGAGAATTACACACAGTTATTCTGGGGCAGAACATTTCTAACAAAGGTAATAGCCAGTGCAAAAGCCCTGATGTAGAAGCATGAGAAACAGTAAGAAATTAGTGGCATGAAAAATAGAGCAGTTAGGGAAACAAAAAGAATATCTGATAGAAACTTGTGAGACATTGTAAGGATGTGAGATTTTTTTTTTCCGAGTGAGCTAGTGATCCATTAGAAGAGTTTGAGCAGAGAAGTAACACAATCTGACTTACATTTCATAGGACCACTCTGCTGTTGGGTTGAAAATGGACTCTAAGGGTATATATCAGATCCTATATTGACCCTACCCTTAATCTGCTCAATGTTTAACACAAAAGCCTAACTTCCAATTGCCAACTCCTGTGACTTTTTTACATCAGAGTTTTTCTATGCCCTTTCATAGGGCTGCAAGAGCCTTATCTGCCCACATATCCAGCAGGCTGGAAGTGACACAGCACTCACCTGTGACTCATGGTAGCCGGCAGATAAATACCCCAGCTCCTACACTCCTTGGGGATGATAGCTCTGAGATTGTTCTACACTATCACCCAGAGGGCCCCCTCTGGATTAAGCTCAAATGACTAACAGAGTTATCTTTCTTAATGACATAATTTTTATTAATTTTCTCTCCCCTTGACCTCACTTTTCCATTTTCCAACAGTATTTCTTGGGAGCACCTCCTAAATAAACTTACATTTATTTGAATATGTTTCTTAGAATCTCATTCTATGGGAACCTGAGCTAAGATTGAGGCAAAGGGTGGAAGCAGGGAAGTACCTTGTAGGATATTGCATGGTAGGATGTAGGACAGAGGCTGGTAGTTTGGACCAAGGTGACAGCAAAAGAGATCATGGGAACTGTCATACTTAGGATATAATTTGAAGGCAGAACCAACAAGATTTGTTGATCAATGGATTGTGAGAAGTGATAAAGAAAGAGAGAGAGAGAGAGACAGTCAAGGATGTCACCAAAGTTGTTGTCCTAAGCAAGCGGAAGTTTGGATTTGGGAAAATCCATATCTAAGAATATCAAAGTTTTATTTTCAAATATTTCAGTTTGAAATGTCTATTAGACACTTCTCCAAGTGCATATTTCTCCAAGTATGCACTTCAGTATATGAGAGAGGAGTTTGGTAGAGTAGTCTGTGTTGAACATATATTAATATATTAATATTTGGGAAATGTCAGCACGTACTTTGTATTTAAAGCCATGGGCCCAGATGAGATCACTAAGTAGGCAAATATAGACAAATAAGAGAAAACATCTAAGAACTGAGACATAGAGTATTCCTATAAATATTGGAAAGACAAATATCGTCTTTCCAATATGTGAGAGGATGAGAGAGAAGACTGAGAGGAATAGCCAGGGAAGAAGAAATCTAAGAGAGCCTAGAGATTGAGATGTTTCAAGGAGGAGAAAAGTAATCAGCTGAAATGCTACTGGTAATTCAAGTGACGTGCGAAATGAGCATGGAATTTAGCATTGTGGGGATTATTAATGACCTTAAGGAGAGTGAAATTGGTGTAGCAATGAAGAGGGGAAGACAGTAAATAGATAGGATTCAAGAGAGAACAGAGAGAGAGGAATTAGAGACATTGATATACACAATTCTTTCCACAAGTCTTGCAATTAAAAAAAAGAAATGACATATGTTTGGAGGGCAGAATATACTCAAGAGTGATTTCTTGAGGTTTTTGGGTTTTGGTTGATTCGCATGTTTGTTTTTTAGATGGGTTGGAGAAATGCCATCATTTGTATTTTTACCCACGTTTTCATCCTTGCCGTGTCTGCCCAGTATAACACATCCCTGTTCATTGTTCTGTGATTATAGTTTCTCTAGCCCGGATTTTCTCATACCCTATTATGTTTGTAATTTCATTTTCTTAAATTTTTTATGACCATTTAAAATTTGTTAAATAATGTTCACTAATTATTTCATTTATTAAAATAATTCCCTAATTTTTTGGAAGATCAGGCCTAAATAATATTTAATAAGACTTTGAGAAGCATTTAATAAGACCAATAAACAAGCAAGTATTGGTTAAAGAAAATTTCAGATATTTTGGTAATGAAAGAAGCAAGTTATTGCTCAACCAGTTTTTTAATAAGTGTGGGTGGCATTATACAAATTGCCAATTAAAATCTTTATTTGAATTCATAATATTTGAAACATCTTACAAGTTGGATATTAGAGAGATTAGAGAAACATTAGAAATAATTATAAAATGAAAAATTACAAGGCAATTATAAATAAGAAATGACTTCACGACTGAGATAACAGCTGGAAATTTTTGTTACCTCCTTTAAATGAAAAAAGTATTTAATCTATTTATATTTATTTTATGAAACTAGCTAAGATAAAGGATGGAGAAAAGATATGGATATTCAGCCACAAACTGGAGTTAATGGAAACTGTGTGAAACTATTAAGAGTTTAATAAGTATTTGGTTTATTTTAAAAAGAAAAATGAATAAAAGAAGCATAGTAAAAAATACCATCTATCCATCAGGATTTTCAAAGCCACAAATTCTTTTAAAAATATTAACAGACCCAGAATTAAGGTTCATGTCCTTGGTTTATCCTAACTAGATCAAAAATAATGGAGGCAAAATAAAAATATGTGACATTTATTGAAAACACAAAAGGTTTTATAGGCATTACTATAGATCAGAAAGCTTTTCTAATTAATTTAATTATAAATTAATTATATAATTAATTTAAGAAATTTTTAAGATTATCTGTTCCTCTTGGAAAGATCACATCAAAAAAGGCAAAACTAATTGAATTGTTATTGTAGAATAATTTTGTATTATCATTGGCTTATGGTTAATTTCCAAGTTCATGATTTATCATGAAGTGAAAAAAAAATACAATTGTTTGGAAGACAGAAGACTTCATTATATTTTTGTCTTTATAATTAATTGCTGTGTGACCATATAAAATATGGTTAATTTTCTTGGCCTTGGTTTGCTTTTCTACAATGTGGGAGGATTAAGGATAACTTCTAAATTATAAGTCTAAGAACCCTTGAATTCAGAGATAGAAATTCATAGATTATTGAGATTAAGTCTCCTTACTATGCTTTATAACAGAATTAGAAATAAATTCTGAATTTTGTTCAATTTATATTGATCAATAAATTATATTTCACTCACAAGACAAAAATTTATTTTATGTGTGTGCTTCTAGCTTATAAAATAAAAACAGTCAAATATGAAAGCATTTATTAGCATTCTAACTGAACTATGTAATATGTAGAACAAAATGTTTTCTTAGCCTTGAACTCAGCTAAATGTAGAAATTGATAGTGAAGGATTTGCATTTTCATAAATTTAATGATTGTCATCTCTCTTTTCAATGGTCTCTATATCAAGTCAGAGAAACATGGTTGTGATTTGTTTTAAATCTTACCATTTGAAATAAATCTAAAAATTCAATTAGGTTGTGAGCACATAGGACACAGGACCACAGTGATACTTCTATGGGGTTGTATTAGAACAAAAGGATAGAAACAATAGGGAAAAAATTGTAGCTTATAGTAGGGAAGAAATAAGAATTGTTTCCAAATTATGAAATGGGCTGAAATAATGACATTTGCTTCTAAACACTTCAAATGTTTAAGCAATTCACTGTACCAGGGCTATTATACCAAAAATTTTCTGCCTTGGGTAGAAGGTCAGACAAGGTGACCTATAAAGTTTCTTCTAACAGTAAAATAGCACAACTCACTTTTTACTAACCTCTAAGAGTATGTAATATTTTTAGAAAGGCATGCAATAAACTCTTGTTGAATGTCAATATATCCGCATCCATTTATTAAAAATCTGCTACAACTACAAATATTGAAAGAAACAGTGTGTAATCTCTATGATTCTAGAATAAATTTAACTTTTAAAATCATGCCAACTATTTTTAATCTAACTTTTTTGGAAGCAGCTCAGCTTTAATGGCATCATCATGTGATATGGCTTGACATTGGACTTTAAACAACCATGAATTGCTACCATGAGAGGGTATTCAATCTTTTTAATAAGAGCTATTTCTTTGTTTAACAAAAAAGAAGACTTCTGAATTTTATCTATAAACCTCCATTTAAGAATGTATTACTCATAAAGTTGCCTCATTGATGATTAGATATAATCCTGCAAGAATATGTATTTTGATGGGAACAGGAAGGTTTATTCAGGGTGTTATCCATGTCATCTATTTATTTCTTCTCTGATCCATATGGATGAAGTTGTACCTCACACTTTAAGCTGTCAGTCTTTCCATTTTCTGCTGTGATGTGCATTGAAGACCTCCAGATTACATCTGTAATAGAATGCAGCCATCATAAATATTTATAGGTATATTTAGATGGACTCAATGATGAGTTACGTTTTAATCAGTGTCAGACTTAGATGAACTATATAAATAAAAGAACCATGCATTAAGATGATGAAATAAAATTGTGTAAAAGCATTATTCACTAGACTTCACGTGGAGCTAAGCAGGGGACTTAAAATCAAGGACTGTTTTGAATGACATTTATTTTAAATCGTGCCTTAAATCAAGGCTTAGATGTGGGTACTACCACAGAGGCATCTTTCAAAAAGATGTGAAGTGCTAAAAATATTACAAATTGAAAAATTATTTTTATTTCACTTATGATTCTTTCATTACAGATATATTTGCTAAGGTAACTATTGCATATCATCCTGTGCTATGTCAACATAATGATAAGGTAAACCAGACAGTGTTGTCTAAATCCATTAAAATGGAGCACCCTAAGGGAGTTATAAACAATTATATTCTACTATATGTTGTTGGCATGCTTCAGGAGACATGACTTAATCGCTAGGCTACCTGAATTCATGTACAAATGAGTCAAATAATTAAAGGAGGCTTAATCATGCTATTTAAGTGTCATGGAAAAAGATTTATTGATCAGGAAAAATTACTTAGTAAAATGTTATTTGAATGGTACTGTTTTCCCACAAAATGTCCTTTGGTTTCTTTTTCAGAATGACACCATTCAAAACTATGTAATACATAAAAAGGATTATTAGAAATGTGTTATTTCTTAGGCAAGTATATTTATTTATATTATGTGGATACATACTTTAAATCTCTAAATACAAATTGATTAATAGTATAATTATTAGAATTGATCTTTAGTTTGTTAGTGTTGTAATAGACTTTTTGGGTTATTTCCTTGCTCAGAATGATATATTTATTTTTGTATGATTCCATTTATTTATTTTATTTTTTATCATTAAGGGTACATAACAGTTGTATAGCCTTATAGGGCACATGCAATGTTTTAATACAGGCATACAATGTGAATTAATCAAATCAGGGTAATTGGAGTACCCACAAACTCAGATATTTATCATTTCTTTGTGTTAGGAACATTCCAATTTCACTCTTTTAGTTATTTTAAAGTATACCCTAACTTATTGTTGATTACAATCACTTTGCTGTGCTATCAAATATTGTTCATTCTATCTAATTAATTATCTAGCTATATTTTTGTACCCATTAACCATCCCCACTTTATTCCCCCTTCGCCGCTACACTTCCCAGCCTCTGATAACCATATTCTACTCTCTATCTCCATGAAATCAATTGTTTTTAATATTTAGCTCCCACATATGAGTGAGAACATGTGAGATTTGTCTTTCTGTGCTTGGCTTACTTCACTTAGCGTAATGTTCTCCAGTTCCATCCATGTTGTTGCAAATGGTAGGATTTCATTCTTTTTTGTGGCTATATAATATTTCATTGTGTATATATGCCACAATTTCTTTATCCATTCATCCATCTATGGGCACTTAGGTTGATTCCAAATCTTGGCTATTGTAAATAGTGTGGCCATACACATGGGAGTGCGGATATCTTTTCTTTACACTAAATTCCCCTCCTTTGGATATATACCCCGCAGGGGGATTGCTGGGTTCATATGGTAGTTCTGTTTTCAGTTTTTTGAGGAACCGCCATACTGTTCTCCATAGTAGTTGCACTAATTTACAATCCTACCTTTTCTCCACAGCCTGGCCAGCATTAATTATTGCCTGTCTTTTTGATAAAAGCCATTTTTATGGGGGTGAGATGATATTTTGTAGTTTTGATTTGCATTTCTCCGATGACTAATGATGTTGAGCATTTTTTTCATATCCCTCTTGGTCATTTGTATGTCTTCTTTTGAGAAATCTCTATTCAGATCTTTTGCCCATTTTTAATTGGATTATTTGACTTCTTCCTATTGAGTTGTTGGAGCTCCTTATATATTCTAGTTATTACTCCTTGTCAGATAGGTAGTTTGCAAATATTTTCTCTCATTCTGTGGGTTGACTCCTCTCTTTGTTGATTGTTCCTTTGCTGTGCAGAAGCTTTTTAGTTTGACGTGATACCATTTGTCTAATTTTGCTTTGATTGTCTGTGCTTTGGGGGTTTTACTCAAGAAATCATTGCCCAGAACCAGACCAATGTCTTGAAGCATTTCCCCAATGTTTTATTTTAGTAGTTTCATAGTTTCAGGTCTTACATTTAAGTCTTTAATTCATTTTGACTTGATTTTTGCATATGGCAAGAGATAAGGGTCTAGTTTCATTCTTTTGTATGTGGATATCCAGTTTTCCCAGCACCATTTATTAAAGAGTCTGTCCTTACCCCACTGTATGTTCTTGGCACCTTTGTTGAAGATAAGTTCACTGTAGATGTGTGGATGTATTTCTGGGTTCCTTATTCTGTTCCATTGGTCTACATGTCTGCTTTTTATGCAGTACCATTTTGTTTTGGTTACTACAGTTCTGTAGTATAATTTGAAGTCAGGTAATGTGATTCCTCGAGTTTTGTTCTTTTTGCTCAGGATGGCTTTGGCTATTCTTGGTGTTTTGTGGTTCTGTATAAATTTTAGGATTTTTTTTTATTTCTGTGAAGAATGTCATTGGTACTTTGATGGGGATTGCATTGAATCTGTAGGTTGTTTTGGATAGAATGGACCTTTTAAAAATATTATTTCTTCCAATCCATGACTATGGAATATCTTTCCATTTTTTTGTGTTCTCTTCAATTTTTTTCATTAATGTTTTGTAGTTTTCATTGTAGAGATCTTTCACTTCTTTGGTTAAGTTTATTCCTAGGTATCTTATTTTATTTGTAGCTATTATAAATGGGATTACTTTCTTGATTTTTTTTTCAGATTGCTTACTGTTGCATTTAGAAATACTACTTATTTTTGTATATTGATTTTGTATCCTCCAACTTTACTGAACTGTTTATCAGTTCTAATAGTTTTTGTGTAGAGTCTTTATGTTTTGCTATATGTAAGATCATATCATCTGAAAACAAGGATAATTTGACTTCTTCTTTTCCAATTTGGATGCCCTTTATTTCTTTCTCTTGTCTAATTGCTCTAGCAAGAACTTCCAGTATTATGTTGAATAACAGTGGTGAAAGTGGGCATTCTGGTCTTGTTCCAGATCTTAGAGAAAAGACTTTCAGTTTTTCCCCATCCAGTATGATCCTAGCTGTTGGTCTGTCATATATGGCTTTTATCTTGTTGAGGTAAGTTCCTTTTATACCTAGTTTTTTGATAATTTTTATCATGAAGTGATGTTGAATATTATCAAATGCTTTTTCAGCATCAATTGAAATGATAATATGGTTTTTGTGCTTCATTTTTCTGGTATGATGTATCACATGGATTGATTTGCATATGTTGAACCATCCTTGCACCCCTGGGCTGACTCCCACTTGATTATGATGAATAATCTTTTTAATGTGTTGTTGAATTCGGTTTGCCAGTATTTTGTTAAGGATTTTTGCATCTATGTTCATCTGAGATATTGGCATGTAGTTTTCTTTTTTTTGGTGTGTTTGGTTTTGGTACCAGGGTGATACAAGCCTGGTAGAAAGAGTTTGAGAGTATTCTCTTCTCAATTTTTTGGAATAGTTGAAGTAGGATTGGTATTAATTATTCTTTGAATGCTTGGTAGAACTGAGCAGTGAAGCCATCACGTCTCATCACTTGTTACTGGTTAGAATGACACATTTTTGAGGGGACTTTCTCTCCAAACACATAAATGGAGACGAGATAGCTAGCAGACATGAACTCTGTGATACTGTAACTCTGACCCTCCCTGAATATACAAGGAGTGAACATCTGCCCTGGGGCCACTCAGATATCTTTTCTTAAAATGTATACTATGAACTCAAAAGCTGAAGGTGATCTCTGTCATTACTTATATTAGAATAAGATGGGTATTTATATTCCACTGTTACAGCTGAAATGTGAGACACCCAGTCCACAGGGAGAGCAAATATGGAGAATGAAATAAGTAAATGAGGAGGACAGGAAACAGACCTAGACGCACAGATATGGCCATGAGGGCTTTTTGTTTCCTGATGGCAGTCCCTTCCTGTGGTCAGATATAGATTGGTCTCTGGGCTCCATAAGGCATGTTTGCATTATTGTAGAAATACAACATATTTCTATTTATTTTCATGAGCTAGAGTTGGTTTCTTTTACTTGCAATGAAAAACCTTGATAGGTACAATATGATTTCACTAACTTCTCCAAAATATAAAAGCCCTTCTGAACATAGGTTGGCATTGTTTTTTTTTTCCTAAGACTATAGTCATGTGCCACATAACAACATTTTGGTCAATGACGGACTGCATATAAGACAGCGGTTCCATAGGATTATAATATAATACAATATTTTACTGTCACTTTCTGTTTAGATACACAAATGCTTACCATTGTGTTACAGTTGCCTACAGTGTTCAGCATAGGAACATGCTGTACAGATTGGTAGCCTAGGAGCAATAGGCTATACCATATAGCCAAGGTGTGTTGTAAGCTACACTATCTAGTTTTGTGTAGATACACTCTGTGATGTTTGCACAATGATAAAATTGCCTAATGACGCATTTCTTAGAATGTATTCCCACCATTAAGCAACACATGACTGTATTATCAGGTCTATTTCATTCTATAGCATTTGATTATGTGATGCACTAAAATAAAAGTTTTAAAGGTGCAGTAAATTTTAAGCCATGAATGTCTTGGACTTTCAGTCTAACAAATACTTTGCAAAGGATAAAATGGTATAGTTCAGATCTTTGTTTGAGACAAACTGTAATTAATACACAGCCTAATTCTGGAAAAGCGTCTTGCCTAAATATTGATGGCCTTTTCCTTCTATTCCTACAATCCCCAATTTACTTAGTATTTCATTTACTTCAGGGGTTATGTGCTGCCTATCCCTAACTGCTGTGGAGCAGGGACAAATTCCAAATGCTTTGGCATTATTAAAAGTCCTTTATGATCCGGCTTCATCTTTTATGACTTTTCCTTTTTGACTCTGCCCTCCAGCCTTATTGGATTTTTCTTGGATTCTTAAACACAGTATGATTCACTGGCCTTTGAGCCTTTGCACACACAGTATTGATGTGGAGCTACCTAGTCAACTCCTAATTCTCCTTCAGGCCTCAGTTCAAACATCAATTCCTTTGGGAAGCTTTCTATCATTTCCAAGGTACTGGGATATGTTCTCCCATAGTACACAGGACTGTGTGTCACAATGCCTACCTTACTTTGTTGTTATTATTTGTTCAATGACATCTTGCCAGGTAGCCCGTGAATACTGTGTGAACAGAAACCATAGCTGTCTTTTCCCCCATTTAGCATGGGGCCTTACTAAAAGTAAGTGCACAAAAACAACAAAAAGTATACATTAATAGACACACACACATACAAGCACACACATGCAGAGAAAAACCCATCTTTATTGGTATCCCAAGAACACGCTAAATGACCAGCATTCATTCACAAATTTCTCAGTGCCAGGACTGAGGATACAAGATTAATATGACCTGTCCTTTGAACCCCATGATGGTTGCAGCTCTTCCCTAAGTGCAAGGCTTGCTGCTAGTGTGAATGGAGGAATGTTGACTCCTCAAGGCCACACACATTTGGAAATGACTCCACGGCAGACATGGTTAAATAATTACACATGCCATTCCTCCTTTATTCCTTACTATAAGAATCCCACTTTGTTCAAGTGGAAAAATGCCCATCTTCAGAGATGAATCATGATTTTTCTAATGTAGCTATATCAATCCTTTTTCCTTTCTCCAGTGATTAGCATGGAAGTAGACATGTCAACAAGTTCTAGCCAATGAAATTTAAATGGAATTTGGCTTTACAGGTTCTAAGAAATATTTTTCTCTCTGATGTAAAGCAAAAGCAGCACCAGGAGAAGATACTTTCAGTTCTTTCCCCCTTTTCCTGGTTTGGATGCAGTTATGAGGGAGTATGATACCTAAAGTTGAGGGAGACATTTTGTAATCATGTGATAAATAATTTAAGGATAAAAAGGACCATATGGAAGAATGAAGAGAGAGTAGGTCTTTTTTACTTCACAAAATGCTGAACTAACCCTGAGATAGAATTTGTCTAGATTCTTGTTAAATATCAAGTGTCTTGTGGTTGAAGCTGTTCTTTACAAACAAAAACATCATAAGTAATGTAATTGTCCTTGATCCAATCAAAATGCATCTGACAAATGGCCGTCTAATTTAAAATTTCAACTTTTTATACATCCCAAAATAATATCTCAGAAAAGATACTACAACAATGCCTATGTGTCTAATAGGGATAACTTCCAATGCTCTTTCATTGGCATTGTAGCCGTGATTCTTGATTTCCAATTTGGTGTGGATCAGACAGTGGCAGGGTGATTGTCAAGGGAGACAAGAAATGAAAGCACATGAATAAAGGGAGAGGTAAGAGGAGAGAGAGAACAAACAAGAAGAAAGAATAGTAGGACAAGGCCAAACCCTGGGTAGGAGTAAGAAGGAGTTAGTACAGAAAGTAAATGTCTGAGGTGTTGGAGAACATGGAAAGATAGAATGGAATGAAAAGAACAGAACACTAAATGGGAACAAATAGAGTCTTGCGCATTTAAGGGATAGTGGCTGTTTATAAAAGGTCAAGTTTGAATAGGTGATAACCCACCTTTTGACATCTTAAAATTATCAACATATAAAGAAAACAATAATTATTTAAACTATTTACTGAATCAGGCTTGTCATTTATTAATAATTTGGGGAGAATTAAAAATGAACCAGATGGAAATGCTAGAAGGGACATCAGCAAGATGGAGAAATAGGAAGCCCCAGAACCTCCTTCTTCTCATGGAGACAGAAACTCTAACATAAAACATGAAAAATTTCCCTTTGTGAGATATAAAGATATGAGTTAAGAAGTTTCTGTATCCCAGGTGAGTTCAAAACCAGTGCATTGAAGCCAGTAGGAAATTTGTGGCACTCACTACAGTCACTCCTCCTGGCATAGCACAGTGCAATCTGGAGTAAACTCACAGTTCCTGGCTTCTTCCTGAGGAAAGAAAGAGGAAACTGTACCATATGTTTAATGCTCTGACTTTTGGGGGGAACTGCTCAAGTGATTGGCTTTGGACTTGCCTGAATCTAAGTGCTGACAGGAAAAGGCACTAGGTTGGGAGCTGTGGAAAACAAAGGCAACAGTTTAGACTCGCATGCATTCATTTGCCATAGCTCCTCCCCTCAGATCAGCATAGAATAAGCAGAAGAAAACCCTCAACCTCCAGATTCTCCCTAAGGAGAAAAAAATTGGATCTGACATCCAGTATTCTGGCTTTTGGGGGTGTACTTGAGGGATGGTTTTTTGTTTTGCCTGTCAGAGAGTGCTGATGGACTCCAACATAGTCTTGACGCCTGGGGGCCACTGAGGACAAAAGAGAGCTGGTTAGCTTTTAGCAGCTCCAGAAGATCTGTAGTACCACAAACAGACACCAGAGAGAGCAAGAGATTACAAGCTCCTGGAAAAAGAAAACAGCTTTTAGACACGCTGGTCTTAAGAAGATGAATGCAGTCCCACCAGCAGTGTATGAGTGTTCCTATCTGTCCACATCCCCGCCAACATTTGTTGTTTGGGGATTTTTTGATATGAGCCAATCTCACTGGAGTTAAGTGATACCTCATTGTGGTTTTGATTTGCATTTCCCTGATGATTAGAGAAGTTGAGCAGTTTTTTATATGTTTGCTGGCCATTTTTCTGTCTTCTTTGGAAAAGTTTCTGTTCATGTCCTTTGCCCTGGGCAATAATATTCATCAGGAGGTGGGCAGGTGGGAGAGGGGTGGAGGGGATGGGAAAAACTCTCACTGAATATATGCGGGGAGCACAGTTTGGGGGATGACCACGATTGTAGCTCTGACACGGGCAGTGCATGGGCAATATATATAGCCAAAGTGTTGTACCCCCATAATATTCTGAAATAAAAAAAAAAAGAAGATGAATGCACAGAAAAATATTGAGAAGTCCTCAGAGTTTCTAGCTGAGTTGATTGGTGAAGGCCTTTCCCTATATGAAGCCAATACCAAAAGACTAAGAGAGATGGCTGGGTTTTTTGTTTGTTTATTTGTTTGTTTGTTTGTTTTTAATGTAAGGATCCCAACACAAAATTACAAGGCACATGAAGCAACAGAGAGACATGGTCCAATCAAAGGAACAAACTAAATCTCCAGAAATTGACCATTAAAGAACAATTTTAAACCATTAAACCATTAAAGAAATGAATGTATATGAATTACTTGGCAAAAAATTCAAAATGGCCATCATAAAGGTGGTCAATGAGCTCAGGAAACCAATGAATGAACAAAATGAAACTGTCAACAAAGAGATAAATATATAAAAAAAATCAAACGGAAAGTTTGGAGCTGAAGAATGCAATAACTGATTTGAAAATTTTATTAGAGATGTTTAATACTAGATTTGAACAGGCAGGAGAAAGAATCAGGAAACTCAAAGATAGGTTATTTGAAATTATGCCGACAGTGGAACAAAAAGAAAAAAAAGAATGAAAAACCCTAAGGAACTTATAAAGATTTAAAGACTGAAGAATAGTGAAGAAACCCTAAGGATCCATAAAGCAGATTAATATAAGCATTATGGGAGTTTTAGAAGACAGAGAGAAAGAGGCAGAAAGCATAGCTGATAAAATAATGGCCCAAAATTTCCCAAATCTGGGAGAGGAAATGGATATCCAGATTCAAGAGCAGAATGACATGAAACTAAGATGAACCCAGAAAAATCCACCCTGAGACACATTATAATTAATTAACAAAAGTCATGGACAAAGAGAGAATTTTGAAAATAGCAAGAAAATAGTGACTCATCACATATAAAGTGCTGCAATCAGACTGTCAGAAGATTTCTCAGCAGAAACCTTGCAGGCCAGAAAAGAGTAGGATTATATATTCAAAACGCTGAAAGAAAAAAATCTCTGTCAACCAAGAATACTATATCAGGTAAAATGTCCTTCAAAATGAAGGAGAATAAAGGCTTTCCTAGAAAAACAAAAGCTGAGGGAAATGTAGTCATTGAAGTTGAAATAAAAAGGACACTGGATAGCAACACAAAACACATATAAAATATAAACCTTGCTGGTAAAAGTATATATCAAAAATGCAGAATACTGTGACATTGTAATGGTGGTGGATAAATCACTCTTTATTCTGGTATAGAAGTTAAAAAACAAAAATATAAAAGTAATTGTAACTATAAAAATATTAATGGATACACAAGAGTACAAAATGTGATGTCAATAATATACAGTATGTGGAGGGGAGAAGTAATAGTGTAGAGATTATTTATGAGATTGAAGATAAGTTGTTATCAGCTTAAAATATATTGTTATAACTTTAAGATGTTTTATGCAAGCCCCATGGCAACCACAAGGAAAATAACCATAGATAATACACAAAAGAAAATGAGAAAGAAGTCAAAGCCTGCCTGTCTTGGTCCATTTTCTGTTGCTATTACTGAATACCTTAAATCTAGGCAATTTATTAAGAAAAAAAGAAAAAAATGCATTTCTTACAGTTCTGGAGGCTGGGAGTCCAATGTTGAGGGGTTACATTTGGTGAGGGCCTTCTTACTGCATCATAACATGGCAGAGAGCATCACATGGTGAAAGAATAAGAGCAAGAGCCAGGATGGCTTGTTATAAGGACACTCTCCCATGATAACTAACTCACACCCATTAACCCATTAACTCATTAACTCATTAACCCATGAATCCATGCATTTATGAATGGATTAATCCATTTATGAGAGAAGAGCCCTAATGACTCAATCCCCTATTAAAGGCTCTACCTCTTCACACCGTTACACTAGTATTAAGTATTGACATGAGTTTCAGAGGGGACAAACATTTAAACCATAGCATTTTGCCTCTGGACCCCCAAAACTTATGTCATTTTCATATACACATATATTCACTACGTCCTCATAGCCCTTAAGTCTTAATATGTTCCAGCACCAACTTGAAAGTTTGAAGTCCATAGTCTCATCTGAAACTCAGGTCACAATTCATCCTGAGGCAAGTTCCCTTTCAGCTTATAAGCCTATGAAATACAAACAAGTTTTATCTAATTAAAAAATATACTGGTGAAATAGGCATAAGACAGGCATTCCCATTCCAAAGAGAGAAATGGCCAGAAGAAAGGGGTAACAGGACCCAAGCCAGTCTAAAACAGTTGAAGGCAGACAGTAAATTGTAAAGCTAGAGAATAATCTCTTTTTGACTCCATTTTTGGCATTCTGTGCACACTGGAATGGGAGGTGGACCCGCAAGGCATTGAGCAACTCTGCTCCTATGGATTTGCTGAGTTCAACCTACACTCCAGCTCTTTCAGTTTGAAATTTCCCACCAATACCTGCAGCTTTTCCAGACAGACATTGCACACTGCTGGTATCTCTAACAGTTCTGGGGTTTCAAGAGCAGCACTGGCTATGACCTCGTATTTTTGCTCAACATTGCTCTAGTGGGGCTGTCAGCCATGGCTGAATTCCTGTGACAAGTCTCTCACTAGGGCCCCAGAATTTTTGATGCATTCTCTGAAATCTAGGTGGAGGCAACCATGACCTCACAGCTCTTGCATTCTGCATGCCTGAAGAATTACCACCACATGGATATCACCAAGGCTTACTGCTTATGCTTTCTGGAGCAGTGGTATGACCCACACTGGGGACCACTTGAGCTATACATAGCTAGAGCTTCTGAGGAATGCTGTGCTGAGATGCAAGGAGCAGAATCCCAAGGTGGCCCTGGAAAACAAGCCTATGGAGAGTGCCCTGGGCTCATTTTCTGAAACCATTCTGCTCTCCTAGGCCTCTGGGTCCATGATGGAAGAGGCAGATTCAAAGATGTGCGAAATGCCTTCAGGGCCTTTTCCCCATTGTTTTGAGGAATAGCCCCTAGCTCCATTGTATCAGTGGGAGATTTTAATACCTAATTTTTCAATAATTGATAGAATATACAGATAGATGATCAACAAAAAAACAAAGGTTTGCGCAACCCTATAGACCAAATGGACCTAACAGATATGTACAGAACATTTCATCTAACAGCAAAGGTGTATGCATTCTTCTCAGGTACACACAAAATATTCTCCAGAAAACATTATATACTAGATCACACAATACGTCTTAACAAATTTAAGAAAACTGAAATCATATGAAGTATCTTTTCTGACCAAAAGGAGATGAAACCAGAAATCAATTACAAAAGGAAACTGAAAAATTCACAAATATGTGGAAATTAAACAACACACTCTTGAACAGCCAGTGGATCAAAAAAGAAATCAATAGGGAAATTAGAAAAACCTTAAGACAAATGAAAATGAATAGACAACATAAAAAAATCTATGGAATGCAGCAAAAATAGTAGTAAGAGGAAACTTTATAGTAGTAAATGCCTACATTATAAAAAAGGAAATATTTCAAATAAGCAACCTAGCTTTACACCTCATAGAACCAAAGGAAGGAGAATATACTAAGCCCAAAGTCAGCAAAAGAAAGGAAATAATAAAGATTAGAGAAGAAATAAATGAAACAGAAGACAGAAAATTAATAGAAAAAGCAATGAACCTAGGAGTTGGTTTTTTGAAAAGATCAATAAAATTTACAAACCTTTAGCAAGAATATCTAATAAAGGAAAAGAGAAAGACCCAGATAAAGTCATAAATAAAAGGGGAGATATTACAATCAATGATGCAGAAATAATGAAGATTATGAGACTACACCAACAAATTGGACAACCTAGAAGAAATGGATAAATTTTTAGAAACATATAACCTACCAAGACAGAATCATGAAAAAATAGAAATCCTGAACAGACTTATAAATAGTAAGGATATTGAATCAGTAATCAAAAACTTCCTAACAAAGAAAAAGCCAGGACCAGACTACTTTACTGGAGAATCCTTCCAAACATATAAGAAAAATTAATGCTAATTCTTCTCAAACTCTTCCAAAAAATTGAAGAGGAAGAGGCATTTCCAAACTCATTTTATGAGGCCAGTATTACCCTAATACCAAAACCAGTCAAAAACACAACAACAAAAGAAAACTATAGGCCACTATCTGCAATGAATATAAATGCAAAAATCCTCTACAAAACACTTGCAAAGTGAATTGAAGAGTGCATTAAAATGATCATAACCATGACCAGGTTGGATTTATCCCTGGAATGCAAGGATGGTTAAAATATAAAAATCAATCAATGTAATACACTATATTAACATAACAAAGATTAAAAGTCATAATATGATCTCTATAAATGCAGAAGAAGTGTTTAACAAAATTTAACACCCTTTCATGATAAAAAAAAACACTCGAGAAACTAGGAATAGAAGGCATGTACAGCAACACAAGAAAGGCCATACATATAAAAAGCCCATAGCTAACATCACACTCAATAGTAAAAGACTGAAAATTTTTCCTTTAAGATCAGGAACAAGGCAAGGATGCCCATTCTTGCCATTTGTTTTCAACATGGTACTAGGAGCTCTTGCTAGAGCACTTAGGCAGGAAAAAGAAATGAAGGTACAGAAATCAGAATGAAGAAGTAAAATTATCTCTGTTCCCAAGTGGTAGGATCTTACCTGTAGAAAATTCTAAAAAAATAATGCATCAAAACTGTTAGAACTAACAAATTCATCAAAGTTGTAGAATAAAAAATCAACATGCAAAAATAAGTTGTATTCTATTCAATAACAAACTATATAAAAGTAAATTAATAAAACAATCCTATTTACAACACCATCAAAAACAATAAAATGGCTAGTAATAAACTTAACCAAGGAAGCAAAAGACTTGTACACTGAAAACTACAAAATATTGCTGAAAGAAATTTTTAAAAGATACAAATAAATGGAAAGACATCCTGTTTTTATGGATTGGAACACTTAAATATTGTTAAAATGCCCATACTACCCAAAGTGATCTATAGATTCTATGCAATCCCTATCAAAATCCTGATGTCTTTTTTTTTTTGCAGAAATAGATAAAAAAAAATCCTAAAATTCATATGGAACCATAAGTACCCTAGATACCAACAAAATGTTGAGAAAGAACAACAAAGCAGGAGGACTCATTCTTCCTGACTTCAAAACATTTCCCAAACCTATAGTAATTAAAACAGCACTGGCATAGAGTCAGATATATAGACCAATGGACCAGAACAGAGACCCCAAAAATATAATACACCCACACATATATGGCCAAATAAATTTCCACAAAGTGCGAAGACTACACCATGGGGAAAGGATAGTCTCTTCAATAATGGTTTTGGGAAAACTGGATAGCCATATGCAAAAGAATGAAATTAAAACCTTATCCTATGCCATATGCAAAAATCATCTCAAAATGGATTTAAAAACATATGATCTGAAACTATAAATCTCCTAGAGGAAAACATAGGAGAAAAGCTTCATACCACTGGTTTTAGCAATGATTTATTGGATATGACACCAAAAGCACAGGTAATAAAAGTAAAAAATAGATGAGTGGAACTACATCAAATCAGAAATCTTCTGCACAGGAATGGAAACCATTGACGGAGTGAAAAAGCAGCCTATTGGATGGGAGAAAATATTTGCAAACCATGTATTTGATAAGGGGTTAATATTCAAAATATATAATAAAACCTACAACTCAGCAAAAAAAAAAACAAAAAAACCCTAATAACCCAATTAAAAAATGAGCAATGGACTTGATAGACATCTGTCAAAAGAAGTCTACAAATGGCCGGGAGGTATGTGAAAAAGTGCTCAACATCACTAATCATCAGGGAAATGCAAATTTAAACTACATGAGGTATCACCTTACACCTGGTAGGATGGCCATTATACAAAAAGGAAGAAAAAAAAGTGTTGGTGAGTATGTAGAGAAATTAGAACTCTTGTGCAGCCACTATGGAAAAATAGTGTGGAGGTTCCTCAAAAAGTTAAAGCTACCCTATGATCTACCAATCCCACTTCTGGGTATTTTTCTGAAAGATTTAAAAATATGATCTTGAAGAGATATTTGCACTCCTATGTTCATTACAGCATTATTCACAATAGCAAAGAGGTAGAAACAAGTAATATTTCCATGAACATGTGAATGGACAATGAAAATATGGTGTGTGTATATATATACACACGCACATACACACACACACAATGGGATATTATTCAGCCTTAAAAAAGAAGAAAATTTTATCATATGCTACAACATAGATGAATGTCAAGGACCGTATGCTAAGTGTAATAAGCCAGTCACAAAAGGACAAATACCATATGAGTACACTTATACGAAGTTTATAAAGTAGTCAAACTCATAGAAGCAAAAAGTAGGTTGGTGGTTGCCAGAGGCTGGGGTCAGGGGTAAATGGGAAGTTGCTGTTCAGTGGGTATAGGTTTTCAGTCATGCAAGATGAAAGAGTTCTAGAGATTGGCTGTACAACAATGTGTATATAGTTAACAAAACTGTCCTGTACATTTAAAAATTGTTAACAGGGCAGATTTTATGTTATGTGTTTTGTAAAAAGAACCAGTTTCTAAATAATTTGCTAAAGAGTTGTTGTAGTAACATAAGTTCAAATAAAATAAAAACAAGATATAGTACATTCTATTTAATTTGTTAATATATTCCTATTGTCATTTTAGGGAATTTTTACTGAATCAGAGTATATAAACTAATTTTTTGTTCTGATGACCCATTTCTTCTAGTTGATTTTCCATTTTTATGTATCTAGACTACAATCTTCCAAAATTATTGACACCGTATGTCACATTTTGCTAGCTTCTTCATTAGTAACTAGGATTCTGTCAGTGATATCTATGTGATGCCAAAAAATTGGATTAGTCAATTCTATGACAACAATTCATCAACAGTTTACCTACTTTGGTAAATAGACCCTTATTCACCTTTTGCAAATTGATTTGATTATCCTTTATGCCTTCTCTTTAAATTGCCACTGTCCTGTAACCATACATTAAAAATACAGCATTGCTCATGAAACATCCTGAAGAAATTTTTAACACCATAAAATAGGATACATTTCCTTTTTTTGGTGTTTTTTGATCCTAATTAACTTTTAGAAATAAACTGTACTTCTTGCAAAATCATTTTCAATTGATGGGGAAAAGGAAGGGGTCTTTTAGGACTATGTGTTTGTCATTACTTTTGCTACTTATATTAACTCTTGTTTCTAAATTTAACTTGCATTACCTATTGATATTTTTTAATTACTTGTTAACTTTTATTTTTTCAACCTCTGTATGGTAGGGCAACCCCTCCAGATTTAAGTTAAACCGTAGGTTCAATTAAAAATCTGGCTATGATGAAGAAAGGTGCAGAAAAACTCTCTGGCAATTTACCTGGCATAAAAGGTAATCACATCTCACTATTTCTTTTACCTAATCGACCATTTTGAAATAATTTTATTCATTAGAAATATGGAGGAGATTACTTATATGTAGTTCCATTAATATCAGCAAACTATGAGCCAAATTTCTATCTGCTAAGCACAAGAAATAGTTGACCAAATGTACATCTCAAAGTGGGTGTGTTTTCTGCAACTAACATTTCGAACACAGTTTCTAACTTTTTGTCCCTGTAGGATTTTATCCTTTATTTAGATAATGAGGTATCTTAGAGTTATCTTGTGAATATTCTTTAGTTTTAGTTTAAGTGAAAGTTAAAGTGTTTTGTTTTCTTAAATAAATTTTGTTTTATAAACATTAAAAATTAAAAATAGGATTACCATATAATCCAGAAATCCCACTTCTAGGTATATATCCAAAGGAAATCAGATCACTATGTCAACGAGATGTCTGAATTTCCATGTTCATTGCACCATTATTCAAAATGGCCAAGACACGGAATCAACCTAAGTGTCCATCAATGGATAAATAGATGAAGAAAATACACAGTGGAATACTATTTACCCTTTAAAAAGTAGGAAATCATGAAATTTGCAACAACATGGATGAACCTGGAAGACATTATGTTAAGTGAAATAAGTCAGGCACAGAGGACAAATACTGCATGATCTTGCTTCCATATGGAATCTAAAAGAATTGGACTCATGATAGTAGAGAGTAGAATGATAGTTACCAGGGGCTGGGAGTGGGGGTAAAGTGGAGTTGGGGAAATGTCGGTCAAGGCATACAAAATTTCAGATAGATAGAAGGAATAAGTTCAAGAGATCTGTTGTACAACATGGTCGCTATAGTTAATGTGTTTTATTCTTGAATATTTCTGAGAGAATAGATTTTAAGTGTTCTCACCACAAAAAATGATAAGTATGTGAGTTAATGCATATATTAATTATCTTGATTTATCCACTCTACCATGTATACATATTTCAAAACATCATGTTGCACATGATAAATATGTACAATTTTGTCAATAAATAAATCAATAAATATGAAAATTATAATGTAAATAAATGAAAGAAAAATAGAAACTGAGATGTGAAAAATTATTTATACTGTGTATTATTGGTCTATATTCACATAAGTGTTTCTCCTCAACAATTGCATTATACAAATAGCCAAAGAGAAACATGGCTTTATAAATGGTATGTGTGGTCTTTTATATCCCTAGTTATAATTTTAGCTCCAGTACTTTTTATTATTTTATTTATTTATTCATTTAATTATTTCTATAAACACGTTCTGCTCATTCTTGCCCCCACCTCCTATGAGTTGAATTATTGACTCTATTCCAGAGTAATTGTGTAGTGTTCTGATATCAAATGGTGGGGCAAAGGCATATGAGTTTTTGCAAGCATGGTCTGTGTAGGAGAGTATATAACTCCAGAAATGATTCTTGAAAGATCCTAATATAACATGTTCCAGAGCTGTACAAGGCATAGAGAATAAAAATGTGAACACAACACAGTTACTCCCCCCCATTAATTCGTTCAACAATGTTCAAGTACCTGGTAATGCTAATGCAGTATATTATACATAGACTAATACTTTTTATGTATACATAGACTATACATAGACTAATATTTTCAAGATATGTGAAGAGTTGTAATTAATAAACTGTAAATGTATTTTAAAAATTTACTATAATCAAATTGATATTGTAATTAAGTATTTTCTTAATCAACAGAAATTAAAAGTGTAATTTCTGTTAAGTATAACTGCTCCTAAGTGCCTTTGACATTCTTTGTCTTCATACTTGAAACGTTTGGTAAGCCCACTTCATAAGCTCATCACTGAAAAAACATTTCCAAAATTGTTTCATTTGGTCCCCACCACAGTACTACAGCCTAAGCTATTTTATGCTTCTTCCCTAGTTGGGCATCCCTGTACAATGGGAAGGGCAAAGAAGATGGTATTAAGTTCAGGGACATTGGGTTGCAGAATCTTTGGGAGATTTATAAGAGTAGCATTTATCAAATGTCACCAACACATATACCTTTAGAAGATGTACTAATCTTCATGCCATCACCCTTCTTCTGGTTTCTTCTTTCCTATTCTCCCCCTTTCTCTTTTTCTTTTTGTGGCTTCATGAGCTTCATTAAGCCCACACTACAATATAAGGTTAATTATCGTGGTCTGAAGTGCTTCCTATTTGTTCAGGATGAAGTCTGAAAGAAAAAAAAATCACTTTATGGCATAGGTAAGCATGAGGACACCCCTTCATTGTAATTTTGGTCTATCTCTGAGCCATATGCACTTGTAGAGTAACACCAAATCCCAGATGATTCATTACAGTATTAAAGAGCTCATGAAAACAAAATGTGGAGATTACTGAAGCTTATTTTTTTCACTAAAAAGTAACTTTTCTTATTTTAAATTTAATGGATCTATTTTATAAAAGTGATACAATTTAAATTTTAAAACATAGATCAAGAAAAATAAGAGAAAGTCAGCATAATTTAATAATAGTTATAATCGATATTTACTAAGTATTTCCGTTGTGTGCCATGCATTGTTCTGTTACTTGGATTCCTCGTTTAGCCCTTAAAGTATTCTATGATGTCAGTATTGTTTTTATCCATGTGTTACAGACAGGGCTTAAGAATGTTTAAGTAACTAGCCAAGGTTATACACTAGTGTTAAGTGGTTGATACTCACTTGCTGAAAAATATTTATTGATTGTTTACTGGGAGTTAGGCACACCAACATGTGTTCTTTCAGTTAATTTTTATATTAATCCCATGGGTTGGGGTTTTAGATTATTTAAGTAGGTTGGCTAAAGTCAGAGAACTATTACACATGGGAATATTAATGGAAACCCAGTTCTCTCCAATGCCAGTTTTTTTCCCATTCTTTGAATGTGTATATGTGTGCACACAAAAACCCATCCTAATTTTTTGTAACATGAAAACTATTAATGTTTGTATGGGTGGGGAACCTGTGGCCTTCTGGATCCTTGAATGTGGCCTTTTGACTGAATCCAAATTTTACAGAACAAATCTCTTTATTAAAGTCTGGATTCAGTTGAGGGGCTGCACTTGGGGATCTGGAGGGCCATATGTGGCCTTGAGGCTGCAGGTTCCCCACCCCAGCGCCAGTACATCATGTACAATTAAATATTTGGCTATTGCCTGTCCTTGTATGTTCCTCTAATTGTTTTCTATCCCCATGAAAACTGTATCATTCTGAGCATAGGTACTGTATCATGCACATCTCCAGTTTCCCTATGGTGCGTGGTACTTGAGTGAAAGTAGATGCTCTTGGTTACACATGGTGGGGGGAAAAGGGGACACTAAACATGAAGATTCAATTTTTATTGTGAATGAAGACAGAAGAAAAACAAACGATAAATGGAATTAAATTAAAAATAAAGTTGAGATTTGGAAATGTAGATAAACCTATGTATTGAAGATACTAATATCCTGGGACAGAGAGATCAGAAAAGAGAAATAAAGTTGGGCATTACAATTATGATTTAAGATAAGTAATATCTTGCCAGTTGGAAGACAGATTATTTAAGCACTCAGAGTTTAGGAGATGATTCAGTAGGTTAGTTTGTTTGGGCCTTAGGCATTGTGGTGCAGACAGATAGTGAGGGAGGAGTCAATTAAGACTTGAACAAATGCAGAAGTCATGGTTGAGGTAGTGGGGAGGATTACCAGGACAGTGATAAATAACAGGATCTCAGCAAAAGAAGCATGTGGACTGACAACATAATATGAATAGTGATAGGACCAAGGGGAAATAAGTCAAGCAGAATGGGGGCAGAAAAAAAGATTGAAATTTGTATGCACAAGTTGAATGAAGAAAGTTAAAACCTGGAGAACAAAGAATTTTTACTTGCAACTTGGAAAGAAAGTAAAAGAGTTTAGAGTTCCAGAAGAAAAATGTTGAAATATTAAATTTTAATATGTAATATACAGTTTGATGACCTGAGCCTGTGAATTCAGTTTGTTATGCTGCTTCATAGAATCTTTAGCTTGAAATGTACGTTGGAATGTAAGAATTTTTGCATCTTATAGTCTGTGACTCTTGAAAATCAGGGCTATAATGCTCATTACATACTCCTTCTCATTGGAACTACGATGATTTCTTCAGTAATAATGTTGATAAACATTATGAATGAACCAAAAAAAATTTCCAGTAACATGGCCTAGTGTTTAGTAGCTGTCAAACAAATAGCCTCGACAGCTCATCACATTCCACTTTTCTGTGGAGGTCTCATTCAACTTTCTGTATCACGGGAACAAATTTATTAGATAATTAATAAGTTCACTTATATTCTTAAACCTTTTTCAGTTGAACAATTTTTTATCTTTTTTTCCAAAAATGACTCTTTTGCAACAACCTTATCGGTCTTTCTATTCCATTTTTTCACAAAATTACTGATATCGTAATGAAAATAAACCGGAGATACAGAAATGATTTGCCAAAACTATTCACAAATTTTCAGTACTTCTTTTGGGTGAGTTCAGTAACAAACTTTATATTCCTTTTATTCATCTACCATGTAGGCCTGCTTCACTTTCTTGGTCACTGTGCATGAGGATGAGGCTGATTTTCATGGTGGGATGGTAAGAGGAAGGATTTTTGCAAATCTAAACTATAAAGAGATATCACCTCACACCTGTTAGGATAGCTATGAACAAAAAAACCCCAAAGATAACAAATGTTAGCAAAGATGTGGAGATATTGGAACCCCTATACATTGTTGATAGGAATGTAAAATGGTGCAGCCACTATGGAAAATTTTTATGTTCTTAAAAAATTAAAAATACAATTACTATATGATCTAGCAATTCCACTTCCGGGTATATATCCAAAAGAAAAGAAAACAGGATCTCAAAGAGATATCTGCACTCCCACATTCATTGCAGTATATTCATAAAACAACCTAAATGTCCATCCATGGATGAATGGATAAGGAAAATGTGGAATATTATTCAGCCTTTAAAAAGAAGGAAATTATTTTGCATACAACAACATGGATGAACCTGGAGGACATAAAGCTAAGTGAAATAAGCCAGGCACAGAAGGACAAATATTGCATGATTCTACTTCTATTAGGTGTCCAAAATAGGCAAACCCATAGAAACAGAGACTCGAATGGTGGTTGCCAGGGGCTGGTAGAAGGCAGAAATGGGGAATTGCTCTCTAATGAGTAAAAAGGTTTAATTATGCAAAAATGAATAAGTTCTAGAGATCTGTTGTACAACATTGTGCCTATAGTTAATGGTCCTGTATTGTGCACTTAAAAATTTATCAAGAGGATAGATGTCATGTTAAGTATTCTTATCATAAGAAAAGTAAAATAAAATAAAATGAAATAAAATACAGTAGGCTTTATACGCATGGCTTCACAGGCAAGAACTACTTGGGAACAAAATTGAAGGTATCCAGAGTTACATGAGGGAAGTGGGGTGTGGTATAGGGTCAAAATGACAGTAACTGGAGCTCTCTGGCTGCTAAGGCATCAACCAACAACAACACTCTTGTCCCTTAATTATAGTTTACTGGTGAGATAATCGAGAAAGGAGAGTTCATATCCGCTAACCAGGATATGAATGAACAAAGAACTGTAAATAACTTTTTTTAAATCCCACAAAAAAAATCTCCATTCTGTTTTAAATTCTTTGGTATAGATCTAGATAATAATAAACTACTAAGATTTGACCAATAACTATAAACTTATTAAATGGTTAATCTATGGGTGTTTTACAGTAATATATCTAATAATAACAATAGCAACAAAAAGAAAGAGTTTAAAATGACAGGATTCTTAGAGCTTCATTACTTAAAGTATAGTCCCTGGACCAGCAGCAGTCATCATCTAACCCAGAAACTTTGAGAATTTTTTCAATACTTTGTGTAATATGAATTAAAGAAAACATCAATAGATAAATTGTATTATTTCTCCTGAATTGAACTATTTTGAGATGAGTTGAAGGAACACATCAAAACATTTTTCACTGTCATCTAGTGTAATTACTGGCATATATTAGCTGCTATATAAATCTCCACTTAATTTGAATAGATACATGAATACTGAGAAACAGATTAAAAGTATTTAAACCACAGTACACAGCTTTGTATTTTGCACAAAATGATCATATGTTAAAACATATGTAAGTTATTTTTTAAAACTTAAAATATTACCTTCAATAAATGTGTGTTAAAACAATGAATTAATGAATAAGAAGTCAGGCAACAACTTGCGTGGCTCAGTCATCTAAATGTCATTATCCAAAGAAACAGTTCAAAGATTTTATTTCTAGTTCATTTCTAGCCAACAAGACCAAGGCCTATTCACCTCACCTCTGCATAGAATCCTTTACTGGAGCTGTGAGGCAATAAGAAGGGTGAGGTCATTTCGTCTTTTCCACAGTTAGCCTAGGTAATTGCTACTTCCCTTAAGTCCTATGCCCCTAAGCTCTTGCCACTTCTAGACTACAGTGTTATTCAGAGATATGGTTTGGGCAAGCACTAGGAAATAGACATAGTTTTTCTAAAACACAGGGTTCCATCAATATCCTAATTCTACTAGTCATCTACACACATTTCAGTAACTAAGCAAAGACAAATGAAATTTCTCAATAACACTCACTTATAGTAATAGGTGTATTATTAGATATGATTATTAGATATGATATTAGACTTAGATATTCTATTAAAAGTACTTTTTAACCTTTGACCAGTAAAAACTTCAACGTCCATTTTTGTTATTTTTAAGTTATAATGAAATTAGATGTGTGGAGAGAATGATGCTCTTTTTTAAGAGAAGTAAAAATCAAAATATTCATATAAAATCACACACTACATCATTCTCTCTGTCTTTATGGAGAACAGAATTAAAAGGAATAACCCATTTTATTTAAAAGAACAACTAAAATGTCCAGGTTGTTCATTTCTAATTTTAACTATGGAATTTATTTGTAAAAATAAATATCTACTTTGTGTGTCTTTTCAAATTAGAAGAAAAATATATCGTTTTAATACAGGAGATTTAGTTTTTATAAAGTATTATTTGACTCCAACAAATGAATGAGAAAAAGAAGAAAAAGAAATTAAATCACCCGTTAAAGGAAAAAGATAGCCAAGCCTTGCAACATTGTGAGATGGTGAAATGATGAACTAAAAACTAGTCAATGTGGGCTATTTTGATGAGCTTTCCAATTAATAAATGCTGTATCAACCTAGCTGAGTCTCTATCTTTATAATAAAACATTTTGTTGTTGCACTAAATTTAACTACACCTCAGTACATTTCCTAATGGATGTAACTTAAGCACATCAAATTTAACATGCTCAAAATGAGACTCATAAAATCTCCTCACCTCCACCCAGCTTTTCCTACTGTGATCAATTTCTCTACTTTTGTTAACTGTCCATCATCTTCCGCAGAACAGATGTGTCCTAACCCATTTTCCTAAATGCATTTTTGTATACAAAATGATTTCCTTTTTTTCCCAAAGATCTATTGTGACAGAAACATTTGGCCTCAGCATATAATTAAAAACTTAACAATACTAATAGTTACTTCAAAGAGCATCCTCTCTTTGTCAATATGCAACTATTTCCATTAATTTGCATGTAATTCGCTTTCATACCCATTCACTGGGGTATGAATATTACTTAGTCAAATGGACAATTAATTAATACAATCTTTACATATTAACTTATTAAAATGCATCACACAATTCCTAATTCCTTGGGAGTTCTCACTAAATCCATGGGATGTAAATTTTGAAACAGCTGCAGCTGTTTATGCCATTGCTCTTGCTGTCTAATGGAGCCAGGTGGACATTTTTTTTTTTAAATCTTTCCTTGCATAGAGTTGAAATAAAAAAATCTAACTTTCTTTGACATTTTGTTTAAAAGGATGTCTTCTTACCTTACTCAGTGTGAGCCCTAAAACTAGGAAATGTTTGTTGATCTCTGATTGTAGGTCAAGTTTTAACTATTGAATAAAGAGTAGCTTCTTCAGCAAAAATTTTAAGATATCCAGTGTTAGAAGTCTTGGTTGTTGGAAAACAGAGATCACTTGTGAGGAATTTTATTAAGTTTTACTCCGTTGATAAATATATAATTTTTAGTGGACAGCTATCACGCATTATGTTCCAAGCTTTACAAAAAGTATTTTTATGTTCATATAAAACATTCCTATGAAATAGATACAAGTATCTTAATCTTCTACATTTCAAAACTAAAGCATAGAGAGGCTAAATAACTTGGCCAAAGTTAGCAGGATATTGAAAATGGAGTCTGAATTAAGTTTTTTAATTCCAAAGTGCATGAACTTTACCTCTATCACATCAATTTTTGTTCCAGAATAATATTAACACAAGTGGATTGATGTTTTTAAAACTATGGGTTTTTTTTCCCAGAAAGCAATATTTTTATATGATTCCAGACTCTTAAAAGTGATTTGGAGAAATAAATTCCTTATGATCCAAGAAAAATGAGATACATTTTATAAAGCCAAGTGAGAGACAAAGATGGATTTTTGAAAATTTATAAAGCTGGGTTTTAAAAGGGGCCATTGTACATTATTATCAAACTTCATTTGAATGTCAAAAATTTTGGACAGCCTAAAAATTAGTAATATTTGGGGAAGACGCATATAGTCTTTGCTTCTATTTATTTACTCTTATGGAAACTATATTCAAAGATAGCAAGCCAAACATGATTTAATATTTAGTAACATTAAACATCTACTTATAAGTAGAAAATCCACTATGTTCATTAAATATAAATTACTATAAAACAGAAATCAGTGTGGTTTGTAGCAGAGACTGGACTTTTCATAATTATAATGTACTTACAATGTGACAGAAAGATTTTCCTTCTGTCTCTAGATTAGGTGCAGACGCATTTAATGTGGTCCATCGTATTATCTAAAAGGTCGTTCTGTTGTTTTCAGCGTTCATCTAAGACCCTCTCAGACACTAACTGTTTCAGGGATTTATGTGAGCAAAATGATGTAAGGTGCCAAAGTAGAAGTAGGCTTTACCTATGTTAAATTATTTTCTTCTCTCTAGGATCAAATATGCATGATAAATTCCCTAGTGTTAAAAAATAAAATCTGAGTAATGTAAATTTCACACAGTGTCAGTCACTCAGCAACCGTTTATTGGGCACATACTATATTCAGAATAGAGCCCCTGACTTTAGAAAATAAAAAGTAAAATATTGGTTTTGTAAAATGACACACACAATTTAAGGAAAGATAGACTACATTAGATGGTAAAAATACAAGAAATTACAAAATACTATAGTAACAGTGGGAAGAAATCACTAGATTAATTTGAGAGATACTTTGTTTTAAATTAAGTCCCAATTTAAACCAAGAAATCACCATATTAATCCTGAAAAAGATCACATCCTAAAGTAGCCATCTTATTGCCCCGTAAGGTTTTAAATAAGACTTATGTAAAATAACAAAGTCCTAGAGAGTAATGTTTGACTTCATTTTCAAATAGCCACAAACATATAAAAATGTCTTAAACTTCTTGTACCAGAATATCTAATCTGAGAAAAAAAAACCTGATAGTTAGAAATGTTGGCAAAAATGTAGCCCAACTGGGACACTCACACCTGCTAGTGAGAGTAAAAATCAGTACTGCAACAAGCACTTTGGAAAACTCATTGGTAATTATGTAGTAATGGCGGTCATATGGATACTCTATCAACAAATATATGTGTCAAAATACAAGCCCAAGAATGTTGGTAGCAGTCTTGTTTACAATAGCCCTCAGTTGAATGAACCACAGTGTCCATCAATAGTAGAGTAGATCAATGATAATCTTATCATACACTGGAGTACTGTACAGCAATAAAAATGATGGAACTACAGCTATACATACAACATGGGTGATCTTACAGATAGAATCATACATGAAAGAAGTCAGACATGCAATAACACATACATTTTGATTCCTCTTAGATAAAGTTGAAAACAGGTAAAATCAGTCTATCATATTACAAATCAGTGTTTGGGTTTCCTTTTGGTTGCAGAAAGGATGTTGGTGGGGAGGAAATATGAAAGGAGCTTCTGGGGTACTGGTCATATTCTATTTACTAGTCTGAATAGTACTAACAAGGGTATGTATACTCCATGGCAATTTGTCCAGTGATATATTGATAGTCGGTACATTTTTGTATGTGTGTGATACCTTAATAAAAAGAATCTTAAAGCAACAATAACAACAGCAGTGGCAACAAGAAAGCCCATTAACTATGAGAAATAATTATGCAAATTGACTTTTTTCAAATAAATGCATTGTGAATAACTTCTCCCCCTCTGTGGCGTGTATTTTCATACTCTTTTGATGTATCCTAATTTTGTGGTTGTTTAATTCATCAAACATTTCCTTAATGTTTAACATTTTTGAGGGAGTCTGTTTAAGAAATGCTTATCTACTCCAAGGTCATATCAATGGGAAATTTATTTTTTAAATTTCATACTTAGATCAATAATTAACCTGGAATTGATATTTGTATATAAGGTGATGTAAAAATAAAATTTCATTTTTTTCATATAAATATCAATTTATTCAGCACCATTTATAGAAAAGACACTCTTTGCATAATGCAGTACAAGACATTTTGTCATATACCAAGAGTTCATATATGTGTAGGTGTGGATCTCAAATTTTGATTCCATTCCCTTAATTGACTTTTCTATCCTTGTGCCAATACTAAATTGTTTTGTTTACTGATGCTTTATAATATTTTATAGTTGATAGTGTGAATACCTTAAATTTGTCCTTCAATATCATATTGGCTAATTTTGGCCCATTGTATTTTTATATACATTTTTAAATCAGTTTGTCAACCTTTACAAAAATAAATCTGGGATTTTTGTTAGGAATGCATTGAATCTATATATCATTTTTGGAAAAAATTGATAGCCTTACCATACTTATTTTTCTATTCCATAAATATGGTTTATCCCTCTATTTAGGTTACTTCTTAATATTTATGATATTTTGTAGTATAGAAATTATATGTATCACTCATTAATTTTTTCCTAGATATTGAATATTTTTAATATTATTGTCAATATTATCTTTTTAAATCACATTTTCTACTTGTTTATAGAAACAAAATTGATTTATATATTCTATATTTTGTATATTGATTTTGTATAGTTTATATATTATCTATTGCTTCATATTCAGCATATACGACAAATTCATTTATTAAGATGAATAGTTTATCTAGAGATTCTTCCACACTTATGAAAGCAGTATCCCCTGTGTGGATAACGATAGGTTTTATTTAATCCTTTACAACCTTCCTGATTTAATTTCTCTTTACTGCTTTATTGCACTTGCTCTAGAACAATGCTAAATAGAAATGACCATAGAAGGCATTGTTTACTTATTACTGGTATTTTGGGGAAAGACTTTTTATGAGAATTAGTAAAATACTTGTAAGTATTCTCTTTTGAGAATTTAGCTGTCAATTCCATTATGATGATTCAAAGGTGATGCATATTTTCTTCCTTCAAGATTTTTCCCTTTGTTGCTGATTTTCAGTAGCTTTACGATAATGTAATGGGGTGTGATTTTCTCCTATATTTATCCTACTTGAGATTTGTAACACTTCTTACATCTGTGGATAGATACCTTTAATTAGTTTTGGAAAATTCTTGGGTCACATCTCTTCCTGGTTGATATCTTCTTAAATATTGCTTCTGCCTCATTCTGCTTCTCTACATACATATTGAGAATCCAGTTGCATGTATATTAGAGTTTTTACCATGTTATACATATTCTTTTTGGCATTTTCTTTTTTTTTTCTGTTTTTAGCTTGCATGTTTTCTATTAGTTTGGAAATTACTATTAGATAGTTCTATCAAATCTTCTGTTAAATCCATTTGTTGTGTTTCCAGTTAACATATTTTTAATTTCCACAATTGCCTTGAATTTTTTCAATTATTTTCTGACATTCTCCATAATAACATTTAATATCTTGGATTTATTAATCCAATCATTTAAACATTTCTGGGAGATTAGTTATTTTTAATTTTCTTTTATTTTTCTATAGATTTTTAGTCTTGTGGTACTGTCCTCCCGTATGCCTGTAGAATTTTTATTGAATGAATGACATTTTGTGTGAAAAAATTGTAGAAATTATTTGATGCTCTAAATAATGTTATATTTTTTCATAGAGAATTTGCTTTTGCTTTGGCCAGCACTTAGTGTTGGGACAGAAAACCTCTATCTAGTCAATCAGTGGAGGTATTTGAAGCTGGGTTTCATTCTTTAGGAGAGCTTGTCTACTTCAGGTTCATTCCTGTTAACACCTTGGAGTTTCAGCTGAAAGACAGGGTTGTTTACCTACTTAATAGGCCTTGAACTCCAACTGTTGTCCTCTTTTCAGTTAGTCTACTAAAGCTCCTGCTCAACTTCTCATATTGTCAGCTCCATGTATTCTCTGTTTTTATTCTGTTTTTAGCTAGTGCTTGCAAATTGCCAAAATCCTTGGAAAGAAAGAGGTGCTAAATGCCAGAAGATCTCTCCTTTTGCATTTTCCCCAAGATATTGGCCCATCAAGAGCTTTCTGCCTTGGTAGCTTTCCAATTTCTTAAAGACATGTATAACCCCTCTGGTCGTTTTAGGTGGGATGTTTGTTCTGCAAGCTTATCTGCCATTACCAGAAATATAAGCTATTTTGTAATAGTAACAAAAATGTACACTTCAGTCCTATAACGTTTAGTATTTCAGAGGACAATTGGCACTTGTCTGATATGTCCCAACCAGGAATAGGTAGTTGAAATTGCAGTTTTCTGGAGATGGGTTAAGTCCTTCCTTTTCCCTCTAATTCTATCATTGGTTATCTTAGGCACTCAACTGGCTTTAATCACCATCTCTATTCTGATGAATCTCAAAGATTTACTTGTAAATAAAATATATCTCCTGAAATACAGACTCATAAATCCTAATGCCAACTGGATATTGACAGTAGAATAATTCACAAGTGCTTCAAACTGACATATACAAAATTGAATTCCTCATCTTCTATCCCACTTCCAAATAAAGCCGTCTCCTTCTCCTGCGTTCCCCCGCTCAGTGAGCATCGTGATGCTCTCCCCAGCCGCCAAGCAATACACGACGTAATTACCCTCAGTTCTTCTCACTCCCTTATTCTCATAGCTAATTCCTCACCAAGGCTTCATATTGCAACCTTATTATTATTTTTTGAATTCATTCATTTTCCCACATTTTTTGTCAGCACCTAACTTCCTCAGAATTTTAAAAACAGCATCAATATTGGCCCCCCTGCTTCCAGTTTAAAGACATATATAATTTACACATATTCCCTCTAAGTCATCTTTGAAAAATACAAACAGGATGTTTTCATTCTCTTGCTTAAAATCCCTCAGTAGTTCTCCATAGTCTGCAGGACAATGTCCAAATGCTTTAAAACACACACACACACACATACACACGTATATACAAAATACACACATACATACATACACACATTTCATGATTCATGTTGAGTTTAAAGAAAAGATGGAACATCTAAAAGCTAAAAACGAATTATATTTAGAAATTCTGGTATGGAAAGTAACAGAGAGGGAAGAACTAGAATTACAACTTTGGGTTATAATTTTGGGTTAGTCTCCCAGAAGGGAAAATTGAAGTTGTGAGAGTTCATAACAAGTAAGGAAAGAGCATGAAAGAAAAAAGACAAGAGAATACATTAATATATGTGGTGAAAGAGATAAAACATTTTTACAAAAGAGACCTCCAAAATAAGTTTATTGTGATCAGGAAGAAGAACAGAAGTCAAACTTCATGGGGAGCATGTTGCTTGCGTGTGCTAATTAGTGCACAGGGGTCAAAGATGAGGACTAGCCATATGGCCCTGAAGAGCTCAGAGGAGAGGGTAAAAATCCAGTGCAATTGTAAGAGGCTGCACTGGGGACAGGGACTTATAATGACTTATCTGCAAAAGTAAAAGATATGAGTAACCAAGAAGTTGATATTTCCTCTAAAACAAATTTCACTGAAGTGTAAGTATAACTAGAATATATAGCCATTAATAGAACTGCAGATGCTAAGACCGTGGAGCCTTCCCTCCTCCTAACCTTCTCCTCAGGCCAACCTTAAAGACCTGTGAATACTAATTAATTAATAACAGCCCTGTTTTGTTCTCTGGCAGCTCATGTACAGAAAGCTTGGTGCCAATTTGTGGTTGAGCCCCTCCGTGGGAGGAACCATGCCACTCAAAGAGAGCTGATAGGTCAAGCCTATTTTCTTACTTTCTTCACTATATTTTTCCTCTCTGAAGAATTTGTTTATGGACTCGATTCCTGTAAAGATTATAATCTACAGGAATCAGTTTTATAACATTCCTCGACACGTCGACACATCTGCTCCCTGCACATTTGTGTGTGTGAAGATACTAATCTTCCTAAATACCTTCCCAGACAAATTATTAATTGTGGTATCTTAATTATTCCCCACTCTGCCTCACTGTTATCAACACTACAGTGACACCATTGGTCTCCATGAGAATTTTATCAACTTTAACATAATGAGCAGGTGCCAATGAGAAAATATTTGTCTAATTATAGACTTTTATATTTTCTTGAGGAAATAAAAACTGCACATTTTAAAAATATTGCTGTTTGTGCATGTATAGTAACTGTTTTTTAAAAGTTCCCTTTCTATTCATATTAGATAACCTTTTGGGTGGCAATTTTCATAACACAGATGCACTTCTAACAGTGTCCCATCTGTCAGCCTTGTAGAAGAAGTGGCACGTTTGCATGCTGTTCTTCTGAGACAGATTTATAGACAACTTTGCCAAGGTGTGTCCGTGGAGAAAGGGAGATTGAGACAGGCATATTGGCCCAGAAAGAGAAGGTGGTAAAAGTAACAGTAGAAAGAAGGAGGTCCAATGCCATGGTGGTGGGGTGAAGTGAAGATGAGGAAAAGGAAAATGCCTCATGATTGCATGGAGAGTTTGTTCTACCTTTTTAGGGCAATACTGATGTTCAGCTTCCCAGCTCCTTAAATCTACATCTCATAATGATTCAGGATGACTCCATTCCATGCCCTGTCTCCAGATAGATTCTTTACAGGAGTTAAATATAGGCTATCTTTCATGAATATTCAGTTACCTTTTTTTTCTGTTTTTCATTTAGAAAAATCGTTTTATTTCACCTGGACTCATTCATTCATTTGTATTTAAAAGGTGCTGGCCACTGTCTTCTTTCTTAGGCAACCTTTGTGCTCTACAAAATCTGACTTGTAACAAATATATTCATTTCTACATTATAAATAATATTACAATTAATTTAATGTTTAAAGCTCATCCTGAAGAGACAAGGTAAGCAGTTACAAAAGCTTTCACTGACACTTTGTGGCAAAGGGTGGAACTACAGTATTTTTTGGACAAGTTGTTTCCTGAAATGTTTGTTATTTTATACGTGTATAATATAACAAATAACAATAAAGAAATCATTATCTTATATATCTATGTAAATAGATATGTAAATTAAATAAACAACCAAGAAATTGCAAAATGTTTTACTAAGGTATTATCTAAACTACATTATCACAACTTACTGCAAATAATACTTTCATTCCACAAATAATTAAAATTATATATAAAATTATATGGTTGCAATCTTTAATACTGCACTAATATATTGGAACTATGCTATTTTTGAAAAATTTTGTTTTCTTTCACTATTTTATTTGTTCAAGGGTTTAAAAAATATATTCATAAAATGAGTGTTAAGATTATTCCTAGGCATTTCCATTCTGTTTTTGAGATTTTTGGAGAACATTATTATTGGTTCAAAAATTTTATTTTTATTTTATAGGCCCTGTTATCATGGCAAGTAATTTTTACAATTGTGACAAAATATACATAATGTACAATTTACCATCTTAATCACTTTTAAGTGTATAGTTCAACGACACTAAGTATATTACCATTTTTGTGCAACCATCATCATCATCCATCTCTGGAACTTTTTTTTGTTTTTTAAAACTGAAACTCTTTACCCATTAAACATTAACACCCCCTTCCCCCTTCCCTTAACCCCTGGCAAAAACCATTCTATTTTCTGTCTCTTTGATTTTGATTGCTCTGGGTACCTCATATAAATGGAATCATATAATCATTATCACTTTGTGTCTGGCTTATTTCACTTAGCATAATATCTATATCCTGTATCAATGTTGCCAGAATTAAATAAATTTTCAAATTCTTAAAATAAAAGTGATATATTTAGCACAGATATTTTCAAGATGTTCAATAATACACTATTTATATACCAGGCACAGTCATACCTCGATAGTATAATTTTTATAGTCAATTATTAGTTGACATTTCAAGGCCCAAGTATATGTTTAATAAGAGATGCAATCTCACTTGTGCAGTTTACATGTTCTCAATCAAGTTTTAGCACCAGTAGACTAACAGTATACCACCTTAGTTTAAATATTTCTAAGTGCAAGTATTGGTTGGAGAAAATGACTTTGTCCATGTGTAATCTAATAGATATTAAAACAAAAGCCAGTTGTTTTTAAATGCAGGATATAATGACAAAGTCCTTTTTAAAAATAATATTTTATGTTCCCATTTGAAAAACAGTTTAATCGTAACAGGCAAATAGCTCAGGTCATTTTTCAGGACTCTATCTGTATATTATTTTAAAAATATATTTTTAAAAGATATCTCTCTGCATTGAGCTGCAGATGTTCTGAGGCAGCTTCAGCCACTTTCCATCTGTCTTACAGAGAAAGTGCAGGGGTTATATATCATCAGATTCTTGCAGAGAAAGAGATGGTAAGCCAAATTATGGGGTGAAAGATAAAGGAGGAGAGGGATTTTTATCTTCTTGTCAGCTCTGCATTTCAGAAATATCTATTTCAATAAAGGCTGCATTAGAAGTAGAGCTTCATTGAATCTGCATTCTTGCCTGCTGCTATCTTCTTTCACCCTTATGTGTTCATTTATTCCTCACTTATTCCTGGTTAATGGATACAGGTTTCTAAATACAGACTAACTGTCAATGGACTTTAATATTTATGTATCATGGTCATTCACAGAACTGATTTCAAATGTAGTATCAAGTTCAGGTCTTGGGACTTACCAAAGCTCATAAGAGAGTAGTATGTGGTGAATTGAGAACCATAGCTTACTTATGTCCAAGAGAATATTGACAAGCAGTTAAGTTCTCTGGGAGCTCTCAGATTTTACTCAAAAGGAATAAAGAAAGTAAATGCCTCATTCAGCCATTGGGATTTTTCCTCCCCTTTTAAAGAATTCACTCATGGGAGAAGGTACCATACCAACAGCAGCAACAGACTACAAGCTTATGACCAAATCAATACCACAAATAGTTATTGCAAAGTATGTTCTTCGCAGCATTTTTATTGGGAGAAAAGCTGTAGAAACCAAGCAAAGTAAGAGAAAGAGAAAGGCCAGCTTATAACAATAAAGAGCCTTTGTGCCAATAGAGAGATAAGAAAAAATACAAAAATATCTGTAATAATTCACAATAATTTTATAATGTGGTTCGTGGTCATGAAATATACAAAGAGTGGTACAGTTTCAAAGAAGAAAGAAGCCATGTTGAATTTAGCTAATTAGGAGATATTTTTCGAAGCAGAAACTTTTTTGTTTGGTTGGTTTTGGATAGTTTGGGGCAGAATTCAATTAGTTAAAAAGGGATTGAAATGGAGTATGGGCATTTCCAGATGAAGGAATGGCATAAGCAATGGCCTGGGCATGGAATATGTTTAATACACAGTGAGACAGCAAACTTATCCTGGTGCACTGAGTATTTTATGGGGAACATTGCAAGATAGAGGGAGAAAGTTCAACTAGAACCCAACAGTAGAATGGCGATTTGAGGATTTTGTACTTAGTACAAGAGAAAATAGAGCTCTTGTTGTTGAAATGAAACAGTTAATAAAACTAGAACAAATGGCATTAAAAGATAAAATATATAGCAGTAAAGACAAGAACAGTGCAGGGGAAACTATTAGGAGGTCACTGAAATACTCTAGCTAATGGTTACAACAATGTGACATTGGGTATTTGCAATAAGAATAGAAAGAATGTGATAGAGGGAGGAGATATTTTGGGGATTTCAAGCATAGGCCATTGGGGAGAAAATGGAAAGATATTACACTTCAGAGAAATATAAAGCCCAGAATGAGTTTATAGGAAAAGGTAATATTAAATTGTATAAATTTGGTGTCTGGAGAAGATGATGTTTACTTTGTGCCTTTAGGACTTTCAATGGGTAAAAGAATGAACAAATGGACACTTTTTTGTCACAAATTTTAGAAGATGTGCAGGTGGAGGTGCGTGTGCAGTTCTGGATGGCTCACTCATATGCAAGTACTCTGTGTTCTGGAAGGTGGTCACAGTAAAGAGACCAGGGTGATGAGGGCAAAAGGCTGCTGTTGTATTTGAAGGGTTTGGTGATGTTTATCCCAAAGAATCAAAGCCTTGGGAAAAAGGCATAACCACAGTCTTTAAATATTTGAATGGACATAATGTGAACACACATTAAAATATTTTAAAATGGCACAGTAATATTATCTAACATAAAGTCCAAATTCAAATTTCTCCCATTGTCCCAATAGTACTCTTTATAGATTTCTTTTTTTCCTTTTTTTCTCTTTAGAATTCAAAGGTAAAGATTTAACCTAGCATCACAGAGGGCAACAAATTTCTAGTAATTAGATGTACATATGACCCCAAAAAGTGTCACTAGGCTGTTAAGAAAGCTTACAAGATCTCAAACTGTCTTTAATAGAGAGATAGTAACCAAAGCCATTATTCTCTTCTTTGTTCCTCTGTGTAGATCGCATCTGGAGATGTGTGTGGAGTTACAGACAGCTCATTTAGAGCCATTATTGATAATCTGGAGTGTGTTCAGAATAAAGGAACCAGGGTGATGAGGAATGCAAGCCTACAGTTGCACATGAGGGTTCTGAAGATCTTTAGCCTGGAGAAGCAAAGGCTAAGGGGATGGGCATAGCTGTGGTCTTTAAATATTTGAATGAGTACTGTTATGAGTGAATTGTGTCCCCCCAAAAAATATATTGAAGTCCTAACTCCCATTACCTCAAAATACGACCTTATTTGGAAATAAATTATTGCAGATATAATTTAAGATGAAGTCATACTGCAATAGGATGGGCCTCTAATCCAATACTACTGAGATCTTTATAAGAAGACAGACAGGTGAAGATAGAAACACAGTAGAATGCCTAGCCATGACAAAGGCAGAGATTGGGATTATGCAGCTGTACACCAAAAAACACCAGAGATTACTGGCAAACCACAAGAAACTAGGAGGAGACAAAGAAGGATTTCCCTACAGGTTTCAGAGGGAGCATAACCCTGCTGACACCTTGAGGTTCAGGCTTCTAGACTCCAGAAGGATGAGAAAATAAATTTTTATTGTTTTAAGATACCCAGTGTATGGTACTTTGTTACAACAGCCCTAAGAAACTTATACAGATACAAGGTAGGAAAATAGGTACAGTTTATTCCTTAAGTTCCAGGAAAGAATTAAGAACTAGAAGCAGAAATGAAATGGAAGCAATTTCAACCTTTCATGAACAAGAACTTGCTAGTAGTTAACACCACAACAAAATGAACTCGAGGGCTCCAGCAAGTCATGAATTTCCTACGATTATAGATGTTCAAACAGGAGGGATGAGGGATGTCGCAGAGGTGATTATTCATGTATCAGGTAGCAAATTAGACTGGGTGATCTCCAACTCAAATATTCTATGATCCTATGTTAAAGCTCCATCAAATAGAGGTTGGTGGCTTCCTCTTCATTTTCTTCTTCAATCAAGAGTATATAAGAGTGGCATAGCATGGTGGTAGACTTAAATTCAAGCTCTAATAGGTGTTATTTTTTCTTAGGTATGTTCCTTAACCTCTCCCTAGTTTCTCACGTGTTAAATAGGGATATTAATAGTACTCACTTCATAGTGTTATTATTATTACACTAATTAATAATTTAAAGTGCTCAGAACATGGTACATAATAAGCACTAAAGAAGTGTTTTTTGAACATACACTTGCTTTAATATTGGTTAGATACGATGTATTAACACTGTCTTCCTAACACTGCCATTCCCCACATTCAAAATAAGTAGAGTTGAAAGTCAATCTAAAGCTAATTGCATTTTTTTAAAGTTCTGGGTTTTTTTTCCCCTAGATCCAAGATTGCATCATTTGGGCCATTTGTTGATCAAGTACCAGAAATATAATATTTTTGCCAATTTTCTCATAACAATCTGTGATAACGTGTTTGTCAACTGCTAGGCGGGATTTGTGCCTGTGTGTCTGTGTGTGAATATGTATATGTTTCAAGAGTTTATGGGAAATAAATCATTCAACATCATTTTCAAATAATAAAGACCATAGTTTACTCTAATTAAGGTTTACCTGAGTTTTTAGGTATTAATGTGCTGGAGTTAGAGGAAGATGTGAAGTTTTCAAAATTAAATCTAGATCTTTTGTTAAATTAACATCTATTGATAGATGACAGCCAATTTCAGCTTCAGAAATAGTAAAGACAGTTTCCAGCATATGAAACTATTAATAAATGGTACATAATTGTCAAAGAGAAATCCTCATTCTGTGACTTAAATTTAATAAAATGTATTTTTATTTATTCACTATATCAGGTTATTAATCACTGCATCATTTGAGTGCATAGGTGACAGCTCTGTCAGGTTAATGACATCCCAAACAAATCCTGTTACTTTCAATAAAGCAAACCCATCAACAGATATAGGTGGCAGTACATACTTCTGTACAATTCCAGAGCCAGTGATTATGTAACCTTTGTATATACCAGACAGGGAGAGGACAGAGAAGGGAGGGACTGGGTGTTCTTTCAGTATAGAGCAAGTGAATGAGTTAGCACAGCTTTTAAACTGGGGATATACTGTAGGCCATGATGGAGGATGGCTGTGAAAGTATCAGGGCAATAGGAAGAAGAGGGGATTGAATGCCTAGAATTTATATGTACTTCATTATAGCTCCCTCATTTTCACTGAAGAAAGCAACTTATGTGGTGAAAAGACCAGCTTTCCTCTTGGAGCTAAATCCCAGTTGTAACTGTAGTTTTTCATTTTGTGAGTCATGTGTCCTTAGACAACTTGCATGAATTTTCGGTGTCTCAGTTACCTCATGTATAAAACATAATGACGTCTTCCCTTAAGATTGTTGTCAAGATTAAACAACATGAGTCTATGAACCATCTAGCTCAGTATTTGGCAATAGTAGGAGCTGAATAACTGCTGGCTCGTGTCTTTTAAAAGTTCCAAATGCAGAGTCTGGGAGCAGATTTAGGTCAAGGTCGTGGATGAGGCAAACACTACAGTTCATTGAAAATTGCTAGCTCCTAATTCGTCTCAGTTCAGCAACTATTTCCAGAGGTTCTACTACATACTGAGTATGGAGCAAATAGAAAGATAAATCAAGGATCATTCTTTAACTTCTGGGACTTGCAATTCAAGATCAAGTAAAAATAAACACAACTTTTTGATCCATTGAGAAATGTCTTGCAAGGTAAATGAACTGGTTTTAAGCCTGTATTCAGCAGTCACAAGGATTGACTGCTTCAGTGAAAACACAGCACAGCCTTAAATTATCTTTCCTTTTCAATATACATGTGTGGACTTTATAGAAGTATTAATTAGTTTGAGAGTGTTTCCTTAACAGTACCTATTTTCTTTGTTTAGTTACTATTTCTTTTTTTCCCCCCCCCCAAATTAGTTTGTGTGGCAGTGTGGAAGAACCACCACATGAGGACAGTGACCAACTACTTCATAGTCAACCTTTCTCTGGCTGACGTGCTTGTGACTATCACCTGCCTTCCGGCCACATTGGTTGTGGATATCACTGAGACCTGGTTTTTTGGACAGTCCCTCTGCAAAGTGATTCCTTATTTACAGGTAATTATTTTACACACCATTTTGGTTCAAACACAGAAGCTACTATATAAAAGTTTTCAATCATAGGTATGGCCCTACAGTAAATTAACTAGTTTATTAAAAAATAAATGTACTTGCCAAAGGAGTTGGAAAGCTTAGGGAAAATAATGCTTAAGACTTTCTGTGGAAACAAGTTAAGTTCTGGATAAAAATAAAGTGACAAAATCACCAAGTCATCATTAGATGCTGCACAAACATTTTATTTCTTTGATTCCCTAATTTCCCCATTGTTAAATAAGAAACTTCAACCAATTAATGATTGAGCCTCTCTTAGTCCAAATAATCAAGGGTATCTGTTTTTAGAAGTAGTTTCATTTTATACTGAGGAATTAAGAGCCACTTGATCAAAGCAGTACAGAGAACAGGTTTTAATATAGGTTCTGAATCAACTACCAGAATTGGAATCTCTGTTCTGCCATTTACTAATTATACCCTAAATACATAAACTCCTTGTGATTCACTTGTTTAAAAAGGATAGTAATTTTAATGAGATCTATCTCATATGGTGGTTGTGACAGTTTTCTTAGATAATTTGTATAAGTCACTTGGCATAGTAATTACTTTCTGGAAGATGATGATCTTATAAAAACATAGTATGTTCTCAGTAAACACCCATTATCAGCATCAGTAGCATCATTATTAAATGTTTGATTGCTCAATAGTGAAAGCAGCTTTTTTATATTCAGTTGTCATACAAGTAATTAAGAACAAATATAAGGGCTGTCCAGGAAGTATCCAGCCATTGTTAATATGTAATTTTTATATTACATGGGTGGATAATTTCTGGACAGCTGTCATACTTTCAAAGAATAATTTTCTGATTGTTCTTATAGTTCTAAAATCTTGGGGAAAAAAGATTCCCAAGATAACTGCACTACCCAAAGAGATGAAATCTTCTTGGGAGTTGGACAGTGAATGACATGGTGGGCACCCTCTCTTTGTCTTCCCATAGCCTTCCTTCCCCCCTAGTCCTTATTCCATCCAGTCTCCCAGATGGTGATCATAATATTTGGAGGAACATAAAATAGGTTTCCAATAACAAAAAGGTGGAGGAGGCCACAAATAGCCCATTACTAGAAATTATAGAACTATTGACTAGGCTTTTGGAACTAAAAGGTTACAAAGAGATATTTAGCTCAATAGTTATTTAATGACTTTTATAAAGAGAGGTGATCATTTTCTAAGGTCAGACATTATTTATAGAGTAGTAAGTGGAAAATGCCATAGAAGTTATAAGCTTCATGTATACATTATGTTTAATTTTAAAGTCGGTTTAGGTCAGCCTGTTGAAAACCATGAATGGATTACAAAAATGAACTGTAGCAAAATATTTTTGAAAGAAATAGTACATGGAACAACAGAGGAAAATATCCTCATAGTACAAAAATCAATAAGAAATGGATGGCTTTGGTGGTGTTTGCACAGAGGCATTGGGAAAGTAATAAATAGCAGAAAATTCTAATATTTCACCATCTTTGTGGTAATTCTAGCAAGCTTTCCATTTTTTTTTTTTTTGGTTTTAATAATTATCCAGGAGAATATTTTGAGAATTCTCTTAAATTTCAGGATGGTTCTAGTTGCCAAGAACCTTTAACTGGCTGAGAACATTCCATGCTGTCTCTATGAACCAGAAGATTCCTGGGTGGGGAACAGGGTGATAAGACAGTGGTGCAGCACCTTGTGGCAGGTACAGTTGTTCTAATGCACAGTGATAGCTTTCTGTACGGCTCCTATGAGTCTCCTATGAGCACTCAAGGACAGACTGGAAGCAGTGTGTAATCAGTGAGTGATGCAGGACCTGTGTCTGTGTTAAAGTCACTGACAGACTCTTCACACAGAAACTTAACAGTCTAGTCAAACTGCTCCTGTCCTGAGATCTACTGCTTCTCTGTACAGGCCTATAATCATTCCGATCTTGTCCCGGCAGGAGAACACTGAGTAACAAGATGGAAAGACTAGATTATACCATCAACTTGTTCTATAAGTGTAATCCAGAAGTGCACGAAAACATATCTTAAATTCTTATTTATGCCTCTTTTTCATAAATTTTCCCAAACGCAATGAACAGTGCCAATGGGCAATAAGCCTATCATTTATATATGAGTAGTTTTGCCCCCTAGTTGTGATATTCTGAAACTAATAACTTTTATTCTTGATATGGTATTTATGTCTTGCTGAGTATTTTAAAACATATCACATAATGCCCAACCACATTTTAAGGTTATTTGGTTGCATTTAAGATTCTATGGGCATTTACTAATTTGCTATGATTTATATATTCTTTTTCTTCTAAATACAATACAACCTTTGATTTATGAGTGATAGACATTTTGGCAAACGCTCAAAAATCTTTCTTTAAAATCTCACAAACGTAATAAAACTTAGCTGAATAATTAAAATGACCCTGTTGTATCTTTAATAATTCTGCAATTCCAAGACCGATAACATTTATTAGGCTATTTGCTGAATAATTATCATGTATTCCACTTCTCTTCCAACAATGCCAGGAGCAGTGTCTCCTTTTAAGAGTGATTAAAAAAAAAAAAACTGCAGAAGAAGCCCTGCAAAAGAAATGCCAAGAAAAGAACAAAATCCAAGTGAGATATGGGTGGAGGGTGCTGGTGCTGGTGGTTAGATAGTCTCCCTCACTCTCTCGGTCATATCTTACCACCTTTTAATCTATTAGTGCTTATCATTCAAATCTGTGATTTGGCAAAATTTCGACTTCTATTTGTCATGGAAATTTAAAATCTTTTTGGCATATCTATATGCCAGTATAAAATAGGGCCCTTCTCTACCAAAGGAAATTCCCAAACATTACCCTGTGCACGGGGTGCCCATGGAATAGGTGAAAGGCCAAGTACCTGAAGGCAGAAGAAAGTTCCCACCGTCTTACTCCATTTCATTTACAGCATTCATAAGTCACACCAGATTAATTTCTCAAATGACTTACTATCAGATTGATATGAGCTAATATCAGAATCTAAGTGAAAAATGCGCCCAGAAGTGCACTCTTAGAAGTGAAAAGTAGTAACAAAACTCTCATTTATAATCACTTTTGATAAGATGCAATTTTATATCCCCCCCAAAGAAAATCTTGTAAATAGCATGTTAATTGTATACTAATGTGTCTTATACACAAGCAAAAGTAGTTGAAATAGAGAATATTAAATCACTTATTGTCAAGGGTCCATTCAATGGAACAGTTCATTCCACTGTTAGATTAATCACATCAGCATATTCTCTCGCTTTGCTATATAACAGAGAGGGCACTGCACGCTACATCATAGTTGGCACTGGATGTCAGTCTTTCAAGTGAACTTATACGAATTGATTACTATTACTATTATCTAATAGTACTGGGAAATACCAGGAATGACATGCACGTTCGAACCATGCTTCTCTTATCCCATTCACCTAGGTTGATTAAAATTCATGAATAATAAATCACTAAGCCTTGATGAACACTTTATACTTCTAATTGCTACAAAGGATAAATATAGCCCTGGCCCAGTAGCTAAGAAAAGTCAACTGTGCAACTATGCACATAGAACTATGTAGACTGCCATAGTTCTATTCCCAGGTTAGCAATGGTGTTGAGGGGCCCTAGGTGCTTATATTATTTGCAGAGAAGCAATGGGGGGGGGCGGTGAGATTGGTTTAAGAAAGAGAGTTGAAGGCAGCCTAAGGCAACACCAAGGATTTTCCAAGAGTCACCAACCAACCTAAGCCCACTCTGATTGACTTCAGCCCTTTGAGATTACACTTAAAATGAAATTAGCCTCCAAGAATTTAGCAAAGCTTAAGCTTTTACTTGTAATTCCTTTGAATATTCTTCCCTGAAAAGTGGTCTGTTCCAATTAAAATCTAGAACTTCAGATTCAAGAATGGAAGAGAAAATTAATAGTATAATCATCAGCTGTGCATAGTGGCTCATGCCTATAATCCCAACACTTTAGGATGCCAAGGCAGGAGGATCACTTGAGGCCAGGATCTTGATACCAGCCTGGGCAACATAGCAAGAGCTCATCTCTACAAAAAATTTTAAAAATCAGCTGGTGTGTGCCTATTGTCCCAGCTACTTAGGAAGCTGAGGTGGCAGGATCTCTTGAACGCAGGTGCTTGAGGCTTTGCTGAGCTGTGATTCTGCCACTGCACTCCAGCCTAGCAACAGAGTGAGACCCCATCTCTTAAAAAAAAAAGTATAACCATCATGATTATTATTATACTCATAATCAGTAATAGCAAACACATAGCACTAATATGCCAGCCCTGGACTAGACATTTTACATCTCAACTAACTCTCCCTACAATTGTATCTCTCCCTACAATTGTACAAAAAGTATCCATTGTTGGGTACTATAATCATTCACATTTTACAGATAAGAAAACCAAGGAATAGAGAGGTTAATTAACCTCCCTGAGATCACTCACTAGGTGAGATGGGATTCATGCCCAGGAATTCTGGCTGTAGAATTGATTCCAACTATACTCTGCTGCCTCTCCCAGAGAGAATCAAAACAATCAGAGATGGTAAGAATTGTATCCTGTTGATTTCCTTCATTTAGCAGAAACACACGCACGTGCGCGCGAGTGCGCGCGCGCGCACACACACACACACACACACCCCTTAGGCCCAAAGCTGTAAAGTGAGTGACCCAACATTGTGCAGCTAGTTGGTGTGTGAGAATAGATAGATCATCTTGACACTTAGCCCAGAGACCCTTTCCCTGTGTTACACTGGCTTTTAGATCCCCTTTACTCATTTGTACCTATGATCAATACGTCAACAAGGAAGGTCGTGATATAAAAGACAGAGGTACCTGCCCTTTCCACATATTATGAAATCAATACAACCAGGACAGAAAAATAGAGAAAGATGACAGGACCACATCTATTGTCTTAGATTAAGGCTTACCATTATTAACTGATTCAAAAAATATTTATTAAATGCATAATGCACACCAAATTCTGTGCCAGGTACTTGGGGACACAGGTAACAGAAGCAGTCCCTCCCAACATAGAGATATGTTCCAACAGAGAAAACAGACAATAAATGAGCAAATTGAGCAAAATAATTTGCCATGTGGTAAGTGCTGAGAAGAAAATAATTAGGAATCTGTGATAAAAAGTAAGAGAAACAAGAAGCATTCTCCTTTTTCAGGGGAGGGGGAATTTTAAGAATGATACCAGAATCAATGTTCCATCCAGTAAAGGAGAGGGCATGAAACGTAATTACATAAACTGATCATGTGGGTATAGGCATGCTAAACATCCTTCATTATTATTTCCTTTAAGTTGCAAGTTAAAACACCATTTGTGATGTTAATTGCATAGAAATTTGGACTGGGTAAATCTATCTGGTTTTTAGAGGCAAATTGCCTATGCCAGTGAGCAAACCATAGTAAGGAGATCTATATACAAAATTCTCTCTTAAAATGACTCATACTTTTCCTTGGGTGCAACATGTTGGAAATGCACTAATGTACAAATAGATCTTATTACTTGAAAACATGAAATGAGGTACCCAAAATTCAATCATATTTACTTAAATGAAATTTCAATAAAATTCTTATACAATAATCTAAAAGAAAGATATGCCATATTATTCTCTATAAGTGAGAGGTTTTCCAGTTCAGACTAAACATATGTTTTTTTTCTTCCATTTGAGGATATGATTTCTCCTATCAAAGGAAGAGTTGCAAGACAAAATAATGATAGCAATTCTTCAAAGAATGCCATATTATAAGTTAAAACATTTGGCATAAAAAAGATTGCAAAGTTTTCATTGCATCTTTTTCATGTTTGACAGGAAATATTCATTTTTTTAAAATATTTTTTTAACTTTTTTTTTCTTTTTGACAAAATTTTTTGAAATAGAAAGTACTTGCATGGTTTTTTTTTTTTTTGCAACTTCCAATTTGCTTATCTGTTGTGAATACCTTTCTCATATGGTAAATGTATTGAATGATTCTTTTAACACAAAGTGCTTCTCTATTAGTATGTTCTCTTTTTTTCTTTTAGACCGTATCAGTGTCTGTGTCTGTCCTCACACTGAGCTGTATCGCCTTGGATCGATGGTATGCGATCTGTCACCCTTTGATGTTTAAGAGCACAGCCAAGCGGGCCCGGAACAGCATTGTCATCATCTGGATTGTCTCCTGCATCATAATGATTCCTCAGGCTATTGTCATGGAGTGCAGCACCATGCTACCCGGCTTAGCCAATAAAACCACTCTCTTTACAGTGTGTGATGAGCGCTGGGGTGGTAAGTACATTACAATCTATGAGCTGGCATTTATATTACAGCTGCAAACTGAAAATTGGATTAGCATAACCATTGTAAATCTGGGTTTATGTGTTTCATTAGTATTTGTTAATACGGTTTTGCAAAAGCATGAAAGCTAAGTTGAAACCCAAAACAATTTCGCAGACTAACTCCACCTATCTGAGTCCTTTGGAAGTGCTATACGCACTATCTTCTACTTTTCATGTCTTTCAATAGAAAATGAAAAGGAGGAGCTTCTTCTACAATGCAGATCTGGTTATGTTAGTTTTTCTCAAATTGTCTAAAACAGAACCCACCAGGTAATTCAAATCCAAGGATGCACTCTGGAGTGATTAGCATTTTATAAGATGGTTCAACATTGCATTGTCTAAAGTGTCAAATTCCCTAATGGGCTTCAAATACAACTGGATTTTTTTTGTTTTAAAGCCATGTCCTGGGAACATGACTAAAGGCCAGTATATGGACCTATACTGTTCTCTGAATCAAATTATCCAAATTTGCTTTCTCTATTCACAACACATTTAATTGATGAGTTTTATCACTGAGATAATTATTCTCTGATTTTAGAATTGATCATGAATCACTTCTGGTTTCCCATCTGACATGTATGATAGCGAAATTTAAATAAGCAAGGGTTTGGAGGCCTTATGTTGCTTTGGTTAAAAATTCTCGGAGTCACTCTTTGAGGTTTTTGTCGGAGCACTTCTAACAATGCCTGGTGCTGGCACAAATCTGGGTACAGTAAAGAATGACAGGAAATAAAATAATCCTGCATTTGCATAGAATTCACTAGTTCTAAAATATCATATGAAATCTGAGGAAAACAATCTAATCTCTTCTGGATAAGTATATTACAATGGCTTGTATTTAGGGAATTTAAACATTAGGGAAGCATTTGTTTATTAAAAAGATGTATACTTATGCTTATAAGATAGATTTATCAAAAAAGCAGTGCACCGCAGAGATTATTTATAAATATGGTATTCTCAAATACTGGAATCTTTGATTATATGGTAATTCCTACGTTGGTGCTTTCATAAGAACACTGAAAGGAAAAAGAGTCAGTCACTGAAAAACTAAGCATATGCTTTCACTACAGCAAGATAAAATTTAAGACACTGGGATTATTTTATATATTGCCATAAGACTTACAATAACTAAAATTTCATAATTCGCTTTATTTATTACTCCAAATATTAAATGTCTCCCTTTTATTGAGATTTACTCTTCCTTTCTAACAGTGCAATTCTTTTGCTGTATTTTTCTCTGGATCATCTTCAGTTTTCCCCAATTTCCCAAAACATTAATAGTGCAGACAAAAACAAAATAAATGGAACATGCAAAATTGTAGGAATATTCCTTAAGTGTCCTACGTCCCATTTATTTAATGCTCAAACAACATCTTGAGTACTTAGGATATACTAGGCATTGTGCCAACCTGGAGAGAAATAGACTCTGCCTAAGGGAGCACATTCTATATAATAGGGCTGACAGGCCAATAAACAAAGGTTCATTGTGTGATCAGTATTTTAATATGTTTACATACAAAGTGCTAGGAACACAGATAGGAAAACAAACTCAGTTCTGGTCATTTGAACAAAAGTTTATAGAGGAGCTGCTAACATTTCAGCAAAGCATTAAAGATAAGTAGGAATTCTCTATACAGAGAAGAAGAAAAAGGGTATCCCTGAAGGCAAGAAAATTCAAATCTTGAAGGAGAATGGAAGTGAGTCAGAACTTATACTTTCTGGAACATAGGGACAGACAGTCTAAAGAACTGAGTTCGGAAAGAAGGTGGGTTGGGGACTAATTGTGACACATCTCTTACACAATTCCTTTACAATGAGTTATATTTAGAAAACAGCCTAAAAATTTCTTGGTCAGAATTCTTTAGTTAATTCATGATTAAATTGAGCCCTAGAGAGATTAAATTATTTGTTCAAGATTGTGAAGCAAATAAATACATTTAAATCTAAAGTTTCCAACTCAAAAGTTGGGATTCTTTAAGTTTATGGAGATAGTAATTAGAAAAATTGGAAAACTACCCATCTATTATTCAATATGTGTCAGTAGTATTTTTCTCTAAAATGTTTTAGCAATTTGTTTCACTTTTATGTTTATGGGCTGCTTTTATAAACTTTTCTCTTTTTAATGTTCCCTGAATAATCAAATAGCATTAACCCCTATTATCAATCATAAGTTATTATGATTAAATAAATAGGCACATGATTTTCAAATTACCTTTGAGTAATAAGTATAAATACATGAAACTCATTGTTGCATCTAGTATTTTATTATCTAACTCTAGCATGGACATTTTCTTAAAAAAAAACAATTATTGTTGAATACCTAAAAATCTAAACCTAGCTGTCAGAAGTCATTTAAGAAAACTATTTGAAAGTGATTTTGTAATAGCCCATAATTACTTAAAATACTTATAAAGGATAAAATTAAGTGATTTGAATTGAGTTGATCATCTACAAAATCAAACTTAATAAAAGCTATAAAATTAAGTTTTCAAAAATTGAATGAAATTGCTAATCACTTAATATTTTAAGAAGGACATAAAATAATTCAAAGCAGTTTCTTATTTTGCTTATTAGACATTTAGTTTATTATAATGATTTTTAAATAGCATGAGCCCTGAACATGTAGGCTGTTTATAAGTCCATGTTCAACTTAAAATGTTAGAACTTGGCACATGTGTGAGAGCTCTCTAAACTTCAAACATCTTTAAAGGCTGACTACCATTTACTACAATTAAAAAAATTGTTATAGAATATCTTCCATTTGAGAGTAATTCATGATCTGTGTTTATCTTTATCCTAAGTTAAATCAATAATGTAGTTATAAATGTAGACAGTGGTATCATAGTTGTCCTACAACCAATATTACCATGTGGAAAAAGTCATGAAAGCAATATGGTCAGTTGATTCATATCTGTAGAATAACTTTTGGGAAAGTTCTGTAAATTCTGTTTCACACATGTGCAAAATAATTGAGAACTCAGTCTTACTAAAACTTTTACCAAAAATAAGTAATCATTTATGAATAATTAATTTCTGAAACTAATCATATTCATCATTGCCTGTGGCCTCTTCAAATAAAGAACCATTAACCATAAATTCTGGAAGACACACTTAACACCATATAAGGCATGTTAATACTTATTTTAATGATCATTAAAATATACATTTGTATGTGTTCACTGTTTGCTTCAGTCACATGATTTCAAAGTTCCAAAATTTTTAAATTGTTCCAGAATTATATCTGTATTTCTCAATTGCTTGGTTTGTAAATGTGTAGTTCTATAGGATAGATTCTATTGAAAGAAAAATAACTCTTTTTTTACACACTCAGTCAAAGATATAATTGTGTCACTATTCATGCATCCAATGTTTAATAAGCATGTGCTGTTGGTGAAACATTGGAGATTGGTAATATTTCTCTTCCTGAATCTTAGGGACAAATTGTTTTTTGGTGCTCTGAAAAGAAAATAATGGAGCCCTTCTTTACAAAGTAATTATGGTATCTGGCTTATTATGAGGTTTTGAAAATATATAAATATGTGTATTAATTGGAAAACATATTAAAAACATTTATTAGAGAAGATAATAAAACCTATTAAAGATTCAGGTAAATTTAATAGACCTATAAACTTTAAACTTTAAAACTTTAAAAAGATAGTCCAAATTAAATATTAAGCAATTACATTTAATTTACCTGTCCATTCAATCCCTAATAAGTGTAGCATGAAGGAGAAATGTTTGTAGTTTTTAGATAATTTGGTTAACATGCTGGCTGAATAATAGACCTTAACTTGTCTGAGGGAAATTAAGTTTTGCCTGTCTAATATATGATATTACTTTTAATCTCTGGTTTCAAAGACTAAAAATCTACATTTTTTCCTTATTTGTTAGTTTGATATATATGTAAGAATTTATTTAGATTGTGCCAATTCATCAGTTGAGTAGAAACTCAGATTTTTAAAGGTTGTCAACATATAAAATGCTGTTTTCTAACTAAGGTACTTCTTAAGTGAAACAAATTTCATGTAGCTACATTCTAGGTTACATACGAATGTCTTAAAATGCACTGAAGACATTGCCCATCAAGTGCAGAGAGACTTCAAAGATATTTTCACCACACACAGTTTAAAATTTCAATGGCATATCTGAGTTTTCAATTAGCCTATACGCTGAGCATGAAATGAAGAATTTGAAACTATCATGTTTCCCCAATTATCTATTATAATCTCCTTATTAAAACAGTCTATCCTAGCCTGAAAGTATAATTTTGTCTGATCAACTTTTCTCGGTGTCAGTGTTCATTATTATAAAATGCATGTACCGGTCAATTACATATTTTTCCAACTATTTATAAATATACCAATCACATAATGAGCTTTAGCTCCCATCTGTCCAAAACTCCAAACAGTTATCACAGTGATGGTGTCCGTAGCTGCAGTTAAAAAAAAAAGTTAACCTTCCTTCCTCCACTCACTTAATTTAGTCTGATGCAGACATCAGGGCTTCACAGGTATGTAAGCTTCAAAGGTATATTTTTTATGTGGAAAGCTCGTGTGATACTTTCTTCAAAACAAATAAAAGTTCAAAGCCACTCAGGTGCCTGGAAAGTGGTGAGGTCACTTTCAGATTCCTTTGAAATTGGCCCACCAAATGCTGTTCAGGCTGTAGCACTTCAAAGGGAAAGGCTGTTTGTTATTCCTCCAGTCAGGATACTTGAATTCTGTCACTTTTTATGTAACTGACCTGTTTTATAGGATAAACTTGAAAGGAAGTTAGCAACTGATGAGATAGGTGGGTGCCACCTAGGCCAGAGGGAAGCTAAAAATGACACCTCAAATTGGTCTCTTAGACCTCCTAGCAATACATGCACCCTACTGTCCGCTCTGAAGATTACAGTAGAGAAAAATGTCTAACCGGAGAAAGAAAGCAGAGTTTTAGAAGGAAGAATATAAAGAATATTAGATTCCAACTCAAATGTCTCTGGAAGACAAGGCTATGGAAAGGAGATTGTGGAGGATATTAAACTCATAATATGTTTAAAATATATTCAGTAATAATTAAATGCATGATTGCTGAATAAATGTTATGTATTATTATGGCCATCATCGCACTTATTATTGATTAATCCTGACTGTAAATTACCCTTATCACAAATTTGATCATATAACCAAGCCTTTGTGCTACTATATGCCCTTTCTGAAGGAGTGAAAAGAATTAACTGCATGGAGGCAACAGCATTGTCCTTCAATAATAGCATGGAACCAACCCCCTTGCCAATATCAAAATCAAAATAAAGTATGTGATTCTCAAAAGAAAAAAACACCAAAACATCGCTGTGTTAGTATTCAGTTAGAATTATACTGAGTTATTAGATTTAATATCCACGGAATCTGTGTAGGATATACTGTTTCCTGTTTTACATTGCAGTAAAAGTAGATGGACCACTGTGATATATTCAAATAGTCGTACAAATAAAACATCTTCTAAGGAATTTAAAAAGTCAGTTAAAAGTCATTAAAAAGTCAGTAATAGGTATATAGAAAAGCTAAAATATTAATATGAAGCTACAATGCCATTAATTAATTGATTAGTTGACTTGGTAATAAATGCCTAATCTGTGCTATGTGTCATCTGTGTACATAGAATTAATGATAAATAAAAAATCACTACAGTCCTAGAGATGCTTATGCCTAATAAGTGAGATAAATATAAAAAAAGTAAATACCCATATTGGATTGAAAATTAACTTTAAAAAGCCTAAAATTCTTATTTTTATTAAAAGCACATGCATACACACATATATGCATATTGACATACTATGCTTAAAAAGGAATTTTGTATATATTCCAGAAAGTCAAAAAAAAAAATCTTTATTGTATTAAGTTTTCCAAAGTAAATTTTTCCACATACGTGTTTAGAGGTACAACTGGGAATGGCCTCCCATTTCTCAGGGAACTTAAATATACTAACAAGGAGGATTTAATTGAGTTTATATTCTCTTCCCATTTTAACCAAAGCATTAGTCATTAGATTTTGATTGAGTCATGTTCTTTTTTGTAAATGCAAGCCAAAGTAATTTTATTAATTAGCCAGATACAATCAGGCCAAATAAAAGACCTTTGAAAAAAATGAATGTTTGACTTTGGATAGAGTGTGGTATCACAAATTAAGAAATGGCTAATTGTTATTTCTTTCTAAGTACATTAAGTGAAATTAAGACTTCACATTTGGTATATGTATAAACATATACTGAGTAAAGGTAAGTAGTTAAATATTATAAATTATTTTCCCTGTTATGTAGATAACATGCTAATGAAAGCATATAGAAAGTATTCGTTGAAGAAAAACATTGAGAAGATGTATCTTAAAAAAATCCACCAATTGTAACATAAAATTTTATTATTTTGACTTTCTTCTCAGGTGAAATTTACCCCAAGATGTATCACATCTGTTTCTTTCTGGTGACATACATGGCACCACTGTGTCTTATGGTATTGGCTTATCTGCAAATATTTCGTAAACTGTGGTGCCGACAGGTATGTAATTTCAAATAATTTACTTGTTTTTCTTTAGGATTACTTAAAAACAAAATTCAAAAATGTACTCAACCAACATAACATGTTCAGCAAAATATTGTGTGTTCTAAAATAATGAGGCTCTAGCCATGGTTACACATCTAGGCATTTTTTAGAGTGATATTTAGGGAAAGTATTTTATGACCTGCCTTAAGGATTTTAAAGTTCAAACCAAAATTTAACCTCTGTGATTAATTGACTTGATTTTTGTCTAGGAGTAACATTAATTTGGCTTTTTATGAGAAAAAGCAAATAAAAATTTCTTTATGGTTTTCTGAGACTATAAATCTAGAAGGTTATATTTTTGATGAGGTTTATGTAATACATTTTAACATATGGGTTAAATCTCCAACTTCAAAGATCTCAGTTTTTAGAAGAGTAGAAGAATTAGGCAGGATGTAGAATTTTAAAAAGTGTTTATAACACTGATTTGAGGTTACTGCAGTTTGTTAGATAATTCTGCTATATCAGTGGAGGTTTGTATTCACTCACTCAGTTATTCATTCATCAAATATTTATCACGTACATTTTGCATACATGTCTCACAAAAGCTAAAAGCTCCAGTTTTGCCATTGAGGAATTTCATAGTCTAGATGAGGGGAATAGTTAGAGGCAGGGTAAAACTTATCTTAATAAATATAAGCACAGAAAATCAGAGTAAGGCCTAGTGAAGGGGTATCAAATCTAGGGCAGGTAGCATTTAAGTTGAACTTTGATGATTTGGGGGAAATCACTAACACACATTTATAGTGGTTTACTTAGGTACAGAAAAAAGATATGGCTCAGCCTCCTGTATTTTGTAAATTCTATTGTAAAATGCCACAATTCTTAGAGACACACTTCTCTCCTTCTCTAAACTTATTGCCAGTACTTTGAGTTTATCAGGCTTATGGAAAGCCATGCCGTACTTATGTGTTGAACTGGTGCATGTGACTGTTTTTTAAATAAAATGCACTTCTTTAACAGCACTTTTAAACGGCATTATAGTGACTCTTTCATCTGTCTTCTCTACTTTTCTAAGGTAAAGACAGTACACTCTAGCCTTCATCTTTGGTCCTCCAATTATCACATGCTCGGAGCATAACAGATGCTCAGAAAACACTTTATAAGAAAAAAGTGAGTAGAAGAATATAAGGCAGTGCTGGGAAAGTTTAGATAAAGAAAAACATAGGAATCAATTTCCTGGTTACTCAGATAAAAGTTCTTAGAAAAAGCTAGAATTTGAAAAATTTCATGAAGGGGAAAAAGCATTTAATGAGCATGTAAGGATAAAGGTATTTTAGATTTAGATTGAGATTTTGACAGGGAATGTTCAGTATTAATATCATCCCCTATTTTTAGGTTTTATTGGTTGGTGTGCATTATATATAATAGATGATTATATTTCTTATTCATTATTTACAAATTGGCATACCTTTAAAACTTCCTAAGGGTGATACGTGTATCTGTCTTGTTACCATCATATCACCAAACTTTATATGGCATCTTGCACAGACGAAGCGTTCAAAAAATATTTCTTGAATAAATGGATGTCTCCCAACCCCCCCAAAATTTTCTTCTCCATTATTTATTAGCTTCTGGTTCTCAATTTCTCAAACTCTAAAATAAAGTCAAAAAAATAAATTGTATTACGGGCTTAGAAATAATCCACATTCTTTTCATGAATTGTCCTGGTTAGTATAAGCTTCATGATTCAGAAGATTTGCCATAAAATGCCTGGGCTGTGAAACTAAAATCATTTACAAAACAGATTGGAATGGAAAATGCTAAGTTCCGCTGAGCTCACTGTAGCAGCCACAATAAAGTAAATTAACCCCAAATGGGTGATTATACAGAAATCTGCTTGAGCAACTCTCAATTTCCAACTGTTAGTGTCTATAAACAGAGTTGTAAGGCATTATGTGTGCCATAGGCTACATCAAGTGAGCCATCAAATGAAAGCTCTGTCCTATTTGCTTAAAACTGCAGAGATGCATGAAATCTGGTATATGCTTTTGAATTAGTAAGTGTAAGATTATTAGTAAATAAATTGTGTGTCCTTGTCTGACTTTTTCAAGAAGTTTAAGCTTCATTAAAAAATTAGCTAACACTTTGCACTAATGAATTACTTAAATTCTCTCCTTTTCTGACAATGTGATTCAGAGAACTTGTTCAGTCAGAAAATTCTACAGACCTTTCTAAAACTCTTCAAGAACTTCTTGATCTTAGCTTGCTGGGCCCTGTGTGCATCTGTCAACATTATTTCCAGTTCTGAGCCTTCAGATAATTCAACACTTAAATCTTAATCATCATGTGCACTTATGTTAATACATTTCACAAATATTTATTAAGCACGTACTATGTGTCAGGTACTGTGTGAAGCACTAGATATGAACTGTAATAGATATTAGGGTCTGAAACTATATTTAAACTTTCCAAGGACTATGAAAGACCTTCCCCTTCCCAGCATTTATCACAATCTCTTCTGCTGCCCTTTATTTTGCAACACTATTCTAAGAGAACTTAAGATAAATAATATTAGGTGATGAAAAATCAGTCTTGTATGAGGAAATGGACAGCAAATTGTAATTGCAGAGGCAGATTCAGGAAGGCAGTAAGTCAAGTCCACACAAAGAAATAAAGAGCACCAGTAAGTAAAGGTAACTACATAGTTAATATAAAAGATAGTATAAAAATATTTTTGTAATTCTTTTCTTCCCTTATCTGACTTAAAAGACAACTACATAAAATAATAATTATAAAATTGTAAAGATTCAGCTTATAATGTATAAAGATGTAATTCAAAGGAAGGAGGAGGGAATGGAGATATATTGGAGCAGAGTTTTTCACACTATTGAAGTTAAGGGGACATTAATCCAGGCAAATTGTTTAGATTAAGTTGCTAATTTTAATCCCTAGTGTAACCAGTAAGAAAATATTTAAAAAAAAAAATATATATATATATATAGTGAAAGAAACAAGAGAATTAAAATGGCATACTAGAAAATATCTATTTAACACAAAATAAAGCAGTAATGAAGAAATAGAGGAACACAATAGAAACAATATATAGAGAACACAAATAGCAAAATGGTAGATGTAAATTGTATTTTCTCAATAATTACATTAAATGTAAATCGATAAAATACTCCAATCAAAAAGCATAGATTGACAGAATAGATAAAACCAACCAAAAAATTTTTTAAAAGACCATGATCCAAATTTATGCTATGTGCAAGAGGCATACGTCATATTCAAATACACAAGTAGGTTAAATGTAAAATGATGAAAAAGATGTACCATGCAAACAGGTGACCAAAAGAGAGCTGAGTGGCTATATTAAAATTAGACAAAAGAAACTTTAACAAAAAGTATTATTATAGAGAAAGATAGATATAATGTTGAAAGAATCAATCAATCCATCAGGAAGATACACAAATTATAAACATATATAACAACTGAAACCCAAGAGGAAACACTAATAGAACTGAGGGGATAAATAGACAATTCAACACTCACAGTTGAAAACTTTAATACTCCACTTTCAGTAATAGAAAAATCAGGCAGAAGATCAACACAGATATAGAAGTTTGAAACAAAATCAACCACTGGACCTAACATTTATCAATAGGACATACCACCAAAAATAAAAGAATATACATTTGTGCCAAGTGCACATAGTGCATTCTCCAGGCTGGATCATGTGATAAGCCATAAAGCAAGCCTCAATATTTTTAAATGATTAAAATAATAAAACATTTTCATACCACATGGAATTATATTATAAATTAACTATAGAAAGAAATTTGAGAAATTCACAAATATATGGGAATTAAACATTTCCCTTTTAAATACCCAATAGATAAAAGAAGAAATCACAAAGGAAGTTAGAAAATAGTTTTAAAACAATGAACATGAAAATACAACATACCAAAAACACATATGAAATGCAACAAAAGAAGTGCTGAGAGAGAAATTGATAGCTGTAAGCATCTGTATTTAAAAAGAAGAAAGATTTCAAATCGATACCTAATATTCCACCTTAAGAAACTAAAAAAAGAAGAAAAGATTTAAAAACAAAGCAAATAGTAGGAAGGAAATAATGAAGATTAGATTGGAAATATAGGCAGCATAGAAAAAAATAGGAAAAAATTACTAAAACTGAAAGTTAGCACTTTGAAAATATCAGAGAAAATGACAAGCCTTTTCCTAAATTAGCCGAGAAAGAAGAAAGAAGATTTAAAATACTAAAATCAGAAGTGAAAGAGGAGCCATCACTACTGACACTACAGAAATAAAAAGATGATAAGAGAGTATTATGAACCATTTTATGCCAAAAAATTAAATAACCTAGATGAAATGGACAATTTCATAGAAAGACACAAACTACTGAAACTGACTCAAGAATGATTAGATTATCTGAAAAGACCTATAATAAGTAAGGAGATTGAATTAGAAATCAAGAAACTTCCCAGAGAAAAGCCCAGGAGGCTTCACTGTTGAATCTATCAAACATTTATAGAAGAATTAGCATCAATCCTTCACAAACTTTTCCAAAAAATAGAAAAGGAGGAAATCTTCCCCATCTCATACCATGAGGCCAGAATTTCCCTGATACTAAAACCACAGACATTACAAGAAAATAAAAGTACAAACTATTATAGTTATGAACACAGATGTGAAAGTATTCAACAAAATCCTATCAAACCAAATCCAACAATATATAAAAAGGGTTACATATGATGACCAAGTGTGATTTAACCCAGAAATGCAGGGTGGGTTTAATATATGAAAATCAATCAGTATAATGCCTCACATTAATAGAATAAAAGGCAAAAACCACATGATTATCTCAATAGATGTAGTAAAAGCATTTGACAAAATACAATATTCTTTCATGATGAAAGCAGTCAACCAGCTAGCAATAAAAGGGACTTCCTAAATTTTATAGAGGATATCTATAAAAACTTCACAACTGACATTGTACTTAATGGTGAAAGACAATGCTTCCCTACTAAGATCAGGAACAAGACAAGAAAGTCTGCTATAACCACTTCCATTTAATATTGAATAGAACTGATTCTCTAAAGGGCAATTAGTCAAGAAATAATATTAATGATAATAAAAATAAAAGGCATCAAGGTTACAAATTAAAAGGTAAACTATCTCACGTTGTAGATTACATAATCTTTTATATAGAAAATCCTAAAGGATCCACATGCAAAAAAAAAAATACATTAGAACAAATAAACAAATATAGCAAGTTTTCAAGATAAAAACTTAATATACAAAAATCAATTTCATTTCTATGCACTAGCAAAGAACAATTCAAAATGAAATTAACAAAAAATTTATTTAAAATAGCAACAAAATATAAAATAAAATAGGAAAAAAAGGAATAAAATACTTAGGAATAAATTTAATAAAAGGACTGTAAGTAATAGGAGGCTTCAACCTAGGCAAGTATATTTAGGGAAAGTCCAGATATTATAGGAAAATGGATTCCATGCAGCAGTTATAATCCCCCAAAAAGAGAATTATGGATTCATCGTATTTCTGAGGATTCTAACCTAATTATCAAGGATAATTTTCAATGAGAAAATTATCCTATCCACAAAACAAGGTGCATCTATTAAATGATGTGGTTCTAGTCCCTTTATAGGCAATAAAAATAATCAAAAGAAAATGATCCTGTATTATTAAAAATGAATAGCATATTGACAGCATCAATAAAATAAATATATAATGTTCCTTTAATATTTTCAAGTCCTATTCATGAGTATCAGTAACAACCATAGCTACCAGCAACTTCAATGAATAAGCCATATTTATAGAAGATTCTCAAGACCTTTTAAATAACCAATAGTTAAAAGAAGAAATCACAAAGAAAGTTAGAAAATTGTTTTAAATCAATGAAAATGAAAACACAACATACCAAATACACATATGAAATGCAACAAAAGAAGTGCTGAGAGGGAAATTCAGAATCTGTTCAGAACTACTTCTGTTCAACCATCAAGTAGTTCATTTCTCTACCATCTTATTCTCCATCACCATATTTAGTCTCAGAAAATTTACCAGCCACAACCCTTGATTCATATGTATTACAAGTTGAGAATCCCTAATCTGAAAGCCTTAAATTTGAAATGCTCCAAAATCCAAAACTTTTTCAGTGCCAACATGATGCCACAGTGGAAAATTTCACATCTGACCTCATGTGACATGTAGCAGTCAAAACTCAGTCAAAAATTTGTTTCATGGCCAAAATTGTTAGAAATATTGTATAAAATTACCTTCAGGCTACATATATAAGGTGTCTCATCCCCAAGATATCTCATTATGTATATGAAAATATTTCAAAATAAAAAAAAATCCAAAATTTGAAACACTTCTGGTCCCAAGCATTTCAGATAAAGGATATTAAATCTGTACACAACTTGTACACTTACAACCAGAAGATATCACTGAAAAAATTAAAGGACTAAATAAATGGAAAGATACTCTGTGTTCATGGATTGGAAGAATTACTCTTGTTAAAATAGAAATAATTTTAATATTGATTTATAGATTCAATATAATCCCTATCAAAATCCCAGATATCTTTTTATTTTTGCACATATTGGCAAACTGATTCAAAAATTAATATAGAAACGCAAAGGGACAGAGAATAGCCAAACTAATCTTGGAAAAGAAAAACAAGTTGGAAAACTTACTTCCTAATGTCAAATCTTAATATAAAGCTACAGTAATCAAGACAGTGTGGTACTTGCATATAGACAGTCATACAGATCAATTAAATAGAATTCATAGTCAACAAGTAAGTCTTTATATGTGTGCTGAATTGATTTTGGACAAGGGTTCTAACACAATTCAACAGGGGAAATCATAGTTTTGACAACAAATGGTGCTAGGGCAAGTCTATAGCCACATGCAAATAATGGAGTTGGACCCCATCTCGCACCATATACAAAATTTAACTCAAAATGAACCATAGGCTTAAATATAAGAGCTAATACTAAAAAACTCTTAGAAGAAAACATAGAAGTAAATGATTATGACCTTGGTTTAAGCAATGAGTTCTTAAATATGACACCAGAACCATAAACAAGTGACAAAATAGATAAATTAGACATTATCAAAATTAAATACATAATGTTCCTTCAATATTTTGTGCTTCAAAGTGCAGTATGAAGAAAGTAAAATGTCAATCTACATAATGGCAGAAAATATTTGCAAATCATTTTTCTGTTAACAGATTTGTATCCAGAATATATAAAGAACTCTTATGAATCAATCATAAAAAGAAATACCCACATAAAAATAGACAAAGATTTAAATAGACATTTCTCCAAAGAAGATATATCAATGGCCAATAAACACATAAGAAGATGCTTAACATCATTTAGTCATTAGAAAAATGCAAATCAAAACCACAATGGGATACCTATCCACACTCAACAGGAAAGCTGAAAATAATGATAATTTTTAAAAGACAGGCAATAACAATCGTTGAGGATGTGGAGTAATTGGAACCCTCATACCTTGCTAGTAGGAATAAAAACTGATGGAGCTACTTTGGAAAACAGTTTGGTAGTTCCTCAAAATCCTAAACAAATAATTACTATATGACCCATTAATTCAATCCCTAGGCATATAACCAAGAGAACTGACAACATGTCCACACAAAAACTTATACATGAATGTCCACAGGAGCATAATTCATAGAAGCCAAAAATTATAAACAACCCAAATATCCATCAATGGATAAATTAATAAACTATATGTGGTATATGCATGTAATTAAATATTATTTAGCTATAAAAAGAAACGTGGTACTGATCTATGCTATGACATCAGTGAATCTTGAAAACATGTTAAGTGAAAGAAGCCAGGTACCAAAGGCTACACATTATCTTATTCTATTTGCATGAAACATTGAAAATAGGCAAAATTATAATGGCAAAAAAGATTTGTGCTTGTCAGAGGCTGGCAGGATGGGATAATGGGGAGTGACTGCTAATTGGTTTGTAACTTCATTTTGGGGTGAAGAAAATATTCTGGAGTCAGATAGCGATGCTGAGATAGTTACACAACTCTGTGGATATTGTAAAAACCACTTATTTGTACCCCTTAAAAGGGTAACTTTTATAATATATAAATATTATATCAACAAATCAGTTTTTAAAAAAGAAGAGCAAAAATGTTTTTTTAAAATAAGAAAAATTAAAAGATGAAAGAAATTTCTTTTAGAAAATTCTTTTGCTGAAACAGGGAAAGAAAAAAGGTTAAACACACAATTTAACATGTTGAAGTAACAAAGAGTGTATAATAGGAACTATTCAAAGGTTGTTTAGAGTTAAAGATTTTAAGGTCCATAGAAGTGCAGAAAATGAGAGAGTCTATTCAGTGAAACCCATATATGAGATCCCAGAAAGGACAGGGGAAACTAATTTCTGTAAAGAAGAGCTAATAGACTGTGATGTAATAATGTTGCAAGACAACAGATCTAGAGCTGGACAGTGGACAGGAAGCATATGTTGTGGGGGGGCTGGGTGATAGGATCAGGTGTTGCAGTTTTAGTCCATAAAAGCTATCTATAGACTCTGAAAGTGGAGCTACTTATTGTGAGAATGAAATTAATAGAAAGGACAAAGAAAACTATAATCCTCATCATAAGAATTTAGCATGTAAATCTTAATTCTAACAAAGCAGCACCAAGGTGAAAAAAAAAGTGTCAAGAAGTCATAGAGTTTAGTGGGAAAAAGTCACTGGGTGTCGGAACACAATTATCCTCAAATGTGTTGGGATGAGGGACAAGAAAAAATCCCATATTCCCTGTTGTTTCAAACAGTGAAACATAAGTGGGTTATTGTTTCATATAAGACAGTCCATGTCTACAAAGTGTCTGTTGCATTCTATTATGAAGAAATGGGTGCTGTGTCAAGGAATAGGGTTAGGGTAAAGCATATTTGTCCTCCTGGATCAGGCATTTGTTAAACGCTAAGAAAAAGCGTCATCCAAACTCTCAGACCCTTCTAGCTACCAAACCACCAACTTAAAACTCTGCTCCTCCCACTTCCAGATAAAATTCTTGATTTATTTCCACTTGTCGTCTCCTTTTTCTCACCCCACGCCTGCTTCCACTGATTTCTCAGTCTACTTCACCTGCCTTCAAGTTTCATCACTATAATGAAACAGCTTTCACTGAAGTCACCAATGATTTTTCTTTTCTTTTCCTTTCTTTTCTTTTTTTAATAAACAGAGTTTTGCTTTGTTGGCCAGGTTCAAGTACAGTGGTGCAAGCATAGCTCAGAGCAGCCTCAAATTCCTAGACTCAAGCAATCCTCCTGCCTCAACTCCCCTAGTAGCTAGGACTATAGGCATGCACCACCATGCTCTGCTAATTTTTTTATTTTTGTAGAGATGGAGGTCTCCCTATGTTGCCCAGGCTGGTCTGGAACTCCTGGCCTCAAGCAATCCTTCCATCTTGGCCTTGTGGAGTTCTGGGATTACGGTTGTGAGCTACTGTGCCTGGTCTAGAGTCATGAATGATTTCTAAAGAATATTTTCCTAAAGTTTTCTTGCTTGATCTTTTGGTAACATTAAGCACTGTTGTTCATGGTTTCATTGTTCATATACTTCCTTCCCATGGCTGTCCTATTTGTCTTTCTGCTTCTTTTTTCTTTGAATAGTTGTCCTCCTTTCCCTGGCTATTAAATGACACCGTGCTAGGTCTTTTTGCTACTCCATACCTTTTCTCAAACACTTTCTTAATGAGATAAATTGCAAATGCATACATCAGAGTAGTCCTCAGGGATACACACAATCACAATAGACATAAACACACACTTTACCTTTATTATAAGTCTTGAAATCAGATGATAAAAGTCCTGCAACTTTGCTCTTTTTAAAAATTGTTTTGGCTATTCCAGGTCCTTTGCATTTTCATAAAAAATTTAAAATCAGTGCTTCAATTTCTGTAAAAAAGACTGCTGTGGTTTTAAATGGGATTGATGGCATTAAATCTATAGAGCAATTTGGGGAGAATTTTCATATTAACAATATTAAATCTTGTAATCCATGAGCATGGTGAATTTCTTCATTTATTTAGGTCTTCTTAAATATCTCTCAGTGATGTTTCATAGTTTTCTGTATACATATTTTGTTCACATTTTATTAAAAGTATGCCTAAAATTCTTTTGTTATTGAAACTTTTGTTTTATGATTTAATTTTCCCTTTGTTTACCACTAGTATATAAAATGCAAATGATTTTTGTTTATTAATTTAGTGTCCTGCATTTTGCTAAATTCATTTATTAGTTCATGCACGTTTTTTGTAGATTCTTTAAGTTTTTTTGTAAGCAATAATTTCTTCTCAATAAAGTCAATGTGTATTTATTTTATTTATTTTTCTTGTCTTCTCATACTGGCTAAAAACTCCAGTACAATGTTGAGTAGAAGGGGTGAGAGAAGAATTCATTACTTTGTTCCTAATCTTGAAGGAAAGTGTTCATCTTTCACCATTAAGCAGGATGATAGCTAAATGCTTTCACAGATGCCCTTTATCAGGTTGAGAAAGTTTCCTTCTACTACTAGTTAACTGAGAATTTTTGTCATAAATAGGTGTTGAATTTTTCCACTGTTTTTTCTTTCTCTGTTGAAATGATCATTTTTTTTCTTTTATACTGTTAATATGATAAATTATATTGGTTGTTTTTTGAATGTTAAGCCAACACTGCACTGCTGGAGTGAATCTAACTGAGCAAACTGTATTATCGTATTTATACATTGCTGACTTTCATAACATATTTTTAAGGAGCTTTTTATCTTTGTTCATGAGGACATTTAGTTGTTGGCTTTCTTTTGTTGCCGTATCTTGGATTATGAAGTTAACTGTGACCTCACAAAATTGTTTAGAAAATATCATCTTTTCTATAAATTTCATAAAGAGTCTGAACAAGATTGGTATTATTTATTCTTTGCTGTTTGATAGAATTCATTAATGAACCTATATAGATAGGCCTGGAGATTTTTTGTAACAAAATTTGTAAGTACAGTGTCAGTTTTTGTAATCTTTGTTTTTCAATGTATTTGTGCATTTCACATAAGTTGGTAAATTTATCAATTGTTCATAATATTCTCTTCTTCCCTTTTCAACGTCTGTAGCATGTTTGCTCTTTCTTTATAACCTCATCCTGGTCAAAAAATACTTCTTAAGATAGGGTGGGTTTTAAGGTCCATCATGTACATGATATTCCCAATTCATAACTGTGGTAATACCTCTTTCGGGATGTATTTTTGTGTCAAAGAGGATTTATAACGTTTATTTATAATAGTGGAATAAAAGTGGTGTGTGTATGGGGGGGGTGTGTGCGTGCAGGTTCACTTTCCACAGTCATAGGTCATTGAGCCTTCACTGATACGGCAGAACAAAGACCTTCCCACAGCCTCCCAGGCTGGATCTTTCAAAGTCCTCTTATATCATATTACTGCTTTTATGTAACTAGGCAAGTATTCAAAGATTTACTAACTTCAATATCATATTGTGTTTAAGTTTATAAATGGAAACATTGCACCACAATGTAAAAAGATGAACTTTGCAGTCAGATAGACTTCAGTGAAAGTTCTGGCTTGAGATATATTATAAAGATAAGGACTTAGATGTTTTATTTAATTCTTCTCAGTGTCTGCTTGATCGAAATCTGTAAAATGGGATTTACAATAATCTACTTTAAGGGATGCAATAGGGATTACTCAAGATTATATTAATACATAGTTCCTGGAGCTCAGCTAATATCAATGATTCCTATTAATTTTATGCTGAGTTCCTCTAGACACTCAGTTTCTCCGGACAGCTTATCAAGGGGGAAATTCATGTATCCTCAAAGTAAGTGCAGGATTAAGCATCTTTTGTCCTTATTTAGGTCATCATCTAAAAGGCGCATTGCTATATTTTTTTCCCTGATGGCAAGGACCATAACTCTGCGCCCCATGGCAGTTTCTCTTTATGGGAACTGTTTCTGATGGTTGCTGAAATCATCAGATACAGAATATTGGTTCTCTCCTTTAGGGGAGAACTCAATGGCAGAATCACTAAGTTTAAATGATCTCTTGGAGATCATTCACAAAACAGTTCAAAATCACTTAGGAGACACTTACAGGGTTTTTGTGCTAGAAGTCTTCTGGAACTTTCCAGCATCCATTGCTGGTTCTTGTCAGTTATTTTTTAAAATAGCTATTTAAAAAGAGAGTCAGAGAGGAGAAAGTATTCTCAGCTCCTATCCCCCATCCTATTGATTAAAAGACTGAGTTGAAGGACCACTATGTGAAAAGGGTGGTCCACTCTACATAACAGGAATGTAGAGTTAGAAGATAAAAAATTCATCAGATGTTTTCTACTTAAAGGATTGCATTAACATCATTTGCCTCTTTTTCAAGAGAGAAAATGGTCAAAGGGAGCATCATATTAATTTATCTGTGTGGACATCAAAGTAAAATTCTGTTCTCAAGTTAAAGATTATCTAACAGACTTTCATTTTACGGTGTAAAAAACAACAGAATCCATCCAACATCCATTCCGAGAGACCACAGGGACACATTGGTCTCTCCTGGCTTGCAGCACAGAGATAAAAGCAAAACAGCTCAGTAGTCTTAATAGAACTAAGATGGCCTTATATTGTGCTTGTTGGAGTATTTTCCTCTTTAAAATATTACACACGCTGAATTTTATTGTTTTGCTCACTAAACCTTATCAATCTTCATGAGCTTTTAATTAATAAAATATTATACTTGGAGGGACTCCCTGCTATTATCAAAAACGTTTGAAAAGAAATGGAAAAGTACAAATTGTGTAACTGTTACAAATTCCAGCTATTTGAAATGTTAATGTAAGACCACAAGGAATTCTCAATGTTTTCGTATGCATTTTAAAGAGCCGCCACCACAAAATTGGTTTCAAACAATTTCATAACTACAAACAGTGAACAACAGAAATATTTGACTTGTTTTCTTATTCCTTTCAAAGGTTTGCTTTGTCCAAATTTAAGAAGCAGAAAACCTAATAAAAAGCAATAGGTAGTTAAAAGTTAAGTCCCATCTCTCTGTCTGGCAGCAGATGGCAGTATTGATGCATGAAAAATCCATTCATGTTCCTTTGACATTACTTGCAAATTTTCCTTCTCTTTAAACTTGGGAAAAGAATCCCTAATAAGATAATATGGTTGTTATCCGTTTACCATTCTCCTTCCACAGGTTTTTGCCTTTTTACAAGGAGATATCTTTTCCATTTAGACTCTCTTTAGACATTGACAAAATTGTGATGTTTTAACTTTTTTTCCACCCAAACTCCGATTTGGCATTCCACTGAGTGAATGCCAAGAACATACTCAGTAAATGTTCTGGAGAAACAAGCGCTCAAACCTCCCAGACCTCAAGTATCTGGGAGACTTTACTGACTGTCTTCTAATTAAATCTCCAAAGTGGAGCTTTCCTAAGTCAGATAGCAATAAAGATTCTCTTCTCCTTTCAGATCCCTGGAACATCATCCGTAGTTCAGAGAAAATGGAAGCCCCTGCAGCCTGTTTCACAGCCTCGAGGTCCAGGACAACAGACCAAATCTAGGATAAGCGCTGTGGCCGCTGAAATAAAGCAGATCCGAGCCAGAAGGAAAACAGCCCGAATGTTGATGGTTGTGCTTTTGGTGTTTGCAATTTGCTATCTACCAATTAGCATCCTCAATGTGCTAAAGAGGTAAAGTACATCTATTATTTGAAAATGAAAAATGAAGTGCTTATCATTTCTTGGTTCTTAATTAAGAACTTTTTGTTTTTAGCCAGAGAAAAATCTAAACTTTCTGCCTAGCTACCTTGTCAGGCCAGAAGACTCAGTTGTGTTGTAACCAGCAGGTAAGGTGAGCAGTCTTTTAGAGTGCTCAGACATATGCTCGTGTCCACGCAGATTCTCAGTTGAATGACAGACATGAAACAGATGTTTCTCCAACCTCTTGAAGCTAATTGCTAAGCCTTAGATGCAGGAAAAGTGCTAACACAAAACAACTAATTTACACCTTGCAGTTCTCTTTTTTGATGAGAACAAGTGGGTTTTCCAAAAGTTTGGTTTCAAAGACATAGGAAATCTTGACAGAATTCTACCTAAAGGATAAAAAGAGATAAGAGTGTTTTGTTAGTATTCTAATTATACTCAGAAGTGCATTTGTGAGCACTAAAAATATATATATATATATATCAAGGCAGATACTGTGTGTTGAATGTTTAAACACAAAGAAAGAAAATCCATTTCCTGAAGTCACTGAATCAAGCTTAGGACAACTATTAACAAAAATCAGCACAAAGTTTTTCAGTGAGGGAAAGTATGTTATTTGTTATGCTCCAGACACAACTATTAAATTCAAACAAGTGACCAAGGACATGAACAGCAGATGCAGAGGCAGTGGTACACACTGAACTTCATGGCCAGCAAACTTCATTAGGAATTATCAGAACTGTTGCACATAGACTGGTCCCAAGGCAATACTAATTCTGTTTATAATAGGCTTCAAACTTAAACTAGAATTGCTCCTCTTACTTTTCCCTAATTCCGAGTCAATATCATATTCCTCACAGCTGGGAACTCTGGAGAAAGGCAGCTTTGGATGGAGTCAGAGAAAAGGTGGTATAGCCAGCTGCAAAGATTTCTCCTTCTCTTTGGCCTTTGTTTTTGATTGCTTAATAGCTTTTTCAATGGAGAAGAAATGTAAAATAAACTTTTGTTCAGTAGTATCATTTCAAAGCCTTAAAGGTATAAGAATTTATACCTAGGTCCTTGGGACATGTGCCAGCTCAAAAGAAAATGAAAATTATTTTGCCTTCCATTTCTTTTCAGGCTTCCCCTCTTATTTTTCTTGCTCACAGAAATTCCATTCAAATTTATTCTGGTCTTTTGCTAGATGGTGTTTTCTGCTCTCAAGAACTTTATAAATATGTTACTAGCTAGGTCTTCTTCTCTCTCTCTCTTTTCTTTTTACTCTTTTAGTCTGTCTAGATTCAAAGAATATTGGATTAACCACTCTCTGGGTTGCTCATTTGGATTTTCTGTATCTCAGCACTTGCTCCTTTTTAAAAATTATTTCCAAATACCTACTTGTCAATCATATTTCTCTTATTCTTCTGACTTAAATATTTTCCTTTCCAAAGAAAACAAATAGTTTTCAAAGGAGAAAGTCCATGTCACATTAAAATTATTTTCAATTTCTTAGGCATTCTGCTCTTTTCCACAAAATAAAAACTTTTAAAAATAAATTTGAAAAATGTTTTTCTTATTACCACACACATTTTCTTCAAATACTTATCTCTTTGTTGGCCCTTGCGTAGTAAATATTTTTCTTTCTCTCAGAAAAATAAAAATTCCTAGCTTCTTTTCCTTGAAAATTAATTTTTTGCCTGATTAGTCAAAACCAACTTCTTTAAAGCAGTTCTGGTTTGTCTAAGATTTCAAAGATATTTTGCAGTAGAGGATCATACCATATTATGAATTCCACTTGTCTATATTGTTTCACTTTATATTATATTTTTGTAAAACTCTAGTACTCTGTAGAGCATCATTGTGTTTCAGAAATGCATTTCTATCATATGCCTTCTTATTGGGAAAAAAAATACAGATAGGGCACAAGTCACACAATCAGTGATGGACCCACCAACAGAGAATACATTATCGTCTTTGACCTATAAATTCTGAGTAGCTGCAAGTTATCTGCTGTAGGTTAGTGAATAGAATTTGATAGACTGGATATTTCTAAATATGGAGCAAATCTTAAAATAGTCTTTAAGGATATTATAATAAAATATTTTTCAGAGTTTAAAATAATACATGAAAAATTAAAACTTATGAATTTTAAGACATTACCAGAATCCTGCCTATTTAAAACTAGTTCTTCTCTGGGTATTAAGGAGGTCCCAGGGGCCAAATTTCAAAAAGGCCAGGAAGATTGGAGTTGAAGACATATGGTACTTTGATTAATGTATAAATGAAAGTTGGAAGAGACTCTTACAGACTACAATTTAGGAGTGCTTTTTAAATGATACACATAATGGATATCAACACAACATTGCTGAATTGTATTTAGAAACGAAATGAAATAAGGGAAATATATATTCAACTTCTGAATTCCTATTCACAAGAAATATTGCATTTGCTGTTTGCAGAAGGGAGAGGCCCTTTTCTGACCTGATTTGGCTTTTGATTTATTAATTGTGCTGTGGAGGTTCAGTTCAGGTACTAAAGTTATTCTAGACTAATTATGGTGTCAGAAACCTATAAGTGGTCAATGCCTGCAGCAGAGAACAACAGGGATCAGCTTCTATCAAAAAACTTGTTCACCTTTGAATTTAGTTATTTAAAAGGTACTTTCCAGAATCACACTGGATTTTCTGTTGTTGTTTCTTTTCCTACAGAGTATTTGGGATGTTTACCCACACTGAAGACAGAGAGACTGTGTATGCCTGGTTTACATTTTCACACTGGCTTGTATATGCCAATAGTGCTGCGAACCCAATTATTTATAATTTTCTCAGTGGTGAGTTTCAACTGTTTCTTCTATAAATCCCAGTCCTAACCAAGGGTGAAGGATCAATGACCAGAAGGTTTCAAACACCCTTGAACTATATGAAGAGTTTAGTTGCTACTCGAGATTTTTTTCCCCTGGCCTGATTGGTCTTGGATTTCTTCCTTTATGAGAGAAAATACATGTTACTTAACTCATCAGAGAAAATTATCTAAGTGATTTTTTCCCCATAAAACTTAAAAGAAATGTTGAAATAGGAGAAAGTAAAAATTGTGAGAAATCAATAACAGAATCTTGTGTGACATACTTTAAACTTATGATTTACAAAAATATAAAATACTTTTATCTGTTTTGCCTTGCTGTATTATTCCCTTGGCAAAATGTATAGCCTAATTGAGATTGAATTGGAAACTATTCACTTTTAGATATTTTACCATATTTACATTTCTTGTGGGAGTGTCATCTCTTGGGTTTATCTCACTGACTACCAAAAATGTTATTACTCGTAAATAACACATAACCTAAATGACACACATACACATGTCTATCTCTGTTTATGGAATCAATACAATTATAAAAATCAATTAAGTAACTATCATTTTATTTACATTTTGCCTGAATGACTTTTAGAATTATGTTTTAATTAGCTACATCTTTACATTGTTTTTTCTCCAACCCATTGGCTATTTCTTTGTTATTTCTATCTTCAGATGTATGGTAATTTATATGGAAGAATAGCAATTCATTTTATTGCATATTTAATAAATTATGTAAATTTTCCAACTTCATCTTTGGCCTTCTGGTTGCACAGGTTAAAACCACCAATTAGATTTTTAAAAAATAACTTTGTCTTAAAAAAAATGATTGCACAACAAGAGGACTAAAGCTCTGAGCCTTGAACTAAGCAGGTAAAACCTATAAGGAAGTTGTGATAAGAAGTGTTTGAAGCAGAAGCCACAGAAACCAGTCAAAGTCCTGTTATGGGGGTTAGGAGTGAGTTAGGGGAGGCAACTGATAGTCTCTGAGAACTTGTTACATACCTGCTTTTGTGCTAGGCCCTTGAACATCCGTCTTCTCCTTTAACTACTCAATAATAACTCAGTGGGGTTGTTGAGACTCAGAGAAGAAATGATGATTCCCAACACTGTCATTCACTCTAATAAAGGTGATTGTTTTATTTTCATAGTTCTCTACTTTTTCATCAGTAACTTAAAGACAAGGAACACTTTCTGAAGTTTTATTTTTGCCCTTCAGTTTTTCATTCTGCCTTATGTAGATTATAAAACAGAGACTTTTCTAGATATTTCAATATATTTTTCTAGATATCTTGTGGAATTAATTGTGTCAGTAGCAGTTTTTTAGGCAATATCTATATAATTTTGGCTATGTACGACATAGATTTCATTGTTCTTGAAATTTTTAAGTATCTCTAGGCATCCTTCTACTGATGGCCACTTCTGTTATACTTGCATGGTTAAAATACACCTATATTCACAAATACATGAGGTTTGACTATAAAGGAATGGAACAAACTCCAAGCATCACACATGAAAAGTGGTTGTGTTATTTTATGGAAATACATCATTGTTTCAAGAGTCTACCAAGCTTCCAATAAATTCAATTTCCTTTTTCTATTTTCCCTGTCCTTGCAAAATATTACACCTCATCGTTAGTTTGGCTCAGGGGAGCAACTCAGTTGTACCCTATTCGTGATTTGCTGAAACAGTTATGCATAATTCCTTTTCCTTTCATTCTCTTTGCTTTGCCAGGAAAATTTCGAGAGGAATTTAAAGCTGCATTTTCTTGCTGTTGCCTTGGAGTTCATCATCGCCAGGAGGATCGGCTCACCAGGGGACGAACTAGCACAGAGAGCCGGAAGTCCCTAACCACCCAGATCAGCAATTTTGATAACATATCAAAACTTTCAGAGCAAGTTGTGCTCACCAGCATAAGCACACTCCCAGCAGCCAACGGAGCAGGACCACTTCAAAACTGGTAGAATATTTATTCATATGACAAGGATACCTGAGTAAAACTATTCTTTTTAAAATCACTGGAAACAGAAATTTTATCATCCTAATGATGTGAAGCTAAAATTACTTGTGGATCCTTTTTTTTAAAAAAAATTTATTGTTCTTTGGAAATAAAAAAAAAGTCAGTTTAAAATAATCTCTCAACTTTTGATTTAAATGTGTTAGAAGTTTAATCTGCAACTGAACTTATTTCAGGCTATTTCACTTTTAGTTTCATGTATTATAATTTGTGTCAATTAAATGTTTGAATGTTTCTAATTCTTCTTTTAATCCCTTGTTATTTTAATCTCTCACATTGAAATTCCTAAAAATTACCAAAAGTTATCCATTGATTTTCTTTTGGCTACTAAAAGAAGTAGCAATTACTAACTTAATTGACAACAGACATATGTTAGTTGACTTGATAGTTTTTAAAAAAAAATCACAAAAGACTGTGGTTACAATGTGACATCTGAGAAAATATTTATATAGAAAATAGCATATTATATTAAGTAATCCAAAAACTATCTTTCAAAACTACATAAAATATATACTATCAAACTTTATTTTTCCATTAACTTTATCACTCATTCACACAATTTTCTCAGGTTTGTAAATTGACCATTGCTAACATTTCTTGTCTCACATATGGCCAGTGAGATTTTGAATTAAAATAAAAGTTTTTGAGTAAGTACTAATACATAATGATTTCCATCTCTAAGGAAAGACTTTAACATTTAAGAATAAGATAAAACCACATTTTATTCTCCTAACCAATAAAAATAATGTAGTCAGCCTTGCAGGGTTATATTAAAAATGCACCACTGTGCTAGGTGCTGGGAAATGAGGTAGTGGCGGAGGCAAACACGCCTTCAAAGGAGCTGTAGTCTAGTGACGGAGACACGTTGACAGAGGGCAAGCAAACAATCTAGGGGGACAATTCCTGGACATGGCAGAGCAGTGAAGCCACCAAGGACAGTGGTCCTCACTAGAAACTTGGTAGTATGATTGCACTTTATTTTTTTTGCCATTTAATTACAGAGACGGTCAATGCCAGCAAATTTCACCTGGGCCTAGGGCTGAGTACCAGGTGGTTAGGAGAATAGAAAGGCTTACTCTTAACCCACAAATGAATAAGACTGTTGTATATTTTGTACAAATGTAAGATCTGGGAATCAAAGCCTTGAATATTTCAAATTTGTTTCTCTGCAAAATTCTTCTGCTTTAAATATTCACTTTAAATTAAGTTAAAAGTAAAAGAGGTGTTCATGAAAAGATGTTTTTCATCTCATATTATAGCAGAACAGGTGTTCTGATTGTAGTGAAACAAAAGATGTGGAGCATGGTATTTAAGAGAGATTTTCATAGATGATAATTAATATATTTTTTCCAACTCATCAATCTCAGAGAAAAATAATACAACCAAATTGTCTACATTTTTTTTCAAATCTTAGGATTTGGGATTTCGTTACCTTGTGCCTTTTACTACACAAAGCAAAAAATACCCGCTTATACACGCTTTATTGAGATTATATTGTTAAATATCAGCACTATATTGATGAAAGCAAAGCATTTTAACTCTCTCCTTTCTCCCCTTTGTACATTTGAGAACTTCTTTTCTTATTTATGCTGCATGAAAGGGGAGCTGTAATTTTCAGATTGTGATGAAAGCACTTTAAATCGTTTGAGGATAACTTCAAATAACATTGATATATGCCTTAATAGCCAATATTAGCTCAGAGTAAGAGTAAATTCTTTAGACCCTAATATATCTAGTTTTTATCATTTGAGGGGAGTGTGAAGGGAGGGAAGAGAGAGAGAGAGAGACTGGGAGGGAGAGGGGGAGGGGATGAGAAGGACCCACTCAGAGAGGCAGCGGTTGTGACAGATCAATCAGAAGTCAGAATTCCTTTGCTCTAAATCAGTGATTCTCAACCTGGACTTCCAAACCCATCAGCATTAGCATCACCTGGGAGCTTACCAGACATGCAAATTTCCACCCTATCCCCTACGTAACTAACCAGAAACTTTGGGGGTGGTATTCAGGAATCTCTGTGTTAACAAGCCCTGCAGGTGATTCTGAAGCATCTTAAGAGTTGAGAGCCACTGCTTTAAAAGATCCCACCTGACATCCGTTTAATTGCCTATGTGAAATAAAGTCTTTTACTGCACAGGTATCTACCACAGGGGCCACCATCATCACTACTGTCAACCTGGTTGGAGGTCTGAAAGAAGAAGCTGAGTGTCAATGTTGAATCTCACCACTGTCATTTCATTCAAAGAGATGATGGTTTACAAAGCAATTGTTACTGTGTTATATGTGCAGTGTGAAAGTAGACTGGTTTTAAGGCACTGGTGTACTTTATGTCCACATGGATGACTTGAGTTTTTACCTAAAACTTTCAAATCTCCCATTTTATTTATACTTATTAAAGTTTAAAGTTTGCAGAACAGTTTCTAAGAATGATCATTACCTAGAAGGAAAAATAATAAAATAAAACCAATACTTACAAGAAACGTTGGGAATGGAATAGTAGACCGCATACATAGCACTCAACATATGGATCCAGGAATCCTAAGAGATCTGAATTTAGTGTGATTACCTTAATAGGACAAATGGTAAAGAAGCAGGTGTTCCCAAACACTGCCAATCATATGAAATAGAGTCAACTACTTACCTCATTATGTGCTATTGACACAAATGAGAAGACATCTTATGAAAGGAATGTGTTGGGACTGTTTTATGCTATACATTAAATACGTATCTCTCTCTCTTTTTTTTGCTACACTTCAAAGATTTAATGTAAGATGTCAATGTCACTGAAATTTTGCTATCAACAAGGATGACATAATTCTATCTAACATTGAATCCATTTAAACTTTATTATTTCTGAATTTCTATAAAACCATGAAAACCTTGATATTGAATTAATTCATTCTTGGAAAAAGATTACTCTGTTAGAAAAAATATTTTTAAATTTTCCAAAGTTTGCAGAGTTTATTGAATATTAAATACCTGTTACAAATTATTGATGGGTTAATAGAAGTGGCAGGTGCAATGATATTGAATTTCACTCCCAGTGTACATTGTTTTAATGAAGATTAAAGTAAATATGTTTATAAAATGTAGTCTGGATCTGGTTAAACTTGAAATACCAGAATGGCAAAAACCCCAAAGCTGTTTATGGACCCAAATTGTAAGGAGGGCTATTATTATTTTAATACTAGTATAATAATAAAATGGACTTGATGTAAATCATAATAGTAATTAACTGCATTTCAAAAAAAATCTGGCTAGTCATTACAATTTAGAAAGCTTTTCAATACCAGTAAATTTACAACAGACGACTTTTCTACTTCCTACAAGTCACAAGTCAAAAAAAAGAGTAAATTCTAATAGGTTTTATTCAATTAGGTTTCAAATTGCATGAAGCAAAATAATAGATTTTTTAGAGACAATATATAAACAGAGAAAATATTGTTAATTTAAGTCTATTCTATTACCTTATGTACCACAGAAAATAAAGTGCAAAGGCATGCAAAACACTATTATTTCCCAGAATTCAAAGGGAATAGTTTTCTACACAAGTACTGCTACTAAAGAGGGGGGCATTCCCCCCTCTACTTGCCACGTATTTCTATTCTCTTAAATTTTCTTTACAATCTTTGAAGTTAGAATGTCTTTTAAGTTTTTCATGAAATGTATTTCTATAATTGTTATATCCCACTTGTGTAATGTTATGTCAGTTGTTTAACAATTATCTTATATCTTTAAAGTTCTTAATGCCTGATTGTACTGTGTCTTCTCTTCATGAAGAAATTTCTTTTCAAATTCAATGTGATTACACACCTACTGCTGTAAAGGATGTATATTATGTAGTTTTTAAGTAAAAAACATATTGAGACTTCTATAATCACATTCACACTGCCCTCTCTATTGTATAAAAAATCTTGTTGTTGTTGATTAGATAAGTTGGATATTCACTCATCATTAGTGTCAAATATTTGCAGTTAAGGATTGAATTAAGCCCTCTGGTACAGTACTTAATGATCAAAATATTTTCCCAATAAGTTTATATAACCAGGGATAATCATGATATAAAATGTTTTTAATATTGTTTTTAAGAACAGGTACTATAATAAAGAAGGTTAACATTCATACAGAAATATTTCATAAAAGTTATGCAAAACCAGATACATATGTAAACAGAAAAGAACCCAATCTCTGTAAAATAATTTTAAGAGGTTTATTCTGAGCTGAATGTGTGTAACCATGGCCAGAAAAGCCATGGCCAAGAAGCCTTGAGCAAGTGGTCCCTCCATGGCTGGGTTACAGTTTGGTTTTATACATTTTAAGGAGACAGGAATTACATGTAAAATAATAAATCAACACATAGAAGACTGACTTTGGTTTGGCCCCAATATTAGCAGGACATCTGGAAGCAAGGGGAGGCAGGTGCTTACAGGTTATAGGTGGGTTTAAAGACACTTTGATTTGTAAGTGGTTAAAGAAATGAAGCTTGTCTACAGGCTTGGAATATTTTAAGTTAAGATAAGGATGTCTGTTAATCAGAGACAACCCACTGGATATTTATTGAAACTCAAGTGATCTGTTAAGTAAATTGATGGCCTGAAGGTGTGGTTTTAATATTTGTCTTGCATGGCCTTAGGCCTGTTAATGATTAGTATCTTATTGTTACATAGAATAACTCAAAGCGACAAGGGCATAACTAAGTGTGTCTGACCCCCCTTCTGCTCATGGCAAGCAACTCAGCTTTAGGGCTTATCTGGGGTCCCCTCATTCAGTAGGCTGGGGGGGTTAAGATTTTATTTTAGTTCACACAAATAACATTAAATTTTGGAGCTTTTATCTGAGTCAAGAAATTTAATCTATTCATGATTTAAAGGAAATGATAATCTCATGATTTCCAATTTACTATTGGACTAGTAAATATGGCATTAACATAATTAATTTTTTCCTTTGCCATTATATATAAGACTTTTAGGACTATTTTAAGTTCAATGATATATTTTAAAATGTATATTTTCTGCCTTTTTTTAAACCTAAGTGATTCTGATAAATTACAGAATCAAGCACCAAAGATTTTAATGCAAAAATCCATTTTTATTCAGCACTGTTTATTCTAACTTTTATCAAAAATTAAGCCAAAGTAAACTGGCAATGTAAATACTTGACTCCTAGGGAAATATGATTTGAGTATGGGGCCTTAAGATGAAGTAATTCTTCCCATAGTGGAATTTCAATAAAAACAAGCTATTTCAGTGGGGAGAATGTTTTGCTCTGAGTAATCCATTATGGCAGAACAGATACTCTGCCACTCCTCCTTCTAAAGCCAGCCATGAAGGGTGGCCATGCCATCTTCACTTTCACCCAGGCCAGTGGGAGGGGTGCATGAGAAGTAGGGTAGCAAAGGAAAGTTTCTTTAAGCACCTCTTTAGTCCTGCCCTCCTTTCACTGTCTTTTCACTTTCCAACCGTAGTGCTTGCCCCCAGGCCTAACCCAAGCTGAGCATCATCTGACCTCCCTCCATAGCTTGCTTTGCCCTACAGAAAGCCTGGGTCCTCCTTCAGCCCAACCCCATCCAATTGTCTCAGGCTCCTGTTATCTCCTGAGGTGAAGAAGTAGCAAGTAGATAATTTGGAAACAAATAAAGCAGAGCTCAAGGAAAATCTAAAAAATTTACATTTTTATGTCCAAAAAATTTACAATTTTACATTTTTAAAAAAGCTCTTTATTTTCTTCCCAGAATATTTATGCTTATCAGTGGTCTTCTGAATCTGTGTCAGCTCCATTTCCAAGCCCCAACTAAGCTTGCTACCTCAAACTGGAAGGGATCCCAGTTTTGAGAATCTTAGGTTAAGGCCATGGCAGGTCAGTGGACAGATGTACCTGAGGTGGTACCACTTGTGGCACCTTCAGAAGCAAAACATCTGTTGCATTACTTTTCATAGGTCCACTCTTTATGTAATAGCAAAGTGATAATTTTTTAAAATGTTGCTTACTATCTAATTAATTCCTAGTTAATTTCAAATTACCAAGGAGGAGTGGTACAAACAAAATGTTTGTGGAACTGGAGAATCCTTAACAGTGCATGGCAACATGAAGCTGAATTTATTGCAGATGTGATAATGAGAACATCTTCAAGAAAGAAGCAATGTTCCATTTCACAGGGGCACAGATTTAAAAGCTCTGTTTATATGGTTCAGGTAGACTAAGTGGAGGACTTGTCCATAAAACTGTGTCTAGATCATGTAGATATCCATTATGGGCTGGGAAAAATTACCATTTTAGAGTATTACCAATACACATATCCAAAAATATTTACAATTTTTCTAAATGCAAACTCGCGTGTGTGTCTATGTATCTCTGCATGTTTGCAGCAATTAGTCTGAGTAAATCCCACAAGCTATATTCATTTTATATCTCAGCCTTTTAAAAATTTCCCTTCTTCATCTAATTCACTCTCTTAAATTTTATGTTTCAGGTTGGTGGCTGGTTCTCCTCACTCTTTTACAAATATCCAGCTTCCATATTTCTGCTATTCTAGAGAGCTTTTTCCCCAAAGAATATTTTTTCTTTTTATTTATTTTTGTTTTGTTTTGTTTTTGGCTAACATTCATATGGTTATAGCAATTTGGGACAAGTGAAAAGGAGAGGTCTGTAAACTGCCTATCTCCTCCAAAATTCCGTGTCAATAATCCTTAAGAATCTAAGGTCCTTGATGCCAAGGTTTCCTTTTAGTGTTGTCGCCTGCTGTTTTCATGGTTCCTAAAACAGTGCCTGGCACATAGAAGTCACTTGATAAATATCTCTTCAATTAATGAATTAGTAATAAGTGTATGAGAAGTCTTTCCCCAACCCATCCTTTTGCTTCATTTTCTCCCAATTTCTTCCACATGCCATGTGGATTCTCTTTCCACCATAAGCAAAACACCCTATATTCTGAGAGTCTACAAAGCACGTACCTTCTTTTACTAAAATTAAACCATACTTTGACAGCACCAATTCCCATTCTCCAACCATCATCAAACTGGCAGGTAGCACCAGCATTCTGCTTGCTCACCAATTTTATGCCCAGATGTTTACTCTTTCTTTCGCGAGTAAAACCTGATGCCTTTGAGGGGCTTTTCCATGGTAAAACTCTCTTTGTTACTGACATTGTCAGCCTCTTGGGCTCTCCTCTCCTCACTCATACACATTGGCACCAAGCTTGGAGTCAATACTCTGTAGCCTACATTGGGGTCAATGTGGATGATGCATGCTGGAATCCAGCTTCATACTTCCTTGGTCTCCTTAATATAAATGACTTTGATTCCCACCTGTCTCCATCAAACTCCTCTGATAGTTTTGCACAGTGCAGCTCATAGGCTGCATCTTACACTTTTTTATCTCCTATGACAACAGATCCTCCACTGACATGCAAAACTCTACTAGTCTATGCTAAGCCAACAACTGCTTATCCATCCTTTTCTCTCACACTTTTCTTCCCACTGCAACTTCCCTTTTCAACCTGAAAGGGACCACTGGATTCTTTGCCCTTTAACTTTATCCTAGTCTATTTGTCCCTTCCTGGATTTACCTCCTTCCTCACTCAGAGGAAAACAAGGCCATCAGGTTGTATTGTACTTATTACGAGACATTATTTACTTCAAACAAATTCTTGTCCTAATGAAGATCATGACAGTTTTCATACAACAGAGAGTCCACTCTCCTATAGCACTGAAAAGAAATGGTTCGAGTAAGGTGTAAATGCCTCATGGATGCCAGCCAAGCCAGTCACTCTTCCCCTATTCAGGATTGAACTCCTGAAACTCCAGATGGGAAGTCTGCCATGGCGCTAATTATGGCACTTTCTGTACCCTATCTCTGCTACCATCATCCCATATTATTTCTTTTCCTGCTTCAGAAGCTGTTCTGAAAATAATTTTATTATTTAAAAATTATTTTTAAGACCATATATAGCTGCCTTATTTGATTTCTCAAACCCTCTACAACCCATACTTCTTATTGTCCAATTTTCTCTTTTAAGTGGGTGTATTTTGGGGTAAGAATAATTTCATCTCATTTTTTAAAAATTTACTATTATTAATTCTATTATTTATTCATCTTTTAAAATTGCAAAGTATTCATTTCAAATTCATCTACAACAGGGACTCTTTTTACTTTGTAAATGCTGTTGGGGCTTTATTCCTTCTGTTGAGAACTGTTAGAATAATAGAACTTATTTCACCATACTCTGGCATTTTGAAAAGGTAGCAGAACTCTTCTTTATTTGGTTACTAAATGAATCATATTTTTTTCCTACTGTAAAAGGAACTTTCTCCATGTGCTTTGTCAAACATTTTGACTTTTTAGAATTGACCTGATGAAAATATTTTTCATTAGAAAATTATCTTTCTCTTTACAAAGTATGTATCCCTTAGTGCATTTATATTCTACCAATTCTAAAAGCCCCCTTTCCTCATGATCTAGTCCAGGCCTTTAGGATGCATTATTCTAAGGAAACGTCTATGGTTTTGCTTGTTTGTTTTGTTTTGTTTTGTTTTTCTAGTAGAATGTGAATATTTAGCTTCAAATGTTACCTCATGGTTGTCACACTCCTGGTGTTGAAGGGAGCCCCCTCCCTCTTACCTTCTTGTCCATAAATTATGTTCTTATGACTTATTTTACACATAACCAGAGTGGAGATCATGGAGTTAAGAAGGTTGAGAAAGACAAAATATTTCTCTCATTCCATTCACAGAAATCTGTGATTCAAAAGTTAACAACATTCTATATATTCTTGTAGGCAATTTTTTCAGGCTTATCACTCATCAGCCTACATGCAGGTCAAAACCAGCCCTAAGTGCAACTTGTTCAGGAAACTGAAACCATCTTCCTATCTCTTTGTTTCTCAGAATGTAGGTAAGCCCTGTTATTGATGCTTATACTGGTTCTGACGTTCAATATTTTCTTAAGAGCCATGGTCTGTCAAGATGTTCCCTTATCAAGATTTTCCAATGATGTGAAAGTTTAATGAGTTCTTCCTCCTCCTTTAAATATGTGAAAATTTTGGTTTAATAACATGTTTAAATCTGATGGCCTTAGAACTTCTTTCCCTGTTACAGAACACAGAATAGTAGTTAATATTTTATACACATATGGCAAGATCATGTTGCCACTAGGGGCGTCCAGAATAGGCCACTGAAACAACTTTCTACCTATTACCATCAAAAAGAGTTTTATTAAAATATTTTACATAAAGAACATTATTTTGTATAGCTATACCCCAATGAGGCCATCAACCAATATTTGTACAACTTGATGCCCCTCCCCTAAGATTTTAGCTAGTATAAATCATGGTCACCTGTATAGCAAGACACTTCATCCAATAATGTTGGTGTTTATTATTCAACCAGGTGATCTTGGAGGGTATATCAAACTAGTGATACTTAAAACTGGGCATTGTGTGAGTGATTTACTGGGGTGTTTGACTATACTTTGTTTCCAAACTAAAAGTATTGTGACAAGGCTTTCCTGATAGGAATTACCAAACCATCTCTGCTTCAAACAGACTCCCCTGAGATTCCTGTTAAAAAATACAAAGTCCTTGATACCACCCCCAATACACTATTTTAGTTAGTCTGGGATGATAGCAAGGATTCTGATTTAGCTGGTCTAGACTGGCATTCCACCATTAATTTACCACCTGGAACTCTAGGAGGTCTACCACTCAATTATGTGATTTAGAGCAGACTCCATTGTATCTTCAGGAGAAAATCTGTAGTCTATGGGTCTCTGCCCATTTCTGACAGGGGCTTCTTTGCTTCTGACTGGAGTGGGCAGTATTTCATTCAAGTCATTATCCTTATTTGGCTTCTTAATGTTTAGAAAACATTAATACCATCCTAGTTTCATAGGAGCTAAATTATATGGCTCTGTTCTTTTCTAGTATAGCTTCATTCCAAGCTTTTGTTGAGATTCAGAGATATTCTCTCAGTTACAAATTTTTAACTAATATTTGATAGAAAAAAAGTTTTAAGGCAAAGAAAAACTCTTTCTACCACCACCAGATGGTGTCACTTTGGACTTGCCTATAAATAGATTTCTAAATGGCCTTTCAGAAACTGACTGGAGGTAATTAAAAATCTTGTGGCACTCACTACGATTTTTTACATATCAAAACTTATGACAGAAAATAATATTTTTGAAGAATATTTAGAATTAAGCAGTCTTTTTTTTCTCCAGCTACTTTAAAGTACATCTTTATATTAACCCTAAGTGGAGCTGTGTCCTCTTATTGCATTGTATAAGAGTGTGTGTGTGTGTGTTTGTGTGTATGCCATCACTTGGGTATGATGATAGCAACTTTCTTTTTTTTAATTAATTAATTAATTAATTTTTTTTTTAAATTTCAGAATATTATGGGGATACAACACTTTGGCTATATATATTGCCCATGCACTGCCCATGTCAGAGCTACAATCGTGGTCATCCCCCAAACTGTGCTCCCCGCATCCATTCAGTGAGAGTTTCATTGAAACCATTCCAAAAAAGATTATTAATAACATGTTATTATGTTTACCTAAATGTGTTGAGGACATTGTTCATGGATTCTAAGCTTGCATGAAGGAATATATGAAAAGAAATTTCTGCCTGGACCTAGTACTAGTAATACTTGTATTTTTCTTGCTTTCATCTTAGTAACATTGCACAATATGCTATTTTTTCAAATTGTGCTCAATGTTCAAATCACCTGCTAGAAAGATTAGAGGGAGATGTGTTACCTGCCCAATCCCGGCTTTGCAAGTATATATGATGTCATGGCAAAAATTGTGTGTAGTAATCTCCATCTGGCTTCACCTAATTTTCCTGTCTTTCTTCCCTATTTGCCTCCATTTCCTGCATTTTCATTTATTAATTGCATTTTATACTTAAATAATTTGGGAACAAATAAATATAAATAAAGTATGTTAGAAAGCACAAAATCAACAGTACTTGGAAAAATTTAAAGAGATAAATGTTAAGCAAAACTGAAAACTAGCTGCAGATACATTTAAGCTTATGTCATTTTAGCAAATTATTTCTTTTAAAAATTTACTAAGCTGTATCACAGAGAAAGGACTTGAACTTTAAAAATTTGGGTAAGGAACAAATGCAGATTTGTTCTCCCAGACTGTGGCTTCTGTGGAAGAGATTGTGCTGCATCCGCATTCACTGATGATTGGAAAAGTTGGTTTTGCCCATGTCACAACTGAAGAGTGAACATCCCTGCTTTATATATCTCAAGACTCCACAGATGAAATTTGGTAATCCTCTACATCACAACATATCACATTAGTAATTTGTACTCACAAAAGTCTCCCAGAAAGGATTTTTCAAATTCTAATGAACATCTCAGTTATGATTTTCTTAAGAATAAAAAAAATAATTTTTCAAAAAGTATAAACAATTATCCTCTCAAAATTATCAATTTAGTGCCTACTAGATCTCTTTTCAGAACCTTGCAGTACCAGTTTTCTTCTCAATTAATTATAGTTCTGGGTCTTTTGATTTGGCCATGCTTTTCCCTATTAGGATATAAGCTATTTGTAGGCAGGAACTACATTATATTCATGAGTTTTGTGAGCCAGGCCCTGGACCTAGCACATTACCTCATAAGATGTAGGCCTTCAATAAACCTATGTTGACAAAATCAATAAGAGAAAGAACCCCTATCCAGGGTTGGCTTTATTTCACTCAATTTTAAAATGTGTTAGTAACAATATGAGACATTGTAAATGAAGAAAAAAATATTGAGTGTTTACTACTCCCTTAAATGCTTACTAAAAAGGGTTATACAGATCAAAAGTACTAAATCTCTGCCCACATTACGCTAACCCTTTTGTGCAGACGAATGTAAACAAAGTTTAGAAAATCAATTTTTAAGTACTAGAAATTAGACAGGATAAAACTTCTGGCTCTGCCTAGAGGAAGGTAGGTTTTCCAAAAGTTTAAAGGCAGAGATGAAGAAGGCCATTCTAGGCAGACGGGACAGATCCACAAAGGGATGGGTTGTGGAACAGCATGACCCCTTCAAGGAATGGCACATAATTTAATGGGAAAAAGGAGGCCCATGGCAGGAAATATCACTAGACAGGAGGGAAAGAATAGGTAGTAAAATGCATTTTGTAATATTCAAGAAAATTTGAAACTTGTGTTATGTCATGGGGGACAATTTAGGCATTCTATCCAGAGAAGTGACATGGTTAGATTTGTGTTCTGGAGAGTACAGTAATAGCCCTGTAGCTGGTGAATTTGAAAGTTGGAAATTTTAAGTTTAGATCTCAGATAGGTTTTTATAGACATATTCATCCTCAAGAAACATGATTTGGGACTAAACCAAGGCAGTAGCAATGGGGCTGGAAAATAAACACTAGATTTCATATCTAGATGAAGATTTGGGAAATAAGAGAGGTCATATTAATGTTTAACTTCTATTTACAATGGATCCCAGCCACCATCCACTGTAACAGAGGTGCCATTCCAGTAGCTGGGAGTACTAGGTGCTTTAGATACATTTGTGAATTCATCCTCCTTGTTAACATGCTTTTTTTGTTTCTGTGTGTGGGCTGATGAGGGAGGCTGGGTTAGAATCACACATAGAAATTCAGTCCTTGAGCTGTATTCTTTCTCTTTTCCACCCAACCAATGACTCCCACCTCCTTCTTCTGGCATATGTTGCCTCAGGCACTCCAGCACACTGCTGCCTATTTGCTAGTCTTTGAGCCAAGAACCTGCCACCACCTGACTCACCACAGCTTCCCCTGCTAGCTCAAAACAGGGAACAATGAAGGTGACAAGAAATAGGCTAAGCAGCAGATCTTGACATAAACGTTCCCATTATGCATATACATTAACGGAGTCAAATAAAAATTGATTATTTATTAGATAGGATTAGCTTTAGCTGCAGAAAACAAAGTTCAAATGGGTGGCTCGAGTTTACTTGTTTTTCACTTATATGCAAACCAGAGGGGCCGGGGGAGGATTGGCACGTGGGCTTCACAGTCTTCAGGGTGCCAGGCTCCTGTTTTTCATCTTCGAGATTACCTTATGTGCAAGGCGCCTGCTAAAGCTCCATTTGTTATACACAAATTGTAGCAAGAAGGAGGAAGAAGTGACAGAAAGGCACATGGTATCTGCTTTTCCCTTTTTAAGGAGCTTTCCTGGAAATCTTAACCAACCACTTCTATTGTCAGGAAGGCCACGATATAAAGTATTTTAATTGGGCTCATTGACACTTCAGATAAAATTAGGGGAAAAAGCATATCATAGATATCTGATAGAAAAGTAGCAGTCCTTTCTGCAATAATAATAAAATTTCTGGAAGTATTTAAAATAAATGTTAAGATAAGGGGTAATATTTAAGGAAAATCTTTTGAGCATCTTGGGACTAAAAACTTTAAATGATTTCAGATAAAAATCTGAAAATTTGTGGAGAGTTGGGGTGTTGGGTGGACAAAGAGAATTTGAACAAAACCACCAAGATTAAGAAATATGTCATCATAAAATGACTTAGAAAGCATAAAGCAACTATATTTTATTATAGTAAAAATGAGTGGGTTGAATGACCCTGTTAAAACTAACACCAGCCATATAATCTTTATAAGAAGTATATTTAAGGTAATAAGGAAAAATTAAAACTAAAATTTTGAGCAAAGATGTCCCAGGCAAGTGCAAACAAAAATAAAGTGATATACTATTATTATTAGACAAAATAAAATTTAAGGTGAAAACATGGCAAAGAGAAACATTAAATAAAGATAAATGTGCAACCATGGTCACAAACTTTTATGGACTTGAGATTGTATTGAAAAAACACAGACAACATAAAAATAAAAGAACTTGATAAATGCAAATTATTAGATGACATTAATATATTTGTTGCAGAAAGTAATATATCAAACTAAAATAAGGATATATGTCTATCTATCTCATGTATACTGCACTTTGTAGCCTACAAAATAAGAATATAAATTCTTTTTTTAAGATGTTGGACATTTCCACAAATTAATATTTTGGTTGCTCAGAAAACCTTAATAAAGCTAAAAGAGTAAATATGTTATAAGCCAATTGAATAATAATTTAATATCATGAGGTATAACTGGAGGCAGGTTCATACAGTGGTTATGAACATAAACTCTATATTTAGCTTAGTTTTGTGATTTAGGGAAATTACTTATCTTCTATCTACCTCAGTTTAATCATCAGTAATATTAGGATAATAATAGTTTCCACATCACAGGGTTTTTTATTGAGTAATAAATGACTCACTACATATCAACACTTAGAACCATCGTTGGCATATAGTATGTATAAATAATGTTAGTATAAATAAATGTCATCCTAAATAGGTAGAACCATAATCTTAAATGATACCTGATTTAGAATAAAATCAAAACTAAAATGACATTATTAATTCAAAAATCAGAAAAAGAAGAGAAGACTTCAAACACAATGGATGGAATACAGCTATAACTCTAAAAAAGAAAAAAAATGAAGTGTTACATGTACTTATTTTTTTAAATGATGAAAATAAATGAACTACCCATAGAACTTTAGAAATTAAATGTTTTTGGAATTAAATCAGAAAATAAGAGAAATTTCTGTTAGCAGAGGCCAAATTTTCTGCTAATAGGAAAGAGTTGTGAAAAGATAGATTTCAAAAAGTGGTAAATGTTTGCAATAGCCATCTTGGGAATGGGGAGTATTTCTAACTAGTCGAGAAAGTACTGTTGAGCAGCATCAAAAACCCTGTCTGAGGATAGAAATTAAAATAATAATAATAGTAAAACCAATTCAGTCATGCTATTTTCTTCAGTGTGGTTCAATAGTGCAGAAACACAGATAATTAAATTTAAGGACTGACTTACAGTTGTTGCTCAGTATCCATGGGGGATTGGTTCCAGGACTCCCTGTCAATACCAAAATCCACAGATGCTCAGGCGCCTTATATAAAATGACATCATATTTGCATATAACCTACACATATCCTTTTAAGTGAAGTATCGCAAGAATGGAGAAACAAACACCATATGTACTCACAACTAAATTGGAACTAATTGATCAAAACTCATGTGCACATATGGTAGTAAAATTCAACAGAAATCAAGCAGGTCAGGGAGGGGGTAGAGGGGATGGGTAAATTCACACCTAACGGGTACCAATGCACACTATCTGGGTAATGGAGACACTTATAACTGTGACTCAAACTGTACAAAAGCAATTCATGTAACCAAAATGTTTACACCCACATAATATTCTGAAATAAAAAAATAAACTAAAAAAATTACATAGAGATAGAGATTATGTTCAAGGAGTTCCAGTGGTTCAAGACTTCACAATTCAGGCACCAGGCAAGTGATGAAGAGGCTTTTAAGATCCTCCCTCTGAAATAATTGTCTGATTGCAACCTCTAAAGAGTCACTGGGCCAAAACCATCTAGCCAAGCCACTTCCAAATTCCGGATCTAAAGACACCATGAGCAATAGTGAATAATTATTATTGCTTTAAGGCACTAAGTTTTGGGGGTGATTCATATATAGCAACAGATAAAAAAACTGATGAATGGGAAACATAAAGAAAAATGCAAAGCAGACTAAAATGTGGGAGAATAAAAAGAGAGGAAAATAATACTATGAAAAAGAAGGCAATATAGAAGAAAAGTTTGTTCTAAACATCTTCATGAATAAAAGGTCATATTACAATGGAAAACACTGGCATTCAAATACCATTAATCCTATGGTCTATTTGTAGTAATTCAATTATTAGGAAATTACGTGTTGGAAATAAACTTAGCATCAACAGAAAAGTCAAATTTATTCAGAAATCTACAGTAGTAGGCAAAGAACAAAAGCAGTGGAAAAGTTTTTAAGGTGATTCCGTCAAGTACACAAAGTCCTTTACAGGAAAGGACTAAAGAAATTAAAGTATAAATACAGTGATCTACTTAAAATGATATAACATATTAACAGTTCCAGTAAAAGCAGCAGACAGATTTAGAAAATGGATGAGAGAGAAAAACTAGAAATAACCCCACAACAGGGAGGAGAAAGCTAACTCTGGGCAGGAGCTTCTAATTTAGAGACAGACAATAGCAACAGCCAAAGTTAAATTATAAATGTGACTCAAAAACTCATTTGATTTTTATTTGCAGTCATAAAAGTCCTTTAGGTATTGAACAAATATAATCTAATATCTGCAGTATCTCTCTATTGACCTCATATTCCTTTCCAGATACTGCATTAATTCTCTGCTTCTCTTTGTAGCAAAATCTCTTGAAATAGGAAATACCCATTATCAGAAATTTCTCTGCATCCATTTTATTCTGAATCCACGCCATCTAGATTTTTGCCACCCAACATCCCACAAATATACCTCTTACTATGGTCACCGGTGACCTCCACATTGCTAAATCAATACTCTGTCCTCATTTTACTTGAGTTATTAGTAATTGATTACTCCCTTCTCCTTGAAACACTTTCTTTACTTGGCTTCTAGGTTGCCGTGTTTTCATGGATTTCCTTTCACTTACTTCATTGGCCATTCCTTTCTGTTTCTTCTTCATCTTCCTGACCTCATATTTTAGTGTGACCCAAGAGACTGAACTAGGCTCCCAACTGTGTTTCCTACTTTCGTCTTAATTCTCTACAGTCTGTTCACCATACAACAGCAATTATGGTCACTTAAAAAATCTAAACCAAATTCTATTACTACTCCACTCAATACTTCCCAGTGGCTCCTTATTTTATTCAAGTGAAAAATCAAAGTCCACACTATAAGCCTACAAATTCCCACCTGATCTGGCCCTACAACCCCTCTGACCTCACATCCTATCTTCCCCTTGCACACTCTGCCCAGCCACAGTGGCCCAGTAGCTGGTCTGAGAACACACCAAGCTCATACTGAATCTCAGGGCTTTGCAATTGCTCTTTTCTCTACCTGGAATCTCTCTTCACTTATTCCGAGTGTCTTGTCCCTGCACATGCCTTACTTACTTATCCTATATAAAATAGTAATTCTTTCTCCCACAACTCCGGTATTTCGTATCTCCTTTGCCCTGCTCTGTGTTTCTTCTTTGACTTACAGATACCTGGTGTAGATGGTGTCAATTTTTTATCTGTTTTTGCTTGTGCAGTTTATATTCTCCCCAGCTAGAATATAAACTACAAAAGAGAAGCTATGTCTCTTTTAGTACCTATCTCTAAAACAAGAGCTGGGCCTGCAATGTAATTGGTGCTCAATAAATATAGTATTTATTGAATAAATGAATGACTTTTAGACTGAATAAAATTGAAAATACCTCCATAATAGATCACTAGGTAGACATAAACATGGCAGTTTTGTCTTTTACAAATGGGCATGGAAAGGTGTTCACCATAAATTGTAAAGAGAACAAACCAAATTGCAGAATACTATGTAGAATGCAATCTTATAATAATAAAATGCATATGGTATATATTTATAAGTATGTCTAGAACAACTTTGAAAGGTGTACATCAAATCTAAATATTATTTATCTTTGGGAGTAAAATTACATATTATTTTTATTTTATTGTTTATAACTTCCTATATTTTCTGAATTTTTAACAATGATTATAGGTTACTTATATAATCACAAAAGACAACTGAGTAACTTCAACAACAAAAAATGCACTTCATGGATAAAATGCTTATATACTCTTCATGGAATTTGAGTCATTTGAGCCTCTGTTTTAACATGGTTTGGAGGGCCTGGTTTTTAAAGTTATTAATACTTTAAATTCAAGAAGTAAAAGTAGAATTTTTTAAATTTAGAATTTGGTGGAAATTGTCAGCTGAAAACTCAAAGTAGATACTAACTTTCACCAAGTCTTTTTTCACATAATTTTCATCTATAATTTATGAATAATCCTGTACTAAGTATGCTTTGAAAATTGTATATAAGGTACCTATGTATGTGTGCATGTATGTCAAAGCCCTGATAAATGTAGCTGTTAGGTCGGAGCCCAGAGGAAAACACGTAAAGCCCAGAGATATAAAGAATTGTTTATTTGAGCACCTGGGTGCAGGTGGGTGGAGGCCGAAAAGGGCGTCCACACCGAAATGGGGTCTAGTGAGTTTTTTATAGTGGGTTGGGAGGAGGGAGTGGAGTTGGGGGGAAATTAAACAATAATTGCAGTATACAGCAAGTCCTTGAAGTTTGGGAGGAAGTTGTGCTGTAGCAGACAACAAGTCCTTGAGACATCTTCCTTTTCAGCCACATCCCCCTTTTAGGCTTGCAAACCTTCTCTGTTATGCCTGCTCAGCTGCCTTTTATCTCCTCTTCTCCCTCCCATCCCCTTTTCTGGCTTTGCAAACCTTCCCTCGGGGTAAAGACCACATACCTAATAGTAGCCAAATGTTAACATTAGTTACACATAAGTAGTAGAATAATGGTGATTTTTTAAATTTTCTTGATTTTGCAAAAAAGAAAAACTAACAGATGCTATTAACCTTTTAATGTACAAATGTGTATATAAACATGACAACAAGGATGCTTTGAAAACATAACAAATAAATGTGAGTAAAATAAATAATTTTTATTTTTATTTTTTATGAACCCTCAATAGGTCTAGGTATTCCCATGTACCCAAATATCAGCACTATAGTTACTCAACTATTGGTAGTTGCCTGTCACCTTGGAGAAGGACTGCAGAAATTACTACCATACACACTCACTATGGTATTAAGTGCCCTTCCTGAAGGGGAATCAGTATATTTAATTGTTTTCTTATGTTATATTGTATTTTTAATTAACAAATGATAACTGTATTTATTTATGGGGTACAATGTGATGTTTTGATAGATGTATACCTTGTGGAATAATCAAATCTGGATAATTAATATACCCATCACCTCAAATATGTATCATTTCCTTGGGGTGAGAACATTCAAAATCCATTCTATTGGCTATTCTGAAATATACCAATTCATTATTATTAACTATAGTAATCATTCTGTATGATAGATCACCAGAACATATTCCTCCTGTCTAACTGAAATATTGTAACCTTTGACTAACATCTTCCCTTTCTCCGTCCAGCCCCCACTCCCAGCCTCTGGTAACCACAATTCTACTCTATACTTCTATGAGTTTGACTTTTTAAATTCCATATACAAGTAAGACCACATGTCTCTCTGTGCCTGGCTTATTTCACTTAGCATAATGTTCTCTATGTCCATCCATGCTGTTACAAATGGCTGAGTTTTCTACTTTTTAAAGGCTGAAGAGTATTCTATTGTGTATATATACCACATTTTAAAAATCCATTTATCTGTTGATGAGCACTTCAGTTGTTTCCATATCTTGGCTATTGTGAATAATGGTGCAAAGAACATGGGAGTGTACACATCTCTTCAACATACTGATTTCAATTCCTTTACATATATACACAGAAATGGAATTGCTGGATTGTATAGTAATTCTATTTTTAGTCTTTTGAAAAACTTCCATACCATTTTCCAAAATAGCTGTACTAATTTACAACACCAACAATGAACGAGGTTTCCCTTTTATCCACATCCTTGTCAACACTTATTATTTTTCAGCTTTTTGATAATAGCCAGTCTAACAGGTATGAGGTGATATCTCATTGGGGTTTTAAGTTTAATTTCTCTGATGATTAGAGATGTCGAGCACTTTTTTCGTATATCTGTTGGCCATTTGTATGTCTTCTTTTGAGAAATGTCTATCAGGTCCTTTGCCCATTTTTTAATAGGGTTATTTGTTTTCTTGTTATTGAGTAATTTGAGTCCCTGTATATTTTGGATATTAGCCCCTTATCCAATGAATAATTTGCAAATATTTTTTTCCAAATCTGTGGGTTGTCTCTTCACTTTGTTAATTGTTTCCTTTGCTGTGCCGAAGCTTTTTAGTTTGATGCAGTCCCGTTCACCTATGTTTGCTTTCATTGCCTGTGCTTTTGGGGTCATATCAAGAGTCTCTGCCCATTCCAACATCATGGAGATTTTCCCTTGTTTTCTTCTAGTAGTTTTATAGATTCAGGTCTTATGTTTTTAAGTCTTTAATCAATTTTGAGTTGGCTGTTGTATAAAAGATGAGATAAGGGTCCATTTTCATTCTTCTGCATGTGTATATCCAGTTTACCCAACACCATTTACTGAAGAGATTGTCCTTTCCTCCTCATTGTGTGTTCTTTGCACCTTTGTTGAAAATCAATTGACCATAGGTGTATGGGTTTATTTCTGGGCTTTCTATCCTATTCTCTTGGTCAATGTGTCTGTTTTTATGCCTGTACCATGATGTTTTGATTACTATGGATTTGTAATATATTTTAAAATTCAGTAGTGTGATGCCTCCAGCTTTGTTGTTTTTTGCTCAAGATTACTTTGGCTCTTCTGGGCTTTCTGTGGTTTCATACAAATTTTAGGATTATTTTCCTATTTCTGTGAAGAACAACATGAGAATTTTGACAGGAATTGCATTGAATCTGCTTTGGGTGTATGGACATTTTAACATTATTATACTTCATCCAATTCATGAGCTCAGGATATCTTTTCATTTATTTGTGTCATCTTTAATTTCTTTCTTTAATGTTTTATAGTTTTCAGTATACATTTACTCCTAAGTATATATATTTTGGATGCTATTATAAATGGGATTGTTTTCTTAATTTCTTTTTCAGGTAGTATGTTGGTAGTTTATAGAAATGCTACTAATTTTTGTAAGTTGATTTTGTATCCTGCAGCTTTACAGAATTTGTTTATAGTTTTAACAGACTTTTTTGTGGAGTCATTATTTCCTTTTTTTTTTTTTTACTGTTTAAAACAGATGAAGTTTTATTTTTTATACTTATTTATTTTTTTTAATTTATTTTTTAAATTTCAAATATCATGTTCTGCCCGTGTCAGAGCCACAATCGTGGTCATCTCCCAAACTGTGCTCCCCACATCCATTCAGTGAGAGTTTTTCCCATCCCTTCCACCCCCCTCCCGCCCGCCCTCAGATGAATGTTATTGCCCTGTGTGATGTAAGTGTTCATCAGTTAGTACCAGTTTGATGGTGAGTACCAGTGGTGCTTGTTTTTCCAATCCTGTGACACTTCGCTTCAAAGAATGGGTTCTAGCTCCAACCAGATAATACCAGATGTGTTAATTCACTATTGTTCCTTATTGCTGAGTAATACTCCATGGTATACATATACCACATTTTATTGATCCACTCGTGTATTGATGGGCACCTGGGTTGTTTCCACAACTTTGCAATTGTGAATTGTGCTGCTATGAACATTCGAGAGCAGATGTCTTTATTATAAAATGTCTTTTTTTCTTTTGGATAAATACCCAGTAGTGGGATTGCTGGGTCAAATGGTAATTCTACTTTTAATTCTTTGAGGTATCTCCATATTCTTTTCCATAGAGATTATACTAATTTGCAGTCCCGCCAGCAGTGTATGAGTGTTCCTATCTGTCCACATCCCCGCCAACATTTGTTATTTGGGGATTTTTTGATATGAGCCAATCTCACTGGAGTTAAGTGATATCTCATTGTGGTTTTGATTTGCATTTCCCTGATGATTAGAGAAGTTGAGCAATTTTTTATATGTTTGCTGGCCATTATTCTGTCTTCTTTTGAAAAGTTCCTGTTCATGTCCTTTGCCCATTTTTTAAAAGGGTTGTTTGATTTTTTCTTGTTGATTTTCCTAAGTTCTGTATAGATTCTGGTTATTAGCCCTTTATCAGAGGTGTAGCATGCAAATATTTTCTCCCATTCTGTAGGTTGTCTGTTCACTCTAGTGATAGTTTCCTTGGCTGTGCAGAACTTTTCAATTTGATCAGGTCCCATGTATTTATTTTTGTTGCTGCTGTGATGGCTTTGGGGGTCTTCTTCATAAATTCTTTGCCTAGGCCAATGTCCATAAGAATTTTTCCAATGTTTTCTTCGAGAATTTTTATGGTTTCATGTCTTAGGTTTAGATCTGTTATCCATTATGAATTGATTTTTGTGAGAGGTGAGAGGTGTGGGTCCACTTTCAGTCTTCTACATATGGCCATCCAGTTTTCCCAGCACCATTTGTTGAATAGGGATTCTTTTCCCCAGTGTACGTTTTTCTGGAATTTGTCAAAGATCAGGTGACTGTATGAGGTTGGTTTTATATTTGGGTTCTCAGTCCTGTTCCATTGGTCTACGTGTCTGTTCTTGTGCCAATACCATGCAGTTTTCGTTACTATAGCCTTGTAGTATAGTTTGAAGTCTGGTAGACAGATGCCTCCCAATTTGTTCTTTTTGCTTAAGATTGCTTTGGCTAGACGGGGTCTTCTCTGATTCCACATGAAGCGTAGAATTATTTTTTCTAGATCGGCACAAAATGATGTTGGTATTTTGATAGGGATTGCATTGATTCTGTAAATTAATTTAGGTAGCAAAGCCATTTTTACTATGTTGACTCTGCCTATCCAAGAGCATGGTAGGGCTTTATATCTATTTACATCCTCTGCAATTTCCTTTCTCAGTGTTTCATAATTCTCTCTATATAGGTCTTTGACCTCCTTAGTTAGATATGTTCCTAAATATTTAATTTTCTTTGTTGCTATTGTGAAAGGTATAGCATCTTTAATTTGTTTCTCGGCTTGATTGTTATTAGCATATATGAAGGCTATGGATTTGTGTGTATTAATTTTGTATCCTGAGACTTTGCTGAATTCATTTATCAATTCCAGTAATCTCTTGGTTGAATCTTTGGGGTTTTCTATGTATAATATCATATCGTCTGCAAATAGCGAAAGTTTGACCTCTTCTGCCCCCATCTGAACGCCCCTGATTCCTCTGTCTTGTCTAATTGATGTGGCCAGGACTTCCAGCACTATGTTGAAAAGAAGTGGAGATAGTGGGCACCCTTGTCTGGTGCCAGTTTTAAGGGGGAATGCCTTCAATTTTTCCCCATTCAGTATGATATTGGCTGTGGGTTTATCGTATATGGCTTTAATAGTTTCTAGGAATGAGCCATCTATGCCTATATTGTTAAGAGTTCTTATCATAAAAGGGTGCTGGATTTTGTCAAAAGCCTTTTCTGCATCTATTGAAAGGATCATATAATCTTTGTTTATGCTTTTATTTATATGGTGAATTACATTTATAGATTTGCCTATGTTACCATCCCTGCATCTCGGGAATAAAGCCCATCTGATCGTGATGGATTATTTTTTTGATGTACATTTGAATTCGGTTTGCAAGGATTTTATTGAGAATTTTTGCATCTAGATTCATAAGGGATATTGGTCTGTAGTTTTCTTTTTTTGTTGTGTCCTTTCCTGGCTTTGGTATCAAGGTGATATTGGCTTCGTAGAATGAGTTTGGGAGGATTCCATCCTTCTGGATATTTTCAAATAATTTCTGCAGTATAGGCACCAGTTCTTCTTTGTAGGCTTGGTAGAATTCAGGTGTGAACCCATCTGGTCCGGGACTTTTTTTTGTGGGTAGATTTTTAATTACTGCTTCAATTTCGGTGCTTGATATTGGTCTGTTTAGAAATTCTGTTTCTTCCTGGTTGAGTCTAGGGAGGTAGTGTGTTTCTAAGAATTTGTCCATTTCCTCCATGTTTTCGTGTTTGTGGGCATAGAGATTTTTGTAGTATTCAAAGATGATGTTTTGTATTTCCATGGTATCAGTTGTGACTTCTCCTTTTTCATTTGTAATTGAGCTTATTAGAGTCCTTTCCTTTCTGCTTCTGGTCAACCTGGCAAGAGGCCTGTCTATTTTGTTTATCTTTTCAAAGAACCAACTTTTCGTTTCATTGATCTTCTGTATTGTTCTTTTGTTCTCGATTTCATTTAATTCTGCTCTAATTTTGGTTATTTCTTTTCTTCTGCTGGCTTTAGGATTGCTTTGCTCTTCCTTTTCCATTTCCTTAAGATGACTCGTTAGTTTACTGATTTGTGACTTTTCTGTCTTTTGGATGTGGGAATTTAGGGCAATAAGTTTTCCTCTCAGGACTGCTTTTGCTGTATCCCACAGATTTTGATAACTTGTGTCCCCATTATCGTTTAGTTCGAAGAATCTTTTGATTTTAATTTGAATCTCCTCCTTGACCCAATAAACTTTCAGCAATAGATTGTTTAGTTTCCAAGTTTTTGGAGGAAGATGTGAGTTTCTGTTGGAATTGATATCTAATTTTATGCCGCTGTGGTCTGAAAAGATACATGGTATGATTTCTATTTTTTTGAATTTGTTTAGATCTGTTTTGTGGCCTAGGATGTGGTCAATTTTAGAGAAAGTTCCATGAGCAGATGAGAAGAATGTATGTTCAGTGTTATTTGGGTGGAGTGTTCTGTAGATATCTGTTATGCCCAAATGTTCTATAGTTCTGTTTAGGTCTTTTATTTCTCTATTTGTTTTTGTTTGGAGGATCTGTCCAGTTCCGTCAGTGGGGTGTTGAAGTCCCCTGCTATTATGGCATTGCTGCTTATTATGTTGTCTAGATCTAGCAGTATTTGCTTTATGTACCTGGGTGCTCCTGTGTTGGGTGCATAAATGTTTAGGATTGTTAAATCCTCTTGTGAGATTTTTCCCTTCACCACTATATAGTGTCCATTTTTGTCCTTCTTTACTTTTATTGCTTTAAAGTTTATGTCATCTGAAATGAGGATGGCTACTCTGGATTTCTTTTGGTTTCCATTAGCCTGAAAAATTGTATTCCATCCTTTCACCTTGAGTCTGAATGCGTCTTTGTGTGTAAGGTGTGTTTCCTGAAGACAACAGATACTTGGTTTGTATTTTTTAATCCATTCAGCCAGCCTATTTCTCTTCAATGGGCAGTTCAAGCCATTTACATTTATTGAGAGAATTGATATTTGGGGTAAATTTCTGATTATTCTGTTGGGTGGTATCTTTTGTTTTACCTCTTGCGTCATTGTGGAATCTGGTTTCTGGGGTTTTAGCTTTTGCATAGTTTTACATAGGCGGGTGTCTGTTGCTCTGTTTAGTGTATAATGCAGGTCTAAGCATTTCTTGCAAGGCCGGTCTGGATTTAGCAAATTCTATCAGTGATTGCTTATCTGGAAACGTCTTTATTTCTCCCTCATATAAGAAGCTTAGTTTGGCACGATACAGAATTCTGGGTTGACCTTTGTTTTGTTTTAGGAGATTGATGATGTCTCCCCATTCCCTTCTGGCTTGTAAGGTTTCAGCTGAGAAATCTGCAGTTAATCTGATTGGTTTCCCTTTGTAGGTTACGTGCTCTTTTCATCTTACAGCTCTGAGGAGTGCCTCTTTTGTGTTTATTTTGGTCAGTCTAATAATTATGTGGCGTGGTGAACGCCTTTTCACGTTGACTCTCCCAGGAGTCCTGTGTGCTTCTTGTACCTGGATATCGAGATTTCTGGCTAAGCCATGGAAACTTTCCTCTATTATTCCTTCAAATAAATTTTCCAGCCCATGCGAATTTTCTTCCTCTCCCTCAGGGATACCTATGATCCTTATGTTTGGCCTCTTTACATAATCCCACATTTCTTGTATGCTTTTTTCCTGCCTCTTGTTTTTGTGTTCTTTCTCTTCAGTTGATTTATTTAGCGCATAGGAGCTGTCTTCTAGCTCTGAAATTCTTTCCCCTGCATGGTCCAGCCTATTCTTAAGGCTTTCCACTGTGTTTTGTAGATCCTTGAATGCTTCTTTCATTTCTAGGCTTTCTATTTGATTTTTCCGTAATATTTCTGTTTCTTTGGAGAATTTTTCATTCATTTCTTGCATTTTTCTTGTGGTTTCTTTGTGCTGGGATTCAATTTTCTCTTGAATTTCATTGAGCTTTCTTATAATCCATAAACGAAATTCCTCTTCTGTCATTCTACCCATTTCATTTGGGTTGGTATCCATTGCTGAGGAACTGATGATTTCTTTTGGGGGTGACTTTTCACTCTGATTTTTCATGTTCTCTGAGTTCTTTCGCTGGTTTTTTCTCATCTGGCCTCTTGGTCGAGAGCTGGGAGTGTTAGAGCTAGTTTATGGCCCTGTCACCAGGCCCACAATTATTGTTCCTTGGCAAAGCCAGGGAGAGAAGTAGTGGCCTGTATTGCCTTAGGTGTATTTTAGCAAGTTTGGTGGATCTTGAGTTAACTCTGACCTGTGGTCTTCTCCTCTTTCCAGTGGAGTGTGGTGAGAATGACCTCCCAGCTTGGGCTCTGAGCTAATGAATTGTACTTGAGGATATGAGTCCTCCGCTCCCTATTAGCTAGGTATTCTGTTATGTCCATGGCAGACTCTGATCCCCCAGTTGGGGTATGCAAAAGCCCCGTGCTTTGGGAGGGGCCTTGTAGCTCCTAGGGGTTACTTTGACCCTGCTCCTCCTGAGGTGCAGGTAGAAACACAATTTCTTTTGGCTGCAGTGTGAGAGCTGAGTTGGGAAAATTCTACACAGCTCAGGGGTTGCTCATCTAGCCACGTGTGTTGGCCCTTCTGATGTGCGTCTCTGTGTGATACTGGTTGATAGGGGGATCTCCAATTGTGCACCCCTTTTCCACCACTAGACCCCAAGGCAAGGCAGGTGGCCGTCTCTATCCCCAGCAGTCTCCACCGGGGGGATGTTCCCACGGGGAGGGGGCAGTAGTGACCGCTGGAAGCGCTCTTGGATGGCACGAAATTCCCTATTGAAGTGGGCAGGATTATGGGGAGCTGCTCTGGTTCAGCCTGTGGCTCTTGAGGTATTTGGTTGTCACGGGAACCAGCAGTTATACCAAATGAGTCACTATAGCCAGCAACCTTCAAAATGACCGATCTCTGGGGTACAGGAAGGCTGGGACCTGAAGGGCGGGCACTAGGACCAGCATGTAGCGGACTTGTCGGAGGCCAGAGCCGGGATAGCAGGACCAGATGGACGAGCTGCAAGCTGTTTCCAATACACAAAGGTCCTGCCACTACAGTTCTGGGATCTCGTCCCACCTGGAACCCACGGATGCAGCTGTCCCTGGCCACCACAGGCAAAGCCTGTCTCGCCCCAGAAGAAGAGCCCCGGGCCGGGGGGGCGGAGCTAGAGACGCGGCTCACAGCTCCGCGTGGGCAGCTGTAAAGATGGCGGCTGCAAAGATGGCGGCCGCCGCCAGCTTGGCGCACAGCCGGGCTCTGATCACGCCAGGAGCGCAGTTTTTCTCCGCCGGCCGCAGCGGCAGTTGCTAGCAGCCTCTAAGGGCGTGTCCCGCTCTCCGTTAAACTCCTGGGCCCAGTCCCGCTGACTTCTAGTGACGCAGTGCCGTCCTGCAGGTTCCCGCGCACTGTCCCCAGAAGCTGTATCTTGGTCCCCGCCCAGTTCCTCCCCAGCCCTCAGCAGTCTCTGTATATTGCAGCTGCGAGTTGTGTCTGGCTCTTGCAACTTCCTCCTCTCCATAGGGCTCGCCGTCCCGAGCAACCTCTCTGTTACAGCTCTGGGCTTGTCCCTGACTGCGTGTATGGGGAGGCGCGTAACCGCTTGGGGGGCCGGTCGCGCTGCGCCGACCTGGCGAGCGTGGCCTTCCCGCGCTCTGGGCTCTATTGTGCTCCGTGCGCCCTCCGATCTTTGTGAAAATTTTGTACCTGTTTTCTTGGGCTGGGCGTTCGGCGTTGTTTCTCTGTCATTCGCAATGCTGTTTTCGGAGTGAGCGGTCCGTGCTTGCAGGCAGTCGCTGGCGTTTTTCACCTCCTTCCCTGGGTGCGGTGCGGTGGGAAGGACCCCCGAGTCATTACTTTCTATATATAAGATCATGTCAGCAAACACAGACACTTTCACTTCTTCCTTTCCTATCTGGGAACTTTTTATTTCTTTTTCTTGCCTAATTATTCTTCCTAGGACCTCCAGTACTATGTTGACCAGAGTTAATAAGAGCAGGCATCCTTGTCTTGTTCCTGATCTTAGAGAAAAAAAGCCTTCAACTTTTCACCCTTGATTATCGTGGTAGCTGTGAGCCTCTCATCTATGGCCTTTATGTGTTGAAGAATTTTTCTTCTACACCCAATTTTTGACAGTTTTTATGATAAAAGGATCTTGAATTTTGTCAAATGCTTTTTCTGCATCTATTGAGAAGATCATATTGTTTTTATCCTTCATTCTGTTAATATGGTAAGTCACATTTAATGATTTGCAGATGTTGAACCATCCTTGCACCCAGGGAAAAATCCCACTTCATCATGGTGAATGATCATTTTAATGTACTATTGAATATGGTTCGCTGGTATTTTGTTGAGGATTTTTGCATTTATCCTCATCATCTTCATCAGTGATTTCAGCCCGTAGTTTTCTTTTCTGGCAGTATCTTTGTCTAGCTTTGGTATCAGGATAATGCTGGCCTTATAAAATGAGTTTTTAAGTATTTCCTTCTCTTCAATGTTTGGAAGAGTTTGAAAAGAATTGGTATTATTTCTTCTTTAAATGCCTGGTAGAATTCAGCCATGAAACTATCTGATGGTTTTCCTTGATGGGAGATTTTTAATTACTGAGTCAATCTCCTTGCTCATTTTTGATTTGTTCAGATTTCTTAATTCTTCATGATTCAGTCTTGGTAGTTTATACGATTAAAGGAATTTATCCATTTCTTCTTCTTTTTTTTATTTCTGAATATTATGGGGGTACAAACACTTTGGTTACATATATTGCCTATGCACTGCCCAGGCCAGAGCTACAATTGTGAACATCTCCCAAACATTGTGCCGCACACCCATTAGGTGTGAGTTTTCCCATCTCCTCCAAGCCCTCCCACCTGCCCGACTCCTGATGAATATTATTGCCATGTGTGCACATAAGTATTGATCAGTTAGTACCAATTTGATGGTGAGTACCAGTGGTGCTTGTTTTTCCATTCTTGTGATACTTCGCTTTGAAGAATGGGCTCTAGCTCCATCCAGGATAATACCAGATTTGTTAACTCACCATTGTTTTTTATTGTTGAGTAATACTCCATGGTATACATATACCACATTTTGTTAATCCACTCATGTATTGTTAGGCACTTGGGTTGTTTCCACATCTTTGCAATTGTGAATTGTGCTGCTATAAACATTCGAGTGCAGATGTCTCTGTTATAGAATGCCTTTTTTTTCCTTTGTGTAAATACCCAGTAGTGCGGTTGCTGGATCAAATGGTAGTTCTACTTGTAGTTTTTTGAGGTATCTCCATATTACTTTCCATAAAGGTTGTACTAATTTGCAGTCCCACCAGCAGTGTATGAGTATTGCTACCTCTCTGCATCCATGCCAACATTTGTTGTTTTGTGACTTTTTGATATAAACCAATCTCACTGGAATTAAGTGATATCTCACTGGAATTAAGTGATATCTCACTGTGGTTTTGATTTGCAGTTCCCTGATGCTTACAGAAGTTGAGCAATTTTTTACATATTTTCTGGCCATTATTCTGTCTTCTTTAGAAAAGTTTCTGTTCATGTCCTTTGCCCACTTATTAATGGGGTTGTTGTTTGATTTTTTCTTGTTGATTTTCCTAAGTTTGGTATTGATTATGGTTATCAGCCCTGTATCAGATGTGTAGCATGCAAAAATTTTCTCCCATTTTGTAGGTTGTCTGTTCACTTCAGTGATAGTTTCCTTGGCTGTGCAGAAGCTTTTTAATTTGATCAGGTCCCATTTATTTATTTTTGTTGCTGCTGTGATTGCTTTGGGGGTCTTCTTTATAACTTCTTTGCCTAGGCCAATGTCTATAAGAGTTTTTCCAACATTTTCTTCTAGAATTCTTACGGTTTCATGTCCTAGGTTTAAGTCTGTTAACCACAGTGACTTGATTTTTGTGAGAGGTGAGAGGTGTGGATCTAGATTCTTCTAGGTTATCCAATTTGCTTGCATATAATTGTTTATAGTAGTCTCTTATGATTCTTTGCATTTCTGTGTTATCATTTCTGATGTCTCATTTTTCTTTTCTGATTTTGTTTGAATTGTGCCTCTTTTTTTCTTAGTCTAGCTAAGGGTTTGACAATTTTGTTTGTCTTTTCAAAAGACCAACTCTTAGCCTTGTTGAACTTTTGTATCATTTTTCTGGTTTCTATTTCATTTATTTCTTCTATTTCACTCTGGTTTCTATTTCATTTATTTATTCTCTGAAATACTATCTTCCTTCTGCTAACTTTGGGCTTGGTTTGTTATTCTTTTACTAGCTTCCTACGGAGTAGGAGTAGATTGTTTGTCTGAGATCTTTCTTTGTCTCTTTTTTTGATACAGATATTTAATGCTATGGACTTCCCCCTTAGAATTGTTTTTGCTGCCACATCCCATAAGTTTTGCTGTGTTGTGCTTCTGTTTTCATTTGTCTCAAGATATTTTTTAATCTCTCTTTTAAATTCTTCCTTGACTATATAGTTGTTCTAGTTGTCCAGGAGCATATTGTTTAATTTCCATATATTAGTTAATTTTCTTTGATTCCTCTTGTTATTGATTTCTAGTTTCATACAATCATGGTCAGAAAAGATAATTGATATGATGCTGTCTTCTAACACTTGTGAAGACTTTTTCTGTGGCCTAACATGTGATCTATCTTGAAGAATGTTCCATACGCAATTGAGAAGAATGTATATATTGTTGCTGTTGGATGGCATGTTCTGTATGTGTCCATTAGGTCCATTTGGTCTAAAGTATAGTTCAAGTCTAGTGTTTCCTTATTGATTTTCTGTGTGGATGCTCTGTCTATTGTTGAAAATGGGGTATTAAAGTCACCTTCTATTATAGGTTTGCAGAGATCTCTTAATGTTTGCTTTACATATTTAAGTGTTCCGATGTTGGGTACATATATATTTACAATTGTTGTATCTTCTTGAATTGACATTTTTATCACAATATAGTGACCTTCTTTGTCTCTTTTTACAGTTTTTGACCTAACGTTTATTTTGTCTGAAATAAATATAGCTACCTCTGCTCTCTCTTAGTTTCTATTGCATGGAAAATCTTATTCAATCACTTCACTTTCATCCTATGAGTGTCCTTTAAGATGAGGTGAATCTCCTATAGGCAGAATATAGTTGACTCTTGTTTTTTTTTCCCTTTCTGCCACTCTATGCCTTTTGATTGGAGAATTTAAACCATTTACATTCAAAGTAATTATTGATAGCTGAAGACGTATTATTGCCATTTTGTTAATTGTTTTCTGGTTGTTTTATAGATCATTTGTTCCTTTCTTCATCTCCTGCTTCCTTCCTTTGTGATTTGACGGCTTTCTGTAGCGATATGCTTTGATAATTTTCTTTTACCTTTTGTGTATCTATTATAGGTTTTTGCTTTGTTACACTGAGGCTTACATAAATCATCTTATACTTAAAACAGTGTATTTTCAGTTGGTAACAACTTAATTTTGATCACATACACAAACTGTATACTTTTATTCCTCCTTCTCCCATGTTTTATGTTTTTGATTGTTACAACTTATTGTAATGTGTATCACTTAAACAATTATTGTAGCTATAGTTGTTTTTAATACTTTTTCTTTAATCTTTATACTAGAGATATAATTGATTTACTCACTGCCATTACAGTATTAGAGTGTTTTAGATTTGACAATGTATTTACTTTAACTGGTGAGTTTTGTACTTTCATGTCTAGTCATGTGACTGATTCGCATCATTTTCCTTCAGCTTGAATAACTCCCTTTAACATTTCTTGTCAGGCAACTTTATAGGTGATAAACTCTCAGCTTTTGTTTTCCTGAGAAAGTCTTTGTCATTCCTTCATTTTGAAAGATGGGATTAGTCATAATACTCTTGGTTGGCATTTTTTTTCCTTTCAAAATTCTGAATATATCATACCACTCCCTTCAGGTCTTCAAGGTTTTCGTGGAGAAATCTGCTGATAGTCTTATGAGAGTTTCCTTACACATGCCTATTTGCTTTTCCCTTGCTGCTTTCTGCACTCTCTCTGTCTTTAACTTTTGACAATGTGATTATAATATGCCTTGGTGTGGGTCTCTGGATTCATTTTATTCAGTGTCCTTTGGGACTCTTGGATCTGGCTTTCTATTTTTTCCCCATGATTGGAAAGGTTTCTTTTTCATTATTTCTTTGAATATATTTTTTGTCCCTTTTTCTCTCTCTTCTCCTTCTTTCATGCCTAAAGTGTGTACATTGTTCTGCTTGATAATTTCACATAAATATCTTACTGTATCTTCATTCTTTTTATGCTTTTTTCTTTTTACTCCTCAGATTGGATAAATTCCAGTGACTTGTCTTCAAGTTCATTGATCCTTTCTTCTGCTTCATCTAGTCGGCTGTTGTAATGTTTATTGATTTTTTCAGTTCAGTTATAGTATTCTTCAGCTCTATGATTTCTGTTTGGTACTTGTATATACTTTCTATCTCTGTGTTAGAAATTATTCTTTCATTCCTGCATTGTCCTCCTTACCTCAGTGAGCATCATTATGACCATTGTTTTAATTCCCTGTTGAGTAAATTGCATATCTTCAATTCACTTGAGTCAGTTTCTATAGATTTATCTTGTTTTTTTTAATTTGAAATATATATACACATATATATATAATTTCTTTCATTTTCTTGACTTTTTGTGTTGGTTTCTGTTCATTAGATAAGGCAACTTTCTCTCCCCATTTTGTCAGACTGGCCTTGTGTAGGAGAAAAAAATCTCACTAATCTATTCAGCCAGAGATTTTAAGGTGTCTCTCAAATCTTGTGTTTGTCCAGACTGCTGTCACTATTTTTGGTGGTCCCCCAAAGATTGGGATGTGCCACATACTATCAGTACCCTATGAGTAGTAAAGTGGCTGGATATAGCTGGAAAGGTTGAGATGTTGGATGTGTGCTCCAGTTTCTTATATCCTCATGTTGAAGCTAAGCACAGAAATTATTCTCCCATTCTCTCTGCACTAAGCTGGGAGAGGCTCCGTGGCATATGCCTGTAGTCATATTCAGGCTGCATCATCTGATCTGGGAGAGAGAGCTGTTGGAAGTTTGTGTTGGTCCATTGTATGTCCGCCTCTTTGTTTTCTCTGGTCTAGGGAGAGTCAGGGATGCAAAATTCCATTGATTCCCAGAGCTAGGTCATTTAGGATACAGTCCCTTGGGTGGGAGTTTTAGAGGTTGTGGCAGTCAGTGTGTGAATAAACTCCTTCCAGGAAGAATAGATTGACCTGGATTTATCACTGGGGTGAGCTAGAAGAAAGGCTCAAGATGTAGCAAGTTCCTGCTCAGGCTGCCTTAGGTCTACTATTTTGTCTGCCTTGTAAGCTCCCTGATGCAAGTCAGTTAGAGGCCAGGCCGCTGGAAGAGTGTACAGTAAATCTCTTCTGGAAGAAGAATGGGAGCCATGCATTCCAGCTCCTTTTCTCACTGCTCCCTGGGGATCATACCCCTGGAAGTATTTGTGCCCCTATTTAAAACCACCTCTTTGTTCTATGATCTAGGGAGGCTCACGTATGCCGAGTCTCTTCTGCTCCCAGAGCTGGGAGATTTGGGATACAATATCTCAGCTGGGTGCTGTAAAAGTCTGGGTAGTCAATGAGTGGACAAATTCCATCCTAGGGAAACTCACAGACCTGGAGTTTTGACTGTCCCCTTAACACCCCAATGCATATTAGTTAGCAATCAGGGTATCAAACAGCCATGGAAAGAGTGTGCTGTAAACCCCTTCTGGAGAGAAATATAAGTGGCCTTTTTGAGCCCCTTCTCTGCACTAATCAAGGGAGACGAAGTGCCTGAAGTGCGTGCATACCCATACAAAACTGCCACTGTTTCTGTGGTCTAGAGTGACTTGTGTATGCCTCATTCTCTCTGCTCCCAAGTTTGTGAATTAAGAGCCAAACCATGGGGCACCTTAGAGTTAGGGCACTATTTGTAAGATCCAAACTTTCTCTGTACAGGGATAATCTGGGTGTTGAGAACTCCTTTCCCCGATTGTATGGTGAAATATGGTGGGGTGGGGGGGGTTGTCCATGCCTGAGTGTCCCTCAGCTTTTCCTACCCATTCAATGTAGATGTTTTCTTCATTGCCTGGTGGGTAAGAGTCCCTCAACTGGTTTATGACTTACTCTCAGAGGGAATTAATCAATGAATAAATGTTCATTTGGATTTGGTGTGTTTGTGGATAGAGGGAGTGTCAGAAGCCTCCTACTCTACCATGTTGCTGATATCTCTCTAAGTAAAAAAATATAAAGAAAATACACCAATCTTTAAACAGTAGGTATATCTGGGTGCCTTAAGTATGAATACTTTCATTTGTTATGTTTTTCAAATGCTATATATAAGTAACAAAACTTTTACAATGGAAAAATTGCTTTGAAAAGGAAAAGAAAGAGATAATTTTAACAGTATAAATCTATTTCTAGTATCCTTAACAACGTATTATGTTAAAAATCCTTGTATGTTACTTCCAGACATCTCCCCCATGGGATGTTCAGAGCCTCTCTCCAATGCCTCACTGGGAGAACTGGCCATACAAAATTGTCCAGTTTGGAATTCAGCAGGAACATCCACCTTCACCATTCAGTCATCTCTCTGAAAGACAATGTCTGCACTGTGGCTGACCACTTTTCAAAGGCTATTATATTCTATAATAAAAGGAAGAAAATATGTTAAATTTGAATATAAATGTATTGTGCTTTGAGATGATCTGGTGAGAAGTGACTCCTCCTTCATTTAGTAATAACTTTTCTGGATCAGCAGGTAGTGTAACATCTTTTCATAGTGGTGATCGGAATGTGCAATAAATCTAAGATTAATGGAAATGCAGAGAACAGATAAAGAATTAAGATAAGGACATTTAAAGGAATTAAGAATGCTTTTTAATAGTTGATCTTGATTAAGGTCTTAGAGTGTCACAAATTTTTGAAAATCATACCCCACTAATAGAAGTTCTAGAACCATCTCAAAGCCAGATATAGAACTGCTGTTTTTAGATAAGAATATTAGCTGCTTTATACACAAAACCTTCCATGGCATACATTTATTGCAGGTGAGGGACCTGATTTGACCCTTATGATCAGCTCAATTGTAAATAATGTTCTACTATAAAAGTGTTTAAATTGTGCCAAAGCAAAAGATATTGATTGTACATTAGAGTTACAGTATTTTTCAAGAACTTGAAAGAAAGATTATCTAATGAAACACAAACTATAAAATCAATGTAACACAGCCATGGAGAGGTGTTTAATTTTAGCTGAAAGGGGTAGCACTATCTCAGTCCAATTGGGCTAGTATGATTGAGTATATTAATTTATCCAAACAAGGCAAGTATGGGTTATATACCTGATTATCACGAAGAATGATACATGGGAGTTATCCTAACCCAATGCTGTTATATATTCGATTATATAGAATCAGTTATAGAACCAATGCCCCTTAGTCTAAATTCTTTTTCACCTATCCTTTTTCCTGTTGGCATGCCTACGTGAAGAAGATACACTGCCTAGCTGTTATACTTCTTTTTATAAATAAATTGGCAATGTTATTAACATTTCTGTTTCTATGATCTTTTTTAATATTATCAAAGTCCCTAAGGATTAATCCATTCTTGATTTTCTATTAGATTGAGAGCCAGACCTTTTAAAACAACAATCCTCCAAGGCAGTGTTATTTTTTGGAGCAGTTTTGATCCTCTTAGAGAGAGCCAGCCTATCTTGCCCAATGACAACATGGACCGCAGGAACTCTTGTTTAACACATTGACTGCCACACTAGAAAAAAAAAATTCCCTGGGGCCATGGTGTTCTATTATGAAGATAGAATAAAAACTTCAAAAACAAAATGGTCCTTTCTAATTTAATGAAAAATTTGTTATTTTTTATTGTTTTCTGGATGTGAGTTATGTGCAACTCACACGGCCCTAGAATCAATTTTTACCTGCATGCCAATTGAGTTGTATGTGACTCACAACATACTTATTGAATTTGTTTCAGAGAATTGAGTCTTCATATGCTTCACAAGGCCCCAGGCTCAAAACTAGTATATGTTAAATACAATTCACATGGCAGTTAATGTGTTAATTCTAATTTTTAACTTCTTCAATGGATACAAGTATATTGTATATAGAGCATTGAATCATGAGTCAAGTGCCTTGATAAATGGCAATGACCAACACCAAGTCACACAAATCAGAAGTAAAGATTCATCCTGGAATCCTTTTCTCTGATCCCTCCCCATCTCAAATGGTCACCAGATCCTGTAAATTTTAAATCCTTAAATATTTTGGATCCACTATCGTCCCTCCACTGTCACTACTTCTTAGTTCAGGTCTTATCATGTTTTCCATAAACTACTGACATAGCCTTATACCTGGCAATTATCCGTGTTTCCAAACCATCTTCCTTAGCATTGCTCAAGCAATTTTTGAAAACCCCAACCTGGTTACTTTCTATTGAGACTCACCAACAGCCTCCCTCTTCTCTGTTGGGTAAACTCTAGTCTCCTTGGTAAGGCATAAAAGCCCACTCATAATCTAGTCACTTATCTGTCCTTCCTCATCCACTATAAGTCTCAGTTATATTAATCCATCTGAAGTCCTCAGAACGCACCTCAGAGTCTTGCCTCCATGCGGTTTCTCAGCTTCTCCCAATCCTGGCTGCCCTCTTCCCCCACTAATGGTCACCTCCCATCAGTTTGTTAGTGAGCAGCCCAGCAGGCAAGTCATAGTGACATTATTAATTACACATGTTTGCATAATTATTTTTTTCTGGTTAGGACCTCTACTGAAGAACAGTAAGAGCCTTTCATTTCTCCAAAAATTACTGTATGATGTCTTTATTACCCAGAGCCTTAGAACTTTGTTTACAGGTCTTATAGCCAAGCAACTCACCACCAGATAAATATATTCTGTCCAGAGGTGTCAATATTAGATGGACTCTAGATCTGAGGCTGATCAGACTTTATTTCTCTCCTCTAGAAAAGAGCATGGTACAAAAGTTGTACGTAGACAAATATAGGGATAATGCTGGGATGGTTGGCAGGGAGTCACATGTCATTAAACACAAGGTTTAAACAACTTTATGTTCCAAAAAGAAATGTCTTCTAATATATAGATTTTTTTTCTGCTGTTTTATCATAGGGACTTTTTCAACATTTTTTCTTTCTTTCCTTTTTTTAGGTAGTTTTATCTGCATCCTGGTTTATCTGATCCATGAAACTTAGAGACTTATGCATCATTTTTGCAAAGTCTTGGATGCAATAAGCTTTTAGTAAATATTGAATTTCTATTACCCAAGTGTGATGTCTGGTGCATTTCATTTAACCATCATGAGAATAATTCTTTATCTGAAAAAAAATTTTTAAAGCAATTAAATAAGATCAGGGAATTTTGAATAGGAATTCTGGAGCATTTGGATGCCTCAGAGGCAGCTCTGGATGGTGATGGCAAAACCCTATAAGCACAGCTTGTGGCTTCCTCACTTAAATTTCTACCACAGCAGCTCCACTTTCTAATGTGACATTTATTTATTTATTTATAGCATTTTATTTGAAGCATAGGATACATTTTAAATAAGGCACATATTACCATCGGAAACTATTGAAACTGATGATTTTATCATTCCCTCTCACCTCAAAATGTTCTGATTCAATAGCAGCTTCATTTAAATAAATAATTGAGAGTATTGTTTTCATTCAGATTAAATTAGATTTTATCAATCTGAGGTGTCTCTAAATTTGCTTGGGGCACAATTGTGTTCTCTTTCTACTAAACTCATTGAAATTCAGTACTTCCTGTGCTATCTTTGTCACCAATAGAAATTGCAGATATTTTTATATGACATTGCATTTGTGGAAGACATCTCAAATTAGGATGTATGATGGTTACTACACTGAAACTACAGTATTATTAGACTCCCTTAGATCTTGATATTTACTCCCTTAATAAAGAAGTGTATATATTATCACAAATTTATTTTTAAAATATTTTCTAACTATATTTTAATATAACTAATTTCTTTTATCATGCTTTTTAAAATTTTATGTCTTTAAAATATTCGGAGGATGGGTCTATAAGAGAAAGGGACTGATGGCACAATGAACATGCTTTAGATGGTAACACACCTGATAATTACTATTCTGCTTGGCAGAAGCGGCTATAAGCAGCTGGTGCTTTCTACACCTGTTAAGCTATAGCTCTCAGGCAGCTGTACCTGTTTGGCAAAGATTATCACCATTCACCTGAATGTGTCTTACATTCAGGTTTCATATATCACTGCATTCTAGAAAGTCACAATATGTCACCTCCCTTGAATGTCAAATTGTGTTCTGTTATACTTTTCCTTTGTTTTAGGTATTTATTTTGCTGTGGTTGCCCTACTTAAACTCAGCACTTGGATGCTTTACTGAGCATGTTGTTTTTGCTGGCCCAATATCCCTTCACCTGCTTCTTCTAAAACTGTGATTTTCCTTGGCGATGTCTCTCTTCTGCACCATCAGTTCCCGTGTTTGAATAGGGCCAACTCCACCTACAACCTACATCTATGTTGCTGGACATAGGATCAGTTCCCCTTGGCAAGACTGATGGGCACTTGACACATCTAGAATTTATGTGACTTAATTCTGTAATTTCAATAGGAAAAGAGTCACCCTTCCCCCTCTGGTTTCTAAGAGAGAAGGATGTTTGCCAAGGGCTTGACATCCATCTTCCCACCAAAAGAAAAGAACCTGTCTGGGAAGGGAGTTGATGAAGAGGAAAGCAGCTAAGAGACAGGAGAAAAAAAGACAACAACTCAAACCCTTGGCAAACATCCTTCTGAAGAAATGGTTTAAAACAGGCCTGAAATTAATTCTTCACCTAGACTCTTCAACCATGGGAGTTACCAACTCTGAATCTAGCTTAAGTCATTTTAAATTGGCTTATATCAAAAAGAAAAATTATCTTGGTAGGGGTTATAGAACAAATTGAGTGACTCAGTATCTCAAAAAGAAAAAAAATGATTAATTTTGTGATATAATTCTTTTGTTAGATAATAATTAAGTCAATGGGTACAATATAATCATTTATCAATCTCTGTGATAAAATCCCCTGTATACATACTTTATGTTACAGCAAGCATGGATACAATCAACCTGTTTTACAGAGGAGTGAATAACTTGTGATGCTGAGTCATTTGTCTTCATCTACAGAAAAAAAAACAGTGTTAAAATTTTGGTTTGTTGGACTCCAGAATCTGTGCTTTTTCCATTATGCATTCTGAAAACAAAATATATTATAACTTCTCTTCTAGTATAAAATAAACATCAACATTATGTAATCAAAAACTCTTTAATTGTGTTAACTGTGCACAAATGCTCCTCTCTTCCATTCTTATCTTTTTAAAATTTTTTTGCCAAAGCAGCATTTTATATTTTCTGAGCATCCATTACAGAAAGGTCTCCGGGTGATTTAAAAACAGAAGCCTCGTGACACCCCAAGGGAGACGATGTGCTATAGGCTTACGTGAGGAAGTGCACAATCACAGTAAGACTTGAGACAAATAATGATCTTCACTGAAGCTAGGAGAAAGGTAATTGTCAAGTGATGAACACAGAAGTGGATGATTACCTTGCCAGTGGAACAGAGAATTTCCACATCACTGTGAGGAGTCACTTTTTACACTGTATCCGTATTTGGAAAATGTGAGGAACTATAGGTGAAACAGCACAATTTTGAAGCATACTGGGGTTTGTGGCTCATGCAATAGAACATTTCTTGTTTGGGAAGACGAGGTATACCAGTCTAATTCTAGCGAAACTTAGTTTTCCCATACATTTTACTGGGGTGCTTGTGTCTTTTCTCGTTTTTCATATCCTCAAGTTACTTGAAATTGCCTTAATGAGACTAATTAATAAAGTGGAAACTGAGTATGCTGAAGTGTCTGTGAAAATCTTGGGTCCTATTTGGTAGGTTTTACATAGTTTAGCATTCTAGTTGAAGAAAAAAAAAACTTTTTCATGAATGTGCAGAGTATGTATCATTTCCCTTAGCGTTCGGCTCGTGGGCTTTCTCAGAAGCATAATGTTCTAATATCCAAGATCAGCGCACTCAGGAGAATAATTGAATTTGAATATAATTAGGAAAGTTCACAGCTCAGGCAAGACTGGTGGGGAAATGATGACACAGGAAGCTGACTTGAGTTGGTAATGCTCTTAGGAAGGAAGAGCAGAAGCTGAAGCCTTATTCTGGACAATTTCTGTTAAGAAGGTGGTTGGAGTAAACACATCTGCCTTTCTTCCAGATGAACAGCCCCAAGTCATCCAAAATGATAGTGCTCATTTTCCTGGGTAAGTGAACTGTGCTTCCGGTTTATCTGAATTCATTATAATACTTATTCTTTGTAAATCAAATGCCATCCTGTCTAACATAAGCTTAATAGGGGCTTATAATATAAAGCATCAATTACATTACAAATTTATACTTCAATATGGCCTATTACTCTTGCAAATATGTACTCTCACTTTTACTTACTTATTTCTAACTCTATAGAAAATGTATAATGTGATAATTGCATTAATCTCTCAGGTTGCTTCTGTTTTAGTATATAAAGTAATCCAATGATTGCGTTATTTATTAGGATTTATGGAATTCACATATGTGCTAGAACCTTTTAGAAATGAAACCTTCCAGAACCTATTTACAAGTTATAAGATGACATATTTCAAATTATTATCTCTTTTATCTGTTTCACTTTGAAATTAAATAAAAATAACATTAATTTAAACCATCTGATTCCTCTCACATGCTAATATTTACTAAGTAGGAGTCATTTATTAGAGTACAACAACTTAACACCACATCGAATGCTTCACATTTCAATCGATTTTTATGAACTAAAGATAAAGTGTGGATTTATCCCTCTTATATTAGATCTTATGAATGTATTGTGGATGTTGATAAAAAATCATTTACATTTAATATAGAATCCGTGAAAATCTAATTTCTAGATGTGTGATTGGAGAAGCTTTTATATCATCTTCAGGATTTGGTAGAATCTATAAATTAAATTCAGAAAAAGGCGTAGTTGTGATTATAGCTAGACATTAATAAACAAAACCAATATATTTTCTGTTTACTCTAAGCTAATAGATATTGATGAATAAAGGGATAACTATGGGCAAGAAAACAAAGAAAGTTATTTTAAAATATGTTGAACATAAAAGGAGAGTCAGAATAAATCAAGTAAAAAATTAAGTCAAGAAGGAAAGAATCCTTTATATAGTTTCAGTTTTTCTTTGGTTTAAGTAATTGTTCTTCAGTGTTCTAAAATTTTGCTCCTTGTACTTATTTCTAAAATATTTTCTTATTTTTGTATTGATTTCTAGTATTTCTTTGCATCTATTTTTTGTTATAAAGAGAAATCTAGGAGACTTTAATTTTTGTAGATCAGGCAGTGATGTAACACAGAATACATGAAATATATTACAACCTCATGGCCTCAGTTGAAAAGTCAATGGCCTCTTGTTTTAATCTTTTACTTCTAAATTAACCTTGACAACAGATTGCATGGAGGGAAATAATTTCTACCATTGTTAGGACCAAAACTGTACTATTTGATAGTTTGTACCAATATTTCCCATACTGCGTTCTTCAGAATACTTGTTCAACATCACCTAAATAGATCTTGTGACGAGAGACGTTTCTGTCGCCAAAGAAATGTGAAAAACAGTGAAATTTTAAAACTCAGAGCATTTAATTGGCTAATGAGCCTTGTACACCTTTAAGAAGATGATGTAAGGTACAGCATTCTCCATCTTATTAATCTTAAAATAGAACCTGTTTTTCACTGAGCATTTCAGGAGAATCTTCGAAAAATCTAGGTTGATTTTACAGAGCCACATATCATACTTGGGAATAAATAAGGCAAATTTTAGAAAGGTAAAGTTGTATTTTGGGTTCTTGTGGGCCAAATTATTGAGGTGATTTTCTTATTTGATTCAATATTTTATCCGAGTGGAAGGTGTGGAAAATTATGTAAAATAATCAATCAAGTGGATTATTCAATAAAAAATTGAAAATGTGAAAGGAAGTGAAACATATTTGGAAAAGATATGTAGAATTCATAAATAATCACTGAGTTACCAGTGAGGTTTTGATGATGTATCCAGTAGACTATCACTGACAAGATTTTTGAGACAGCTTTTCACAAAATGTAACGATCAATGGCAAATAAAACGCCAGTTTCTTATGAATTGAGTTTATGACATGAAATCCCTTATTTTGGGGTCTTTGGAAAACTGAATTTGACCAAGTAATCTTTAATCCTTTGGGCCAGGATTAAAAGAGCCCTCTTTCTCTTTCTCTGGGCTTGCCAACTTAGATTGACTAGATGAAGTTGACCATGAACACCTGAAAAAACAGAGAGCTGATATGCCAATTTTCACTCCAGCCCTCAACAAGAAAAATGTGACCAAGCCACACCCATGGGCCTAATGTCCAAATGCAGTGACCCAGCAAGTAGTACACATGGTCCTATCAGTTGTCTTGGATTCTCCTTAGGAGATGAGGTTTGGAAAGAGGTAAGATAAAAGAAAAGATTTCAAGGTCTTACTTGAAACCTATAACTACATTGTCATAGGTGATTCATAATTAACATCATCTTTTAAAAAATTCAAATGATTTGTCTCTGATTAAGACAAAGTTTGAGGTCTCTTGATCATAATTCATATAACAGTTTTTATAACTCAATTGTGCTTCCCATATTTTTAATTAATTGATTAAACTAGTGTCAGCTTGCAACTCAATTTGACTAACTTGCTAACATGCTAAATTAGCATAGCTATTTTCTTCATTGTTTTTAGAAAACTTGCTGGATCATTTTCTCTTCCATCAAAAATAACTTGTAAATATCTGGAAGGTGTTATTTTATATTATATATTATCAGTTATTTATATATAACTCATCTATAAACAACAAATATGTTTGGCATAAGTCAACATACATTTATTGAATACCTATAATGCATCATTGTGTTTGATGATGGAAATACAATTATAAATTACCCCTAATGCCTACCCAATAAAGCCCTAAAATTCAGTGGTGAATATGAGCACACAAATACACAGACTACAGAGCAGTAAATTCTATACTTGGGGAATCCCCAAAGTTCTAGATAAACACATGAGGGATGTCAAATTCAATTTGGGTGTGGGAAAAGAGGGTATAGAATTCAGGGAACATTTCCTTAAAATAGGTAATGCTTGTGTTGAGCATTAAAGGACAAGAAGGGTTACTCCTGAAGAAAAAGAAAGGGAGCATTTACCAGGGACAAGATAGTAAATGCTCAGAGGTATAAGACAGCATGGAGTATTTGGGAAATTAAATGCTTGCGAACTTCCAGATCGTACATGGGGAGGAATACAAGAGCCATGATATAAGGAACCACCCACAACATATAAACAGAGAAATGACAGGACTAGAATAATGCATTAGGTAGATTGGGGGTGTAAAGAAATTGTCTGAGTAAGGTTCTGAATAAGGTTCAAACTGGAGGCAAACTGACCAACTAATGAGTTCGTCAAATGTTCCAAGTGAAAAAATGAACTTTGCACGAATGGATATGTGGGAGAGGAGTTGAGGATGGAAAAGGAGTCTACCATGAACCCCAGGTTTCTAGTTTGAATGCCTGTATAAATTGTGGCATTGCTGATGAGGTACAGTGGCCCACCAGGGAGCAATGATGATGAAGACAATGTTAAAGACATGACAGTCCAGAAGTGTGTCTGGAACATCCAGGTAGAGGTAACAATTATGTATCTATGACTGGACTACCAGAAACATAGGGATTGAATTATATATTTGAGAATCATCGGTCTAGAAATTTTAGTTCAAACCACGAGAGTACATGGAATTGTCCACAGAGAATGTATAAAATGAAAATGGGAAAGGCCTGAGGACAGAACCTAAACTAAAAATATTCTTTAAAAGAAGAGTAAGAGGATCTTGGGAAGAATTCTAACTATAGCCAGAAAAATATCAAGTGGATAAATATCAAGAGAACTAGAAGGTTGCGTTGCCAAAGGAAGAGAGAGTTTCAAGAACAAAAACATCAAGAAAATGCCCAATGTTAAAAGTAGGTGAGATAAATCTTAAAACTATTAAATTTGACATTAAGGATGTGATTAAAGACATTTTTAAGAACAATTTCAATAGAACAATAGTCATAAGAATAAACTATAATTCAAGGAATGAATGGCCAGTGAGAAAGCAAAGAGCAAATATAAACTATAAAGAATCTTGTATAGGGGAAACATAGGTGTATGGCTAGAGGGGAGGTTAAGATTCATTCTAGCCTTATAGTAATTTTACCACATCTTGTTTTCCATAATTCTGCTCTTTGTTATTAATAACTTAGATTTGGGGAAAACTGCTGCCAAACTATAATGTTACAAGCTTGGTTTTTTTTGTTGTTTTTTAAGCTGTGGGGCTAAGCTTGGAAAATGAATATACTTCCCAAACCAATGATTGCACATACTTAAGAGAGCAATGTCTAAATGATACAAATGGATGTAAACATGCATGGAAAGTAATGGACAATGCCTGCAATGATTCAGGTAAAACAAATTGCTAAAAATAAACTCAGATTATTTATTTTTACTAAGATAAAAATAGGATTTGATATTTTCTGTTCACTATCCTAGGAACTAAATTGGTTTTTCTCTAAATACCTTACACAATCTTGATGTTCAATTGATTCACCTTCAATCACTTATTCGCAAATTTGCTTACAAAAAGATTTTCTTAATTACTAAAGATTCCTGATATATTGACACTGAAGGCAGTTTTATGCAAGATTCCAAATTTTATTTTATTTTATTATTTTATTTTATTTTTTAGAGACCGGGTCTCGCTCTGTCACCCAGGCTAGCATGCAGTGGCATAACTAGCCACTAGCATGATCATAACTCACTGCAGGTTTGAACTCCTGGGCTCAGGCAATCCTCCTGCTTCAGCCTCCTGAGTAGCTGGGATTACATGCATGAACCACCACCCCTCACTACTCCAAATTATTTTTTTACTTATCTCACCATGCACACTGCTGCAATTATATGCGTGCTTCTCAGAACCATGACAATAATTTTTCAAAATGTTAATATTTTGTTTATATGTTAGTATGTCAATGATAAAATAGAAAAACAATAAGGTTTGTTCTAATAACAATTGCAATTTATTTGTACATGTATAAAATGCATTTTATATTCTTGATATATATACACTATTTTCCATTTCAACTGCATCAAGAACAAGTTAAAACATTTTTGTTTTTAACTTGTCCTACATTCCAAACATTCATGGGAGGGTCAAGAGGCAAAGAATGTGAAGATTAGAGAGTGATTGGTATTTACTTAAAAAGAAAAAAAAATGTCCTGAATATTCAAGTAGCTGAATAAATATTGAATGAGAGCATTATAGTGAGAATCCATTCACTAAAACAGAATAAACTGAATATATAGCAGGACATTGCCCTAATAATGTCATGATAAAACTATTCAAAAATAGTATACTAATATAGTGACAAGTTTTATCATCTTGTATTATGAATATTATAATACTCTAAATAATCTGATAAACTTTCTGGGATATTCAGTAAGAGAAACCCAAGTGGGAAAATAAAAATGTATTCTATGACTCACTCTGTTTCTCCATCCATTCTACAAAGAGTAAGTTTTGTACTGCTCATGACTCTTGCCTATCTTCATGTGATTCTTTTATCTCCCAAAATAAGTGAAGGTGGAGTATGGTAGGTTAAGAGGCAGCAGTCTGCAGGTCTAACAATGCCAATGTACACAATCTCTACCAGCAGAGCTCCTGCCCAGCAACATGACCTCAATAAATTACACAGGATATGGAGGAAGGCAGAGAGAGTTCCTTCTTTTCTCTGCCCTTGAGGGAGTACATGGAATATTCACACTCCCAGGAAAGTTATAGCTATCTATTCCAACATTTGTATTATTGTTCAGGAAAAGGAATGCCAAAGGCATAATTTCTCAAAGTAATGCAATAATTTTAAGATGAAAATAGAGGATGAAAAAAAATTTGTTATTTGTTTTGATGATGAAACCTCTTGCTATATTTTATAAGGCAATTTAAAATGTGTTGTTAAAATATAACAGTGTGTTATGAATTATTATATAATGTATTTATGAATTTCCGTATACAAATAATAAGACATTTGTAGTAAATTGCAATAATATTTGCATAATTATTCCATGCATGAAGCCGGAATGGAAATATTCTGAAATGCACAAATGAAATAAACTTAAGTAGTTTTCTTCAGAATAATGAATAAAATAAAATTGTCACATAGAGGAATATGGCTTTTTAAAAGCAAGGAGAAAATAAAATATTGGTAATTATGAAAGACACATTCATTAATTTAATAATATTTACTGAGTGCTTTCTATGCATTAGGACCACTTCGTTTCTCATAAATTTAGAGCCACCTGCATATTTCTTATTATAATCTGAGAATGAAATGTAAAATAAAATATCAGATTAAGACACAATAGCTAATAAAACAAATAAGCAGATAAAATAGCTAAGATTAGAGAGCATTCTGGATACTTTGTGTAAGGGCAGCTTTGATTATTACTGAAGAGAAAAATTTGACATTCTAAGTCGGAACAAAGCTATTTTAAAATGTAGAAAGTTTTAATCTGTTTTAGGAAGTACTCTATTGAAAAAATACAGTACAAAGAGATGTTTTACTTAAAAAATCACTTATCTGGACATCCTGCAGCAATCTCAGATAATTTTACTATACTAATTAATTACTCCGATTAACATGTTAAACTCACTTTGAAGAGAGGGGCTCAAAAATTATAATCAGGTTAATATCTGGAGTATTAATATGTTTGATTGTGAAATCCAGGTGACCCCTGCCAGATGAGGAATTCTTCACACTGTAACATGGGTATCCAGTTCTTAGTGGAAAGCAATTTCCAATTTAAAGAGTGTCTCTGCACTGACGACCTCTATTGTACTGTGAACAATTTGCTTGGAAAAAAATGCATCAACAAATCAGGTAATACTTTGTTATAAGGAATGTTTACAATTATAAAAAAAAAGAACTACAACTTCAAATTAACCACATCTATGTAATTCAATTAAGTCTTTTTTGGGGGTCATTTAATTCTTGATGTGACTTAGGGTTCTGTGAGCTGTAGACTTCAGTAAGTTCACAACATATTTTTTAAAATTGCTAACTACAATTTCCAATTTCATTTGAGTCATTAGAATTATAGATTCACTCATCCAGTACATATACTTGTGAGGCTTATTATCACTTCGCACAATACCTAGATGATAGAAGACAAATAAGATATCATTTCTGTTAAGGAAGTGTGAGTCTTCCAGGAGAGACCAAAATATAACTAATTGCCTAGAGTTATACTTGTCTTTGCGTAGGGACATTTAATCAGGCCAACACTGAAGTAGTGGTAATCAAATTAGTCGGCATCTACCCTTGAGGGTACACAAAGACTTTTGAAAAGACATGTGGAATCAAATAGTTCTAAAGTGGACAGTTTCCAGATCCTCAACATCCCTATCTACTCTCTGCAAAGTGATCAACTTGGGAATGCACCTGTTACCATTGAGTTCTTACCTCTTCTTTCACAATTAACCTTCTGCTTAATAAGAGGTAGATTTACTGCTCTCTACATTGAAGGGTCCCATTATCCAACCCCTCCAATCATCCATGGTGGACTCGTTGGACATTTTTCTGTTCCATAGTTTTGCCTTTTACACAATTTACACAAACATAAGTTTGTATTTCTTTTGGGTATGAAATTGTGGAGTCATATGGTATGTACATGTTTAACTTTACAAAAAACTTCCAAACTGTGATTTAAATTTGATGTAACCATCAATGCATAAAAGTTCTATTTGCTTCATATTCTCAGCAACACTTGATTTTTTTTTTTGCCATTCTAATATATACTTTAAATTGTGGTTTTCATTTGTACTTAATGTTGAGCACATTTTTATGTGCCATCTATCTGTGTCTATATCCACATCTATAACTATGTATTATTTGATAAAGTATCTCTTCAAAACTTTTGCCCATTTTAAAATTGGGTTTTGGTTTTCTTTTTCTTATTGCATTCTGAGAGTTGTTTTTATATACTGAATAGGGTCTTTATCAGAACATGTGTTTTGTAAACAGTATTTCCCAGTCTGTGTCTTTTATTTCTTTAGGAGTGTCTTTCAAAAAAAATAATTTTTAAAATTTCAGTGAAGCCTAGTTTATTATTTTTCTTTATTGGAGCATACTTCTGATGTTGCATCTAAGAAATTTTACCTAGTCCATGTTCACAAAAATTTTCAGTTATGGTCTAGAAATTACATCATTTAGGTTTTGCATTTATGTCTATGCTGTACATCATGAGCTAATTTTTTAAATTTCAAAATATTAAGGGGCTACAAATGTTTTGGGTTACATGGATCACTTTTGTAATGCTTGAGTCCTGGCTAAAGGTGTGCCCATCACCCAAATAGTGTTCATATTATCCATTAGGTAGGTTTTTGCCTCTTCCCTCCTTTCCCCTCTCCCCTGGTTGATTTCCACTGAGTTTTACTTACCTCTGTGCATGGATGCAGAGAGAAAGGAATGCTTATACACGGTTGGTGGGACTACAGATCAGTACAACCTCTATGGAAAACAGTATGGAGATTCCTCAAAGAACTGAAAGTAGACCTACTGTTTGATCCAGCAATCCCACTATTGGGTATTTACCCAAAGGAAAAAAAAACTTTTCCTCAAAAAGACACTTGCACTGGAATGTTTATTGCAGCACAATTCACAATTGCAAAGATGTGGAATCAACCCAAGTGCCCATGAATACATGAGTTAATTTTTGTTAAGATAACAAGATACAGGTTGTATATAGGTTATATACAGTGCAAGATATAGGTCAAATTTTTTCTTCTACATGAATATCTAATTGTTCCACCCACGTTTGCTGAAAAAAATATCATTTGGTCATATATTGGTGGCCTTATTTCTAGACTTCCTATTCTATTCCACTGAGTTATAACTGTATTTTTGCAAATATTCTATAGTCTTACAGTAGCTTTATAGAAAGTCTTGAAATCAAGTAGTGTGAACCTTCAACTTTGTTCTTTTTAAAAAGTATTTTGGCTATTCTACTTCTTTGTCTTCCAGAAAAATTTTAGAATCAGCTTGTCAGTGTTTACAAAGAATGCTGCTGGCATTTTGATTGGGCTTATATTGAAACTATAGAGAAAATTACTACGTTGAGTGTTTAGATCCATTAACATGGTATATTTCTCCATTTATTTGGGATGTCTTTGATTTATTTCATCAATATTTTAGTTTTCGGCATATAGTTCTTACACACATTTTGTTATACCTATACAAATATACTTCACTTTTTGGTGCTGTCATAAATGGTAATTTATTTTGCATTTTAATTTCAAACTGATTATACTAGCATTTAGATATATAACTGAGTTTTTTATATGGCCCTTACATCCTGAGGCTTGCTAAACTCAATTATTAATTCTAGTATGTTTTGTAGAATTTACAGGATTTTCTACATAGATAGTTTTGTCATCTGTGAATAGAGAGTTTTATTTCTCCCTTTTCAATCTGTAAACCTTTATTTCTTTTCCTTGCTCTATTGCCCTGACTAGGACTTCCAGTATAACGCTAAATAGAATTGTTGAAAGTGGACATCTTGCCTTTTCACTTATCTTAGGGAAAAAAAAAATTCAGTTTTGTACCATAAAGAATGGTTTCTGTAGTATGTTCTTTGCTTGTTCTATCTATCAGTCTGAGGAAATTTCTTTCTGTTTCTGGATTACTTAGAGTTTTTTTTTTATCATGAATAGATAAATGATGCTAATTTTTGCAAATGCTCTTTTTGCCTCTATTCCCATTACCTCAAACATTTGTCTTTTCTTTGTGTTGGGGACATGTTAATCTTCTATTTTGAAACATATTATATAATAAATTGTTAACTATAGTCTCCCTACTGTATTCTCAAATATTAAAACTTATTCCTTCTATCTAACTGTATATTTGTACCCATTCAGCAGCTCCTCTTTATCCCCTCCTCTCCTTTACCCTTACCAGCCTAATCATGTTTTTAAATTTATTTTTATGTGGTCAATTTCATTGCATAACTTTTGAATCTTGGTCCAGCCCTTCATTCCAAGGCTAAATCTTACTCAATCATGATGTATTATTCTTTTTACATGTTGCTAGATTCAAATTGCTCATGTTTTCTTGGCACATTTATGTTCATGCTAGATATCGGCATTTTTTTAAGTAATGGCTTTGGTTTTGTTATCTGGGTAATGCTGGCCTTTTAAAATTAATTGGGAAATATTTTCTTCTTTTTATTATAATATTCTGGAACAATATATAAATAATTGGTATTATTTCCTCCTTAAATGATTGATTTAATTAACCAGTGAACATAGCTGGGTCATACTTCATTAGAAGGGTTGAAAATATATTAATAAATACAATGCGTGTAATTGTTATACATTCCAGTTATCTGTTTTTTCATGAGTGAGCTCTGGTAGTTTGTGTCTTCCATTTGCTGGATTTATGTTGGATTTTTATTTTTCGAGTTTTCACTTTACTTTTTAAATTTTGCTTCCATCTCTAAGCAAAGCTGCTCCTAATACTCCCTAATTTTCCTTTTTAATTCTGTAGGAGTTACAGTGATGGCCTCTCTTTTATTCAGGTGCTGGTGATTTGTGCCTTCTATTTCTCTCTTTCTTTCTCTTTCTCAATTTTGCTCTTCATTGTTTCTTTTTGTGCATGTTTTACTTGACTTTAAGGTGCTCCGCATTTTCTAGTTTCTTAAAATAAAAGCTTGGATCACTGATTTGAGATTTTCTTCTTTCTTCATATGAATATTTAATACAAGGAATTTCCTTCCAATTACTGTTTTAGATACATTCACAAATTTTGATACATTTCCTCTGAATTAGTATTCAATTCAAAACATTTTCTCCTTTCCCTTGTGACTTCCTCTTCGACTCATAGTCTATTTAGAAGGTTGTTGTTTAATTTCCAAATATCTGGGATTTCTCAGATATCTTTGCTATTGATTTCTAGTTTAATTCCAATGTCATCAAAGAATACATTTTGTATGATCTCAATTCTTAATTAAAATAAGAATTGCCAAATATCACCTGTACAATGTGATACTTTCTAGTGATAAGTGTGCAGACACACACACACAGACACACAAAGTGAAATCATAGAGGAAAAAAATAATGACTTTGACTCAGAAGGCTTCACAGAAGAATTGATAGAATTGGGATTTTTAGGGTGAGTTGGGTTCATTAAAGAGACAAAAAAAAATGGTTGTTTTAAACATAGGAAATAGAATGAAACAGTACATTTGAGGAACAACAAATCCTTTGTTAAGCTGAATTGTAGAACAGAGAAGTATTAGATGACACAGGAAAGAAACCAGATGTTTATAAAAAGGAGGAAAGCTGAACTTACATATCTTTCTAAAGAGATTAAACAGTTGTTATGAGGAGTTATTATGTATTTTAAATAGAAGAGTGCAGAATCAGCTTTTTAAAAGATAACACTGGCAGTAATGTAGAGGATGGAATGGAGGGGAGAGAAAGACACAGGCCAGGACATCAGTTAAAAAGTCATCAAAATAATTTGGGAGAGAGGTGACGCATGCCTACTCTAACACACTGGTCCTGAAAATCATAAGGAGAGGACATATTTAAGATGTATTTATGAATTACAGTCAATAGGAATTGGTGACCAGTTGGATATGAGGAACATGAAATGTATTAAGCTTGACATCCAGGTTGGCTTGGGACAACAGTATTGCTGTACACTGAGATAAGAAATAAAGAAGAAAGTACAGGATTGAGGACAGAAGTGGTGAGTTGTATTTTGGAAACATTGTATCTGAGGCATGCTTTGGAACATTGTAGTTATAAATGTTGGTATTTTTTTGAAGTTTCTCATGATAAAAAAAATAATTTAAAAAAGTAAAAACAGGCAAAGAAACAAAAAAATCCATGCCCTCTTCAAGCTAGTAGTCAGAAGCAGGGATTTTGAGTTGAGGAGAGAAATTTAAAATAGAGATAGAGCTTTTGAAGTCAAAGGTTTATAAGTAGATAAAAACATACAGGAGAGTGAGATTAGCCAGGGAAAGATAGAAAGTGAGGAGAAAAGTATTTTCAGAACAATTTCATGATCTAGTTGAAAAAAACATGAAGAAGTTTCTAAAGATAAGAAAAGAAGCTACAGAAAATAGAATTTTTGAAGCCAGTGAAAGAGAGGGCACAGAGAAGATACTCAACAATTACAAATGTTGAGAAGCGAAATAAGTTAGGGCCTAATAGTGACATCAGTGTGCTAATTAATGGACCTTTACTAGTTTTAGATTTAAGTAGGCTGAAATGTGAGCATGTTAAAATGCTTATTAAAATATTTATTAAATTTTTTTCAAGATGGTAAGACAATTTCTATCTCGATGGCCATTTTTATCACAACAAGTTTTAACAAAATCTTTCAGTCAGCAGCTATATACAAATTTGGAGCAGTTAAATTGAAATCAGTTCACGTACTAAAACCATTTTTTCCACAATAGAAATTTATTAAATGCTACTATCTGGATATATTGATCAGACAGGCATACGAAAACCTCATAGACAATGGGAGTTTCTTGTGGATGAGACCTAAAGGAGAAGATATAAATGATCTCACAAATGGACTTCATGATGGACCTGACCTGGTTATTATGCTTACAAAAAGCATTTAGCTGATTGCTCATAATTCGGCTTATAGTGAGAAAGAAAATGATAATTGAAATCTTAATGTTAATTCTATCTCAAGTGCAGCATCCTCCACAAACCCTTTCATATCACTCCAAGAAGACACAATCTCTCTCTCGCTTTCTCTCCCTCTTTTGCATTTTCAAAACATTCTCTCCATATATAGACATACATTTTTCTGATTTAGAGACAATCATCTTTGGCATTTCTTTTTTTGTTTTAATATGTTAAAGCACTAAAACATGATGCCTGACATTTCGCAATGGTCAATAAATATATAATGTAAATATTTTAATTCATTAAACATATTTTGAGCATCTAAACAATGTATCCATTCATAAAATATTTATTATTAAATTATATATGTAGACATTGTATAAACACTGGAGAATATAAAGACCATCATCAAAATGTAACAAGAAGACAAAAGTAAATGATGAAGACAAAATATCACTAAAAGTAGTTGAACATTAATATTATGTGTTTACACAAACTATAAATTATCAGTGTTTTATATCTCAATTTTAAAAATCCAAGATCATTTGTAACAGCTCTCAATTTTTCAATGGTTTTTGAAAGATAAATATTGGAATATTTATAGATAATATGTCTACACATTTTTAAAAACATATTAATATGTCATAAATAAATGAATTTATATAATTTTTAGTAATTCATTCTTTTCCTTTATTTATAGAAGGATCAACACAGTCCTCAGATTTGACTTCACAGTCAAATGTCACACAGTGGTTCCACCACAAAGATCTATCATTAAGAGCTGAAAAAAACAGTGACTGTGTCATAGCAGCACACGTCTGCCAGGAATCTGAACACTGCATTCTGTTGTATGAGAATTTTAAGAAAACCTGTGGGAAAGAAGCAGAACAGTGCAAGACACTCGATGGAGGCCAATTGTGTGCAGCATTAAGAGAAAGTCTGAAAGAAACGATTTTGTGGAATTGTCAATGCAGTGACCCTTCAAAAATAGACTGCATTCAAATCTGGGAAAGCTTGTTTAAAGACATTTGTATACAGGATGCTCAAAGGAATCAAGTTCCAGACTTCCAGCAAGACTATGAAGATGGATTCAAGGAGGACATTTTTTCAGGTTGGGATTAACAAAGAAGTATGTGGTATCTTAGACCAGATTGGTAGCTGGGTGAGATGATATCAGATTCTGGGTATATTTTGATATTAGTGGGTCAATAATAGAAAAAAATGGAAGAGGTCCACAGACTGACCTCTGAGATACTTCAACATTCACTGATATGAGAGAAGAAGAGGAAGCAGCAATGAAAGGATCTGCCATAGAGATAGCGTAAAACAGGAAAGTATGAAGAAAGTGTTTCAAGGAGGAGTGAAAGTTCGAGAGAGTCAAATGATTTCACACAGAAATTAAGGATCGTGAATCAACTATTGCATTTGATGATTCAAAGGAGGTTAGAAACGACCTTGGTAAGAAGAGTTTCTGGGGAGTGGTAAGCACAATGGCAGGATTTGCAGTAGAGTCTGGTGAGTACGTAAGAAAACAGGAGGAGAGAAATTGGAGCCAGAAAATATAGAGAGCACTTTGAAAGATGATTGCCGTTGAGAGGAAAGAAACAGGCAAAGCCTGGAGAAAGAAATGGAGTAAGGAGAGAAATGTTTTTAAAAAAGATGGAAAAAATGAGGTCTGTATGCTGGCAGAAATAATTTAGATAGAGTGGTAACAATTGATTATGCAGGGATTAAATGGTGAATAACATTCATCCAATATTCTTTCAGATATGTTTATTGAATGTTATTGGTAGAAAGATAAGAGAACAACATTTATTCCCTGCTCTCAAGGATCTGCCATGCCATTTTCCCAGCATTGCCCTCCAGCTCAAAGGGGTTCTACTAAAATATAAGTCAAGCTCATCTTATAAGAATGATGAAGGAAGTGGTAAGATATGTAGCTTGAGGTAAATGCATAATATCTGGTGACATCTGAAATTCTGTATATTAAAAGAAAAATTGGGGGTCATTATTTTTTTAATTTGTAGGGATACCAGTTTGCACGATTGTATGATTTTTCTATGAGAAAACAAAACAGTATATATGTGTGAGCATAAATTCTACACAGTAAAATTTCATATGGTTGTAGTTTTTCTAAGGAAGCAGTGGCGGGGGGGAAGAAACAAGAAGGGAATAACAATGACAGAAAACTGTTCGTCCATTAAAATGTGTGATGTGGGCTGGAATGGGTCAGTGAATTCAGGAGATGATTCAAAGATTTGGAAGAAATATAGTGATGAAAGTTGTGGAGGTATATACACAGTTGAAGTGATCGAGAATGTGAAATTTTTGGAAGCAGATAAGATAATATTTATAATTGAAAGAGAAGTTCAAGTCAGTGTCAGGAGTAGAATTTGATCATTGGTGTGGCATAGTTGGAGTAGGTGAATATCATAAGAACTGTGGTTAATGAATTGTGAAGTAAGGGTGGTAGTTAGGTTTTTCCAAGAGACATCGAAGTAACCCAGCACAGGGATAAGATTTGAGGTGGGGGAGAATATTGAGAAAATACCTACGTCAATGATGAATATCAGGGCAAGACTTTGAGGCTAGTATTTGACAAGATAGTAGAGGAAGGCACAACCAGATAACATAAAATTCAGAGGAGAAATGTTTTATAAGGGTGAATAATTAATATTTTGAAAGCTGCAAAAGCTGACAAGGTAGATATAAACACCTCTAATGTTACCATGGTATGTTCTATATGAGAAATGAGCAAGAGCCATAGGGAAAAAAGGTTAGGGAAAAGCCAGACTTGCAAAACACCACACTCCTGCTTTTCTTCTTTCTTCCACAGCTGATTCTTTTCTGTCTCCTTTGAGGATCTTCTTCTGCTTTAAATGCTGATGCACATCCCTCAAAATGAAATTTCTGTTGCATTTAATTTGACTAATCATTTTACAGAAATATGTTTGTCTATTAGCTTACCATAAGCATATTTTTATCAGATTATGAAATTTCAATCAAAATATTTACATAAATTTAATTTCTGATACTATCGTGTTAAGGGAGAGAAGATATATGGGAATAATTCTGACTCTAATACGAGATATTAGAGTATATTTCAGGGAATGTTGTTTATTTTTGATGCATTTGTATATGATTTTATAACTCAGAAGTAGCTCTGGCTGGTGAATACGTCTATTTATTCCTGAACATATTACCCTTCAGATCCTCTTTAGCAATTAAGGCTACCATTTAAAATATCCTCTGGGAAAAATGTGAGAGAGAGTGTGTGTGTGTGTATATATATATACACGTGTGTGTATATATATGTATATATTTACATATGTATTATATAAAATTAGCATTTAATGTATAAATAATTTAATGTGATATATATGTCTAAATAATTTATTATAACATATTATTCATAGCATATAAAATATATTAATAATACCACCCAAGATAGACTTTATTTTCCCACACTAAAAATAACTGTTTTGTTGTGTTGGTAACAATTACTTATATAGTGAGTGAATTTAGTCTGCTCAGGCTGCTGTAACAAAATACCACAGGCTGGGTGGCTTAAAAGGCAAAAAAAAAATATTTTCTCACAGATCTGGAGTCTGGAAGTCCCAGGTTAAGGTCTAGCAAGGTCTGTTTCTGGTGAGGACTCCTGTCTTCCTGATTTGTAGATAGCCAGCCACCTTCTAACTATGCCTTCATATGGCTTTCCCTTGGTGTATGCTCCAGAGGGGGCAGGAGAGAGAGAAAGAGCTCTCTCTGATGTCTCTTCTTAGAAGGCCACTAATCCCATCAGATCAAAACCCCACTCTTAAGACCTCATTTAACTTTAATTACTTCCTTAGAGACACCATCTCCAAACACAGCCACACAGGGTGTTAGAACTTCAAATATGAATTTGTGGGTGGGTTGGAAGGGGCACAAACATTTAGTCCATAACAGTGAGTAAAACTAGTGTTTACTTACGTCTCAAGGTTAATTTCTTGAATATGTTTTAGTCAGTGGCACAGCCTTACCAATCAGTCCCAATGAAGAGATGTTAATCCATAATATTAATATAATTTCTAGCCTGAACCTGTGTATTTGTTACTATATGACTCACTGGGATATGTTTATTGGGATTCCATTCAGCATGGGATAGTAGCACAGAAGTAGGTATGCCCAGGTCTTCCTCAGAGACACAGAAGTGTGGACTCAAAAAGAAATAGTGGTTCTTAAGCTAAGACTTGATCAATAACAAACAATGAAAAATCATGTATAGTGAGAATAGCCAGGGCAATATAAGGAGTCTGAAAAGGCTGTGACACACCTGGGGGTAAAAAGAATTGTCCTGTGATTATACCATCTTATATGTGTAGTAGACTGGTAGGCAGGGAATATGAACAGACAGCCTAGGTAAGGACAAATTGAATCATGAAGGGACATTTGTGCCATAACAAAAGTTAATAATTTAATATCCAATGGCAAAAAATTTAATTTTCATTTTAAAATAAAAATCTGTTCATCCAATTCCCCTACCACTTCATGGATAGATCTGTTAGTGCTCCTTGTATTTTATTTTGGCTTTGGTTTATTTGTCTATATTTCCTACCAGGCATTGGGATGCTCGATGACAAGGACTGCAGATTTGCATCCTCTGTATGTCACCTGGTACATAGTAGGGACTCTACCAATGTTCCTTGAATGAAAGATTTTAGAGTTAGATGGCCATTTGAATGTACTTCCGTTGATGAGCCTTTCCAATTCTAAAATTATAATTCCTAAGAACTCTTGGGGGATGAGATAACCAGAAGTGGAAATAGTTTTTATATTGCATTTCAATCTAATTAAGATCCCACTGGGAGGGGATTTGGGGGGTGGGGAGGGAGGGCTCAGACAATATTTCTTCTGTTTTTTCTCCCCAGACAAGTCTTTGTTTATTTCAGTATACATGGTCTAGTTGTTAGCATTTGTTTAAATATTCGAGTAGCTGAATCCTCAAAGCAGAGCTGTTTAACTCACTTGAATATTACAGAGGTTTCTTTTCTTCATCTGTACTGCACTAATTTTGAAGATCAGGGGTTAAATAAGTGTTATATGAACTTGTACATATTTTTGTTTGTTTATTTATTCATAAATGTAGCCCAGATTCTCCTAGGAAATTTAGAAAATCATTCAATAATGAAATACTTTCTTCATTTTCCTTCTAGATAACATGAAAGAGGATAAATTTAAATTGAATCTAACTACTCTTTCCCATCATGGTAATGCTTATAAATTATACTTTTGATCTGCATTGCAATTACTAGACAATATAATTTAAAATGTAGTTACTAGGCTTCCTTAAGGTATGCCAATACAAAATAAATTGTATAACCTTTCTAATACTAGAAAATGTAACAAAATTATTACATGTCTTCCACTAATGACATACCAAAGTAACTATTTGCCCACTCATCATCTATTTATGGATGTGCAAAGGAATACTCTACACTTAAAAAAAATAGATCTTGATTACATTTCATGGATATTTTGATCACTTAAATTAAATCATTTAGGGCCAACTTTTTCTGTCTATGCATGTGGTGTGGGGTGGGGGGATTCACATATACCTGTGTTTCCCAGAAAGTAGACATTGTTATATGCGAGAATAACTATGTGGAGACTTTATTCAACAACACATCCCCATAATAAAAAGTAAAATAGAATGAGAATCACTGTGCCTTGACCAATGAACTCACCATAAACTATATAGTTCAAATGCAATTTCTGAAGATTTATTGTTTACTTTTGAGAAACTTGGACTGGGACATTTTTCCTTCAGCTCAGTTTTGGCCCTACACACTTCCCATCACTCTAGATCACAATATGTATCCAGTATAGATGAAAGATGATTCCAATAGTCCACTATTCAGGTCTCAGTAAGTTGATACTTACCCTAAAAAAAAAGTAATGTTTGCCCCAAAATAGCACATTGGTGCATCACTGTATTTTGCTCACAGACTTCTCACAGTGTTTTGCAGTTTCTGTATGTACAGCTTTGTGTTTACTTTTCCACAATGTAGGCATATCATTGTTTTCAGGATTCAAAGGGATCTGGTCCTGTTTGGAAGTGACAGAGGCGTGTGTAGAGGATGTGGTCTGTAATGCACAGTTGGCTCCTTACCTTAAAGCTTGCTCAGCAAATGGAAATCCGTGTGATGTGAAACACTGCCAAGCAGCCATACGGTTCTTCTATCAAAATATGCCTTTTAACATTGCCCAGATGTTGGCTTTTTGTGACTGTGCTCAATCTGATATACCTTGTCAGCAGTCCAAAGAAGCTCTTCACAGCAAGCCATGTGCAGTGCACAGAGTTCCACCCCCTACTTGCCTCAATGTAATTCACAGCTGCCGAAATGATGAATTATGCAGGTGAGTAAAAACATGCATATATTACGTTCTTATTTAGGCACCTTATTTGTTACAGTCCAGTCCTAACACTTGATCTCATTACATCAAGAGTTCTTACCATCATCCAAAGTGGTGTAAATAAAGCCAGACAATTCATATTTTGAATCTGTGGTACATGTGTAGTATCCTTTTGAAATTCCAATGCAGAATAGGTTTTGTAGAATAAAGAAATTCGGTATGTCAAAATTTGGTAGTCATAAAATAGTTATTAATAAAATTATATATTCAAGATAGACTAATGAATTGGTTAATAGACCTGGCTTGTAGATCAGCTTTTTAATATGCTTTTTGTTGTGATTATATAAGGCTGTTAAATGTCATAGAATTTTGGCAAGGTGACTCTTCAAACTTCAAAATAAATCATTTCTGTCTTAGGCTGGAGCTCAGGAAGAAGAAGATAGCTTGAGTACAGTTTGGACATCCCCAGCATACATGTGTGCCATGATGTCAGAAATCTACCCATTGTCCTCTTCCCAAACTCAAACCCTTAATTCCCGGGGAAGTAATGTCAGTCATTTTTATGTTCATTCAGAAAAAAAAATATTAATCAAATACCTACTACTACTCTAGGAAACAGTGAATAAGAAACACAAATGCCTGTCCTGTGGAGAGCAAGAGGAGACGAGGTGAGAGATTTAACAGGGCAGGTATGGGCAAGCATAGGTCATGTAGGGCCTTAAGGGACCCTGCAAGGACTTTAGCTTTTACTCCAAGTAAAACGGAGAGGTACTGGAGGATTTTTAGCAGAGTTATGAATGATCTGGCTTCCTTGCTAAAATTTTCATTCTGGCTGCTAGCTGAGACTAGACTGTACCTATCCAGGTTACCACTTCCGGAGAACCATAGATTTAGTCCAACACTCTTTGGCTTTTTTCTTTTCTTCGCTGGGTTCTTCATTAACACATTTTGTTATATATTCAAGATGAATTTATCTTTTGTGTGGTCAGAAATCCACAGTTAAGTGCACCCTTTTGGACAAGAGCAAGAGAAGATGCAGGAAAGAATAACTCTGATGAGTCACAACTATTTGTAATATTGATGTTATCATGTGGAAGGAGTTTTATTTAACAGCCAGCATTAAATCATATAATTTTGAATTCATCTTTTGCTTTTTTTTTTTTCCTTGAGACAGGGTCTCACTCTGTGGCCCTGGGTAGAATGCAATGGCGTCATCATAGCTCACTGCAACCTCACACTGCTGGGCTCAAGCGATCCTCTTGCTTCAGCCTCAGCCTCCCGAGTAGCTGGGACTACAGGCATGCACCTGGACAGCCAGCTAATTTCTCTATTTTTAGTAGAGACGGGTTATCACTTTTGCTCAGGCTTTTCTCGAACTCCTGAGCTCAAGCAATCCTCCCACCTCAGCTTCTCAGAGTGCTAGGATTACAGGCGTGAGCCACCAGGCCCGGCCCATCTTTTGCTTCTTTTTTGAGTAATTCTTTACATTTATTTGTGTCCCCAGTGCCTTCTATCAGGGACTGTTTTACGTAATTTTATTTAAATGAATTAAATTCCAAATATATCAAATTTATTTAAAGATCAAAATACACATTTTGTATGGAGGAGTAGCTCAGTGTGTGATAACTTAGAGCAAAGATTTGGCATATTTGTCACCTTGCTTCAACCACTGGCAAAAGACTGAAAGATTTAATATCAACTTCCTGAAGGTTCTTGGTAAACTGCTTTCTTTTAGCTTTTTTACTATGTCCACTCTCTTAATCTCGGTCATTCTAACTTGCAAAGTAGTTCTTGTCAAAAAAGAACTGCTTCCCTAAAGCACACATTCTATGAAATAAAGGGTAAAGATCTCAGCAGAGTGCTAGAGCATTGACATATTGCTTCAATTTATCATCTAGGATGTCAAGGTTCTTAAGAAAATTTTTTTCAAAGATCTTGTCATGCAAATGTGTATCAGTTATTTTAAGGCTCATTAATTATTTTTCTTGAGTGAATAATAAAGGCAATAATAAAAATAATTTTATAATGTAATTTAGATTTTTCAAACTCATTTATCATCTCAAAAATTCTTATTAGAGAAATTGATTCTAAGATGTAATTTTTTTTTTACACATTTTAACATCGTTGACATATTTGGAATGAGTCTTAAGGTCAATGACGAGGAAACATTTGTCATAATTTAAGGGCCAAAAAGTGTTTTTTGTTACACATAAAATAATGGTATATCCTAAATTCAATGCACTATGGTAAACATTTGATTACACTACTTTTCTTATCACAAATAAACTATTACTATCTATGTATCTAGGTATCTATCATCTATCTACACTAACCATGAAACCTAATAATATTTTAACCAGCCAGGGACAGGGGACACTATCTTTTTATTTTAAAATATTAAGGGGGTACAAATGTTTTTGTTACATGGATAGCTTTTATAATCCTTAGATCAGAGATGTTTGCCCAACCCCCGAATAGTGTTCATTGTACCTGTAGGTAGGTTTTTACCTTCCCCCTCCTCTCCCTCCCCGCTTCTTGATTTCTAATGACCTTCATATCTCTGTGTGCCCATGTGTGCCCATCAATTAGTTCCAAATTATTAGAGAGTATGTGTGGTGTTTGGTTTTCCATTCCTGAGATATTTCACTTAGGATAATGGTCTCCAATTCCATCCAAATTGCTGCAAAAGACATTATTTCATTCCTTTTTATGGCTGAGTAATACTCCATGGTATATATTTGGAACACTAGTTTTTTTTAGAAGCAATCACTGTAAAAATACCAGATGTCACCAAACATGAGTACCCAGCTTTGCCTGATTCTAATGCCAGGGCCCTAGAGGTGCTACCTAATTATCTTGAAGCACTCAACCTTTAGAGCTTGTTTCTGAGCTTCTATATCAAATAAAATATTTTAATGTCAAATGGTGAGCTCTGCTGCTACAATCCATGAGAATCCCTGTGATAGATTCTGAAGCACACACTCTTTTTTGAGGGGTTTTATTTTATTTATTTATTTTTATTTCAGAATATTATGGGGGTACAACACTTTGGCTATATATATTGCCCATGCACTGCCCATGTCAGAGCTACAATCGTGGACATCCCCCAAACTGTGCTCCCCACATCCATTCAGTGAGAGTTTTCCCATCCCCTCCACCCCCCTCCTGCCTGCCTGCCCCCTGATGAATATTATTGCCTTGTGTGATGTAAGTGTTCATCAGTTAGTACCAATTTGATGGTGAGTACCAGTGGTGCTTTTTTTTCCATTCTTGTGACACTTTGCTTCGAAGAATGGGCTCTAGCTCCAACCAGGATAATACCAGATGTGTTAATTCACCATTTTTTTTATTGCTGAGTAATACTCCATGGTATACATATACCACATTTTATTATTCCACTCGTGTATTGATGGGCACCTGGGTTGTTTCCACACACTCTTGCTTTAACATCTTCTTGGCATCAACATCTTCTGAGATTGAGTGGTACAGAGTTGGTGACTTTCCTCAACAAGGACTCCCAGGTTCAACCACCACTCCAAAGTGTTTGGTGCAGGGTCTAGAACAGGATAGGCACTCAAAAGATGCTATCTTATTTCCCTCCATTTTTGAATATTGTGTACTCAATTTTTGTATTTTAAATTATATATGTATGTCTCTTCTTAAGTACTTTCTTAGATTAGTTCAGAGAGTAAGGACTGTGTGTCTTCAATTTCCTTTCACCATGTGCATATAGTCCCTTAATAAGTACTTTATAGAGATGATGGAAATATTATTCAATATTGGCAGCCAATGTGAAAAGAAAAATCCTATCATTTTCCCAAGGAAATTTTGCCTTAGGGAGATTTCCAGCATTCATATTAAATTATTGCTGATGTAATTCAGATGAAAAAAAAATCTCCAAATGGAAAACCACTTCTTCAGTGAGGATGATAAGCCCTTTATCACTTCCCTTTTTTTCAGAAGAGCCTGTACTTGGGTAAAGCAAGGCACTTTGGTTTTAAAATAGAATTTCCATCATTGCTCCAGATTCCTCAATTCATGACGAGTTTTGACATTCCTTTATTTTTTGAAAAGGCCAAAAAGGGCAATATAAAGGCAATCTCTCAATTATTTTTGTCCAATACAGATACCTACTGGAAGGTGAGATTATGTTTTGCCAATTTTATAAAAATTTATGAATTTATATAAAATTATAATACATTATATTTGCATATGTATGAACTAAAAAAAGTAGTGGAAAAAACAGCATTTGCTCAGAAAAAAATTCTAACTACTTTTTAAAACAAAATTTCCATAATACACTCATTTATTTAGGGTGGTATGAGACATTTACAAAATATGGCTATATATTAGGTTACAAAGGTAAATGTAAAACATTCCACGTGCGGAAATTACACAGAGAACATTTTCTTACATTTTGCAATGGAAATGGAAATCAAAAGCAAGAATAAAAACAAAATATTATACTCAATTCCTCATAAAAATTATTCTTTTAAATACTTCATTGTTTGAACAACATGCCAAAATTAAAAATTGTGGAAAATCAAGAAAATACAGATAATGAAAACATTGCACCTCAAAACATTTTAAACCTAAAATAAAAGCTTTTAATATAAATTTTTTGCCATATTTAAGCATTTTAATTTCAAATGATTTAGGTATCTAATGTACTAAAGTGTTTTATAAACAGTTTTAATTAAATATTCTTTAGTTCCTTATTTTAGCAAAATTTCACGACATTTTCTGAATGAAATAAATTCTATAAATAGATAAATCATGAACTTAAACTTAGTAAAACACGTACTTAATAAAGAATAGATGGCATCTAGATGCAGATTTATTCCCTATCTACCTTCTAAATGACAATCAATATTTTCAAAACTTATATTTAGATGACATACTGTATATAACTCTTAAAGGAACATATTTGCTCTTCTGGCCTCAGAATTATATGTAAAGAAATTTGTTGTATTTTCTTAATTATAAATTTTAATATATACCAATTAATTTCCATTACATTAAATTTCAATATATTTAAATATATTTAATCTAATACATTTGAATATATAATGAAATTTCAATATATTTCATTATATTAAAATTTTATAAATTTTAATATATTAAAATAAATTTTAAAAATACTAATAAATATAATTTAATTATATTAAAAAGTTTGTCCTTTAAGATGACTTAAATATGAGATTATTAAAAACAATGTTGCTTTGTATATTTAGTGAGTTGCTACTAAATATGGACAAATAAGCTCATGACAAATGTCATATACTCACAAGCTTTCATGCATGTTTGATGGTAACCTATTCAAGAAAAAGTAAAAAGTAATTTTAGGTGACAAATATTAAGTTGGAAGATTAATATTCTTGCTTCCATTAAGAAGAATATCTTTTTACTGTAAAAATGTCAAAAATAAAATTATTATATATTGTCCAGACTTTTATTCAAAGCTATTACAGCAAGTATCAAATGCATAGTCAGAAAACTTATGAATGGATACAGTTCTAATGGATTATCTTGGCCATTAAAATAAACTCATAATATTTTGTTTTACATTAGTTCTTGCTGCCATAGAACCTCAAAGCATATTGTAAATTCAAATTAGTCTGCTTAGAAATGTTGAGAAAGCATACCAGCACCTCCCATCCTGTGGGATAACTGGCTTGAAAGGTCAAAGGTGTTATTTGAAATCACGTGCTGTGAAACAGCAGCCAAATGCTAGCCACAAAGCTACATTCGGCTTAAAAATTGCTAATAAATCTCTCAAGTAGTTCATACTGCAAATCATCACCCCCATTGAAATAAAATTAGTAATGAAGGAAATTTATCCAGACAATTCTAAACTTAGCCTCTGTTGCATCACAAAAGGCAATAATTCACAGGTTTCCTCTACTTTTTCTTCCACGTTTTCTACTGGGATGTTTGAATGTAAAAATTTAGTTTTCGACTATGCACTGGCATCCAGAAGGTATTTTGTTTTATGCCGGTCTTTCATTAGGTGAGAAAACATCACACGTTAATGTGAAATAATATTATTCAGAGGCTAATTCCTTTTCTTCACTCTTTATCTAGGAGGCGCTATAGTACATTTCAGTCAAAATGCTGGCAGCATGTGACTAGAAAGTGCCATGAAGATGAGACCTGCATCAGCACCTTAAGCAAACAGGACCTCACTTGCTCAGGAAGTGATGACTGCAAAGCTGCTTATATAGGTATCCTTGGGACTGTCCTTCAAGTGCAATGTACCTGTAAGACCATTACACAAAGTGAAGAATCTTTGTGCAAGATTTTCCAGCATATGCTTCGTAGAAAATCATGTTTCCGTAAGTTCCCCAAATAAAATTCTCTCTCTCTCTCTCTGTATACACACACACACACACACAAATGTATATCTTGTTTTTGCCTATACAGTACAAAGTGGTAATCCAGCACAGAAAGTTTGTTCACAAAGACATTTTTGTGTTTGCTATTGCATTTCAAAATCTATTTTCTGATTATGTTCTGTGTATTTGCTGTTTTACTCACTTAGCAGAAAGTGGTACAATTTTTAAAATTTATATGATAGGTCACTCTTAGTCATTATTTATTCATTTAAATGTCAACAGCATAGAAGGTTTATCCTATCAGATAACTGGATATATCGGGTATATATTGCTAAGTAACAAGCCACCCCAAAGTTAATGGCTTAAAACAATAACCATTCATTTGCTCACAATTCTGCACACTGGATTCAGCTGACTGATTCCTCTTATGGTCTTGTCTGGGATCACTCATGTAACTATAGTAATCTGGTAGCTCAACTGGGGCTGAATACTCCCAGGTGGTGTTGAGCAGGCACTGTTGGCTGGAATGATGTGGCTCTCTTCCATGTGACATCTTCAGCAGTATAGCCTGGAACTCTTCCATGGTGGCAGCAGAGTTTCTAGTGGCTAAGCCCCAATATGCAGGTATTTATCAAGTATCTGCTACTGTCACATTTGTGAGTATTCCACTGGACAAAGCAAGTCACATGGCAAACCTCAGAGTCACTGTGGAGGGGAAAAGGATGTGGATATTCAAGATGGGATTTATCAAAGGTCATTAATTTAACAATCTACTATATATGGCTGTCCTGGCCTATATACAATATACTTACCCTTCAGTTTAGTTTTTCTCTTCTTGGTCTTTAACATGTCTGCTAATTAACCCATAATGATGGTATGGAAAATTCATTTTCTGAAGTTATTGTTTACTCTAATTTAGGGATAAGAACATACATTTAGGAATTTCAATAATTCGCCTACAGTCTGTAAGTGAGCAATGGTTAAGAGGAAGTTTTCTATGAGTCTTATAGAAAAAGCCCAAGGATATGATCATGTACTAATTCAAACCTGTCTAGTACTCATCTTCAGGGTCAGTCCATGTGCCACCTGTGTTCCAAACCTCTCCAGCCCACAGGCTCCTAGACAACTAGAGAAAATAATAGTTGTTCACTGTTTCATAGCAAATCAAATCTTTATATTTATAGAAAAATTTTGACAAATACAGATCTATATATCTATATTTATATCTATATCTGTGTAAATATTCACACATTTTTAATTGCTTTTTAATTTTTATTTACGGATACTTAGCAGATACACATTAACCAAGGTGATCAAAATTGTGATTTGTTGTATATTAGGCAATAGATATACAATTCAGAATGTATGGTATTGATGCCAACAGTGCTCTCCGTGGAATATGTACAATTTCTATAATTAGCACTACAGAGATATTTCAATTAAAATCATGAGACAGAGAGGAGAAGTGAAGCATTGTACATGTTGAGTCATACTCTCTATATCATCTTCCTCTCTGATTAACATTAGTTCAGTTCAAACTAAAAGTACTTACAATGAATGGCTCATAATATTAAAGGAGGAAAATGCCAAATAACCAAATAAACTAAGCCAACAGCACTATGTACTATTACATAACAATGATTATTTAGAAATACCTTCTCTATATTAAATGGTATGCAGAAAATCTGTAGATCCTTCAGGTTGGCAACAACTCAGTTTGTTGGGCACAAATTCCCTACAATGCTAGTCCAAGTGTCCTAATTCTAGTTCCAAGCATGTTTTTCTACCATATATTTTTAATTATTGCTGTATTTGGTTTTTGTAGTGTTTGGCTATGAGAACAAAAAACAAAAAATATTTATGGAGGGGTAGTAGAAATAAACATTTAAAAATCCATAAACCTTAAGGTACTACATGAATGTTTTAGAAAAATGAAAATTCAAAATTATTTCACTTTTCTTCACTCACCTAGTAATACTAAACTAAAGTTTTCTCTTTAAATATTTTGTACTAAAACTAGGAATTTCAAGTGACAGGATTATAGAATTAAATTAATCTTAAAGGCCTTCAGTCACAGTTTTTGGTACAGTTGTCCCTTGGTATCAGTGGGGGATTGGTTCCAGAACCCCTGTGGATAGCAAAATTTGTCCATGCTCAAGTCTCTCACATAAAGTGGTGTAGTATTTGTATATAACCTAAGCACATCCTCACGTATACTTTACATCATCTCTAGATTACTTATCATACCTAATACAATGTAAATGCTATGTAAATACTAGTTATATTGTTTTTAAAATTTATATAATTTTTACTGTTGTGTTGTTATTTTTTATTGTTTTTTCCCCAAATATTTTGATCCATGGTTGGTTGAATCCACAGACGCAGAATCCACAGATATGGAGGGCTTCCTGTACTTGAATTAATAGGAGAAGTTTCAAACAAAAACCAAAACCAAACCCTTAGGCCTTGCTAGTTCTAACAAACCTTTACTAACTACTCAAAATAAATGGGTGTAGCACAAGAATATTTTTTGAAGAAAAGGTCTCTAATCATTGCTCTGATTTCTTACGTCAGCCCAGCATTGTCATGCACTTTCAAGAAGATCCGTCATTACAGCATTATCCAAAGCTCTTTAGCTTCTGCTTACTTTACTTGAAAGGGTCAGAATTGAGTAGAACTGAGAGGACAGTTAAGGGAGGTTTTTCAGTTTGTCACATTTGTTTAAATTAGAAGTACTGTTTCTCAAAGTCATTTGATCCCAGGCCACAGTAAGCAATACGTTTTTACATTAGCTGTTTACGTGCAATGTACTCTGTATTTTAGAAGTTATTTTTGTTTTATTTTGTTGTTTTCCAATGCTGACTATTACCCACTAAACTGATTTTGAGACTCATGTGCTGATCTCTGAAGTTTGAAAAACACATAAGTTCATCTGGAAATAATCTATACTGATGTGCCCCAGTCAGAGTCTTATAATAATTATACCTAGTTATAGAGTAGCTAGCATTTATTGAGGGCTTATTTTTTGTCACATTTTCACATTTGACCACATTTTCTCATTTAATCTTAACAATTCCATGAGCTAGATACTATTATCTTTTGTTTTACACATGAGGAAAAGGTAACTAAGAGATTAAATGGCTTGCCCAGGGTTCTACACTGGGTTGTGGTACACTCATGACCCTGGCCGGCTGACTCGGAGGCCAATACGTTCTCCTGCTTGTGAAATGATAATGAAAACAAGCTTATGTCTGTTCAGTATGCGCCAAAGACCAGTCAGTCAGAACTGCATAGTTCTATTCTCCCCTTGTCTGTTCCTGTGTGCAGGACTAGACTCAGGGAGAAGGGCCTCCTGAACACACTGCGTGTTCTGCCACTTACCTGCCGACCTCTGGATTCACAATAGACTTACTTTTCTGTGATATTCTAAGGATTTGCACAGAGTGAATTTGTGGCCGTTAGAGCTGATAGAGAGATGAGAAAAACGGAAGACAGAAAAATTGATTAAGAGAGAAGACCACAGAAATGGAAAGGATTAAAACATCACTATTGTGTTTCCCCCACTATATTGAAGGAGTAGGGAGGGTGTACCTCGAGCTGATAGGGATCTTCTCTTTTCGCCTTGCCCAGAGCTGTCTTTTAAAATACCAGCTGTAGTCACCTAAAAGAGATGTGGAAATACCACCACACTGCCCCTAAAGACTCAGCTCCTTCTGTTTGAGGAATTTAAAGACGCATAGGAAGAAGGAGAGGGAAGAGGAGGAGGAGGAGGAGGGGAGAGGGAGAAGAAGAGGAAGAGGAAGAAAGAGAAGGAGATGGAGATGGACAAAAAGAAAGAGAAGGACAAGCAGAAGGAGAAGGAGACAGAGAGGAGAGGGAGGCGGAGGGGAACGGGGCGGAGGATGGGGAGGAAGAAGAAGTAGAAGACCTATCTGGAGTAAATCCCACAGGGAATGGAAAACAGCAACACAAACATGATGCATGCTTAAACAAATATGTAAAGAATATAGAAATAAAAATAAATTCTTCTCTCAATCCCGTTGTTATGAGATAGCCAATATTAAAAACATTGCTGTATGTTCTTTTGAACTTTTTCTTTACTTGCAACACATATATACCTTGAATACCATGTATACATCCAAACACATGCCTCCCTTACTCTGACGCACAAACACACACTCACACACACACACACAATGTTTTAAGGAAATCAAACTATACACATTGCTTTACAGCTTCCTTCTTAAACTGAAAAAGATGTGGTAGACCCATTTCCAAGTATGTACATCCATGGTGGCTTAATTCCTTTTAAAGACTGCATAGTATCCTATAGTATAGCCACACCGTAATCGTTAGCTAATCTCCTATTAATATGGACAGTTCTCAATCTTTGCTAAACTTAAGAATCACTGAGATATTAAAAAATTTCATGCCCAATAAACTAATAAAATCATACTCTATGGTAGCAGGACTTGGGTATCAGTAGGAACAGCTTCATGGGCATGTGGCCAGTGCAGTTACAAAAAGCTCTGTGCTCAGAGAAGCACCCCAGGCTTGGGATTCAAATGCTTTTCAGTCACTGTCTTGAAATTCTTAATAATTTTATCTTTCACTTTGTGTTTTGCAAATCAAATCCAGTGGAACAATGGAGCATGTGAGAAGTGGCCCGGAGCCTCTGCTATATGTGTTTCTGCCTCCTGCTGCTTCCCCTCTTCCCAGGGACAGGCAGGTTCTCAGCTGCCAGCTCCCCACCCTCTGATGCCCTGGGCCGTGTCCAACACCCCTCCACTCCCCCACCCTGCAATTCCTGCCAGACATTTGCCTGTTTTTAAAAAAATAATATTGAGCCTTCCAGTCTGGATGTATATTTTTCTTTTCTCTCTTCTAATGCATTTTTATTATTTTCTCAATAAAAATAATTTCTCAATTTTCTTACATACTTTGGTTATCTATAGTTATTTCTAGGTATTGCTAAATACTATAATTGCTATTGAAAGTCATACATTTTTACAATTGTATTTTCAAACTCTTTGTAATTGGACTACAGAAATTCAATTGATTTTTATACATAAATTTATATGCAGCAAAGTCATTAAATAGTCATAAATTCTAACAATTTATTGAATGATTTTGTGCTTCCTATATAGATAACCATATGCTCTTCCATAATCACAGTTCCGTTTCCTTTGCTCAGTGCTCATACCTTTCCTTTCTTCTTTGTCCTCTCCTGCCCGTAACACCTAGTACCCGCCCAAAAAAGTTAAATGTAAATGGTGATAGTGAGCACCTTTGTCTTGTTCCTAATCTGAGGGGATTCTCTCACCGTTTAAGATTAAGCATCACGTTTGTCATAAGTTTTTTGTAGATAATTTATATCAGAATTAGGAAGTTCTCATCTACTCATAAACTGCAAATCACTTTTAAACACTGAATGTTGAATTTTATTAAATGCTATTTTTACATTTGAGGATCTCATCTGAAATTCATTCAGCATGTTTTAGTCATTTTCTTGTGCTAGAATGATGGTTATGGTTCTAATTTTGTTATACTAACAGAAATGGAAGTATTGTATTCATTTCTAAACCTGCTCAAGAATCTCTATTTGCATGAAAAGGAAAAAGACAAACAAAAATAAACTCCACTTACTAATTAGAACCCTATCTTTTCCTCTTCACAGCCAAATTTTCAACAAAAGTTGCCTGTGTTCACTGTTTCAATTTCTTCATCTCTTACACATGGATCCACCCATTCCAGTCTGGCCTCTGGGTATAGATCCCCTCACAAAAGCAGATTTTCTGTTGGTTATGAACCACATCCTTTTCAGAAATTCTGGAGGTCCTTGTGTTATTAGGATTTTAAGCCACCTTTAAGAATAGTTGATATCCTTTTTTTCTTGATATATCCTATCCCCTTGGATCTTATTCCTCTGATCACTCTGGATGCTTCTTCTGTCTACCTTGTAGGCTTAACCAATTGGTCCATTAATATTTGTGTTACAGGGCAAGCTGTAGGTTCTCTACTAAAGTAACTGTGATATTCCCCTAGGAGATCTCATCCATGGCCACAGCATCGTTGCCTCTTACACTGATTTATAATCTTTAGGGAAGACCTCTCTTCTAAGCTTCAGATCCAATTATCTGTCCACCTACCTGATATCTTCTTTTGGATTTTAAGATTGTGATAGGACAAGTAAGCTCCAGAAGCTCAGAGGCTTTATACCACAGGAGTTTATTCCTTGGTAGCATAAAGTCCAATCAGCATTAAGAATGGTCATTTGGAGGACTAGCCTCTTTTCAACATGCAGCTCTGCCTCAGTGTAGGACCTCTAAGTTCTCTCCACTCAGCTGAGGACAAGAGTGCAGAATGTCCTACAGTCACAAAGGAACATTCTATGGTTTGGTAGTGGCAACAGTACACATCACACACCCCTGTAGTCCACTAGCCCCAACTCAGTCATGTGGCCACACCTATCTCAAGGGAGGCTGGCTGGGAAGGAGAATCTACCTTCGCTCCAGGAGGAAAGGCAACTGGGGCTATTAATCACCAAGTAAGTCTCTGCCACAGTTTACCCTTCCTTTTGCCAAATATACATTTCATCCTTCTGTTCACACAGAGAATACACTTACGCCCTCTCCAAGGGAGACATCTCAATATTTCCCAAATTTGTATCCAGTCACAGCCACCAGCTCAAAGGCCAGGATGTTGCATAATGTATAATCCAAATGTTGTGGTGCCTTATAGTAGACAGGCCACCTATGAACTAAAAAGACTCATTATTCAGTGACATTCCCCCCAAAGCAAACACCAAACACCAACACACCCACACACCTGTATATACTTTCTGTATGTGTATATATAGTATCAGGGGCAGCATAACTTCAATAAAAACTCCTGTTCAAAACAAGGCAAAATGAGAGAGCAAGAGCACACAGGAATGAGAGCCTATCGTAGGCACTGTGAAGCCTCTCTGGCAGTGTGGATTTCTTTAATTAGACCCTGAATCAAATATTTGTGAAGAAACACCTTCTGTGGTTCCTAGGTTTTTTTTGTTGTCATTGTTCTTCCTTGACCATTTTTCTCCGTGGGCATATCTGACGTAGGTTTGGGGGAGTATGTCCTCCTTGGGGAACACGGAGTTCTCATAGGCCAAGTCTTGTTCATACAAGTTTGAGGGATTGAAAATTGTTTTAAAGTTTTTAACAGTCACAGACTTTTTGAAAGAAGACTGGTGGCTTCTTTGGCAAGGTAATGTCTTAAAAATGTGTTAACTTTCTGATCTATTTGCTTTTGTCATTACATATGCCAGTATGCACAATAAAAAAGTATTTTCTTGACTTAGTTCCCAAGTCTGCCTTATGTCCTTGCTTCCTCACGTCTACACCTCTCTCTCTACTTTAATGATTTAAACTAATCTAAACAATAGACTTGAGTGAAAAGGTACTATCCTTATTCTGATCTTTTCTGAATAGTTGAGTCAATTTGTTTAACTTAGAAATACTCTGGACCTTTTATAACTGGAGATATCTTTCAATTTTATTTCTTACTATTTGGGACCTAGAAGTAGTCAGCTTTTTCTAGGTTAGAGAGTCCTTGTTTTAATCCCTATGATCTCTGCTTGAAAACCAACCAATTTCTACCTGAGCTCATCTCTTTATTGTAAAACTCTGCTTAATGCAACCAAGAGTAACCAACTCATACTATCATTCCAGCTCTTTCAAACCACCTTACCTAGTGCTACTGATTGGGTGGATATCTGATCTCCCTTTCAAGTTGTACCAAATGATTTGTCACTGCAAAATAAAAAGAGATCTCCACCTTTCCAGCCTCCAATATGCATTTCCTCACCACCTGACCACTAAGACAATTCTGTATATTTCAGGTTTATGCTATGGCAGCACCCCTACTTCAAAGTGCCTATTTTTATATAGGTTAAGCTATCACTAGCTTATATAACTGATAATACATCAAGTATCAGTACACTGACACAAAAATTAATTTCTCACTCACATAAAATATAATTACAAAGGGAAGATGTGGGATGGGGTGAGGGATTAGAGGAATTTAGGTGTTACACAGCTATCTAGTGATTCCAAATTTTTCCACTGTGTGCTTGCACCCTCTTCAAAGTTCACAGATTCCTCTTCATTCATCCTACAGATGCATAAAAAGAGATTACAGTGGAGATTTTTACAGACCAGTCATAAATGTAGTACACGCTCTTCCACTTGCACTTATCTGTGGGGAAGCTGAAAAATATAGTTTAGCTCTATACCTGGTGGAAAGGAAAGTGAGTTCTGTGAACAGCAAGCCAGTCTCTGCCATCATAGCTCCAACAAAACATATAATCTGTCACCCTACAACTTGTCATATTTAATTATCACTCTAGTTATAATAATAACAGTTTGCTGAAAGGTTTCAAATCTCCTTTGAATATGGCTACTATATATGCCAAAGAACAAAGCATAAAAAATAATGACTAATGTGTAGTAGTTTATTTGGGAATATGTAAAGAAGAGGGAGAGTCAATAGTCAGTACAAAGATGTAGTATTGTGTTGTCTTCTAATTCAGGTAACCAGAGTTTGCTCCTTTGGGGACCTTCTAAGATGCTTTGTGAACTGCATTGCAAAACTGTCTTCATGAAAGAAGAAAGGGGAAATCATTTAACCTTTGGATCCTGTCCCTCATTTCTCTGGGGTGGCCCATGAGCCTTGATTCCCTGGAACTTGCATATAGTGTGTGCATGAATGCTGAGTGGAGTCCCACGTACATTTCATGCTGCAATGGCAGAAAAGCACTGGGGAGGGAAGAAGGAGGTGTATGGTGTAAGGTCCAAGATGAGGAACTGTCAGGTTGCACCTGCACAAAGATAGATTAGGCGTTCTGGTAAGTATTTTGATGGTAAGGAAGGAAGACAAATCCATATCCAGAGTAGATACAAATTCCAGCAGGTAGGTATCACTGCTTTCTTCAAGTAGAAGGGTTATTGTATAATCAATCTGCCATCAACCTGCCAAAATAAGGGCTCACTGCTGCTGCTGGGAGGGCTGCCATTCAGCATTGGCAGAACCTTGATTGGTCAGGCTTAGGGAGAGGGAATCCATTCTGTTGGGCCCACACAAGCCACCATCCTTGCCACCATAGCTGATCTCTTCATGCTCATTGCATAAACATGGGGTGGCTGAAGAGAGTGCCTGGCTGACCTCCACTGGATAAATTGCTAGGTTATCTGGTTATGGAAGGCCTTCTCTGTGGTAGATACTCCCTGCTAGGAATTAATCTGAGATATAAAAACTGCCCACTTTGTGCCACTACCATGGGTCTTTCCACATGTCTCTTTCCCTCATTGCCTTCCAAGTTTATTCTTTTCATACCTCTGACCCAATAATTTGCCACTGACCATGAATCTTACTTCCAGCTACTTCTCTTACCATACAAGGTGAACAGTCAAGAGTATTGCTCACACTCTACCTGTAGGAAGGATTTACCTTCACCACTGTCCTCTAGGGCCACCTCTAAGTGGGTGTGTAGTGGGGAAGCTGTCAATTTACAGTAAGCACTGATATACTGGGCTCACCCTCCTGGGAACCAATGACTTAATGGTTATGATAATACCCAGTAGGAGCTATATTTCAAATGGCAAATAGTCCTCTACTACAGACGGCACAGCCTTGCTTCAGAACTCAAGGTGTCTGTGCTGTAAATCTCCCGTTAGAGCTTGCCAGAGACTCCACATACCATCCAGAGAGCTTTAACAAGATTAAGTGTATAAAGTGCCTGTAACAAAGCAAATACTGTATACTTTTAAACACTCTGCCTTTAAGACCATTGTTTTGGTTCTGGATTCAGGATTGGACCATTGAGTTTCTTTTATTTGATGCTTTACAAAGACTATACACATTTTTAGGGGTTTATTTTTTATGTTTTGTTTTTTCCCCAAATTTATTTATTTTTTCAAAAAATTGACATATAAAATTGTATGTGTTTATCATGTATAACATGATGTTTTGAAGTTATCATGTATAACATAATGTTTTGAAGTATATATACATTATGGAATGGTTAAATCTAACTATTTTAATAATTAACATATATATTACCTCACATATTTAACATTTCTGTGGTGAGAACGCTTTACATCACTCTCTTAGCATTTTTCAACAATATAATATATCATCATTAACTATAATCACCATGCTGTACAATGGATCTCTTGAACTTATTGCTCCTAACTGCAATTGTGCATTCTTTGACCAATGACTCTGCAACAACCCCAGCCTCTGGTAACCACTATTCTACTCTCTTCATCTATGAGATCAAGTCTTTTAGATCCCACATGTGGGTGATATTATGTGGCATTTGTCCTTCTGTGCCTAGCTTATTTCACTTAACATAATGTCCTCCAGGTTTATCCATATTTTTGTAAATAACAGGATTTCCTTCCTTTTGAGGGTTAAATAGTATTCCATTGTGTATGTCCACCACATTTTCTTTATCCATGCATCCATTGATAGACACTTAGATACGTTGATGCCGTATCTTGGCTATTGGGAACAGTGCTGCAATAAAAATGGAGTACAGATATCTCTTCAACATTCTGATTTCATTTCCTTTGGATATATACCCAATGCTGGATCATTTGTTAGTTATTTTTAATTTTTTGAGGAAACTCCATACTGTTTTCCATAATAGCTGTACTAATTTACATTCCCACCAACAGTGTCCTAGGAGTTACTATATTAAGTTTTCACTAAAGCCATCTGGTTCCCCAACTCTATTGGTAAAAATTTTTCCATTATTAATGAAGAAACTGATGGTCACAAAGATAATCCCAAACTATTGAGAAGTATTAATGGACATTGAATTTTTGGTTCTTAAATATAACTAGTCCTCAAAAATTTCTAGAGAATGTGTTTAAAACATAGATATTTAGCCCTAAGCCCAGTAATTCTAATTCAGTAGGCCTGAGGTGGAGCTCAGGAATCTGTATTTAAAATATCATCCAGGTGGTTCTGATTTTCAACCAAGTTTGGGGACCACTGCTCTAATCTACACGTGGGAAAAACTCAGTCACCAGCTGTAGGTCTCAGAGCCACTTTTCACTCACACCTCTCAGGGAATGAGAAACGTCTGTGCTCAGAAAGGCAAGACTAATAAGACTAACACCATGCAGCTCTCAAGGTGGCCTGTATCACCTCAGTGGCCCAAAACAACTGTTGGTACACATATCTGCTCAAATTGTGAATGAATGAATGAGTTAATGAATGAATGTCTACCATATCTCTATGGCAGCACTGTTCTTGAATACTACTGTTTTTCCTTTCCTTGTTAGAACTCTCCTAATGATACAGCTTTCTCAATCGTTTATGTTTCCACTTAAGCTGGAATTTTTAATTCAAATATTTGAGCAGAAGAATCAGGAATTAACAAGACCAGGCTGTTACTGCTCACTTTAATAAAAACATTTCAAGTCCCTTATATTTTCCACCATTTTCCTCTTTATAGCTCTACTTTCAAAAAGTCTGAGTAGTAGGAGACTATTTTACAGTTGATCCTTGAGTGGTGTCAACACTGTAAATAAGCAATTGATACGAACATATTTTTGCTCTCAAATGTGTGCTTCCCCTTAATGAGCCATGATGTGGCTAGCTCTATCTGTTAACATAAGGATGACAGAAGATTATTCCAAGTATATTTGCAGAACCAGCTGGCTTTTGTGAAATATTAACATAAAAACTCCTAAAAATGTGTATAGTTAAGCTGAGAAGCTTAAGAAAAGAGCCCTTTTCTGGTTCCATATGAAGTGTAGAATTATTGTTTCTAGATCTGCAAAAAATGCTGTCAGTATTTTAATGGGGATTGCATTGAGTCTGTAAATCAGTTTGGGTAGTATAGACATTTTAACAATATTGATTCTGCCAATCCATGAGCATGATGTTTTTCCATTTTATTGCATCTTCTGCTATTTCCTTCCTCAGCATTTCATAGTTCCTCCTGTAGAGGTCTTTTACCTCCTTAGTCAAATATATTCCTGGTATTTTATTTTCTTTGTTGCTATTGTGAAAGTTATTGAGTCTTTGATTTAATTCCCAGCTTGACTGTTGTTGGTGTAAAGGAATGCTAGATGCCAAATAGCCAAAGTCACTTTAAGCAAAAAGAATAATTTGAGAGGCATCACTTTACCAGACTTCAAGTTATAATACAAATCTATAGTAACCAAAAGAGCATGGTGCTGGCACAAGAATGGAGACTTCAACCAATGGACCAGAACAGAGAACCCAGATATGAAACTATCCTCATATTGCCTTCTGATCTTTGACAAAGCAGACAAAAACATATACTGGTTAAAGGAATCCCTATTCAATAAATGGTGCTGAGAAAATTGGATATCCACATGTAGCAGACTGAAACAGGATCCGCATCTCTCACCACTCACAAAAATTTATTCACTATGGTTAACAGACTTAAAGCTAAGGCATGAAACTATAAGAATTCTAGAAGAAAATGTTGGAAAAAACTTTTCTTATAGATATCGGCCAAGGCAAAGAATTTATGAAGAAGAGCCCAAAGGTAATCACAGCAACAACAAAAATAAATAAATGGGACCTGATTAAATTAAAAATCTTCTGTACAGCCAAGGAAACAATCAATAGAGCAAATAGACAACCTACAGAATGGGAGAAATTATTTGCATGCTATATATCCAATAAAGGGCTAATAACCAGAATCTACAGAAAACTCAAACAAATCAGCAAGAAAACATCAAACAACCCCATTAAAAAATGGGCAAAAGCTTTTGAACGGAAGCTTTTCAAAAGAAGATAGACTAATGGCCAATAAACACATGAAAAAATGCTCAACGTCTCTAATCATCAGGGAAATGCAAATCAAAATCACAATGAGGTATCACCTAACTCCAGTGAGAATGGCTTTTATCAAAACGTCCCAAAACAACAGCTGCTGGTGTGGATGCAGAGAGAAAGGAACACTTATACACTGTTGGTGGTGGGACTGCAAACTACATCAACCTCTATGGAAAGTAGTATGGAGATAGCTCAAGGAACTTAAAGTAGACCTACCATGTGATCCAGCAATCCCACTACTGGGTATTTACCCAAAGGAAAAAAAAACACTTGCACTCGAATGTTTATAGCAGCACAATTCACAATTGCAAAGATGCGGAAAAAACCCAAGTGCCCCTAAATACATGAGTGGATTAATAAAATGTGGTATATGTATACCATGGAGTACTACTCAGCCATAAGAAAATGGTGATCTAATACCTTTTGTAACAACCTGGAGGGAACTGGAGACCATCCTTTTACGTGAAGTATTGCAAGAATGGAAAAACAAAAACCACATGTACTCACTACTAAATTGGAATTAATAGATCAATACTCACATGCACATATGGTAGTAAAATTCAACAGAAATCAAGCAGGTAGGAGGGGGGAGGAGGAGATGGGTAAATTCACACCTAGCGGGTACAATGCACACTATCTGAGTGATGGACACACTTACAACTTTGACTCAAACTATACAAAAGCAATTCATGTAACCAAAATGTTTGTATCCCCGTAATATTCTAAAATAATAAAAAAAGAAAACAAAAGAGCCGTTCTGACTTGTGCCTGTTTCTACCATTTAATTTCTTTTTTATAGCCATACGTCTGACCCATCTGTCTACTGATGCCTCATCTTAGCTATCAAGACTGTTATATTCATCTCACTTGTCTGAATTCAATGGATAGATGACTCATTTGGCTGCATTTCATCTTGCCTTAGAACATTTCATCTGTCTATTCCCAGTGAGGGTCTGGATTTAAAAATAACATTCCATTAGTGAGCATTTTTATAGTAAGTACTTTAAACACACCCATTTATATGTGGAGGTGCATAATACATAGTTTTATATATTTTTTCTGAAGTGAATAAAATTTTAGACTTATTTTTAATGGAATAATTTAAAGACTGTGCAAAACGGATTAATACAGGCTTAAACTCACTTTTGTAAATTCTTGTTTTAGTTTTTACCGTTATCTGATCAGTGGCTGTCTACGAAAAGATTATAGACTATAAATAAAACAGTGAGTTAAGTGAATTTTTAAAGACATTTCCATTTCAAAAGTCTCTCTCTCCTTCTCTTTCCCTCTCTCTGTCATATGCACATATATATGCATACACACACATACACACACACATGCACACACACCACCTTCTATTTTAGCCAATTCATATAAGTTAGCATTTCAGAAGCTTTATGTTAAGTTTTGGCTTTAAATAAATCACTTCATCTAGCCAAAACCACTGACTTTTTCTTGGTTTCTACACAAAACTCTAATTCAAGTTCAGTTTCCTTCAAATTCAGTCCAGGTGCTAAAAAAGTCTCTTGGTTTTCCAAAGAACATTCAACAGAATTTCTTGACTCTATATTCATATTTATAACATAGCCTCTAAACAGTCCAGTATTTTGTATTTTCTGGATTAAAGTGGCTCCATGGTGAATTTGTCTATCAAATTGATAGACACTCAATTGTAAATGTATGTTTTTCCTCTTAGAAATCAGTGATTATTCTTTAAGGATCATGTTTTTTATTATTTGCATTATTTTGAACTCTTTAGAGAACAGGCATATGTGTTTTAAGTTAGCAATAAAATAATAATAAAAACAAATAAACCATTTCTTTAAAATTTGTTTAGGTTACAATAAAATGTAAAAATTGAGATTCGTGGTAAATTCTGTAACTATGGGCTTTCATACTACCTAATTAGTAGATAGAATTTTAGATATTCCTTTGGATTTGGTCCTCAGGGATAAATCAATGTATTTAACCTTTATGAGCTTTCAAATCTAAAATATTATATAACAAGGCCTCTTCTTCTACTCTCCGTCTTCCTCTTAAATCTGACTCTTAATTTAATTTAAATCTGACTCTTAAATTTTGATTAAAAACAATGATGAGCAACAATGCCTCTAATTGTCAAGCGTCATGTTTGGAAATGTTAATAGACTTTATTAAATAGCACAGCCTTAGATAGGCAATATAGCACCAATATATCTGGATACAAATAATTCATCCATCATTTACAAAATAAGTAACTGTGAACAAGTTATTTGCTCTCTCTTTGCTTGAGGAAAGAGAGTCTCTTTCCAGACTATGAAATGGAAATTATAATAAACATTCCTAACCTAGAATGTTGGTGCAAAGATTATATCAGTAAAGAAGTATCTGGAGCACAGTAAAACTCAGTAAATATTAACTTTTACTATGGAGTCTGAGGAATTGGAAAAATCACACAAATCAATAATTTTTGCATAATCATTGTTATGTCAAACAGTTGGTGTGGGAAGACAATAATTTCTGGAAAATCTAAAGTGTCATATATTCTCAGGATAACTGACTTGTTTTTTTTGTGGGACAGAGTCTCACTCTGGGGCCCTGGGTAGAGTGCAGTGGTGTCATCATAGCTCACTGCAGCCTCAAACTCCTGGTCTCAAGCTATCCTCCTGCCTCAGCCTCCCGAGTAGCTGGGACTACAGGCGTGTGCCACCACACCTGGCTAATTTTTCTATTTTTTGTAGAGACGGGGTCTCGCTCTTACTTAGGCAGGTCTTGAACTCTTGAGCTCAAGCGATCCTCCCGCCTTGGCCTCCCAGAGGGCTAGGACTACAGGCAAGAGCCACCGCGCCCAGCATACTGACTTCTTAAGTGTGGTCTTATTCTTGAATGATTTTGGGGTGGATGATCAAGTAGGGCAATCAGTCACCAAGTATTGTGCATAAGAATCATATAGTTTCTGGCTAAAATGCAAATTCTGATTAGTGGGACTGGGGTGTGTGCTGAGAGCTGCATTTCTAACAAGCAATTGGGTGAGGGTGATGCTGTTGGTCCAGGAATCACATTTTGAGTAGCAATGACCTAGACAGCTTCATAAAGATTTTTTTAAGAAAAAAATTATATATTTCAAATTATATACAGTCATGTGCCATGTTACGTTTAGGTTGATGACACACCACATATACAATGGTGGTCCCTTAATACTGTATTTTTACTGTACCTTTTCTATGTTCAGATACACACATACTTACCATAGTGTTACAGTCACAAACAATATTCAGTACAGGAACATGCTGTTCAGGTTTATAGCCTACAAGCAATAGCTATACCATATAGCTTAGATGTGTTGTAGGCTGTACCATGTAGGTTTGTGTAAGTACACTCTGGGATGTTCACACAATGACAAAATCACCTAATGACGCACTTCTTAGAACATATCCTGGTCGTTAAGTTATGCATGACTGTACAAAATGCCCTGTCTGCTACTGAGATATAGACCAACCTAATTGACCTGATGCATTGTGACAATCTAGTAACCTGTTTTTCATGGACACTGGGTGTTGTATCAGCGTTGTAAAAGAGTTCAAGATGTCCTTAAAATTTTCTAAAATTCTCCTTGAGATAGTGGCTTAGGGCCCTGCCTCTCAAAGTTTAGCTACATTGAAATCACATGAAGGGCTTCTAAAACACGTATTATTGGATCCCCACCCTCAGAGTTTCTGATTCAATAAGCCTGAGATGAAACTTGGGTATTTGCATGTGTAACAAGTTTCCTGGTGATGCTGAGACAGCTTGTCCACATACCAACTTTAGGAACTACTGGATTAGAGTATTCATTGATTCTTTCCTGAAAATCAACCAGCGTCTGGCAACGTTCTCTTACGTGACTCAATATAGAATACACTACTGTACTTCTATAGGAGGAGTTTCAACATTAGTTTCTTTGAGATACCATCCCTAATATCACGATTCTTAGATGTTCTTAAATTTGCTTATCACGTCAATGGAACAAAAGATATTGCAAACTCCCATTTATCCCCACACAATAAAACATCGTCAGACTCAACAGGAAAACAGGCACTGGTTTTGATTAAAGAATAGTGAGGTGATTCCTGGTTTTTATTAAATATAAAGTATTACTATATCCCAGATACATTAGTACCAAGATCGTCATGTTATAAACATGAAAAAGTAGACTTGGATCACTGGAAGAATTCTCATTGGCCCCACAATTTTATTGTCCACATTGATAACAACTGATTGTATGGATAAAAGTCAAGAGTCAGAAAACATCTGAACAGTGTCATCACTTAATTTTCAGCATACAACACACAATGTTCAGAAAGTAGTGCAGAATGTGTGCTTCACACTAAGTGAAATTAGGCTTGGAGGTAAAGAACAACCAATAGGTGGGGCAGGGGGTAGACCAGATAGATAAGATTACTTTTTTGAACATCCAATGTGAAACCTGGATGTATTTAAGTAAGTTGTATTTTTCACTGTAACTTTGGCAACTTCAGAAGACACTCTGGTCCTGGCAGTTGGAATTTGCATCAGAACTTTGCAAATAGAAAAATATCAGGCCCTTAAGTTATTCTAGATTTACTTATCTTTCTCAAAATAGTAGTGAGTAAGTCAGACTCAGCTACCACACTAGACTATGTGGAATGTTCCAACTTCTTTGATGGAAACTGGGGCTATCCTGGAGGGACCAGTGTTTAGAATAGAGAGGTGGAGCCTGTGGATGAGGTTTACGTGTGCAATTGGTTTTATATTTGATGTCACTTCTGACAGAAATCAATGACTATCAGGTGTTGGTGCTTTTCAAGCACGCTATCGCCTGCTTCAAAGACACTGCAAAAAGAGAGAATTACTAACGGCCAGAAGCAGATCTTTAAAACATTGCATTAATATTAATAGTATCAGGATCTGAAAAAACCCTTGAAAATAATCATACCATTTGACCAACAGCAATGAAAGTTTTCATGTTATCTCAATATTATGAAATGCCATGAAGAAAACTGAAGCTATAAAAGATACAATATCTTTAAAATGGAGGTTTAATAAACATCTAGAGATACTGATTTCCCTTTTAAAACTACATCATGACTATGAATGCTACATGATTTGTCTTTTATTAACTCAAGGTCCTGAGACCTAATTGAATGCTTACTATGTGTCAGACACTATTCTACTCATTTTATATGCCTTAATTAATTCAACTTTTACAAGCAATATGTGAAGTAGGTGCTCTTTCTTTTACCAAAATATAAAATAAAGCCACAATTTAAGCAAAGCAGTTTTTGGCACCAGAAGCTGTGATTTCAGCCACCATAATATACTGTTCTTACCTAATGATACAAAATTTATAATTTTCAATTAATTATAAATATTACATCTTCCAGGGGACACATGTGTGTATAAAAAGAGACTCTTTGAAAAGTGCGTTGACAGGAGGCAATTTGGTGTAATATAAAGGACAAAAGCCTAGGAAACAAGTTCTATGCATAACTCTACCTGGTGGTATAGGGGAAATCAGTTATCTTCTCCATAGACCTAAGATTTCTCACGTCAAATTCTGGTAGTGGTTTCACAGAAATAGATGATATCTGATATTAGATGTGCCCTAATATTCGTGGATTAGGTAACTGAGGTTAAGTTTGAGGCCAGTACATTTTAGCAAACTTCTACACTGCCTGTGTATAGGGCCACCTCTGGGGTGATTTTTTTTTTTTAATGCCAAAAAGACCAGTAGTCTGCCAATAACTTTCCCTTCCAAAGTTTATACTAAAATTTTAAGAAAGCCTGTATTATTTCTTTCTTTGCCCTTGGAAAAATACTCATTCTTTCAGAGATCTAAATTGAGATTTAGAGTAAAAGGGTTTTCTCTAGCTCTAGATTACCTTTTGTTGCTTTGTTTTTCAAATTCTAAACAGCTTATAAATACTATGTCCCAGTCTCACTAAACAATCATAATAAGGCATGTTTCTTTGCTTCTACCACTTATGTGTTTAAATCTATAAAGTTGCATATTTTTAGCAAGGAACACAATGATTCCCACCTAAGGACACTCAAAATATGATGTGGAACTTTTGCCATCTATAAATACAATATGTTGGCCATTATTTGCCACTTTGAGCAGGTGCAATTACATATGTGTGTGAGTTTAAGTGAATGTGAGTGTGTCTGTGGCTTTTGTTTTTGTAAGTACATATGTATAGGAAATCATTATCTGTTTTAATTTGGGTAATTTAAAACCAGCTCACAGAGAGAAACCCAGCTTCCTCTGATGTCTCTGAAGATTTGACTAAGAGGAGCATGGTATCTGACTCCACATTCCACCTTTGTTTGCTAAGATTTCAATCAGATACTCTACGGAATTATCTGGTAGGTTTTATCTTAGGACCTTTCAAAATTCAAAACTCCCTCAAGAGAAGAGACATAGGGGATAGCCCTTAGAGATATAGCCCATTCCAAAGGAGGCAAATGCTGGCTTTAGTTTCATGACTAGGTTTACTTGCTCACAAAAGTTCCCAATAAAACCCAGCTGGTTCAAATTTTGTCTGCCGGCCTGAAACCCAGCAAATTTGGCTTGGCTTCCTATTTTGCAGAAAATGCTTCACACTGCTGTAATCTGGAAATATTGAAGTGTACAAACCCTTAACAGAAACAACAGGAGAACAGCTGTCTCCTACCTTCACTTTCTCCCAATTCTACTCTTAAAGGCTTAGGTGTTGTTAAGGGAAGGGGAAAAGTCTGCCACTGAACATGAAATGTTGCATGAATCATCCTTGACTACCTTTGTTGTTTGCTCTAAGCCAAAAAAGAAAGATTAAAGAGTTGCCATTGATGAGTGAGACAACTCACATTTCGGCATTAGTAGAGAAGAAAAAGAGCATTTAAGATGATGGAGGGAAATAAAACAACAAAACAATATGTTACAATTTGAACAATAACAAGCTTCATTATGTGAAAGTATAGTGTTATCTTTTCCGTTTTCCACCCTTATGCTTTCATTGGCTTCATACAATCCCCTTGTTGCCTGTAATTGGGGATGGAGTTAGTGCCAAAGCAGCATAAAACAAGCAGTCTTTCCTTTATACTTTCTGTGCATCATGACTGTGTATATGAACTCATAAAAATCATTTATTATGAGCATGTGTATCCTGGCTTAAAGAGCCAAGTATTCTTGTGACAACAATATAATAGCATCAGATGTATTCCCATAAAAAAACATATGTGGGCACTTAATAGTTACTGCCCTGGCACCTACAAGCTGGGATATCATCTTAAAGGGGGAATCCTTAGAAAAAAAGAACGTTTGGTACTTAGACAAATAAAGTACCTTAGATGAGATAGATGAGGAATGAGCAGAGATTTGTTAAGAATCCATTGATGGTGGCAACAGTTCATCTTCCATAAGTATCAGATTTTCTCAAATCATCTGCTAGTGTTCTTTTCATGGGTTCACGAAAATCCTTTATAGCATTGCAAACATCAGTAAATATTCTCTCAGGCCAAAAGTTGCAAGAATGCTCTAAGACCACATTTATATCTTTATAAACTGTAAAAATGGACACAACATAATTTTTATTCTTCTCACCCATTACTCTTTGGAAAGCATCTATTTAGGGCATGTGGTACAAATTACAGTAAACAAATTAGTTTTCAAACTAGATAAAAGAATACAGAATGGATGAAAGCATTTCTTGGGACATGTGAGCCCTTAGTGATGTTTTGAGAGTATGCCTCGGTGACAGAGACTATTCCCTTTTCTGTTAGCTTCTGCCTTAGGGTGGAATGGTGTCCTTTGGTTACCACTGAGTCTGGGGACTGGGCTTTCCCAACCACCATTGTGCTTGAAGTTTGTCATAACTCTGGGACTGATGTTCTACCATTGCATTAGTCCCTGAGTCAGGCGGCCAGACCCTCACTGTAGACACATGATGGCAACTTTCAAAACAACTCAGTTGCAAAAAGAGGTCAGAGCTTACTAGTTCCTGAGTGTGTGCTGACTCTAGTTGGGAGTCAAGGCAATCTGAAAGGAAGGAAACCACATACATCGGTTTTTGCAGGGCTTTTTCAAAGGGTGACTTATCTTCATGATACACTGCCGTGTGTCACTGGGGTCTGTGTAGGAAAAGATGATGCTCTTGATATTTTAAGTTTCCAGGCCAGCCATGATTCAGTCCCTGCATCTCTATTCACTCACTCTTTCTAGTGTAACAGACAGTCTAAAACTTACAATGGTATTTTGTTTAAAGTACATATGGTAGTTATTACAGTGAAAATGTACACTAAGCATATGTCTACAACCCTAAAAACTACTTCTAACACTTCTGCATGCCTGCTTCGACTCAGTCAATTTCTCTCACTGTTCTTTGGCCCAAACTACCATTCCAGCACCCCTTCCCTAAAATGGAAATATTGTTGCTTTTAATTGTTTTTGTTCTTCTAATACTGCCAGGTAGCTGAAAGGGAACTTTTGAGGTGGTAACATCTCTTACTGATCCAATTTTTTTTTCAATTTGTAAAACAGGCTTAGCAGTTACCATCCTTATATCTGGTTATTCTCTGCCAATTGCTGAATTTTAAAAGGTTTTTATCTACTAAACATAACTCTCCAAACTCTCCCTGTCCCTGACCCTCTCCCTGACCCTCCCCTAGCTCCCCTCTCTCCTTAAGAAATTCAATTCCAGTAGCCTAACATAATGTGGTTTACAATCTGATTTCTCTCTTTCACCCCCAAAATTATGTTTTCCACTCTCTACCAATGGTCTACATCCTGACCATACATTGAAAGTGTCTAGAGAGCTTTATGAAATTATGAATGCCCAGCACATTTTCTCTGCTTCTCTCTTGACCTATTAAATCAAAACCTACAGTAATAGAACCCAGGAATATTTAATTTTAAATGGTCCATAGTTAATACTGATGTATAAAACTAGCAAAGCATACTTTGCTAATTTTTAAAAAAATCACAGCTTCTATTGTATATCTACCGTTGCAAGATACTTTACATGTCTTGCCTCATTTAATCCTCAAGATAAACCAATAAGTATTATTATTCTAACATAGTAGAATAGAAAACTGGGACACAGAAGAGTTAAGAAAAAGAAATAAAAAGAAAAAAATAGTCCGGGACATACATTTAGCAAATTTTAGAGCTGAGTCTTGAATCCATAGCTTGAAATCAAAGGCTGGCCTTTTCCCACTATATTCCTCCTCACTACACTCTGTTGTCTATATGTACTAGTATTCTATTTTTATTTCTAATTCTCACTATGTCTTTGTGAGTTTATGTAAAGTGACAAAACAGCTGGAAAATTTGTATTTACAAAAGTGCTAATATCTAGTACTGTAATACAACCTTAAAGTGTTTAGCAATCCAAGTAATGTGGCACTAGTTGATGGAGTATAATTTAAATTTTGGTATAATGATGTTGCATATCATACTTATTTTTGAGAATAAGGTGAACTTGAAATCAACACTGATGCATGATAAATAAGGAGAGACTGCAATGAATACATATCTCACCGCCCAGTGTTTCCAAAAAGAGAAGGGAAAGTATTGCTATTCCCAAGGTGGTGGGAATATTCTTCAAGTCTCTCCCAAAGTTTCTCAAAGTTCACTCTTCTCCTTTCTTGCCTTTCTTTAACCTCCTTTCACATATTTCTTCTCCTTCCACCTACAATTCAATTGACAGATATAAGAAAGGAGAGAAAAGAAAAAGCTAATATTTATTAAGCACCTACCATCTGACTACAATTGTCATTTGTGGTATATTATTACCCCTGAATTAGTCAGCTTTTGCTAGGTTACACAGTAATATACAATTACCAAATTTCAGTGGCTTACAAAAAAAATACAAGATTGATTTTTAGGTCATGCTACCTATAGGCAGCTGGGGGTTGTCTGCTGAGGTTTTGCTTTCCTTTTCTAACTCAGGCTAAAGGCACAGCCTATTTGGAACATGTCATCCTCATTCTCATGGCAAAGAGACACAAACAGGCACCGGGATCACTTTTAAGGTTATGCTTGAACATGATATACATAATTTCTGCTCATGTTTTTGACTAATGCAAATCAAGGTCAAGCCCAATGTCGGTGACTCAGTAAATACACACTCCCACAGAAAGTGGTGCTCGAACTCACAGGGCATGGGGTGGTGGGTGCATGATTCTTTATAGTGAAAGAGGAGTGCATCCTTGTGAAAAATAACACAAACTATCTCAATTCCCTTCCTACATATGAGGAGCATAAGGTGCAGAGGCTAAATTAACTGTCCAAGGCTAGTGCATCTAGCGGGTGACTCATCTGAGACTGTCGTTGAGTTCTTTCAGATTCCACAGCCAGTGTTCTTTCCTCTGCACAGCCAGGTTGAAGAGTAGGGAGACAAACTTTTAGTTCTCTCCTCTATTATTTTTTCATCTTTCACTACAAATATTTTCTAAAACATCCTGTCATCTCAAGGACCTAAGAGTGATCTTTGATTTAACCCTCTTCAATTTCTCCTATCAAATAAAACTCTAAACTGTCTAAAAATTAACAATGGTATAATTTATTGATCACTTAACTTGTGCCAAGCACTGTTCCAAGCTCTCTTCACATATTCTCTTATTTAATTCTAACCATAATTTTGTGGTAGGCATTATGCCATTGTAAAGATGAAGGAAGAGTCTTAAGAAATTGCCTAAAATGATAGAACTGGGGTGAGGAGGGACAGCCAGTTTTTAATCCATATCTGATTCTAACCCTTGTGCTGCTATGCTCCACATCATTCTGATTTCCAACTACAATTTCTTTGTTTTAAATATGTCCTTACACATTCTTTCTTCTCTACTGCAGCTTTTACTACCTATTTTCAGTTTTTATCTTCTCATGCCTAAAATTCTGCTACAGATTCCTGGTTAGATCTCACCCAACAAACCATCCTATACACCATGACTGGCCTAATTCTTAAACTCTGCCTTAATTACGCCATTTCTGTGTGCAGAAGGCATCCATTGTTCTCCATTGTTCCTGCTTTCATGCTTCCCACATCTAAACTCCTTCATTGGATTTCCAAGGACACTCAGACTTCAAATTAGTTTTATTTCTCACCATTCCTCAAATGTATATTTTTCAACTGGTTGTCCTGTGTTCGTTCTACCTCACTTTATTCACATTATTCCCCTAACTGGGAACTCGATTGAGAACTTCCTGAGGGCAGGGCCATGTATCATCCTAAGATTATATTGCCATGTTGACTGTCGTGGTACTAGCTTTGAAGTAGGAAGCAACTACTTAACTGGACAATCTTTACTTGGGTCCAGATATGCTAGTTTCTATCTCATGGTCCTGTGGACATTTATAGATGACTAGAAATAAATGATCATGTACTCATTCTGGTTCTGCTGGAATGGGTCTCCTAAGCAGACAACAGACTCGAAATTTTCCATGTCCCATAGGTACATGCTGAGAAATTGAAGAATGTCAGATTAACTGTCAGGGAAAGTGAGATTAATGTTGCATCACACCAACCTTTCTAAGGAGCAATAGGAGAAACCTTTGAAAGGTCAGGCATTTCCCAAACCACAGAGGGAAAAATTTGCTTGGCTTCCAGAAATAGAGAACAAGAGGAATTGTGGTGCCTGGTACTTGCATATATGTGTTTAGGATTATAAATTAGAGCTTATATTCATGGACACACAATATTGTTAGTGTGTTGTTCTCTTTTTAGTTCATTGACTAAGTAAAAATAAAGATCCTCAATAAACATCTTATATCTGCCCAAAATATATAAATGCTTGTCATTTCATCACATATACCCATATTTTCCAAATTATTTTTCATGGATTCTCAGATATACCCTCTGGAGAAAATAAATTTAGATAATGGTGCCACTCAATTATATTATAAAAACTGGAAAACACTTGCATCAAAAAATGCATATAATTTATTTTGTCTAATCTAGAATTTTCCAAAATCATTTACTTATAGGATCTTTTATTTGCCTAATGCATAAAAGTATTCTACAGAATAGTGTTTTATGGCATACAGTTTAGAAAACTCTGCCTTTTCTAGAAAACTTTGAATTTATTGTGCCTTCCTAAAATCAGATTTCTGAAATAGAAAATGGCAGACGGTTCTACTTCAGTAAAATGGCCTGGGAAGATCTTTCCAAGGAGATGGTCTTTAGGCAGACACCTGAAGGAAGAGAAGGAGTCTGCTCCAGAAGGAGGCAATAGCAAGTGCCAAGTGCTCCAGCAATAAAGAAAATACTTAGTGTGTTTCATAAACTAAAAGAAAGTAAAGAAGGAAGAATGGAAGGAAGGAAGGATGGATGGAAGGGAGGGAGGAAGGAAAGAAGGCTCTTAGTGGCTGGGATAAAATGATCAAAGGCAAGAGTAAGCATATTGAAGAGATTGGTAGGGCTTAGATCATGCAGGACTTTCTAGACATTGCAGAGGCTTTAGATTTCCATTTAAGTTCAATGGGAGGTCATGTAAAGATTTTAAGTAGGAGAGGTATGTGATTTGATTTGGATTTTTAATAGGTCACCCTGATTGCTTTTGACTGGGGACAGACAGGAGTGAAAATAGGAAAAATGTTGACAAGGTTGGATTATTTATTGAAGCAGTTCCAATGGAATATGATGATGGCTTCAGCTAGTACAGTGGAAATGGCAATGAAGAAGAATAGAATTAAGATATCTGTTTAGGTAAAATCAACAGGACTAATTGGCTAATGGGATATGTGATTGAAAGAAAGGGAAAATTCAAGGATAATTTCCAGATTATCTGAATGATATGTATGGGCTGTATCATTTCCTGAGATGAGAAACAGTGAGATAAATTAGATTAATGAGAGGAGACCTAAATTTAGTTTAGGACTTGTTTAATTTGTGATGGCTGTAAGATATGCAAGCAAAGATATCAGGAAGGCAGTTGGATATGAATCTGTAGTTCACTTAAAATCACTGCAAAACTGAGATTGCTTGGTGAGATTATTAGATTTCTTCTTATTAAAGGGGAGGGGCAGGACTGAATCTTGTAACACTCCGCCATTTAGAAGTTGAGGACAGCAGGAGGAGCCAATAAGGAAGAATAATTTAAATGGCCAAGTAGGCCTTAGGTGATCCTGAAAGAATAATTTCAGTGGAATAGTGGAGCAAAAACCTATTTGGAAGGGTTGTAAAGAGAAATGAGGTGAGGAAGGGCGACAGTTACGTAGACAACTCTTTCACAAGACAGTTGGCTAATGAAGGATAGTCACAAAAGATAGTTGTGGCAGTGACATATCAATGGAGTAGTGTAGGATTCTCTCAAGATAGTTAGAAAATGTATTACTGAGAAAGGGAGAGGAACTAGAGGTAACAGGATGGTTCCTGAGCCATCATCTTTGCAGTGGTCACTGAATGGTGACTGCGAAGGCAGCAAATCTGATATATCCCTTCACCACGTTTAACAATATTGAAAAAGCACATGTGGATCACCTTTTTATCTCCCATGCAAGACAACAGTAAATGCTCACTAAATACTTGTTGAAAAAAGATAAAGAAAGAAGGAAGGGAGAAAGGAAGGGAAGTAGAAAAAGGAGAAAAAGAATCAGAAAGGAATCCCTTCTCTTTTCCTTGGTTTCCCTTCCATTTTCATTACAGTTGTGCATTCTTTCTCCTGGAGGTCCCCAAGAGCTCTATTAGCCTAATATTAGTTTAATACTAGTTTTAATCCTCAAAACAATCTTGCATACATAGGTATTACTAGTCTCCTTTTACAAATACAAAAACCAAGGCTCAGAGAAATTCTCAAAATTATTTGTTCTTCTTAGCTATCTCTAATCCAACGACCAAGACAATTACTTTTTGCCCATCAGTAAACAAACGTGACTGTTAGAATTAATCTCCAGGCAAAATGATTGCTTAAAAAATTCTTATTGATTGGATGACCATATGCACTTCAGCTGGGACACTGAATTTACATTTTAAGAAATGGTGAAAAATATGTGATTTATATGAAGACACTTGACTAACGTCAGTTAATGATAAGAAAGACCTAAACATTATACAATCGTATACCACACAGTGACAATGTGCTGTTTCAAATGTGAAAGTTGCTAATATACACTGTTTGTCCATTAGATAATTGCATGGGCATGGCATTGTGATAGCCTTACTATATTGTACATTAGATAGATTTGGTGTCTATTCTCAAGAAGGTTACTAAGGAGAATTAACAACACATTTCATACAATTATTTACAGCTTTCCCCTGCAGATTTGCAAATTTTTGTGCAGGGAAGAGTTACTGCGATTATACACTTTTTTTTTTTCCATTTCAAAACTCAATAACTTATAAAACATTCTGGATTATCTCATCATTTCAAATAACTATGAAGACTTTCCTGAAGGTATCCCTTTCCTTTATTTTCTTTTTTCCTAACTCTTTTTCATAGGCTGTTTTCAAACAGCCTATGAAAAAAATTATATAAGCTAGCCAGGTAAAATTTTACACATTTTCAAAGGGTAGTAATTAGTGAATTATTCAATTTCAAATGAAGACATCAGAAACCTATCTGGACAGTCAATGATACTGTCACATATATTTTTTCATTAAAAACATTCTATATGTTAAAAATCTCCATATATGAAACACAGTTATGAAATTTATAACATACAGTACAAATTATTTATCTTATATTTGTCTTATTTATTACAAGCTCACTAGTGCTTGTATAATATAATTCAAGGTAGAAATTATTGTTCAATTTTGGGAACTTTTTTTCACGCTAAACTCATTGTATGTACAAGCAGTTTTTTCCCCCTAATTGACTCTTCTAAATTATGTTTTAATTAAAATGAAATGCAATGAAGGTTTACAAATTTGCATTTTGTAATATGTTTAATTTCTATTTCAAATCATTATATTCCAAATATTCTGACATTTATTTTTAAATCATTGTTTTGTCTTTGATCTGGTAAAGAATCTGGTAAAAATGAATTTACCATTTCATATAAATTATACAAAGCAGTTTTCACTCCCCATCAGTTCTTACCCAATGTTGCACAAGAATTTTGGCAGGAAAAAAATATAAATTATCATAACTCTGCAGTTCATTTGGAGAGAACACTATTTAAATTGTTCCTAATGCAAAGTTGAAATTAATCTTGATTTCCCATCAAATGTACAGGGATTTTATAATATAGTTCATAATAGTGTTTAATTCCTCTAGGGTACAAGTTTAGATAAACAAGTCACTGACAGTGTTTATCTATAAATATAGCAGATGGTGTGGGACTGAGGTTAGTTATCAACTCTGCCTACTTTAATTTCATGGTTATAAAACACTATAAACCTCACTGTTTATAAAAGGTGGGGAAGAAACTCCAGTGGGCTTCAGTAGCCAAGAAACCCTCAGTAACATTAATCTCTTTAACTGATATTTGGTATCCTCCTAGGGTGCAATATCTAAGATTGTGGAGTGATTGCTAGACGTATTTAAATCTTCACTGGGATCATTAGCTAACATTTCTGTCATTGATCTATTATAACTTGGTTAGTGAGTTCCACGTGAGTGAAATTTAGTGAATGAGAGGATTCTTTCTAAACTTTGCTAGGTGAATGTTTAACAATTACTTGAGGCAGTTACATATCCAAGAGATAGCCTAATTTGTCAAAATAATACTTTTTTATGCAAAGATGAATTGTGGTACCTAACTAGACCAAATGTACTTAGGGATAGAATTTCATAAAGGAAAACCACGGCATCATTGAATAATTAGTCAGCTAATGTATATCATATACAATTACATTTAGGCAATGAATCTACTAAAGCTTTACAATGGCATAGAATTTTAAAAGAAGCAAAACCATTTATTCTTCATGTTCTGAATTGATTTAAATATAAAATTTTATTGTGATCATTTATTTCACTAAAAATCTATATGCTCAATTTGATTAAAGTTAATTCTTCCCAAAAGGACCACAATTACAAAAAACAGTATTATTTGAAATTGCTCAATTTTCCATACCATCTTTATAGTGTATAACAAAATTTATTTTATAATCACAAAAGTAAAAAAAAATTCACGAGCTCTACCTCTATTACTTTTATATTCTGAAGAAGTTGATTTTCAGTTCCTAAGAAGAGGTTTCTTAAATAAATGATAAGCCAATATGCAAGTTTTGGACTAAAAATTCTTTAACTAAAAATGCCTTGTTTTAGAGTTCAGACTACTTGAGAATGAGTTTTCTAATGACAAAATCCTCCTCAGTCACTTTTTTATTCTTGTATTGGGTTGTTTCTCCCTGACCCACCCTGAAAGTTTTATTAGTGAAACTTCAATCTATCTGTCTACTGATTATTCCTAACATAGAGCTCAAACATTTCGGCTTCCAAGGAGCTGTGTTCTGAATAGGAGCAGCCCTGGGTGGACAGCTGATTGAATGAAAGCTTTGGTAATGCAGTCATGCACCACATAAGGACATTTCGATCAACAACAGACTGCACATACAATAGTGGCCCAATAAGATTATAATGTCATATTTTTTTCTGTACTTTTTCTATATTTAGACATACAAATACTTACTATTGTGTTACAACTGCCTGCAGAATTCAGTACAGTAACACTCTATACAGGTTGGTAGCCTAGGAGCAGTAAGATATACCATATAGCCTAGATGTATGGTAGTCTATACCATCTAGGTTTGTGTAAGTACACACTATAATTTTCGCACAAAAACCCAATTGCCTAACTACGCATTTCTCAGGACATACTCCGTCATTAAGTGATGCATGGCTATGTATCTTCTCTTCTCCCTTCCTTCCTGCTCAGAGCCTGTTCTCATCAGATGTAATATCTCACTACTTGCTACATTCATTCCTGTAAACAACTGTCTATACTCATAAATGGATATCTGGGTCTCAAAATATGTTAAACATCTATAACAGAGGACAGCAAAGCCTTTCTCAAGTGGAGGCTTTCCTTCATTTTCTTTTTTTTTTTTTTAATGCCTCAAAGCTGACCTTAATCTTCATCATCAAAAAAATTGGTTATTGGGTTATAGGTATGTTTGACATTCACATTTGTGTCGAATTAAGTCAAAACTCGGGGTGATTTAACTTTAAAGTTATCCATAAAAATCCCCTAAAATAGGTCTATCAATTAATTTTAACTATTGAATCTTTTTGTCTTTAATGTGGGAAAGCCAGAGAAAAGACCATGTTTTCACGGGGAAAGATTCCTTTTGAAAACCTGGCCACTATGAAGCATGTTTTCTAGAGTTGTGAGGCTGCTGGAAATTGGTGGGAGTGTGTTTCTCAGAAACATGTGCAAGAAGACTCGGACCTCAGAGTGCCCAGGAGTAACTCTGTAGTGGGACAAAGATAGGTAACAGCAGTAGAACGTGAACTAGTTAGGGTGGAGGGCAGGGGAGGAGGAAGGGAGACAGGACAGGGGAAATAAGCAAAGCTAGTCATTCCAGTGAAAGATGTACACAGGGTATTTGGTTTGGGTACTCTCCTTTAGTGGACTCATATATACCGGGACTCATACATACCAGGGGTCTTAGGGAAGTGAGATGTCCTTAAAAGCACATTAAAACAATCACTCTTATAAAGAAGGGATCTTTGTCAATAGTCCAAAGGGTGGCCTAAAATTACTTTCTTTTGTTTTCACAGTCTATATGTAAGATATGAGTTATCTTATAAAATGTGACCTTTTTTATAATCATGGTTTGCAGAGAAAAAGTTTCTATAGGGACATTACCTGATTTAAAGTGTAAAAACCAGCTGTTAAAATTTGTGTTCCCACTTTCATGCAAATCTATTAGATTTATTAAAATAATGTCATAGAAATAACTGGCTGCCTTATAATACAAAACAAGTTACAACCCTGAGAATAAAAATGTTGCATAATATTTAAATACTTTAATCTCATTTTTATTATTTTCTTTCAGATTATCCAACCCTGTCTAATGTCAAAGGCCTTGCATTGTATAAAAGAAAACATTCAAGGGAAATCACTTTAACTGGATTTCATTCCCCCTTCAATGGTCAGTTAAAAATCAATGCTTTATAATATTTTTACTACTGATTCCCTCTAAAACTCCAGTGACTTTTTTTCTTAATCTTTTGTTCCTAGGAGAAGTAATCTACGCTGTTATGTGCACGACAGTCACCTGTGGAATCCTCCTTTTGGTTATGGTCAAGCTGAGGTAACCGGACATAACTCAGAGGGGAAGGGCTGGAGGGGAGTCGCTTAGCGTTGTTAAAAGCATGTTTCACAATGGCTGAACTTACCAAGGGCCTGAGAATGAAAGCTTCTTCGTTAAGACATACTAAATCAACTTTTATGTGGCATAAGTCTGTGAAACTGTTACTCTCAGTCTTCGTATGTAAGGGAAATGGGATCACAGGAGACTTTTTATGTCGCATTTTACAAGCACATACACATTGTATGTTCCAATTAAACTGTTATCAATCATTTCCCCTGATTTCCTACAAAATCCAAATTGAACTTTGCTGCATTCCTTAGTCAAATCATTTGCAGCATCGAAAATCTTACATAACCAACCTATTGTGTACTGCATACAGTTTATATTTACCTGAACATTTAGTCTTCAATCTAATTTCTTATAAGCTAATGAATTTTATTCATGTTTTAGTATACAATTATTGAAAGAGACATTTAATAAGGCCTCACAGAGTACCCATAGAAAGATATTACCATTGCCTGACATTAATTCACTCTTTCCAAATCTTCTTGGCTGCCTTCATTGCTGGAATACAGGAATGCTCCAGCAGGCATATCAGACTTTAACATTAGAGATACATCAATCTCTAGATTTCTAAGTGTCTAGGGTGTAAAATTTTTCCACTTATTTAACATTTACAAGTAGATGTAAAACAGTGTGCATTTGCTTACCTTTAACTTAAAAAAATTAACATCATATTTAAACATCAGTCATGTTCATTTGCTTATTAATTTTACATATGTGTGTAATTTGAGTATTACATATGTTAATGAAGAAATATGTAAGTATGTATACATACATATGAACATATATGTACACACAAATAAACTGCATTTTTCAGTAATATTGGGCCTACAGAGGAGCAGAAGCAGTGGATGTTTCTCCTATCTCAGGACTCTTGACACCCAGGGAGGAAGACTGACTCAGTCAGCTATGCAATGTATGAACACATATTGCTCCTCCAGAAATCTCAGACTTAAAGGCCTTGACAACCAAGCAAATAAAATAGAAGACTGAAGTTGGGAGGTGTATGGCCATACCAAGGGGTTGAGAACATGAAGAGTGTATACACTTTGCCTAAGGACACTCACGTTTATCTATTTTTAAATGCCATGCCAACTAAACAAAATGTATCCACTTGTTGGATCCAACCCCTCTAAACATTTAATTTGATGTTAACCAAAACCAGTACCAAAACAAACTGCTTTTCTCTCCTAGGCCTTAAAATGGTTCTATTTGTATGAGAAGATATTCCATGGGTTCCAAGATAAGATTTGAAGGCCAAATAATTAGAGTCCATTTTTAAGGGGAAAAAATACCATTTGGGATTTATTAAACTTTCCTTTGCTTGGTTTAAAATATTTGAGAGCACTGTTTAGTTACTGTGCCTGCCCAGATATTCCATAACAAACATATTGTTTCAGAGAAACACAGATGATTCTCTGGCCTAGCAAAAATTTTATCTAATGGTTCTCAATCTTTACTTCTTAGCCACACATATAATGTATAAAGTTTATATCTGTCACTTGGGCCCATGAATTTTTCCAAATTACTCTGTGCTATAGGTAAATAAGGTGTATGCTATTCCTAATTCCCTATGTATCAGCTGTAACTCTACCTTCTTTCTTGCCTGCATAGAAGGGCAAGAAAAGGGCAAGAAAAGGGCATCCCCTTTCTGGATGACAGTGGGAGTGTTACCATTACAGACAAAAATATTGAACTTAATCTAATATGTATTTTAAAGCAAATTATTCATACTATTAAATACATTACACCTAGTTACAAATTATTTTCCATGCAATTTAAAATTGATCATGATGTATAATCTGAATGTTCCAGACCCAGGGTTAGGTAAATGACATAAGTAAAAGCCATTGTGGAAAGAACAAAACAAAACAAAACAAAAGCATCATCAACAACACCTGTGTTATGAGATAAATAATACTCCTAGAGATAATAATACTCCCTAATGAAAGAAGGCTTTCAGGCATTGTTCACTGACCTGGTGTTCAGGATTAATCCATGTGAATACCCACCTTCAGTAAAGATTAAGATATTTGCATTTGTTTCATGTTATGCTAAATGACAACAGCCCTAAATCTTCAAAGAAGTTTTTAGAGAAACAAATAATTATTAACTTAAGTATTTGAGAAAAGAAAGGCCTTTTTTTTTTTCTTTTAATGATTACTTGGAAATCACAGTTAAATGCATGATACTCTTTAGAAAGACTATAGAATATTTTATTACTGGGACTTTACTTTCATGAACTTGATTATTTTTTCCCTTCAGGCACAGACTCCATCCAAAAATATAAACACTCACAAGCACAATTGTAAAATCCTTAAATTGGCAAATCGTTAACTTTTACTTCTACTTTTATGTAGAACCTCCAGAATATCAAGTCAAACAAGAGATCCTTCACCAATCCAAATACATGGAGGACTTGTGATTCATTAAGAGTCGAGGATCATTAACAATCACTTTCTTTAAAACAAGTCTTTGCAGCCAGTCAACAGAATATCCTATCCATCATCAAGAAGGAAAATGTTAAGATGGATTTAATAATATTGGATTATTAAGCATAATAATGGAAGGTATAATAATATGGAATTATAATGTTAGATTTATTATTTCTTAAGAAAATAGTCAAGAAAAAAAATACTTTGGTATCTTTTACAACACTGGTACAGAATTAATGTTTCCCTTGAAGGCAAAAAGTGTTATCCCAAGTTACATTTTGCATGATTTACTTTCATGATGAATATGAATCTGTGTAATATTAATTAGTTGCAATCATAATATGATATATTAGAGTTAGCAGGGGGTTTTTTCCTGATTAATTTTATAAATTCCCATTAAGTTGACAAAAAGGAAATGTTGATAAAAATATCCAGTATATTTATTTATATATTCTCATCTATTTTCAAATCACTAGTTAAAGCATTAGCATTGACTTTAAGTTCCTAAATGTATTTGGTTAGATCATGAGCCTTAAAAATCAGAAGTGATATCTTGAATTTTATAATTTGAATACTGTTCAATTTTACTTTAACTTGTCTTCATTTAATTCCCATAAAGATGGAAAGCAAATATATTGGCTGAAAAAAGTGAATGTGCACTTCAATAATGACATATTTTATTTATGAATTTAATTTTTCTATGCTAATTATTATGAACTTCTGCAATAATAAAGTGAGAGCATAATTGTTACTTTCAGTTTCTATACTGTGACTTTTGGCCTGATTAGACATCAAAATATAATTATGATTAGAAAATTGTAGAAAAGATGCTTATAAGTTAAATTTTTGAGACATATGTGCTTTTCAATTGTCTGTAATCATACTGGTACCATTTCTCAGAATAACAACAAGGCTGTTTTATCTATAGTGGCACAGAAGCACAAATATTTAATAACCTAATACTGTGTTAATAATTAGTGACATATTTACAATTAAAGGTCAAATATTTTCTGCTTGTTTGGTCTCATTTCTATTGCTGTTCACTACATTTTGGAACAAATTGTCTACATTAAATTAAATTTGAAGTTAACATTGGCTGTGTTTACTCAGAGTAATTGAACAGCCATCCTTTATCTTTTAAAACAAGGAAGCATAATTTGATGAGTCACAGATGTCCCTCAAGGAGTTCTACATATTTCAGTGGCCGTGTAGAGACTTAGCGTGAAGAGAATGTAGGGATTTCCAGCTTGAAATCACTGCCATTTAATTAGGCTTGGTAATTTCTGGGAAAATGCAAACTGTTGTCTGGAAAAGTGAGGAAAGAAGTCAAGTTGCTTTTAAAAATATGTTTGTGTTGAGCAGAAAAGGAGGGGACAGAGTGTAAAATAGTTGGCCCCCCTAAAACAATAGAATCTTATCTCCTAGGACAGCAAGAATAAGTAGGCAGAACTGCAGGAGGAAGCAGCATGGAGCATTTAGGGAACTCTAAATAGTCATCTGTCTCTAGAGCAGGGAGTCCAAATTGAGAAAATGCAGGACCATAAAGCTGACAAACATCAGGACTGAGACATTAAGTGTCCTTAAATACTAGGCTAAGGAGACACCGTAAATGTGGATTGCCGGTCCACTCGGGACATGGTCCCAATCTCCATCCTCATCTTTTACTCTTCTGTCCTCTGAGAAGCCTCTCCTAACATGTCCTTCCCTGCCCAGCGTCAGGCACCCTTGCTCAGTGCTTCCCTGGCACCCAGTGTTCCCGTATCTTAGACTACTACAACTCATTGTCATGACTCCTTCATTTACTGTTTTTTTCCCTAAATTGTAAGCATCCTGATTGAGTCTTTGTAAATTGTAAATTCATCTCTACTTACCATTCCTTAGCACGTAGTGTATGCTTAACAACTAATTGTTCAATAAATGAACTGCTACATTTGGAAGGCTACAAAGTGCCCATGATAATTGTAAACTGGGAAGTGGTATTATCAATTTTTTGAATTAAGAAAAGGTGTGTTAGCAGACATGTAAGTGGTGGACTGGAGAGGTCTAAAACTGATGTTGAAGAGACTGCTTAAAAATGTCTGGCAAAGGTTAGGTAATAAATATTGAAAGCCTGTACTAATTCACTTGTTTAAAACTCATTTGAGCATATACTATGTATCAGCCACTATACAAGGACCTGGAGATAAAATTCTGAACAAAATCCTCTTGGAAATTTGGAAAACAAAGACGTAAACAAGGTAACTTTTGATAGCGATAGATGCTACGAATGAATAGGCCAGAGTGATCGAGGGATGGGAAAAGAAAAATTAGCAGATGCAAGAGAATGGGATGCACCTCCTAAATATTTCTAAGTAGAATGGATGGGAACTTGGGATCAGATATTTTCAGGGAGTTGACTTTATAAGGATCACAGCAAGAATGAGTGTCAAGAGTAGTGGTGGGGCTCAGAAAACATAACCCCAAAATGAAGGCCTCAGAAGCAAAAGTTCTTCTCTGACCTTCCTTTGTCCTCCTGCCTCTCAGTCCTATTCTTCCCTGAAGCTAGTCATAGAAACTCTAACAGCATCCCTCTTCCCCAAGGTGAGTCATAAAGGCCAGAAACCCTCCCCCCTGGTTTTATAAGCCAGCCATAAAACCTAAAAGTATTCTATGTAATAACTGTCCATAAAGTAATTATCTGAATACCTACCTTGTTTGACTGTAAGACCTCATTCCAGAAAGAGCCCTGTCCCACCCCCAGAGGAAGGAATGCACACTCAGGCCAAGAAGAATCTAGACCTACAGGCCTTGCTGGGTTCCACCACTCAGCCTGTTATCATTAGATCATACCCTTTTTGTCCAATCATATTTCTACATAGCTGTCCATACTTTGTTGACCCTAAGCATAAAAATGGACAATTTCCCCTATATATTTGAGTTTTCATTCTGAAGCTTCCTGTGTAGACACATTAAAATAAAATGTTTTCCTCCTATTAATTAACCTGCCTCATGTCAGTGATTTCTCAGAAAATCTTTACAGGGACAGGGGCCTTTGCTCCCTACAGTAGGCTTTTTGTTTGCATCATTAGGTAAACCATGCTGCCATTTAGAAAACTGGCTCATACAGGAGGAGGAGGAACTTGGAATGGGAAAAGGCAATATGCCAGTTATCTTCATATATGTTCCCATCTTTCTCCACCTCTCATGCACCCCCAGGAGGCTGACTTACATGCAAGAGAGGCTCCCCCGTCCTCTGGCTCCCAGTAAGGTTCAGTCAATGGTGAGAAATGGCAGAAAGCAGGGGAGATATTTCCCTGGATCCCTCCCTGAGATGTCACCATGGCTGGCTCTTTCCTTTAACTGTTTCTATCAGTGTTACCTTTTCTACATGAATCTCTTCTTCCAGATTCCAGTAAGCCTTTCCTCTTCTTTTCCCTGTGGGATAATGGTGCTAATAGCTCAGCTGATACTAACCCTGAGTTCCTGGACTACATTTTGAGGTTTGCCTACAACTACCCACACCTGTACAAAGACTTCCTAAATCAAACATTCTTATGAGTCATCCAGTTTAGATAACTTGCACTTATCCTAATTTGAGTATATCGTCTGTTTCCTGTTGGTTCCCAGATTGATATTGGTAATTATTTCAGGTTTAGACCAATTGACTTTCTAACACCAGCAGAATATTCATGTCAAGTTACCTAGTAGTCAACTTAAAAAATATGGTTCTGGTGCTGCTAGGTGAAATCTGAGCTAGAGTCATTAAATTTTAAGTTGTCCAATATATTCCATACATCTCTGTCATCCCAGATGAGAAAGCAAGTTTACCACTGGAGACTCCCCTGTGATTTCTGAGGAAAAACCATTGGGGGGGGGTGGCTAGATTACTAGGCGGCACAGATCACAGGCCTCTCTTCTGAAGAATTTGCCCACTGATGGAATTCCCTCCAGAGTAGGCTGACTAGTCCACTGATGAGCTTTTGTGCCTCTAGCTGCTTCTGCATATTTACCCACAGCCTCTTTTCCTCCACAGAATTCTTTCTGTAAATTTCCACGGGCATTCCTGGGACCAGGGAGTCAGCAGAGTGGTACCAGCTGGAACTCAGTGAAGTGAAACAGGAAAGTCTCTCAGGAAGGACTTTAGGGCAAAAGGAAAATAGGAAATTTGTGGTTCCTCCAAAGCTGGGGTTTGAATCTCTAATTTTAAATTCCCTGTGAGAGTCCTGAGAAGCAGACTTGAGGGTTATTGAAACATGCATCCCTTTCATTGCCATGTATGGTGAAATGAATACAAATGACTTGAAGAGTAAATAGAAGACTTTTTTTTTTTTTTTTTAAGAACAGTAACAATTTTGAGTTCAACAAACCCAAGAATAAAATCTGAGGGACTGATGGTCAAAACGAAGGCACTGCTGCTTTACAGGCAGTGCGGGGTTAGCATGTACCCTCTGTGAACTGACACTGCAATTTTTACATATCTTGTCTGCCTGCTCTGTGCTTTCACACCTTGCTCCCCCTCAGAACTCTGAGATGAACACTAGAGAGGCTGCAGTGATTTACTGCACTTGACATTCTCAGGTTGTTCCCAAAGTACCTTTGAGGCTTCAGAGTGTATTCAGACCCTGATCACACCCCAGAACTTAGGGTCATATAATTAGTGTTTCCAAAGCCTCCCTGGACAAGTCAGTTGCAATTAGTGTCTCTTTAATCAGATGTTCGTAACACAGTTGTTTATAATCTTAGTTCTACTAAGGAAATACGTCTTTAAAACTCAGCAATTTAAAGTTTTAGTTAGGCAATATTGTAGATTTAAATATGGATAGTAAAGTCATAAAACTTCATCAAATTATGGAATTTCTCCATTTAGTATATGTAATTATGTTAATATGTTTTTGAAGTATAATATATATTTATCTTGGGTGTAATGAATTATTTGATATTTGCATATAATTTAAATCTACACCAGAGGCAATAGAGATATTAGGTAAAATATTTTCTAATTATGTCTAGATAAAAACACAACTATAAATATAAAACAGCCATCTTTCAAGTAAAATCTTCATTTTAAGCCTGGAGTTTTCTTTGGATATAGGTATATAGTGCTTATTAAGCAGAGTTTTTGATTCATAGCCTAATATTTTTTAACATAAAAAAAATTACATGTTTCATTTTCTATGGATAGACATTCTTATAAGAGGTTAAGGAGGACCATAGCTACCAAAAAACTTTATTTCTTTCCATAAGACAATATTAGAAGACAGAACAAGTCTAGATATGTACTTAGGGTGGCAAATACTGAAAATTAACACCAAAATACTTATAGATTTCACTGGAAATTTCTAATGTGAGTTATGTTGCATAACTGGTTTTGTTGAAGTCTATTTTTATAAGGTCAATATATTTATATTTTCAGTGAATGCTTAACTATATGTGTTACATTCTTTTAATACTTTGAGACAAATGTAATTGTTACTTTTCTACCTGAAGTTTCTAATTTAGTGAATATTGAGGATAATATGCCTTTTAAGAATAGCAAATGTATTATAAGGGCATAGGAAAAGGAGTAGTCATAAATACAAAGGTGGAACAAGTGTCTGCAAACATCAAATACTCATGACAGCATAACTAATTCTTTTAATCAGTAGGGTTATAGAAAATAATAAGAGCAACTAAACTGTATAACATTATTCTTCTATATGCTTTACATGCAGTATATAGTTTAATCTTGATAAGAACCATACAACTCTGTGAGTACTAGTTTTGTTTATTTACAGTATTAAAATAACAAAAAGAGAAAAAACCTGATGGTTAAAGAGGTTAAGCAATTTCCAAAAGTCTCACAGCAGTAAATACAAATAATTTGTAACTAAACACAGAGACATCAGATTCCAGAATCTTCTATCCTAATTCCAAAGCTCTATCACCAGCCAACCCCAGTTGTAGTTATGCAATTTTTACACTTACCAAACAACCACAAAATACCTATATTAAATAGCCTTCTCTGAAGCACTATTAACTTAAATGTGTATGAATTGGAATAGTTTTACCTGTAATTGAACACCTTAAACAATAAGGAATACATATAATTTTCTATAACATGAAATCCAAAGCAGAGCATCTTCAAGGCTGGATAACTTAGTAGGTTCAATGATATCTTCAAGAACTCAAAATTTTTCTTACTTGCCAACCTCACAGTTGCTGAGTGGGTGACACAGTTCAGGATTAATTTGAAGACATGGAAACACAGGAATTCAAATTACCATAATTGACTTAGTCTAGTAAGAAGTGACCTTGAATTACCTGGGAGAAGGGTGTACTCCCAAACAAAACCAGAGTTCTATTAGCAAGGATGTAGAGGAGGGGGCTCTTGTGTGAGCAGCCAACAGTTTCTGCCACAGAAAGTCTAGATTGCCTTCATCAATTAGTTAAAAGATAGAATGGCCTCAATCAAATAAACTGGATCAGTTTGGGTTATTTAATTTTTCATTTGGCTATTTGGGACCAAACAGTCCACACCTAAGATAGTGTTTCTCAGCCTGTGAAGGTATCCAAGCTCTACCAATTCAGGATTTTCTTTCTATTTATTAACGAACAAAATTTGTCTAATAGGAAAAGATTATTGACCGTTTTGTTTCAGCAAAAGAAAAATCATCTTCCAGTGAAACCAGAAATTGGGGGTCATTTTTTCCTTGGGAGGTGAAGATTGATGGCTGCGCTGCTGATAGTCAAGGTGCAGAATACAGTGAGCAGTGGAGGAGTCACTACTGCCTGGGTTTCTCCTCTTTTCTGGGAATTGCTTTCCACATAGAGGCCCCCTTTAGAGGACTCACCTACCGGTTTGACACCTCTACCTTAGTAGCCCAGAAAGGTTATGCTTCCCAGATAGTAGTAAAAAAGAATATCAGAGATCCCTGATGCCAAATTAGTGTACCATCAAAAACAGGAGGGTAATGTTTAGAAGATAAAGGTGACATACAACACATAAAAGGAAACAATGTGAAATAAAATTTCATGTAGAGGAAATTTAGAAGTAATAGATGTTTGTTAGGGACAAGCTTTAAGGACACCCTATTCTTTTTGGATTTAATCAGAATTAGTCTCTGATAGCTTGTCAATAACAAGCTATAGGACTAAAATATTAGAATTTAAATATATGTAATAGGAAAGGAAAGCAAAATGTGCAAATGCCCCTAATATCTCAATAACAGAGGAAGAAGTTGGAGATAAGTTTTGAGGAGTTTGACAGGATGAAATGATTGATTGGAATATAAATATTTATCTAGTATTTTCATGTTTGTATTGAACCTTGATGGAACTAGGGGTGGGGGTAGGGTACTGGTCATCAGCAGTGAATAGAACTGGGAGTCCTCAGCGTTATTGGTGACAATATTGAAATACACGAAGGTTGCGTATTGTACAATGAAGTATTTTTCATATGAAGCCACGTGAATTATTCTGCTCATTCTATTTGTTTTTATTTTAATCATACAACTAGGTAATAAAGGAAATGAAATATCAATTTATGCAGTTATTCATTCACCCAATTGTCTTATAAATACTGCAAATTTTTTTCATCACAAATTAATCCTTTTCCATTTTTATTCCTCTTTTCCTCCCATCTTGTTTTCCTTTCTTTCTGGTTTCATGAAAGGAGGGAAACAAGCTCAGGAAAGTCAGCAACAGGCAAAAATAGAATGCTCTGAAAATGGCTAACAAACGTTTAGGTCAACTCTTTTAGTCATTGCATACCCAATTCTCTTTCACAAATGCGTTTCGAGGGAAATACCTTTTAAAACAAAATAAGGACATTCTTCATCTCATAGTCAGCATGAAAACAATTAGGCATCAAAGTGAATTCACTTCTACTTACATGAATGCCTTCTTTTAGTTCAGTCAATCAACAAGCGTATGTCTCTTGATCAAAAGGTCAAGGAAAGCCTCTAAGAGGGTACTATCTGAGTTGAGGACTAAAGGTTGAGATAAAAGAAGCCATGTGGTAGAAAACCATTCTGGGCAGAAAGAACAAGTGCCAAGTCTCTAAGATGAGATTGAGCTTAGTATGTTCAAATAACAGAAAGTTGAAGAACTCTGTTAGAACAGAGTAAGTAAGAAGAGTAAGAGTTGAAGAAGATGAGGTCAGAGAATTAAACAGGAATAAACTTGTTGTCAATGCAAGGAGTTGAATTTCATTCTGATTGCAACAGGAATCCTTCAGACAATTGCAAAAAGGAGAATAATGTATCTTAAATTAGGTTCTAGAAGAATCTGACTGCTGTCTGGAAAAAACATTGAAAATGGGCAAAAATGGATGGAGGCAAACCAATTAAGAGACTATTTCTGTATCCAGGAAATAAAATGAATGTAGATTCGATGAGGATTATCTCAATGACAATATGATTTGGAATATAAACGTTAGAGGTAAAGCCAGCAAAGCTTATTGATGTAAAAGATTTGGGACATGAGAAAAACCTAGAACTGAATGTGGATACCAGGATTTTTTGCTTGGAGTAGGGTGTTATTAGGGGCAAAGGCAAATATGTTTGTTTGTTTGTTTGTTTGGGTCCAGCTGTGCTTTGAGGTGGCTGTAAAGTTTCAAAGATTTTTATTGGAAGTTTTTATATGAAGAAAGAGTTCCATAGCTTGAATCAGTGTATGAACGTTATTTAAAATCATGAGAATGGAAGAGGTCACTTAAAAGAGGAATGTGAGGAAAGATGGAAAGAGACAGAAAAATGACTTGAGCAATTCCAACATTTAGTGGTCTGGAGGAGGAAGATGAGAAAGGGGAGCTACTGTGAAGGAGTGGCTAATAAGAAATGAAGGGTACGAGGAACAAGCCAAAGGTATAGAGGTTTTCAAAATGGAGGCCATGTCCAACAGTGTCAGATATTTCCAAGGGTTGAATGAAATTATGGCAAGAATTTAATTTTGGCTTTGGTAGAAGGAAAGTCATTGAGATCATGAACATATTTTATTGACATGGTGGAGACAGAAGACCAGTTACAGTGTATTGAAGAGAGAATAAGAAACGGGGAGAGGAAGATAATGAGTACAGTCAAGTCTTGTTAGGAAGGTAGGAAGTTTTGCACGTAAGAGGAGCTTTACAACTGGATGTTTCCATGAAGTATGAGGTTATCAACAGATGAGACAAGGAGGTTAGAGATGTGAGAAGAGAGCGTAAAGTGTTCATCTTGGGGAGTAGATAAATTTTCTAGGGGCCTATAGTAGAGGCAACATTGCTAAGCCCATCTGAGTTCAAATCTTCACTGGCTCACTTACTTGTTTTATGATTTGGGTTGAGTTACCTAAATTCCCTGAGCCTCAGTCTCCTCAACTATGAAACAAGGAAGTTAATAGCACTTACCTAATAGGATTTGAAAAAATAAATTAGTTAATATTTATACAGCCCTTTGTAAGGTGTATATGTGGGCTTTCTACTATGTATTATAATTACTCAAATCACCTGACATGTTTGAGATTTGTGGTAAAGAAACCAAAATAGGTTAGTACAGTTGGGTTATTTTCTCCATCAACTAATTAGGTACAGAGAGCTAGATTTTACCACAGTTGGAATTTTTCTAGGTGAATTCAATGGAGGGAAGAAGTAACAGCAGCAGAACTTCATTACAAATGTGTGGTTTAATGTTCAGTTGTTCTGGCAATGATGGGAAGACAGCAAATAAGTCATGTTCGGTTAAAGACACTTGGGTCAAAGCATAGTGGTCTCACTGGAAATCAAGAGTTATTGGCAGGAAAATTCTGGTTTAAGAGAGCTGGAAAAATGGGAGGGGACTGAAACCAATTTCAGAAGTTTTAGTCAATAGAACTGTTAGAATGGTAGCCTGAGTTGAAGGTGACTTAAGAGGAAAAGATTACATGCAAATGAGATGGACAAAAACTAAGAGATCAGGGTAGTAGATAGTCACCCTACAGGAATATTAAAGTCACTAAGGATAAGAGTGGTGATAAGCCAAGCACAGAAAGACAAATACTGCACAATCTCACTTATAAGTGGGGTGTAAAAATAAATAAATGAATTCATAGAAACAGAGTAAAATGGTGGTTACCAGAAGCTGGGAGGTGGGGGTATTGGGGAGATACTGGTCACAGGACACAAAATTTTAGTTAGGGGAAATAAGTTCAAGAGATTTATTTTGAGTCATGGTGACTACAGTTAATAACAACATATTGAATACTTGAAAATAGTTAAGGGAGTAGTGTTTAAGTGTTCTCACCACACACAAAAAAAATATGTGAGGTAATGCATATGTTAAACAGCATGATTTAGCCTTTCCACACTGCATGCACATATCCAAACATCGTGTCCTGGGCCTGGTGCAAGGGCTCACACCTGTAATCCCAGCACTTTGGGAGGCTGAGGTGGGAGGATCACTTGAGGCCAGGAGTTTGAGACCAGCGTGGGCAACATAGTGAGACCCCACCTCTAAAAAAAAAAAACAATTAAAAGAATTAGCTGGGCATGATGGCACATACCTGTAGTCCCTACTACTCTGGAGGCTGAGGTGGGAGGATTGCTTGAGCCCAGGAGTTCGAGGCTGCAGTGAACTATGATCATGCTACTACACTACTTCAGCCTGGGTGGCAGAGAGAGACCCTGTCTCTAAAAAAATATATATATATATATATACACACACACACACACACACACACACATATATATATAGTAGACCACAAATATAGACAATTTTTACAGTCGGAAAATAGAAAAAAAAGAGAGAGGAAAAAGTGAGCCAGGCACCAAAATTGTAAGAGGGATTTATAGAGAACATAGTAGACAAAGTAGGTGATAAGAGAAAAAAAATAATGGGTAGCCAAGTTTGATGATATTCTCTTCCGAGATTTTGAGTATTTTGAAGCAGCAAAAAAGGAGAAACATTTAGGAGGCAGAAAAGGGAATCAAGGAGAATGTAAAACCCACCTCCAGGTCCTGAAGTACATGAGCTGTGGGAGGAAACTGCCTAAAATTGATGGGACTGTGGGGTGAAGTCTACAGACACCAGTCAGGTTGCTGTTGGCCTGGTGCCGAGGTTCATAAACTTCAGTCCTCATCAGAATCACCTGGAGGGCTTTTTAAACACAGTGTCCTGGGATCCACCTCCAGAGTTTCTGAATTAGTTGGTCTGGGGTGGGGTGAGAATTTGCATTTCTAACAGTTTCCACATGATGCTGACACTGCTGGTCTGAAGGTCAAACTTTAAGAACCATCGCCCTAGTGTCTCTCAGCCCTGCATGCCCATTATAATAACCAGAGAAAATTTTAGATTAACTGGTGCCCATGCCTCATCGCAGAGGTTTTGATTCAATTCATGTGTCATGGTTCAGAGCACTGGCATTTTTTTTCTTGTTAGTCTCCTGAGGGTTGATTCTAACATTCAGCCCAAGATATGGAATAATTGAATGGGGGCAAGGAGAAAGTATAATAACATGAGGAGCTTAAAGAGTTTGTCGATGGCCAAGAGTGAATTCCTGAAGCCCGGTGGAAGGATCTGGAAGGGCAGAGGAGAATAGAAGACAGGATCCTACTAGGAAAGAAGGAGTGAGGAAATAAGCAAGCACAAAAATGTATGATCTGGAAAGCTGGGATTTCTGATAGCATGTGAGGCTCTCTTGGATTTGTCCTGGAAATCACCAGGCATACAGAGAATGAAGATCTTGCAATGACTGGCAGCATGCAAGTTGAAAATGTGGCCATCTGAAGAATTCAGGGTGGCCAATCTTGCCCCTAGCTGGAGAGATTATTAGATATGGATTGTTCTTCCCCCATGAGGAAGAGAAAGGAAATTTTTAAGGAAGCAGGAGAAACAAGCAGTGTCCCAAACCTCTGGCTATTGTTACTTTGTAGGTATCGTGCAATTATTTGATTTAAAGTACTATTCCTAGTACTAAGAGGAAATGTGCCAGTGATACTCAAACATAAATATTAATATAAAATCCTATGTCAAAAGGAAATAGAAATGGATGAACAATTATCTGATTCCCTGATGCCCTGTGGTTGGCTATGACAAATTTGTTCAATTGAAAATAGGCAATTGAAAGACAACAGGTTACTAAGTATTTCTAAAACCTGCTACCACATGGGGGTGGGGGGAAATGTACTTCTGGCCTGGTGATTGGTACTTGTTTCTACAAGAAAAAAAAAAGAGTTTTAGTAAAATAAGAACTCGGGTCATGTTTTCCATCATTTCTTACTTAGAATAATGCAATAGCCCCCTAATTTGTCTGCCCATATACATGCTTGTCCCTCCAATTTTACCATTTTACTTTCTACCTGTTCACCAATTACTTAAAATGTTTCTGTAGCTCCTCTGTGCTTGCAGGCTACAGAGTGAATTGCTTACCATAACCCTAAAGCTATAATTAGTATAACTTAGTGATTGAAATCACAGTCCCCAGACCAAGACTTCCTGGGGTTGAAGTTAATCATTCCATGATGATTAGCTGGGTGATTTGGAACAAATTACTTAAACTCTCTGTGCCTTAGTTGCTTATCTATAATAAAGGAATAATATAGTACCTCTTTTGTAAAGTTGTTGTGGAGACTGAATTACTTGGTAAATATAAAATGTATAGAACAGTGTTGGCATGTAGTAAGAGCTCAATAAATGTTAGCTATTATTATTGTTATTACTGGCAGTCCCTATATGATCACCCTGACCTACCTCTCCCAGCCTAAACTCATTCACTCTCTGGGTTCTAGCTTCAAGGGCCTTGTTTTGATCCCTTACAGCTGATAGGCTTCTTCTAACATGTAAACCTTCCTAATAGCTGTACCATCCATCTGGAATTCTCCTTCTTCCCCTATTTTACAAGGTAATTCCCATGCATCATTCAGATTTCAAATGGTCACTTTCTTGGGGAAGTTGTCACTGACCTCTGTGACTAGTTTAGCAGGCTCTCTTATAGCACAATGTACCTTTCATTTTTTAACAATTATTACATGTGTGACCACATATGTGCTTATTTGATTAAGTTCTTTTCCCCTCTATGCCTTCAAGCTACATGAGGCCATAGATCTGTTCTGCTTTGCTCACCAGTGTATCAGCAATGCTTGGTGCAATTCCTGATAGAGAAATGCGTGGGTTTTTAATGAATAAGAAAATGACATTTAGAAATTGTTGTAAGGGTACAATTGCTAAACTGGATGAACTTGGGTTAAATTCTTAAGTATATAACAAAAGATTTTATTAAGAATTAACCTTGCTTTTCAATCATATCCAAAAATAGATTCTATGTGTTTGAGTCTTTGAATCATTCAACAGGAAAGAAGAAATAGAACTGTTTGAAAATAATGTGTATATTTTGTATATAAATTATTCAGAAAGTTGGTAAAGATAATTAGATTTTTATTATGGGTCCACCAAACATAGGGACCAAGCATTAAGATTATAGGAACACCATTAATCTGGGTATTTGATGTAATCACATTTGGACAGGCAGCACTTGGAGAAGTTGTTTTTTGCTACTGTGCTTCAACTGTATTTTTCCATCTTGCTTGAGTGACTGGGAGGCAAAAGTACACAAAGAATACAAAGTGTAGAAGTAAACATTTTAGGAGCAGAAGCAGATTTTACAAGTAGATATTTTTATCTGTAAGGATAACATTTTATAATGACAAATTCTCATTCTCTGCTCCTTCGTATATTACTTGGGGGATATTTCTTATGTTGTTAAGACTCTAAACTTACCATATAGTTGCAGCTTTAATATTTTAATTGATAACTGGCCTAACACAGGAATATCTGAGATAGTTCTGAGTAATCCAAGCAACTTAAAAACAGTAAAGGATAAAAACATTATATTAATACTATTACCTTATAACCTATTACATCATGTACCCAAAGATAGCGAATTATACCTGTTCATTTATTTGTGGTCTGATCTCAAAAGCTTCTATGTCTCCTGATGATGAGAAATGTATCTTAAAATTGCCAAGAAAGGTAACCAAATGTTTATTCAGATTAATTCAGTCCCTGTAGGATAATTAATCAGCTATTTTAACTTTGAATTCTCAATTGGAGGACTCTCATCTTTTTTCTCCTCTCCTTTCCCAAGAGGGGATCTTTGTGAATGGAGAGCATGCTTAGGCATGCATCCTTTCTGCATCTCTGTGGGTCTCTGCTGTACAGTGACTGTCTTGTCTGGTCTCTGGACATAGTGCCACAGAGTTGGCGGAGGAGTGGCTGGTCTACCCTGATAATTTGGGTACCAAGGTTCCTTGTCATGGTTTCCAGTTTTGGGGCTTCCATATACAATGGCTTCCTTGTTCTAAGGCTAGGCTTCTTCTTGCTATCTAGGTAGGGCCTCAACTTCCCTGCATTCCTCTGGACAGTAGAATAGTCAGCTATTTTTCCTGCTCGTTGCTATTCTGGCAGTATTTGGTTGAAGCTAACTTCAAACCCCTTCCTCAGCCATGGCTTCTTTCCTGCTGGAGTCCCAGTGCCATGTTGATTTGGCAATACAACCAATGCACAGCTTTGCTAAGGGGCAAGATGTAAGGCCCTCTTATACTGGAATTTCCCCCAAACTTTTCTAGGTGTGAGCATCGTTCCTCTTTTCTGCCTTGGCCCCAAACCATGGAGTCAACCATGGATAAGGTGGGATGGTGATTAGGGAGGGGAAGTAGTTGTTGGGAAGGGCTTGGGACAAGGTACCAAAGCTGGACCTCTTGCCTCGACTTTCCTGCTATTTCTCCAAGGTTGGAAGCTCCTATTTAACGTGAACTTTTCTTGCAGCATATCCTCCACAGTTTTTACACTATGACTTTTAGTACAACTTTACGACTCAAGTCTGCCAGAGTAGGACTGTGACATGTACAAGGAATTTTTTAAAATTTAGAAAACATGGCTCTCTCTCCCTTAACAAAGCCTGGCTTTCAATGCTGTTGTTTTTTCATGGGCTTGAAAAGACTAGCTTTTAAGTTCAAACTGAACAATGACTTCTTTGTTCTAGGGCTGACCCAACCTGTCCCAGGAGTAATGAATACTGTTGCTTCACTGGTTTTGGAGCTGTAGAGCATCCTAATTTTAAGAAACTGAAAAGAAAATCAGTGGTTTAAGATTTTCCATTATTTTCCTGTAACATACACACAATGGCTCAACCAAAAGCTAGTTCAAGCAAAAGAAATGAGGAGATGGGAAGAAGAAATAAGAGAGAAAGAAAAAAAGAACAGGGCACTACAGGGTATAAAAAACTGGACCTCCTTCCCTCACTTTACATCTTCTATATTGTCTGTATTGTAGGTAGAAGACGAGAGCACTCTTACTATGAAAGAAAGAACCTCATATATAAATCCACTTACAAGACAATGCTTTTGTGGACCTCGTATGACTGTAGATGCCTAATTTTTGTTTTACAAGTCATTGGCATTATCATTGCCAATGATTAATCATTGATTAATCATAGAAGACCCCAAATCAAATAATTTCCCCACATTGGAATCAATTTGATGGTCAAATAGAATCTGTTTTGTTAAGATCCATGGGACACAGCTCACTAAGGTTTCTGAACTAGAAGTAGTTTGATTCCCTTTATTGAATGATTTATTTGTATACTATGGACACTGAATCTAGCACCTAAGTATGTTCTCCTTTATGATACAGTTGCTAGAAATCTCAGAGTTCCATTTGCAGCTAACCTTTAAAAAATGTTTTTGATTGTATGCATTTTTGATATTTTTAGTTTTTAGTATCTGTATTTGCCTTCATTATTACCATTATTTATAATAATAATACTAGTAATAGGTGTATCAAATAGAACAGGTTGCGTTATTCTACACTAACAAACAATCATGAAATGCCAATGGATTATAGTAACAAACGTTTATTTTTTGCTCACACTACAAGTTCATTACAGGTAAGCTCTGACTGTTTCATTGCCTTCACTGGGAGGTCCAGGCTGAAAAAGCAATTTTTCTCTGGAATATTACCAGAGGGAAATTAAAGATTATGACAGAACACATGTTTCATCTTAAAATTTCCATTTAGGAGCAACACATGTATTCCTGCTCACATTTCATTGGCCAAAGCAAGTCATATGGCTGTATAAAATCAGTAAGGCAGGGAATTGTACTCTTTCCCCCAAGAAGACAAGGGTATGTTGGGGGATAACAATACGGTCAAAGAAAACAGGTTACATTTATTTAAGTAATTATTCAATCTGGCATTCTTCTAAGATTTATATATTTGATACTCATCAAAGTTCTATTTGATATATATAGGTTTTTCTTCATTTTATAGATGAACAATAACGAGTTTAGACAGACTAAGAAATTTGTTCAAAGTTATACAATTGATAAGAAACAAGAGTTGAGATTGGAACTGGATTTTTCTGCTGTAAAACCAGTCTCTACTCCTGTTTATTGTATTGCATATGTTTCATAACCTCTTCTGGGATAAAGAAGGGAATGCATTTTTAAATATAAGAAACCAATAAGAAGCTGAATGATCCTCATCATCACTCCAGTGTTGAGAAAATCCAGTTTCACTGCAGTGAGTTTTCTTCTAACCCTGTTTGAGGAATCAACTGCCTATAGGCCAAAGTAGCTGCTAATGAGCTAATAATCTCTCACTGGCAGCTAATTAACCTACAGCCTGGGGGCACTTATCAGGTGTTCAGAAAATCAATAAAATAAGGAGTCAACTGGGATGGCTCAAAGAGGTCAAAACCAGATTTTTGAAATATAAAAATTATGTACATGAAGTTGTGATATGTATGACAGAGGAACAAAGAGAGAATTAAAGTCAAACCTAGTTACTGTCTTTGTCTTTTTTAAGATGCTATTCTTTTATACATTAAAATATAACTGTAGTCATTAGATTAAGTCACTGGCATCCTAATTAGCCAATCACTGACCCATTCTGGGATTGTTGGATAGGCAGCTTTACAGTTTGCTAGATGCCTCTTCTTTCCACGTAGGAAATTGCTCCTGCTTTCCCACTGTTGTTCTCCAGAGTGATTTCTTATGGCACCACTGAGAGGGGTTATTAAACAAATTTTGGGACACTATTATTTACCAGTTCTTGTGCTGGACTTGGATGTGACAAAGGCCTTGCCTTAATGGAGCTGAAGGCCAAATGGAGGTGACTTAAATAAATAATTACACAAATATCTTTGCAAATTAGTATTAGTCGGCAGCACTGAAGCATTTTTGCAGCACATTCCATTTGTACTCTCTTTATTTGGTATCCTGAATTACACAGAAAATCAATATGGAAACTTAACCCCCTCAACTCTAATATCATGATTAATTTATACTGTATAATAGAAGGTAGATATTTGTTAGTTTTGATGATAACTATTCATACCAGGACAATTATACAATAAAGGTTTGGAAACATTTTCATCAGAATTGAAAACTTATACCTTGAAGGTTATAATTTTTGAAGGCTTAAAATAATTTAAAATTTCCTCTTGGAATTTAAGTAATCATATTTAATAATTAATAAAGTATATGTCAACATTCAAAAGTATTTCAGATATACTTACAAGTAATCATTACTGTAGGAAATTATCTTTTGTTAATTAAAATTTCCTTCATCTCTTGTAAGAACTAAAATTATGTTACTAATATACTTCTTTTAAAGTTTATTTAGTTTGTCTAATAGTATTAGACATTAACTTTACTGTAATTAAAAAAACTCTACATTTTCTGGTTTTCAGAATATATGACCATGTATTAAGCTCATCCTTGAATGACTTGAAGCACACTGTGCAGCTTAGCATAAAAGTAACAGGCCCTCAAACAGGTGGATAACATGATTTTCATTTTCTTAATGTGTACCAGAATCTAAATTGTATCTTGCCTTCATCTGAAACCCAACCATTTAGTTATGGTAAACTGACTCGATGGGAAGTTTATCTTAAGACTTATATAATCTTTGCCCCTTGTGTATCACGCTATTTGGGGAATATATTTTCTGGGGATAACATATGGTGGAAAAATCTTTCAGGTCACTTGTTGTGACCCTGAGTTTGCATCATGTGGGTAAAATATGCTTCCAATTAAAATTGTCCTATGGGGATGGGGTTTTTTTATGAATTCAGGGTGAAGAATAGCAAAGGAGTCTGGTCTGTGTTTGACAGCTGGGGCAAAGCACCTTGAATCAATAAAATTCTTATTAATTCCAACCTAAGTACTCACCATTGTTTCACATTGACATAATTCTACAAATAACTAGATCTGGAAACCTCTAATACAGGTTATTGTACAGAACAATGCCCAATATTCCTGAAAAAGGCCCACATACTGACAAAAATAACATCAAATAAATAACTGCACACAAGCAGTTTGTGGGCTTTCTTGTATGTGCTTTGAGGGTCACAAAGAAATTTGAAGACATAATTTCATTCCCTAAATGACATTTCTACAAACAAGACTTACAACTTTAACTTAAGTCCATGTAGACCAGGGCTTATAGAAGCATCTTCTTAAATACATGAATTTACTTTCTTTCAAAAATGATACAACCATTCACAAACTCTCTCCTAGGTTGAACCCTGTATAACACTAAGCCTACTAAACATTCTGCAGAGTCAAGTAAATATCTGATGAAAGAGTGATTAATCTTTTTTTCCCTTACTCTTCCCCAAGCATAGTCTTTCAAATTCCTCCATTTTCAGCATATCATTTAGTGCAAAGCAGGACATATTACTTATTAATATGTCACACAAAGTCACATGAATTATTCATTAGTGGCATACCTTGGAGATATTGCAGATTTGGTTCCAGACCACTACAATAAAGCAAATGACAGAATAAAGTGAGTCACATGAATTTTTTGGTTTCCTAGTGCATATAAAAGTAATATTTACACTATATAGTAGTCTATTATGTGTGCAATAGCATTATGTCTAAATAAATAATGTACATACCTTAATCAAAAAATACTTTATTGCTAAAAATGCTAACGATCATCAGACCCCTCAGGGAGTTGTAAACTTTTTGCTGGTGGAGGGTCTTGCCTCAATGTTGATGGCTGCTAACTGATCAGCATGGTGACAGCTCAAGGGTGGGGTGGCTGTGGCAATTTCTTTGAATAAGACAACAGTGAAGTTTGCCTCATTGATTGACTCTTCCTTTCACAAAAGATTTCTCTATATCATGCTATGCTGTTTGATAGCATTTTACCTCCAGCAGAACTTCATTCAAAATTGGAATCAACACTCTCAAACCCTGCCCCTGATTTGTGAACTAAGTTTATGTAATAACCTCAATATTTTGTTATCATTTTAACAATATTCACAGCATCTTCACCATTAGATTCCATCTCAAGGAAACACTTTCTTTGCTCATGCATAAGGAGCAACTCCTCATCCATTAAAGTTTTATCATGGGATAGCAGCAATTTTCATGTCTTTGGGCTCTACTTCTAATTCTCTTGCTATTTCCATTAAATCTGCAGTTTCTTTCTCTGTTAAAGTCTTGAACTCCTCAAAGTCATCCATGAGAGTTGGGATCAACTTCTTCCAAACTCCTGGTTAATGTTCATATGTTGATCTCTTGCTCTGAATCACAAATGTTCTTAATGGCATCTAGAATGGTGAATCCTTTCTAGAAGGTTGTCAATTGACTTTGCCTAGATCCATCAGGGGAATCACTATCTATGACAACTAGAGCCTTATGGAATGTATTTCTTAAATAATAGAGACTCGAAAGTTGAGATTACTTCTTGATCCATGGGCTGCAGAATGGATGTTGTGTTAGCAAGCATAAAAACATTAATCTCCTTGTACATCTCCATCAGAGCTCTTGCATAACTAGGTGCATTGTCAATGAGCAGTAATATTTTGAAAAGAATATTTTTTTCTGAGCAGTAGGTCTTAACCATGTACTTGAAATATTCAGTCAACCATGCTGTAAACTGCTGTGCTGTTATATAGGCTTTGTTATTCTATTTACAGAGCACAGGCAGAGTAGATTTAGCATAATTCTTAAAAGCCCTAGAATTTTCAGTATGGTAAAATGATCACTTGCTTTAACTTAAAGTCACCAGCTACATTAGCTCCTAATAAGAGACAGCCTGTCTTTGAAACTCTGAAGCCAACCATTGACTTCTCCTCTCTAGCTATAAAAGTCCTAGATGGCATCTTCTTCCAAAATAAGGCTGTTCCATCTACACTGAAAATCTGTTGTTTAGTGTAGCTACCTTCATCAATGATCATAGCTAGATCTTCCGGATAACTTGCTGCAGCCTCTGCATCAGCATTTGCTGCTTCACCTTGAACTTTTATCATATGGAGATGGCTTCTTTCTTTAAACCTCATAAACCAACCTCTGTTAGCTTCCAATTTTTCTTCTGCAGCTTTCTTACCTGTCTCATTCTTCATAGTATTGAAGAAAGTCAGGGCCTTGCTCTGGAGTAGGCTTTGGCTTAAGGGAAAGTTGTGCCTAGTTTGATCTTCTATCCAGATCACTCTAACTTTATCCATATCAGCAATGAAGCTGTTTCACTTTCTTTTCATTTGTCTGTTCACTAGAGTAGCACTTTTAATGTCCTTCAAGAACTTTTTATTTGCATTCACAACTTGGCTACTTGATGCAAAAGGCCTAGCTTTCAGCCTATCTTGGCTTTTGACATGACTTCTTAATCATTTCTAGCTTTTGTGGCAGAGCCAGCCTTCAGATTCAGTCTGCCTCTGGAGCCTACAGTCTTAAACACCATGATATCACTCAATATGTCTCTCAAAATGTGTCGGTGTATATCAAATTGATAACTTTTTTGTCTAACTGAATAAATGATTTATAATTTATAACTTTAAAAATTATTTCTAGCTTTTGATTTAAAGTGAGAGACATGCAACTTTTTCTTTTACTCAAACTCTTACAGGCCATTGTTGGGTTATTAACTGGCCTAATTTCAATATTGCATCTCAGGGGATTGGGAGGCCCAAGGAGATGAAGAGAGATGGGGAAATGTCTGATTAGTGGAGCAGTCAGAACAGACACAACACTTATCAATTAAGTTTGTCATCTTATATGGCCATAACTTATTGTCCCCTAAAACAATTACAATAATAACATCAAAGATCACTGATCACAGATTGCCATAACAGATATGACAATGGTGAAAAAGTTTGAAATATTGCACGAATTAACAAAATATGACACAAAGACATAAAGTGAGCACATACTATTAGAAAAATGGTGCTGATAGGCTTGCTCACCCTCGATGCAGGGTTGCCACAAACCATCAACTTGTAAAAAACTCAGTATCTGTGAAGCACAATAAAGCAAAGCATAATCAAACAAGATATGCCTGTATTTAGCCTTCACTACACATCTCTAGCTTGCTATTAAACTCTATTTTTTTTCTGTAACATATTGTTCAATTTTACATTCTGATTCACATCTGAGTATACATATGCAAATAGATAATAATTTTTCCCTTGCTACAATTGCTACAGCCCCCTGCCTCCAATAAAATATCAACTTTATGGCCAGTAATGGGGAAAGAGTTGACCATTCGTACTCTCCCTTCAACTACAAGAATTGCAAGGTAATTAAACAATTAAAAAGGATAGACTTCTAATTCCAGTGCTCCATAGCAGCCAGCCAATAGGAGGAAGGAAAAAAATCCATATCTTCTTTATATTTATTCAGTCATAAGGAATTAGAGTATTGCTTGAGAAACATTTATTGAGCTAATGGCACCACATGGTAAAATTAATTCCTGTTAAGTAATTTAGTTTTTTTATTTATGCATTTTTTATTAAATATATAAATGGTGTGAGTGATTGCTGCATCTCAAGCACTGACCACATGATTATAGAGGTTTGAGGCTGTGAACATAACTCCCACGCATCTGCTCAAATGAATCCTTTGCATATTATAATTTATGAACACTTTATTAGCTAACTTGTGTTTATACATCCACATTCCCTGTTTTCCCCTGTGCTTCAGCCACACTAGCCTTCTTTGCACGTCCTGAAATCCATCATGCTTCTTCCTTCCAGAGGGTCTTTACACATGTGTTTCCCTCACATAAAATGGTCTTTTCCCCTCCTTTTCTACTATTTGCACCTTATTTTTCTTTCAGATATTATCTAATGAATCATGTCCTTTGGACGAACATACTTGGCAAGGTCATACTCTATCATACACTCTTAGAGAAAGATGAACTTTTCCTTCATAGCACTTATTACAAATGTAATTGTCATTTGATGATAATTTCTGTGACTCTCCCATTAGACCATAAAGAATCATTAGTGATTTTACTAATTGCTATATCCCTAGCACATAGTATATCCCAGCCCCTAGTTGCTGAGCCTGACATAAATAGCTGCCTTTCCAGGTTCCAGGCTCACCCATTTCCATACATAGAATTATGATTTTATTTGGGGTGGCAATACCTCCAAAGAGAATGCTTCAATTACAACACTTCCTAACAACTAAGTGATCAGACATGATATGACAGTTCTGGCCAATGACATGCAGGGTTCCTGGGAAAGCTATAATTTTCCAGATGAAAAGAGATATACAGCAAGATTTCGATTACTCCTTCTTCTGGCCTTGGATGTGAATATAAAGTTTGAGCTATAGAAGCTATCTGGGGACCATGAGGAAATCAGTATAAAGATGAAAGCTAACATGCTTCCAAGCTAATGAGCGTGGTGAATCAGACAGGTGGCATTACAGGATGTTGTAATCACTCACATAAACAGGATGGGCCTCCTTCAAAACTGGCTCAGATGTTGAGACTGATGATTCCACACACATACCAAGAGGGTATGAAGCAATGAATTACTCACATATTGAACTTTCTGGGAGGAGCAGGGCAGATAGCCAAGCAGATTTGAAATGGCTTGGGTGAAGGAAGGGGTCAGTGGCCTGGGGTTTTATTGTGGCCGGGGGATAAAGCCAGGGTGAGAGTTTTTTCACAGTTTGAACTTCCCTACCAGCACCAATGTAGGGAGCACCTGGGCTTTCATATCAGCATACCCACATGTGGCACAGAAAGGGAAGGTGAGATTTGAAAGCCATCAGTGGTTACACATAACCACCAACTTTTTATTACATAGGGTATTAGAAAAATAACTACAGCCATGTGCCTCAGTATTATTGTAAATTTCAGGCAAACACAATTTAACTGTGCAGTAAGTACTCAATAAATACTTGTTAAATGATGAAAAAATGAATGGGAATTTATAAAGTACTCAGGAGCTTAGACTTTCAGGGTCTCAATTTTTATTTTTTTCTGTGTATACTATGCCCTTTAACTTGAGCATAGTGACAAAGATCAGAGGACAGATGTGATAATTAACTCTGAAATGGTAGTTGATTGTCTATAGATGCTAGAATTTGAGGCCAGACTAAGATAAGTAATCTAGAGCCATTGTGACTGAGGAAGATTAAGGTTGACATAAAAATAGACAAGTACATAGAAGTACATAGTGTGCCAGAAAGACCTAAATTTGAGATTAAGTCCACTCATCTGGAAATTCCTTCATATTTTTCCACTTAAGCACCATTGGTTCCCAATAACATGGGCTGATCTAGATCTTGGGCTCCATGTAGACACTTGCCTGGAAGACCCTGTCAAGCACCTTGGCTCCACTTTAGAGCTACCCAATTGCATCTATTTCCTGCTACCTGTGCATCTATACCTGACAACCTATAGAGTGAACACCAAACTTGTGCTGAGGTACCTTCTCAGCAGTAGAGTATAATAGAGATAAAGACAGGGATTCTGTTTGCATTATTCACCACTGAAACCCCAAAACTTAGCAAATGTTTATTTTACACATATGTTCAAGAAATATTTGTTAAATTAATGAATAAAATTAACTATTATGAAACTTATAGGCAAATAAGAACCCTGATTTGCACTTATGCTATTTCAATTATTTTATAGAGAAACTACAAGTTCATTCACAGATTATTACCTTATATGTGAGACAAGTCAAGCAAAAATGGTTCAAACATCAGATATATCTTGGTTGCTTACTAACACTCTGCTGGGCCTCCCCATCTTCAGGGATTTAAAATATTAATTGAAATGGAAGTTTCAAAGAGGTTACTTAAAAGTAGTATCTTTCCCAAATTAGGAAGATGAAGGCACAACTTTCCAAAACTAAAGACTATAGGCCATTGAGGGCAGGGCTTATATTTCACTCTATACATCTCAATAGCAACTGAGACTGTTACTAAATAAATTTATAATAACATCCCCAATTTATCAAGATTGCAAAATTATGTCAATTCATGTATTCATTCAACAAATACTTACAAAATACTACAAAGTGTCAGACATCATGAAAGACACTGGGAATATACAGATACATATTATGCAGTCTCTATTTCAGAAGCTCAAGGTCAAGTGAGAAAGACAGACACATAGCAAATAATCACACTGGAGAGGGATCAAGGATGAACAAATTGCCATGGAAATGTGCTGGATGAGTACCAGCTACCTGAGGGAGAAGAAGAGTGGAAGTCCAAGAAATGACCATGAGGAAAGAAAGGAATTCAAAAGGAGTGATTTGTTTTGAGGAAGTTTGAACAGAGGCTATGGAAGCTAGGGTAGAAGGAGGTAACAGGAAGTTATGCTAGATGGTAGATTAAATCTCTGGTAGGAATGGATTTGTGTGTCGTGAGGAGTTTGTAAACTAGGGAGCAAATAAGTTATCTTTGACTTTAAAAAAGATAATTCTGACCACAGCAATACTTCCTACAGAAATGTTTATTCTTTAAATAGGTGAGATATAAAGTGAAAATGTTTACTTACCCGGGAATCATGTATTTTTTTAATAGTTCATCCTTAATTTATCTAGATAAAGTAAATAGTACTATACATGGGCTATAAGAAATTAAAAAATAAAATGCAACTTTTAAAACAAATATAGACATGAATGATACCCCTTCAAAATTGTTGTCTTGCAACTCTAGACAACTATTCAAACATTATGCCAGTAAAGCAAATGTATTTATTTACCGCTTACTGAAATTGTCTTAGCAACATTTGACACATTCTTTTGAATTATCTGAAAAGTAAAAAATATTATCTTGTTCTGTTCTGAATTTGATTCTTAGAAATAACTGAATGACATTTGGAAAAAAACCTGGTAAATAAAATAGATAAATGAATTGGTTAATATGTTTGTTAACAAATTAGCAAAACATAAAATCAAAATATGGTTAATACTATCTTTGCTAACAATATGAGCATAATATAAAATAGACTATGACTTTGCAGTAGTGAAATTAAGTTTCTAATATGGAAGAGAGTCAATGCAATTCCAGTTCTAAAAGACAATGTCATTAACATGAATGCATGGCTTCCCAAAGTGAAACCTTGACTGCACACGTTAAATACCTAATGATAATGGTTTACTGTTGCAGAAGGCCAGTGGGTCCAGGGTACAGCCTCTAGTCACCTGAGTGGTAAAAGAAAATGTCCAGGAGGCAGAAGAATACTGAGAGGCTTTTCGTGTCTGAATGGCCACTACACTATACACATGTATACAAACAAACCCCTTACAGGAACACATCTACCTCCACTCACGCTCCTAGCATTGTCATCACATGTTTCTTCCTTCTTCTCCAGGCCTATAATTCTAACCTAACCCCTCTGATTCTCAGCATCTTTGAATACTTTTAGAGTCAACAAAAGCTAAGACATACACTGTTCTTTGTTTAGAGGAAGGTCCATAGATATGTTTTTCTTTATATCAATGCAGTAGGTACTCAGTGTAACGACTGTTATAAGAAAGAATCAGACATTGGCATTCCATTGTTTCCCCTCACCTTTGGAATACACACACATTCACAACACAAATTTTGTGAGCTGACTACCAGATGATTCAGTGTTATCTAGATGAAGCTCTTGGGAAAAGTAGGCAGTGTTTCCTTGTAATGCTGCCAGCCTCTCAGAATGCTTCCAGAATATCTGCCCAACAATCCAACACACTGGCATTCATATAGAGTTAGAAAGAGGCCACTGTGAAAGCCTTCTGATTGAGATCAATCTTTTCAGGATCCATATTATTCAGGGTAATAATCTGGCTACCTGTGGTATGTTGGTCTATCTTACTAATGACAGGGACCTTAAAGAACTAGCTGGATAAAGGAAAATTTAGATGGAACAGTCATCAGAAATTTTGAGGTATTTCCTCTCACTTACTAGAAGAGCATAAGCCCTTTCATAAGCCATATGAGCTTGATACTATGGCTCAGGTCAAAGGATAAATGACTCTCATGGAAGCAAAGAATAGTACTCTTCAACTAAGCACACAACTGTGAAAAGGGATCATGTAGAATAAGGAGAAAGCAAAAGTCTGCTTATCCAGATAGACCAGCAAATAAATACTGCCAACTCACATGGCAATACATACCAAAATCCACCATCTTACTTGTTCAAATACCAAAACAGTGGGATAAATTCCCAATGTTAATGAAATTTCTGATTTTAGGTGAGGGAGGATATGGAGACTGCACCTACTATCATGTTCCTTAGGTAAGTTTACTTAACGAAAGTCTCATAAAAATTTCCTACAGCAAACTACCACCATAGGAAAGGCAGAAAAGAATTAGCTCAGAATGCATATCTCAGTGATGCAGCATAATATAGAAAGCATGGGACTATGGTGCCAATTTAAGACTACATGGTTCTGGGGTTTCATGATGCTCTGTCTTTTGTAGGATCATGGTAGGCCCTTTAAGACAATACACTCTCTACACGGAACAGGATAAAGGATGTTCTTTTACAACAGCCTCCTTGATGGTTAAACAACTCACAATGGAGGAGAAGTTCCACTCCAGGACAGTGCATAGGAAGGGATAATAAAAATGATAATAGTTAACATTTCTCCATTACTTACTAAGTGCCAAGCACTTTGCTAAACATTTATAAGCACTATTTCATGAAATCCCTCCAACAGCTGTATAAATAAGGGCTATTTTTATTCGAGTTTTACACATGAAAGAAGTGAGGTTTGAGGGAGGCTTAAAGGCATTAGGTAAATTGAACAAGGTTGCACAGACATTGAGTAATAGAGCAAGAATCAAAACCAGGCCACCTTCCTCCAGAGCCTAAGTTCAGATGGTGCCAAAGGAGACCCAATAGAAACCTGGTAGCATTTGTCTCAGACTCAAGCCTCCTGGAGAAATCCTGATGATGAGGCTGTTCACATGACTCTTATACCTTATGAAGCTGGAAAACAGAGTAAAGGGGAGAAATGTGCCAGACAATATTGACATTTGTTGTGCATACTCTGCTTCTCCCCACTTACATTGGAAATGTAGAACAATATGGCTGCTTGGATATAGGAGTGTTAGTTCAAAATGATGCTTTGTTGTGTGGATGCAAGGCACGCAATAAACTGAGTCTTGTTTGTTTTTCTCTTAACCAATTATGAGCATTGTAAACCACTGTTTTGAAAGGCAATTCATCTTAGGGCAGCGATTCTCAAACGTTAGGGTCCCTCAGAATTACCTGGAGGATCTGTAAAAACACAGATTACTGGGCTTCAACCCAGAGCTGCTGACTCAGTAGATCTGAGTTAGGGTCTAAAATTTGCATCCTTAGTGAATGCTAATTTGCATTCCAATGAGCTGGTATTCTATTACTTTCCTTCTTCTCTGTAGCATGAACATAGTCACAATCTGGGTTTTATAAACTGACTCTTATAACCCAGTTTCCTCTGGATGAAGCTGCTGAGAAAAGCAGGCCATGTTGCTGGTGCTGCTGGACCTGGGATCACACTTTAAAAACCACTGTTCTAAAGTAGAGATTTTCAATTAAAGCTGCACATGACAACTGCCTGGTATACATTGTTTTTTAAATGCTGATGCTTGAAGCACTACTCAAGACCAATTAAATCAAAATCTCTAGGAGTAATGCTCAGGTGTCAGTATTAGACAACCCTCTCTTCTATCCTCCACTAATTAATTTAATTTATAGCCTGAATTGAGACCACAGACAGTAAGTTTATGTGTCAGACATAGAGAATTAAGGATTATGTCTATTCTAAGAATTGCTTCTGAAATACCTATAAATGAGAACTACTGAAGGAATATTGAAGTAATGAGGCCTTGATATCAAGTCCTCATAAAATATTTCATAAAATAATGAAATTTTTAGCTCTTAGTCACCTAGATGACAGCTAGTATAACAGGTTTGTTTTTCTCTGATGACATGATACAGTGGACTTTTGAATAGGCAATGCAGTTCTGGTTTCTTAGATAGAGAAGAGATAGGTTATAAAAAGTTTGATGAGAAAACTGTTTTCCTGGCTGTAGCTAGAATGGCATATACGCATGTGCCTGTGTGTGAGTGTGTGGGTATGTGAGAGAGATAGAGAGAGATAGAAAGCAATTGTGTGCACTTCTTAATTCCCATAGCAAAGCTGCTTAATTGCTCATTATAGCTATTGCCTCTTCATCTCAGGAAGGTTTTTGTTGTTATTGATATTGTCAATTTGTTTTTATTAATTCTAGCAGTTTCACTTTGACTTGGTTTCTGCTTAAAAAGATATTTATTTCTTTTACACTTTTGTGTTCTCTAACATTTCTGAACAACCTCTTTGGTGCATATATGTATCTATTCTTTAATTTAATCATTCAACATATATTTTAAGAACTTTCAATCATTGGATCCCAAACTGTTTGAAACAAGCCCTAAAAAACTGTTAAGCACTCAGGACATTTAAATTATATATGTGTGTAATAATATTTGAATATATATATTCAACAGAGTTCAGGTGGAATGGTATCCTTCCTTAAATTCCCAAATGTTTGAATTAAAGCCACTTCTATTCTTCACTCTAACTGATATTTATTGTACAGATATAGTGCCAGCCCTAGCACTATGTTCTGGGCACTATGAAAGTAAGAGTGAACAAGATATTAAAAAAAAGTCCTTGCTCTCATGGAGCATATATTCTGTTGGGAAAAGAAAGAAAATAAACAAATAAATAAAAGGTAAAAATTCTATAATAATAATAATTAAACAGGTTGATGTAAGGAGAAAGTAACAGGACCTGCTTAAACTGAGTTGTCCAGGAAGATTCATTAAGGAGGTAAAATTTATGCTGAGACTTGAATGACAAGGAGTCAGTTATGCCCAGGAAAATAGCATTACAGGCAGAAAAAACAACTAAGGTAAAGGATTCAAGATAGATCTGAGTGTGCCTTGTTTCAAGAGCAAAGAGAAGACAGTGGACTAGACTACAATGTATGAGGTGGAAAACGGTACAAGGTATTTTGAATATACATGAAGCTTCAAATTCCAAGAGGAGGTGTCAAGTAGGCAAGCCTCTCGAACTTAATGTGCATGGGTCATAGGAGGATCTTGATAAAATGCAGCCCATGATGCAACAGATCTGAGGTGGACCCCAAGATCCTGCATTTTGCAAAGGATTCCAGGTGGTGACCTTGCTGGCCCTGGACCACATGTTGAGTAGTGAGGATGTAGGAAACTGTGTATTTGTGAGTCTGTAGTTAAACATAAAGGAGAGAAGGAGGAGGGCAAAAAATAAATGAGGTAGAGATGAAGGAACCAGGGAGGTACAGGACACCAGGAGAGAACAGTGTCACAGAAACCAAAAGGGACTTCAAGTAGGTTGGGAGTGTGTCAAAGGCTGAATAGTAAAGGTAGTGTGAGGACAGATAAGTGGACTTGGATTCAGCACATAAGAGCCACTGGAAATATTGAGCAGAGTAAATTAACTTCTAATGCTGCTGTAGGTATGTTACTACCCATTCCCCACAGGGTGGGTTTCTTTGCAAGCCCTCACTCCATCCCCATCTCTAGGGAAGACTTCATTTCCCATCTTCCTTGAAAAAGAGAGAGCGAGACCCATTAGCAGGATAAACTACTTCCATCTTAAAACCTACACTCTTTAAATTAAAAAAAAATTCCTATTTCCATCTTTTCCTCCTGTCTCAGAGTAATTGGACATAGGCTCTTTCCTTAGAGTACTTAACTTACCTGCCTTCAATTCCTCTACCCTGTTTCACCTTACAATGTGCTTCCATCACGTGTTCTTCCCTGATCTTTCCAAGGTCACCAGTGACCTTATTTGGTGTATCCTAGTGGTCTATTCCAAAGTGAATAAGAGCTTATGGAAGGGGTGTGTGGTGATATTCCGTCCACAGAACATGAGAGGAAGTTTGGGTTGGGGGTGAGGGGAGAACAAAAAAGCCTTCTGCCGCTGCTGAGCACTGCATGGAATGTGAGGGCTGGAACACTCTTGCAGGAGCCTGAAGGTGAGCCACCACCGTGAGACTGGAAAAGAAGGAAAACTAGGAGAACCTATCCACTTGTAACGTGATTGAGCCACTGAGTTAAACAGTGGTGGAACAGTGATATTTCTGCAATATTGTTACATGAGATAATTTTTGTCATTGCTTAAGCCTATTGAGTTTTCTGTTACCTGAAGTTTAAAGTGGCCTAATTGATACACTCTATCATAGCAAATTTGTCCCTCTACTAAAGCCAGTTCAAGGGCAAGAAATATAGTTCCTCACACCTCTCTCTCTCTCTCTCTCTCTCAATTCAAATTCCTGGCTGGTTCCCAGCCCTTAGGTTTACCCCTTCTTTACAATTGTGATAGGGATGATATTTGTGGCTTATTTATTCACTGCTAGATAATCCTGTGACTCTTACATTTCGAGTTAATCATTTAGGAGATACAGGATCCACATAAACAGAAATGAATAATTACATGAGTGGAGCTAATGGGGTATTTATTAAATGTTATAGTGATCAGAATAAACAACATAAAAAGGACATTCTTAATTTTCCCAGAAATTTATAGCCAGCTTTATTTGCTTTGTGAATTTCATGAATCCAGAATTTATAACATTTCTAGTTTTCAGAGAACTTAAAGTCTTTGTCTATAATAGGTCATCAACACATACATATAATAAAAATACATCATAGAGTCTAGGACTGGGAAAGGATGTTTTGCTTGACTTAAAGGAAGATGTTATAAAAAATTATTTTGATTTTTATTTGAATAAAAGTTATAAATGCTTTGACATTCCTAAGCCCTTGCACCAAAGCTAAACCTATTATCAATATATTAATACATGTGGGTGGGTTGTTTGGGTGGGTCCTACAATGATTCCAATATTTCATGGTTAGTTGAAATATAATCTTGAGGGGATTCTGTCTATGGACGTCAGGCAGCTTTATGTGATGATGTGATTTTTTCCCCAAAACCAGAAAAGAAACTTTCTTTAAGCTAGCAAAGGGGTTCAGATGGTTTGGGTGCAGAAAGGATACCAAATGTCTAAAACACAAACAAATGTGGCAAATGTGATTAGGTAACATCAAGGTATTTGTGGAAGTGCATCAGTCGGCCGATGCGGATGCTGTGTAACTGTGTCCTAGACTGCATCTGGGGTTTCTGACTACTTGATCTGCCTTTTGAAGAGTCCATGGTTTTCATTTCAAAGCAGCAATGTTTTCCCATTAACTGTTTCTATGAGAAGTTTGCATCAACAGAACTTTTCCAAATATCTCAAAACTAAGAACTCCACAGCTTTGTAAGAGACAGGAAAAGTCAGTCTCCTTAGAGGACGGATACATATCTTGCTGTGCACACTTAGTGCAGGTGTACTCTTACTGCCCCAGTGTGCAGGGGCAAGTACTTCACGAAGAGATGCACAAGAGAGATGTAACTGAGGGAGATCCACAACCGGCTGTAATTTTGTCTGCTTCCTGCACGAAACCCAGAATTGCTCTCAGTACTCTGGAAAACAAGCTTGCTATTATACCTGCTGCTCCAAAACCACGTCACAAGCTGATAAGCTGTTCTCTTCCATGGGAATTTAGTTTGGTTTTGCCAATTACCAATATGTTTTTCTTGTGATTCGTTTCTTACTCTATATCTTTAAAGCTAACTTAGTTGCAATCTGTACTTCTTTTACTTTTTTGGATTTTTTTATTTCAATGGTTCTTAATGAATATTTCCTAGAAAGTCCACAATACTCACTTTCATTTTTCAATTCATATTCAAATTTATTCAAAGATAATATCACCCAGTATTACTGGAGAATTCTGTATAAATAATAGAACTGACATGTCAGACCCCGTATGATTTGCATAGGTAACAGAAATATTTTTCTTGACATAGTTCTCTTGTTCATCTCAATCTTTGATATATTAATTTTTTCTATTTCTGGCAGAGTTTCCTAGTACAGTAGACAAAATTTCAGCCACTTCACCTTTAAAAATCACCATTAAAAAAAGTCAACCAAAAATGATGTGATGTAATCAAAGCACCATGACTCATGGGAAACAGCTATTTCATGAATTTAAAACTATCTTATATTCTTAGGATCACAATGGTATTTCCCTGGGCAATTTGGAAGTGATCTAAAAATTAACAGATTGTTAAATAGTAGATTATGATAGATGTATCAACCTGTTCTCATCATTGCAATTTAAACATCAAGACAAAAGTTATGCCTCATAATTTCTCAACAGTGAAGTAACACCGTGCTGGTTTTTACTATAACTGATGAAAGGTAAAGTATGGTAAACTGGATGCATGTAACAAACATGGGAGGTCGTAATGTGTTTCCAGGATATGGCATCTTGCCACTGACCACAGCCTCTTGGAACAAGACAAAGTCACTGAAATAGTTAACAGATGTTAGCCATACTTGATACATAAAAGTTCTATTGCTAAAAATTATGTAGGGTCAGATGGAGATTTGGCTCTTGGTCTATAACTTAACTGACTTGGCAAATGAAAAGTTGAGATCCAGAGGCATAACACATAATATTGAGGCCACACACTCTGCAGGAGCTCATAAACTACTGACAATATGTACACTGTGCTAAGCTTGCTTGATTAAGTATTAACACAGTATTTGATACTTAGCGAAATCTGAAGTCAATTTTCCTGTCTACTAAATTAAAAAGTTATTTCTATGAGAGCAAAAGAGACTTTTTTCTAAGTTCAAAAGTATGACTACAAGCTTCATTATTTATCCTCAGCTTACAATTTACCTGACGACTGGTATTGCTTTCTGTAGACTTCATAATCTATTCAGTTACAATCTTTTTAAAGAGTATCTCTTTCTCCCCCGACTCCTGTCTATTACTTCACATTTCAGAACAAGTTGACATTAATGATTTTTAGGTGGTGTGTATATGTAGCTGAAATTAATCTTCTCAACCTTAAGTCATAAATCCATCCAAGTCAAACACTGAAGGAGGCTTGTGCTACTTTAGAGTTCGTGGTTTTATTCACAGCTTTGCAAATAAAGTCACCAGCTTCCATCACTTTGTAAAGATTCACACCCTGGTAAGGAAAAGAGAGGATACCAGGAGGGAAGGGGATTAGAGAGAACAACGACAAGACAGATCCCTTTTAATTTAATTAGTAGTTACTTAACTATTTAAAATTACTAAACAACATGTTGTTCATTATCAATTTGGGGGCAACATTTGTTTTCAAGAATCATGTAGTCACCATTTTAGATTTTTCTGCTTTATTAAAACATATCTTGAGTCTTACCCTTGTATAATAACATAGGCTTGACATACCTGAATAACTCAGTGTAATTTAGGCTGGTATCTAAAGCCTAGGAAGGACAATAATGGAACTAGAAAACAGTCAACAAAATATCCGTGAAGGACAACCAAAATGGTAATGCTTTGAAGGAATTTATAGATAATAACTGACTTAGAAAAAAAATCCTCTGTACTATATAAACAAATTTGATAAAGCCATAAGGATTATAGGAAAGGTGAATGCATATATATGTGTGTGTGTGTGTGTGTGTGTGTGTTTTTAACCAACGTCAGAAATACTATTATTGGTATGATGTTGAAGGACTTAGTTGCAAGTCAAATAAAATGAAGTAGTATTTAGTACACATCTGGAACTTGTTTTCCTGAGAGGTTGTACTGTCTGAAAGTATAAATAGGCTCAACAAAGGCTTAGGTAAATCCATGGATGACAGATATGCAGTTGGGTATGAAGGCCAAGTTCAGGGCATGCTCTCAGCCTTGGTGTGACAAAAGGTCACTATTGAAGTCTCCACTCAGCACTTTTGCTGTCAAAGGAGGAGGCAGAACATTAGGTGGATTAACCACAAATTTGTCCTTATGTAGCATTTCATAACCTCCTATGTCCTCCCTCCTCATGGACTAGAAACACGTGGGCTGAAAACTGAACATACTCAGTCTTCCTTTAGTTTTTAATATTTATGGAAATCTGTAATTTCCTTAAAATATACAAGCATAAATACTCATAGGGGCTTTGCATGACACTAATTATCATTTTAGAAATTGGAGACATTAATATAGCTAATTCTCTCTAGAAATGTTTAAGCACCGTTCTCTTTGTAGTTTACTTCTCTCTTTGGGAATGATCAAAAAAAATAGTTTGTAAAATGACACTTGTAAATGACTTTCATGATTTCTTTTTCATTATAAAGTTATTTTCAGGGTACTAACATTTTCTTTGGTTTGAGAAATTTGATTTTGTCAAGGCCATGGTAATGGCTTTAGGTAGAGTATCTGTTAGGTATATTTTAGTTTAACACCCTCGATTCAAAGATATTTAAATTTTGTAAATAACTAGTTTCATGTGTCTTTCATTTCTGAATTACATCCAGCAAGGGTTAATGGAAATATTTTAATCATTAATGTTCTTCTTTGCTTTTTAAGAATTCCACTTGTAACAATTATGCAGTAGAATTTGTTGATAACACACCAGAGAAGAGTTTTGTTTTGGCCTTTCTCCACCATTTTATTTAATTGACAGATGTCATCATGAAATAACACTGCATTTATTCTTGAATCATTTATCAGGTGCTTAAATACACCTCTGGGGTTTCAGGAACCTCATGTAGAATGTGGTTTCTGCTTTCAGGAAGCTTATGGTCAAGCAGGCAATATGCACCTATAAACACAATGTTCTGTACCACAGTTAAAGCCATGGATAGAGATATGCCCAGGTGATTATGGAGGCAGAGATATGGGGCCACCAACCCACTAAGAAAAAAGGAGTAGAAAAGAATGTGTCAGGGAATGGTGCCAAGAGGGGTAAATCCTGACCCGAATTTCATAGGAAGATCATGAGTCATTAAGAGGATGGAGGATGTGTGGGGCACTATAGGTAGGCTGAGAGAAGAGCAGTACAAGATATCTGAAAAATACTATGGTATATATGGATAAAAGGCAAAATATCCCTTTTATACTGGGAAAGGTACAAATAGGCCAGATTATGAGATAGAGCACAGCCTTGCTTTTCAGGAAGTGAGAATCCACTGGCGGGTGCTCACGCAGAGGCAGAGCTTATTCATACTTGTATTTTGGAGGAAATCCTCTGATGGTAGCATGGAGGATGAATCTAAAGGCAAGTCTGGAGCCAGCCGACCCGTGTAGAGGATAAACACCCAGAAAAGAGATAAGGACCTGTGCTCATGTTGTCATAGGAAAGATAGTAAGGAAGAGACAAACAACCAAAATATTTTAGAAGTCAAATTAGTGGCTGTTGGTTATTGATTAGATCTGGGACCCATAGTGAGACTGGATTCTACAGAGAATCTTGGCTGTTAACTTGGGTAACTGGTTGAACTGTGGTAGCTACTCGATGTAGCAATCCTCTTTGAATTGTGCAATTCTTAGGAAGAGACTTGACTTACCTGCATTTGAACCCCAAAGTTATAGAACATAACTGGCATATACTGAGCATCAGCTGTCAGTTGAGTTCAATTCAGTTATCTAATCTCTAAGAAAGGATCTATTTCTCTTCAGTTTCTGTCATGGCCTTCTGATAGAAATAATTAAGCTACTTTGTAAATGAAATAATATTTATCCTAACCAGATAAGATAGGCAATAGCTTTTGGTGTTTATGGGCAACAGCTGTTGGTGTTTAGTGCCAAGAGAAATTTGTCTTTCAATAAATATTTATTGGGCATCTTTATGCCACAGGTACCAACTATAAGTAAGCTATAATAATTGCTCTCTGGCTGCATGGGATGGTAGACACACAAACAAGTTTATTATACAACCTTGTGATAAGTTCTGTGCTAATACAGAAGGTAGCATGGAAAAACCTAAAAGTTTGGCCTGGGGGATAGACAGGGATGATGCTAGAGGACTTTGTTGGGATGGTAGTGCCTCACTTTCCAGGTGAAATGGAGTATAGGATATTAGGTCATTCCAAGTGGTAGTGAAAGAATCAGCAAGGGGTGGAGGTGTAGAAGAAAATGGTGCAGAAATGGAGACTGCAAGCAAGTTTAGTGTCACCAGGAGCATCAATGTAAGTACTGTGAGGAAAGAGGAGAGGCAGGAGCAGTAAAGAGGGAAAAATATATTTTGTAATCCAGATGATGCTTTTACATCTCAGAAAACATTCTGAATGTCTAATCATCTGTGGACAGTTTTCTTGCCTTCTATATTTTGTCCCTAAAAAATCTTCCCAATAAACTAACAGGTTATGTTAACAAGCATGTGGCAAAACAAGGTGCTCATTTTGGTGGATGTTATTACATTACATGTGACTTTTCAGGTACTAACTGTAAAGAGATGATGTTTGCCATCCAGTGTCTCACATGTTAAGTATTATTAAGCTCCACTCTTCCACTGACCATTTTAAAAGTGCCCTGGGATCTTTTCCAGAAGTCCTAGCTGTCACTGTGAGACAATCAAGGTCTCAGTTTCCTCCAAGGAAAACATCCATACAAAAAACAAAACTGCAAAACTCAACAGTCATAACAGCAAAGACACAGGCTCAAACTCAGAAAGTGTGTGAAATCAAATCAGATAATACATAAAAAAGTACTTTGGAGGTCATGAAGCACTATAAAAATGTTAAATGGTAGCATTATTGGTGATTGAGCTACAGCAAGAAGTTACTTTATAAAGCCCCTGAAAGAATTTTTATTGCATTTTCCCACTGTGCATTTTAGCAAACAGCAAAAGTGTAGTAAAACTTTGACCTCAAAATTGCTTCCCACATCTGAGAAGCATTGCAATTTGGAGCTGTAAGGAATGCATGAATATTAAAATATGTTAAAGGAACTTACTGTATTGAGGCCCAGGCCATTAAGCATATATATCAAATCTTCAGTGGCTACATTCCCAGAAGCACCTTTTGCATAAGGGCAACCACCTAATCCGGATACTGCAGAGTCCACCACATTAATTCCCATCTGGAAAACAAACCGAAACACCTAAGGCTTGTGTATTTATGGCAAGTAAATTGTTGCATTTCTATTTAACCTGTGGCAAAGAGCAAATAAGCAAAATCTGACCCTGTTATTCAAACATGTTCACTTACCCACCTGCTATTGGAACAGTCCCTGGGGTGCTGATTTCTTTTCTGACTAATCTTGTCTCTTAGGCTAAAAGAAAGTTTGGTAAGGCTCTCTGGAACTAGAATAATCTTTGATAAAAATTAAAATGGCATTATTCATTGATAACAGTACAACAGTAGGTGGTAGATCTTGAAGTAAGGTTAATTTACTCCCAGGGTTTATATAATCTCCAATTCTCTAGATTTATCCTAAAAGCATTACATAAATGACATGAACTATTTCCAACATCCCAACTAAAAATCAAAGTACCTTAGAAGTTTGGGGGAGGGGTTTGGGGATGGGGAGGTCACTGTATTTGAAATAAAATTTTGTGGGTTCAATCTACTCATCCAATTCACCCAGTCTTCATTGAGCCAGTATTTTATACACAATACTCTGCTTTGAGAGAAGTGAAGAGACATTTAAGAGGCAAGACCCCCTTCCACTAACAATAACACCAGCTCACATTTATTGGGTCCTCATTAAGTGGCAGATACTATTCTTAACATCTTACGTGTATTAACTCACAATTCTCACAAAAACCCATAATGTAGATACTCTTCTATCATCCCCAATTCACAGAAAGAAAATCTAGGTGCAGAAGGAGTAGAACAATTTACCCAAGGTCACCATCTGGTAGGTGGAGTCCTCTGTCTCCAGAGAATAATTCACACTCTGCCTTGATTTGTAGCCTCTGGAAACAAATCAAGTTGGTACATGATTATGTGCTTGGGGATATCAGAGGTGGAAAAGTTCTGTGTGTGATGGAGAAGTTGTGACAGACATGAGCACAACAGGGTCTGAGAAGGGCCCTGGGGATCAAATGTTAATAATAGGAGACAAGAGACAGGCATATCATCCCTCTGAAAGGTGACAATTTGGTAATCAGAAGCTGCAGAGAGGACTAATCTGATTCTTCACTTCTGGGCATTGAAGAACAAGTAACAGGACCTCATCTAAAATGAGCAAAACCTGGAAGCAGAGCTCTTGGCCAACCAGCCAGGTCAGTGGTTCTCAATCACAGAATCAGAATCACAGATTGCTGCTACATCCCCAGAGTTTCTGATTCAGCAGGTCTGGGCTGGGACCTGAGAATGTGAATTTTTAACAAGATCCTGGCTGCTGCTGCTGGTCTGGGGGTCTCTCTTTCTCTTACTTTCTTCCTTTACTTTTATTTGAAAAAAAATTTTATTTTTTAGAATAGTTTTAGATATTCAGAATATTTGTGAAGCTAGAACAAAGAGCTCTCATATATTATACACACAGTTTCCTCCATTGGTAACATCTGTTAAAGAAAAAATTATTCAATGATACTTGTTAAAGTATGGCAAGGAAGACTTTATTGAGGACCATCGTGATAGTTAAAGGGACCACTGTAATGGGGTATTTCAGTGGGGAAGAGAGATTGGGCTCAACTCCAAATACAGCATGGGCAAGTAAGAATTTATAGCCAAGGAGCAGGGTGGTAGTTAGTGGATGGAAAACTACTAAAAGAAAACATCAGGGGTAAAAGGAATTCTGGCTTAATTGACCTAACAGGATTTTTCCTGAAGACAGGCCAGCGTGATTAGACATCACCTGTGGGATGGTGGAGAAGGAGTGACCTGGTCAGTTATAGAGGGTGATCAGATATAGAGGATGAAAGTGCTTGCTGAACTGTTAGCAGGAATTGCTAAAACTGGATTTTACAAGGAAGTGCACAGGTGGACTTACGGGAAGTTTTAGATGCCTGACTAAAGTTTGGCCAAGCAAAGAGTCTTTGTCAAATCTTATACTATTTTGGTATATTTGTCACAACTAAAGAACAAATATTGACATGTTTATTATTAACTAAAGTCCATACATTATTCATATTTCTTTAGATATTTTAAAAACATTTCTAAAGACTTTTTTTTTTTTTACCTAGTGTCTTTTTTCTGTTCCAGGAACTCATCAGGATACCACATTATATTACTAATCATGTCTCCTTAGGCCCTTCTGGGCTGTGACAGTTTCTCAGACTTTGACTATTTTGAGTAATACTGGTCATATATTTTGTACAATGTCCTTAAATTTGGGTTTGTCTAATTTTTTCTCATGGTAAGACTGGAGTTATAGAGTTTGGGGAGGAAGACCACAGAGAGGAAGTGCAATTCCCAAGGCATCATATCAAGGGTACATACTACCAATATGAATGACAACTGCTGATATTCACCTTGACTGCATGGCTGAGGTGGTGTTTGCCAGGTATATGCACTATAAAGCCCCACCCTCACCCCCTTTCCATACTGTACTCTTTGGGAAAAATTCACTATGTGCAGCTCACACTTAAAGAGTGAAGAATGTCTATATAAATTATTTGGAATTTTTCTGTATAAGAGATTTGCCTATTCTCCCACATTTATTTATTCAAACATTTTTATCAGTAGTGACTCATAAGTATTTATAGGTATTTATTTTGCATTTTGGGATATAATTTAACACTAACGTATATGTTTTGTTGCTCATATTGTTCAAGATTTGGCCATTGGGAGCTCTGTCAATGGGCTCCTGTGTCCCTTTGGCATGCCAAGGGGACTGCGCTTTTTGAACCACTTTTCTAGAGTTTCCCTTGCAAGCCTTAAGAGGATGCTTACCAATGCTCACAGGGAAGAACTACAGTCCTTAAAAAGCCCTGGAATTCTCTAGGACCTGTTGCAGGTTTACAAAAGATAGACTGTTTCTGCACCTCTTTCTTCTTATTATATTTCTCAACATGGAAGGGTATCAATAGCTCTGTTTCCATTACCCACAACCTCTCTCAAATAATGATCTGACAAGCTCCATCATATTCAGATGTTTGCAACTGATCACCTAAAATACTGGTACATTTAGTACAATTTTTATTTGCTGTGAATCAGATTAGTAGGAATAAGGAAGTATGCACTAGAAGTTAAATTTGTGGCATTGTCTAGCAGTTGGAAAAGGTAAATATTAAAGTTTTGGCCCATTTTTGGGAGTATGCCATGACATTAAATAGGCAGGGGCATTCTTTGCTTATAGTTTAAAACTGATCTATTCAGTAGACTTTAATCTATTACCTGAGGAGACAGAAGTTGTGATTCTCAATCCTGTCTACCCATTAGCATCACCTGGGGCCTTTTAAAAATACTAACACTGGTGCTTCTTCCCAAACCAATTAAATCAGAATGTCCATTTGGAAAGGGGTTAGGCATTGATGTTTCTTTAAAGCTCCCCTGGTGATTCTTACATGTAACTAAGCGTGGGAACCCCTCAGGCAAGATTCTTACCCATCTCATCCTTTATTGATTCTGGGTATGAGTCAGCTTCAACAATAGAGAAGCTCTGTACCCTCGGGCAGTAAAAAGTTAACCATAACTCCTGAACATTTCAAGGAAACCAGTTTTTGAAAGAAGATCCAAAAATGTATGAGGTAGTCAGAGGAACCAGCAAAACAGGCAAAAAAATGCCTTCAGCCTACAATGCGGATGATTCACTCTTGGGGTCTGGAGTACTCTTATCATGTTCCTTTTCTTACTACTGAGGATAAAGACCCTGCAACTACAGGGGTCCCAGAAGGGAAACTTGTTACTTTGTCAAAAGAACACAGCTTTTAGTCTCAATTGGCCTTTTGGGAAATAGCAAAAAAACAAAATTCACTCTTCTATTTTGTAACTAAGGCCAATGTAATCTATTGTTTGGGCAAAAGTGAAAGATTTACTTACAACAGAGCAACCAGTGTCAATAACAGAGGAACAATAAATGACCAATGTCACAACAGAAATAATATTAATAAACAGTGAAGCCAAGAAAACATGTTTAACCTCACATTAAATAAAAGATTGTGAGTGAAAACTGTATTATATTTTACACTTTCAGATTGACAAAGATTAAATAAGAATGCTGGCAATGAAATAGTAGAGTATAGAACAAGGAAATATAAAGCAATCTACATCTCCAACAATATGGACAAATCTCACAAACAAAAAGTTGCTTGAAAAAGGGGTCAAAACATACAATATGATTCCATTTAGATAAAGTCCTAAAATATACAACAGTAATCAAAGCAGTTAGAAGTTAAGATAATAGTTATCCTTTGAAGTATGAATAAAAATGGACACAAGGAGAGCTTCTGTGATGCTGGCAACATTCCATTTCTTGAAGTGGGTTGATAACACTAGTAGTATCAGCTTGTGAAAATTTATTGAGTTTGCGATTTGTGTGCTTTTCCATATATGCATTATACTTCAATAAATATCAATGACAAAAAAGGCAGTGTTGTTGGAACTGAAGGTAAACAGACAAACTAGTATATACAAATCAGTACATACTAGGAATATACAGTAAGTTGGATTGTTTTCTGGTGAGCAATTAATTAATAATCTTAAATTGTCATTATTCATTGTCTCAGCAATTCCTTAACAAAATTTCTTTCTAGGACTATTTTTAAAATCTCAAGTAAATAATTAGATAAGAAATAAAGACAAATAAATATACATGGGTTGCACATGATATACAACACACACACACACATTTATATAAAGACTCACTATAGTATGTTTTTTAAGACTGAAAATATGAAAACAATCCAAATGTCTCATGATGGAGAATAATTTTAACTATGGTATAGCTATAAAATGGAATAACAAATACTATTTAAATACATAATTAAGAGAAAGAAATAGGTTAGAGAATATTCTAACAGTATGTAGGGTCATGATACCATTTTCTAAATAAAATAATGGGATCTGGATGGTATACCAAATGCTAACACAGTGATCATGGGTGGTGTGTTTACAGGTGATTTATTTTACTATTCTATTTTTCTCTGTTTTATAATGCCCCCAACAATGGATGTTAATTACATGCATAAATAGAAAAAGAAAATAAAAGTTTCTGCAAACTTAAACCTGTAGTAGAATGATAGTAAATAAATGGGAATGAATATAAATAAATTATGGCTGAGTAGTACTCCATGGTATACATATACCACATTTTATTAATCCACACATCTTTGCAATTGTGAATTGTGCTGCAATAAACATTCTAGTGCAAGTCTCTTTTTTATAAAATGAATTCTTTTCCTTTGGGTAAATGCCCAATAGTGGGATTGCTGGATCAAATGGTAGGTCTACTTTTAGTTCTTTGAGGTATCTCTGGTCTGCTTTCCATAGAGGTTGTACTAGTTTGCAGTCCCCCTTTAATATTTTGAAATTTAAAAAAAAAGGGAAAAGGTTTAAGTAAGCAATTTTAAAGAGAGTGTATTCAAGTGTGTATTACCTGTGAAGGAGACTATTAAAGTATTGGTTCCCTTTAAAGTCTCTCTTCAAAAGACAAATCACAGTACTTTAGAAATGTTTCTTTTTATGCAATGTCCTCTAAATTCTCTCCTCTATTAAATATGCAATTCTCTTCCTCAGAAATACAGATCTTCTCAATGGATAATGTTATCCATATCCTAAATTATATACTCATTTCTAAAAAAGCTACTTTGGAAATTTTTAGCCATACTCTTGTAAGAAAGTTTGATTTTATTATGTATGTTTTCTTCCCATCTACTTCCTTATCCCATTAGAAATGATTGTAATACGATGTAAACAAGTTCTGAACAAACTAGGAAGAAAAAAAAACATTATTTCTTTTTGTTAGCTCTTTATCACAAATAGAGGGAATATATTTATCCTATACCATTTAAATCATATCATATCATCATGTGTTTAAAATTAATAGATGGGCCACTTAGCTCATTTTACCATATAAGAGATTATCTGTATTAATGGATTACTTTTAGAATGTTCCCTTTCCCTCCTCTCCAAACACAAAGTGCTATTTCCTTATTTAAGTTCCTGGTGGTGTGCGTGCGTGTGTGTGTGTGTGTGTGTGTGTGTGTAAGCACACAGCACAAGCATTTTTTGACACCATGCATCACAAAAGCAAAACATTGGTTCTTTTTGTTTTATTTTGGAAGAAAAGTATACATTTTTAGATGAGTAACCACAAGGTGGCAATGTAGCACCAAAATCTACCTAGTTAAAGTCAAGCATTTACAACCCCGTTGTGTTTCAGCCCAAGAAAATTGCAGACACATAAATAATTAGGTTTATATTTATCAAACAAATAATTTTTTTACATTTAAAATAAGGACACTTTTACTAATGGTGCAGAACTCATAAAAGTGTAGTTCAATATATGCAGTGTATTTTTGTTTATTCTTCCTTTGACTTAAAGTGTTTATTAAGCTCATTCTATGTGCCAGGAACTTGGAGTACATACAAAGTACTTTAGCTCACAGAACTTAGCATTAGAAATTAAAATGACTATATATTTTATACGTCACTAAGAAGTAGCTTACTATTATTAAACGAGAAGTAATTGTCTTTAGGTCTCAGGGAACTAATGTCCCTGAAATTAAACAAAACAAAACAAACAAACAAAAAAACCCTCTAAGGACTGAATTGTCCTTGGCTCCCACTTTTCTCAAAGCTCATAATTCAAGCTATTAACCAAGTGGCCCAGGATATGATAAACCTGGTGAAGTCAGTTATGTGCGCTCTGTCTGCTTGAGCCCTGTGGATGTGTGCTTGAATTTAAGGGTTCAGGAAAATGGATAAAATATTATTGGCAACTTTTTCTGGAAAATGGTAAATTGCCTATATATATATATATATATATATATACCTATATATATATATATATAGCCTGTGTGTATGTGTGTATATATATATATATCATAAGCATATTGCTTCTGTACTACACAATCTTGGGTGAGCTCTAAGGAGTATTAATTTTGTGTGATGCTCAGGTGCCAGAACATGCTGATATGCTAACTAAAAGTAACATCTCAACTTGTTCTAAGTTCTATAAGGATTTATTCTCCAAATAAAACTGATACATACAATAAGGGAGCGGAAGAAATCATTTTGCAAAATTTGTAATCTCTAAATACATGATTTCAAAATATTTTATAAAACCTAAAATTTTAGGTAATTGAAATTACTGAAGTCCCAAGAAACATTTAAAATTTTGGTAATGTTATCATTTTTTAAAATTCATCAACTTTTTTTACCCTCTAAGGTCAAAATTTTCTTTAAAAATCTGTAATAATGTTAGATTTAATTTAAAATAAGAAAATTTTTAAAAGTGGAAATTATTCAATTTTGGATTTAGGTTACTCATGGGGGAAAAGGCAAATATTCATGTAGGACAAAATATCAAAAATATGCTCATTTTTCTAATATTTTTCTCCCCAACATTTTCCTCATAGCTAATATTCCCTCCAACAGAGGATTGGAATTACTCATACATGAAGTGTTATTCCTATTCCAGTGGCCAGACCAGACATTACTAATGGATCACAGAACCCTTTCCAATAAGCCCAGGTATTGCATTGAGATGCTTCTCAACCAGCACTCTAAATAGACACTATATAAGCTATGATACCACCTGAAAAAGAACCCTATTTGCCACTTACGTGTATTGTGAACATAATGTCACGCTACGTGAGCCATAGATAATGAACAGTTAGCATACCTGAATAATGCCCCATTCTTTGATAAACTTAAGTATATATCAAAATTGGTACGTTAATAATGATAGGCATGTATACATACACACACACACACACACACACACACACATATACACAGAGAGAGAGAAGGGTACTATCTTGAGGAATGACCAAGCTAATGTGATTATTAATGCTTTCATATAATCCCTGTCATCTTCAAAGAAGGTTTTCCTAAATGCCTCACTCCTCCTTGCCTTAGAAAAGGCATAGATTATATTCCCACCTTCATTGGTGCACTCAAATTGAGACAGAAATGGGAGTATGTACAAAGAAGAGAGTAACAGAATGAAAAAAAATAGATAACAAGAAATTCTCAATTTCAGTAAGACTGGGGAAATAATAAACACTATGAGTGAACATGTACTGAATGTTTATTTTGTCACAGGGATTGCACCATATGCTTCACATATGGTAACATCCCACAAAATCAATGTGAAGTGGTGAGTAATACATGCCCATTTTACTGATGAGGAAACTGAGGCTCAGTAGAAGGCAAGTGATATGCCCTGCTTCATATGGTTAGTATGATGCAGAGTAAGAATGCAAATCCAAGTCTAACAACTGTGCACTTCTGCTTGACGTCAACAGTTAACATTTAATAAGCACAGACCGTGTTCCAGTCACATCACTAAACACTTTACATGCATTGATTCATTTAATCAACATAACAATTCCAGGGGGGAGAGTATGAATTAGGAAGGGAACACTGACAAATCAAAAGGATTCATTTTCTTATGAAACTTCCTTCAAGTTTCTGAAAAGTTTCCACACAACTTAAGAACATTATCAAGCGACTTCAGAAAGTAAATGTTTGTTGTCCTGGTGATTGTATTTCTAGGAAGCTAGCCCAAGAAAATAGCCAGAAATGTTCAGATAGATTTATATTCAAGGATGGATATTTTTATAATTTTACTTGTAACAGTAAAAATAAGTCCATAGGTTAAATGTCCAAAAGTAGAGAAACAGAGTTAATAAATTATATAAGATTGAATACTGTTAAACAGTAAAATATTTTCAAAGAATATTTAGCAGTAGAAAAATAATTATGAGAAAATGGAAGATAAAATAACAGGACACTAACTTAGTTTGGTACAATTCATTTGTATTTCTAGGTTTTTTTCAATAGTGTATAATAAATATATACGAGTCATGTATTTAGGACACATGAACCTTATTAACACATGTATACTCTTTTTTCACAATCATTCCCTTACTTTGCCAGCACAATGCCCCCAAAAGTATACTGGCCTATCTCAGGCTCTCATTTCTTGGGTTCCATTCAAATTCTATAGATGATTTCTCCAAGAATCATCTACTTTTGCCTGTTCTTGAGTGGATATTTCTCCTATCACTTCACTACTTCTGTAGCCATCCAAGCTTTCTAATATATTGCTATAATATAATTGGACCAGTGCTCCCCAAACTTTAATGAGCATATGATTTCATTTACTAGTTCTGAGGTGGTACCTGACATTCTGCCTTTTTAACAACTCCCAAATTATGCAGAAGCTGCTAGACCTCAGAACACACTTAAGTGGCAAGAGACTAGAATTCTTGGAAACATCTCAGATGTCAATATATCCTGCTCCAGTCATAATGACTCTCTTCTGCCTTGTATAGTATTTCTCAGAATGAGATAACCTGAGTATCAGAATCATCTGAGGTCCTAGTTTAAAATGCAGGTTTCTATGTTCTACCCCAAATTCTAACTTTTTTCTTATAAAACTCAAGTATACAAATTGTTTCACACTCCAAGATGACTTTCATAGATTAAGTTCGAAAATCTCTAACCTTTTGACCTCACTGTTCATCTGTGGCAGATAGTGCTACCTCTTCACCAAAAATCTTTTTCCTCTTCTGGGACTCTCAGCTAGATGACATTACTAAGCTGCCCTTGTAGTTAGGTATAACTACGTGACTGTAGGTTAGCCAATGGCATGTGACCAAAGTGATACAGGCCATTTCTAGAACAAGTCTTTTCAGAAATTACAAGCCTTCTTCCTTTGTAATAGCCAAACTCAGACGACAATGAGGCCTTAGGGAATGGTGAGCGACAAGATGGAAATAGCCTGGGTTCCTGAGTGACCACTGAAGGAGAGATGCTCACTCACCAGGAACATGTGTGGTGGACTGTTAAATGAGTAAGAAACAAACATCCGTGTGTTTGAGTCATTATTCATTTTGGGGTATACTTTTCTATCAGCACAGCCAATTGGAACTGATATACCGACTGATAAGGTCAGATTAAAATCTGCCACTTTGCTAGCTACTTTCTATTCATTCCATCTGTTCACTTGTTTTTCCTCTTTTTCTGTCTTCTCTTTTGTTAATTGAACATTTTTATGATTCCATTTTATCTCTTCTATTGACTTAACATTTAGACCTCTTCTTTAAATTGTTTAGTAGTTGCCTTCTGATTTCCAATACACTAATTCATCATAATCTACCTTCAAATAACCATGTTGCATGTAGGGAAGGAGCTCCTAACAGAATATAATCAATTCCTTCCACTCATCCTTTGTGCTACTGTTTTCCTATGTTTTACTTTTAATAGATAAACTCATAATGCTATTGCTCTAGGCAGTCAGTTATCTCTTAGAGCAATTAAAAATAAGAAAAAAATGATTTCATCTTGACTTATTCCATTGCTGAGTACTCTGAAGGAACTTGGCTAGGATGAGAATGGCAGAGATTCAAGTCCTGTTTTTTGGTGAACATTCACATTTTGGAACTAGGAGAAGGCAGATGAACTAGTGAAAAAGACAAGGAGATCAAGAGAAAGTTCAATGTCACAAACCAGGTAGAAAACCTTTCTCTAAATACTTATACCACAGTGATGAGTGCTACAGATGGTTAAGGAAATGATAGCCGAGAAAATCCACTGGATTTACTCCATTGACAAATTTTGAAATTTGTCGTTTCAGTCTAGTGGCAGGACAGGATAGAGCTGGCAACAGATTTCAAAACAAACGGAGAGCATACAGCCCAGCGCTTAAGGGATCAATTTCAGGAGACAAACTTCTGTTTGAACTTGCTCTGCCATGTTCGTTGTGTGATCTTGATAACGTTGTTTTACCTTTCTGTTCTTCCAACTGTAAAATGAGTATAATACTACTGATTCACAGGCTTGTTAAGGATTCCGTGAGATCTTTTCTGGAATGTGCTTATCACATAGCTTGGCACACAGCACCCAATAAACGCTGGATTTAAAAAGTATATGGCAAGGAGATAGAGACAGAGGACATGTGGTGATAAAATGAAGAACACAGTTAGAAAGAAGTTGAGGTGGGTATGTGAATGGGAGGTATTGAGGTTACGTGAGACATGTTTAAGTAGGAAGCCATAAAGTACAGAGCTAATTAAATGGAAGTAAAGAATGATGCCACACATTGATGAGACAATCAACAAAGAAAAAACCTTACAGATGAAGATGAGTTTAGGATCAAGGCAGAAACAGGGAGGTGAGCCAGGCAATTAATAGAGAAAACTGTCCTTTGAGGTAGGGTGAAAGGAGAGGACAGTATATCTTAAACACAGATATGTTAAAGGAACAAGGTCCCTGAAGCTTTTGAGGAAAACAAATGACCAATCTTCTCAAAAACATAGTAATTGAATTCGTCTGCTGAGAGTCCAAGAAAGAGTTGGTCATCTCATTTCTAGCTCCTTGACACTTGCTTCTCTCAGACCCAGCCCTACCTTGCTCTCACAATACTCTTCAGTGGGTGCACAGAGAGAGCTGGATGGAAATGATGGCACTGGAGATGGTGAGGAGGAAGAAAGGGGACAGACCCACAAACAGCACTTTGTGTAAACAATATCTATGTTTGCCCCTATGAGGTCACCATGTATTTTTCATAATAATCTGAAAATTATGTATTTGACAACTAGATTCAGCCAAAATCCCTCATATGACTGATTTATTTATTTATTATTTTATATATTTATTTATTTTTAAATTTATTTATTTATTTCAGAGTAACAGGGGACACAGACACTTACATTACATGTATTGCCTTTACTCTGCCTGAGTCAGAGCTTCAAGTGTGCCCATCTCCCAGAGAGTGTGCTCTGCATCCCTTAGGTGTGAATTTACCCATCCCCTACCCCTTCCTCCCACCTGCCCAACACCCGATGAATGTTACTTCCATATGTGCACGTAAAAGTTGATCAATTAATGTGTTACTTCCATATGTGCACAGACTAACTGATTGATTTAAAAGGGATTAAGCCCCATAGCTCTCACCAAAGAGCTTTTGAGGATTGCCAAAAGTCACATAGGTGGTCAGTTATAGAAATAGATCTAGAACTTAGGCCATTTTTTTTTCTGGAATTTCACTGGTAGGAAGTAACTAACGTCTAGTTCCAAAATAGATATTAGTGGGAGGCTTACCCAATATTGTGAAAATACAACTAAATGTTAACAAGTAAAAAAAGTATATTAAAAGACAAAATAATTGGAAACACAGTGGTTCTGACAAAGAATGAACAGTGTTATCAATACTCATAAACCTGGGAGTGCTTGTGAGAATGTGCAGACCAAACTTTTGAAAAAAGTCAAAGCAGCAAGCAGTATATATTAACTTCATGATGTCCAGAACTTCACTCTAGCTCACTCTTTGCATCTTCAGTATATGGTATGGTACCTAGAACATAATAAGTTATTATTCAAATATTTTTGAAAGTATAATTAAACAAATGATGTACATAGAACAATATCATATGTAACATCAAGACCTGGGTGCAAGTACAACTATACAAAGTAATAATTGAACTTTAAGACATAGCACTACTTTTTCTGAGGATACAAAAGTAAGTGAAACATTGGAGTGGATTTTACTACCTATTTTGTTTTCTCCTCAAACCTTCTTCTCTTGGAAGTGCCTTCTCATGAAGATGGGTTTCGGGAAACTGTTTGCTCAGTGACTCTTTTATTAATCCTGGCTATAGCTGATTGGACCTAAATTTGGCCAATCATAGTATCCTCCCCTAGATTTGGAACAGAGACAAAGATAGAATCCATCTTTCCAAGAGGTGAGGTATGCAGCACATGAGCAATGGACAAGCAAATTTCTTCCATGAGCAATGGAGAGCAGAGAAATTCAGTCTGTAGTAAAGGGAGAAATGAAGCACAGTTGAATCAGAGAAATGTGGCCTAAATTCCAGACAGCTTGTCAGCCCTTGCTGAGGTCCAGCTTCATTCCCTTGCCACTTTGGTTTTTGAAATAACATTTAATAAGAGCTGTACTAAATGCTTTAAACCACACAATAATTCTAGGAAGTAGGCACTGTTATTATCATCCCCATAATAATTGAGGAAACTGAGGCACAGAATGTTTAATATAATCATGCATAATGTTACATGTTTGGTGAGAGGTAAAGCTGAGTTCAGAATCAGGTGGAAAGGCTTCCTTCTGAATCTCTGCTCTTGACTGGTGGGCATACTTCCTTGAAGAGGTTTCCATGAGACATACCTGTACCTTCATAATAAATTCTCCCTTTTGCTTAAGGTAGCTTGAGTTGGCTACTGTTGCTTGGAAACAAAGAGTAGTTAACTAATACATAATTAAGTTAATGACCTGGCAGAGAAGATATTCATTAATACAAAGTAGAATGTGGTAGCTATTATGAGAATTATAAACAAATCTATTCAGAAACACCAGTGAGATACATTGTGTATTTTGTAGTGGAGCAAGGAAGGGGCAGGGGGAAGACAGGGAGTGTGAAAAGTTTGCCCCTGAATTGGGCTTTGAAGGATGTTGACAGAGGTGGGGATGGTGAGGAAGGGGTATCCCACAAAGAGGGAACATTTTGAAAAAAGACACATATGATGAACATGCCAAGCACGTACAAAGAAGATTTTAATGAGACTTTTATTGTAAGGGCTGTTGGGATGTGGATGGAACAACAGTTCTTAACCGTGGGAGGCCCTGAATGTCTTGCTATAGGGTATGGGCTTTATTCTCTGAGAAACAGAGATCAATCTAAGGTTTATGAATAATTATGCTATCATCAGCACTTTGTTTTATTCAAATTTCACTAGCAAGGCAGCAATAATTGAGATGGATAGAGGTTGAGAAATATGTAAGTAAAAATACTAGTTAGAAAATTAGTGTAATGCATCAAGTCATTAGTGATGATTATTTAAAATGAAGTAGAATGAAAAAAGATTTTTGTTAAAGAATAAATGTGAGATAGACTCACGAGGTAAAATAATGTCTAAATGAATGAGGAACAACTGAGGGAAGAAGTGCCATTGACAAAGGCCCTGTGGTTTCTAGATTAACAACTTAAGTGGGGGATGGATCCATGAACTGGGATGGGATATAGAATCAACTCTAGTGAAAGGCAGAAGTTGCTTTCTTGAAAATCATTACAGACAGAGAAAACGATATTTACCACATGCTGTTTCTTGAAGCATTCCTAATTGTTCAAAACTAACTTTAATTCTTTTTTATCTTCCATTAAATACCCTTTTCCACTTGCTCATGTGCATCTGGAGAGATTTCATGTCTTTGGTAATATTTACATTTATAGTTAAACATTCTTGTAACCAAAATAATTTGTATCCATTGAGCAGTCAAATAATTAAAAAAGATATGACACAATAAGGTATCCCTGGCTCTTTGAGAAGAGCACAAGGCTTCCCCTCCCTCCTGGTGCTAGGGGTAGGGTTGAGGGTAATGGGTGATAGGAAGTCCATATAGGTTTGGGGGAGCCCTACAACAGAGGGGACTGGTCTTATTTCCAAAGGTATATGCTGTAAGGTATGCAAGGTATTTACTGGGATGCCAAGGCAGCAAAGGCTGAGGGAGGTACCTAGCCAGTAGGACTTAGGCAGCCTTAAAGAATATAGGACACTCAAACTTAGCATAGAAAGCATGCAACAATTTTCCATTTCCCCCAGAAGAGCTGAAAGAGCACTAGTTGGCTTGGAGGGGCTAAGATCATGACCAGGAAGGTGCAGAGAGTATGGGCCATAGTTGGAGTAGACCATGGTTTGGGTACCATCACAAGGACAGAGGCTGAATGGGCTGGAGACAGTTGCATCTCAGGGGAAACAAGGGAGGACAAAGAATGCCATCAGACTAGGTAACTCTCCACTAATGTCAGGATGATACTTAAGCCCTCTTCAAACTTAGCTCACTCAGGGGAAGAAGAGGAAAGGGGGCAGGAGAAACTTAAAATACTGTTTTAAATGAGAAGTGGTTAAGCAGATTCACACATGTATTCCATCATTTATTAGGAGATATCTATTTTGGGGCATTTAAACTGCAAGATTCATTAACCAAACATTGCCATATTTTTACATAGATATCATATTCTATTATATATGCTATAAAGTATACAATATTTTACAATATTATTTCGCTATATGAGTATTATCACTCACATCCTTGTTCAATTCAAATAGTTCAAGTTCAACTTGATTTCTAAATGACTTATCAAGGACCCTGCTAACTTGGGAGCCACCATTGATCCAAATATCTAACAAGATATTTATGGTAACTATGGTATTAATTTTTCTAAGCATTGATTACCACTTGGAAGAAGAGAGAAGGCTGGGCATACATGAAATGAGAATGGGTTTTTCTGCCATGAGAAATAGTCCAGTTCAAGCCACCAAGAAACAGTGAAGTTGAAGCTAGCTATTCAAATAAGGTAGGAAAACAAAAGTAGGTATAATTACAGTTAAATATATAGGAGATGAAGCAGATTTGGGACAAACCAACATATCTGGAAAACATGATATAATCAATGGTTGAGGCAGTTGTGGATATTTATCTTGGAAAAGACTCAGAGGTAGACAAGAGTTGTAGTCATACAGTTCAAGTTCATTATGTGGTCAAGAAAGTAGACATATTCTGTATGATTCCAGAGTAAAATAGACACAGATGGATTTTGGTTGATTATGAGGAACAACTCTCTGGATACTTAATGCTGCCCAAACTTAAATGGGTTAGCTCTTAAAATAATGATCTCTCTGACACTGAAGTATTAAAAGACACTCTAAAGGCTGTAGAAGGAATCCCTTCTACTGTGAGTGAAGCCATCAGCTTTGATGACCTTTAGGATTTTACCCAATCCTAAGGCTTTCTATAAATACATATTGAACTTGGCTTGCTCAATAACATTTAATTCTGTCATAATATTATAACCATAGCCAAGTGAAATTAACATATTAAGGGCTTCTGCTATTGTAGTTTGGGACAATAGTGTTACTGTGGCAGATCCATTCCTTGGCATCTGAAGATATGACAAATTCTAAGCAAAGACACAGTGACTTCATAGGAAGACCACATACACATAAGCCTACAGATGACATATGACTATGATGTCCAGGGCTGATAGCTCAGAAAAAAGTCATATAAGACATAGTTTTAAAAGAAAAACACTTGCTGAAGATTCTCATTGAGAAATGCCAAACCCACACATATTTGGTGTTTGTAGCAAAGCTGCCAAATACCACTACATTTACAAAAGCTCCCATATAACCTGTAACATACTTTAGGATTTTTTTTAACTTTAATACTTCTACATACCTAAAATTCAATGCCACCCATAGTTAAAAATGAAAATACATAGATAGGAATCCTTAGGTCTGAGTCAAATTCAAGTGCTATTTCCCTCACTGGCTAGATAATTTTCAGAGAAAAAAAATCACATATGGGGTATGGAGGAAAATACACCAAATATTAATTATGGACAAAACCCGATTGATGCGGCCAAATATCTTATTTGGGCAAGAATATAAATTAGGCTTCTCAACTTTCACAATAGAAAAGAAAGGTGCCATTGGCACCTCTGATTTCCAAAGGACATAGCCCTGTGATAGTCAGGTGCCTGTTTGCACTGACAGTTCTTCCTTGTCCATCCCTTCTATGCTCTTTCACAGGGGATTGATCCCTGCAGGCTGCAATCTCCAAGTTCCCATATCAGCTGGATTCGGCTAACAGAAGGCTCTGATGGGAGGGAGAAACCAGACTATTTCCTGCTGACTGCTTCAGGTGGTATCTCCAGCAGAGCTTGTGTTTCCTCTGTGGTTTCAAATGCCCTCTGTTGACCATGGACAGGCCCATTATGGTTCCAGATTTCTTTCAGTGACTCTGGATGCTGGGCTCTAGTAACACTGCTTCTTCCTTTGTCCATCCAGCCTAGGGAACTCACTGCTGTTGTGGTGGTGGTTTCCTGCTGTTGCTAATGTCTAAGGAGTTCCTCCTTAAGAGTGAGGCAAACTGTAAGGAACCACTCGGTCTCAGGGTCAGCAAGTGCAGGATCAGCAGCTGAGAATGAGTGCCTCCTAAATTTTGTGCCCTAGGCACATGGTTTGCCTGACCCTAATCCATGCCCTGCTAACTTCTGGGTTGCCGTTTTGTCCAATATTCAGTTTTAAAGTTCTTTCCTCACCTGTGGTTCATATATTCAATTGCTTTTGTGTCTCCTGCTTTCTGACTGAACCCTGAAAATCTGAGCATCCTTTCCAAGAAGTTGAATCTTGAATTTTTTTCTGCCTAGCTCTTATCAAAGGCAGATTGAGAAAAGTGCTATTAAAGGAAGATACTTTCAGGGATATCCATCCTTTTCTAAATATTTTAGTTCTCTCTTTATACCAGTTTAGTTCAACAAAAAGACCTGGATCTCATTAGCTCAGACTCTTGCAGACGTAGCGTCCCTGAATCCCATTTTCAGGTTATTCTCTTGCCATTTATTCAAAGTCATTTCAAAAAATAAATAAATAAAAATCTTGTGAAGAAGGATTTTTTTCTACATTTATCCTAAAAACCCCTGCTGGAGACATTGTCCATTGATTTTGCCATATTCTGTATTAACCAGGATAATTAGAGTTGAATTATTAAATCCAAAAATGGTGGAAAATTCATTGGTTCCCTTAAGTTGACTACAGAAAGAGTTTGGTTGGTTGATCTTGGGAAAAACTGAACCAGGGACTCCAACACTATCCTTCTCTCTCTGTCTCTCTCCCTCTCCCTCTCTTCTTTTTATTTTTCACTCTCTCCCATCATTTTTTCTTCTCTGTGTTTGCTTTATTCTTTCATGTCTGCTATGCCAAAAGTCACAGAATTTTATATAAGAAAAGGGAGCACTTTTTCATAAGCTCCAGACAGAAAACTCCTGGAAAAGGGCTCTTTATTGGCCCATCTCGAGTTACATGTCCATCCATGGACCAGTTATCGAAACCAGTACACAAGAGTACAAAGGTTGCCTGCCCAGGGAGGCAACCTATTTTTCTAGGAGTTGGGGGACAGAGGGAGAAGCATGCTGCAATTTCTAGGCCCTCGCTAGAACTACATGGTTGGAGTAGTGAGGAAACATTTTCCTAGAAGTGGAGTGTTATTTTGAGCAGACGAAACAATAAATAATCACTTGATGCCTTTTGTAGAAGCTATCTAATATATTCCATTCAAAGTTTAATATCAGAAAAGATTAATTAGTATTAAGCTCTCATATATCTCTTTAAGTCTTTGCTTTTAGGAAACTTAAAACATGTGATGCTTGGTAGTGGCAAATGTTCACCCCATCATTTACTGAGTTTCTGCGTTGTTGTGGATGCCAAGTATATAGTAGTAGAACATAAAGCATACAAAAATCTGTGCTCTCGTGGAGCCAATTTTCTAGTGGGGGAGAAAAACACTTCTGACAGCTAAGCAAGATAATAATTATAAAACAGAAAAGCAAGTGATGGGGGAGAGATGCTAATTCAGACCATTCTGTCAAGGAACACTGTTATGATAAAAGAGTATTTGAGCTGAAACCTGAATGAAGTGGGAAGTGAACTATGAACTCATCTGCAATAATAGTGTTTCAGGCAAAATGAACAAGTCAGAAAAAGTGCTTTGAAAAGGCAGGTTGTTTGGTGTATTTAGAGAGCAGTAAGAAAGAAGACTATCGTGCCTGGAGTAGAGGGAGCCAGGGAGACAGTGTTAGAAAGTAATATCATCCTAGTACTACCCAGGCCTGACCCTGCTTAGCTTTCAAGGTCAGGTGCATTCGCATGTACTCTTATATTTATTACAGCACAATTCACAATTGTAAACATATGGAATCAATCTAAGTGCCCATCAACAGATGAGTAGATAAAGAAAGTGACACACACACACCCCCGCCGTGTTATACTACTCAGCCATAAAGAAGAATGAAATAATGTCATTCACAGCAACTTGGATGCAACTGGAGGCCACTATCCTAAGTGAAGTATCTCAGGAATGGAAAAACAAATGCCCCATGTACTCACTTATAAGTGGGAGCTAAATGATGGGTATAAATGGTCACATAGAGTGGTATAATGGACTTGGGAGACTCAGAAGGGGGGAGGTGGGGAGGGATAAGGGATCAAAAACTACCCATCAAGTACAATGTACATTATTTGGGTGATGGTTACACTAAAAGCCCTCACTTTACCACTATACATTCATCTATGTAACAAAAAGCCACTTGTACTCCCTAAATCTATTGAAATTAAAAAAAGAAAGTAACATCAAACACATAGCAGGGCCAGATCTTGTGAATAAGTATTTATCAATCAGGTCAATATCAGTAGTGCATCAGTTTAGAGTCCCAAACCAGCATTTTTTCAATGATGAGAATAGAATAGAAAAACTGTGTCTTTGTGCATTGCACTTTCTTCTGAATTACAAAACACTTTGCTGTTGGATAGCCCACAATGTTTTAGATAAATAAACCACACATACTAGGAAGCATGTTATGGGCCAAAGCTCATATGAAGCTATTAACAAATCAATTAGAGTCATATGTATACTTTCTTGTCCGATAAAATGTTTACTTAAACAAAAATCTCCTGTAATTGATTATAGAAGATTTTAGCTTCTTACTGGACAACACAATATGAATTTCATAAATGTTTATTAGTTGAATGAGTTAAAATTTTTAGATTGCCTCCTCTCCTGTCAAAATTACTATGGAATCATAGCTTGTAAGAGACCATTCATATTTAGGTAAGCTAAAGAGCATATCATGCAATCAGTCAATATTTACTAATTATTCACTCGCAAAAGGCTTAGCATATTAATATGTTTAATATACAGTCATTGATTCAAAAAAAACTTATAATCTAGTAGAAAAGATATAATGTACATGTGAATAATTAAGAAAGACTGTGAAAAGTGTTAATTCAGGCCAACTAGGAAAATATTGTTATGAGTTCAAAAAGGAAGGAAATTATTTCAGGGTGGGTTAATTGAGGCAGGTTTCATGGAGGAAATGACATTTGAACTTGGCCTTGAAGAGTAGGAAGATTCTACAAGCAGAGACTGAGGCATGGGGAGCAGTGCTTACAAAACTATAAACAACAGCAATGACTGAACTTGTTAATAGCAGTTTCCTGTTTACTGACATTTGACATTAGTCGTGACATAATGCTGGATCCCTCCTGCTGTGTAGCACAAAATGGTAAAAGTATCCCAAAATATTATCCAATAACTATTTATTAAAACATATTTATTAACTGGTTTCTATGTACAACTCGCTGGGGGAAATATAAATAAAAGTAAGATGATGCAGTATTATAAATAATTCTAGATGCTCACTAGAATACATTTTAATATAGCATTATGATATGTATGCACATGCATGTTTATACATACTTTTCAAATTTCACTCAAATGTTATATTATTTAATATGTTTAAGATATCTACAGATAAATATGTAGATAGACATGTACATCTGTGTCTCACTATCTATCTCTGTATGTGAGTGCATAAGAAAGTGTGTGTCTTCTGGCTATACTGCATAGCAACTGTCTAATTTAGAATTCTCACTTTTAGAGAATCTTCTTTACAGCTAATGTCTATAGAACATCTGAAAGTACTCTTGCATTTCTTAATAGAAGTATATCTGTTATTGCTCAGTATTTCAGGCCAGTACCTAATCTTTTATCAATTACTCATAGCATCTCACATGTCCAGGAGGAATTTATATCAAGGTTTCTGAACTATCTAACAAATGCACACACACTTCTGTAATATATTGCCATGTTTTTGAAATTTTACAGAGGTGGGACTCTTCCAGGCAGCCTATCTCACTAAGAATAACAGATGTACAAAACATCACATAAAATGAAGTACGATAAAGTATAGCTATATACACAAAAAAGGAGCTAATTTATTTCAATATATACAAACTAAAAATATCTTCAAATTTGTATTTAGCTCTAAACTGAATAATTTATGCACACAAACAACCTATCTCACATTAGTGGAGACAATTGTCAGACAATTTAAATTCATAGAAAGCACTGAATTTTAATTTTAACCACACTTTTATCTTTTTTCACCGACCACATTTTTATAAACATTACTTAAAATCAGACAAGAGCTGGTGGAACAAACATAGTAGCAATGACCTGCAGTTTTGTTTTCAGCTCTTCATTAACTAGATAGTTGACTTTGGAAATGTTACGGTACTTCTTTGGACCCTACTTTCCACATTTGAAAAGTGAGCTGTTGAAGTAGCTCCCTTCAAAGTCTTACTTTCAGAATACATAAAACTATTCTCAAAACAAAAAAGAGGAAGAATAGAGTTCATTGTTACTCTCCTAATTATAAAGGAAATGAGAAATTCTTAACAGCTCCCTGTAACATTTTAATTAAATGACCCACAAGGTGCTAATATTTACACCTGCCAAAAATCATTTGATTGTAACATAATATGGTTTTACACATAGTAGGCAGGCAGTCTATAAATGTTTATTGATTAAATGAATATATTTTGTGCTTCAAATATATGAAAGTTTGGAAATGCATATTCAATATAAAAAGGAGAACATGATTATTGTGCTATAAATCTTCATGATTCTCAAGACCAAAAAAAAAAAAAAAGAGCTCTTCTTCTAAATCACAGTTCTAAATATTTTGTTAAGTCATAGATTCCTCTAAAAACCTGAAGAAAATATTATATTCTCTTGCTAAAAAAAATTCACATACATTGATACACACTTAAAATTGTATATATTGATCTGATCCATGGCAGAACATTTTTCTAAAATAGATATATGAAATTCACTTTACTGTGACCCTTGTCCAAAGGTGGAGGACATTATTCCGTTTTTAATTATGAGCTCTGTCGTCAAGGTATCTAAACTCTTTTGGTGTCATTTTTTAAGCCTGCAATTTCTGAAATTTAGTATGACAGTAAGTTTTAATGACAACATTGCTTATTTATTGTTACAAGGCAAGCAACATTTAAATATTTATCTGACCAAGTAATGTTAAGTAAGAAATATCTAGGAAATGTATAAAATTTAAGGCATGATATCTTCTCATGGAAAACAACCTAATGTGTTTTATTAAGACTTTTGTCCTTTTGGGCACAGGATATGGAGCCAAAATCATTTAACTCTGTGCCCTAAATGTGGGGAAAAAAATAACAACAACAAAAAAAGTAATTTGTAATTTGTAGAATCATTTTATAGTGCTTTGTTGACAAGCAGAATAAACATCCTAAAGAATAATAATCCACTATAGTTTTTTTTAGTAAATCTAAACATTCTTTTAAAGCAGTAAAGTTTTTTTTTTAGAGTAAATAGTTTTTTGAAGAGTCAAAAGATGAAGCATGTGGAACACATTCCTCAGCTTTCTGAAATCTCCAACTGTGAGTGATACATATACAGTACTTTCAACATTTTAAAAAATGAGACAAGAAAGGCAAATCACATTGTAATTCTCCAAGTAATTTATAATACTATGTCCGCCTAATACTATTGCTATCACAAAATTTGGCCAGTGTTTCAACCACTAATTAACCTTTAGGGGTGAAAGGGGGAGGCTACAATCAAATACATGAAGAAGTTGCTAAATTTGAAATACAGTAAAGGTTAGGTAGAATACTGAATCATGGTAAGAACAATAATGTAACTAATTTTTTTCATGTTATTTTGACAAATAAATTCACTTATTGAAAACTGTCTTGTTTTGGTATTTCATTTAAAATTAAAATCATCCTTTAAACAAGAGAAGGTAACCATAATTTATCAGAACTTAAAAAAGCACCATAAAATTAGATCAACAGATCTACAAGGAAAGAGTTTATATTTTAAACACAGGTACAGTTGATTTGACTATTCATACTGAAATAAACTGAAGAAGTATTCAATATAGTCAATAAAAAACTGGGCACTCTGGTTGCTCTAAAATACATAGCTGTGAAGAACTAAAAAGTACATTGCTCATGAAAGCAATATCTCTAATTTTAGAAGAAAGTTCTAACAGTGGAAAAAATAAATAAGAATATAATATAGAATGGTAGTTTACTAACATGGCAGAAGGCTCGTATGATTCACTGTGGTCCATATGAATGACATTCCTACCAAATATAGCAAATCAAGACCAAACAATCTTTTTGTCCCATCAGATATGCCATATATATAAGTGATTATGGGGCCTTTGGGGCAGCCTAATGCCAACTTCTGTCCAAAACTAGAATTAACAAATAAGGGAAAAACCTCATAAATTTAAAAATGCGATAAGAAAGACTGCTTTACTTCTCTAAGATTACTTTTCTAAAATATGAGTTACTTCTTTTCTCAAATGCTGCCTATCTGCTCTCTTGGGAACTTACCTTCCTCAACATTTTCATCTTTATTGGTTGTAACTATATATAAAATCATTTCTTCCCTTCCTGTGTTCACCACATATACTCACCTCTTAAATCTCTAGGTTTGCTCCCTTTGTCAATTGTACCACATCTTAGCTTTCTCCCCTGCCCCCGTGACCTCCAGAGCTCTCCTCTCTCCCTCATATACCTGCCTTGAACCCCTAAATTTGGAATAACAATTATGTGATTTTAATTTTGTCTGGAGATTTAAGTTTCAAAATATAATCCATATATATTGCGCCAGTAGAATCTTATTAATTCTTTAAATTTATCCAAACTAGAGCATGCAAATGATCGATGAAAATGCCTGCCATCTTTACGTGTGTTTGGAAAAGCTGCCATAAAATGATCTAAGAATTATTTTGAACACCACATAATATCAAATGGATTACACAAACTTCCTATGTTGTAGGCATGACTCAGATACATCGGTTTTCTACATCTTATATTGCTGTTAATACATCTAAGTTAATAGGATTCTCAGGAATAGTTAACTGCAGAACATGTAGACACAACACTTGTCTCCATCACAATTAAAAACATTGTTTATGTAAAGGAAAACTGTGCATGGAAGGAATCTCTTCCCAACTGGAACAATATGTGGTCAAAATTCACAAAGAGAGAATGCTAGGTTTGAGGTATTGAGTCTCTACAATCTTTACCTGAGAAGAGAAATAAATGATACATGGAAAAAGTGGCCTTAACAATGTAAAAAACTGCATAGCTGTTTTAAAGCAAATGAAAAAAAGACGTTCATAATTCACGATTTAAATTATTTACTCTTACGCCTTAGTTTCCTTACTTTAGAACTCTCTACTAAAGAGAAAATTCCAGAAAAGTTATGCTAGAATATACAAATTTTCAGAACTCCTGTAAGACAATAAATATATTTTGATACAAGTGCTTCAAAATATAACAATAGAAACATAAAAATTTTGGTCTGAAACATTGGTGCAACTGCAGACTTTTACGTATTTCAAACAAAATATTCACTTTCTTTTTTCCGTAAATCTAGTAACCCCCAGGCACTTCTCCCGATGGAATCATCACTGAAAGAAAGTGAGCTTTGTCTTTTGTTCTGTTTCTGATTGAGCTGTTTGTTTCTCTACTCTACATACTCCTGCCTTCCTGAGAGAACACTTGGGATATACTTTCAGAATAAAATACTTCCAAACTCTTTTGAATGTTTTAAGTCTCACCTCCAGGGCAATACTCTGCATAACGGGACCATAAAAAAAAGAAAAAGAGAAAAATGAGAATCCAAAACAGGTGGAAATCAGGAACTACACAATGCTTTAGACTAAAATATCTTATTTTAATTTGATTTTAGCTTGCTTCATTCCTCACTGGTTCATACACTTTAAATTTAAACATTAAATTGGTAATAAGGCTCTTGTACAATTACCTAGAATTAAAGCTTTTTCAAGATACACATATTGAGGGACAATAGCTGTGAAGAATATTAACATCAAATTTCAAGAGAAATTAATTCTTTTAATTTAATAATGTGTAATATCAACTGAAAGCATAATTAAATCTATGTCATTAGATTTTCATGAAGATAATTTACTGGTTTTTAAAAAAATCTCACAAGATTATTACAGATAAAAAATATTTAGACTCCCAGTTGCAAGTAGAAATCAAATAAGAAAGGACAAAAGCAAGAGACGTAAACGTCCTATCCTGCAGCCATAATATTGACTAATTTGACTTTTAATGATTTAATTACTTTTTTGAGTTTAAGAAAATGTTTCTACTTCTAGGTCTCTGTGTATGTGCATGGATAACCACCCAAAGGATATTTTAAATAAATATAGGCCCCTACAAAGTTCTCCAATACATGAGTAAATCACATAATAGTAAGGGGCCTCACACGCAGTCCTAAATGTAACTCAAATCCATTCAGATTAACAATCTAGTCAAGATTCACAATTAAACAACCTTTCCTCCTTGTGGATGTCCACAGAAGCTCCTAAAATTTACCACAGGTGAACCCAAATTCCTACCAGTGTGAGAGCTTTGGCACTCAATGGCCAGGCTTTCCCCTACCCTCTCCTACTTTCCAGCCTTTTAGAATTCAGCGCTGCTCTTCATCCCAAGCGCTGAAAGCCCGTCTAGGATTCTGGATAGAATCAGTCCTGGAGGCTACTTTATCATAAATAAGTCATTCAACCCGATAAGGCAAGTTCTATCACATTCAGAAATATGTCTTGTTTACTCTGTACTTTTTACTCTTCTATTTGAAGTTTAAATTTTGTTATCAAGTTTCATGAATAAGGCTGCTAGGATTTCATTTGAAAAAAAATTAAGTTTAAAAACCAAAATAAGGACAATTGCTATCTTTAAGATACTGAATCCTCTCATCTGTGAACATTATATATCTAGCCATTTATTCTGATTTATTTGTATGTCTTTCAATAACATTTTGTAATTTTGATGTACAGGTTTTACAACAAAGGTTTTAAAATATATTTGGTTCCTTCTAGTACTTTATAGTTTTTGTTGCTAACTTGAATATTATTTTTTTCTATCTTGATTGGTTATTATATCTCTATAGGAACACTGTTATTTTGAATACTTTTTAACCTGAAACTCTATCAAATATTCTCTCTCTTATATATATATATACACACACACATATATATATCCAGTATACTATATATAATCATTCCTACACACCAAAAAAAACAGTTATCCTCTTGCAAATAATACAATTGTCTATATGAAAATCCAAGAGAATATATATCATTATTGTGAATCATTTGAAAATACAGAAAACTTTTTATTCCTAGTTTTTTTATTATTTATTTTTATTTTATTACATTGGCTAAAATCTCCTATACAATGCTGAATCAGTGCATTGTTCATTTGTTTGTTTTTGTTTTGTATGTTTATTTCAAAATATTAAGGGAGTACAAATGTTTTTGTTACATGGATACCTTTCATAATGCTTAAGTCGGGCTTTTAGTGTGCCCATCATGGGTACCTTGTTTTATTGGTTTTTTAAAACTGAAACTGTTTCTAGAAGTTCATCATTAGTATAATATTCATTGTAAATTTTTGATAAGATACCTTTCATAAGCTCTAGGTGGTTTCCATTTACTCTTCATTTAAGAAAGTGTTTGATTTTATCATTTTTTATGTCTTCCTTAAGAAATATTTTCCTCCTCTAATCTGCTAATGTTCTAATTACATCAATTCCCTGATACTGAACTTATCTTTCATTTATTTCTGGTATAAACCTTACTTGGTAATGTAGTAGTCATTCTTACTAGATTACATTTTGTAACAATTTAAAGTCTGTGTTGTTAAAACCATCCTTTGTTTTTAAGATTTTCTTTTTTACATTTGCATATATACCCATCATGTTTTAAGGACCATCTGCCTCCAAAACCACTACAGTTAACCTTTATTGTATACTGCCATTAGTAATGAAAATGAGTAATTTTCCAAAGATATATTAAGGTGAAAATAAAAGCTGGATGAAAGTATGCCAGACTGAAGATTCTTGAGTTCAGAGTCTATTTGTGGAGACCTTGCTTCTCTAATGCTCAGAACCCTATACAATAAACCTTTATGCAGAGTGGGGCAGAACTCTGGGCAAGAGTATGCCTGATGGATTTAGGTATTTTAACTAATCAAGAGGCAATATCACTAGCAATGCAGGGTGGAAGCATGGTTTTGTAGGAAGCTTGATGAGAGATGAACCTTAGAATAGTAGTAACTAAGGGCAGGAAATGAAGAACAAGGTTTTGTCAAGTGCCACAGGAAACTGATGATCAAGTCCCACTTCTGTGAGCTAATTTGAGCATCTGCAATGACTCTTGTGCTTTGCTTCTGTTTCTGCCACCTAGCTTAGGCCCAAGTGTCTCTGCTCTGGAAGATGGTTGTGCAGTTTAACAAATGGATCTACATGACAATGTTTGATCACTGCCCACCTAGTCACTCATACGAAAAGCACAAAACTCAGCTGTTTCTTCCCTCTCTCGCCTTCCATATTCAGTCAGTCCTGAGATCCTACTATTAATTACCTCTTAAATAAGCTTCCAATTTGCCCCTTTCTCCTCTGTACTATGCATGCCCTACAAACAAGGCCTTCAATATCTCATGCTTGATTCACTGAAAGAGTCTATGAGCTGATCTGTTTTGTCCTATGCCCCTTAAATCTACCTTCTATAGATATACCAAGAAGATTCTTCTAAAACACAAATCTAAACTATGTCCCTGCTTAAAATCCTGTGTGATTCTCCATCACCTGCTAGATGAGGTCCATGATTTTTACCATTATTAGTGAGGCCATGGATGTTTTGGCATCAGAACATGTTATCTAGCCTCATCACTTATCATTGTCTCACATTATGTAATTTTACCATTATCTTTATGTTACCATTGTCTTGAACTCAATGTTACAGCAACAGAAAATGTCTTGTAGAGTTTCCCATACTGTTTCTAATTTCTTTGTCCTTATCATAATGTCTTTTCTTCCTGGAATCCTTGCCTATACATTAATTAATTCTTCCTCAAGTCAAGGCATTGCTTCTTCCAAGAAGCCATATTTCTGGAGTAAAATTATGGCTTCAACTAATAAAGGTCTCACTTTAAGAAGCTCTGCACACATGTAGAAAGCATTTATTCTATGGATTCCCACGCCTGTAGTTCAACTATACAGCTTTCATATAATGCAAAATTTATTTTCTCTATGTGAATATTTTCATCATTTTTTTGTGAATGTCTCGACAAAGTGTTAGTTCAGGCTTCTTATGTATGTGCATATAGGAACAAGTTGCCATGCTACCTGACTGGATATTACCTCATTTCTGCTCCACCTTATATACAATCCCTACTAGAAATAAATTACATACAGATAAGGATGAGAGCTCATTACAGAAAATTGGCTCACCTAAAAACAGAGAGCTTCTGAATTTTAAATCACTTTACAAAGACTCCCAGAGTATATCCTCATTAAGTGCAGGTGTGCTGCTCATTTTGTATCCTTAGGCAATATGGTCTCAAGTAATCATCTACTATTCCACAAGGAAATTAAGTAAGTTAAAAAAAATTCTCATCGTTGATGTAAGAAATGGAGTGTTTCTATTAAAACTACATTTTGACAGTATTTAATCATTCCTTGGAGATAGGTGTTGAACATTAAGCATGTACTATGTGCTAGATGCTGTGATGGAAGCTACTACTAACCATGATGCACAATCTTTCTCCTCATTAATAACTGGTGCATTGATGTGTAAATAAGCAGTGGAGATATTGTGTGAACAGCACTCTGACAGGGGAGGTGCCATGTGGTATGGGAGCACAGCCCAGAAACACCTGTTCAGGAAGTCTTTCTAAATCATGACTTAAAAGACGAATAGGGGTGGTCCAGAGGTAGTGAAGGTATAGTGTACCATACAGAGTAGCCTGCATAAAGGCCTTCAGTCAAGGAGATTTGGGAGCAAGAAGGAGCATGACAAGAGATGAAGGAGGTTGAGTGTAGCCTAGCAAGGGTTTGGGATCTATTTTGTGGACGTGATATGAAGGGTGTGATGGAGCCACTGAAGGATTTAAGCAGAACCTGAGTTCTTATGAACAATGTACATTATAAGTTAACAATGGATTCAGGTTTAATGACTTTGGAATTGTTTGAAAATGAATGACCTGATACCATCTCACAGATACACACACACATACACACACACACATGCCCCACTATAAAGTAACAAAACAACCAGTCAAATCTAGTACCTAGCAAAGAATGATGCCTTATAGATGGTGCTCAATAAATGTTTGATGAATTCCTATGAGGAATACAGAAAAGTGCTGCCGTAATGAGATGTTGCCACTCCCAATTAAAATACCTGTTTTTCAGACTTAGGGTTGAAAGAAGCCAACTTTCCAGCAGAAAGGTGGAATGACTGAGTGATATTCCAGATTCTGGTATGGAGACTAGATTGACTGTTTGCTGGGGAATGGAGCCAATAAGGAAGGACGAGAAAAGCTAAAATTCCCAGTGCCTAATGAGCCCACATTCATTTAATCCTCACAACAGCTCACAAGTAGATACTATTAAAATCCTTGATTTACAGATGAGGAGACATGGTGCATAAAATAGTTAAGTAGTTTGCCCAAGACCACAAAGTCAAAATTTGTTTGTAGACATTTAGATTCCAGAGGCGCTGCTTGTAACTACTATGCTACCCTCTCCCTTTCAGGAGCTACCACACTCCAGATAGAAATCAGGAAAAAAAAAATGAGTCAGTTCATCAGAAGCAATAGTTGTGCTTTATTTTATTTAATTTTTTTTATGTATGTATGTATTAATGTATTTATCTATTTGCATATTTGTTTTGTCTAGAGACCACAAAGGGTGTTTGGGAATAGGAAAAACAAAACTCTTGAGTAGCATGTATTTAGTGAGAAACTATATAGACCTATATTTAATTGTTTAATATTTCCTTTATTCTCTAATTAGTTTTCTGAGTTTAAATCCAGAGCTTTTGGAGTAGCATTTTGAAATTAGAACAAATATATAAATGCTTAAAAAAGGAACTTAATGGATGTAAGAAAAACTAGAAAAAAAGAGACAACAACTGTTAAAAAGATTAAAAAAAACTCAAACAGCAAGAAAACTTGTTACATGAAGCGGGGATCAATAGGCAGACAGACTCAGCATGGAAGGTGAAGTAAGGAATAACAAGAAGTCTAAATCGTGGGTACACTTTACTTCTGATCTATACACCTATAAGATAGAGACAGCTTCTACAATCTGTTGATCTTTGAAACTAGCCAGCCATTTATAATAATAGTTCTATTGTTGTTGTTTGATTCTTTGATTATTTGAAATATGTAACACAATGGAAAGGAGGGAGGGAGGGTAGGAGGGAAGGAGAGAAACTAGAGAGGGGGGCGAGGAAGAGAAGAAGAGATTACTTGCTACTGTTCAATAATTTTCACTGGCCAAATGGAACCAATGTAAATATGGACAAATTACAAAACCCAAGTGTAAACAACAAATCCAGGGGGTTTATTATGTCATGGGGTTGATGCAGGTGCATATTCATCTTTTGGCACATTTGGGAAATGAAAATTCTATTCTTTATTCAAACGCCATTAAGTTATTTACAACTAGATCTGGAGGTTTCATATTTATCATCATGAAGTATAAAGCCAAATGTCCCTTTTTCAGGAGCACCAAAGATTAACAGATTAGAATGTTTTCCACATGTCCATTTTTACTATCAAGAGAATTTTAAAGAAGTTTTCCAGCTTCCGCAGCTGAGCCAGATGTCAGCAGATCCCACAGTGAAATGAAATTGGCAGAGTAGCCTTCTCATGACCCTGGGGTTGTTTTATCAGGGATCAGTTTAACGTCTAAGAGCCATTCCTTGCCGAAAAACTGTAAAGTTTTGGGGTCCAATCTGCCACGGTTACAGAAATCTGCTGACTTGGTTGAACCACTGAAGCCCAGCAGTATTTCTTACAACTTTTCTCACATGGGGCTATAATTGTTGTTTGTGTTGGCACAAGAATAGTAAAGGGTCTAATTTCCTCTGTATGTTTCCGGTCTCTGGTTTCAGAAACATCAGTAGAGAATATTTTACCAGCCACATTTTTTGTTGTGTAAACAAGTCCTGGTGATTTACCCTATCGGTCTCTTCACTCTGTTCTCAAATGACCATGGTCTGAAAGATATCAGATGGACACATTCTAAAATAATTTTAGGAGTTAACACAATGTATTTTTAGATTTTAGTTGATAGCTGGTTTGGGAAATCATAGCCAAAAGTCCAAAAGTGGTTATAATAACATATCTTCTTTCTTTTTCTTTAAATTTCTGCTACTGATAATGTAGAAAGTGTATTTAAAGAAGACATACATTTTAAAACACAATACAGTAAAATGAAAATACTTCTACTTACCACACAGTTTAAGAAATAGAGCATTACCAATATTTTTGAATCCCCTGTAAGTTCCCTGACGGCATGACTCCTCTCCCCAAGAAAATTTTGCAAACCATTCTCTTGTTTTTCTTTAAAGTGTTACAATATAATATGAATGCTAATTTTGTCTGTTTTTGAAGTTTATATAACTGGAATATTACTTCAGTAATTTGCTTTTCTCCACCTATTCTTAGGGTTTTGAGATCAATCTTTGTCACTGCACACAGCTCTGTATATGCCTTGTCATAGCTATATAGTATTTCTTTGTGTGAATATGCCACACTTTAATCCAATTTATTTGAGACAAAAAATTGAACTCTTTCAATCTTTTTATTACGAACAATTCTGCTACAAACTGTTTTTCCATGTCTCCTGCTGGACATGCACGAGAGATTTTCTAGGTATTAATTGCTGGGTTGTAGGGTATGCACGTGCTCAAAATTACTATAAAGAGCCAACTTTGTTCAAAAGTGGTTATATCAACTTATATTCTGACCAGAAGTAGGTGATATTTTCTGTAAATCTACATCTTTACCAACTGGATATTGTCCGATTTTCAAATTTTTGACATTATACCAGGTGTAAAACAGAATCTCATAAATGTGCATTTTTCTGATTAATAACCAGGTTGAACATATTTTGTTTATGTGTCCTGTGTGTTCCCTTTCTGCATATTATCTGATGTAGTCCTTTGACCATTTTTCTACTGTATTTTTTTTCTTTCAGGTTTTTTTTTTAAAAAAGCTCTTAAATTTATAACATATATATAGAGAAGAACACACATCAAAAGTGTACTGACCAATGAATGTTTACAAAGGGAAAATACCACCCAGATCAGAAACAGAACATTATCAGCATGAGAAGCTCCTCTCATGCCCTCTCCCACATAATCCTAGTCCTATTTTAATATCTATCACTATGGATTAGAGTTTTGCGTGTTTTTGAATGTTATATAAACGCAATCAAATAATATGTAGATTATCATGTCTACTTTTTCTCATTCAACATGTTTTTGAAATTCAACCTTTTTTGCGAAGTGTCTCTTCAAGTCATTTTCCTTTTTTTCCACTGGGTATTTGTTTTTACATAGATTAGCAGGAGTTCTATATGTATTCTGTATACCATTCCTTTGTCAGATATATTAATTGCAAATATCTTCCCCCACATTGTGGCTTGTTTTTTCAATTTCATAATGTATCTTTCTATTTTAATAACCTTTTTATTTTAGAACAGTTTTAGATTTGCAGAAAAATTTTGAAGAGAATACAGAGTTACCATATACCCACACCCAATTTCTCTTATTATTAACATTTTGCATTAATATGTATTCTGCTTTCATTGGATGGAGAATTTCACGAATGCCAAGTAAAACAAAGAGATAGTGCTGTTCAGATCAACTGTATCTTTGTTGATTATCTGCCTGCTTGATATACCCATTATCAAAAGAAATATGTTGAAGTCTCCAACTACCATAGTGAATTTTCCTATTTCTTATTTTGGTTCTATCAGTTTTGCCTCAAGAATTTTGATGCTGTATTGTTAGATTCACACACATTTACAATTTCTTCTCGGATAATTAATCCCTTCATTACTATGTAATGCATGTACTTATCCCTGATGATTTTCCCTGTTTTGAAGTCTTCTTTGTCTAAAATTAATTTTGCTACCTAGCTTTCATTTGATTGGTGTTAGCATGGCACGTATTTTTTTCTAACCCTTAACTTTTAACATACCTGAGTATATTTACAGTGGATTTTTTGTAGACCACAAATAGTTGGATCTTGCTTTTCATCCACTGTGACAACCTCTGTCTTCAAATTAGTTTATTTAGTCCATTGACATTTAAAATTATTATAGTTGGATCATAGGTGGGTATATCATAGGGGGGTTAATATCCACCATGTTTGTAAATGTATTCTATTCACTGCATTCCTTTTTCTCCCTCTTTTTCAGCCTTCTCTGGTTTTAATTAAACATTTTATATTATTCTTTTGCATCTCTTAGCACATCATTTATACTTTTTAAAATTTTTACTGATTTCTTTAGAATTTCCAATATATCTTTTTATCTAAAGTTCATCTTCAGATAATACTATACATTTCACGTGTAGCACCAGAACCTTACAACAGAATTCACAATTTGTCCCTCCCATTTCTTATAATATTGCTATTATTCACTCCAGTTACCCATGTGCTAAAATCACTATGTACCTTGTTACTATTATTATTTTAAACAGTTATTAGATAAATTAAGAATAACTAAAATAAAAGATTGTATTTTATGATTGTATTTCACCTTCATTTGGTGCATCTCTGATGTCTTTCTTTTCTTTATGTAGATCTGATTTTCTGACATATGTAAATTTCCTTCTCTATGGAGAATGTCTTTTAACATTTATAGTTAGAGCAGATCTACTGGTGATGAAATCCTTCAGTTTTTGTTTGTCTGAGAAAGTCTTTGTTACTCCTTCACTTTTGAAGGGTAATTTCATTGAATATAGAATTCTAGGTTGGTGGGTTATTTCTTTCAACAATTTGAATATTTCACTCCACTCTCTAGTTGTTTCCATGGTTTCTGAAGAAAAGTCCAATGTAATCTTACCCTTGTTTCTTAGTAGGTATGGTGTTTATTTTCCTCTGGCTTCTTTCAAAATTCTCTCTTTGTCTTTGGTTTTCTGCAGTTTGAATATGGTATTCCTAGGAATAGGTACTTTGGTATTTAACCTGCTTGACATTCTCTGAGCTTCCCAGCTCTATGGTTTAATGACTGTCATTAATTTTGGAAAATCCTCAAATATTATTGCTTCAAATATTTTTTCTACTGTGTTCTTTCTTCTCCTGCTGGTATTTCAATTGCACATAGGTAATGGACCTTTACCAGACATTTTAAAATCATCCCACAGTTCTTGGATAATCTGGTCTGATTTTTTTTCATTTTTTTATATTTTCATATTTTTTAAGATTGCATTTTAGTTTTGTGAAGTATCTATTAACATACCTTTTAGCTCTCTGATTCTCTCTTTGACCATGTCCGGTCTATTAATAAGCCTATCAAAGGAATTCTTCATTTTTGTTATAGTATCTTTTTGGTTATTTCTAGCATTTCCTTTTAATTCTGTTTTAGAGTTTCCACCTCTATGTTTATATTTTCATCTCTTTTTTTAACATGTTGTCTATTTCTGCCATTAAAGCCCTTAACATATTAGCCATAATTATTTTAGATTCCCTGTCTCAATGTTCTAATACCTGTGTCATATCTGAGTCTGATTCTGATGGTTGCTTTGTATCTTTAGTCTATACTTCTTCTTGGAGTTTTGTCTGCCTTGTGATTTTTTTGTTGAAAGCCAGATGCATTGTATCTGGTGATAAGAACTCAAGTGTATAGGCTCTAAGTGTGAGAATGTACGTTTATCTGGCTAGGAGTCTGGCTGGATTTAATGTTTGTTGTAGCTGTAACTGCCACAGGCTTCCAATTTCTCCGGTTTCCTTCTCTTTGTCTTTCTTCTTTATGGTGGTCTTCCCTAAGTATTCCTTCTTGGAGTTTGCTTCTTGCAGCTCTTTCTGTTGTAATCCACTATTACTATACTAGATCCCTATTGGTGTGGTGATAAGATGTGGGAGAAGGAAGCATTCTATAATCTTGTGATTAAATTTCAGACTTAAAAGTGGGCCTTTGTGTCTTGAGCACTGATTTTCACAAGTGTTACTCCAGTGGTAGTGATTTTTTTTACCCCTTTGGTGAGACAGGAAATGGGGATTGGAGTGAGACAAATGCCCTTTCCTCAGCTGGGATAAGGCTCTAGTAACTCTTTTTTCTCTAGAGAATAGGCTTTTGTTGTGGAGAATGCTCTGGTAATACTTCACACTGATTATTTTTCCCCTCTCCTTGCCAGAGTCACAGAAAGATCTTTCTCCAATTGTCGCTTTTAGAACCTGATAGGTGGTAAGACTCATAAAATTGGGGGGACTCCCATGACTCTGGCCCCAAGTGTTTCTCACTTTTATGCTCATCCACACTCAGCCTCTAGCAATTAGTCAAAATGACCATTTAAGGAGATCTCTGCTGTGCATCTCTAGGTTTCCCTGTCTCTCCAGATTTTGGGGTGGAAGTTTGCCCTTCAACCTCAGTTTTCTGATGGGACCAAGAAAAGTCATTTATTTTCCATTTTTATAGCTTTATCTTTTTTTAAGGATGAAGGTGATGATTTCTAAGCTCTTTATATTAGGAGCTAACCTAGAGATTCAGAATGTAACTTTTTATGGACAGAAAATCGTAATTTAATATAGTCCATTTATCAATCTTTTTCTATCTTGTTAACCCTTTTCACGTGTTATGTAATAATCTCTGCTTACGCAAAATATTTTTCTCATGTTATTTACTTCCATATTTATACTTAAAATCTACCAGGAGTTGATTTAGTGTACAGTGTGAAGTAAGGATTAAGATTTTTATCTTCTATATGGATATCCAATTAAACTAGCACCATTTATTAAGAAGATCACGCTTTTTTTACTGAGTTATAGTGATGTTTTTATCACAAATCAGGCGACTGCATATGTCTGAGTCTCTTTCTCAGCTCTCTATTTTGTCATTTGGTCTGTATGTCTACCCTTGAATTGTTACTATGCTGTCTTATTTATTTCAGCTTTGTAGTTAGATTTGTTATCTGGTTAAGTTTCCCAGATTTGAAAATCCTCTTTTAGATTGCCCTGGCTATTTTAGATCATTTGCATTCCCACATCAATTTTAGAATCCACTTGTCAATTTACACCCCCCCCACACACACACACAAACTTGCTGGGGATTTTATTGAGCTTGCATTGAATCTATGGATCGATTTGGTGAAAACTGCCATTTGTTCAATATTGAGTCTTCCAAGCCAGAAATTTATTTTATCTATTCACTTATTTACATTTTTAATAACTTCTCTCCATATGTTTAAAGCAATATCATATGCCTATTGTTAAATTTATGCCTTATTATTTGATATTTAATAACACTGCAATTGAAAATATATTTAATTTTGTAATGAATGAATATGAGTTACATACACACACATGCACACATATATATACATATGTATATTGTATATATATACTGGTGATTTTTGTATGCTGTGCTTATGGTCTTCAATCTTGCTAAATTTATTTATTGATTTTAATGGTTTACCTATAAGTTCTTTTGTGATTTTGAATACACAGTTGTGATATCTGAAATAATGATAATTTTATTTCATCCTTTCCAACATGTACTCCTTATAGTTCATTTCCTTTCCTCATTGCACTTGCTAGAACTACTTTGTTAAGCACGTGAAATAATTTTCTACGTCATTTGAGATGATCACAAGATTTTTCTTCTTTATTTTATTAATGTGATAATTCCACTGATTGATTTTGAATGTTTAACTAGGATTTATGGGATAAATACAACTTAGTTGAAATGGATTAGTCCTTTTATAGATCACTAGATTCAATTTGAAGGATTTTGTTTAGGATGTAGTGAAATAGATTTGGCTGTGATATTTTCCTTCTTGTAATATCCTTGTAGGATTTGTGATCAAGGTTATACTGGACTCAGGAAATGAATTGGGAGGGGAGAGAACAGCGGAATTCAGAATGACGGCATCTAACATCACACCGGGGCCTCTACAGCAACAGCTGCTCCTGAAGCAACTTACAAATTTGTTTCCCTAGTGTGTAAGCCCTATTTTTAAATTATAGGCAAAAAAACCAAATATTGATTAGTCAGAAAAACTAGACACCTAAATGTCCCATGATGGGAGACTAGATAAGTAAATAAATAAGTTATGGTTTATATATATTATACAGCCATTGAGATAATCATATCTTTTCCCTTTTAATCTGTTAAGGTGATGATTTCTAATAAATTTTCTAATGTTGAACCAAATTTGAATTCCTGGAATAAAACAATTTCTTTATGATACATTATCTTTTTTATACATTACTAGACTTGGTTTACTAATATTTTGTTTAAGATTTGGCATCAATGTTTATGAGTGAGTGTAGCCATAATTTTCCTTTCATAAACTGTCCTCATCTGATTTGGGGACCAAGAGTAGATTACTTGTAAAATGAAATGGGATGAATCTGTATTTCAATATTGTCTGAAAACGTTTGTTGTACACTGAATTACCTGCTTATTTTACATTCAATATAACTCACCTATAAAGCATCCGGGCTTGATATTTTCATTGTGTAAAATATGTAAACTACTGATTTGATGAGGTTCTATTTCTTCTTTTCCACTTCTAATAATTTGTAGCATTTTATGAATTGCATTTTTCACCTTGGTTTTCAAATATATTGGCATAACCTTTTCATAATAATCCCTTCTTGTGTTTTGACCTCTGCTACATCTATAATGTTGTGCCCTTTTCCATTCCTTCCGTCTCCCCCCTCTCCCTATGATGTCAAAAATGAGATATTGTAAAGCAGCTCAAGAAGGAATTCAAAGTTTCACAGAAAAACAGTAAAGAAACTCCTTATAGAAGTTGGAAAGAAATGTAGCTGAATTTTCACATACATTTTTAAACTGGAAAAGAGAAGTGAAAGAAATAAAATAGTATATACGAATCAGCCTATGAGTTCGATCTGTCAGACACAATAGAGAGAGATCTTACACATTTACACAGCAGCAATTTCTTTGGGTGAATGGACTATAAAAGAACAAATATGTGTTTAAAAATATTCAAAAATGTATTACCAAAATATTGAATATAACCCAAAAACTCATTCTTAAAGAGGAAAATATTTAGAAAAACCTAAAAACAAACATGGATATGGATTAGTAATCTAATAGATGTCTAAATACTATACATATGTGTTTATCTTTTCTGTAATATAGCAAAACATTCACATCATTAGTGAAGGCCATTGCAGGTCGTCTCTTTGTCCTATGTGGAGTCAAAATTTGCATTTGAAGCGAATATCTTGTTCAACTAATTATTACTGAACTAATTTTTAGTCAGGTTATTCTTACATGGAACTGTACTGACTGAATGAAAATTTCATGTCAATTAATTTCTCTTCATGATAGATACAGTAAACACATTATGTGAGAAATCTTCCTCCAGAAATTTATTCACTAATACCTTTCTACCTAAATTCAAAAAGAGAAAGACTACGGCTCCTCATGTCCTTGTGCCTCTTAACTGGTCTCTTTTTTTGCCTATCATCTGTCAGTGAACTGAACTATGCATACCTTTAAGTGTTTTTGATCTTAAACCAATCAAAGCTGAAAGGGATTTCTCATCATCCAGTCATCACTTTGCAGCTGAAGAGACCGAGTTTATGCAGACAGGGGCCATTCTCACCAGGCCTTGGGCTTCATATGTGCATCATTTACTATGTAACAGCAAAGCCCTTTGCCAGTATTTCCACTTTCTTCATGGAAGCCTTAACTGTCAGTTTAGTATCTACTGAGAACGATTTTGCTGGCCCTGTTGTTCTTAACCACAACACTTAAAACACATATAAACTACACACTTTTCCTTACTTTATGCTTGTATTTTGGTGCTGCCTATGTGTTTTCATTATAATATGTGCTGGGTATATCTTAAAATATGGGATGTGGTTTATTTGAAATATGGAGTCTTAAATAAAATTCTGGGCAGGTTTAATAAATTTCCCAAACTATTTTCATGGACCATACAATTACTAATTCCCTGCCACTCTACCTTTTTCATTTATGTAACCACAAGTGATCTTCATGTCATCTTATCCTTTCTCTTTTTATTTCCATTTACATCCATTTTATTTTTCCATTTTTGTATTAGTACAGCAGGTCATTACAATGTAGAAACTCACTTATAGACATTTAATGATTTATTTTTAAATGAAAAAAAGAAAACCCTACTTCAGTGTGTGGAAGCCTGAAGATTTAAAGGATAAGCAGAAAGTTAATTACAAACAAGCACGTGTATATTGATTGCTTTTTCTCACTTTAGCTCAACATGGTTCGAAAAGATTCATTATAACCTACCAATTCCTACTAATCTAATCCAGAATTCCTATGCTTACTATAAATGGCAGTCTTTCTAATTGGATCCTGGATTACTAAGGAGCCCAGAATTCTGCTTACCAATTTACCATTTCCCATGCCCACTACCACCATCTTTTCCTTCAAAAATTTAGATCATGTTCCTAAAATTCAAATGCTTGCAGAGGTGAAACAGGTAAGTGGGAGACAAGATGCAAACCAGACCTACACTCTTAGAATGTGCTCAGTCTGTGTGAACTAGTGAAGGCATGCCCTGTTTCAAGGGGTTACTTGTAACTTAGTTCCAGCCTATTTTTTGCCATGGAAGAATATAAACTCACTTTATAGACAAGTTAGCATGTCATTAAAATCCACAACAAAACAGGATTTTCACGTGAATTTTCACTGTTTTGGAAGATAAGCAATCAGTATCTATCTATCTATCTTTGTGCACTGAGACTGAAGGGAAAAGCAGTACTGACATTTGCCATAAGAAATTCCTTAATAATGTTCTCTTTTCAACTGTACATTTCAAATCAAATGCTAAAGAGAGGCTCCCTCTTCATGTGCCTCCCTCTTATTATTTCTTCCACTTTTTATGCAATGAACATATAACATTTCCTTAAAGAAATAATGGTTTCAATTTCCACTTCTTCATAACTTAGTTACATCTTTCCACTCATATCACATATGAATCCACTCACCTGGAATTTAAGACAGAAGCATACTTCTTAATTTTGATCCTACAATGAGATGCTTTGATTTTAAATAAGTTAAAAAAAACACAGAGAGAAAGGAATGCTTATACACTGTTGGTGGGACTGCAAATTAGTACAACCTCTATGGAAAACAGTATGGAGATTCCACAAAGAACTAAAAGTAGATCTACCATTCCATCCAGCAATTCCACTACTGGGTATTTACCCAAAGGAAAAGAAATCATTTTATCAAAAATACACCTGCACTAAAATGTTTATTGCAGCTTAATTCACAATTGCAAAGATGTGGAATCAACCCAAGTGCCCATCAATTCATGAGTAGATTAATAAAATGTGGTATATGTACACCATGGAGTACTACTCAGCCATAAAAAAGATGAATTAATACCTTTTGCAGCAATCTGGATGGAACTGGAGACCATTCTCCTAAGTGAAGTATCACAGAAATGGAAAAACAAATACCATATGTACTCACTATTAAATTGGAACTAACTGATGAGCACACAAGTGTACAGAGGGAAGTAAAACTCAGTGGAGAGCAACCAGTGAGGAGGAGGAGGAGGGGAGGGGAATAAACCAACCTAATGGGTACTATGAACACAATTTGGGTGATGGGCACACCTATAGCCAGGACTGATGCATTACAAAAATGATCCATGTAACCTAAAACATTTGTAACCCCTTAATATTTTTTTTAAAAAAGCCATTACCACACTAGCAAACATATTAACACTTATAAATCACAATAATTTTGAATTAACATGGTTTCAGGCATACCCTTATTCCTTAGGAAGGTCTTTTTTTTAAAAAAAAAGAAAATGCAATAATGAAGCAGGGTAAAATTTAAGAAGTTGTCTTCACCTCTTTATCGAAGTTATATCTTGGCAATCAAAAATAGTTTCCCTTCTTTTCAACATTTCATATTTTTTTAGTCGATTCAGCTATGGATATTATTGTAAAATAACTCTGTTGGACTTCATACAGCTGAAGTGGGTATTAACACTTATAACTCTAAGGTCTGTTATCTATAAAGTCTTGTGTGGTTTCAAGGGGAAGTATTCCAAAACGTCTATGTAGAAAAACAAATAACATTTTCTTTCCTTACAGAATAGAAGCAGAATCCTCTTCATGTGGACCCTCAACTGAAGACAGTGGGTTTTGGTTACTGAAGAAAATGTTTCCTTTAGGAATGTTTACTGAACTGAAAACATTTTAATAAGAAATGTGAGCTTTATTTAGTTATCGTAGTTATTGTGAGATCAAAGTAAAAGAAACCTAATTCTCAAAGCATCCTCTTCAAACCTCAACTTTTTTACCTCAGGAAATTGATGTCATAAAAATATTTTCCATATCCTGCAAGGAAAACTTTTCCCCAAGAATTTGCTCAAGGTATTCGTATGCTTAAAATAAATAAATTTAAATGTTTTACACACAAATAAATACAAGAATGTTCTGAGATATTTGAAGAAATATTCCTGTTTAATGAAAAAATGAGCCTTGGGGAGATTCATAATTTCTGAATGAAGGGAGGAGACATTGATAGAACACAAGGAAGGTACAGTTCAAATCAGGAAGAGAAACAGAAGCATGTACTGCAATGATGCTCACACAGGGAAGAAATCTAAATTCTGAGGCCTTCCTTTGAAAGAAAATAACCAAATTTCATTTTTTACAAACAATAACTTGAATAAGTGGAAAAATACACCAATTTATTATATGGAATGACTGAATATTATCATTAAGTCAATTCTCTCTAAATTAATCTGTATATTTAATGTAATAGCTATTTGGGGGATGGGGATTTGGGACAAATTTAGTTTAAATTGAGTTATACAAAATAAATATACAAAATAATCAAGAAAGATTTGATAAAAAGTCTTATAAAGGGGTCATGCTATGTCAGATCTAAAATCTAATATTAATATAAAGTCTCATTAATTAAAAGTGTGGTGCTTGCACAAAATAAATCATCTGAAGGAACAGAATGAAACAAGATGAGCTAGACTGGAATCCTAGTTCTACTACCTTTCAAGTGGGAGATGTTGGGCAACTGCCCAAAACTCACTAAGTAACAGTTATGTCATTTTGTTTTAATTACAAAAATTACTCCATAGCATTATGAGGACAAAATAGGACAATACAGGTAAAACACAACTTAAGAATACCTTAATATCAGCTATTGTTATGATAGAAATTCCAGAGAGAGACTCAAGAGTTTAAAAACAGTATGTGTCATAGCTGAACATTTTGTACTGGTGGGTAAAGAATGACTTCTGTAATGAATGGATAAAAATGTGTTTATATAAAAAATAAATTCCCATCTTACACCTTGAATAAAAATAAAGTCAAGTTGGATTAAAGATTTGATTGCAAAAAATGAAGCCAAAGAAAAGATAGGTGATCATGTATACCTTCTTGCAGTATCAAAGGCCCTTCTAAGTATAACTCCAAAGGCAGAAGGCATAAAGGGATGACAATGTGGTCAATCCTTGGTCCTCATCACACTCGACCCATATGTAGCATTTAACACAGCTGATCACCTCTTCCTCCTTGATACACTTCTTACTTTATATTCTAGGACTCAAGACTCTATTGGTTTTCTCTTACTTCATGCATCACCATTTCTCAGTCTTCTCAATTTCCTCTTCTCTCTGATTTCTTAAGGATGAAATGTCTCAGTGCTCCATCCTTAGAGCACTGACATCCTCTTTTCTTCCCTATCTACCATCTTATGCAGTCCCCTGGATTTAGATACTATCTATATGCTGATTACTTCCAAATTTATATCTTTAGCAAAGACTTCTTACCCCCAAACAATTCTTATATATGCAATTACCTACTTAACATCTCCATCTAGATGTTTAGTAGATTTCTCAAATACAACATGCTCCAAACTGAAATTCTAATCTTTGCCCCCAAATTTTGTCTACTCATAGCCTTCTCCATCTCAGTTGATGGCAATTTCATACTTCTAGTTGCTCAGGTGAATACTGTGGTATATCTGTGATCCCTTTTCTTCCCTCTTAGGTGTTCTACATCTAATTCATCATGAAATCGATACAAATTTCAAAGTATATTGAGAATCTTCTCACCACCCCAATAGTTACCCCTCTTAGACAAACCATCATCATTTTTTTCCTGGAGTATTGCAAGTGCATCCTTCCTAACTTGTCTCCTGCTTCTAATCTTGCCCCCCACCTCTTAAGGTCTAATGGCACTAGAGCAGCCAGATTGATTCTTTTAAAAATGAAAGCCAGATCTGCTCACAACTCTGCAAATTTTCTTCATTTCACTCAGAGTAAAAGTCAAAGGATTTACACGGGCCTACAAGGATCCTCTCCTACTCTCCCCCTTACACACCCAGCTCCAGCCACACTGGCTACATTTGTTCTTGTTGAACACACTTTAGTGTCTCAGCTAAAACTATTCTAGGTTTAGAATGCTCTACTCCCAGATATGAAGTGGAATAACACCCTTACCTCCTTTAGTACTTTGCTTAAATCTCTCCTTCTTAAGATTCTATCTACAACCACCTAGTTAATACTGCAACCTACCCTCCTTCACTACCCCCCAAATTTCCCATCCTCTATATCCTGTGGTACCTTCTCTTTCATTTTTTCATTGCTTTTTATCACCAATTAATATGCTTTAAAATGTGTTTATTATTTCTATCATCTGTACTTTCCTGCCAGCATATGCACTACCAAAGGACATGATAACTCTTCCCATTTTGTTCATGTCCTTAAACAGTACCTGGTAAGTAGTACACACTCAATGTTTTTTGAATAAATTCATAAATGGGTAAATACAAATTTAAAGCATATATGCATTAAAACAAAAAAATTAAAAACAAACTTTGAAAAATAATTCCACTCTCTCTCTATATATACACATACATACATTAGATAGATAAATATCTTAACATATTACAATATCACAACATATAAGTCATTCTTAAAATTATTGAGAAAAAACATTTCAATAAAAAAGTAGACAGAGAACAGGAACTACATGTTATTAAAAATTTATAGACAGTCATTAAACATATGAAAGATCTGTTCAATCCCACTAACAAAAAAACAAATGCAAACAAAAATTAAAATGGCATATCAAATGCACATCAAGTTGGCATACATTTTAAATTATAATATCTTCCATTGGTGAGGTTTGCTGAACATAGTCATGTTGTATAAACTTAGTGAGTGTATAGGCTAGAAATATCCTTTCTAAAGACAAGTGACCTTCATAATATATCAAAAGTTCTCCAATGTTCTAAACATTTTCCCATAAAATCCATAGAATTAATTTTTTAATTTTTTAAAAAATTATAAATAAAAAACGTTCATTACAATTGTATTGCAATAAAATAAAATAAATGCTCCCAATCAGCAGTAGGATTGGTTAAATTAACACACACATTTAACATACACACATGCAGTGGTAGGCTATTTTGAATCTAAAAATCTTGTCTGCAGAAGTTTCAATTACAAGAATGCTATTCATAGAATACTAAGCAAAACAAACTTGCACTTCATGATTCCTATAACCCACACACACATGTATGCATAAGATGTATATATTATATGTGTCTAAAAATGTATATGTATATATACACATATATATAAATAAGAATGAGAATGATCTACTTAAATAATTAAAACTATTTTTCCATGTGTGGTAGGATTATAAGTATTTTTTCTTTGTACTTTTCCATATTTTCTAAATATTTAAAAATCAACATAATTTTTTAGTTATTAGTAAGCCAATAAACCCCACTACAATAGCTTTAATCAATATTAAAGTAATAAATGTAGAATTTAGGTTGATGGTGTACACTGTTTTATTTGGCAGGCAGGACTTCCAGAAGTCTACTTGCCTAAGAGACTGATGAAGCCCCTACAAATTATTCCCACAATATTTTGGGGGGTAACTCTGCAGGATGTGTGTGGCCCCATGGAACACGAGCTCATAAAATATGCATTACTATCATTAGCAAGTAGGTACCTGCATGTGTTCTCATAAAGCTGGCAATGCCTTGGAAGCGCAAATGTCCTAATGATATCCACCTATTGTTCTAAACTTGCAACCTCAGAGTCATTATTCTCTTTCCTTCTCCCTAACTCTATTCTTTATCAACCTCACCTTACATACTCTCACAAGCAATTCTTAGTCCCACTGACTTTGCATTGGAATAACATCTCCCATGTATGTCCTTCATCTTGTATTCTCCCTTGTCTGTTTGGGCTGCTATATCAAAATACTATAAACTGGGTAGCTTATAAACAATCAAGATTTATTTTTCACAGTACTGGATGCTGGGAAGTCCACGATGAAATTGCTGGCAGATTTAGTGTCTGGTAAGGGCCAATCTCCGCTTCATAGATGGTGCCTGCACCTTCTTTCTGTGTCATTACATGGAAGACGGGGCACATAAACTCCCTTGGGCCTCTTTCATAAGGGCACTAATCCCATTCATGAGGGCTCTGTCCTCATGACCTATCACCTCCCAAAGGCCCTGCGTCTTAGTACTATCACATTGGTGATTATGTTTCTACATATGAATTTTGGGGAGAACCCATAGCACCCCCCATCATTCTTTCACCAGGAACAAGACTATTGCAGTAGTCTTCTCCTTAGTCTCTGTGTCTCTAATCTCCATACCTCTTCTTTTTCATCTCTATACCACCCAGAATCATACCAGTCCATTCTCCACATATAATTTGGAGCAAGCTTCCCAGAACAAAGCATTAATCAAATGATCCCCAATTAAAAACATCCAAGGCCTCCAATATAAAAAAAAAAACAAATGAACAAAAACACAAAACAACTCACCCCATGTTTGGTGCAAATATTGTCTCCCCTGGGTTCCTGTGACACTTTACTTGAACTTCCCTCTGCTTCTACTGGAAACTCTCCAAGGTTAGTAACCTGAGCTTACTCTGTTATGCATCCTCCCCAGTACTAGAAGATTTGACTGTTTGGATTAGGTTATATATATGGTAAAAAATATATGGTGTGTGTATGAAGCAGGATAGGACCATTTTTCAATACATTGGATGAAAATGAAATACAAAATTATATTTTGGGCTAGGATGACATATGCTACTATGATTTTTGTATTTCTTGGGTAATTTGTTAAAAGTTCATCAGAAAAAGATACCATTATTACAAAAATAATTTTTTTACTTAATCTGAAATGCCTTTAGTTGAAGTGTGTAACCATAACTTTATTTTTATAATTATCATATTTATATAGATTTTTAAAAATTTAAGTCAGTATAACTTAAGCCTGTAACTTGGATGAGTATAACTTGACTTCTTTCCTAAGAAATCTGCATGATTTCCATATTTTATTTGATAGATCAAAAAATTATTGAGGAAAGATACAGTGTGTCATTATGCTTTCTTATCCAGTACACCTATTAGCAGAGACTGTCACACAGAAGATAGCCAATAAATATTTTCTGGGTTAAGTGAGTACTTAAAAATAATTCATAAAATCATTCTAAATGATCACAATTGACAGCAATAATTTCTATTGTATATTCTGCTTGTATATTGTATATTCAATACATTACATACAATATATATTGTATGCTTGGATATTCTATTGTATATTGAAGAGAGATTTATAAACAAATGGAAAAAAACTTTGTCCCTTCCAGATGGGGATTCCAAATGTTTGACTTACAATTATTAAATCCTCCTCATCCTCCATTGTCTTTCAGTCTTGAACCTAACCTTTACTGACACTATTAAATAAGTCTGGTATTCTAAACTGAGAAGTAACTTTATAAGAATGAGCCAGTGTGATCTAACAATGTATATTACTTCTATCTAGTTTAAACCCAGAACTAGAAATGTTTTGGCAACATATGAGAAAGTTGTTCAAACAATAAAGCTAAGAGATTCTTAAATTTTGGCTATTACAGTTATCATTGGTTCCAATTATGTGTGTAGGGGGAGTGTTTAAGGGCTGGGCATATAACCATTAACTGGTTACATTACATCAAGTTAAAAAAAATAGTCATGAAAATAATAGTTTATGTTCAATACCAAACCATCCAATTTCAAACCAATATTTCAAAGGAAAAGATCTGTGTTACATTACATTCAGGGGTAAGAGTATATGTACATAAAATTTCCTTGTAAATATGAACTTCCAAGAGAGAAAAATTGAAAAAAAATGAAAAAAATTAGAAAATGAAAAGCATAATGTGTTTTATACAAACAACGTGGCATAACAACAAAATTTCCAAATTAAAGCCACATGGGTTGAGAGAGATGTGGCAAGTACTTTGTTGAAAACAAGATATTGAAAATAAGATTAAAATAATAAAATGACATTTACATAATGGGAAGAGAGGTGCTCAAGAAGGTAATGAGTTTTGAAATTTCCATCTCTTATGCCAAGGGTAGAATCATATCATTTCCTGGCCCCAATCCCTACCATAATAAAAAAGCCAAAGTTAAGTCCTAAAGGGAACAAAGATTAAACTGAGAAGAAAATAATAGTTTGAATAGATGATGTTATTACTTTTCCTGAAAGTGTTAGCAGCAACAAAAATTCATCTTAAAATAAGAATGGTTATTTTTTAAAAAGGTAAAAATTCACCAGGATGAGTCTGTACTCTGGATTCTAAACTTGCATTATTATGTTCAAAGAAAATGAAATAACAGCTGAAACCCAGGATTGATGTCTCATTTGGTGCAATCAGCGATAAAAACAAAGAAATATCCATTAACGTAATTTTTGGAATTAATATGGTCACACTAATTAAATCAAAATTGCCAAGAAGAGCAAAGAAGATATTCTGATTAACTGTATCTGCTTTGAATTGAAGTAAATTTCATGAAAGAGGTATGAACTTGTACTTTGACTTATCTTCTGGTGTAACAGACTTCTTTTGCGTATGTGGAAATGGGAATCCAGAAAAATATAAGACTTTCCTAGTATCACATTCTATGGATAATGGAAAAGTCAGTGTCTTAGTACAAACTTCCTCACAAGTCTCAAGTGAAAAACAGACGTACCCATTGGGAGGACACTGGGGAATTTCAAGAAAACGAAGCAAAAAACACCACACTTGGCCCTGTGGGGAGTGGAAAGTTCTCCATCTCCTAATGTCTCTCAGTTGCAGGGGCCTTCACTCCACTTCTCTGTGCTCATCTGCTCTCCAGGGCTCCACCTCTCATCTACTCAGCCTCTGGGTCCCAAGAAAAATGTTCTAACTATCAAATATGTGTGAAAGATTTCCCTTGGTCCAACGGGCTGTGACCTGTGGAAATGGAGATCACAAGGTATGCTCTACCCCTTGCCAACCCCTTTATTCTAGAGTGTCAACCAAGTGTAAATTAAAGGCATTGATATAGGTGGGGAAACCATGATTAAGGAAATCTAAACTGTTAAACCATGATTAAAAGGAAAAACAAAACAAAACCTTCTGCTGATGAATACCATGTTCTTCTTTTTATTTTTATTTTTTACTTTTCTGACTAATAGAATAACCCTGATAATCAATTTTTATACTGTTGGCCCATCTGATCAGCATGGATAAAATGCTGTGGAAGAGGCAGAGAAATTTTAGAAGGGTTTTTTTTTTTCTTGGTGAGCTTCAAGTTTATGATCTAAGCATATATCGTAAAGATTAAATACTTTCATTTTTAGCTCATTACAGTAGTATTTTACAAGTGTTATTTTTAAATGTTGATTCATTAAATGTCAGTTTAAATGTCATCTATCTCAGAAGCAGCTTTTTCCAGCTATCCATTAAATACCTGTGGATATCTAGAAACAGATGAAGATTATATTATCCCTGAAGATAAAAACTAATTGATCACTTGATGCCAAAATTAGAGAGAAGTTTATATTAATAAAAAGATGCTGGAAATAAACTAAAGCAAACAAAAGTATCTGAATGTTTACCCATTCTTTATCACTGATATAAGCAATCCAACCGCTTGGAAAAAATATAGAAAAGTACTTTCTTCATCTTTCTCTCACAGACTTTAGCAGCTCAGGAGCCTTGGTTACACACACTTGAAAATCCAACAATCCAACCAAGTGCAATCAAGTGCATTGTTATCAAGGCATCATTTTAGAAATTCTGCATCTCATCTCAATTTTGCAAAATTCGGGGAAGTAGACATCACTATATCTATTCTTACAAATATAAAACTGAGAAACAGAGAGGCTTATCTGGCTAGCAATGGGAATTTTTTAAAAAATTTTCTCAAGAAACTCAAAAACAAATTTTATGAAGAAAGATTTGTTGTTTGGTGGCATTTAAATGTGTCAATATAAAAAGAGTCAACATAAAAAAAAGAATGCTTTTGATGTAAAAATTAGGTAAATAATCTGGTCTTTCTAAAAGAATAATAAACATATGGAACTCATTGAGGAAAGGCACATTAGCTAGAAGTTTATTAAGTTTAAGAGAAAAAAAGGCAATGAGTATTTCTTAAGAAGAAATCTAAATATTGCCTGTTCTGCTTTGTCTCTATGCTACCAATTAACATGTAACTATTGTTTGTGGTATTGGATTTCATTCAGTTTATCTGGTTTTTGCCCAGTTATGAAGATCAAATCATTTCAGTGGAGAAAAATAGAGACTGAGCAATTGTTTGCTGTTAAATAGATTAAAAAATTTGCTAGCTTGTATTTTACTTAGGTACTTGGCAGAAAGGTGAAGCTAAATTTTTACATAAAAAAATTAAGACAGGTATATTGGGCCATGCATGTTTCTTCTGTTACTAAAATGTTGTACGTTTTGTCACCTCATTTCCTTGTTCTTTTGGTTTTGAGTGGTTATAAATATCCCACACTTAAATCTATACTGTCAGAATAATTTCTGTATATTAAATAATATCTGATAATTATGAATTCTTGACTTCCATACAACAATCTTCAGTCCTATAAGTCATATGTTTAAGTAATAAAAAAATACAATAAAACCTGGGAACCCAAGAAAGATCCCTCTACTACATGATTAGTATGTGCTTTCCAGACTGAGGGGGACGTTCCATTTATAACTCTCATTTGTTTCCTATCATTGTGGCCAAGTTTCCACTTATTACATGTCTCCTTGCCTTAATATTAACTTCCAATTTGGAGCACTGTAAACTGTTTCTCCACCCCTAAATTAAAGCAAATGATATCCACTCCACATCCACCACCAATTTTACTAGGAGCCACTTCAAAGATTCCATTAAAAAAAAAAAGAATGAAGTATGGCCTCTGCTTCCTGAATCCAAGGTTAGCCCTGTTCATAATAAAGTTGGATTTTCTCTGATTCTCCTTCTATTTAAACACTGACAGTTTTTTTCAAGACATTTTTTCTCCTCCTCTAAAGTTAAACCTGATTTTTGTGTTGTTGTTGTTGCTGTTTCTGTCATTGGGGAGGCAAACAGGAGTGAGAAAGGGTGTTGTATGGGACCAGTACACATGTGTGTTTGCAATGACATTCCAGTACCACATTTGGCTGTCTTCAATAAACACTAAAATTCCAGAACATTTAAAGATTGTCTCAGTTACACACAGTTTCAAGAAAGCAGTGGTGTATATTTCTTTCTTATGCTGTCCATGTCTTATCAAACTATATGAAAGAAGATGGCAGAAAAGACAAAAAAGGCTCTACAACTCTTCCACTTTTAGTTTCCTCAGCACCTGCCTGCTTTTTGACCATTTGCTGAATTGTTCCTTTATAGTATCCTCTCCAGCCTCACATCGTGTTGCTTACTATACAAGACCCTGTCAGTGCCTTATCCATGTATTTACGCTGTGACTATAAATTAAGCTCTGGGGCAATGTAATGCAAAGCTGCAAGTACACTATTGCTTTCCTCGGCCCCTTGCCTCCCTCTGTCCCCTTGCCTCTCATACATACATAGGACTTGTGCATATGGTAAAAAAAAGAACAAAACCAGAAAACACAGTTACAGATGCTTAGGCAGACTTTCTTACTAACTACTGCAGGAGCTGCTGAAGGGTAAAACATCAACCCCTCCCTTGACACACATACACACACACAGATCCCAGATAGTTTTAAGTTGATGTGTTCCTTAGAAAAGAGGTATTCTTCTTGGCACCTGAGGATGCTACTAACCCTTAATCCTCTGAAAATAATTTATCTGATTAGGTCTTTATAATTCTGCAGGCAATATAAATTTGAACCCTAAACCCACATGAGGGTCTACAAAAGGTTGTGAAGTATAAAGGAAGGCTTTGCATTTCTCCTCCACTCACAGACAAGGTCATAAGAGATGCATATGCTTGCCTTCTCCCTTTGTGGGATGGCTTTATAGCTGGTTCACCCTTTGACTGAGGGTGTGGTTTTCTAGGGAGTCCTGGCCTTACACAGGTTCTCATCTGTGTTCCCCATCTTGTTTGGGCCCAAGGTTGTTTCCTGTCCCCCTGTACGACTGTTACAGGACAGGCAAATGCCCCAGGCTTTCAGTCCTCAGCTCTCTGTAAGTAGAGATACTGCAATTCAAATAATTTAGCAAATTTTATAAACCATTTCTCTGAATACATTAGTCTTCTTTCAATTCCTAGGGCATACTCCTCCCCTCCCTCACGGCCTTTTGCCCAAATGGTGTTTCATCAGCCTGAAACATTCTTTTAACACACTTACACACACACATACACACAACATATACTCTCTTTTGGGGGGTTAGTTCCTTCTCATTCTTTATATCTGATTTTAAGAATTACTTCTGAGGAATAAACCTTCCTTAGCCATTAAAATCACAATTGGGCATCAGCAATGTTTTGTATTGGGCATTTTCAAGAGGCAGATAGAGTCCAGAAGCAGATGTTTGGGTTCCCAGATATTGCACTATAGCCCCTTATCCCAAAGAGCTAAACTATTATTCATTGTATAATAAATATGCTACACAAATAAAAAATGTAGACAATATATGCATACAGAAAAAACAAGAGAGCGAGAGAGAGAGAGAGAGAGAGAGCGAGAGAGAGAAAGAGAGACAGAGAGGAGACCCCACTTCAGGATCTTGCTCAGGAACACTTAATAAGTTACAGTTGCAGCTGAACACAGAATTCTGAAGTGCTGCCTGGTTTTCTAATGTTTCAGAAACTAGAATACCTAAGGAAGGAAATTTGTAAAAATTCCCACACCCAAAAGACCATTGGATAACATTTTCACTTTTCTCTGATTCAATACAATGGTCCTTGCTTGCTTCCAGAGGATAAATAAGGATTTGTACACACTTGTTAACAAAGTCAAATAAGCCCTTGTGGAGTTTGATCTTTTCATTTTTTTTTACTTCTGCCAAGCAACTGTATACTTTAGGACTGTGACATTAAGTTTTACATATTGATTTTCAGCTTCACCAGAAAGTTTTCATGTAGTCTTATCTTTAGTTGTCAAAATCTTGGGTTCTAAGAACATCAAACAAATATATTTTTAGCTGCATTTAAGAAACTGACACTAATTTAAAAATAATACTCCTAAAATATTACTGTCTATTCTTTTAAATAAACACATTTAAAACAACATAATTCAATAAGTAATTCTTAATCCTCCAACTTTCTAGATCTCTTCATTTTATCATATGGAATATACTTGATAAAAAAAACAGGAGTGCTGTCAAAAGTAAGCTTGCCAACATAAGGAAAACATTTTAAGCAAAATATTCTATATTTAAGCACCATATCTTCCTGTTATTGAGCATCAAATTACTAAAAAGAGCATTGGTTCCATGATTATAACAGTATACTTTGCTATCTTTGTGTTTTATGCTCTCCAAATAACATCATATTTAAGTCTATTAAATTTTATGATTGAGAGCATATTGGGAGTTAAAACAAGCAGACATAGCTCTACTAGGATTAGTCCTTTAAAAAGAAGAAATCACATATCTTATCAAATCAAATTAATAGTAATAAGAAACCTCTATTGACCTAAAATACATGTGGAATTTACAGATACTTCCTGAGTGCCTGTCACACGGCAGACCCTGTTTAAACATTATATTCATAACATTTTATAAATATAGTATGATAAATATTATCTACTAAAGCTCTCAACATGTTTATATGGCCAATAAGGATGCACACTCTAACACATAACACACAAAGAGTACAAAATACCTGAAGAGCCGTAAGGATATTTGCTAAGGCTTGTCCGTATGTGTCATGACAGTGAACAGCAAGAGCACCTGGTGGGAGTTCTTTCATAACACTCTCCAACATTCTTTTCATGCTCCCTGGAGTTCCCACTCCAATCGTGTCTCCCAGAGAGATCTCATAACAGCCCATGCCATACAATCTCTTAGACACCTGTTGAGAAAGGTGAAGCACTAGTAAAACAATGGAAATGAACAGACTCAAACCCCCTTGTTGCTTAGCCAACATCATCTAGATAGAGGTAAAAAAATCACAACTAAGATCAGTTATATCCATGAAAATCATATACTTTCATTTCATTTTCTGGTCTTTCCTTGCTCATTATATTCTAAGCATTATATAAGACTTTGAATGACATTACTGCAATTACCTTTTTCTAATATTCAAGTTCGCCTTAGAGGCATATCTATCTGTATGTTCCAATATGAAATTATAAGCTACAATTTCAATTATGGAAGGCTCACATTTCTCAACACCTTAATCAAACAGACACATTACAGATTTACTCTGTAAGTAATATTTCTCAAGGCCTTAAAGTCAAGAGGTATCAATACAGTTGACCCTTGAACAACACAGGTTTGAACTGCAAGGGCCCACTTCCACATGGATTTTTAAAATATATATATTGAAAAACTTTCTTAAGATGTGCAGCAATTTGAAAAAACTTGCAGAAAAACTACATAGCCTAGAAGTATTGACAAAATTAAGAAAAAGTTATGTCATGAATACATAAAATGTATGTAGATACTAGGCTATTTAATCATTTACTACCATAAAATATACACAAATCTATTATAAAAAGTTAAAATGTATAAAACATATGCACACAAACACAGACTGTACATGGCTCCATTCTCAATGAAGAGAAATGTAAACAAACATAAAGATGCAGTATTAAATCATAACTGCATAAAATTAATTGTAGTACACACTGCACTACTGTCACATCCTTTCCTATTGTGCTGAGCTTAAGTGTTGGGAGCAGCTACTTAAAATGCCATCTGATACTAATCTCTGCATCTTCAGTTCGTCTCTCCAGTAAATTGCATATCACGGTAAAAAGTGATCTCTTGAGGTTCTTGTATATTTTTCGTTGTGTTTAATGCAATACCGTAAGCCTTGAATAACACCATAAGACCCATATGAAGTGCTACTAGTGATGTTGGAACTTCTCCCAAGAAGTAGAGAAAAGTCATGACATTACAAGAAAAAGTTGCATTGCTTGATATATACCATAGATTGAAGTCTGCAGCTGTGGTTGCCCACTATTTCAAGATCAATGAATCTAGAGTAAGGACAATTGTAAAAAAAGAAAAAAAGGAAAGGAAAGGAAATTTTTGAAGCTGTCACTGCAGGTAAGGTCAGCAGGCATGAAAGTCTTGGACTTTTTGTGAAATATAAAATATGTATTAATTGACTGTTTACGTTTTCAGAAAGGCATCCAATCAACAGTAGGCTACTAGTAGTTAAATTTTTGGGGAGTCAAAATTTATACCTGGATTTTCAACTATGTGGAGGTTTGGGGTCCCTAACCCCCGAGTTGTTCAAGAGTCAACTGTACCAATTTCAGCTCTGTCACTAAGTAGCTCTGCAATTGACAGAGTAAAAATATTTCTGGCCTAATTTTTCTTATAAACAGAGGCACTTGTGTAAGGCAAATTGCAAGGTCTGTTCAAGGTGAATAACTAATGTTACTTTGGAAGAGCAATGTGAATTTGCATAAAGGCAGCATGGGATTTTGACAAAGACATGAGTTCTGGAATCACAGAGGCCTGGATTTAAATCTCAGCTTTTACTTATGCTAGTCATGTGATACCCAGCAGAAGATTAACCCACTGAAGCCTCAATCCCTAATCTGTAAAATACATACCACAAAACACCTTCATTGAACATATTTTCTAAACCTTAGTTACTTCATTTAAAAAAAATTACAATAATAAGAACAATGTTAACAATGACATGTTTGCTTGTGAAAATGAAATGAGAATGTATAGAAGTCACTTTGTTAGGTAGTTAGCGAGGGCTTCCAGGTGTCCTAGGGAGGGACGAAAGTGGGTGACACTGCGATGCACACCCCCCATCCCCCCACCCCCGGCCAAATGTACTTTCAGAGAGGCTCATAGGATATCTGCATGAGGTAAGGCTCAGGTCAGGCAACTCCCAACTGTCCAATCAAAGTGGTTCCATGGTGACGTCTGGGCCACGAGGGAGGTCCCAATCCGGACACTATAAAACAAGATGCAGACCATAACCAGGCCCTTTTTTTCTGCCCCTTCCTCTTGCTCTCCGTTTGCTACGACAATGGCTCTGATCATCATCTGTGGTGTACGTATCACGCTCTGTAAACCTATATCTTGTCTTGCTCTATAATCCTCTCTTTCTCTCCTCAATAAACCTCATTTTCGTGCTTGCCTAACTTTGGTGCGTCTGGTCATTCTTCGGCCATGAGCGCTCTAAGAACCGACATTTCAGACTGACACCTGACACATTTATCCACAATCTGGCACATGGTACTCATTCATTCATTTTTTTCAACATGTATTTCTCCAGTGCCTATTTTATACCAGGCACTGTGCTAGGTGCTGGGATATAATGGGGAAACAAATATTGACATGGCTCATACTATTATGGATCACAAAGTCAAGTGAAGACACACCTTAGTCAATCTCACAGAGGAATGCATAAATACAAGCTAAAATAATAATTTTGAAACGAAGAAACAGGATTCTAACAGCATGTAGCAAAGGAAATTGACCTAGATCTGTCAAGCAGAAGGAGCCTAAGTGACAACTAGAGATAAAGTAAGCACTAACTTGTTGAAAAGGGTGAGAAGGAAAGATCTGAGAAGAATGTTCCAGGAAGACTAACAAATGCAAATAGTGGGTTCCAGGCAGCTGAAATATAAAATGCAAAGAGCATTCCAGGCAGGGAAAAAGTCAAATGCAAAGGGCTGTGTGAGGAGAAAGCAAAAACTAGAGGCTTGAACAGAGTAATCTCAGTTTGAAATAGTAATTTCAGAGACAAGGGAGTGAATTGACCAGAAAATGTACTAGAATAGCACAAAAGGAGCCTTTACTTCCAATCTGCCTGTTACATTCTGCGGCAGGAATGGAGAGCCCCAGGGTGTATGTGGTTCATCCATAGGTGGTGCAGAGCAAAAGGAAGAAAACCAAGAATTCTGGTGTTAGGCAAAGGTGGATCCAGGTTTTGCGGGGCCTGAATTTGTACTCTTTTGGAGGTATTCTTTAAGAAAAGAGCATATAATTGTGAATGCAAATTAATGACAGAATCTTGGAAGGGTGCCATGAAAGTTAAGGACCACAAAATCAAAGCTTCATTATTTCATAGTATATCTGCCTCTGTGTACGAGGGTCTTGTTTAAATAATAGATGATAGGATATCTCTCATTTTAAAAATCTGCAGTAAAAAGTTCAAATGAATGAACAAAAGAAGAATGGCTTTTAGCTGAGCTGAAAGTTTATCCTGCCTAAATGTGGACTAATGCCATCTTCACTGCTTCAGTACCATATTACCAACTTTGTCAAAATTAACCACCTTAACAACACATTAATATACTTTATATACAATTAATACACTTTATATACAAATGAATTTCTGAGATAGTCTAATCTCAAAGATAGAGCATTTTGTACTTCTTGGTATAAATTAATAATCAAGGACAGGAAGTAGAAAACAAACTTCAATAAGAAAGTCCTTCTTGACTATAATCTTTTGCTGTAAAAGTGCTCTGGAATAACAACTAATCACAGCAGTAAGATCTACAGGATCACAAAAGAACAAAAACAATCAAGCAGTGTATACTCTAAATGCCAAAGTATGCCGGAGGAACAAAGGGGACACTACCTAAGCAACCAAGGCAAAGTTTAAGTGTGTGTACACAAACCACCCTGACATTCTAATGGAAAGTAGAAACGTCACTCACTGTGTTATAGCCACATAAAAACAAAACAGATGTTTTTATTCCCTCCACCTCTGAGCACCCAAATGATAAGACTCAACTGTCTTCTAACTTTGAAAAGTTATAGCTGATATATAGGTCTTCAGTGTTAAAATGAAACTATTTAATGATCAAACATGTCTTCAGGGATCATATCTCATTCCACAGCTCTCCTTAGTCTTTGTTATGCAGATGCAATAAATAGTAAGGAAAACAGCCCACTTTTTAAAATAATATACATCATTTTACCATAAACCAAAAAGGCTGGAGATGTAGCTTACTTCTGTCACTTTTTGCGGTGTAATGCTTCCTTCATATGGACAGCCCAGGGCACAAGACACATACCTAAATTAAAAATACAGAGTCTTATAAATACGCATATGGTGGACAGGCCATTTCCTAATTTTCATTTTATACAAATGAAGAATTAGCCAAAAATGTATCAAGAAAATTTATTTTGCACTATTCCTTCATTATTATTTTATATTTAGAGACCAAACAAAAACAATTTTGGAGTATTTTCAATTAACTCACACTTTTTATCTTTCTAATAATTATAACTTAATATATGTTATTTAATGGAAGATGGGGATAAAATAACAAGTGATTATCTTGTGAAGCTGTTTATACCATAGCAACATATTAACATTAAAAGCAGAAAATACCCAGTGAAATATATGGCTTTATTTAAATAATTACATACATTGAACTGTTAAATATCCAGGTCTTTGGAAACAGAGAGAGCATGTAGAAGACTTACTGAATTTCTTTCTTTCCTCCCATCTGGATGTTTTGGCCTCATTTTGATACAGTCATTAATCACTCAAAACTCTTAGAACTGGGCATAGCCTCAGAGTTCATCTTGTTTATTTCTCATGGGTTTACCTAAATCATTCCAAACAGAAGAGTATCTAGTGTGTTTTAAAAGTCTCTGAATAAAGATATTCTGTAAGCTTCTTCAGCAACTCACTCTAATATAAAAAGTCAAGCCTTTCCTGCAAAGACAATGATCCATTTCCATCTCAAATTATTAAGCTTTAGGAGAAGCCTGTTTTACCTATTTTCAGCTCAACACCAATCCCATTTTATTAAACTTTCCTCAGATATTTTTACAACACTTGTATTAAAATAATGCATCATATGTCTGATGGTTAGGAATGAAGCAAGCCACATGAGGGAGAGAGGGATGGTGGGAAATGAGGCTGGAGATCCAGTATTTTGGGCCAAAATATGAAAGGCTTTAGATAGCAAAGCCTTTGAATGCCATGCCAAGGAGTCTGGACTTTGAGATCACTCAATATTATTTTGAGGCACTCAAAATTATTAGGTAAGGTAGTGACAAGATCAGATTTGTTTCCCAGAAATATAACTCCATGGGAACACTGGAAGTAGTTGCCAGAGAAAAGGTGGAGGCAAAAAACACAAGAGAAGATAATACTATATTTCCTTGATTCTAAGATGCAATTGATTGGAAGATACACTGTGAATTTCATAACAGTCTTTGGAGTAGAAAAATAAAATACATATTCAATGATTCAGTACATACCCATTGATTGTAAGATGTAACCAAATTAGGTGTCAGAAATCACAAAAGTATTAAAATGTAAATAAAAGTTATGTTTTGGTATTAAAATAAATAAGTAGTTCCATAATCCAGTCAAGTAGTTATGAGGACAGAGAGGTAAAAATCAGACAAATTCAAGTAAAATTCGAAAGTCATGCTTGACAGGAAACCCATCTCTCTGCTCTTCCAGTTACTATAATCTAAGTTCATTGTTTAGATAATCTGTCTAAATTTAATCAAGAGGTGTGAAAAGAAAATGTTCTTATGTGGCTAAGGATGGATAAAGAGAAAAAGTCTTATTACAAACGCAACGATTACAGTAACATGCTAAAAATATGAGTACATTGATTCTAAACCCAACATATCTAGATGTGAGTAAATAGCAAATCCAAGCCATCCATTTACATGTTCTTGTTCTAAAGGTGAAAAACAAAACAAACATAAAGCAACAAATACAAAACAAAACTAAACAAACTAACCTCTCCTGCATTATCAAATTATTACTTGGCTACAGCTACCCTCTTATTGTCAGAACCTTAACTCTATTTTCATTTACTCAAGTTTTCCGTCTAAGATCTTTCCAGGCTTATGGTTTCCCAGTCTTCACACTGGGTTACATTTCATCTTCATAGACTTTTCTTTAGCCTTGGAGTGGCCACTTCTTTGGCCTATTCACACATAGGGCTACTTTCCCCAAAGCTAATGTGATGGTTCGCAACTATGTTTCCTTAACCGTACTTTAATACTCTAAGCAGGGGTTGGCATACTAAGGCCCACAGGCCAAATCCTGCCCATCACTCTTTTGTAAGTAACATTTTATTGGAACACAGCCATGCCCATCTCTTTACATATAATACTATTCATTGCTGCTTTTACATTATAACAGCAGAGTTGAGTAGCTGCAAGAGACCATCTGACCCGTAACACCTAAAATATTACAGTCTGGACCTTTATAGAAAAAGCTTGCCAATCCTTCCTAAAAATGTTAAGCTACTTTTCCTTAGTGTGATGAAAAGGGCTGCACCATCATGAAAAGGAGCTGCACTCTCTGCTTTGGCAAGTGACTAAAGCCAGATTTCAGATTTCAGCTCTTTTCTAACAATCTAGTGGTTCTCAACCTTGGCTGCATAGAAGAATCATCTCGGGAGCTTAATAATCACAGAAAAACTGATGCTTAGGACACACTTCAAACAAATTAAATCAGAAACTCAGGAAATGAAATCCAATGAAACCCAACCACCAATATTTTTTAATTTTTAAAGTTCTATTATTCTTTCAAGATTGAAAATCAGTCAACTATTCACAATACTGCCTCACCTGGATTGACCTATTTATTCCCTTGTGAAAAAAACGATATTACACAGACCTGATAGTATCTAATCCCAGGAATTTCCTCACTACTATGCCACAACATTTTTATTCATCTTTGATTGTCTGGTGGTTAAATTTCACACAGACCTATTCCAAATAATTTTCTACTTTTCTGAAGCCCCAAACTCCAACTTCTTCATTTCTTCTTTCATCCCATCCCTTACTTCTGGTTCAATGTCATTTTGACTGAACTGAATCCTGTAGTAGTCCCTTTAGCAAGGATCTCTGAATGGTAAATTTTGTAGACTATTTTGTCTGCAAATGGTTTTATTTCACCTTCATTCTTGAATAATAGTTTCACTAGATAAAGAATTCTATGTCAACAGTTATCTCGGCATTTTGAACACATTATTTCACAGTCTCTGGTCTCAGATCTTGTTGATGAGAATTTTACTATAAGTCTAATTATAATTCCTTTATAGTAATCTGATTTTTTTCTCTACTGTTTTTGGAATTTTATTAGGTACCTCAAGACTTGCTATACTTCTTCAATATTAACAATAATTTTTTTCTCAAGGTACTAGCTCTTCAAACATATTTCTCCTATCTATTTTCTCTGTTAGCTCCATCTGGAAATTCTATTAGACATTATTTATTAACTTCACTTTCAAAATTTCTATTAATTTAATTTTCTAGACTTCATTCTTATGATTTTCTCAAATCCTACTTCCAGTTTGCTATTTCCTCCTTCAACTGCATGTAATCTGCTGTTCAAAGCATTAATTCTTTTATTTTAATAAATCTATTTTTAATTATAGAAATAATATTTGTTTCTTTTTGTCAAATCATCATTCTTTTTTTTGTAAAGTCCTATTCTTTCATGTTCTTCCTTTGTTTCTATAAAAATTTTAAGCAGTTAATTTACAATCTCCTTTTCATATTGTTTCTATACCTTCTTTTCTATTTAAGTTCTTCTGTTTTCTCTTTACCTTTGTTTATTTTCTCTTAAGGTAATTTGTTTCCTCATGTGGCTTATAGTTTTTATTATGAATGCCTTTTCATGGTGATTTTAGTTTCTATATAAACTCCATGAGAGTCTTGAGTTATTTAAATGTCCCTATTAAGGGATCTGATTGCTTTCAGCCCTTACCCTATGGAATTTTCCAGTTCCTCAACAAATTTTTACCTTAATTTCTCAATTTGGGTTTCCACAATACTCATGTGTCATAAATCCACAACCCATAATTATACCTGGCATAGGTTTCAGTGACTTTGCATTGGCAAGGAGGTGCTGCCAGACTTCAAGAAATACTCAGTTCCAAATCCATGCCTTAACAGAACATCTATCTTTTCCCACAGTGACATTAAAATCCCATTTCCACAACACTAGAGATTATATCTGGGATAGATTACCTCATATGCTACTGTGGTATCTGCATGATTACCACATTTTCTTTGATGAAACCTGGAGACTATCTTTTTGTTTTGGAGCTTGGCAATATGTTTTTAAAAGCTGTTATATTTATGTGTTTATATTTATGTGTTTGTAATAGGAATGAGAAAGGGGGTCTCTGAGTCAGGTCATTCCTCCACAGTCCATCTCTCCCACCCTTGTGCAGGTAACTCCAGGATCAACTCCAGAGCTCCTTGTGGACATCACAAATTGATTGCTAGATGCATTCCCATAGCATATTAAGCTAAGTATGTCTGAAATAGTGCTCATCACTTTTTCTCTTACACAAAGTTATTTCCCCTGCATTTGCCATTTTAAAAAATGACATAGTTATTCTCAGGGTCATTCCTACTAAATCATTTGATGGTCACCTTTGAGAACACATTCAATAACCAAGGTTAGTTGAGTCCTCCCCTCCAGCCACTATGGCATGCGACCTCTGCCAGTGGCAGCCTGAGTGTGCAGAACAGTTCCTAAGAGCCCTCTCCTAAGTGTTCTCCTTACTTATAGTCTCATGTTACTCAATTTTACTTCAATTTCTAATGTCAAAATTATACTCCTAGAGCATGCATCTAGTCACATATCTTTTCACTTCTAAAATCTTTAATGGCTTGTCATCTTCTACCAAATATACTAGTATTCAAGTTCAGCAATTTGTGAAATACAATCTAACTTTCCACCTTTCTTTTACCATATAGACTCAAATACCTTTATTCCAATAAAAGTAAACTTCTTTCTATTACCCAAACATTTCTTGAGATTTCTCTTTACTATGTCTTTGCTCTTTGTAGATTCTCTGGCCTGCCTGAAAAGGCCATTAATTGATTATGTTTCCATAAATTTTCATATTTATAAGGACTTCATTTTATTTGCACCTTCTCCAGGAAGTTTCTCCAAATAACCCTAGAGATTAGAATTACTATAAACTTTAATACTATGTATCTTTTTCTCTCTTAACATATTTGCATTTTTTGATAGTATAATAATTATTTCTATACATATTTCATTTTCTCAGTGTGCTGGAAACTCTTGAAGTTATGCTGCTTTTTCATTTTCATATTACACATGGATCACAAGACAGTACATTATATAAAACAAATACATTGGCCTCTCAATATAAGTAGGGGATTGATTCCAGAACCCAACCCCCCAGGATACCAAAATCCCATGATGCTCAAGTCTCTTATATAAAATGGTGTAGCATTTGCATATAACCTAATACATCCTCCCATATACTTTAAATCAACTCTAGATTACTTATAGTACATAATACAATGTAAATACTATGTAAATAGTTGTTATCTGTATTGTTTTTTGTTTGTATTATTTTTTATTATTTTATTATTTTGAATTATTTTTTATTTATTCTTTATTATTTTTTCCAAATATTATTGATCCACAATTGGTTAAATCCCAGGATGTAGAACCCACAGATAGAGGGCCAACTCAACTTAATTAATGTTTCTTGAATGAATTAATATGCAAATATGTTAGTTAAGATGTCATTTTCACTTTCTCAATCATTTTCTAAGACATTACTAATTTTTACAACAAACGTATAGCTACTTGGAGGATATTTATGTTCTGTAGTCAGAAATAATGTAGCACATATTTGGGAGATCAGAATTTGGAATCCAGTTTTTAAACATTATTAGGATAACAAAGTAATAAAGGAATCACCAACCATATTGAAGTTAACTCTTTTAAAATTTACAAAAAGCACAGTGTTATAATAAATCCTGTGGATAAAAACGTGAATTTATTTTTATGCAAGCCTGTTTACCAGTATTGTGTAAAAACATAACAAAAAAAAAGACTGAGGCATTCCAGTCTTTAACAACTTTACCTAGAAGAAATAAGTCATGGAAAAGAACCTACGGTTAGACTTTATCCAAGCCTACCTTCCCACAATTATCCTATGTTCCTCCAATCATTCTGACAAAGATTGAAACAAAAAGGGTGAGTAAAAGCCACGCATAAATGTCACAAACAGTTGAAAAGGAAAGAGTCAACTATTGCTCGTCCTCAGAAGTGAACAATAAAGCCAGGAGTGATAAAATAATGTGTAATGTCAATTGAAGGTAATTGAAATATATAAATATAGGAGCTACATTGATACACTCATGCAAAATACATCAACCTATAAGTAACACCAAATAGCATTCCATCATTGTTAAGCCAACTAAAAATACATTTTGAGAGCCTGCTATGCATTTATCCATATGGATAATATAAGAAACAAAGACTGTTTCTTGGTATCAAGAAGTAATTCAGCTAAGATTCATTCTTTTTTTGTATTAAGGATAAATTTTACTTTATTTTATTTTATTTTTTGTTAATTTCAGAATATTACAGGGGTAGAAACATTTTGCTTACATGAATTGCTTTTGTACAGTTTGAGTCAAAGTTGTAAGTGTGCCCATCACCCAGATAGCGTGCATTGTACCTGTTAGGTGTGTATTTACCCATCCCGTCTGCCCCCCTCCAACCTGCTTGATTTAAATTGAGTTTTACTACCATATGTGCACATGAGTGTTGATTGATTAATTCCAATTTAATACTGAGCACATGTGGTGTTTGATTTTCCATTGTTGCAATACTTCACTTAGAAGAATGGTCTCCAGTTCCATTCAGGTTGTTACAAAAGGTATTAGTTCACCATTTTTTTTTTTTATGGCTAAGTGGTACTCCATGGTATACATATACCACCTTTTATTAATGCACTCATGTATTAATGGGCACTTAGTTTGATTCCACATCTTTGTGATTGTGCATTGTGCTACAATAAACATTCTAGTGCAAGTGTCTTTTTGACAAAATGACTTTTTTCCTTTGGGTAAATACTCAATAATGGGATTGCTGCATCAAATGGTAGGTCTACTTTTACTTCTTTGAGGTAAATCCATACTACTTTCCATAGAGGTTGTACTAGTTGCAATCCCACCAACAGTGTATAAGTGTTTCTTTCTCTCTGCATCCATGCCAGCATCTGTTGTTTTGGGACTTATTGATAAAAGCCATTCTTACTGGTATTAGGTGATATCTCATTGTGGTTTTGATTTGCATTTCCCTGATGATGAGAGATGTTGAGCATTTTTTCATATGTTTATTGGCCATTAGTCTATCTTCTTTTGAAAAGCTTCTGTTCATATCTTTTGCCCACTTTTTAATAGCATTGATTTTTTTTTTCCTGCTGATTTTCTTGAGTTCTTTGTAAATTCTGGTTACTAGCCCTTTATTGGATGTATGGCAGGCAAATATTTTCTCCCATTCTGTAGGTTGTCTGTTCATTCTATTGATTGTTTTCTTGCCTATGCAAAAGTTTTTTAATTCAATCAGGTCCCATTTGTTTATTTTTGCTGTTGCTGTGATTGCCTTTGGGATCTTCTTCATAATTTCTTTGCCTAGCCTGATACCTGTAAGTGTTTTCCAACATTTTCTTCTAGAATTCTTATAGTTTCATGCCTTAGGTTTAAGTCTGTTATCCATCGTGAGTTAATTTTTGTGAGTGGTGAGAGGTGTGGATCCTGTTTCAGTCTTCTACATATGGCTATTCAATTTTCCCAGCACCACATTATTGAACAGGGATTCTTTTCCCCAGTGTATATTTTTGTCTGCTTTGTCAAAGATCAGATGGCAATATGAGGATTGTTTTATATCTGGGTTCTCTGTTCTGATCCGTTGGTCTAGGTCTCTGTTCTTATGCCTATACCATGCTGTTTGGGTTACCATAGCCTTGTAGTATAGCTTTAAGCATGGTAAAGTGATGCCCCCCAATTTGTTCTTTTTGCTCTGGCTATTCAGGGTCTTTTCTGGTTCCATATGATGCATAGAATTACTTTTTCTAGATCTGTGAGAAATGACATTGGTATTTTAATGTGGATTGCATTGAATCTATAAATCACTTTGGGTAGTATAAACATTTTAACAATGTTAATTCTGCTGACCCATGAGCATGATACATTTTTCCATTTGTTTACATCCTCTGTGATTTCCTTCCTCAATGTTGCATAGTTCTCCCTGTAGAGGTCTTTCTTGGTTAAATATATTCCCTGGGTGTTTTATTTTCTTTGTTGCTATTGTAAAAAGTATTGAGTCTTTGATTTGAATCTCAGCTTGACTATTGCTGCTGTAAAGCAATGTTCCTGATTTGTGCACATTGATTTTGTAACCCAAGACATTGCTGAATTTATTTATCAACTCCAGGAGTTTCTTGGCAGAATCTTTGGGGTTTTCTAGATATAAGATCATATCATCAGCAAAGAGTGATAGTTTGAGCTCTTCTTTCCCCATTTGGATAACCTTGATTTCCTTCGCTTGTCTGATTGCTCTGACCGGGACTTCAGCACCATTTCGAATAGAAGTGGTGACCGTGGGCAACCTTGTCTGGTTCCAGTTCTAAGCGGGAAAGCTTTCAATTTTTCCCTGTTCAGTATGATGTTGCTGTGGATTTGTCATAAATGGCTTTTATAATTTTGAGGTATATTCCAACTATGCATATTTTGTTAAGAGTTCTTATCATAAAGGGGTGCTGAATTTTGTCAACTGCTTTTCTCTGCATCTATTGAGGTCTTTGTTTTTGCTTCTATATATGTGGTGAATCACATTTACAGATCTGCATATGTTGAACCATCCTTGCATCTCTGGGATGAAGCCTACTTGGTTGGGTGGATTCTTTTTTTGATGTGCAGCTGAATTTGGTTTGCTAGGACTTTACTGAGAATTTTTGCATCTACATTCATAACGGATATTGGTCTATAGTTTTCTTTTTTTGTTGTGTCCTTTCCTGGCTTTGGTATCAAGGTGATATTAGCTTCGTAGAATGAGTTCAGGATTCCTTTCTCCTCAATGTCATAAAATAATCCCTGCTGTATGGGTACCAGTTCTTCTTTGTACATCTGGTATAATTTGGCTCTGAAACCATTTGGTCTGGGACTTTTTTTGGGGGGAAAATTTTTATTGCTTCTTCAATTTCTTTGCTTGATATTGGTCTGTTCAGGAGTACTGTTTCTTCCTGATTGACCTAGCGACATTGTGTGTTTCCAAAAATTTGTCCATTTTCTCAACATTTTAAGTTTATGTGCACAGAGATTTTTATAGTACTCACAGATGATATTTTGTATTTCCATGGTATCAGTTATAATATTTACTCTTCCATATCTGATTAAGCTTATTAGGGTCCTCTCTTTTCTGTTTCTGGTTAATCTAGTGAGAGGACTGTCAATTTTGTTTATCTTTTCAAAGAACCAACTTTTTGTTTCATTAATCTTCTGTATAATTCTTTTGTTATTGATTTCATTTAGTTCTGCTCTGCCCTTAGTTATTTCTTTTCTTCTGCTGGGTTTGGGATTGGTTTGCTCTTTCTTTTCCAATTCCTTGAGACAATTCACTACATTGTTGATTTGTGATCTTTCTGTCTTTTGGATATAGGCATTTAAGGCTATGAATTTTCCTCTAGGACTGCTTTTGCAGAATCCTACAGATTCTGATAACTTGTATCTCCTTTGTTATTTAGTTTGAAGAATCTTTTGATTTCCATCTTAATTTCCTCCTTGACCCAATAATCGTTCAGCAGTAGGTTGTTTAATTTCCATGCCTATGTGCAGAGTTGAGTGTTTCTGTTGGATTTGTTTTCTAATTTTATTCCACTGTGATCTAAGAAGATACATGGTATAATTTCTATTTTTTTTAATTTGTTGAGACATATTTTGTGGCCTAAGATGTGATCAATCTTAGAGAATGTTCCAAGAACTATTTAGTACTTTTTGGGTAGAATGTTCTGTAAATGTCTGTTAGGCCCAATTTTTCTAAAGTCCTGTTTAAGTCCATTGTTTCCTTGTTTGTTTTCTGCTTGGAGGATCTGTCCCATTCTGTCAGTGGGGTATTAACGTTCCCAGCCAATATGATGTTGCTGTTTATCATTTTGTTTAGATCAAGCAGGGTTTGCTTTATGAATCTGGGTGCACCTGTGTTAGGTACATAAATATTTAGGATCGTTATGTCTTCTTGTTGAATTGTTCCCTTCACCATTATATAATGACCATCTTTATCTTTCTTTACTTTTATTGATTTGAAGTCTATGTTATCTGATATAAGAATGGCTATACCAGCTTTCGTTTGGTTTCCATTTTCATGGAATATTGTTTTCCATCCCTTCACCTTGAGTCTGAATGAGTCCTTGTGGGTTAGATGTGTTTCCTGGAGACAGCAGATACTTGGTTTGTATTTTTCTTATCCATTCTGCCAGCCTAAGTCTCTTAAGTAGAGAATTCAAGCCATTCACGTTTGTAGAAAGAATTTATAGGTGGGGTGGATTTCTGTTTATCCTGTTGAGTAGAACTTTATTGGTTTGTTTTACCTCTTGAGCCATTGTGGTATCTTGGCTCTGACCTTTAGTTTTTGGGTGATTTTATATTGGTGGGTTTCTATTGTGCTGATCAATGTATAATGCAGATCTCAGCTCTTCCTGCAGGGCAGGTCTGGTCTTGACAAATTCCCTTAGTGTTTGTTTGTCTAAGAAAGTCTATTTCTCCCTCCTATAAGAAACTTAGTTTTGTAGAATACAAAATTCTAGGCTGGCCATTATTCTATTTGAGAAGACTAAGAATGGGGCCCCAATCCCTTCTTGCTTGTAAGGTCTGCAGTTAGTCTGATGGATTTTCCTTTGTAAGTTACCAGATGCTTTCGCTTTACAGCTCATAGGAGTACCTCTTTCCTGTTTACTTTGGCCAGTCTGATCACTATGTGTCGTGGTGATTGCCTCCTCACAATGAATCTCCCAGGAGTCCTTTGAGCTTCTTGTACCTGGATATCTAGATTTCTATCTGGGCCTGGGAAATTGTCCTCAATTATTCCCTCAAATATGTTTTATATCCTTGTGTATTTACTTCTTCACCCTCAGGGATGCCTATGATTCTGTTAGCCTTCTTTACATAATCCCATATTTCTTGTAGGCTTTGTTCATTCCTCTTATTTGTCTGTTCTTTCTCTTTGACTGACTTTTTTAACTCAAAGGTATTGTCTTCAAGCTCTGAGATTCTTTCTTCTGCCTGATCTAGCATATTCTTAAGGCTCTCCATTGTTTCTTGTATTTCCTTGAATGAACTTTTAATTTCCAGAAATTCTGTTTGATTTTTTATTAAATAATTTGATTTCTTTAGTGAATTTTAAATTCGTTTCCTGCATTGTTTTTGTGGTTCCTTTGTGTTGGGTTCCTATTTTCTTTTGTATGTCACTGAGCTTCTTTACAATCCATATTCAAATTCTTCATCTGTCATTTCAATCTTTTTGTTTTGGCTGGTATTCATTGGTTAGGAGTTACTGTTTTCTTTTGGGGGGTGTCCTTTTGCTCTGATTTTTCATGTTTCCAGAGTTCTTTTCCTGGTTCCTTCTCATCTGGCCTCTCGGTCGAGACCTGGAGCTGCTAGACATGGCTTATGGGCCTGTCTCCGTGTCCCCAAAGATCGATCCCTGAGCATGCCAGGGAGAGGGGTGCTGGTCTTGAGTTGCCAAAGGGTGTTCTAGCATGCATGAATAACTTCTCAGGTTACCTCTGACCTGCTGTCTTCACCTCTTCCCTACAGTGTGTAGTAAGTTAGGTCACCAGCTTAATCTCCGAGATGCTGGGTGATACTTATGAGTGTGAATCAGCCACTCCCTGTTTGCCTGAGTTGGAAGATGCTATGCTTAGCTATGGGGTTGTTCCCCTGTCATTGATTGAAGTTTGCATGGAAGAGCCAGCTGCCAAGATTACTTTTTCTGATACCATGACTGGAGGAGGTGCACAGAAGGAAGCGTCCAGGTGCATGAAAGCTGGCACTCAGGTCTCTCATGGCACTCTCCTGTGGAATGTCCCTTTTTAACACCTGAACTTCTGGGGTTTGCTGGCTTACCCAGCTATTCCTATTTAGCTGCCACGCCTGGGCTCATGGAGGGTAGAAGCACCCCCAGTATGTTCTATGTCCCGCTTTCCACCGAAGGTACCTAGAGTGGGGGAGGGGAAGCCCCCTTTATCCTTTCACTAGGCTCTGAGCCTCTCTGGGTTCGATCCGCACCAGTATCTTCTCCTCTCTATCTTCCTCTCTCCCAGATTCATTGTTTTTCTCAGTTGGGTCCCCAGACATCTCTGCTGTCTCTCCCTGCAATCGACACCTGGGCTGCAACTGCTCTCTGCCTTCCTCAGTCCAATATACTACGTACCATCTGGGATGATCCAACAAGCAATGTCTCTAGTGGGTCATCTTGGCTGCTCCAGGTTAAATTCACTTTTTGATCTAATTTTGCCCTTATTTCTCATAAGCCTGCTCTATTAGAATACCATATATTAAAAATGTCTTCTGCATAAATTGTGGGCTTTATATAAAATTGGGCAAAGTTTAGGAAATAATTTCATGTAATACTTTGCTTTACATACTAGCTTTGTTCAAAAGCTGTATATGCATGTGTGGTTAATTGATTAATTAATCTCCTTAGTTCCTGATGAAATTAAATATTAAACCTGTATTCAAGTTAGATTATTTTAAAGTTTTCTTTGAAAGAAAATGGTACAACCTCCTTCAGCAGTTCATCCTTGGAAAAGCTGCCACATAAAACATTTAATAATATTCTGGGCTAGACATTTGCCTAAAATATTATAATCTGTGCAATAAATCCATTTTACCAATGGCAAACCTGAGGCTCAAGTAAATTAAATAGGCTTCAGAACACAAGTAAACTGCTAAACTAGGCTTTAAAACCAAATCTGTCCAACTTCAAGGCTGTGTCTTTCCACTACACCAAATTAGCTGTTTACAATTAGAAAGGTTCTTTATGTCAAGGTCAGATCTCTGTTCTAAATACAAGCTCAGGTCCAGGGAAATCAGCCATGCTAGCCATGGAGACTGACTACAGATTGGCTTATAATTTACTTTTACCTTGATCTTATTTCCGCCCATACCTTTTGAAACTTGCTATGCTTTTTATTTGTCTTTCTACTCTAATTGTTCAACTACCTTATTTGAACTTTTGTGTTTTGCCTCCTTAAATGATACATCTTTGGGCTAATTTTCAATTAAATGGCCTCAGTTCCACCCACAGCTATCTTGAAAGGGCATTAGAGCCTCATACTTATATAGTAGCCCCCCCTTTATCAGCAGATTCACTTTCTGTGGTTTCAGCTACCTGTGGTCAACAGTGGTCTGAAAACATTAAATGGAAAATTCAAGAAATAAACAATTCATAAGTTTAAAATTGTTGGCCACTCTGAATAGCATGTTGAAATCTCACATAGTCCCATTCAGGACGTGAATCATCCCTTTGTCCAGCGTATCCACGCTGCCAACACTACCTGTCCATTAGTCACTTAGTAGCCATCTTGATTATCAGACTGACTGTCATGGCATCACAGTGCTCAAGTATCCCTTATTTTAGTTAATGATGGCCCCAAAGTGCAAGAGTAATGATGCTGGCAATTTGGGTATGCTAAAAAAAAAGACATAAAGTGCTTTCTTTAAGTGAAAAAGTGAAAGTTCTTGACTTAATAAGGAAAGAAAAAAAATCATATACTGAGGATGTTAAGAGCTATGGCAAGAATATGAATCATCTATCCATGAAATAGTGAGGAAGGAGAAAGAAATTCATGATAGTTTTGCTTTTGCATCTCAAACTGCAAAAGTTATAGCCACAGTGCATGATAAACTCTTAGTTAGATAGAAAAGGCATTAAATTTGTGTATGGAAGACATGAACAGAAAATGTGTTCTGAATGAGGACAACAGGTTACACCAGAAAGCATTAAGTATGTACAAAGACTTCAGCAAAGGATCCCCTGAAATGGGTGACACCAAGCCATTTACTACAAGTAAAGGGTGTTTATACAGATTCAGGAATAGGTTTTGACTTAAAAATATAAAAATTACTACAGTGTCTGCATCTGCCAATTAAACTTTATTGGAGGTATATATGTGTAGGACAATAACAGTATGTATAAAGTTTGGTACTATTCACAGTTTCAGACATCCACTGTAGGTTGTGGAATGTATTTCCCACAGGTAAGGGGAAATGACTGTAAAATCCCTTGGGACAATTCCAACTGGGCCCTGCGTAGCAACCTCCCTGCTTCTCCCAGGCCTCAGACTAGACCCAATTCAATATCTAGATACGCTGTCAATGATCTGGACCAGACACCTACCTCAGTTAATGTTTCAGGTTCAAGCGTATGATCACTTACATTGTTTGGTCTTCAGCAGAAATTTGTAAAACAGTCTTTCTTCTTAAATAGCACAATTGTGTACAAAACAGTTTTCTTTTACTCACCAAATTAAACCAATGTAGCTTAAGAGATTCTTTCCTCATAGTTCTGTATTTCCTGGTTTTTTACCCCCCTCTCTGAAGTGCCAAGATCTCAAATTTTTAATGATTCATTTAAATCTCAGAGACCTGAAACTTTTAGCACTGGGCAGTTTCTCCTTCTATGTTTAATGAGACAGACATTTTAGTACATGGCTCTAATATATTATACTTCATTTTATAAATTTCAATAGCACGCCTGTTTTTGAAAAAAAAAATAATCAAAAACCAAAGCATCGATATTAAATTCAGCTATAAGAAGCTGAATTAATCTTGCCTTATGTGATTTGGTTGTAACACTTAAATCACAATGTTTTCTTGGCCAGCCCACTCAAAATGTCTTGCATCCAGGTAATTTGTCTGTAGAGTTGACTGGTGAGTCTAGAAGTAAGAAATGCAGAGGACTAGCCACGTGAGATGACTGGTAAAAAGGGGATTCCAGAGATCAGTAAATTTGGGGAAGTCAGTATTACACAGCCGTCCTCCAGCCCTGGTTTAAAGAAGTCCTACATTCAGGGGACCTTCACAACCTTGTTTAATCCAGATGTCCGCAAATTTTTTAATTCTCCCCCACTGCCACCTCTACTGTTTTTATTTTACTGTAATACCACTGAACATGTTGAGTAACAATTTGGGGAGATCTGACTAGATATTTCCAAAGGTAAAGCTCTCAGCTCGGCTCACCTCCATCTCTAACTTACTTTTCTTTTAAATGAATTTTGGGTGAATTTTGATAATTTAAGAATATCTAAGATGAAGTATGCTTTCTATTGAATTATCCTGGAAAAGTTAAATGAGATTAAATATAAATTTGCATAGTATTTATGGACTTTATTAAGAGTACTTTTCCAAGATATTCTTTATGTTCTGATTTCACATGAGTAGTATTTCTACAATTAAAGTATTTTTGTAAATGCTGTTAAAGAATTCATAGTTCTTTCAGCTTTTCAGTTGAAAAATAATGGTTACCTCGCCAATTAAAAACTTCCAATGTTCATTCTTCTATTTCATATGATGCACAAATCTCTTTTCATACTTATTTATTATATTCATTCTTTGTTGCATACCTGTTTTACATTGGCATCATGTAAAATAAAAGAAAAATCATGTTGAAAGTAATTTTAAATTGTTTAAGTGACAATAAGCATTATGAACACATGCCATTCAACCACAACCTGTGCTGAATCAATTTCACACCTTAGGGACACCATTAACTTTCTTGAAATTACTTGTATCAATGATAAATCTACTTCTTGCCCAGATTTCACAAGGTATAATCTAGCAAAAGAATAATAATAAAAAAGTCTTACTGCTAATTTCATGAGAAATGACAAAACACATTATTTCCTCAAAATCTCTAAATGATAGTATTTAGACATGACTGCACAAACACATCTTACCCATATTAACTGCTGCTGTGTATGTGTTATTCTGGCAAACAGCAGTGCCAGAATAATACATAAGGCTAAAAAAAGTATAAACCCTCAAAAAACCCATATGTATGAAAGAAAATAGCTTTAACAGATGTCTCATTTTTAGAGTTTTATGTACCATATTTTGGTAAATGATGATTTGAATTGTTCTTCCAGGCCAACACCTAGGCCTTAGTTTAACAACAGAATTTGGAAAGGAACTTCTATAGGCAGCAAAAAGCTTCCCACTTATGAAAAGATGGTTCTATATAGGCAAGTGAATTCCACAGGGGTAGATCACCCAACGGAAAATATTTGATACATTAGTCATGAGAAACACTGCCTGCTAATCACTATGTATTCGAAAAACGGAGCCCTAAATAAGGAGACTCGTTATCTCACTCAATAAGACTATTCCTTCAGGGTCAGGATCAGAGTCCATAATGACATTCTGCATCAGACAAGGAGACGGGCAGGAAGCACAAACTCAGTGCAGCATGACCTAGATGGTTTGGCTAACTCAGCAAGCAGGTTGCAAGGTTTTGAATGAATGTGTGGGGCTATAAATCATCTCTCAAAGGGAAAAACCAATGAAAACTGACCATTTTGAGGGGGAAGACTATGCCCTTATTTCATGGCAGTTAGGAAGAGTGCCATTGTAAAGGATGGTAATTATATAGAGCTAGGCAACCAATTAAAAAATAATTAAGCATGAGAAGAATTTCCTAACTTAAGGGTCTTTTACCAAAGAAATTGATCATTAATATATGAGATTCAATCTCTTTTGGAAGCCTTTAAAACCAGATTGGATTTTTATGGGTTATGGATAAGAAGACAGTAGATGGTAAGGGAACAGTAGATGAAGAGAAGGATAAAATGAGTACTCTAGACGTATTATGGTTCTAGGAAAATATGACTCCTCACCTCCTCCTAAATATTAATAAATATTAATTACACTTTATAAAGAAGTTATGGCTAAAGTAAAACATGATCATATCCTATAATTTTCTTTGTTGTTCAGTATCTAAAAGTAATCTATGATTGTCTGTATTAGTTTAATTACTAATTTGCCTTTACTCCTTATTTTCATTATTTCACATCTTTATTTTTTCTGGAAATGTGAAAAGAAATTCAACAGTTACAGTTTGCACATAAATATTTTTGAGTTTTGTTATTTTTTAAACAATGGATGAATAATTTTTTTGGCTTCTAGGAAAAATATTAAAAATATAATTCTTTGAACTTTCAGTAGGCTCAGACTTTCAGAAGGTTAATCATGAATCAAATCATTCCTGACCATTTTATAAGAGAAGAGGTAAGATATAATTACATAAAAAAGCTTTCAGAGTTTATGCTTTGATATAAAGACCTGATGACCTTGTGATTTTATAATATCCATTTATATAAGCATATTAACAGTGAAATTAAAAATGCCACCTTTTTGATAATTTTATTTTTAAATTAATATTCTCACAGAGTGAGCATGTAATTCATGTGACTTTAATAAAAAGAAGTTGATACTCACTTCAGACAAAAAGAAATAAATCCTCAATGTCTTATATATTAGAGCACTACTTCATATCTTAAGGTATTTCAATTACAAAAGGATCCTGGCAAACCAATAGATAATCGTTTCAATAAATGACATTGATAAAAGGAAAATAATTACATTTACCACAGGCTTTGATTTTTCTTTGCCTTCTTAACCTTTTAAAATTTAGACAGATAATAGAAAAATAACCTAGATTTTTAAAACATATGTCACATGAATTGCACATTAAAGAATGAAGTCCAAAATGTAGACATTTCATTGTTCGTTCATGTATAATGTATATGCAGCAGTAGTTAGCTGACTCTGCATTTTATGTCACTGATTTGGCATGGTATCTTTTCACAATGTATCCCAGATGTTATGTAAAGTTCTGAGCATGTATAAAAAATGTGTACACATGCATGTGATGTGTGTGTTTTGGTGGTGGGGGACTGAACAATAGCTTTCATAACTCTAATAAAAGCTACTATTTAGACCATAGGAAAGTTTACCATATTTATGAAAATTTAAATAGTCTTAGCATTTATAAAATGTATACTGCTTTACGGTCTTTAAATTTGACAGCTGATGACATAAATTTTCTGGATGATTATCAAGTACATGTTGATGCAACTGTTGCCATGCAAGACATGCTGAAGCATCTACTGCAGTTTCAACTAGTTGAACATGGCTCTTTTCCTTAAATAGGTACCAATATGGCTTATAATAGTGAATACCTAAAAATCTAGATTGCCAGAAAAATTAAATTTTATTTAAACTCTGTAAAAATTGGGGGGAGGAAGAAGATAATTTCAACTGCACAAAAACTGGTGAACTCACGTAATTTCAACTGTACAAATAACTAGTGAACTTACACGAAAGGCATATTTCTAAAAATGAATAGTGTTTCAGAAAATCCAGGAGTTGTACTCCAAAGGAACAAAATCCACATTGGAAAATACACATTTGTCTATAGCCATAATTCTATAATAAAGTCTCCACTGTAGTCTACTGATTTGGTTTTACTGTGGGTCACTTCTTATTCATCTTGTGCTTCTGTAGCCTTTTATCAAAGCTGGAGAACGTTTAAAGTCATAGCATAGTTAGAAGAAGTTTTTTGTTTTGTTTTGTTTTTGTTTTTTGATGGGGTAATATTAATTGTCAAACAAGTGAGTGTTAAAGAGGACTTAGTATTTCTATTAGCTCAATTACATCAACTATTCTGTTTTATAAGAAAAAGCTAAGATGATAAATGTTGACTACGTACAATTTATTTTTACATCCATCTTTCAATGTTAAAAAAAAACTTCGTATTTGAACAGCAAGCTTCACAAGCACTTTATTTCGTATAGTTACATATTTTTAAAACTTTCCAATGAGAATTACTTTACTCTAAAGCTTAACACTCCACATTTTAAGCACATACTGAAATATAATAGGGTCTTCATTTTTCTCTTTCTTTTAAAGGAAAGAGAGACAACATATTTACATTCGAATTTAGAAACTTGCCGTACATCTCTCTTTTTTTATTGTGTTTACATAACTTTTGCCTTAAACATAGGCATCTTTTATTTTATGTCTGTGGAAATACATGATTTTGGCTTTAAAATTTTTCTTGTTTGTTCTTTACATGATATGTATCCATTTTAATTACAAAGATAATTCCATATCTTTAAAAACTCACATAGAATTACTATGGAGCATGGAAAAATAAATTAAAAATGGAAAACAAATCAACAAAATAGTTCACTATGGTATAGTCTAACTCTACTTGTTCTCCAAATGACCTCGGATGAATTCCAATCTTTTTCTAATACCTTCACTCAAAATTGACTCACTGGTCTTTCTCATTAACTATTGAATCTTTCCTGCCATGAGGAATTTTGCTCACCTCAACTAAAGGAGGTACAACCTGCACCTAAATACATTTCCAACACTCAGCCTTCTCTTATATACCACTATTCACTTTAATTTGTTAAGATGATATGGTATGTTCATCATATCTCCGTATTTATAAAATCAATAGAAAATTAGCTAAAGTTTTAGAAACAAATTCTTCCATAAGTAACAAAGAATTTATTATATGTTTCACAGCACATAGGCTTGCTTGTAATACATGCTGTAACTGCTGGTCCTGGAAGCAGGCAAGAATCAAGGCAGACTTTCTCTCTCTTCTTCCTCCCCAAATATCTCTCATCACTGCTAACAGCCTCCTTCTTTTTCCATTTCTGCTTTCTAGTACTTTTTTCTTGTCATTGATTTGCACGTGGCTCCATCCTAGGAATTCCAAATTAGGGAACTCAGTGGCAAAATCACATAATCTTTAAACTCACGTAACTATGTTTGGTATTCCATTTCTAAGCTCCTGAAAGACAAAATTAGTTTTGTGGATCTTGGGGCAGTTTTTCTTCCTCAGCAGCTTATAATCAGGATCTCCTGGAACGAAAGGCTGATGGTTCACACCATGAGCAATGCAGTTTCTACAAGAAAAGAGCAAAGCAAGGAGAAAAAGACCAATATCTCCAACATACCTGATATGCCTGAGTTTACACAAGTAATATGGTATATAACAGAAAATAGTGGAGAACTGAAGAATTATTCATATTTGTCTTTCACATGAAGTTTTTCAAGTATTTTTAAACAGTGTTCTGCAAGGTGCTGGGCAGGTACTTTGTGGTTGCCCAGAGAAAGAAGGGAAGTCAGAAGTTGAGGGGGAGGTCAAATGCATAAAATGATGGGCCAAACTTCCCAGAACAGCTCAAAGGCTCAATTTTATGTTTGACATACCAGTTCTTCTTTGTAGGTCTGGTAAATTCGGCTGTGAAGCCATCTGGTCCAGAACTTTTTTTGTTGGAAGATTTTTTATTGCTGATTCAATTTTGATACTTGGTATTGGTCTGTTCAGGAGTTCTATTTCTTCCTGATTGAGCCTAGGGAGGCAGTGTGCCCCCAAGAATTTATCCATTTCCTCCAAATTTTCAAGTTTATGTGCATAGAGATATTTACAGTATACACAGAGATGATATTTTGCATTTCCATAGTATCAGTTGTGATTTCTGAATTTTCATTTCTGATTGAGCTTATTAGAGTCCTTTCTTTCCTGTTTCTGGTTAATCTAGTGAGAGGCTTGTAAATTTTGTTTATCTTTTCAAAGAACCAACTTTTTGTATCATTAATCTTTTTATAGTCCTTTTGTTATTGATATCCCTTATGAATACAGATGCAAAAATTCTCAGTAAAATCCTAGCAAACTGAATTCAGCTGCACATGAAAAAAATAATTTACCATGACCAAGTGGGCTTCATCTCAGAGATGCAAGGATGGTTCAACATATGCAGATCTGTAAATGTGACTCACCACATAAATAGAAGCAAAAACAAAGACCATATGATCCTCTCAATAGATGCAGAAAAAGCATTTGACAAGATATAGCACCCTTTTATAAGAACTCTTAACAAAATAGGCATAGATGGGACATACTTCAAAATTATAAAAGCCATATACAGCAAACCTACAGCCAACATCATACTGAATGAGGAAAAATTGAAAGCATTCCCACTTAGAACTGAAACCAGTCAAGGTTGCCCACTGTCAACACTTCTATTCAAAGTAGTGCTAGAAGTCCTAGCTGTAGCAATCAACCAAGCAAAGGAAATCAATGGTATCCAAATGGGGAAAGAAGAGGTCAAACTATTGCTCTTTGCTGATCATATGATCTTATATCTAGAAAACCCCAAAGACTCTGCCAAGAGACTCCTGGAATTGACAAATAAATTCAGCAAAGTCGCAGGCTACCAAATCAATGTACAAAAATCAGTAGCATTCCTATACACCAACAACAGTCAAGCTGAAAATCACATCAAAGACTCAATACCTTTCACAATAGCAACAAAGAAAATAAAATACTTAGGAATATATTTAGCCAAGGAGGTGAACGACCTCTACATGGAGAACTACGCAACACTGAAGAAAGGGAATTGCAGATGATGTAAACAGATGGAAAAACATAGCATGCTCATGGATTGGCAGAATCAACATTGTTAAAATGTCTGTACTATCCAAAGTGATTTACAGATTCAACACAATCTCCATTAGAATACCAATGTCATTTTTTGCAGATCTAGAAAAAATAGTTCTATGTGTCATAGGGAACCAAAGGACCCTGAATAGCCAAAGCAACCTTAAGCAAAAAGAACAAATCGGGAGGCATCACTTCACCAGACTTCAAGCTATACTACAAGGCTATAGTAACCAAAACAGCATGGTACTGGGACAAAACAGAGAACCCAGATATAAAACCATCCTTATTTTGCCATCTGATCTTTGACAAAGCAGACAAAAACACATCCCTATTCAATAAACGGTGCTGGGAAAATTGGATAGCCACATGTAGAGGACTGAAACAGGATCCACACTTCTCACCACTCACAAAAATTAATTAACAATGGATAACAGGCTGAAACCTAAGGCATGAAACTATAAGAATTCTAGAAGAAAATGTTGGAAAAACTCTTACAGATATCAGCCTAGGCAAAGAATTTGAAGACCTCAAAGGCAATCACAGCAACAACAAAAATTAACAAATGGGACTTGATTAAATTAAAAAGCTTCTGCACAGCCAAGGAAACAATCAATAGAACAAATAGACAACCTACAGAATGGGAGAAAATATTTGCATGTTGTATATCTGATAAAGGGCTGATAAACAGAATCTACAAAGAACTCAAACAAAACAGCAAGAAAAAATCAAACAAACCCATAAACAAGTGGGTAAAAGACATGAACAGAAGCTTTTCAAAAGAAGGTAGACTAATGGCCAATAAACGTATGAAAAAATGCTTAACATCTCTAATCATCAGGGAAATGCAAATCAAAACCAAAATGAGATATCACCTCACTCCAAAGAGAATAGCTTTTATCAAAAAGTCCCAAAAGAATAGATGCTGGTGTGGATGCAGAGAGAAAGGAACACTTACACACTGTTGGTGGGACTGCAAACTAGTACAACCTCTATGGAAAGTAATATGGAGATACCTCAAAGAACTAAAGGTAGACCTCCCATTTGATCCAGCAATCCCACTACTGGGGATTTACCCAAAGAAAAAAAGTCACTTTATCAAAAAACACTTACACTTGAATGTATATTGCAGCACAATTCACAATCGCAAAGATGTGGAACCAAACAAGTGCCCATAAATACACGAGTGTACTAATAAAATGTGGTATATGTATAACGTGGAGTACTACTTAGCCATAAAAGAAATGGCAAACTAATACCTTTTGTAACAACCTGGATGGAACCATTCTTCTAAGTGAATTTTCGTAAGAATGGAGAAACAAACACCACACGTACCCACTATTAAGTTGGAACTAATCATTCAACCCTCATGTGCACATATGGAAGTAAAACTCAAAGGAAACCAAGTAGGTGGAGGGGGGAGAAGGGGATGGGTAAATTCACACCTAATGGGTACAACGCATGCTATGTGGGTAATGGGCACATTTATAACTTTGCCTCAAACTGTACAAAAGCAATTCATGTAACCAAAATGTTTGTACCCCCGTAATATTCTGAAATATAAAAAATGATACTCTATATACTATATAAATGGTGAAGGAATGTGCAGATAGATCATAAGTAAGCTTTAACAATAGATGTTAACAAAATAGAATTTATGGGGTTTTATAAGTACCCTCGTGCTGGAATATTCATGTGTCTTGCAGACTTCACAACCTCCTCAAACTTTCCCATGCTCTCTTCAATGGAACAGTTAATATTCTTCTTGCTAAAGGATTCAGATGCAGCACCAAAAACTGATATCTCAGTGGCTCCAGCAGCAACCTGAAAAATATAATTTAAAGCCCAAAGCTAATAATTTTTAAAATGTAAATGATAGCAGTAGCAGAAGGCATACAAGTATGCTTATTCTAAAGGCATGCTTGTATTCCTTAACATTTGCCTTATAATTTAAAATTGAATTCCTCTCATCGTGCCACATACACACTTTTGAAATGTAAAAATATTTTACAATAACGGAACAATTCCACAAACTTCAATACTCATAAGTGTCTTAGGCATGGAAAACACAGTGACAATGTTCCAATTTAATTTTGTCTTTCATAAATGACATATTTTCTTCAGAAAAACTTCAACCCTAATTATGGAAAACACTAGCGCACCAATAAAACCTTTATTATCCATTAAAAACATTATTTTCAAACCAATCATTAAAATAAAAGATAGTAAATGCTTTCTATTTTTCTTCTCTTCCTACAATCTAATAGAAAACTATTTTTCCAATGCATTGTTTAGGTTTTGTCCAAAATTTTCCTCCTATCTCCGAATCTAGCTTCCATTGTTTCATGCCCTGACTGCTACAACCATATTCTTGTGTGCCTAATGCTTTAATCCTCTTGCCAGGCTTTAAATCCAAAATATTAACCTAATCAATTTCTCTTTTGCCCCTTTTATCAACTTTATTCCTTCCCCCAGCCTTCTCTACTGATTTGTTTTCAAATGTCAAGCCTCCTAGTTTTTCAGCTGGATTTTTAAGACCTTCTGTTAATGTATCTTTAGCACTCTGCCCAGGTTCTCCTCTTTCCCTGATCCCCTATTAACACATTGAGGAAAAAAAAAAAAAAACTATGTTGTCTTCTTTCTTCCAATATTAAAAAAAATACTGGCTTCTATGCCTCTTTCCAAAATAAATTTTCAACTTCTAAAATAAAAATCCTATTAGTGTACACCTAATATTTGTCAGTACTGTTTTTAGTACTTTGCATACTCTTCTTGTAATCCACAAACAACTCCGTAAATTAAGTGTTTTATGCCCATTTTACATATGAAAAACCTGTGGCATAAAGAAGCTAAATACCTAGCACGACATCACACAGGAAGTAAACATTCTGTAGCTCTATGTTGAGCACAGAACTGCCTGACTTCTAAGCCACGATCTGTTTTACTCCATTGCCTGCCCTTCTAAGTTAACATGAGAGTGTCCTCTCAGTGTCTTCTTCAAGGCAGAGACGTTGTTTATCTTGTTAGGACTGGATGACAACAATATTTACAATTTCTTAAAATGCCTCTTTCTTTCTCTACAATGCAATAAAATTTTTACCAAATCAAACAAAGAACATATAAATGATTCTAACAAGATCCATTTGCAGGTGATGTACAACTTAGCACCCCACAACCTCAACTTTATGCGATACAGTCTCAAATACAGACGTGAAAAATATTAACACCAAAAACATAGGCTGCAAAATCTTTGCCATAAACCCACACAAGCTAATACCTTAAGCTGTTACTCAAAATTGAAGTGGTTCTTTTTGTATGTGTAATTATTAAAGCTTTTATTTAAATCATATAAATTCCTAAGTCACATAGGATCAGAAGAAACAAACCAGAAGAAGAATAAGGAAAGTCACTAGAGGCAGATACAATGACAATGATTAGCTTCACCTAGAGAGAGGATATAAACAAAAAGCTGACCAAAAAACTTGACAAAAATAATTATAAATTCAACAATAATTATAACTATATATTACGATATTGCATGGTTTAAGTTTTATTCCATATTACTTATTTAAGAGGGAAGCACAAATACACTTTAAAAAAATTTCACCAAAATGGAGAATTGTATATTTATGTTTTGATTCTTGAATGTTTAAACCAAAAGAGCCACTTATGTAGGGCACTTTAGCCCCTAACAGTGCCATGAGGATACCAAGCTCTAAGTATTCGTGTTAGTATATTAGCATAGTATTTATATAAGATTACAAGTGAGTTACATATGACACCATTTTAACTTTGTAAAGATCTTTAAAACAACACGAGGCATATGAATTTTATAAAAATTAGTAGCAAACTTACAGCACGGTGAAAACCCTGAAGATTAGGAGTAAGGACAGGATATCGAACTCCTGGATATTGATGAATGCCTTTCATCACTTCAGTGTGATCAGCCATCTTAAATACATAATAGTTATATATAAATATGTAACTTTGAATATTCTATCAAGCATGGTTTTAGTTTTTCAGGTAAGTTATAGTTACATATGCAGTTATAGTCTATAAATTAATGTTTGAAATAACATAACTATGCCAGTATAGCTAAAGAAAAGTAGTTCTCAGTGTCATAGATACATAATAACTACATATTAGTTTAGCTAAGTCATATAACAGGATTTGGTTAAATGAGTGACTACAGATAGTCAGGAATTCTGAACTCTGCTATTTTCACTTGACCAATCTTTCTTCTCTTCCTTTCATTTCATAGTCCAAGGCTCGAATATCCCTGGGGTTAGGGAGAATTTGAACAGCAACAGGTTATTCATTTACCTTGCACATGAAAATTTTATGTCTAAATAATTTTAAGTGTATGAAATTTTACAATATTCAGTAAAATATAAATGACACATATTCTTTAGAGTAGTTTAACAAGGCTGAGATCTTAGAATGTTATTTGGTTAGTATAGGTGTTTTAGTTAGTAACAGTAATAATGCTTTAGGTAGTTCTATCATATTATTACCATTTGTTCTCATAAGGTGAACAAATGAACAAAGTAGATAGAGTACTAAGCAGAAAAATTTAACACACACTGCCAAGACTTTATTTTATATATCTATAATAAAATCAACTTTGAATTAAAATATCAAATATACCAGTTTGCCAAAAAGTCTATGAATTAGCCTCTTAAAGCAATAACTAATAATCAGATCCCATAATCATCACACAGGGAAATTACCACTGACATAACCCTAAGCCTTGCAAATTTAAGAATAATAAATTATGGCATGAACAATAAATATAAGGAATAATATATAAGCAGTGGGAAGTATACAAAATAAGCATGGAGAGAGCTGTGAAAACATACACCAAACCAAAATTGGTATCCTCAATATGGGAATGGAAGACAAAAGACTATCATATTTTTCTCTATATAGCTTGGCTTGTTATAATAAGTGTGAATTTTTTCAATTTAAAAAAGAAATAAAACTAAATTAGTCAAAACATAAATCCTTTACTTAATAAGGTACACACATTTGAAATATATGAAATATTATTGGCCCATTGGTCTTATTGACTCTCAATTAAATGCCAGCAGAGTTAAATTTAATATTCTCAATTTGTATAATTTGGATTAATTAAATGATTTTTAAAATACATATTAAATTAAAAATTATTAATAAATATCAAAGATTTAAAAAAGTACCTCTAATTAACTGCCATCATGCCTTATTAACATTTAAGATTGCATGTTTCATTCAATCCAAACACATTTATTTGTGTTTAACATGTGATCCTTGCTCATTTATTTCTATAGTATTACATCCACTATCCCCCACCCCACCCATTCCCATCCTTTACAGGATCATCTACCATATTCCTTTGCAATGAATAAAATCCAAGTTTCTCATTTCATTCTAAGCCCATTGACTTTAATCTAGATGTTTACTAAGCACCTACTACGTCCAAAGCCCTATGCTAGATCCTGTGGGAAATACAAATATAGATCTTACTTTCCTGTGGGAAAGTGAGGTCCTTGCATTGAAGTAATCTGCAGTATAGTTGGGGAGACAAAACAGATACACTTGGAATGTTAACAATTCAAAAGAATACACTGGTTGTAAATGAGAGCACAGATTATAAGAGTTCCTAATGGGGAAAGGCTGGTATGGCTTATAATAGTCTGGGAAAGTTTTAAAGAGCATAAGGGATACAAACTGTAGTCCTTGACTCTGGCATATTATAATGTCCAAAAAATGGCCACAACAGTATTTTTGGTCCCATATTTTTATCAAGAGGTAGACTCTGTTTACTTTCCCCCTTGAAGCTGGGCAGGCTCTGACTGTTCCAGTCATTAAAGTGCAGTGGAAATAATATTACATGACTTCTGAAGTTAGGTTATAAATAGGAATACAGCTTCCATATGGCTTTCTCTTTTGGGGAAAGCCACTGTGGAGAAATCAGCCAGCATGCTGTGAGAAAGTCCAAACTAGCCAATGCAGAAAGGCCACATGAAGAGACCCTCATGGAGAACCCATGTGAAGAAGAACTGAGGCCAGCAGCCGGTGTCACTCCCTAAATTTGTGATTGAAGTAGTCTCCAGATGACTTTTGTCTACAGCTTTGAGGCCCCAGACATTGTGGACCAGAGACAATCCATCCCCCTGTGTCCTATTCAAATTCCTGACCCACAGAATTAGTGAGCACAATAAATGTTTATTTGCACCACTAAGTTCTCAGGTAATTCATTGCACAGCCATAAAAGCTGGAACACTGAAAAATGAATAGGGTTGGAAAAGAAGGAGGGATGATTATGTAACTGCTAACACATTACTTGGACAAAGATTATTGGTGAGTAATTGGGGATAAGATTATAAATGAAGATGAGACCACACACTGTGATGAGTCTTTTGAGTTACGTTCACGTTATTCTAGGTTCCTGATTTATACTGAAGGCAATAGAAAGCTATGGAGAGTAGATGTCAAAAGAGCAAAAGACCAGACAGAATACGTGCAGTATTAAAGAAAGATTAATCGGGGAAGGTGCAAAGGGCGGTCTAGAGAGAAGAGAGGCAATTCTCAGGTAATTGTGAGAATCTAGCTTGTGACAAGTTCTGTGGTAGAAAAACAACACTGGGAATAGAACTCCCAAAGAAAAATGAATAGGACACGGTGGCTAATAGAACAAAGGAGATAACTTTACTCAAAAATGTAATTCTTGCTATTTCATAGGCTTCCTTTTTAAATATGCAACATTTGTATATATTTCAACACAATTCTTGATTACATATCCATGAATTTAGCTTTTATGCTTGATGCTATTTAGAGTGTGAGCTCTCTCTGTCTCTATATGTCTCTGTTTCTCTCTCTCTCACACACACACACAAATACACATGCATGCACATTTTATAACATATTATAACAAGAATATGAGAGCACTTATTCTTAATTTAAAGCAGAAAGGAAAGTAAAGTTACTACTAGTTTTAGGATATTGTAATAAAATCTAAAACAACACTAGATAATAATGTAAATCAATATTACTAAAGCATAAGCCTAACTAAACATAGTATGTTTAAATAGTTATTGGAGATATTTATATTACTATGATAACAAAATTTAATAAATAGCATGTTCCTAATCAAATACACATTTGGATAGAGATTGGCAATACATCATAAAACAGCATAAAAAGGAAAAAACAAATTTTAATCTACAGGAAATGTAGATCATGTTGGCTTATATGGGGTTATTTCATTCTAAACATAATTTAACAAAAATCTTGAATCAATGTGAAGACGTTCATATAATGAAGCAAACAATACTTTCTTTTAATAGATGTTTAATTCAACAGAATGGGAAAATAAACAGAGATGATGATAATCAAATTTCCAGGTCATGGAAGCTGAATTTAAATTAATAATTATTGAAGATACTTAATGAAGTTATGATAAATACATTAAGTAGAATCCAAAAAATCAGTACTTTTCTCATTTTTAAAAATATTCACAATATGAGGCCATTTAGAATAATAGTATTCTGCCTTAATTTAGACAATAAAGGCAAGTAAGTAAAGCACCTTAGGAAATCCTGATAGGATGAAATTTTATTATAATGAATAAAATAGAGCAGCTTTCAATTAAAGGTATAAAATCCTTGCTTTAATTTTTTTTCTCTTGGGTAGTTTATATTATACTTCAATCTCGATGTTATTTTAATGTCTTAAGTTTAACTATTATTTAAATAATGAAACTAACTATTCATTTACATTACTGTTTTGACATTTTAACAAAATCTTTCCACATCTGGTTTGATTTAACATAATTTTAAGATTTTGCTATGATTTTTAATTTAAGATCATAGGAAATCCTCATGATTTGGTTAGTAACAAGTTTTGCCATCATCCGCACATAGTCTGGGAATGGCAATACCTGTGTCTATTTAGCCAACAAGATTGGCCTGCCATGGTTAATCATGTTTTTAGGCATCCACATTTTGATCTGGATCCAAACAATCACAATATGTGTGAAACAATTTGCAAGAATTTTAAAGATATAAAAAGAGTCACAAAAATTAGAATGTAACAAGCTTATAGTTTAGAGATTTTATTTGTTACTAACTCTATCATAGTGTAATTAAATTTGGATAGTCCATGCTATACATATTTAGATATCCTACGAATATTTTGTAATCATCTGAATATTATAATCTCTCCCAAATATTTAGGCTTTTAATATACCCTCCAAACAATGGCAATCACCAAAATACAACTTAAGTATTGTGTCCTTATCTCACCCAAATTCCTGAGATTAGTGGAATATCAAGATAATGCATATGAGTATGCAGTAATAAACAATGAAAATAATTTCTCATAAACTTCAGAAAGTGAATAATATTGGAAGTTTCAACAATTTTTTGTAAATAGACTACAGCATATCTAGTTTTATTTCACTTCACTTTATTGTACTTCGCAGATACTGTGTTTTTTAAAAATTGAAGTTTTGAGGCATCTCAGAGTGGAGCAAGTCTACTGGTGCCATTTTTCCAACAGCATGGGCTCACTCGTGTCTCTGTGTCACACTTTAATAATTCTCACGATATTTCAAACTTTTTCATTTATCAATAAATGTTGTAAGTGTGTTCGACTGCTCCACAAATCAGGCATTCCACCATCTCTTTTCCTCTCCTCAGTCTCTCTTTTCCCTAAGACAAAAAAATATTTAATTTAAGCTAATTAACAACTCTACAATGGCCTATAAGTGTTCAAATGAAAGGAAGTGTCACACACCTTTCACTTCAAATCAAAAGCTAGAAATGAGTAAACTTAGCGAGGAAGGCACGTTGAAAGACAAGATAGGCTAAAAGCTAGGCCTCTTGTACCAAACAGGTAGCCAAGTTGTGAATGCAAAGGAAACATTCTTGAAGGAAGTTAAAAGTGCTACTCCAGTCAACACACAAAGATAACAAAGCAAAACAGCCTTACTTCTAATACGGAGAAAGTTTTAGTGGCTGGGATAGACAATCAAACCAGCCACAACATTGCCTTAAATCAAAGCCTAATCCAGAGCAAGGCCCTAACTCTTCAATTTTTCTGTGAAGCCTAAGAAAAGTAAGAAAGCTGCAGAAGAAAAGTTTGAAGATAGTAGAGACTGCTTATAGGTTTAAAGAAAGAAGCCATCTCCATAACACAAACGTGCAAGGTGAAGCAGCAAGTGCTGACGTACTATCTGCAGCAAGTTATCCAGAAGATCTAGCTATGATCATTGATGAGGGTAGCTACACTAAACAACAGATTTTCAATGTAGACAAAACATCCTTCTATTGGAAGAAGATGCCCGCTAGAACTTTTATAGCTAGAGAGATGTCAGTGGCTGGCCTCGAAATTTCAAAGGACAGGCTAACTTTCTTATTAGGGGCTAATGCAGCTGGTGACTTTAAGTTGAAGCCAATGCTCATTTACCATTCTGAAAATGCTAGGGCCCTTAAGAATTATGCTAAATCTACTCTGCCTGTGCTCTATAAATAGAACAACAAAGTCTGGATGACAGCACATCTGTTTACAGCATGGTTGACTGAATATTTTAAGTCCACTGTTGCAAAGTACTGCTTAGAAAAAAATACTCCTTTCAAAATATTACTGCTCATTGAAAATGCACCTGGTAACCCAAGAGCTCTGATGGAGAGGTACAAGGAGATTAATGTTGTTTTCATGACTGATAATACAACAATCCATTCTGTGGCCCAAGGATCAAGGAGTAATTTTGACTTTCAAGTCTTTTTATTTAAGAAATACATTTTGTAAGGCTATAGCTTCCATAGATTGTGATTCCAGTGGTGAATTCTGGCAAAGCAAATTGAAAACTTTCTGGAAAAGATTCACCATTCTAGATGCCATTAAGAACATTCGTGATTCACGGGAGGAGGTCAAAGTATCAACATTAACAGGAGCTTAGAAGAAGTTGATTCCAACCCTCCCGGAAGACTTTGATGGGTTTAAGACATCAGTGGAGGATATAACCGCAGATATGGTGGAAATAGCAAGAAAACTAGAATTAAGGAATGGAGCCTGAATATGTGTCTGAATTGCTGCAATCTCATGACCAAACTTGGACAAATGAGGAGTTGTTTCTAATGGATAAGCACAGAAAGTGGTTTCTTGAGATGGAATCTACTGCTGGTGAAGATGCTATAAGCACTGTTGAAATGACAACAAAGGATTTATAATATTACACAAACATAGTTGAGAAAGAAGCAGCAGGGTTTAAGAGGATTGACTTTAATTTTAATAGAAGTTCTATGAAGGGTAAAAAGCCATCAAACAACATCACACACTACAAAGAATTTTTTCATGAAAGAGTCAATTGATATAGCAAAGTTAATAGTCTTATTTTAAGAAATTGCCAAAACCACCCCAACCTTAAGCAACCATTACCCCGATCAGTAAGCAGCCATCAACATAGAGGTAAGACCCTCCACCAGCAAAACGATTATGACTTGCTGAAGGCTCAGATGATCCTGAGCAGATTTTAGTGATAAAGTATTTTTAAATTTAAGGTATATACATTTTGTTTATTTAGATATAATCCTATTGCATATTTAATAGACTACCACATTGTGTAAAAATAACTTTTTTATGCACTGGAAAACTAAAAAATTCGTGTGATTTACTTTATTGCAATATATGCTTTTTTGTGGTGGGCTGGAACCAAACCCACAATATCTCTGAAGTATGCCTCTATTATTTTTACAGTTGGAGGAATACAAAAGTTAACACATTTTTAAAATATAATGATACCTAAAAATTGATTTTTAAAATTCATTTTAATATTTGAATATGATTCACTTCAATATTTATACACTTAATATCTAAGTGTATAATAGTAAAATGAAGCAGATGCAGTCCTTACATGAATATAATACACAGGCTAGTGAGGGAAGATATATATGTGTGTGTGTGTGTGTATGTATGTACATGCATATGTATGTATTACATATAAATATATACCCAAAATACAAAATAACCAAATATCATGTGATCTGAAATTCTATGGAGCACAGATAAGGAATTATATTTCTTTACAACCCAAGGTATATTAATGACAAATATTTAAGATATACCTTATCTAGGCCAAATATAAATAACCCAGGGGACTGTCTTTTAAGGGATCAAAACTATTCATAGCATTTGAAATTATTCAACACTATTCACAGAGCAAAATTATTCACACATATATATTTTCTATAATACATTGTGCTTTTTAGTCTATCATAAAAGGAAAGAGTTTAACAACCCTAAACTTAAAACATACTGTTTATTAAAATGCTTCAAATAATTACAGGGTAAAATATTTTATAGAAATTAGTTTTAAATATTTTTCTAAGTATACAATTTTTTTATTTTCAAGTCCAATGAAATTAAAAGTAAAAATACCTATCACCCTTTAACTCTCTTCGAAATAACAGCAGATAGAGAAAACAGAATAGTCATTTAGTAAATTTTACTCAGTTCCAACTATATATACATAGTGTGGGATGTTTAATAAAGTGAAATAAGTATTTATTTTAGATGAAAGTACATAAGAAACTGAGAGGTCCCATTCTATTTTTGGTAAGAGTTAACTTCTATTCATTCAGACTTTAATCAATGACTAACATTTTTTTTTCCTTTTCCCAGAACAAATGCAATTACAAATGTATCACATTGTACAGATCTCCAGAGCTGCGTTTGTTATACACTTTTTATATTTAAGTCTCCCATGCCCATTTATGATATGCAAAACTTCTACATTTATTATTTTAACTTAATGATAAATTAGTCACTAACAAGATTGCAAACTTTGTGAGAGGAGAATGTTTTGGTTTGTTCTGTATGTATCACCATAGAAATTATTCAATGAGTCTCTGTGGCTCTGTTGAAGATAAGAGAATCTCATTGTGTGATGGGGTGGAAATATTCCAAGTTTCAGTTAGCACTGTTGTTAAGTGGCAGGAATGTTCAGAGTAGAATCTAAAATTCATGTGAGAAAAAATGCAAAGATACTCTATATTTACAGTGATAGCTGCAACATTGTATAACTTGACCACCTCTCTTACTACTAGATAGTATAACCTAAATATAAGACTCCACTTTTTGTGCTCTTCTGTCTGCCCTGACCAGTGAACACGACCAAGTCGAGCACCATCAATGAGTGAGCATCACCCACTGTTTCCTGTCTTCATTCCACTTACCTGCTAAAGGGCTCAAATTGTTTCCTTACCTTCCCCTCTAACAAGAGTCCTGGACCTGATGCTTTGTGATGGTATATTAGGTAGGGAGCTAGCTGAGAAGTGCTAGGAAAAAGAGTAAGAGATGGCCAAAGAATACAAATAATCTGAATAATAAGCTGGGAGGGACAGGATGGGGTATGGAAGGTATGCTTTGGTGGCAAGATGTTTTTCCTGCCCTCGAGCAGTGAAAGGGTGCGAGAAGCAAAGAAAAAGGGGAAATTATATAAAGTATCAGTTTTGATATATAGAGTGGTTCTCCTGTAATGGTCTTCACGTGACACACATAAAGATTGGAATACCATTTAATTCCCTAGGTTTCTATATTATGTTTCAGAAGAGCTCACAATTACTGCACTCTTTACAAATACTGGTATAATTATTCTCATACAGTGAAAATATACAAAACACAGTATGTCATATAAAATATAGTACTCAATTTTACCTCAAATTAAAATTGTTACACTAGAGTTGAGCAAGAGTGCATATTCACCATGTCCTACAGTATCTAACACCAGAAATATCTGAAGAGGAACAAATTTTAAAATACACAGAGCCAGAAGCTAGTCTGTGAAAAATTCTCTCAAACATTATATATGTACAACTGCATATATATATATAGTTGTAAGTGAATGAATCAGTTTTCATCAATATGAAATCAAATGGAAATTTTTCCTATCAAAAATATATTCAATATAACAACTATAAATATACAATGCATATTTATTTTTAATTTTATGAAAATTATAAAAAATAGAATATATTAAAATTATTCTGTGGAAGGGCACAAAGCTGTAGTAGTTCTTCTAAAACAAACAATATATCTTTGTGTAAGGTTACCCATTACAAAGTATTAGATTACATCTTAGCATAATATTACCATAATGAATTATTAAAATGATAGATACTTTTATAACCTATCAATAAAAAATTTTGATCAACAGTGCTAGAGAAAAGACTGAATTATCTGTCTATACTCTCCATAGAAAATATTATATACAGTGTTGTCATTAGAAAGAAGCAAACAAAGAATATACAATCAAAAATGGGGAAAAAATGTATTATGGAATAGCCTTGGACACTTCAATTTTTAAAGTACTTTTAATTTTTCTTAATTTTTAGATATTTATAATATTTGTTAACTTTTAAATTTTTATAATTTTATGAGTTCTTTCTCTCATTTAAAATTAATATTTATTTTCCTACCTAATTTTGTATTTGACATTACGTATTCTTTTTTTTTTTTAAAGAGGGTCCTCCAAATTGATACATATAGGACCTGAAGTACCCTACAAGGTTTGGCCACATGTCTCCTAGTGATTCACAGATCTCAGCCAGAGAGAGACAGCCCTGAACCATGGTTGGATAAGCAAGAGCACAAGCAGCGGCTTCATTCGGGTGATGAGGCATAGACAGCAGCCAACTACTCGTGAAACTGAATGATCTCAGAGACAAGCCCAAATTTTGCATCTAGCCAGAAACATAATCCTTGAAGACAAAGAAAACTGAGACATACCTAACGATTACTCCTTGGAAATTTCATATTTCCAGGTTCCAAAGTTTGTGACGAGGGACCGTGACAGAGGCAACAAGGTTAAACTTGACAGCACTTCCAGAGACACTGAATAGGAAGTAACATTACCAACTAAAGGAGAATGAGAGGAATAAACTGTAATAGGATGAGTTTTTCAGTAGCACAACTAACACTGGTATCTTTTATGGGAGTACAAATAAGATCAGAGTAAGAGTTGGGCCTAGTATTTGAGGGCTCTTCATAACCTGACCACCTTTCATGATCCCACCATCATTCAAACACAGCTCTGTCATTGTCAGCACAGATGTTTCCCTTATCCCAACCCACAGACTTTGTCTTTGCCGGTCAAAATGGCACCCACTGGGCTATGGAATCAGTAGACTAAACAAAGATACAGAGTACCTAAGAGGCATAAACAAAAGGAGGATCATTTAGACTAAAATAGGTATAAGCTATAAGACATTTGGAGAGGTAAGAAAAGGGGATTTTCAAAATCCTATGGTAGGATATGAATTGGATCCCTTTTAATGTTCTATATGAAGCACAACTGAAAACCAGAATGACTTTTAATTACTTTGATATCCTGAGTGTACCTCCATATATTAAAGTTGCTGCCAAGCTAGGATCCCATGGGGCCTCAAATTTTGTTTTAATTACATCTAACTGAAAGAAGTAAGGCTCTTCATCTCATTAGCTAAGCCAGAGTTACTGAGAATCAAAGCTGGAAATCTCTTGAAAAACCCACTCCCACCAAGAGGAATGGACATGATCTGTAGCATTTCCTGCAGGGTCCAGTGTGTTTAGAGAAGTGCTTCTAAACACCAGTCTGAGGACTGCCTTGGTCAGAATTATTGGGGATGATTTTCAAAATGCTCATTTCTGTATCCCATACTAGCTCCAATGAATCAAAATCTCTGAGAGGGTAAACTAGAAATCTGTATGTTCAGTAAGTTCCTCCAGTGATTTATATGCATGGTCTAGAAGAGTCTGCAACCCTTCCCTGGGTAAGAAATGAAAGTTTTGGAGTAGGTTCCTTTCACAACCCACATAGACCCTACAGAATAAGATTTTTTTTTCTTATGCTTTATTACAAATATTATCATTGTCCAGAGTGTTATGGTCAGGTCCCACCACCTCCAACTTATTGGACTCCAAGAAATGGTTGTCAGCTTGGACCAGCTGAGGACAGCTTTATATCAAGATTATCTATTCCCCAACTGGAGCCTTGTTATCCTCTCTTCACTTTTCCAGAATGGTTTGCAGCTAAGCCTTTGAAGGTCTTGAGAACTCCAGACTCCTCTAGCCATAGCAAAACATTTGCAGGGCTATGCCATGCTGCTTCCTATCTCTGATATTTTGCACTATTCTATCTGCCTGAAAATCATTCCTCTCTTTTTTATCTAGTTAATTGATTTGATCTTTCGATATTCAACTCAAAAGCTCCTCTTATAAGACATTCTCAACAACCAGCTTTATTTAGATGTCTTTATCCTTCCATAGCTTGGTGTGTATATAGCTATCATTGCTCATCAAATTTTGTATCATTTTTGTTGATTTATGTGTCTCTATCCCTGACTAAATGATTAGCTCTTTAAATACTTTGCATGAAAGAAGTATTTAATAAATTATTACTGAAGTGAATTGACATTTCTCCTCCTTGGTTTCAGCCCTTTTTTTTTAATTTCAGAATATTATGGGGTACAACACTTTGGTTACACATATTGCCTATGCACTGCCCAAGTCAGAGCTACAATCATGGAAATCCCCCAAACTGTGCTCCCCACACCCACTAGGTGAGAGTTTTTCCATCCCCTCTGCTTCCCTCCCACCTGCCTGACCCCTGATGAATATTATTTCCATGTGTGCACATAAGTATTATCAGTTAGTACCAATTTGATGGTGAGTACCAGGGGTGCTTGTTTTTCCATTCTTGTGTTACTTCGCTTCGAAGAATGGGCTCTGGCTCCATCCAGGATAATACCAGATGTGTTAATTCACCACTGTTTTTTATTGCTGAGTAATACTCCATGGTATACATATACCACATTTTATTAATCCACTCGTGTATTGATGGGCACTTGGGTTGTTTCCACATCTTTGCAATTGTGAATTGTGCTGCTATAAACATTCGCATGTAGATGTCTTTATTATAGAATGTCTTTTTTTCCTTTGAGTAAATACCCAGTAGTGGGATTGCTGGATCAAATAGTAGTTCTACTTTTAGTTCTTTCAGGTATCTCCATAGCCTTTCATTCTAGTTGAATTCATTTTGAATTCAATTCACTTTGAATTGTTCTTTTTCTCCACTAAATCTTCTAATATTTATTATTAATCATGATGGTGATATGCTGAACCATATGTTAAATCTGTACATGTCAAGTTCTTTATCTGTGTTATCTCTTTAAATATTTTTAACAATCTAATGAGAGACAGTTTCTGCAGGAGAATAACTAGATTTAGAAATATTAATGATAAGGAAAATCACCCAGCTAGTGAGTGCAAGAGCTGAGCTGGGACCCAATTCTGACTGTAAAACATGTTCTCTAATATCTCCTCCAAAAATATGCCTTCCATATCTTCTATCTTATGTATCTTCACCTTTGTCATTGCTAAAGACTTTTTACATCACCGTGTTAAGGGCAAAGCTCCTAGGAAGAACTCACCCTGAGGCTGAACAGTTTTGAGGCATATTTTATCATCCAACTTAGTATCTCCAAAACTGGATTCATCATCAGAATTATTTGAGGTACTTTTAAAAAATACATATTTCTTGGACCTATGCACACAGATTCTGATTCTGTTCTTCTGTAGGACCCAGGAATCTATAGTTGCCAAACTTCTTAGGAGATCCTAGACATCAACAAGGCTGGCATCACAGTGGATTTCAGTCACAAAGACTGTTGCCGGGGCTTGAGGGAGCCCAACCAGTGCATTCTAGGCTCCCTGCCCCTACTTCAGTAAGGGAAGTTTCATTTTATTTTTATTTAGAGGTTATTCCAGCTTTTGTGGGCCTGAAGTGATTACAATTTAGGAGGGAGCCTCTTTAAGGAAAGGAACACAAAAATATCTAACTTTTGAAAATTTCATTAAACATACAACAGATGAACACACCGATAGGGTCTCTCCTAGGGCCTGGGGAGGGACCTATACAAATCTTTTATGGTAATTTTCTCACCTATATCATATATTAAGGTTCTACATAAAGTGTTTATCCTGGGTGAAAAAAAGTTTCACTGATAAAACAAATAAAGGCTTGGAAAATACTAGCTTTGGTGAAATTTCCTATCATGTTCATGGTAATAATCATCGGGACAGTCAAGGATCTTTCTGAAATACAGATTCATGGTGTCAATAGTAATCCTTTTCCTTGCCATACCAGAAATACTATTAACAAACAAGTGAGATCAGTGTTGTATGTCTTATTCTTGTTATATCCATAAAATTTCTGAGTATATCTGTGTTCATAAATTCTGTTTACAGCTATCTAAAATTTTCCAGGAAATAAACTTAAACTCATGGACCTATAACCCTCCTTTTCTTCTGCTCACTAATATAGATTGCTAAATAATTTTTTAAAAATATCTTTGAAGGATTACTTTTTTTGTTTGCTCCACCACCAACATCATTACCCTGGACAACATTAATATCTCTTTGAAATGAGTGGATGATGTCAGAAGTTATTTGCCTACAATCTCCACTGGCCAGATTAGAGATAAACGATGGTATTATTAATACTTTCTGTATGCAGGAGTACACGGAAAGACAGATATAGAATGTGTAATTTCTTCGACACATGCCATCACTTACTTAAAAAAATGTAAATAATGTGGTTTCAGACTCTATAACTAAAAACAAAATTTGAGCAGTAACTCTCGTTAAAGGTAATACATTTGTAAATTCAGTAATGAGGAAAAATGGGACTAGAGCTCTTCCTGACAACCCTGGGTGAAAACGCTCTAACCAGCTCTGAATAGCACTGTAGCCTGGGTACCACAGCCCTGTCTCATTCACAGACTTCTTGCACGAACCCCATATATCTTAGCCTCAGTAGCACAGAGGAAATCTTGGTCTGCTTGAAGAAGTAAGACAGTTTTAATAAATCACAGCCTTACAATAATAAACACAGGAAATCTCTGGAAAATTGAACATCTAGTTTTTTTCTACCCAATACCCTGTCTTGGCTGCCAAAGCTAAAATGGACTGACACCATACTCACAAAACTTCTTAAGTCCAGAAGTCTTGAAACTAATTTGGTCTGGTGTATAATTTCCTGTACATCCTTATTCAATATTACCTTTGTGTACTAAGGACCCTCTGTACTGCCCTCTATCAGATGGAATGCCCATGCTTCTCAAGATTCACCAAAGCAAGTAGCCTATGACTCATGCCCCCTTACTGTAAATGCAGGCAATCCATTTTAATCATCATCCACTAATGTGTACAAATATTCATTTGCAAATTATAAGATAGACCCAACCTACCCAAATGGATTTGTGAGTTATAAACTGAGAGACCAATGTTCCAGACAGAGAAACAAAAGTCATTTCATTCAATAACTTTACCCCGTTTCCTAAGATAAACATAACAAATATGCATTAGTTATTCTTTGTTCAGGTCAATGCCTTTTGTGACCATTCTCCTGGTCTTCTCATGTCAAAACAATCATGTTCCCAACATCATTCTGAAGTAAGGGCAAGAAGTCTCAAAGCTCCCAGTATAATTTTTTTCCACTAAACTATGCTGCCTCTCATATATCATGCCTTTGTGTTTGACAATAACACTGTCAACATTGTTATTCCCCATGCATGAAAGCGAAGTGATTTTTAAAATACCCTATCTAATTGTAGTCATTGTATACTGACTATAAACGGAGTTTCCCTTCTCCTCTCGCACTTCCTTCTGTAAGCCACCTCTACTCACAGTGGACAGTTGCACTGACGAGAAGAGAAGGTAGGCCTGGGTTGCTTGAGGGAGACTAACTCTCTTGTAATTAGACATTGGCAATAAAAAAGAGCTGTGGCAATAAGGGTTTTATTACCATGACAAGCAATGCCATCACTGCAAGTTGGTGATTGGGCCATCATGTGGCTCTGGAGATCTCTGTTTTGGTAAATAGTACATAAAGCAGAACTTTAAAAAGGTCGACCACACTGTTCAATGACAAACTGCTTAATATATTCTGGTTAGTAGGTTCTATTTTATAAATCATTTATAGATATTTATTTGATTTTAAAACCCCTTTGAGTTTTAATTGTGTTATTTATTTTATTCCAATTATCTACTCCAACTTTACAATTGCCTTATTAGTTATATATTATCGTTATTGTTAGCAACTACTTGTTATTCAATTTTTGAGTCCAACAAAGAACTCAATACACTTTTAATAGTGATACAATAAAAGCAATGAATGGTAGAATGAATAAATAGAAACTATCCAAGGCATAGAGAAATAATAATACTTTGCCAATCATATTACAAATGAGTAAGAGTCAGGTCCCAGATTTTCTATTGTTCTATCAGAAAGTATAAATTAAAGAACAGATAAGAAAGGTCACTAAAAGTTCAGGAAGCATACAACCTGGAGGACCTTGGGAGAAAATGACTATATTTGGGCTACTAAGAAATACATTTATTACTGTATACTGTAAGCAGAATTCAATAAAAGATCCATCCATCTTGACTAATAACAGTGTAAATTTATCAGTGGATCCCACATTATAGCAGTACAAGTTATGGAGTAAGTAGTATAAGTACTATAAAGTTATTAGCATGAATTTGGTTCAACATGTTGATATTTCAAAGAGTACATAACTACAACCTATAAGATTATGCAATTCAAAGTTGAATTTATCTAAGACATTTATAAAATAAACAGCATTCTTCAAAAGAATATCCTATATTATTAATAATAAAGACATTTAAAATCCAGGCCAGGTGTGGTGGCTCATGCCTGTAATCCTAGCACTCTGGGAGGCCCAGGAGGGAGGATTGCTTGAGCTCAGGAGTTCAAGACCAGCCTGAGCAAGAGTGAGACCCTACCTCTACTAAAAATAGAAAAATTAGCTGGGCGTTGTGGCACGCACCTGTTGTATGTTTATTATGCATACTAAGACTATAATCGGTTTTTGGCCTAATGGGAAAAAAAAAAGCCAAAAAAATTGAATTAAACCTTCCACTTGAAAAAAATAAGAAAATCTAACTAGTAGAATTGCTTTTAATTATAAGCTTTGCTTTTTCTTTGGATATAGTAATGGAACTACATCTTAGCTAGAGAATAAGTTACTGTTGAATACTAAGTCATACCAAACAATGTAAGCAACTCATATTTTTCCCATTATATTGCAGATTAACCTAAACAAGTTCAAAGAAAAAGAAAGTAATGTCCACCGTCCCAACCAAAAAATAATTCATATTTCTATATTCTTTTCTGAGAGAGACAAAGGGTGTTTTAAAAGTTTGTCAATATGCTTTAGGCAATTGCTTCTCCTATGTGTTAACAGTAGCAATGATGTAACTGTACAATGGAACTATTTTAAAATATTGCATTTCAAGTTAATCTCTGCCTAAAATCACAGTAATGATTATCAGCCCCCCACACTTGACTAGAGGAATACAGGAATTTGTAAAGATACAGTAAATAATGTCCACTATTACATAAGCAACACTTCTATAAGACATAAATCAAATTTACTGCCACATTGTAGAGAGTGCCTAGTATTCAGAATGTGTAATTATTTTTATTCAAAAGGAGAAAACTTTGTAATTTATAGAAACACTTTAATATAGGAAATTAAAATAATGTGTGGTGTTTTGTGCTAATAAAAGAGCAACAAAAATCTAATTGCTACTTTTCATTTCTGGAATACACTGACATTTGTTCTGAAAAGAAGTCTTCCTACTATTTATTCTTTCAAAAGTAAATAACCATTACCTAAATAATTTAACACATAGAACTGAATTACATGTGCATGCCAGGCATGCCATAAATGTTAAAATAGAATCTGAAAAAGTGTCAGTCCAGAATTGATACTTTGATGAGCAGGTTATTCTTTAATTATTAGTAAGAAAAAGCAAATAATTAGGTTAATTATTAGGCCTTTTATAAAAAAAAAAAAAAAAAAGAAGTGTGACAGATTGTAAAAATGGCCCCAATGATATTTCCCCTCCTACTTGCTCTTCCAGAATGCCACACCCCAATCAAAAGGTGGTGTCTGTCCCCTTCCTTTGAAACTGGGTGGGCTTTGCAACTGCCTCAACTAACAGATCATGGAAAAGTAACACTATAAAATTTACAAGGCTTGGTTATAAAAGGCATAGAGCTTTTGCCGGCCTCTTGGAACACTCATCTTTGGAGCTCAGAGCCTTCAAGTTAGATGTCTAAAGCTTCCATGCTATGATATTAGCCCATGCTATGATATGGCCAAATTAGCCCATGCAGAGAGACCACACAGAGAGGTTCTGTGAACGAAGGAAAAAAGAGGGGTCCAGCTAGCCTGCAGCTTCCCAGCCACCAGCCCCAGCTGTTCTAGCTCTGACCACTATCTATCTGATGGTTAGTACCTAAGAAACCTCTAGCTAGAGGCACCCAATTGAGCCATTTCTGAATTCTTGATCCACAGAAACCAAAAGCAAAAACAAATGTTGTTATTTTTTTAAGCCATTAAATTTGGGAATTATTTGTTATGCAGATATTCAGAAGAACCAACTCAATTTTACTAGCTTTCAGGGATACATGGCAATTGCACATATTTGAATACATACATGCACACACATTTGTGCAAACACCCAGAATATTTTCCAGAAGATACATAGTGAAGAAACATTGGACCCATTGAAGCAATCTAAAAAGTCTATCATTCATGCCATTAAACACTGGGAACAAAATTAGGTGGCAAATGCTGTGTGCTTGTTTTCTATTTTCTTGAAGAGCTAATATATTTCATCTGTGTGAATATAGCTCTCATAGCACAATTTTACCCACATTCAACTTTCAACAACCACCTGAGATCATTTATTAAAGAACTTATTGCCCTCATTCTTTCTCTGAGACCAAATACTGAACAAACAGAAATTATTTGACATGTAAGAAATTCAACATGCTCATACAAGCTGAAAAACAAAGCAAGCCTAATACCTTTAAAAACTGTTTCTAAAGGAAATATACCATGAAACCTGTTAATATAAGCCATTCTGCAAGGAAGCGGCATGAGTGTGTGCCCCTGGACTACCAATTCAGGAGGAAAGAAAAGGAGATGGAGGCTTCCCCGATGAATATTCTCAGTAATTTCAATTGGCTAGTTCCTAAAGCTGACTAAGATAATCAAACAGATTCTGTATCATAAAAATATGTGGAAAACCTACAGTTACTAAGTAGAACTTTCCTTTATGCCAGCATCTCAGTGTGCAGTAGAAAATAGTGTACAAAGCATAGAGTTGAGTTTATTAAGTCAGGCTCCTTTGGAGGGAATTCTATTTCAATCTCCTCCTTTCAGCCTACATTCTCCTCTCACCGACCTGTGTTAGTAAAGGGACCTATAACACCAGGAAATAGGTAAATCTCTCCAAGATCTTCTCTGGGAGACGGTAGGGGCCAACTCGTCTGGGCTTTAGTGGATAAGCCCCGTACTGGAACCCTCCCCAGGCAATAAAGTCTCCCTGACAGTTAACTGTGCCTTATAAGCAAATAATTTGGGGGCTCTCTGCCCCCATTCTTTCTCGCTCACTCTCTCTTCCTCTCTTTTACACACACACACACACCCCTCCTCAATATTACCTCCTTCCTTGTCTCATTCACACACCCACCTTCCAAAAAAAAAAAAAAAACCCAGAGCCAAGAACTCAGTAGCAGAAGCTACAGCCTCCTGCATCTCATAAATGTAAAACTAAATTTTAAACTTCAATCTGGTAAATATGTCTTCATTGCCAATAAGGAACTAATTGTATCACACACTAAAAAGAGAGTAGGGAAAAGTGTACACATTCCTTCTTATTAACATGATGTTTAGGTCATATCTTTAAGTTTTAGGGTGACTTGTAAATAATTGTTAGTTTTTACATTTAATGATTCTTATTTTTAAATAAGTGATGTTCACTTTAATCATGTGTGAATGAAAAGGTTTAAAATCAAATAGCTAAATTAAAGATGAATGTAAAAATCTAGTTCACTTTGTAAAAAGCTAATGTATTTATAATTTAAATAATTTACTACTAACATCCACATTCCAAAGTTGCAATAAACTTTATCAACTTTTGTAAACATGTTTTCTTTCTACTGCTATTGTTCATTCCATCAAAGTAAGGGGGTATCTGGACTCATTTCAAATGTTCTTATATTACATGTCACTCTAAGGAAACCTTTTTCCAGATAAGTTGTAAAGAACATGTATTTTTTAATGGCAGGTATTTTATCATCTCTAGCCATTTAGATTATAGGTGTGGGATCCTGTTTTATATGGCACCCTGCTACCATGGAACGTTTCTTTTAGCTGGTTGAGTTAGAAAGCCTTTGCCAAACAAAACAGTAGGAGGGAAACTGTAAAAAAGCTTTAAAATGCTAAAAAAAGAAATAAGCGAACAAGCAGCAATCTAAACATAAACTAGAGAACTGTTCCCATGACCTACGTTTGAGGGAAAAAATAGAAGCAGATACAAAGAATTAACAGAACACCAATTTAGAGCCACACACATTGTCTTTAGAAAAAGTAAAAACTACTTCAGTCAATATATATGTAAGCTGTTGTACTAAAATCAGTCTGTTCAAAACCTCAGACATTATTTTAGGCATTTTAAGTTAGACAAAGTTGACCCCGTAAGATTTTTTTTCTAAAATGAGTGAGAATAATATACAATTTCAAAAGAGAAATTAAAAAATGCTCCTCCAAGATAAGCTCACTGAAATCTAAGATGGATCTCAACCCAGTATCTTCTTGGATTCAGGCATACTTCTCTCTTACAAACACATGATTTATTTAAACCAATTTTTTGTTGCTTGAAATGCATGTAACCAGATAAATATGAAAGTGAAATATATAACATATTCTTCAGTATTTGAAGGGTAGGGTATCTTTAATTATTGAGATTGAGCTAATGCAAAATTTAAACTATACACATACTTTAATCTTTAGGAGAAAGGCTGAGTATCCAAGAGAAGGCAGTTAACTTGTGTGGAGCCCAGGATCAGCTGGCCAGTTTATCTGTCAGTCAGGTATTAACTTAACACTACTGAGCACCAGTCAGGAGCCAGGCTCTCTGGACTCTGGATGTTCACACACAGGGACTATTCACGTGTTTTACAACCCCCAACCCTGCCGCACTGCAGGCATCACTGCTGGGATTTCCAAGGTTTAGAGAAGTTAAGTCACTTACTCAAGCTCAAGGCAGAATGCAGACAGGAACACAGTTCTAGAAGCACCACTGCTGTCCTCAAAAACTATGTGGGGGAATTCAGTCACTTATTTGATAATACTTTGAGCCTAGGACGAGTTCACTAAATCCCAATAGGTTAAGTCCTGGATTCAACTCAGGAATAAGCCCAGAATAAATCATATCATTTTATAGTCCCATCACATGTATCTACTTAATGTAAAGTCAGGAGGCATTTTCCAGTTACTCACAAAGGGACTGTCTTCCCTTTTCTTTTGTCCACTTTTTCTCTTAACTAGCTGTGTCCATCTTTTCTCTGAACTAGCTATACAAGAAGAAATGTGGCCTTCTAGAAAACATTCCAGTTTCATCCTTCTAACTGTCATGGGGTGTGTCCTAAATCAGTCTGAGGAATAATCTATCAATCAATTTCTACTCTTGTATGATACTAGAATGTGGCCATGAAAATCACTGTAGGAAAGAAAAATACTTTGTAGGCAGCTTTATAAAACTATTCAGAAATAAAAGAATCTTGAAGAGGACTAGCAACATTTAGAGTCTGAAATATAACTTTGGTTGGTCAGTATTCATCAATTAATATTAGTAAGATCTGTCCTCTTTCCTAACTCTAATTCTAAAGTTATACCAGGCTATCCAAGATTTCTCCAACAGTGATCAAATATGTGAAATGAGCAAAGACTGAATCAAAATAGAGATAACTTCATGAAGACTTAAAGATGATAAAAAAGTCTCACACTCCCATAAAATTCATGGTGGTTAGTGAAACAATAATAGCTAGAATTTTGCAAAATGACAATCTCAAGGAAGTATGTCTAGTTTAATCAAGCTATTTGTGTTTTCCTAAGGAAAATATCTGTGGCCTTCATTACACAGGGTCAAACACATGAACAAAAGTAAGAGTCAATTGCCCATACCAGAGAATTGAAAGTAAAATGTTATTCTTTCTATTCTTTTGGGTTGATTGATTCATTATTTATTTCACAATTATTTATTGAGAACCTACTTACTATGCACCAAGCACTGGGGATACAGTAAGAAATAAGAGAGACAAGGTCACTACCTTCATAACATTTATGGTCTAGGCAGCAGATGATCATAAAATATTTACAAAAAATATATATATAATTATAAACAGCGACAATGGATGAAAAAATTACTGAGTTTTTTTGAGAATAAATAAAAGTAACTCTCTGTGAAAACTGACATGTTACTAATACTATTAATCCTATTGTGGCTTCTGCTGCCTCAAATGCATTGCAGTTAAAAAGGATTTAATGTTTAAGCCCTTTTCACATCATTAAGTTACAACTGCAGAGAAATGAAGAAATCGAGATGTATATAAGCAAGCAGAGATAAAGTGCTATATAGATGAAAGACACAAGACATGTACATAGGGAACAAGAAGCAGCTTGGTTTAGCTTCAGTAAATTAGGTAAAAGCATTAAAGCTAAAAAGGCAAAAAGGGACCACACACAGAAGGCCTTGAATACCAGACCAAAGTTTCCACGCTTTTTCAATGGGAAGAAGGGAACTATGAAAGAAGTTAGAATGTGACTTTGTCATGTTTGATACCTTTGGAAGATTATTTTAAAAAGCAAAGTATAAAGAAGGAAGAAACAGTGTTTAGAAATATCATTTAAGGGACTACCACAATAATTAGATAATGAGTATCTGAACTACTAATATATCAATGGGATTGAAAAGAAGACACAAGTATAGGCTATATTGAGGAAGAAGACATTTCATGAGTTGGTAACCATTATGGACTGAATGTTTTTATCTCCTCAAAATTCATCTGTTGAACTCCTAATGTGTAATGTGATGGTATTAAGACATTAAGAGCTTGCTTCCCACAACTGCTCTCCACCATATGAAGATACAATGAGAAGATGGCCATCTGAAAACTAGGAAGTGGGTCCTCACCAGACACCAGATCTGCCAGTGCCTTGACCTTGGACTTCCCAGCCTCAAGAACTGTGAGAAATAAATCTATGCTGTTTAAGCACCCAGTCAGTGGTATTCTGTTATGGTATCTCTAGCTGACTAAGACAGTAATTGAATACAGAAGATAGCCTTTTGAGAATTCAAGTCCAAGATTGTAAAGGGAACAACAGAGCTACTGGCACAAAGCAGGACAGACAGTAATGAGTTTGATTGTAACCCATGAGTTTGAGGTACCGGTGGCACATTCAACTGAAGATTATCAGGGAGAGCAGGACTAGAAATACTGATTGTCATCCTCATAGAAATGACTATTGATGTTGGAAGGTTAGCCAAAGAAGAGAGCATGGGCAGAGAAAAGCACTAAAAACAGTATCTTGTGAACCTTAAAATTAACGGTCATAAAAAGATGTCAGAGATGACAGAAAAAGAGCAATTTGTGAAGTAACTAAATCAAGTGAGTATAGAACAATGAAAACCAATGGGATGAGATCAAGAGTAATCAGTAAAATTAAGTTCTGGGGAGAGATTGAGGGATCCAAGGTCTGGGAACAGGTATTGCATTAGGAAGGGAAAGTGTTTTACTGGTTACTAAATACTAATCTTGTTTCAAAGACCCGAGTCAAGTCTCAGAAGTGACGACTGCTGCCACATGCCTGAAAAACTCTGGATAAAGCTCTACCATCTTGTCATCTCTCAAGGGAAAATTCTAGATGACTCTCTTTGCCTTGTCTTTGGTATCTTTGATGGTGTATCCCTCTAGCAAATATAAGTGCTAAAAGAGGCAAAGTAAAAAGAATGTGAACTTATGCTTCTCACTCTTTAATATGGGATTCTATGGGGAAGGTATCAGACCACTAACAGTCACTTCTCTCCAAACAGACAAAAAGGCTAATGCACTTGGAGATGTTCAGATTATTCAGAAAGTCAGTCACAAAATGGTAAAGGAAGGGCAGGTCACTAAATTGCTATTTTAGAGCCTTATATTTTGTTCATTATATTGGACCACATATTCACATGGGATTAGTATGGAGTTCCAAGTAACTTCTTAGGACTCAACTGATGTAAGATATTTCATCAAAGAAGGTTTTTAAAAATCATATCTCAGTGCATGGGCTCAAATTTTATAAAAATATGGAAAATTGGCAATTATATGAGGTTAATATCATAATGTGTATCAAAGTACTTACTAAACAATTTTTTACAAAGTTGAACTAAGGATCTAACTAAGGGATTGTGGATTTACATACCTGTGGTACCCATCTGGAAGACACAAAACTAGTCACTTCTATTACAGACAAGCCAGTTTGGGAAAGTTGATTGATAAATTCAATTTTTGTATCTGTAGGAACTATAACCTATAAAAACAAAAAAAGTTAATTTTATAAATAAATTGTATAGGGTCTATTGAGTCATAAACAGAAAATTATTTCCTAACAAAGCAAATATTTTTTAAGATTTATAAATTCAAGTAGCAATTGAGAACAAATATAATAATGTAACAGATGAAATCCATGTAGGTCTTTAAAATCTTCAGAAATATTAATATTTAGACTTAGCATTTGGAAAAAACTCTGTAAAACTAATAGAAAACTACCTTTTCATTCTGCAGTCCATCCCTAGGTCCAACTTCTACTATTTTAACATACTCAGGGAGTCCAGATAACCGGGATGTTTCCTGAAATGCAAAACACAAGGACAAGAAAAACAGATAACTTTTAGATTGCCACATTCGCTTATTGGAAAAGTTAAGCAATTATACGTTGTTAAATTCTTACCCCAGAAAGTTAAAAAAGTGAGAAATCAAAACAATGATATAATCCAAATACCCTATTTATATTATTTGCAACATGAAGTCATTTTTTCTTATAACTGAGTGATATTTAGACATGATTAAAATTCAAAAGATTAATTTCTAAAACTGTGGAATAGTTGATTTACCCAGGACCTAAACAGCAAATATGTTGGGTAATTTTGCATGTTATGATAAACAATTACCAACTAAAGGACATACCCCTAGCAGGACCTAAACCTCAGTATTCCATTGGGAACAGCCTTGCTCCAACGAAATGTAACAAAACACCTTGTTCTACTTTTTGCCTGAATCTGAGATGACAAATGGTCTGCATTCTGGAACCTCTGTCCCTAGGCTAGGTACTATAGACCTAGTTTAGAAGGTACATTTGCCTTCTAAACTTCTAAACATGCCTAGTTAGAAGGTTGCTATTTAAAATAGGAAAAACAGGAATAGTCTTTCTAAATTTAATATTGCAGTTAAAGTCAGAAGTAGGATACATCTTTTCAGACTACGCTAACATAATCTCTTGGTACCTCTGAGCCAAGTTAAGTGTGGAGAACCCATCATCAAGTTCTTTAAATGAATAGTTGACGGAGTCAGCCCAGATCCAAAGAACCTCTACTTCAAAGTTTTTTGTTTTGCCTTTCATCAGGAATGATGAATTCAAGTCAACCAATTCATATTGTCTCACCCTGTCCTTGTAACAATCATTGTTACATACACCAGTAAAGTGGCTGTTTTGAAAGCAGAATCCAGTTCATGTCTACAGTACAGAAAAATGTTCAGTGGCCATTATAGGATCCAAAGCTGTTATTGGCTTTATCAGCATTCTGTGCTCACTCAGTGAAAAGAACCCAGATGGTCTCTCTTACAATATTTACAGACCCCACTACATAGTTTCCATAAAGTTAGGTAATTCAGTATGCAAAAGATTAACCTATAAGGGAAAGAATTCTCATTTCTGCATCTTCTGTGCAGGTTGTGACGCATGAAGTTGACTTGGGGGGGTGGAGGGATGAGAGGGGAGCCCCGGAGTTCCTCAGCTTTGGGTTCCATTTTGGATGGCAATCATGAAATCGTGCCTAATGTACAGAGTGGCTATAATTTCAATCAGGCAATAAAGGAAAGGTATGGCATGGGAAGTTGGAGTCAATTAAGAAAAGCTCACTCCTCTTTCTTATTACTCCCAGTCCTAAGAGGGTAGAAATGAAACAAAAATAAAAACAAAACAAGGCAGTCTTAAGCCATGTGGTCTCATTATCACTGATTGTTTCCTGAAACTGCATTTTCAACAAAAATTAGCTCGAAGCATATATGGAAGAAGAACACTTTACTAAATGGCAATGTATATATAAAAAAAGTACATGATGTTGTTTAAGGTGATAACAATATGCTGACTACAATTAAAGAGCTAGGGACCTTCCTTTGCATCAATGTGTTGTAGCTGGTATTATTAAGAAGAAATCTGAAGACATTAAAGTATAGATCATTAACAATTATGGCCATTTCAATCAAAGCAGAATATGAGCTCACATGATATTATTTTAAATTCTTGAATCTAATGCTACTACTTAGTCCTTCCAGACAATTTGAATGAACCCAGTGACAGAAGAAATTCACTAATACAATCAATAAGTAATTATTCAGCACACTCTATGTGTCATGCATTGTGTTGGGTACTGGGTATACGCCAAAACATAACAGAACCAGTAAGAAATGGTTCAGTTAGATATAAGAGGTAAGAGAAAAGGTAAGGAGTAGCATGTGGTGGGGAATATCCGAGAAGAAGCATGTTCTGGTAGGGAGATAATGAGCTTACTTTTGAATCATTGAATTCTACATGCTTGTATAACATTTAGGTGGATTTGCCCACCATTGTTTGTGCATATCTAAACTCCTTAGAAAAAGTCAATACAGAGATAGTAATGTCCAGGAAGAGACTAAAGATCACTAAGAAAGGGCTTTCACATCACACATAGTCAACAAGTATGAAAGGTGACCCACTGAACATTAGAAACTGGAGGAGGACCAGGTGACATGTACAAATGCAATGGATTGCCTTTCAGGAGCTGCACTGAAGAAACCTCTAACTTCATAATGGGCAGTAGGTATGCCTACCCTTTGCTTTAGAGGGAGATACTATTTCTCCTTCCAAGGTTTTTTGCTAGACAAATATTCTTGAAAACATATTCCCAAAGAAAGGCAATTGGTGTCTTGCTAGTAAGACATGCAGACATGCAAGAGACCCATGAAGAATTGTTTCACAACACTATTATTACCTCTACTAATATTCAATTATTTTCCTCAACCAAAAATCTTATTCATTATCCAAGATTCAATTTGTCATCTACTCAAAAAATAAAAAGAGTTTTCTGACCTCCCTAGATAGAATTAAGTAATTTCATTTCTGTATTCCCATAGCACTTTGTAGAGGCCCATTTTAAAATATATCTGTGAGTACTTTTTTGCCTGCCTGTTTCTCCTTTTTTGATCATGAACCCTCAGAGTTATCAAAAGGTACACATAATAAGCACTTGATCAGTGTTTGCTAAATGAATAAATTGATGTATGAATAAATGAATGAATTCATACCTAAAATTTAGAATAAAGTTGACCTTTCATTTAGCTATCACATGCTAGCTAATATAATATTATTACAGTTATCGGTTATACAAAGTGAACCACTAAATAAAAATTCCTTCCCATAACTGGCTTACATTTTAGTGGTACAGGAATCTGGAAGCTACTGTGGAGTGGGGGCAAAGAGGGACACTTTTCTTATACACTGAACATATGAGAGTTAATGAATGATGTGTAAGTTACAGGGAATTGAGGTTCTTTTTTTTTTAAATACAGTCTGCAGAAGTTAGCAACATAGTCCTTAAACAGGCCTATAGTCTAAATTTATTTTTATAGCATTAAAAATCCTATGTTACAGAGCTCAGTGTATCCTGTTTAACGTGCAGTATAGTGCATAATATTAGTGAAAAACAAAAGATGTATTATCCACAGTGAGTGTTTCAAAAAGCTATGTTTTATGGCTGAGGGTATGTCCACATTTGGCATCAGACTTCTAATGGTTCACTTTCATAGAGCAATAACAAAAGAAACACTATCTTGCATTTATATGTTGCTTTACTTTTCCAAAGAACTCTTCTATCTACATTTCATCTGTGAAGCTACCCTGTGAGGTAGGCAGAACTGAGAGATTAAATGACTTCCTAAATTTACCCAGCTAAATTCCCTGGCTCCTGTTCTAGTTTTCTTTAGGATAAGATTAAATACATCACCAACTATTGAGTTTTGATTGAAAAAAATAGTAACGAACCATTCTTTTATGTAAAACATAAGTGATATGCTTTACTCACATTTTTCAATCATACATAAAATTAAATGGCAGGCATATTTTGATGGGGATTTTTTCTTAAATCTTTAGTGGATATGTGTGTATGTGTGTGTGCCTGTGTATAATGTATACATTTCCCAGCAATAATAATAGGTGACTTCTATATATACAACCAACCCACCTGATAGTGATAGATATGATTGCTTATTATTCACCCTACAAGTACTGCTTTTTTCCCTAGGAAAATAACACCATCCATAGTAGAAATGTCTAGACAGATCTGTATATGTTCCATTTACTTCATTTCTTGGGAGGTAATTTTTGTGTAAATAAAGTCTTTATGAATATTAAAATATCCTATTTCATAGACAGTATTCCCAAGGAGAACTGTTATGATGGCCAAATGAAATGCTCCTTTACATAGATGAGAAGTCTGAATTAGGAAATTGCGTGATTTTCTTTTGAAATTAAATTGGACTTTTTAAGGGGGTATTAGAGATCAGCTTTTCCAAAAGAATCTATTTTTGTTGTCGCATTTGAAATATGCACATTTTGTGGCAATTTTAAACTCTCTACATTTATTATTTCTTAGATATTAATTTCTCCTTTTTTTTTTTTTTTTGACCCAGGCTCTCATTCTGCCACCCAAGCTGAAGTGCAGTGGCGTGATCTCACTGAGCTCACTGCAGCCTCCAACTCTTGAGCTCAGGTGATCCTCCTGCCTCAGACTCCCAAACATAATCAGAAACATATAAGCCATTATCACTAATATAGCAGATATCCACAGGAACCTTGGTCCTCCAGAGCAATCAAAAGATGTTTCTCTCCCTGGGTGTCTCTCTAGAACGAAGGGCTAAATCAACAAAGCAAATATTTGAAATGTCTCTTCTAGAATATCCATGTGCCAAGGTTGATTCACAGCCAATCTTTGACAGCTTAATAAGAACTTATTTGTAACCAAGTAAAAATAAGTCTGCAATGTACTATTATGTCATCTAAGACTCCATGAACAATATATCTTAATTTACTAAATCAAAAGGTAAAGGAAAGTATCCATTTTCTTTTTAGCAATTTCTGGACAGCCAGAAGAAAAGTAGAGAGTATGCAGTGCTTTTTTTCCAACAGTCTTCAGTAAAAGTGTTAACAGAGATTAAAAACAAGCTCTAAAAATGTGAACACCCCTCCATGTGTACATATACTAATATTTGCTTTTGGCATTTGATGGAAAATCAGTGCAGGGTATCACTATTAATATACAGCATGACTAATATGAATCTTTTCTGGAAATATACAAATTTTATGAACACTTGGATAAATCAAGAGTAGTTACAAAAAAGCATAAGGAAATCAAACAAGGGGCATCTGCTACACATGAGAGAATGAAATGTACCAGAATGACAGACAATATAATGTCATCTAAAATTATTTACTAAAATATTTTTTAAAATGAGGTTTTTAGCACCTGCACCACATAAGTTCACTTTCCAGTTAAATAAATTTTATTTGTAAAAAGTGGTTTAAGCAATAAATGCATGCATTTGTCTAATATTCATCAGTTAATTATTGTTTTAATATAAAAACATAACTATATTCTGAATAAAACAAGGTATAAAGGATTAATATAGAGAACATTAAGTACATTGTGTGAACAGTTAATAAACATGGATGGTAATAAAATAATAGAGAAAATTAAATAAAACACATGTAAGAAAAAACAAAGAAAACAAGAATAGTAATTTTTAATGTAAGAATTTAATAAACCACCCAGTCAAAGCATTAAAATAAATTTAAAAGAATTTAAAGAATAAAAACTTCTATGAATTGATAGAGCATGAGATTCTGCATACATAGTTATCCTTCTTTAAATGGTGGCTGTTATTTACATTATTTAGTTTTTAAGTAAATAAAATTACTTATTCTTGTATCCATGGCAACTTAATAATAAAATAAAATAAACATTATGAAAAATTAGGCAACATGATCTACAGGTTTTTCATTACTCTTATTATCATTATTGCTGTATTAAAGGTTAAGATAGTAATAAAGATAGTAAAAAAAGTGTTAATTAGAAAATCAAAAGGAAAAGTTTGACTTCAAATATTTTTATTTTAAGTATAGAAAATTTTCTTTCCTCAGTGTCTTCACCAACAAAATGTTTTTGATCTCATACTCTGCTTTGTTGCTGATTTCAGTCCCCAAATTTTTGAAACCATTAAAATTGCTGTTGCTTTCTGCAAACACAAAAGTGTTTTTGTGTGTGTGTGTATTTGTGTATTTGGAAAAGCTGAATCTTCTAGGATAAAATGTGATATGCAAAATTGCATCACAGAAATATTTTCTGGGATGATAAATTTCTGAAAGGAGTGGTTTATTATAGAAAATGCAACTATTTATATTAAGCTAGTTATACAAGTAACATGACCTCACAGCCACAAAGTTTAACAAAACTATTGGAATGCATAATTTTGTTAGAGTTTTAGAGTTCATACTTCTAAGCTGGTATAGCAGCACTTATGCTGGGGAAACTTGGCTTAATACTTGACTAAGAAGCCATAATTCATCATTCTGTTTAGTTACTTAAATTTGCATTGTTATTATTATTGACAAAAAGCAATTAAATTGTTTTACATGACATTTTTGTTATGCCATATTGGTTGTATAATAATGGCAAGCTGGAAATCACATCAGAGATGTGCTATGAGTTTTCAGCTTTATAATATACTCCATCAAGCACAATAAGACTATGCAGCCATCCACAGAATCCATTCAAACTTGGATAAAATTTTCAGATCTTAATGAAGCTCCTCCATTAAAATACTCCCTTATGTTTATTTTCTGATTGGCAAAAATCAATCAAAATATCTGAGCATTTGTATGATTATAGGCAAAGAACAAAAATTCTCAGAAAATAACAAAACAATATATGGTGTCTTATACCTCATAATATGTAAACAGTTTCTGATATTTGTTAGAGATGAATTGTTGAGTGCTAAGGTGGCAGAACAAGGGGCTAAGAGAAATACAATCATATGCTAGTAAAGTTAGGTGAAACTGATACCTTTGGAAATTTTAATTTCTATTATTAATGAACTATAGTGGATGTCGTGATATGCTGCTCAGATACTCCTTATAAGCCTGAGGCACTCCCAGAGGGTGGAGTTTTAGTAGCTGATGGCATTTCACTGAACCCTTTTTTAGGAATCGTCCTCAGCTAGAGAAAGTCACTCTACCCAAGCTCCTTCTCCCTCCCTAGGATCATTCAATGAGTGGCCCACGTGGGAACATAAAAGCCTAGGCCCTTTGCCTCAGGGTAGTACAACTGGAAGGACCATACCAGCTCCAGGGATCCCTGTGTGATTGACTGAGGCCTTTGCTATGTTCACATCATAGTTCAATTTTCTCCCTCTGCCTAGTTAAAATTATATCCTTCATGTCCCCATAGGTATTAAATCCAAGGGCAACAACTTCCCACAAGCATCACTTCATCCAAGAATCTGTTTCCTAGGGAACCAGACCTAAGATAATTAGTGCCAGAAATGAGCTGAAGAAGTGGTCTCTAAAATGGGATTTGGGAGCTAGATCACTTGCTGGCTAATTTTCAGTTACTTCATATTTTTCAAAGTAGGTGGATATTGCTACTCCCTGGTAACCTGCAGCAATATAATTGTTAAATAGTCACTGGTTCTCATTCAGGGCAATTTTGCCCCCCAGGGGACATTTGGCAATGTCTGGAGACATTTTTGGTTATCACAATTGCCAGGCACTACTATCATCTGGTGGGTAAACATCTTACACTGCACAAGACAGGCCTCCACAACAAAGAAGGATCACATCCAAAATCCACAGGGTTGAGGTTAAGCCACCCTGACATACACAATCAAAATAAACGAAGGACACAGTTGATCAGTTAGTCGAGGTTAGCTGCTTCAATGAAAATCATAATCCCTTGCCTAGTTTATATAACTTAGGCAATTTTCAGACCAAAAACCAACTGACTGAAGAAGCAGCCAGATGCTTATAAGGAGGACCTTGTAATACTATGGGAACTATATACAGTAATTCATATAATTTTTCTCTAAAGGGACCTACAGCCATTTATTTGGATAAATGTACACTGGGTAAAGGAGAATACCAAACATTTCAGACTCTTGGACACAAGGTCCAAGTTGACATAATGATACTCGATACTTGGAGACCCAAAGTGTCATTATGCCCCCCAAGTTAGGATGAGAAATATGGGGGCTGCATAATAAATGGAGTCCTGGGCCCTTATTCTATGGTTATTTCTCAGTCCCCAAGTATATAACTAGCAATGACATATTTGGTAGTTGGAATAGCCCCTACTACATATTTGTTCTTGACCTGTAATATGAGAGCTATCATAGCAAGGAAGGGCAAGTAGAAGCTTCTGAAATTGCTCACTCTCTCCTTCAGCAAAGATAGTAAAAAAAAAAAAAAAGTAAGAGTAAGAGGAGGGAGGATGAGACAAATAATAGATACAGGCAATTGTTTTTTGTTCATTTATTCATTTACTTAATACTCATTGGACACCTAACATATGCAAGGCTGTACCCTAGAACTTGGTCAAAGAAAGCCTATTTGGTTGGATACAGAGATCAACTATAAAGAGTTACCCTAGTTAAAACTTTCCTAAAATTAAGCATTAGTTGTTCTAGCAGCTGGATTTCCAATACCACTACTGAAGCAAATCTTAGACATTTCTTAAAAATGATGGTATAGTAGGCCATCCCAAGTGGTGGTGAAAAATTCTAGAGAAAAATGACCTGATTCTACCATGTACTCATGCACAAATATGAAAAAATATTTTAATTACTCCTCTTCACTGTCCTCTGTTAAAAGTGAGAATAATGATGACAATTGTCCTATAAGTTTACAGTAAAGGTTAAATGAGAATGAGTATATAAAGCACTTAGCATGGTATTTAGTGGAGACTTAACACTTGATCAATGTTTTTTGCTTGCCTTTCATAAGGCTAACTTGAACACATGAAAAGTTTTTCTAATATTTTGCAAGAAGGGTAGCTTAAAATTATTCCATTTATCATTTTATAATATACCTACTTGTTTAAAATTTGCAGTGAAAGGAATCGTTGTTAGTAGAGCAGATTATCTTACACAGTCCTTGCCACAATCAAAATAATACATGGAAATTATTCAAGATCATTCAACAAGGAACTGAAAACACTTTGGAGATATTATCCCATTTTGGAACCTGCCAACAATTTTATCCACCTCCAGTGCTGACACCATCAACTCCACCCATCCTGTTCCACTTGGCAACGTCAACCTCAGTTTGAACCTCTGAGAGGCAACAGAGGGGTACTCACTTCACCAGAGGATAAATGAGAGCTCATATTCAAAACCTGGCTGAATAATGCCATAAATGAATACAGGAGTTACAGCTATTTACTTGTTAGAAATGTTTTTATGGAAAAAATACTAATTTAAAAGGCAAATTAAATACATTTATAATTCTGACTGGCATCACATGTTCAGAGGCAAGAGTATTTTTTTTTAAAGTCCTGTATCTTCTTCACAAGCTAGGTTTTAATTTTATCTTTCACCCCAGGAAGCTTCCTTTTAACTTTAAAGCATATAAGGTATAGAAAATCTAAATTTTTAAAGATGCAGATCATCCTGCAAAATATGGAGCTGGCAGATGAACAGTTAGACATTCATATCACAGCATAAGGTTTGAGTTGACCCACACCCTGCAGCAAAAGAGATTTCATGATTTCTTTAAGTAACCCAGTTACTCATTTTGTCACCATTGTTAGGGTACACTAATGATTCTGATTGCTACTACAGTTAAGGCAATGGAAAAGCCTGTTGACCTCAAAATCTATCAGAATTTTCAGAAACCACACCATTTGGGACATTCAAATTATAAAGGCAACTAAATACACTGAGAACAATCCAAGCAGAGGAGAAGGATTTAGGCAAATTGGAAGAAGCACTATGCCAATAAACACGACCCCTTTAGGCACCATGCCTAGGGCAGGGGCCCTGCTTGTCCAGGTCTAAGGGGTTTGTTCTGTCTAAAACTGATACTTAGTCCATTCCTCTACAACCTGCCCTCCCGCAGGTTTCTTCATCTCAGGAAACGGCACATTTTTCTTTTAAACTGCTAAAGCCTACACATGGACTCATCCTTGATTCCTCTCTTCTTTTCACATCCTGTATCAGGTCTATCAGCAGATCACGTTCTATCTTTGAAATAATCATTTCTTACCTGGATTACTGTACGAACATTATAAGTGATCTCTCTGTTTCCACCCTTGCCACCTCCTCTCCAAGGCAGAAAGCAGCCTCCCTAGCACTTTAAAAGCATAAACCTAATCACATCACTCTTCTGTTCAATATCCTCCCTAACTTTCCATTTCCCTGAGAGAAAAATCCAATGTCTTTGCCACGGCTTTGGAGGCCCCCATGATCTTGCACCTCATCACCTTCCTGACATCCTCTCCCACTCATCCTTCACCTCTGCACCAGCCACACTGAGTTCTTTGTTGTTCCTTGAACACCTGGGCATTTACAATTCACTTCCCCTTGCTGGACTGTACTTCACTGCCTTTAGGGGCTCTGCTCCCTAAAAACCCTACATAAAATAATAAGAAAAAAAAATCAACAAAAAACCAAACAACAAAAGTCCTCTCCACTGTCTAGCAACCTTAATCTTTATTGTGTTTCTAGCACTCATCACCACCTAGCATGTTATATAAGTATCTATCTATGTGTCTATTTTCTGTCTCTTCTCTTTGACTAATATCCCCTTGAGGGTATGGACTCTGTTAGGTTTAATGCTATGTCCCACTCCTTAGAACTGAAGCTGGTCTATAGCACATGCTCAGTAAACACCAGTGGAATAAATAAGTGGATATGATTCATTCAGAGTTCATAAAAGTGACAAATTTTTTATCAGTTAGTCACATAATGGAGGATGTTCATACCCATTTACAGCTTTGAAAATTAACAAAAATTCACTTTACATAGTGCTCCCTGATACTCTGGGGAAGGCAACTAGAATCATTATTTGCACAATAGTTATCCAAGGAAAACCTCGGATAACACTTGGAATGGGAGCTGCGTGTGGTAAGGAAGCTTCAACAAAAGGAAGGGTGACTGAACACCTGGACCACTGCTTTTTTCAGGGATAGGATGCCCCATGGTCTAAAGGAATATGCACGTTTCTGCTGTGCAGGTTCCCAGGGCAGGGTGAGGTAAAGTTGAACACTTCCTCTGGAATTACTGGCTATAATGTATCAAGATTCTTGACCCTGAAGGTCAGTGTGTAGGATCTTCTGGGGGTTCCTTAAATCGGAAAGGGAAAAGTTGCAATCATTATTAGCAGCATCAACTTACCAAGGACCCTGTGGAGTTCTGTGACTGTTAATAAGCTGGACTTCCTTTCATTCATTCATCCATGCAGCATGTATCAGTGAACAAGTCAGACAAAAGGCCCTATCTTCACAGTACTTACAGAATGACAAAAAATAATAATAATAATAAAAATATATAGTGGTAAGTGTTATGAAGACAAGAATCAGACAGGTATGTATGTACCTTATATCTTGATTTCCCCTGGAAGTTTGATGTAAAATGCATAAAAAGTCAGAATACTTATGAGAGGGAAATAGTCCCAAATGTAATAAAAAATAAAGTAAATTGTTAAATTTATTCAAAACCTACTTCTCCATTAAACTCTTTCCTACCTTCCCCCAGAATACTACTAAATATTTTCCTGCAGGAAGCCTTCTCACACTTTATAAAGTCAGATTCAATCACCCAAATGATACCAATATTTTGCTCTCTTCATTTTACTCCCAAGGCCACAAAACTGAGAACTCACCTACAGATACAAATTTATACTAAATAGCCTTATACAAAGATTTATTTCTATACTTTTTTCAACAATTAAGCTTTAAAGTATATGGTGTGTTCAACCTGTTTCCCACTTCAGATAATGAGCCTCTAAGCCAGACATTTACTTTTTACTTCTACCTTCCTGCCTGTAAAATCTAACACCAGGCTGGCCCAAAGCAAAATAACCACACTTTGGGTTGCCTGGCAGTGCCTCTGTGCTTGCTATCAGCAACCCCAGCTCTGCTCTGAGCAATATCTAGATTGCTTCCCACTCACTGACTCCTCACCTGGCTCTAGATACGAACACACTGACCTTTCCTGGCTCCAATTCTAATTAAAATTTGTATTGTGTTTCTTTAGGGCTCTGTACCCAGCTGACGAGGTTACTACTGGTTTTATTATACTTTCCTCTCCAGGTGGCCTATTTCATTTTAGAGACACCATATCTTGAACCCCAGAGGTGTCTCTAATGTTGGGAATGTGAGCAGGCTGGTGAGGGGTGGTCTGGGGCCACTGAATTTCTGATCCTTCTTAAGCCACATCATGTGTATATTTGCTCATTCCATGTAAACCTAAATCTAGCCCTGCTTAAATGTTCTCCATATACAGGGAGAAAGGGGGTTAACTCAATAAATTATGTTGCCTCTACAGAGTACAGCTGGTGCCCACACTGTACTTAAAAGTGCTTCATATACTTGAAGACTGTGCCTAATTTATTCCACAGCCTTCTATACTCAAGCTGAACAAGCGAGAAACAGGATACTTAGATAAAAGTTTAGCCTGTTGGGTTCCTTCTAAAATACTCCTTACTCTGGATTTGGTTGGAACCTAGCTAGAGAACCCAGTCTTGCTTCAGGATCCATTTAAAGAGACAAAGAGAACATAGAAAAGGTCTGCAAAGTGATTAAAGTAGCAGCTTATAGGAAGGACCAGTAAGGGGAAGAAGTACTGGAAGTATTTGACCTTGAGCATAGAGAACTAACAGGCAATTTTATAACTTAAATATGACAAGGGTTACCCTACTAAGATTAGTGTTTCTGTCAATTTTTATTTAACATAGAATTAAATTTAGACTGCAGAATGAGAATTAAAGTTTCTTAAAGTGAAGGCCATTAAATACTTTGAAGGGTTATCGTTAGATGAATGCAATATCACTGTCTTAAAAGTAAAGTGATTTGTACATCCCTTTTTGTTTGAGGTGGTCTTGGCTTACACGTATTGTGCTAGGGTCATCAATACCATCCCCATTTACTCTCACAGTGTCCTTGTTTGGACCATAAATTATATGATAATCCCACTTAAATTTACTATAAAAATTTACTTTGAAGGAATACAGACTTAATTATATTTCACTTCTGTTCTAGCACTACCAGAATCCATAGCTTTCACAGTGGTGGTACAAGGTCACAGTTTTTGCCCCTGCTTATAGATCTCACAGTCCCTCCATGTGAACCAAGAATAATCACAAATAAGCAAAGCCACCCCTCCAAGAATCCCTTAATCCCAACACATGGGCCGCCCTGGAGATTAAGTCTTTTCCAGTTTCTGTGTTTCCATTTAACATTCATGTTATATAGAAGGTAAGCTCTGGGCAAATATGTGAAAAGGTGACTTGTTTTCAACACTGCTTCCCCCAAAGCTGCTCCTTGACTCTTTTAAAAAATTTTCTTCTATCCCTCAATGGTTCCACCATCACCAGAAGTATCCAAACTGCTACTCTTTCCATATCTTAATAAAATTTATCTAACCGTATTCATAATCTGTCAGAACTATGATCTTGGTTATCTAAATGCTATCTTCACCCCAAGGTAGCCAGAATAAATTTGGGGCAGGTAGGCATTTCCATACCTTTCACTTACCAATGAAACCAATCCTCAGACACATTCTGGCAGTCTGGAATCCCTTAAATTTTGACATCTCAGAGCCACTTAATGAACAATCACCCTAAGAGAACACCAGTTTACAGAGACATGATGCATCAAGGCTGAACAGGAGGCCAGAGAGTTATTTAAACAGAATTAAATGAGACATTTTGTTCCAAATAAAAAGGTCCACAAAAAAGTTTTGCTCCACAAGGTTTTAGCACAGAGCAAATACTACATACACAGACCTCTATTTAATTTGCCCAGTTAGTTTTTCCCTGAATGTGCCCCATTAGATTTACATTTTCTTATGATCAAGAAAAAGAGCCTGCCTAGAGATCAGGCAGGAAGGTCAAGTCCATATGGCAGAGACTACCATGAACAAGTTTAGACCATACTCAGCTGCTACCTTCACATCTGAGTACAACCACTCAAGTGATTTCTGGGCAATGGAATAAAGCAAAATCATGTTACTTCCTGAATGAAGTGGTAAGAAGTGGATGTGTCTTCCCCATGATGTCTTTTCCCATTACCCAGTTAAATGGAAAGAACCTAGAAAAGAGCAGGGACACAAGAAGGATCTGGGTCCCAGAATGACCAGATGATTCACTCTGGACTTGAGCAAAAATCACCTGGGGTTATTTTAAGTCACAGAGAATGTGGGGTTGTGTGTTACAGAATTTTGACGTACTGGCCAATAAAATACAATGCTTAGATGTGTAGAGATTGAGCCTTCTGTTTGGCAAAATCTCCATACATTAAAATTAAAGGATCTCTAAGTAGCTGTTAGGAAGGAGGACTAGGGCTAAAGGAGGACACTGGCTTCCATAATGCTGCCTCACCTGTCTCTGTAACTTCTCACTTTTCCAGATGCTCAAATGTCTAGCACCAAGAAGAAAAACATATAGTCCAAGGTAAACTTGGTTTTGTTTTTTAAGATAAACATGAGGCTTTGGGGGAAAAATAAACTAGTTCCCATCTCATATCATCTAAACGAAACATAGAGCTTTGTTTATTTATTCATTCATTCCTGTATTCACTAATTCATTCACTCATTTATTCATTCATTTACAATTGAGAGTGGGAATTGTCAGGAGAAAAGAGAAACAGGCAGGATGACATGATTGTTCAGAAGAAGAGTGAAAAGCAATTTTTGTTCAAAGTAATTTAAATCCAACATTGCTGCATTATAAGCGAATTCATATCAAACCACTACAGCAAAACCACTCACTTGATCAGAGCCTTGGATTTCCATTTCCAAGGCCAGAGCTTTCTTAGGACTTTAAAGTAGGGCCAATATAATTGGAGTAAGACTACACAGGTGTAATAGCGGGACATCCTTCCATCCCTAAGAAATGACGTCCAGTGCCTCTGAATAACTAGACATCACTGTTCTTTACTGTTCCAAAAAAAAAAAAAAAATACTTCCCAGGATGTTCTGTATTATGTGAATCTCATGTTCTGTTTCATGTGATACCTATAAGCTGTTCTGTCCAAATTCCAATTCCAGTTTTTTATAAGTTCAGCTGTGATCTACAGTTCATTCTGTTAAGTCTTTTCCATAATCCCTCCGTTCCATATTATATATACACCTTCAGTGCTTCCTTCCCTCCCTCACATCCTAACACCTTCATTTAATCGCCTCTTAATCATTTGCCTGAAAAGTAAACCCTCCAGTCACTCATTGTTTCCTTCCAGATGCTGCTGTTGAATGACTCCCCATGGACTTCACCTAACATTCCAGCCATGTTCATTTGGCTGTGCAGACTGCGATTCCAGCACTCCAAAGCTTTTAAGCTCTTTCTTTCCAAGAAAACTCATAGCTAACACCATTATTTCCTCACAAAAACAGCAAACATCTGCAGACTGAAACACCAAAACAAAGAAAAAAAATTTGCACAGTTCTGTTAAAGTTGGATGCAACCTTTATCATCCATCTTAGGCAATAAATCAATGCTCTTCTTTTTAATTTCTAGTAAAAAATAAACTATAGTGGCTGATTTCAATTTCCTCTCAAGGGAATAGTTAACAAACAGGTTATAAGTGAATTAAGCCCCTATTTGGAAAACCAATCTCTAACACAATTCATCAGGTTGCCCAATAAAGTTTAACTTTATTCTGTATATAAATAGTTTCTTTCAGTAGCATTATTTAATTTAGTCAATAAATTAAAATATCTCAACAAACTCTTTACTCTAAACAAAATATGTAATGTTTATCAAAATTACTTAATCCCAGAAGATTCTCATATTAACAAGTTTGAATATAACTAACCTACATTATCTTATAAGAGCATTTTTAACACTTTGATTTTATTTGTCCTTCAATCTCCATTACTGTAGGTTGCTTGTTACAAATAAGGAAATAAGGCTCCTACAAATAAGACTGAGACAAAATCAAAGTCTCCTAATTCCCAGCTGTTTCCTATCTAGATCATAAAGCCCTTCAGTCATGGACTTTTTAGATCAGTGGTTCTCAAACTTTAATGCACATATGTATCCCCGGTAGAGTTTGTTAAAGCAATTTCCTGGGATCTCCAGAGATTAGGATTCATTAAGTCAAACTGGGTCCATGAATTTGCATTTCTAACCAGCTCACAGATGATAGTGATGCTGCTGACCCAAAGACCACAATTCGAAAGCCACAGTTCTTGCTTAAAAGCCAACTTAAAAAAATCTATCAACTATAAAATTGATAAAAATCCCTCTATCGATATAATGTAGCAGATAAAGATTTAGTTTCCAATTTTCATATCAATATCCATTATAATTCCATAGTTTGAATAGCCCTTGCTAATTTCTTCCTTTCAAATACCACTCTTTGATCTCTAAACAGAAATGATTTATCTTTTTCCACTTGGACCATTCCAAGTAGGTCTTCTCAGCTTACACTAGACTAAATAATGGAAAAAAATTTTAAACTATAACACCATATTCTCAAATGATTCTATAAAAGCTCCTTGCAAAGTTCACAAGCCATTTCAACATTTTTCTATCACTCTTTAAATTTCCAGCAGTATTTTAGAAACATTAATATCAATATCAGGAACATCTATATATGTTACAGTGCACTGAAACAAACACACACACACACACACACACATTATTTTTATTGCTGAATTTGAAGGAATGGGAGATGATTGTTCAAGAAAGGCCTCAAGATCTGCTGCCACCACCACCAGATGCCCTGCTCTTGAAGGCGCTCCTTTCAGTTCTCATAGAGGGATGGGGTTGGAACAGCAATGGCTGACTTACATGGGCTTTGCCTAGTAATAGTAAGAGTAGGTACTACTGTCCAAAGTCATTCAAGAACAAATCTAGTAACTTAAAATGGTCATTTGAAAACTCATTTGAGATAACATTTTGAAGTCACTAGGACACTCAAAGACAAAGCAGAACAGGCTAAGCTATCAACTACAAAGCAGATGAAACAGAGCAGGCATTGTGAAGATCCTACCCTAATCAATGCCTTCTCCTACACACCCACTTTTCAGTGGTCCCTCTCACTTCTTATTATATCAATCTCATACAAAAATGTCCTCATTTGCACCAGGTCCTAATCTCTCTTTGACCAACTCATTACTTTCCCCTAAGTGCTCTAACTCACCAAAAATATGCCTTGGTATAGTACCATTTATCCAACAGTAATAAGTATATCTGTACATATATTCATATACATAAACCTATATACATACTTACATTTATACACTCACAAACAATTTTGGACATGGATGGTGTGAATTTCAGTGGGCATGTGTATACGCAAACACATTAAATACATACTTTTTTTTTTTGTGGAGACAAGAGTTCCTCATCGCCCTAGGTAGAGTGCAGTGGCGTCATTGCAGCTCACCACAACCTCCAACTCCTGGGCTCCAGCGATCCTCTTGCCTCAGCCTCCTGAGTAGCTGGGACTACAAATGCGTGCCATGACACCTGGCTGTTTTGTGTTGTTTTTTTATCTCGAGACAAGGTCTCCCTCAAACTCCTGAGCTCAAATGATCCACCCGCCTCGGCCTCCCAGAGAAGCTAGGACTACAGGCGTGAGCCACCATGCCCAGCCATTACATACATATTTATAGGAACAAGTTCATGAGCAATAAATGTTTTGCCCTTATGAAAATTAGATCAACTAAGATTTATAAACACTTGGAAAGTATTCAAATGTTTAGTTGGTGATAACTAATAAATTATAATTTAATGATCTAAAAAAGTATTGACATATGCTGGGTGGAGGGCATTAAAGCCAAAATATAAGAAATAAAACATACACCTCATAGACCAAGTATAATTATGCTTCGCCACAATCGTAATATTAATACAAACAGCTAAACTGTGTATGATATGCCCAGTTTTTCTGATTTTAAATTCCTATCATTTCTTTTGTATATGACAATTGCATATTTTACTGATTATGCATAAATTTAATTGTCCACATTTATTTTCCTTCCTGGGAATTAATGAAATATTATTTGATAACACATCTCAGCCCGTTTTAAATATTTTAAACTTTGTAAAAGTTTCCAAATGGAAATGTTTCCAAATACACTATGAATCTGAAGACAGAAGAAAGTTATTACATGTAGTTTGAGTAATTAAAGAAACTTACACCAAGTTTTCCATGTGGCTTCATTAAAATTAGCTAAATAGGAGTTCAAACAAAATTAACGACAAGGAACATACTTTATTCTCCTTTCCCAGCAGTTTTGGAAAAAGTTACTGGGCTTCTCTTGCTTTTGCCTTTGGTAAAAGAGGGAGAGGCACCATCAAACATCATGGGCTCCAGGCTTCCTGAGGGGTCAACGATGCAGTATCACAAACAGATGCTCCTTTGGAGAGGAAAAATGAGGAGCTATTCAAACAGGGCGTAGGGAACTCCTGGCCACCTCAACATTTAGCACAGGTTTTAGAAATGCTGAGCACAAATGGAAGGACGGCAGAGCCTCATGAAAGTGCATTCTGTAAAGGTATAAAGTTAAGTCCAAGTGTTCTGTCACAGTGTGACTGGCTCTGGCTTCTGAGGCTCCTCATTTCCCAAATGGAAGTAGACTGAAGTCATTATATTAGGGGCAGGGTTGTGGGTATTAGAACAACTGCCTTGACATTATTTATTCTTTCTCACACATTATCTTTTTTATCCTATGATCAATCATGTACAATTTGTTTCATTATCTTTACTTTTATGTTTCTTACGACAAATGATGGGCAACTGCTGTCTTATGTGCTTCAAGCAACCCAATTTTATTAATAAAGATTTTTATTAACCTCACAGTAAGACCTCAGCACCTTTTTAGGTGACTGAGGTTGTCTTATTCCACTTATTTCATGACGGTGTGGTTTTACTGTACACACTCTAGTTTGGGGTGGTCTCTTAGAAACAAGAATAAATATTCAGTGGTTGAAGTAAAGTAAATAGAGTTGTCTAGGAATTTTCAATATGCATATGAAGTATACATATACAATATTTGGTATAAATATAAAACACATTTTATATAAATTTGATCTTTTTGATGACTTTGAGTCAACTGTACTTGCCCTGAGTTTAAGCTACTTCCTGAAGAAATAAGGAAGGATGCATCAGAAATACCCCAAAAAAGCTATTTAACAGGCAGTCTGGTGGCATGTACAGAGTGAAAGGAGAAGCTAATGACAGGTTACAAAAAACTATGGAATAACTTTAAAAAGTCTGCTCACTTGTCTCTTAGGGAAAAGTGATTTATTCAGGTTCTTCCACCTCAAGATCTAAATATTGGGTTTCAAAAAAGAATGAATGATGGAAGTTGAGCTAAACATCATCCTAAACATTTGTAATCAATGGCACTTTCTTTCCTTAAAGTGATAGATTAGTCTAGAACTTGACTAATATGTTAAAAGAAAAAAGTTACCTTAAAATAAGTACTAGATAAATAACTATATTATTATAACTAAAGTTCCTACTAGTCAGTAGACTGGCACGATGTAATGAAAAAAGTACAGGCTTTGGAACCTGATGTAAGTTCAAGTCCAGTACCTTTACCAGGTGATTATCTATCACCTGTAGATAATTTTATTCACTCTGTGAGCCTCTGTTTCCTCATAATAAAAATGAGAATAACAGGATTTTCTTTGCAGAACTATAAGAGTTAAGAAATTATGTCAAGCCTTTAGCAACGTCTTTGGAATAAGTTCACTATTTGATAAATAGTTGATATTATTATTATATAATTTTCCAAATACTTACTAATTATTCTATTAACAGTATTTTGTGTCTCAGATAATCTTTCATTTATCATATGTGATGTCAGTTGCAAATCTAGAGCAAGTATGTTAAAATAATACTGCTGCCCCTATTTAATACTTTTTGATTAAGATAAATGACTGACATTTTATTTAATAAGTTATCACTATCTCTTTCTCATCCAAAGGTCAACATCTGTATACATTCTTCAAAAAGCAAGTAGATTTAAGAGATCTAGCTCTCTAGAGATGAGCATGTATGCAAGCTTTATGTTTTATCTCCTTTAGCTCAAATTTTCCTTTCAATATTTTCTACAGCATACATTCAGCAGAATTATATTAAATTAAATATTAAAATCTTGTCATAAGGGAATGGGGGCTAAGTGATAGCAGACATTCATGAGTGAAACTCTGAATAACTACATCTGTTTTTCCATAGGTCTTGGAAATGTCTTTTAAACATAGTTCTAAAACCCAGGCAAACAGAGCGCCAAATTACCCTTAGTTTTAACGTTTGACCAGGTCCACAGCTTCCTGTAAAATGCAACGTTTGAACTGTGCCATATCATTTTAAAAATTAGGGAATTATCGGCCCTTAAATCAAAATTCTCAACAGTAGAAATTGTGTCTAAGGAAAATAAATTTATATTTTGACTTCAACATTAACCTATGATCAGCTTCTATTTCAGAGTGAAATAAATACAGACTGAGTAAAGAATTTAAAAAGTGAATGCCAGACTCTGTATACCCAGTGGGTTACAGATGTATGAAAGTAGTGGCAGAGAGCCACTCCACTTCCTTCAAGATCCAAAAATATTTGGAAGGAAAACCCAAAAGGAAAAATGTCTGACAGACATGTTCTCGTTGGGGTTTCCTGCCTCATTGTTTGTCAAGCTTCCTAGACCCCATTGCTTCTTAATAAAGTTCACCAAAAAGACTTTACGGAATGCTGATTTCATAGAATAAAACTTGTATTGAAGGCATTTTACGTAGTTGAAGTTTCCTGCCATCTGTATTTCCCTACTTCGCAAATTCAAGGAAGCGTGACTTGGAAAGCTACAAGCATAAAGTGACATTTCATGTGCTTACTATTGGTGGGAGATGGAGCCCAAATGCTGAATCCTAAAGTGGAGAACACAAGTTCAACACTGGAACAGAGAAGCTGCTTAGCCCTGAGGGGATCATTATACCCCTCAATGTTTCTACTGCTTCTCCTGTAAAATGGAGCCATGTGAACATGTATATTGTGCACTGTGTGAATTAACTTAATAAACACAGAAATATGGAAAATGAATGGAAAACTAGATTCTAGCTTCCCTGACCTTTACAACAGTAGCCAAGAAAGGATAAAAACAGGTTTGCAAATTTCCTAAAAATAGCACCACAGAATTTAAAAGTAGACATTATAGTCCAATATGAAAAATAATAAAAATGAGCTAAAACTACTAATTTGATGTAATAAAATACCTATATTTGCCTATCAAAAAGGCAGTTAATTTAACTAAAATCACAAGAAGTTTATACCATGGATATTTGCTATATTTATCATATACAAACTATTTATTTCTATAAATATCTAATCAGGATCTAAATATTTAAGTCCTCAGGATAACAGGAAAGTAAATAAAATACAGCTGCACCCCTTCAGAAGACCTCGATATGGTAGTGTAAATATTATGTCATTAATAAAGAGACATTTCAATCTATTCAACCGCATTTAGAAGGGAACTTGCTTCAGTGAAGAGAAAAAGGACAAGTCCACTGAGCACTCCAAAGGACCTGGGGTTGGCAGAGGGAAAGGTAAAGGATACTAAAGAAATGCAGTCTCAACTCTTGTAAAAAGTGAGGGAACACCCATCCCCAAATCACATGTGAAAAAAATATAAAGTAATTTTTAGGATTATGGGCACTTTGCATCATTTTTTTCTTGTAAGACATGATAGATTAGATAGACAGATGAATACAGATAACAGATATAGATTTGTATGTATTCACGCACACACGCACACACACAACTAAATGAATAACTCTCCATGATATCACTCTGCTAATTCTGCCCATAAATCTTCCATCATCTTATTCTGACCAGGAATGCCTTCTATCTATTCAAATCCCACTTGACCTTCAAATCCACCTCCACGACAAAGACTACTATTGTCATCACTAACTCCCTGCGCACTGAATTAGAACAAGTTTACAGGCTTGTGTTTTTAAATGAATTGCAAGAAAGAATTACAGGAAAAGAAATGAGCTAAATAAAAAGCAGAATGGAGAAATGAGCTTTTAAAGGCACATAGCAATGCAGAATGAAAATGTGATTTGGGCAGTGCCCTTGGCATAGATGCTGTAAAGGTTCTATTTCTCCAACACCTTGTCCTCCTCCCCCACAGTGGTCCTTATCACCCTGCTAGTATCAGAATGCCAGAGACCAGTTCCTCTTCTCTCTAGACCAGGGGAGGAAATCTCAGTTCTTCCTATCAAATGTGTTTGGAAGTCACAGTTGTGGTGCCTACATCATTACCTAGAAACCACAGATTTTGCCTATTTTTCAAAAATTTTTCAGAGAGCTTTTCCATTCTTGTTATTGCTTGGCATTCGTATAAATTATGTCAAAGAACAGTTTAAAAAATATAAACCTCCAAAAATCTGAATAATTCTAAAAATCATCTTCACATAAAATTCTTTTTGTATAAAGTCTGGTTTTAGAATTAATGTTTTGGGAACAAGCTCCACTAATCAATATTATTTTCTGTAAGAAAAGAACACAAAAATTGGCTTATAAATTGGTTAGATCCAAGAACAGAAATTAAAAACACTTGAGTGTTCATTTAGGACTGAATTCTGATCATTCAAAAAAAGGAAGATTGTCCAAAAGGGAAGATGGCAACCGTTTGGTAATTTAAAGACAATTTCCTGCTTGCTAAGTGATTACAATTAGGCTCTACACTGTTGAAAAACATGCCAATGTTCAAAAATGTCCTGGAAGTTCTCATTAAAATATCCCCATGTCATTGCCCATCAAGCATCACAAAATCAAATATCCATAGGCACAGGATGATAACCTTGATGCCTGACGCAGCTAAGTGTATGAACAAATAGTGCAAATTCTGCTTAAAGGCATTCATATGTATTTATAGTTTAAGGACAGTCTAAACCAAACAAAATATTTCCAGAGGTTATATCTGGCTCACCTGAGCAGCTAATTTGTATCTCCTACTTAGACCAACAAAACATGGTAGGAACATGGTAGGTACCAACAGAACAGTGGTAGGAAACTGGGATTCTAAATGTTTCTTTTATTATTAGGGCTTCAGGCACATTGCACAATCACTTTCAAATCAGAATTTCTGTTAAAATGATAGTCTCCAAATATGTTATTTTGCTTTATCTCTTATAAAGACCATGTATTACATGACAGTGGCCCATGAAGATATGGGTATGCACAGTCTAGCCCCTTGGTTGATTAGGTAGAGAAAATAAAATGAAACAAAAATAACAGTTAAGCTTGGAGGAGGGTAGGCAAGGAGAGAAAGAAGAAAGGGTCAGGGAAAGTTACAGCACAGAGTGAATAAGCATAAAGAAAGCCAGAAGACTTGGAGGAGCTCAGAGCTAATGAAAAAACAAGAACACAGAGTAGGGGGAGGGAAGGATGTGAAAGCCAGCTGGAATCTGAGAAAGCAAGGAATACAGGAGCCAACAGGAATCCAAGGACAGAAAGTATTGAAGATTGAAGGGAACAGGAAATTTATTGGAAACCAAGTTGTTTTTCCTTTTGTATCCAGTGCAATTCTATTCCAGGCAGAACTCTAGTCTCAACCTTAAAAAGGATAGAAGGGAAGTCAAAACTCACAGCAGTCTTATTTTCATGGGCAGGAGCCAGGAGCTCTGGAAAGACAGATTAGAGGAAACATGACCTTTTGACAGCAGATATAAGGGTAGAGGGGTAACAGCACAATACAACACAGTGTTTACCAAAATTGAGTGAAGTAAAAATAAAGATAGTTGGGCTCTAACTCGGAGGTGCTGAATCAAAATTTCCAGTGTATTTAATAAACACCTCAGGTGATTTCTACCACCAGAAAAGTTCAGGTGGCACTGGTATAGTGGTGAAAATTGCAGGCTTTGGAAGTTATCCTAAGTTCAAATCCTAGGCCAGATGCTCACTAGCTGTTGACCATGAGCACATTATTTAACCTTTTTGTACCATAATTACTAAATCTGTAAAATGGATGATTGTGAGGATTAAATGAGCTATTACATGTAAACAAGTTAGGCAGTTCCTGGTATATATTGAGCATTCAATAGTGGTAGCTATATAGCTATAAAAGTCCTTGGAATAGGAAAAACATATAAAATAACATATCTTAATTAATTAAAAATAAACAAGGAGAATATAGAATGACTGTATCTCTTATGAAACACTAAGGAGCACACTTCCTAATGGCACAGAAACTCCCCTAGAGTTTCTGGTCTTGGTCTCAGCATGCACAAGCCACGTATTTTCTTTCAGGAATCAAAATGTGAACAGCTTTGAGCTTTCCTTCAAAAGTGCATATAAGTGGTCAGGCACCACGATGGCTCACACCTGTAATCCTAGCACTCTGGGAGGCCGAGTCAGGAGGATTGCTTGAGCTCAGGAGTTCGAGACCAGCCTGAGCAAGAGTGAGGCCCCATCTCTACAAAAAATAGAAAAATTAACTAGGCATGATGGCACATGCCTATAGTCCCAGCTACTCAGGAGGCTGAGGCAGGAGGATTGCTTGAGCCCAGGATTTGGAGGTTTCAGTGAGCTATGATGATGCCACGGCACTCTAGCTGGGGCAACAGAGCAAGGCTCTGTCTCCAAAAAAAAAAAAAGTGCATATAAGTCAATTCGAATTAAAGGTGGCTTTAAGATCTAGAGTCCTCATGCTGCAGAGATGAGGACCCTCTTGAAATGCAATAAGTCCAGGACTTGGCTACTGCTGAGATACCCAAAGAGACACAGCCACAGTGAGACTGCTGAGACTTATTCAACTGGCAACCCACTCTATTTCACAGTCCTGTTCTCTTTAGTCATTTCCCAATATATTATTCCCATAAATCATCTACTCCTTCTGTAGAACCCTGCATAGTTCTCTGCCTTTCCTGTTATGGTAAGATTCAAGTCTCTTTATTTTTCCAGCTGGAAAGTCAGCTCTATAGCTAACAAGCTCCACCACATTCTCAACCTCTTTACCGAACAGTCCTATTATCTGCTGGCCTTAAATGAGGCCTTGACTACCCTTGAGAAAAGCACATCACCTGCAACCCCCCCATATAGAGACTGCTTAGTCTCCTTTTCTTCGCTCAGTGATTAGAAGTATGGACAGCATCTTCAGTTTCCATTACTTCTTGAATACTGTTACTTTTTTTTACTTGTATAAAAGCCCCTGCTCCTTTTTGAGATCCATGTGAGTTGGCCATATTGTCCTTTATCCCTGCTTGATGACTTTTATCCCTCATACATCAAGGCCATTAGAACTTAGTTCACCATCATTCCCTTCATCCCAATCCAAACACCATTCTGCAATGTATTCAATGACCTGGTGGACCTTCCATCCAGTGTTTTGTTTTCAGTGAAATTCACTGGACTTTTACTCCATTCCAAACATTAATTCATATGGTCATAAAAAGGGCTTATTATTGCTTGTGATGACTCACCTATTAAGCCTCTGACCACAAATACCTATCCTTTCACCTTTGTAACTTTATTGTGCCCATGATTAAATCTTGGGTATTATTGCCGTAAGTGTCTTATCTTTTCATCTCATAGAAAGAACCTAATCACACTTTGACGGGGAAATGAGGTGAAAATGAATGCTGGAGTCTGTGAAGAGACAGCAAAGAGCCTTAATCAATTGTCCATTGTTGAATCTGCAGAGAGAATCATGAGTAGGACTGCCTCCTGTAATATGAAGTAATTTGTCTGCAGTTAAACAGATAGAAAGTCTACATTTTGAAAGAAACCTGCGCTAGGCAATAAAAGAGTGGAAACCTAGATCTTTTTCTGCTACCAACTTATTCTGTGATTTTGTGCATACAATAGCATGACTAGACCTTAAATTTTCAGTTTACACATTAGAGATATTATATTCCTGTTAAATTATTGGGAATAAAAGTTAAAGATTTCTGATTATATAACTGAATACGAAAGTTAAGAACATTAAGGGAAAAGTTATAATAGGAAGATCAAAATAGAATGTAGGAAAATTAAATAGACACATTAACATGTGAGAACATAAAGGATAAATTTCTTCCTCTCCATCGTCTTCAAGGGTTTTAAGTTAGATGACCGTGGCCATTTTTTAAGTAATGAGATGTAGAGTATCTTTTAAAGAATCCACAAATGCTGAATTCCAATTTGTAGAACAAAGATTGCAATTTCACATATTGATACACTGACCTGAGGATACACTATAGAAAAATGAATACCTAATATTAGAACAGTTGATATAAAGTCACATAGGGCAATTATGCCTACCCACTAAAATATTATAATAACACAAGTTATTATTTTCTTCACAAGACAAATCAGGAATAAATAGTTTTGCATCCAGCACCTGTAATTACAAAAAATATAGCTAAGCCCTCATAGTGCCCCTCCTTTTTTCCCTGTTTTAACATTTGTGTGGCAATCATCAGTTATTTAACATTTTGTGAAGTTTTAAATTTTAAGCTTTTTAAAGGGAAAAGTAAATTTCTTTAACTTTTCTTCATTTATCTGACACTCTAGTTGAGACTGCATTATATCATAAGTGTGTGAATAATATTAAGTTGCCTAGTGTCTTAATATGGGCCTTTGGGAGCAATGTGGGAATAAATTTTAATCTGAAATGACTGTTACTCACAATTTTCAAACTTGTTAAATTTTGTTGAAGCACAGATGCATTAGGGATAATTAATGATTTGATGGATTATTTCATCCTACTATGTCTTCCTAACCATCTGTCTGCATTGGTTTCATTCCTTTCCCTGACTCACACTGTGACAAATTTGTCGTCTTTGTTACACAATACAAGGAGAGAACTGAGAATAAGGGCACTATCTCTGACAAATTATATAATATAATGCATCCCTTCCAAAGAAAACAAAGAAAAGGAATCATTCATTTCCTTTAGGCGACCTGCAAATGGTCACAGGTAGGGATTTTGCTGGGTCTGATCTGTAGGGGCGGGTCTGTAAATTCACAGCAGAGACATGATGGGAAACCATTTAAAGGGTGCGGCCTAACAAGACAAAACTGGTGCAGGAAAGGCCCTGGGGTGCGGAGGTGCTATCACTGGGGGAGAGGGCACCAAGAGGCTGACGGGAGAGAGGCCGGGAACACCCTGGGCCGCGAGGTGGTACCTGCGCGGGGTCGAGCGCCCCTGCCACTGTCTCCCCGATCCAGAGATGCTCCCGGAGAAGCTGCTGGTAGCTGAGGCAGTGCTTCACCGCGGATGGCACATTCCCCATGGCGGAGCCCGGGGCTGCAGTCGGTGATGGGAGGGAGGCCGGAGGAGGGTGAGGGCGGGCGCCGCGCCGGGAAACTGCCGGGAGCGCGCCCTCCCGCTCCCCCGGGCGCGGGCTGTGAGGGCCAGACCTGCGCTGCGCGCTGCGCACTGCGGCGGCGCCGAGAGGCGCGGGGGCCGGGGGCGGGCAGGCGGCGGCGCGGCGGGCAGGGGGCGCAAGGGGCACCTGCGGCCGACGCCGGAAGCGCCCGGAAGCCGGGCTGGAGAGGAGCGAACGGAGCCAGAGGATGTTCAGGGGTGGCTCATTTTCCTCACAGTGCTGAGCGCTCGAGGCCCACTGGATCTGCACGTGCCCACCCACCGACTTCTCACCTGACTGGGAACCTGTATAGAAGGAAAGGGTCTAAAATAAAAAGAAGGGGGCATGCGTTTTGTGTTGGTGACTTTGTTCATTCCCAGCTACAGCCTCTCGTGCTCGGTGTAGATTTGTCCACGGTTGAGCTCACTGGAGTTTATGCTTTATGACAGTAAACTCGATTTGAATTTTTTTGAGGCAATTGGTGAGGTTAAAACATATTCAACGGTCTAATAAAGAAGAAAAGATAGAAGGTGAGAGACGCCAGTGGTACTGTCAGAGGAACGTTGTGAAATCAGTAAGTTGCTAGTAAGTTGGTGCTGCAGTAAACCGCTGAACTAGAATTGAGGTTTTTAAAGGATGCATGGCACAAAATTGTGGAGGCCCTAAGGACTAATGTATTCAAATGGAAAAGTCTAAACAAGTCCTTAGGATATTAAAATTGGAGAACTCTTTAGTGAGGCAGGGGGTTCAGGAGATAGCACTGGAGTAGGCCAACTCCCTACATCCCCCAGCCCACTTTCCCTTGCACGCTTACAGTGTCACACCCTCCAACTCTTCACAGTGGGTTCAGTAGCCTGCAACTAACTGAAAAGACGTAGTTATGAAGAGTAGTCTCGTGAAAGGTGCCTAAAGTCTTCTGGAGCCCTATAAATGCCAAAACCACACAGACCAAATATCTTAAGAATGTTTAACAAACAAAAGGGAGTGACAATAGATGTGCTTTTACTGGTAAGTAAAGTTTAATGTTAAATCGTGAGGGCTTAAAATTTATAAATTTGAACACCTTGTGCTCTTGTAGTTAGTATTAGTTTACATCTTTTTCTGTTTTTGTGATTAAAATGAACATTCTCATTATTTCCCCCTGTCACTTGCTAGTCGAAAAAGCTCTAGATAAAATGAGGATAAAGCAATCCTCTGTGGTAGGTACTGTAGTTCTCTCTCGCCATATAACAGGTTAAGAAACTTGGGCTCCATCAGAACAGCAAAGAAATCACTTGGAAAAACCACAAAGCTGTTAGGTCCATATCCTGAATCTGCACTCTGTACTACTCTCACTGCATCATATGACTAAGCCATTTCTATTTTGTTGCCTTTCAGTCATTAAAATATAAGAAGATATAAATAGTCATTGCAAATTAAAATGAATTAAACTTTGTTTTCTCTAGTGACTTTACTGATGATTTTGTTATGTACAAAAACATTCAATTCTGTCTCTCCTGAATTGTTCTTGACTCCCTTCTCTTTTAAACCACCCGCCCAAATCCACTCTGTCAATAAGAGATGTTAGTTAAACATCTTGAACCCATCCCTTTTCTCTCTTTCACTTGCTATGAACTTTTCTCTGCTCCACTTCTCTCTTTAGCAGGCAACACCATAATGCAGTGGAGAAGCAAGCGCTTAAGAGCTGGTCTCAGATTACCGGTGATGGGAGCCGAGCTCCACCAGGTACTGAGTGATCTTGGGCAAATTCTTTAACCTCTGTTTCCTTATCTACAAGAGGGTGATGATAACAATTCCCATCTGTTGCAAAAATTAAATGAACTAGAATATATAAAGTGCTCAACACATGGTTTCTGGCACCCAATAAATGTTAGCTATTACTATTAATACAGTAGCCTGGTTTTCTGTGTTAATTTGCACTCACCGATTTACACTGTACAGCCTGAGTGATTTTTGAAAATACATATCTGATAAACATTTCTGAGCTTAAAATTCTCAGAGGTTTCCCATAACCTTTGGAAAGAAGTTATGTTTCTTAAAATGGCTCATTTAATTTTTCATGATGAGACTCTTAGTTACATTTCAAGTCTCAACTCCTACCCATTTTCTAAACTTATTCATAACTTCAGCAATATCAAATTATGTATGATTCCCCAAGTTTCAGGGCTCTATTATGTCCTATCTTTCTAATTCTATTCCTTATTATAGAAATTTTGAGAAATACAGAAGATGAATAAAGATATCGATGAAATCACTCATAATTCTAATTCTAGAAATATTTTGATATATTTTATTTCAGAGAGAAAAAATTAATATTTCCTACATATGCTTTTTACCTTGCCCTTTTTATTTGATTTAAATTATTCAAATGCCCATTTTATGTTGATTTAAATTATTTGAAACCATGATGCTATTGGCTATACAATACCTATATTTATATATATACATATATGTAATCAAAACCATTTTTACAAGAACCCTCTGAAGTATAGTATGTTATTTAATTATTTTTGAAAGGAAAGCAGGCAGCTAGAGTATGATCATATGAATATTTGTATTAATAATTATCTAATTAATTTTACAAAATAGCATGGCCGTGGAAATCCTCCACTACAGTTTTGTTTATATCAATTTCTCTTTATATTTTTAAAGAAGTTTTGCTTTCTATATACAGTATTTCCTTATCTGATTGGTAATTTGCTTGTATAAGCTTATCTTTAATGAACGGATTTTTTTCTTATAGGAATCTCTTATGGGTTACTGCAATATCCCTAAAGAATGGTTTTACTCTTGCTTGTTTGGAATTTCTAATGAGTTTGACTTGATGGTACTAAGATTTATTTTTTTGTTAACATCTTAGTTTGGGGTACCATAAGGATATAATCAATCCGAAACTGAAAACCATGCATGATGGCACTTGCTTTCAGTTTTCTTGCAGAATTTAATTTCTCACCCATAGAGCCAGGTGAACTTTTTCTACCCCCCATGTATGCAATGGCCCTTTGAGACCACTGGCTTGTGCTCATGGTTCATTTAGCTACCTGTCCTCACATGGCCCTTGGCTTAAGTGTATCCTATGTGGTACTTAAAACCTCAGCTCCTAGTTATCAATGTCTGTGCCCTCTTGTGAGCCTGTTGGCAATATTTAGCATTTAACTCATGGTATGCCCTTGAGATAAGTGTGTGGGGTGGGAGGGGGATCTCTCAGATCAGCTTAGTCCTCCATATTTACCAGAATTCTGACTTGAAATTTTTCTATGATTATTGTGTTTGTTTCGTATTTTTCAATGCATTCTGGAGTTTCTATACTGTCTAACACAGTAAGTGTAGGAAACAAGAACTAAGAACACTAAACTAAGAATTAAACTAAGAACACTGAATTTAACTCAGAGAGCCAGAGAATCTCATAATATAGTTCTGATGTCTTGACTAATCCACAAGAAAGAAAACTAGACAGAAGCCGCATACTCTCTATATGCACTCCCATCCTTTTCCCCTTCTCTTCTCTGTACAAAATGACCACAATAAATTACTACCCTGTAATAAATTATAGGGTTACACATGGCCTATATCCTTAAAAAAGACTCTCAAAAACAGAGTGTGGAGGGATTTTTGTTCCAGACACCAGTCAACCCATAACTAGGTAGACTGACTATATCAATTCTCTCAAGTGGCAAGTACTTGGCTAAGAAGGGTCTAGTAAAAACAGGTTGATATCTTGTGAGTCTCTTTGGTCCCAACGATGACTATTTAAGAGTCTGTATGCTGACAGCATGAGTAGAATCAGAAGCAAGTGAACAAATCAAAGTTCTTACACAAATAAATGCCAAACTGGCATATAGCCAAGGTATCTACTGGGCAGGGATCAAAGACACATATGGTGAATCTCAAACAATGATGCCATAGAACTTTAGCAAGAATCACATGAGTAATGTGCTACAGCCTTAAACAATAAAAAAGAAAGAATGAGAACAACTTGGTTACCAATACTGGGTGATACCTAGGGGGAAGCAAAGCTTTCATCATCTCAATTTTATTGCTGAAAAATTTAGATAACTTCTCACATATGTTATGTCTGGCTGATCTGACGTGATGGGAAGGATAACAGAGTGTTTAAAAACATTCTTGGCATTTGGTCACTAAAATCAAAGTTCCATTAACAATGGCATTGTTCTGAAATAAAGCATTCTTTTGAGAATAAGTAATGAGGTCTATTTTACCAAAATAACACCCCACCCCAGGTGATGGATACCTGGCACTAGATACTGAAATCAGAACAAAGCCATAAACCACATTTCTCCAGATGTAGGAGTCTATTTATTCTCTCACTAAATCAGAAGGATCCAAAACCATTAGCTTTGCCAACTATATTGCAAAATAAAAGACACAGACGTGGACTGTTGATTAACTATTTTACTTCATTAGATGGCTGTAGTGCACATAATTTTTGCCAGTGGATGTAAAAATATCTTTTCATGCCATTAACTAAAAACTCAAACTGCATTTGGAAAATGTTTTTATCAATCAGTTGATGTATTTTGGTGGGTTATAGTAAAGGTGACCTTAACAGGTAAACTATATTAACTCTTACCCATGGACTATAGCATTCTTTGAAATTGTATCAAGTACTATTGAATAAGAAAACAAGTCAATATCAATTACAAGCATAAAGCACTTAGTATTTTGCCTGGTACACAGTAGATGAGCAATAATTCAGTTTTTCTTTTTATCCATCAAGTCAGTCCATTGTTAAGAATATAATTTGACATTGTTCCAGTTACTGGGAATCTGTAAGAACCATATTTAATGACTTGTATAGAACATCTGTTTAGTCCATTAAAGAGATTTTTTAAATTTGATAATAGCCAATGGGAAAATAAATATACAAAGATATTTAAGACATCCTTTCTTGGCTTTAAAGACCTCACATTCCAGTAGCAACATCTAAAGGAAAATAACTAAAGTAAAAGTGTATAAAGCAGATCCATTTTAATTAGAGGAGTATAAGAAATTAAATTCTAAAGTTGCAGGATCTGGATATAAAACATTATTTATAGCAGAATTTGCATGATCATCAACTGTATATTGGGTAATTAATGCTCAATAAATATAGGGCCTTAAAATACTGTGTGGGGAGTAAGGATGAATAAGGCAGTCTTTAACACAAGAAACTTCTGTTTTAATAGTGAAATATGATATCACTCAAATATGTATAACATATGTTGATAAATGCCAAGTGGTAATACAAGTTCAGAATCACAGAAGAAAAGTCAGTAGGCTCCTCATTTAACTATGATAGTAAGAGAAGACCTCAGGAAGGAGGCCACATTTGAGAGGATTGTGTAGACAGAGCCTATCAGGGTAAAGAGAAGGTGCAGGATAGGAATGAGAAAGAGTAATTGATAAAAGGCCTCATTATCTACCAAAAACTAACACAACATTAAAATGCCTCTTAAATAAAAATATTTGTAAAAGTATCTGATTTAATGAGATTTTTATCTTCAAGATTATTTTACTACAGATGTGATAGGTACAAACATTTTTAATTTCATCATAGATGAACATATAAGCACATGAATTCAACAGATGCACTAAATACAGGGTGTCCCAAAAGTCTCCATACAAAGAAAAAATTTTGTAAAATTCTGTAATGAATATTTTGTAATAAAGGTACATTTAGTTACAGTTTCCCATTTTCCCTATGTATGGTGACTTTTGGGACACCCTGTAGACTAATTTCAACATATTTATTTTGGAATTCAGACTTTTATGTACATTTTTAGCTGTCTTAAAGTGTGCCATACCTGTTCTCCATGGGCAGAGGAGGAAAGATGGTATTTATTAAGTGACTAAACCTATGAATCACTTTGCTGGGTATAATTATGTGTATGAATTATCATCATCATTTAATGGATGACAAAACTGAGACTCAGAGAACTTGAACTACTCCTAAGTGAAAAGGAAGTCTAAGAAGTGGATTCAAATTTGTGCCTGTCAAAGCCTTTGCTCTTTACTTTTCATCTCATGATTTTCAAGAATAAATAATAAAAAGACATTCTACATATTTATGGTCATTTGCTTCTTGTACCATCTTTTAGCAAAAGAAACTCTTGCTCAAAGAGGTTATAATTTTTCCAAGGGAGTGCCTTAAGAGCTAGGACTTGAACTCAGTCTTCTGACCCTTCATTCCATGGGACTTATACACTATATAAAGGGCCCAATTTTGTCCTAAATATGAAGCCCAGGATCTTTACAGGTCTGATGGCATTATAAGTACTATCCGTGGGAACAACATAACTTCAGCAGCTATGTGTGTTCTGTCTTCTACTATTTAAGCTTCAGTTCTAGGTCTTCAAAGAAAACTTACAGAGGGACACTTCATGCCTGGTGGGGTGGGATTTCACTTTTCACAAACCATGCAGGCTATGGATTTATTATGGCTATACATTTATCAAAACATCTATGTATCTGATAGGAGTTATGATTTTTGAGCTCCTGATCACTTCTTTTTTTCTTTTCATTTTTTCCCTCTGAGGCCTGGCATACTCTTTAATATATTTTCCCACATATCATATGGTTTTGGTTTTTTTTGTTGTTGTTGTTTTGCCTAAACTAATGAAGTTTTACACTACCATTTAAGAAAGTTTTTTTTCTTCAAGGAAAAAGGAATTTTCTTGCCAACAGTTTCCCAGAGTTTTCATGGAAGTACAATTCTCAAAAGAATTCATAAAAATTGATTTTATAATGGAATCATTTTTTACTAGAAAGTAATCATTCCAAGAACATTTCAGTTGAACATTGTAAGGGCAGAAAGTCATAAGAGCGCTTTAATAACTGGCATTATTCAATGCCCTGCGTTGAGTCTCCACTAAATTTAAAATGGAAATGCACCAATATGGAATCATTACTTTTCAAGGCAATAATCTATATGTATTCTGTAATAAAATATTAATTTTTATAACTTTAAAATGATATTTGGATAAAATTTCACTCATTCATTTAAAGTTTAAATTTAACTAAAAAGTTATAAACCCATGCCAGAGGTCTGGAAGGAGGGAAGGCGGGAGGAAGTGGAACAGGAGGCCTAAAATAATACTCCTGAGATTCCCCTCTTCCCACTCACTTTCTCTCTCATTAGGAAGACATTCCTCTAATATCTTCTATTTCACCTTTTCTCCTTTTATTTCTTGTTTATTTATTTATTTCCATTTATTTCCTTAATAATTATATTATTCCCTGAGAAACTTTTCCATATCCCATAGTTTTATGTTCATGAAGATTTCTGATTCTCAATAATTCATAGTTTGCTTAGCTGAAGCTTAAAAGATATAGATTTAATGTTAGGATTAATAAGAGTTACTTACAACATTTTGAAAATGTTTCTTGTCCTTCAAACTTCATGTTTAACAATAGAATAGCTTAAATTGATATTTTTCAACATCAGCACTATTGACATTTTGGGCTTGATAATTCTTTGTTGTGGGCAGTGTCCTATGATTTACAGGAATTTTAGCAGAATCTCTGCCCTCTACTCACTAGATACCAGTAGCCTCTCCTGAGTTGTGACAACCAAAATTATCTCCAGACATTGCCAAATATTCCCTTGGAGGCAAAATTACCCCTGGTTGAGAACCCAGGCTTAAATGATGATAATGATGATGATGACAACAACCAACCATTAATGAGTATTTATCACGTACCAGGCACTGATCTTTACATGCACATTATCTAATTCACAGGAAAGCTGCTGTGATTCATATTTTACAGATAAGACCATTTGAGCACAGAGAAGTCAACTAAGTCACCAACACCACGAGGCTAGTTAAGAAGAAACCCAGCATTCAAACCCAAGAAGTCTGACTTCAGAGTCCACATTTCTATTTGTTAGGGTATAGCTGGCTTGCTGAAATCACACTGAACTAGAATAAAACCCATAAAAACATGAATCACTTCAGGTTTAATTTTTTCCCCATGATTTCAAACATTTAAACCTTGGAAAGGAGACTTCCTACAAATTCAAAACTTCTGCAGATAAGTTCCCTTATTCCCTTCATCCTGTTCATTGACCTGCTGAAATCCCATCAAAATTCTGATTACCCAGGCAGGTATTTAAAGCTCAGGGCAGGGAGTTACATCCCGACAAAACCACACTCTTGAGCATGAGACCCACTTACATGTTTTATTACTTTATCACTATCACTTAAATATTAAGAGGATCTGTTTCTTTTTATCAAGTATCAGTAGTTCTGAGGAAATCAATTAAAATTAGTTTATTGGGATTTATCCTGTCTTCCTCAGCATTCAAATATCATTTTTTTAAACTTTTTAAAAATAATAGCCAGCAAAAATTAAATTTCTTTTTCTGCCTCTCCATCTTAACCGCATGTGGCAGAGGTGATATTTCTACACAAAATAAAAACTATCACACAGTATAATTTGTAATGGTTTCATCTTTGTGAGTACTGTGTCTTTGGGAGATGTGGTTTCTCTCACTCTAAACCCTTGCTTTAGTTTCAGACCATAAAAAGTGAAAAGGAACGTAATCTAGTAACCAGAGTTTTATATCTAATCAAATGCAATTAATTTATATAATTTCAAATACATAGTATGTATACATTATCTTCTTTCAAGTTTCTTTGAAAGTTGATTGAAATCATAATAATAATAATTTATACTTAACTTACGTTTATTGATTTATTTCTATGTACCAGGCACTATCCTAATAGCTCCTCATAAATTAACTCCTTTAATCCTCATAACAACCACCTCAGTTAGATACCTTTAATATACCCATTTTGGAAGTAAAGAATTAGAACCACAGAGAGGTAAATAACTTGACCGAAGTCACATGGCTATAAGTGACTTAGTTGGCCTATACACCCAAGCAGTTTGGCACCAAAGCTAGGCTGTTTATCACTTATGTATACTGCCCTCCTAAACTGGGGGGATTATCACCAAATATCATATTATACATCATTTTCGTAGATAGATGGATCAAATTAGAATGTGTGTCTTCTACTGACACACTAGAAAAAATGTATTTGGTCTTGTAAAATAGCTCCACCTCTGAAATTCTTGGCAGCAGAGGATAAGAATTTTATCTTATAAAAATTAATTAATAATTGTAAAAATGCTTTTGGATCCAATGATTCTAAGTTATTACTTAGTCATTTAATTTAATTTTCTTCTTCCCTCTTTCTAGTTCAAATATCCAGGTTCCCTCATGCCTTTTCACATCACCATCACCTATGTCATTGAGACCACATGTACTGGTTTGCCTGGTTCAGTCCTAGCTTACACTTGTTCTGATGTCCTGTGCTATTCAGAATTTATCATTTTTAACAAAGAATTTTGCTTTATAATTGCATTAAAATAAGCAAGGATGGGTTAAATCAACCTCCACATTGTACTTACAGCTTCTGGGGCAATCTCTTCTTGCAGTATGTAAGACATTTGTTCTGAGAATGGAATTCTCACTTTAACACTTGGTTAAATCTGCAGGAAGACCAACAACAAGCTTCTTTCTTTACTTGATCTTTTCCAGATGCAACATATCTACTATCTCCCTTTCAAGGACAGCATGCATGGTGCCAGCTGATAAAATGTGCTTTGAGAGAAGCAGCTAGGGACAGCTAACTCTCTTTGGTATTGCATGGTGATGGTGGGAGAAATCTACCCTGTTGCCCCTGATCTATCAGCTAGTTGTGATGGCCCCTGCCTAGTTTTGTGAGATGCCTGAAGCTGTCAGGATACTAATCCTTTGGGTCAGAGGGAAATATTTAAAATTATAGTCTAGGAATACAAGAATTATGTGAGGAGATGGAGGCTGGGCAGTCCTGCTACAGAGTATAGGGAGTAGTGAACACTCTGGATATTGTGTTTTTTAAAAATTAATTGTGCAGTGTTAATCTACAAGTGTTTATTAACTTTTGATTCCTATTAATTTTTTTTATTTTGCAGTAAAATCTTTCAATGACAAATGCTTAAAAAATAGAAATATGCATTTAAAAATAAGTCCTGAATCTCCATTTCTCAAGAAAGTTAATAATGGCCTTGAAATTTGAACAAAATGATTCTGAGTAATTACCAGGTTGTACTGACCACGTGAAAATCAGAAGACACAAATCTACTACTTAAGCGTCAGCATTTTAAGAAGACTATGCCCAAAGACAACATCTAAACACATGCAAGTGTGAAGGTGAAACATACATAAATCTACAAAGCATGACTTTTCATTTAGATAAATGAGTATTCTAAATTAGTCCTGCCTATTTGCATTTCAATAGTTGTTGTTTTGTTTCATTTTGGTTTTTTACACATGTAAATAGTGAAGAAAGGTTTGTCTTTAACCATGTTTAACAAGATTAAAGTTTTTAAAAAAACTTTTTTTAAATGCTACTGTAAATTCAGTTAAGAACTCAACATTGAAAATAAATTATTGATATTTGTTGTGCTAATACAAATAAAACTTTTGGTGGAGCACAGTAGTATAGTAAAAGCAATGTTCTTACTAAAGAACCTGTGAAGGAGAAGTGTACTTGAAATTAGTTGTGAAGCACAAATAATTCATGAATGTGACCAAACTGGGGGAAATATTCTACTAATCACAATTGAACATATGGATGTGAAAATTTATACATACAGGAAATATATCATTGACCCACAATTTTTTGCAATGAACTGATGTTAAAAAAACCAAACACTGAAGCATGATCATATAGCACTCACTCTTCAATGATCGTCTTTGATCTGGTTTTGGAAATATTATAGCCTTTGCGAACTACTTTGTAAATCAGTCTCAGTCTTCAACATGGTATCAAAAGTTTTGTAAAAGATTTCTCTAAATTGTGATGGCATTTTATTTGAAAAGTATTGAAAATCTTGAATACATACATTCGATTAGCACCAAAGACTTCAGTTTTTGAAACATTTACAAATTGCAATTATAGAAAACAAAGGTTGCAGATAGAACACCTTTATATTTATCTCTGATATTGAAGCTAAATGATGAAAGTTAAATGATATATAAGATTTAGGTCTGAAATTATGTAATTGGATTTTGTAATACCTTGAATTTTGGGAAGGATCTTTTAATACAACTTATTTTTTCATGGATAGACTCAAGTTCTATATGGGAATGAAATTAAGTGAGAAGGTTTATACTTTTACAACATTTGATTTGGAACATATCCCAACAAAATAGGTATTGAACAGAATATGGGTATTGATATTCAAAAATAGATATTGAATTTGAATAGAATAACAAATACTCATCCACACAACTTGCCTGATGGGTTTTATCTTGCAAATTTTTTTGTCAAGGTAAAATTATTCTGAATGGAATTAAAAAGATAGTACTTTAAAATTATTGCATTAAAATAGTTTAAACTTTGAATAAAATAGCAGAATTGAGAATTATCTCTAGAAGTTTTTTTTTTTTTTCCTGAGCTTGCCAGGAACCTCATCAATTATATATATTTTCTCAATTAAAAAATATTATAATCTTTCAACATATGAATTTTGAGGAAAAAAGATATTATAACCAATAGAGAAGAGTCAGGTGAAGAGGTAAAATTTTATTTTTATTAAACAAAATATATAATTTTGGAAAAAATATAGACAATCTTTTGAAAAATTTTGATGTGAAACCTGTATTGAAAAAGCATACACACACATATACAGACATTTTAGAAAATATCAGTGATAGGCTATTAGAGAAATATATGACTAACAAATGGATTAAGTTCATAAGTAATATTGTACTTAGGTTATTTTTACCATTAAGATAATTATTTAATATAACAATGAAATCTATTTTTGTTAATATACATGAGTGTATATTTTTACTTCTCAAATCTTGAAAATATTTTTGAAAATAACCATTTTATGGATACACAAATATATATTTATGTGTACATATGTCAATAAGTCTTTAAAAATTCACATTATTTTAATCACTGTAGTGCACTTTTCAAATTCAAAAGGGTCTCAGTTTGGACAATAAAATCATACGATCACTCTAAATATGATTAAAACCACAGCACACATGAAAATGTCAGGTCCAGTCTCTTGGCAGACTGTTGTCCTGGTTCTTTGGCTCCTTGCTTGGAAAATTCACAAGCAGGGCTGGTGTGACAGAGTGACCACAGACAGGAAGCAATTTCACAAAGAAGTTTTTATTGCAGAAAAGAAGGGAGCCCTACAAAGTGAAAGTACGTTCCAGAGAGGATCAGATCAGTCTCCGCGAGTGGAGAAAGACGTTAAGGACTCCCAGGTGGTTTCCTTTTATTGGCCCGGTCTGTGGGAGGGCTTCCAGAAGGTGTGGGATGTTTCCAGATGATTGATATACATGATTGGCAGGTGTTCTGTGTTTTCCTGCAGTCCCTTCCCCTGACTGATCCCTGGCTTCTCCACCCCTAGGAACCGCCCTCCTGGCCTGTATCTGCCCCCTGCAGATTCGATCCCTGCCTAACAAAAACCTGCAATAAGATTGTATTTGTTTTCTGTTAGTGTGTATCAAATTACCACAAACTAAGCAGCATAAAACAACACACATTTATTATCCCACAGCTTCCATGTCTTAAGAGTTTGCTCTTACAAAGCTGCAATCAAGGTAAATGGACTGTATTCTCAACCAGAAAACTGGCAGGGGAAGAATCCACTTTTCAGTTCATTCGGGTTATTGGCACAATCGATTTTTTGTGGCTGTATGACTATAGGTCCTGACTTTTTGTCGGCTGAAGGCTGGAGGCTGCCCTCAGGTCCTCAAAGCCACTTGCTGTTCCTTGGCATGTGGGCTTCTCCCACACAGCTGCTTACTTCATCAAACCCACTGGAGAGTCTCTAGCTCCAGTCTACTATGACAGCACCTCATATAGGTAATGCAATCGTGGGAATGAAATCCTGTTACCTTTGCCACATTCTATTGGTTAGAAGCAAGTTACAGATTCTGGATTATACAAAGGTGTAAACACCAGGAGGTAGGCATCATTGGATGTCAATTTAGGGTCTGTGACAAAGATGTCAGATATTTCAAAATAAAAAAAATAATAATGTGTTTACATATGATCATATATTACTCATATGTTGTGATGGTTTTAAAATATGACCAAAAATTATTAGTTACTGGTGTTTATGTCCCCTCTCCTAGAATCAGGGCCAACATGAATTGATTCTTTTCTAACCAACAGAATCCTATGGAAGTAACGTGTTGTGGCTTCTGAGACCAGGTCAGAAAAGACCATGCAGATTTTGCCTGGTTTGCTTCTATCACTTGCTCTTAAAGACCCCTCCTGAGGCATATCTTTTTAGCATCCAACCACCATGCTCTCAGGAATCCACGTCACGTGGAGAGGCCACGTGCAGGTGCTCCAGTCAACATTTTCAGCCCCAATGCTGGAAAGTGAGAGAAGAAACAATATCGAAAGTATACTCCCCAGCTCCAGCTGTTCAAGGCCACAGCCAAGGTCTTCCAAGGTGAAGGTCCAGACATTGTGCAGCAAGGAAGATTTGTCCCCTATGTCCCCTTTTCTAATTCATGATCCACAGAACCCATGGGTATGATGAAATAGTTGTTGTTTATAACTCTTAAGTTCAAGGTACTTTGTTTCACAGCAATAGTAACTATAACACATATTGAGAACTTAATGTGTAATTTTTGGCTTAAAAATCATAAGATCAGAAAACTCTGATATAACTCAAAATGTCTGTAGCAAAACTACTAATAAAAACATAGTGAAAGTTTCAGAACATCATAGATTAATATGTAAAATCTTCTCAAGTACACTTCTTCATGCATTTAAATTACATGTATACTTAAAAACACAAACCCTTTTCTCTCAAATCTGTTATCAGCAATTAGTTCATGAAGTTTATATTCTGAGTTCAATTTTTCATTAAACTATTTGCCAAGTTAAGCATTTTACATTTAAAACAGCTGTGACAATTCTATTAACTGTGTAGAGATTGAAAATAAATGAAGAATACTAAAACATACATAGCCCATAACTAAAGCCAACTGTTAACTTATCAACATAAAAATTAAAATTAAATACTATCATCTAAATGAAAAATATATTAAAATAACATGTTATGTATAAAAATAAAAAGGTTATATATGAAACACAATGATTTTTGTGATCAGCAACCAAATATGGGTATCATTTGCTTTTCTAAATTTAATTTGAGTTTTATTTCAAGGTCAAGTTGCAGCATTTAGATGTTATGAATAATGTAAGATCTTCCTTGGAACCTAACATATGGAAGTGAAAATATTGTGATTTGTGCCTTCTATTACAAACAATATGTCAATAAACTTAATAATATTTTAATAAAAATTCTGAAAAAATCTTAGAATCATATATGCTTTTATAAAGTTCAAAATATGATGCCTCTGTGAGACTTCTCCTGTCATCACAAGAATATTAGAGGCATATTAAAAGAAAATGGTTAAGTGTGATTTACAGTCTCTTTCTATCCATGACAACATAGCTTCTTCCATTACAAGACAGTTCTATGTAAGAATTAATCCCAGATTTTCAAAGCTGTGATTGAAAAGGATTGAAAAGTTGATAAGAGGGAATTAAAATACAAAATATGTTAAGAGGTTGAAAAAGTAAGAGGTTGTAAGAGCTCAGGGTTCATGGCCCAGAAAATTACAAGTATGGATTCTATGGAAATCCAAAAAATCAAATTTCTCCACTTATTCCATTATCTTTGAGGAATGGTAGAAAGAAACTACCAATTACAATGGTAAAATGAGGTAATTATTTTTAAAACTAAAGGTTTAAAATATTAATTCGAGGTAGTATTTTAGCTGAAAATATAAATGGGACAGTTTATAAGAACAGAAGATGGAGATATTTATCATTATGGCCAGCACAACTTTACTAAAATAAATCGCTTTGAACTAATTTCATTATTTTTGACAGACTTACTATCCCGGTAAGACAAGGAAATGGAGTTCAATATGTAGATATTTCACCTTCATAAAACAAGACTCAGAAAAAAACCCATGGTAACTCAAAGGAAAAGTTTGGGGAAATTCATTGTGGAAGAAGGAGTAGAATGTTCTGTGTGACTACAAGGATTAGAATTTGGATCAGTGGGTGAAAATCAAGGTTCATTTTGATTGATGAATGAAGAGTAGGTTCATTTTGATTTGATTAATGAAGAGTAGGTTTCCAACAATAAGATCGTGGTCAACTAATCTGTACAGTTTAAGGACATATAAGGTCCTCATTGCTGGATGTGTTCAAATATGCAGTTAAAAATAAAGAAAATTTATGCTGTGGAAGGATCTATCAGTTATCTATTGCCATTAGGTTGCCATATGTCCTGTATATACAGAACATATTCTGTATTTTATTATTTTTATCCTATATCCTGTAATGACTTTGACAGGATGCCCCAAATGTCCTTTATTAAATTTTTGTTAAAAAAAATTAAAAAAAATATCACAGAGCTATTTTTTTGCCACAGTAATTTGTGCTTAAATCAATTAAATGACAACACTAGATGAAAGCAATATTCCACAAATAAAGAACTGAAAAATCCCTTACAATTTGCCCTGTACTTTTGGCTGAGGGGAGACCAACAAGGGGGACTGAGAATTTAAAATATTTATTTCGTATATTCAAAGAAGGAAAAGAAAAGGATTTTGGTTTTGGCCAGAGTCCCAAAACATGACAAGTAACTACCATTAATTAAAGAAATAACTTCAAATCTGTACACATATGCTGAAATTAGCCTCACTTCTTAAAGTGAGCAAATGTATGATAGCTCCATGCTTCTAAAAGTCAGACAATCAGTGACAATTCTAGATAACACCAAATCAGCCAGGGTCTCACTCTAATGAAAGTCAAGTCTTAAAGTCAAGTCCACAGCAGCCTTACTTTTGTGACCACACTAACACAGCTGAAAGTCCATTAAAAACATGCCCACTTCTGAAAGTTCACCAACCTCCAAACACCAGGTTTAAAAAACTGTATAGAAAATCAAGTCTGCCTTTGTAGTCATACCCCACAAATACAGTTTTTTGGTAGATAAATGGGAAATTAACCATATTTTGCATCAGATAGCAAGTTCACTTATTATTAGTTTGCAAGTTTGCAAACCTTTTAATAGTTCAACCACTGATTATAGTTAGTTATGAGTTTGCATTTATGAGTAACAGTTGCACTATTGAGGCGTGAAATTATCAAAGGGAGTCTTTCCAATTCCTGTGGTGGTTGCTATTATTTATCTTTATTTGTGTATATTTGTACCCCAAAATGCAAGGGTAAATTTTATAATAAATTTTCTGACCCATGAACGTTTATTACACAAGGAAAAAGAATTCTTGAAGCACATTGAGCAGTATGCATTTGTTAATTCAATATGGAGAATCAGATATAAACCAGCATATTCCAGCTAACATCTTCAACTAGTACCAAATAAAGTGATAGTAACAGCCTTTTTTATGAAGAGAAATTCAGAAAAAGAAGACAAAGTGTACTATCTCTCCACGTTGTATATTTTCATCAGTCTTTCAGCTCAAATGACTGACTGTACTACTACTGAAAGTATTTGCTGATTCAAAATTTGCAAGAAAATTTTCAAGTGCTCAGACAAATATTCTGCAATTAAAAAGTTAATACTAACTCCATTTACTATTACAGAGCTTATCAAAGATATAAATGTTTCACCTTTTTACAACATAAGCATGGATGCAAGTAATCATAATGCAGGAAAAAAACTTCCCTTTGATCATACAATTTTTTGTGTGTGTGAAAAAGCCTTGCTTATAAGATGAAACTTGAGAAACAATAGAAAATGTTTGCATAGACTCTCTTATTAAATTAACAGTTAATGAGAAGAAAGGTACTGCTTCTGCTAGAGGTAATACAAATATAAATTTGGTGAATGTTTGCTTAAAGGTAAAGACAGTGTTTATCTGAAGTTGAAGCAAAGCATAAATGACTCTATGGAAGGTGTTGGCTATCTTGTCCATATTCTAAAAATTCTCCTCAACCATCATCAGATATCCTTCCTATTGAAATTGAAGTAATTGTTATAAAATTATTCTTACTTCAGTGTTTATTCTGTTCAAACTCAAGGATTAAAGAATTTTGGGGATTACATTTGCATTCAATGTTCTTTAATTCTCTCACATTCAAACACTGGTAACTCTAAGAAATGCAGTTAAGAGAATCCTCGATTTATTTAACTCTCTAAAATTATATTTCAATTCTAAAGAAAAGGCTCCCAAAATTATTTTTGACATTATAAATTATCCATTAAGGGAAATCTAGAATATCTTTTCAGTAACAGGATTATTAAAGTTAAAACAGCAGTGTTATTGACATACTTCTTTGCTAAAAGGAACTTGTTGAATGTGTTAAAGAAATAATTTTTTGAATAATGTGTCATTTTAAGTGTCAAAGCTATTTTCAAAAGCAGTAACAATAACAAACAGGAAAATAAGTTCTGATTTGAAGTGTATAATTGTTAAGTTTACATAAGTAAGAGAAGATTTTAACTTTTTTCATATAGAATATTAATATACTATCCCTAACTCTTTCTTACTTGATAGTTTCAGATATTTGGCGCTATCTTTTGAACGTCTATATTTAAAGTTTATTTATATTATGATTTATTTTAGTTTCTATTGTTAGGTCTTGTGGAGGGTAAACAGGTGACAAGGAGGTGGCTAAGCACAGAGAGCAGAACTAAATTGTAGTTAGGAACCAAACTGAGGCTAGGAACTGTTCCCTGGTGGGAACATACATGGTAAAAAGTTCCTAGTAATCTTTAAGTGACTTAGAGCTCATTACCATCTAATTAGCATAACATGGGTAGCTTTATGGAAAATTCTAGAAAAGACACATGTGCAGAAAGGGAAACTGTTATATAACCTACCCTGTTATGTAACCTGTCATGTGATCTGTTATATAACACCAACCTGTCAATTGCCCCCAAAGGTGGGAAACAGCAACCAATTTTGTCAGGGGAAAGGTGGGACAAACTAGTGGACTTATAAAAGACAGCCTGTGCTCAGCCTCCAGTGCCAGCCTCCAGCATCCTTCTCCACTCGTGAAGACTGACCCATTCCACTCTCTCTGGAACGTATTTTCCTTTTGTGTAGCCTCCTTTACTTTTCTTCTTTCTTTTATGTGACAAACTATTTGTATTAAGTTGCTCTGTGTTTGTGATCATTCTGTCATCAGCTCGACTCTGTACCAGTACTCATTCTTGACACTGGGAATTGGGGGACCAGGGAACATCCACACAGAAGAAGCTAACACTATCTCTAGTTAATAAACTCCGCTTTTTAAGATGGGGAGATATTTGTGAGCCCTCTTGCTACATGTATATATCTATTCATATCCATTGCTCTCATTGCTCAATTGGGGAGAATGCTCTTGTCATTTCTTGTGTACACTCAACACAGGAATGTCCAGATTATGAATACTGAACTCTTCTCAGTGTTCTTGGCATTTGATTCATTCACTTTATGATTTGGGGGACAGAAAATATCCATGCTTACCTCATTTTGTGTTGCCATGGAAGGCCTTCTTATGGGAAAAAAAATGGTGGTATCTTTCCTCTGACCCATCATTAATTTTAGTATTTTATTAGACCTCACCAGTCTGAAAGTTATTAGGACACAGAGCTTGCTTAACTTTGAAAAACCAAAAGTAATATATTAACATGATTATGTTTCTCTAAAACGTATATGAAAAATAAGCATTTTTTCTTGTAGCTTATGATTTATTCAACAAGAATATTTTACTTTTTCTTTCTGGGGGCAAACTAAAGAGCAGAAATATAAGATGCCTCCAGGTTCTCTCATATATTGAAGTTAGATTATTTTCTCAGTGAAAATATTCAATAAAATATGTAACTTGATTTTATTCCATAAGTACATACAAAAGTTATATTGATTCAATATTTATTTCGATAGAGAAGTAGTTTGTTGGGTGTCTAGCGAGTTTAGTGGGGAGAAAGGTCATTCATAAAATTGTCTCTTCTATAATTTTCCTTCCCTTTTTTTTCTTTTAAAGGAAAACATTTAGAGAAAAGTAAATTACAGCAAGGGAGTTGGCCCAGTTGCTGTAGGTTCCACCACCAGTGAATGTTTTATCTACAGAGTTCTTGCCAAGTTTCCTACTGACAAAGAAGCCCTGAAATATGAACCTTTAAGTCAATTCATCAGAAAACAAATATTACATATAAATTAGTGTGAGGAAAAGAAAATCACACACATTCTTTAACTTTCATAGTTATTTTGAAACAAAACAAACTCCTCCTACCTCTGCCAAATTATGTGGCAAGAACACATAATTAACTACATTTGAGGCCTTAATATTGAATTTATATTTCTAGGTAAGTTTGAATTAACTTTGCATTTCTCAAGTTTTCTAGGTTTATATTTTGTAACTTTAAAACACATTTCAAAGACTGCATCTAATTTGCAGAAGCTTTTGATTAGGACAAATGAAATTTTAAAATGTTAGTGTATTTATACTAGAGGGACATATTAAAAACATAATGAAAAAACAATGGAATTTTCAAGGGCTATTGACACATAAAGCTTGTGGTTTGAAGGGGTTTTTTAGTTTTTAAGTTAATAATAAATGAAATGTTTTTCTTGAAAATATTTCAACTGGCAGAAAACCTAAATCTACAGAACACTTATCATTAGTATGATACTAGCTATGAAGATTTCATCCTCTCTGAATGCAGGGAGTTATATCAGTATTTTATAATCACTAATATTCATACAATAGGCACTACATTACAAGGAATAGTCTAACTATTTTTAGGTGTATCAATTTTTCACAGTCCTGTGTATAAGTGACTTTTTAAAATGAGAAAACTAAAGTACATGAATGTTAATTAGCCAAAGATGATGTAAGTGTAGTTTATGTTACTTGATTTGTTGATATTTAAACTCATAATGTGCTATGTGTGGTAAATATGGAGATCTGCTGTCCAAGTCCACCCAAAAAAGAATCTGTAGCCCCAGCTGCTAGAAAAGCATTGGCACGGGAGACAGCCTTAAGCAGGCAGTGCTTGTAAGGATTGCCTCAGTGCAGAGGTCTGCACCCTCCCCAGGGCGGCCTATGTCCAGTGACTGATGGAGGCAGAGGTAAAAAGACAGCTATTCCATCAAAGATGGGTCAACTCTGGCTGGCCATATTAGCTCCAGAGGCTATTGTCAGGCTTACGTTACTCCTTGACTACTCCCTTTACCCAATCCTGCTTCCCTCCCCTCCCTTTCCCAGGTATTAATTCCAAGAACACTTTCTAATAAACATCTTGCACACTAAACTCCATCTCAGTATCTGCTCCCCAGAGAACTCAATGTAGAATGATATTTCTGCATAATAATTAAACACATTTGTGTCTATGATATACGCTTCTAATTATATAACATTTTCATAAAAATCTTTGCACATATATTTATAGGCATTAGTGAAAAATTTATATTCAAATGTGTATGCTTTTTTAATTTGGTGGCTAATTTACTTGAATTTAAATTCCATTTCCTATCCTAAAAACTTATTATCATATCTTGATTTAGAAAAGTCACAATAGCTCTCTAATTGTACCTCTCCCTACGAACTCTAACAGTATATCTTTTAAGATTGATGGTTTCCTATCTATTTTCTACAGTGCTAGTTTCTGCAGTAATAGTGAATGACTAGTATTGCCACCACATCAACTCTCCAAATCACCTTCCCAAACTCCTGACTTAGAAATCCATTCCAAATATCGCACTATTTTTTTTTCATAAATGAATCCTGTTATATAGACCTCAGGGTTATTTTTTTCAGCACATCATAGGTGCTTTGCAATTTGTTTCAATCCAGAAAAATAATGTATTATAATTTTTATTGTTTACTTTTTTGAAATAGATGAACTAAGGTATTCACTTTAAAATTTTCCTACTGGATAGATTGAAAAGATACAGGTTACTGAAGGGCTAGTTACTCAATACATAGATCATTCTCCTATGTACTTCTGTTGCTACTTTTTGAATATTTCATTGCTCTGTAAATCCTCTGCTTCACGGCAAGCTAAGAGATTAGTGAGGGAAACAGGAAACAAGAATTCAAGCTACAGAAAGAAGTTCACTTCTCTGAGTAAAGCTTTATTTGAAGGATACCTTAAAACCAGACAATGAGTAAAAATTAATATTTAAGTTTTTTATACAAGTGATATAAGCTCCATAACCGGGACAAATATCACATTTAAGGTTATATAAAAAGATATTTTTATATTTTATATCTCAAATGGACCACTATACCTTTAGAAAGAGAAACTAAGAACCATGAGCTTTCACGATCAGTTAGTGGCAGAGGCAAAATTTGAACCCAAGTATCTTGATTTCTGGCCCAATGGTCTACCATTAGCCAATCAGTGTTTGATGGACTACTTAGCCACAGTTCTTCATTTAATCTTCTGTGCAGTATAAGCTAATAGTTAAGCAAAATTTTCTAAGAATTATTTTGGAAGATATCTTTAAAAGGGACGATCTACTTTTCTACATCAAAAATGTCACCACAGAAGTAATTCTTGCTAAAATTTGTTTTATTCTGTGTTGTAGGCAGAATAATGTCCCCTCACATACATACATGTCCTAATCCCCAGAACCTGTGACTATGTTACCTTATATGACAAAAGGGACTTTACACATGTGATTAAGTCAGGGATTTTTAGTGACGGGATTATCCTGGATTATCCAGGTACGCCAGATGTAATCACAGAGGGCCTGATAGGAAGGAGGCAGAAAGGTCAGAGTCAAAGAAGGAGATATTACAGTGGAAGCAAGGGTGAAGGGAAGGGGAGAGAGAGAGAGAGAGAGAGAAAAAAAAAAGGGAGAGTTCCAATTTAATAGTACATGTGGTGTTTGTGCACTTATGTGCACAGATGAAAGTAAAACTCAAGGGAAATCAAGCATGTGGGAGGGGAGAGGAGGGGATGGGTGAAATCATACCCAATGGGAACAATGTACACTATCTGGTTGATAGGCACACTTATAACTTCAACTCTAGCAGTACAAAAGCAATCCATGTAACCAAAACGTTTGTACCCCTGTAGTATTCTGAAATAAAAAATTAAAAAGACAAAGAGGGAGAGATATTTGAAGATGCTATGCTGCTGGCTTGATTTATCCCAGTGAGACTCACTTTGGGACTTCTGACTTTCAGAGCTTTAAGATAATAAATTGTTACTGTTTTTAAGCAATTAAGTTTGTGGTAATTAGTTATGAGGCGATAGGAAATTAATGCAGTCTGCTTGACTCTTCGATATTCTATTCAAGGGTACAAGTTCAGTAGAGCTAGAGTAGCTCATTTTTGTTGCTGTGCTTTGTGTGGAGATAAATATTTTTCACAACTTCACAAACTTTGGGGCTAATGTTTCCTGTTAATAAGATAGTGCCAGAAAGTAAATTTTGTATATTTATTAAAAAAAAATCTGAAATTTTTCATGAGAATGAGTAGCTCTCAAGTGCACTCACCTATCATAGTGTGGAAAACAAATTTCCAGTATTTACAGGAGAGTGCTTCCATCCTCTAAAATTTGCAAAAGAGGTTTGGATGAGAAGGTGGTGTGGTGGACACTGTAATGTGCCCCAGACCCTCCTTCTGAGAGGGAGTTGTTGTACTAGTTTCTAGGGATGCTGACAACAGACGGTCTTTAGCTACCAGCCCCTTCAGTGACTGCCTCAGCTGCAGAGAGCCACCTCACCCAAGGCCATGCCCTTTCCCAGGGCAGCCCACATATTATACGAAGACTGGTCTCTGTCGAAGAATAAATGACTGGCGTCAGGCCAACTGGGGACAATGCCAAAGAGCTCCCTGTGGGGTCAGCTGCAACTGTCACTAGGCCTAACTGTTCTCTCTACTCACTCTTGCTTTCTTCCCTTCCCTTTCCCAGCTGTTGATCCCAAGCGCCATCCTTAATAAACATCCTGCGTAACTAAACTCCACCTCAAAAATCGGCTTCTTTTAGAATCCAAACTGTAAAGGACAAGATTCCTAGTTCCACCTCTGCCATTAAATATTTGTGACTTGAACGAGTCAGCCTTCTTCCCCCTCAGTTGACACACCTATAAGATGAAAAAATCAAAACAAAACAAAAAACACAAAACCTCCAATTCTTACTGCTCTCATTCTACTCTTACGAAAAACATTAAAAAAATACTTTGTTCTTTTAATGAAGCTAATACAGTCCTTTTTTCTGCTAAAACAAGATCATTTTCTCTCTTCTTAATAACACATTAATTTAACAATAACAACATAACACTTGTTATGTGAGTAAACATCTAAGATATCCATCTTGGCATCCTCCCCAGTTTTCTTAATTATTGCACAGAGTTTGTCCCACTCTAAACCATTTCCTTCATCACCTAAAACCTAGTGCTACTACTTAATCTCTGACCTTCCTTCAAAAGTCTTATAACATGTCCTTTAACATGTAATGGGACACCATTACATATACAATTATATATGTTATTTTTAAAGAAAGTCGGCACCCCTGCACTTGTCTCTGCCAGAGACAAATTCTATATTTACTGGGTGAATAAGTCAGTGGCTCCAGAGAGGTTTGTGGATGTTAGTTTCTCCCTTGTCCTGGTCCAGACTGAAAGACCCTGCCAGGGTTTATGTTTCTCTGCTAAAGAATCAGGCATTCCTCATATAAACCTCCTGAGAATTAAAAAGAATTCAGGAGAAAACACCAAGGTAATCAGATTTTTTAAAAAAGTTAATTTTAGGACAGCCAAGAAGACCAGTCATAAAAATTGCAGCAAAATAAACAAAAAAATCATGACTCATTATGATAAAATAACTCCTCCTTTCCTATATTTTTCATCCAATGCATATGTGGAAATGAAGGATAAAGAACTGTTTTCCAGTCTCACCTAAAATAATTTCTAAAACTAACACTGTGTAAAACCCAGGGTATTATGAATCCATATAAACAGCAAATTCTATTATTTAAAAAAAATTTTTTTAGTACCCAATGCCCATGTCCTATAAACAACAATTCTTAATATTGCATTTAAGTACACTGAAAAGCACTAATACTTCTCTTTTAATGAACAAAAAAATAATATTATATTCTGAACAACAGCAAGTTTTGATAAATATTTGTATAGTTTTAATAAGTCATATTTTTTTGAAATATCTATATTTCCTCTCTGTTGTTTTTCTATTTAATTATATATATACACATATGTGTGTGTGTGTGTATACATAAACTCATGTGGAAATATGTAGAAGTATTATATAAATAAATTGCACTAAAAATGACCATATTCTATGGACTGAATTCCTTCCCTCCCAAAATTCATATGTTGAAGCTCTCAATGTCATGAAATTTGAAGACTGGGCCTTTGGGAGGTAAGTCAGTCATGAGGGTGGAGCCCTCATGATGGGATTAGTGACTTAATAAGAAGAGACTAGAGAGATGTTTCTTTCTGTCTCTGCCATGTAAGGGTGTAGTAAGAAGGTGCTATCTGAAATCCAGGAGGAAGAACCATCATCAGACACTGAATCTCCCTTTATCTTGGATGTCCCAGCCTTCACAACTTTGAGAAAAAAATGTCCATTGTTTAAGTCAGCCAGTTTATGGTACTTAGTTACAGGAGCCCAAGATGACTAAGACACCAAAATTAAAAAGCATTTTTATGTTATGAACTAATTCTAACTACATGCATATAAATAATCTCTCCTGTTTATTAAAATTTTGTTAAAGTTCTTTTTTCTCATTAATTTAAGATTTCAAGATATCCTTAATTTAGCATTTTTATTGTTGTTGTTGTTAACCCATCTTGGCCTAAAGAAAGTTTAGGTTTTAACTACATTCAAATTCTATAGATTACTTAGTAGATAATTTTCTAGTGTTTAAATCTTAAGATTATAATTATACAGCTTCAAGAATACTTACAATAAAAAACCTATCATTCAGTCTAAGTAAGAGCAACTAACATTCCCACATATGGTCAGTTTCTCTATTAAGTGTTATATGAAAATATTCATGCTGTAGTCTAATGAATTAATTTATGAATAGAAATAATACTCATGAACTGTGTTTTGTTACAATTCATCAAAAACACGTTTCATTTTAAATTGCCTTTTACTGTAAACAAAACAGAGGTTTCTTAACTCCAGATTATATATAAATGGATGGCAATTACAACATTGTTTGTAAAAGCAAAAAGGAAAAGAGAATAGAGAGAAGCAAGTCTTCAGCCTCGACTCCCTCTTGTCAGAATTATGATATAGTTAAAACGCACAAAGACATAGAGAACAAGAGAGGAAATGACAGCAACAAAATGGTGAAATCTGGAAAGCATACACGTGAAGAACAACTGCCCCAGCAGACCAGAGAAAAGTAAATCTAAAGTTAGCAGTTGGAGAAGAACTGCAGAAACTTGCAAGACTCAAGGACTGCAGGCACCTGGTATCTCTAAAAAGTGTACATGCAAGTGGATTGAAAAATGGAAGGTTTGTGAGAAATCTTTGTATGAAAATTTCCCTGCTCGATTACCTAATCCAGTATACTTAGGATGGTTGGTAAGACTTTTGTGAAATGCCTTGGACTTAATACATATTAATTTTAATGTTTGATAAATGAAATGCACATCATTTGAAATTTGTACATTATGAAAAGATTTATCCACAGACTACTTCTACATAATATAGTACCAAGTAATCTATTTAATTATATATATACACATATATGTGTGTGTGTGTGTGTGTGTATACATAAACTCATGTGGAAATATGTAGATGTCCTGTTTAAAAGGCATTTCACTGTATTGACTGCAACTACTGCATCATAGGTGTGTTTTTGTTTTTGTAGTTTAAAGTTTTGTTTAAAGCATCACCTCCATGATGTATCGTGAAATTGATTTATGTGTTCCGAGTACAACATGATAAATAAATGAATACATTTTTAATGTACACAAAGTTTGATTTAATAATGTTTATACTCCCCACCCTCAGATGCTAGGCCTGACTCTGACAATGTTGTTTGGAAGCACGGTAAAGTAGCAAAGGAAAAGAGCAGAGCACTTTGAGGAAAAGAATGTTATAAGCCTTACCTATTTTCTCATTCCCTCAGAAGCTGTGTTGAGATTAGTCCCTGTGAACTTCTGTATTTCCCAAGTGTTGAGGTTTTTTTGTTTTTAAAAAATTTTAAATGAAGTCATGGCTAAAATGGATCAGTTGATACTTCAAGGAGGCATCCAGACAAAGAAACAGTGAAAGCCTAACAATCTTTGAGCCAAAATGAAGGTTATCAACTACACTTTAACAAAAAGGCTAGAGGACCCTTTTTACATGTCTCACATTTCACCTTAGTAAAATCACACAATAATATTGACAATTCAAAAAATATTAAAGAAAGTCCTACTCAGTAGTATCTAAGAATTCTCATAATGAGAGAAAATAGAGAATAATGTAACTAATCATAATAATCTAAAATAATGTGCTATGGCCATGGCATCTAATTGAATAAATATGTTTTAATATATATTTTAAATATAAAACTTATGATTAATAATAACCATGAATAGTTGAGTTGTATATAGATTATATGTATTTTATTATTGATAATATATCTTGAAGTCAGAATTTCTTATTCTTATCTATACAATATCAAAAAAGAGCCAGCCTGGTATTTTGATTCAAACTACTAGAACAGATCTGTTTTAGAATTTTGTATTACAATTCATGTCAGTTTAAGATTTTCGAAAGTACGCAACTTTCTAAGGTCCCTACTCATTACATCAATTGAGAGACAAATGAATGTTATACGTACTTATGTTATAGTACATATCATGTTATAATGGATGGTGAGCTCCTGAGACTGAATAAAGTATTTATAGTAATGGGTACCATGCCTGTTGGTAATCAATACACTTTGGTTAGTAAAAGCATAATCATGTTCTGCTTGGACTCTGCTAGATTTGGGGGATAGAAAATTTCAGTGCATAGTTCATTCTCCTGTGAATTTTATTGACTGGTTGGAGATACCAGATAGCTATGCATGAAGCAATGAGAAAACCACATAAAGCTGCATATAGATTCCTGACATCTCTGAGAGAATCATCTAGAGTTCTGTTTGAATCTTCACATTGGCAAAGATTTACATTTGGGGCGGATGTTATTTTTCACATGAAGTAAAAATTTTATTACTTTACAAAAGACTATAAATGTGAACATAAGCAGAGAACTGAAGTCTTAGCCAGTTCACTCACTAGTAGGTGACTCACTAGCCCACACCAGCCTCAAGGCATGTATGATTCAAACTTTTGCCTCACCAAATTACATGGAAAATTACATGGACTTTTGTGTTCTTGCAACAGGTCAAAGCCACTAAGATAAATATGAGAATACCTATGGTCTAATATATGGTCAAGTGTGCCCTGAATTACAGGAATTAAAGGAAGGTGTGGTCCAATATGGGATGGGCTAGTTATTGTTCATGGATGAGATATGTGTTGAGTAGCCTCAGGGGAAATAGGCAGAGAGAAAATTTCAAGTAGATAAAGTGACATAACATGGGGTTAGAGATTGAAATGAGAATAGTGTGCTCACAGGAGAATGGAGAAACCAATCTAATGCAAATAGAGAGTAGATATACGAAAAAATGGAAAATAAGGTCAGAAAACTATAGAGAGACTATTTTATGCAAAAACAAACATTAATATTAATTTGAGAAATGCAACCTTGATATAGCAAACATTAGGAAACCACTGTTGGTTTTCAAGTAAGGTAAAATCATGTAAGCAAATGGTGTTTCAGAAAGAGTAAGCCAACATTGGTGAGCAGAACAGACTAAAAAGATTAAAATTTTATAGCAGGAATAATGATTAAGAAGCTCTGAAGTGCCTTATTAAACTGTGGGCAATGGGAAGTGAAGGGAAATGTACAAATCTAAAAGAAACTTATATTATTGCCAAAACATAAAAATGGATATGGGGAAAGAAAGACAAAAGTGCCCAAAAAAATTATTTTGTTTTTAAGCCAATTTCCTCAGATATCAGAAACATTCTTCTGGAAGAATTTGTATATATCAATATATTTCACTTATATTCACAAATATTTTACTCAAATCAATTATGTATTCTTATATCTTATTATTTTCAACCCTTCTACACTTGTTAAAGAATTATATGTTTAATTCTTTTTTTTGTCTATACCTTTATAATCACTTTTTTTTAGCTGAAGGAGGGCGAAGTTTTTGTTGAAAATAACATGAAGCCCTGTAGTCAAAGACAGAAAGCAATGTTAATATGTAATGTTAATGTTAATGGGATGCAAAATGGTGTTCTTGATTCTAAGTGTCAACCAACAGCTGAAAGCAGGCAGGTCATTAGCCAGATGACAGATATTAATAAAATTGATAGATTTAGATCTTTGCTGAAAGTGTGTGTGTGTGGTGGGGAGGAATGTTTGCTAAAACATCTGCTCAGCCACAACATTCAGCAAGAGTAACAAGAAATGAACAGGAAAAGGAGATTAAAAAAAAATGAAAAAATATATGTCTGAAACCTCAGAATCCCTGAGTAAGCTTTTGCTACTTCACTTTAGCACTCTTTCTTCAAGACGACTACTGTGAACCCAGCAGGAATTTAAGACAAAGCGGAATTGGAGAAATGACTTGGAACATCTTAATCTGTGTAACCAGAAGTGGTAAATGACATTTCTAAAATGACTAAAATGCTTCTTCCCAACATTTCTGCAGTTGAATGCCCACAATAACGAATGTGAACACATTAAATGTCTTTCCCACGTAGATCAATCTGTTGATACATTTCCCAAATTCTAAAACCTTACTTGGTTAAAATAATAAGAACCCTTGTGGCACATTGAGTAAATTATTCACCCATATGTGGTCCGTTATTCATATCCTGAAAAAGAAAGATTCCTCAAAGGAGAATTTTAGTCCCTAGAATATGTTTAATTTCCCTTGCTCGGTACCTAATTGGACCTTTCGTGAATAAAATCAACAACACTTAATGTAAAGGTGGAAAATTGTATTCTATAAAAGCAATTTAAAGAATAGGATTTCTAAATGTTCTAAAAACAACTGAGATAGCTCATTATCTGTTCCGGCACACTTATCTTGAGTTTCCAACCCCCGAATATAAAAACTCAATATCTCCCTAAGGGAGAGTTGGATGTACCTTCAAACTGGAAATAAAGTGACCTAGACAAAACACTTATAACTATATTGTCTAGCTAGGCAAAATGATATGATTCAAATACATGTTTTTTCATGTCATTTTCAAGAACTGTGAGTAATTTAGAGGAAAAAAATCGTATACTCATGACAACAAAAATAGAATAATTAAAATTTATGTGGATTTTATTAAAAGTGAAGTTTATCTCTCTGTCCACATCTAATAGCAAGGTAAACAGAGAACTGAGACCTAGCTTTGAATTATATACAATTATACAGCTAAAGGAAACAGTGACTAGGGCAAGTCCCAACCCATAATATGAAACATCGTAGAACTAAGGACCATCAAAAATGAGTTATGATGAAGACCTGTTATCATGTCCCAGCCAAGAGTCCTGGGATCAAAACTCCCTTCATTTTAGTGGAATATGCCACCTAAAAACAAGGACCTAAATTTCAAATATATTATATTTAATTTTCTGTGATTGAACTGATTATTACATCAAGTTAATAAGACTTTGTACTTTCTTTCCAAGACACATGCTAGTTGTCATTCAGATGCCATTCTTACTGAGGGTCTATTTTTACTTTTGCTTAAGTTTGTGAAGAAGGTACATTATTTTAAATCATTTGCTGGACATCTTCCATAGGATTTCTCCTTTACTACATCACTAAAGGAATTGGGCAAGGAAAGAAGAGTACAGAGAACGACAGTGCTAGGACAGAGGGTACAAAAGGAAAGTTCTTTGCTCCAGCTCTATTGGCTCTGGCCATTGCTGAGCATAAGAATAGTGATGTTTAATAACAAGTGTTATTAACAAGAGAAGTAAAGTTCTAGGGAATTGGTAGCAGCCAATAGAACTGATCACAGAAGCACTCTGGGAACCCAGCTTGTCTGCTGGCATCGTCCACCCTCTGACCCAGATATTAGCCTGATAAAATGCAGCTGAAAGTCCTCCAGCAGTGTATTGAACCCCTAGACAGAAAGAGACTCCATTCTGAAACACTGCAACTGTAAATATCTGATCAAGTAAAGCACTACGTTTAGGGTACTTTATTCATTTTCATGACTGATCAGTAATATGACTTAGGACAGCACGCAAAACCCAATCCTACTCACATATTAACAAAATGGAGGCTGCCTCAAAGGGAAATATAATCGAGGAGTGATTTAAAATATTTTGAATTAGAAACAAACATTTGAAAGCATTTTTAAAGGTCTGATGTGTCAATAATTTTCTACAAGTGTTATGTAAGGTATACGTAAACATTCAAAGAAAGATCATGAGGGAAGTCCAAAGGAACTTTGAAGGCTAATATGAATAATGAGTAAAATGTACAGTAACATGTTCTCACTAAGAACAAAGGGTCTAAGTTTCCTGGCTATGCCAGTGGCAGCTCACTCAAATTTCCATATGTCCATATTACTATACAGGCTTTGTTTCCAGTGTTACAGCTGGACTCACAACTTAAATCTTTTAAATTCAATTGCTGGTAAGCTAAATAACTTATGGCTTAGTGTAAGGATTCATATTTCTTAACTTTAAGCAATGAGTTGTTGCCTGTGGGGATGTGTTAAACTAACATATGAGTAATACACCTCTGGAGACTTCAAACAAAGGAGGCGTCTTACATTCACACCAGGTCCCCCATGTATTTTTCTCATTACAATTACAGGCAAAATGGTATCATTTTTAAATCTGTACAATAATAAAGAAAAAGTTTAGAGGCTAAAGTGATGAACTGTTTAACAAATTTAATAAAATGAAACAAGCTCTGTGAAAAAGGTAGATTGAAAAGAGGACTTCTGGTATCATTATTCAATTCTGACAGACCCACCTGGAGTGCAGGACGACATCAGGAGCTTCCTGCAGTGATACAAACTTCTAAAACCCTGAGTCAGTTGTCCCTCCAAAGTTAAAATAAGTGTGCTGATAAAATTACTTCTTTCACAAAAACACATTTGAAGATTGATTTTTTTAAAAGTCAGCTGAAAAGTAAAAGCAAATAGATCATTATTTTTGATATACATATTCAAGGAATTTTTTCTGTTCTCTGAACATCCTTGTTAATACCTCTTTAGATGTTTCAGCCAAAGAACTCGTATACATCTGTCAAAGACAAAATTACAAAAAATATGATTATAGACCTAATTGGCTTTTATTTGCTATTCATGAATTGGGGCAGCCTCTGTTCTACAAGATAGGACAAGAGATCCCACTGGGCCATGGTAGAACACTGAGTTTGTAAAATGGGAACAAGGAAATAGAAAAATAGAAAAAAAAAATATGGGTTACTATCAGGTTACTTTTTTGTAAGGGTTAAAACAGAAGGAACTTCCTTATTACACTGACTTAGACTGGAGTCTCTTGTTATCTGCTTCCTTAAAGTTTCAGTTTGATTACAGGCATTTTTGTGAGTGAATCCATTTCGATTTAGTCTGGTTTGTTAGCGCCTGGTGCAGGAGCTCAACCCAAAACAATAGTCTTCTATAATTTTTGTTTAATACATCCCTCTGAGTAGAGATCACATCTAGTCATATAGTTTTTTATATGCTTCCTTGAATGGTGAACACACAGGATGAATATCAAAAAGATACACATTCCCTTGATCTTTCTCCCATAATTTGATGCGTGTATATATGTGTTCCCGTAGGATCTAAATTGATGCTGTACATACATATACATATAGCATATTTGCTGGAATTATTCAATAGAGAATTGAGACTAAGCTGTTGTCACAAAAATGGCACTGAGAATGTAGGTGAACTCTGGCATCCCAAAGGACGATTTGTATTATTCATACTATTACCAAATATTGAAATTACAAAACTCACCTTGAACATGGTCTAAATAGCTTTAACCCTAAAATCTGGTCCTTCAACTGATACAATTATGCCACTATTGCAATCTTGATAATTTTTCAATACTTTTGTTAGGAGCATAAACCAAAAACAGCAGAGTAGGACAAGGGGACAAGGTGATATTAGATATTAGAAATAAAAGGTGATTTAGAAACAGAGATATTTTTCCCCCATTAAGAAATAATTTATCAATATTTGGCTTCCCAAACTACCTCAAATGACAAAGGCCAGTTCAATACTAGAGGTAAATCTAAAAAACAAAAATGAAACAAACCAAAAAACTCTTTTGGCCTGAAATGAGTCCCGGGTTCTTTATTTTCAACTTTTGTTGTGTTGTGAAAGTCATGTTAACTTCTTGAAAACTCTATTTCTATTTCCTCATTTGTAAAATGTAGATAAATCTGCCTAATCCACAGGGTTCTTGCACAAATGGCAGGAGAAACGGCAAGTGAAAAAAATCTGTTTTGATGTATTCCTGACCTTGTTTTGTTTTAGGTAGCTTTCAAAAATATAATATATACAGTAAAAGAGATAAATTAAATAGTTTAGGGAATTAGGATAAATGGAAAATGGAAACAGGGGAATAAAGCCAGGAGTATAATAAACACTAAATTTATACCATATGGCCCTAAATATTGTTAAGGGTAAGCTGCAAATTTAAACATATGTTTTCTAGCAGCCCAAGCAAAGATAGGGAATTGACAATATTTACAACATCTGAAAGATAAACAGACTAATTTTTAGCTAATATGTTATCACCCTATAAACTCTAATTATAATTAGTAATAATTATTCAAACTTTCTCTGCTTCAGTTTTCTTATTCATGAAATGATGATAATTATATAATAACTGCTGCAAAGGATGGTTGAATGATTAAATTAAGTAATTCATGTGCCTGGCATATAGCACAATCTAAATAAATGTTAGCTATTATTATTATTAATAATAACAATACCAGCACCAGCACCACTACCACTACCATTACTGACAACGTTTCTGCTACTACCACAACTGCTACTACCAGCAGGACAAGAACTTACTAGCAAACATTTAATGAGCATTTATTATGTACCAGCACCTTGCTAAAATCTTTCCAGTTGTTATATATTTAAAGTTTGATTTATTCTGTGAATATTTATTAAATATCTACTAGTTGGTAGTACTATTATAGACACCGAAAAGGGTGTCTGAACACCATTTTCCTGATCCAAACACACATATTTCTGGTCCTTCTAGAGCTAAAATTCCACTGCAGAAGTTAGGCACATTTTTTTAAAGTTTATTGATAAGGAAATTGAGATGAATAGTCCATGCAAGAGCAAATCCTAGGGACTGGCCAAGCTGGAACTCAAACTCAAGTCACTGTTCATCACAAAGACCCAGCACACACACTAATTTCTGAGAATGGTTTAAGTGTTTTAAGGGTAAGACGTTGAAGGAACTGCGAATCACAAATTCAATGGAGCTAAAGATAATCTCCTAGTGATCACATAATTGTTCCCTAATCTCTCTTTTCTTCCAGTTTTCCTTCACTAGTTGTATAAACCAGGGAAAAGGAAGACAGTAACAGTGACAATAATGACGGAGGAGGAGGAGGAAGAAGAGAAGGAGGAGGAGGAGGAAGAAGAAGAAGTTGAAGAAAAGGAAGAAGAGGAGAAGGGGGAGGAGGAGGAAGGGAAGAGACGGAAGAGAAAGAAATAGAGAAGGAGTTTTGCAGTATCTCCCAAAGTTGAAGATGTTTGCACATGTATGCCAGCATTTTCACTCTTTGGTACGTATGAAAAGTAAAGAAACTAAATACGCACTAACAAATGAATAAGGAAATGAATCATACTTATTTATTCAATGGAACACTATGCTAAAACATAAATGTATTTTATTTATAGTTAAAAAACTAGAAACTTGCCTATTAACATGAATGAGTCACATAAATGTAAATGTATAACAAAAAAGCAAGATATAGAAGAGTACATAAAGTACCATTCTTTTACATAAAGCTCTAAAACTTGCGCTGTTTAAAGATATATATTAATTAGTTAATTAAAATTAAAATTAATACAAAAGTAATAAAGATAAAAAACCTAACATTCAAGGTTGTGCCTATCATTGACACTAAGGAAGTGGACGAAAGAAAGGAGGGGCCACATTTGGGAATAGGTAGAGAAGGGTCTTCAAGTGCATTGGTAATATTGTGTCACCATGGTAGTCACATGTTATATTATTCTTCACACCTTTATCACACTATTATATGTATTACATGTTATATATGTTAAAATGTTATATATCATATCATATAATTTACATTTTATATATTGTACATACTATTTAATGTAGTATTTAAAATTGTTACTTCCATCAACCAAACGTTAATTTTGTGTTGTTTTTTGGGAATTCTACTCCCAACTCATGATTAACTTAAAAGATTTTTTAAAAAGCACAGTTATTTTATGTTCAAAGATATACATTATGTCATTGTTTAGAAAGCAAAACTTAAGAATAATGAACTCACATTAAAGGGGGAGTGGTTGACAGATTTAGAAAATATTTACATCATGAAATATAAAGCCATTAAGAAATAAATTAGAGCCATACCAACTTATTTGGAGAGCTTTTCACAAGATATTACTGAGCAAAAAATAAATAAATAAATATGATACAGAGAAGGAGAAAACAAGATAAATTTTTGGTAAACAAAAGTGACAAAATCTATATATTTATAATGAAATATATTATAAGCTATGGAGAAAGGAAGGAAAGGAGAAACAAAGAAAAAGACTGAGTAATTTTTAAAGGTAGCATGTATGGTATAATTTCTTATGTACAACTATGTTTCTGTATGTTTATGTGCATTAATAAATTAGAGCATCAAAAGGATAAAGTTAATCTATTGATAAACAGGAAGGGACAATATACTAAGTGAAAAAGTAAGTTGCATAGTAATAGGTATATTAAAGACAATATCTATAAATAATAACAAATGACAAAAATTGCGTATGAAATGTCTGTTCTATGTGTGTATGTGTATTCACACACAGGTGCACAGAGGGATATGCTTTTCTAATGAAGGAGATAGGAGTAATAGGGTATACTCTGTGGTTCATATTGGTTACCTTAAAAAAATAGAACTGTAGTAAAAGATAGGAAAGAAGTAGGGAAAATAGAATTAAGGTAGAAAGTAGGAAAATGAATAAATTAGTTTTTGTACATCTTTGAATAATTTTACCCAATAAGATAAAAATGTATAGTTCTATAACTTTAAAAACATCCAATGCAAAGATACTGTTTCATTAAAAGGGAATAAAATAGAATTTGTTTCTCTTGGAATTATATTTCTGTTATGATGACTAATCCCTTATAATTGTAATGAAAAAATAAAATACTTTCACATTTCTCTATCATTTTCTTAAGAAAAAACCTAATCAGAATGAGGAAAAGGTTTAGCTTTTTGCTTTTTGTTAATGGATTGATTGACAATAGGTAATATAAAATTATGGGTTAATGAATCATTTTTTGATCAGCTGGGTTTTTTATGCTTCTAACAGGACATTCATTCTTGTGACTTTCTTCCATCTATCTCTTACAAAATCTATTTTAGAGAAGAAGCCTTCAATGTTCGCATATCAATATTGGTACATCATTATCAACACTCATTGGAAATATGGAAGGCATTCGTAGGTAAATAACAACTGATTTTGAATCTGTAATGCCTTGATATTGAAACTTCTGGGTTTATACAAAATTTAGATACTTCAATTCATTATGCAGGAAAAAGTTCTAAGAGAAAAAGTAAATCATGAGAGAATAAGCTGTTGTGAGAATAGAGAATACAGTGTTCTTCATGAGATAGAAAACAGGTATCAGTGTCTGTGATGAGGAACTCTTGAAAGATTCCACGTTTCTGCAGGTGGTTCTGCAGACAATTAGGCTTGTCAGCAATGGCCATGCTCTGCAGTTTGTCCGGCATTGTTTCTGTTTCACAGAACTTGTAGTTCATGCAGCTAATGGTCAGGGGAATCTCATGGCCTTCATAAATTATATTCAAATCAGTCTTTTCTATAAACCTTGTCTATTTGGGGAAGTAGAGACTGCCTTTTTCTTTCTAAAAATCCTATAACTATTATAAAAACAAGGAAACATACATAAAAATGGTTAAATTAAGAGTGGATCTTAGACTATGACATTCCAGGACAGATTTTACACATATATCTTCTTAAATGGCTTCTTTTTTTATATGCGTGCAAATTTACTGTTGTCATTAGCTCATCTAATGAAACAATAGCACATTCCTTATTTCTTTATCTACTTGCTTTGTAACGATAGTTTTATTCTGAAATCACCATTTTCCCAAAAAAGCCTCTCTTAAAGGAAAACCCAAGTTCATAAGGAAATAATAAAATCCATGTCCAAATTGATTCCTAAAGTCTATTTCATAACATTACTTCTTCATTCCTATGTGAGAAAGGAAAAAAAAAAGAAGAAAACCCTGCTTTCCTAAATTTCATGCCATTCAGCCATTCAGTTTCTCTGTTTCTATTATGGAAATAAAGGCAAATTTCTTAGCTAATAATAAAAACTTTTCTTCTTGTATATCAAGAATCTGTCTTTGGGACAAAGGCCTTCCTCACTTCAGGACAGGAATAAACAAAGGAATAAAACAATTTTAAGAAATCAATCAAATTTTAAAATAGATCTTATTAAGCCTAAAGCAGAAACAACATTTTTGAAATCTAAAGAATTTGGGTTATCAAAAGCCAAACCTTGGCAATAAAATATTTTTCTTCAAAAACCATGCCTTTAAATAATAATAAAAACCTCAAACTACTCTGTAGGTAGAATATAGATCATGAAAACAGGACTAGTAAAAATGAGTGACACCTGAAGTAGATAAAGCCCAATCCAGCTTGGGGGGTAAAAATGTTGGGAAAGATGAACAATAGAATTAAACAAACTTTGGTGAGTGTCCCTAAAAAGATACCCATTCCCCATTCCAGCTATATGCAGAATACTTTAGGTATAACAATAGGAAGCCTGGAGGGGACAATGGGTAAAACCTGATGGAGGGAAACCAATCGCAAAATCTGGGTAAAAAAGAATGGTTACTTTGACAGGGTATTACTTGTAGAAGTAGTGAGAAGTGATTAATTCTGGATATTTTTAAAAGAAGAGACCACAGAATTTGCTGATGAGTTAGATATCACAGTATAGAATGTGGGAGAAGAGGGGAATCAATGAAAACTCAGATTCTTGAGTTCCATTTACTGAGATGAGGATAAAAGATTGACTTGAGTAAAGATTGACAAGACTTGAGAATAGATGATAAATTCATGGATTAAAATGTCATCTGGACTTAATTTCTCTCTATCTCTCTGTTCTGCCTTCCACCTTGATGACTTTATTCTCAGTTCGATGTGGAACCCCAGGTAGGCAAATTCTGCTTCACTAGTTTAATTCTATTGAAAAAGTTGTTCTCTTTTCTTAATACTCCAAACAAAATATCACCTCTTACCATGAATTGGATAATATGCCCAAACCTGAAACAATGCCCCACACACATACACCATAGGGAGTGGGATGACATGCCTTGACAGGCTTGGGCTTCAGTCTCTTGGGTGCAGAAATAGGATCATTCTCATGAAAACCCCATGGGCTGAGATTACAGAAGAGTTATCCCATTATGGGAATGTGGTATATATTTATCAAAACAAGAGTAATGGATATGAACAGTCTGACAACAACAACAAAAATACACAAAACCTCTGTTTCCATCATCTGCCACAGGGCTTGGACATGGTGTATAGCTAATTCATTTATTTATTCAATGAGTACTTTTGTTAGGCATTGACATATGTTCTGGAAATAAATGGTAATCAAAAATAGACATGTTTCCTATTTTCATGGAGTTTATTTAGTTGTTCAGTGAAAAAGACAGACTTGAACCAACAATCTCACTCAGCAAACTTGGTAAGTGCTATGAAGAAAAAAAGCATATTATAGAATAAATTATCAAAGCACTGTGACCCAGACTGGGGCATCAGATGACCTTCTGTGCAATTTGTAAAGATCACTCTGACTTCAGTGTGCAGAATAAACTGAAGGAAAGGGCAGAATATACACATGTAGACAAGCTTGGAGAGCCTTTCAACAACACAAGCAGAAGTCAATGGTAGCTTGATTTGGCATGATACCAGTACAAGTGAAGAGAAGGGGACAAATGCAAGAGAAATTTATGAAAAATACTGTATCACACATGGGCAGATATAGGTGGTGAGAGAGAAAAGAGATGTCAAAGGTTACTCCTAGGTTTCTGGCTTGTGCAATTGAGTGGATAGAAATATCATTCCATGAGAGAGAGAATACAGGAAAAAAGCAGAAAGTGGGGGCAGGGAGGAGCAACAAACTATTTGTTAATGAATAATTCAGTAGAATTATATAACACAGCCCCTAACTGAAACAGTTTATGAGTTCATTGGGTATTGTCTCAATTATAGTCTCAAAGATTCTCAGGGCTGAAAAGTAAAGTTTATTTCCTCTCTCTCTCTCTCTCTCTCTCTCTCTCTCTGGCAATCCACCCTGCAGAGATAGAATCAGAAACATGTGTCTTAAATGTCCAAATGAATGCTAAAGAAAATAACTGGTGTAATTGCTTAATTGCTAGTTGTCATGTAACTGAAGAGGGAAGGAAATGCAATTAGAAGTAGCTGATTTTTCCAGACCTCTCATATCTATCATACTCTGTTTTTTCAAGAGGTATACATAAAGTGCAATTTTTCATTGACTGGTTTACTTATATATTTAAAATTTCCATGTTTTCTGAAGTGTTGGTTTCCTTTTATAACAGTGAATTATCCTGAAGATCCATAGACATGTGTTCCTGTTCTTCACTTTATGCTGAATAGGGAACTAGGTGATTCCATCATGAATACAACTGAGTGGTGAATTACCCTACAAAATCCTCCAAACATAAATTTGCCAAAGCATTTCCCCCCAGAAGTGGCAGTTGATAATGTAGCTGCAAGATCAGTTACTGACTTTCCTTTCCATTTTGGACATACCACTCTCTGATCACGTGTCAGAAGAATGCAGATGTTAGTAATGCATTGAATTCACTACTTTCAAAGGGTATTATGGTGTCCAATGTGATAGAGGGGCAATTATACTTCTAAAATAAATGCATCCTTTGGTGTTTCATCCTGGGCAGATCATCTCTCAATTAAGGAAGGAGTCAATTCAACAATTGGTTAGTTGAGTTGAATTGTTTCATTTACGCACCTCACATCCCTGCAAAACTAACAAGTATTTGATAAGGTCAGGACCCTGTGGTTTCAGAAAGTCAGGAAAAAGCCAGGTACACTTAATGTGCTCTCACTTTTCTTTTTATTTTTTCTCCATTTTTTATTTACCCATGTGCTTTCAGCAGTTTGTCTTCCCTTTCAGCTTCTATCTGCTCAACAGTTTTGTCTTTGTTATGGTTGTGGCTGTTCTTTAAAATTAAATACTACAGCATATGCATTAAGCCTGTTTTTAAGCGCATACATAGTTATATCACTGAAGGAAAGCAACCAATCCTTGCTTAGCTGAGTGTGCCTTTTGTTGATACTTAGTAGGTGGTGCTCAATAAATCCTCAGTGATCTAAGCACAGCTTACCTTCCATTTACGAACTTTTGATGACTGATAGTTCCCTCAATATCCTATATCCACACACCCATAAACAAAGTTTAAAAACAAACTGGAGGAAATAATTTGAACATATATCATAGACAAAAGGCAAATTTCTTTATATACAAAATGTGATTCTGCAAATCACAAAGAAAAAGACCAATGATCCAATAAAAACTTATGGGCAAAGAGTATGAAAATACAGTTTATAAGAAAGGAAATACAAAGGGCTTTTAAATATCCTAGGAAAAGTTCAACCTAACTTCTAAATAGCATTAGACCTAAACAGCGTGAAGGCCATAGGAGCTATTTATTTATTTAGCCTTTGAAATTGATAAACATAAAAGTTTGAGAACCATGTTAATAAAAGTATGGGGAAGTGACTATTGTACATTGCTCATGAGACTGTAAAATGAGTTTATAGAGAAATGTTGGGCAATATCTATCTAAATTAAAAATTCCAAAAAGATTGACACAGTAATTCCTCTTCTAAAAGGTTATCCTCTAGGCATAGGTATAAGATGTTCATTTTAGCATTGTTTGTGATAGCAAAATGCTATTAATCAAAATGGTCATCACTTGAGCATTTGTTGGATACATTGTGGAATAATAGTCATTAAAAACAATAAGGCACCTAATGACTTGAGTCCAAAACATATCTGTCACTTAAAAAGTGACATGTATAATAGTTATGTGGATGGCTAATATTTATTTTTTAGAAGATATATAACCATACCTACTTATATAAGTACTGACTATCTCTAGAAGGATAAATTAAACACTTAGTAACAGTTGTTACCTCCAGGAAAAGGAACTGGAGAATGTGGGCCATGAACCAGAGAGAATCTTAATTTTCAAATATATACAAAGATAAATAAATATATATATGCACATTAGTGTATATATAATTAAAACTATGTCTATAAATAAAATGTTATAGTTTTAAATGATCAAATTTAAGTATTTTGATTTAGTTATTACTTTGTAACAAACTTTCCCAAAACTTAGTACCTTAAAATAATAAACAATTATTATTTAACAATTTCTGTAGGTCAGAAATCTGGACAAGGTTTAGCTGAGTGCCTTTGGCTCGAGGTCTCTCATAAGATACATTCAATTTGTTAGCCAGGCTGTAATCATCTCAAAACTTCACTAGGGTTGAAGGATCCACTTTTAAGTTCACTCACATAATTGATGGTGGCCCTCAGTTCTTTGCTCCTTTGGTCTCTCCACAGATATGGCAAATCCTCACTACAATGGCAGCGGGCCTCTCCAAGAGTGAGGAATCAGAGGTAGTGCAAGAGTAATAGTGAGAACAAGGGTGAGAGAGAAAGAGAGAGAAGGAAAATCCACAGTTCTTTTATAAGCTAAACTTGGAAGTAATATCCTAACACTTCTATACTATACAATTCATTAGAAGTGAGTTGATAGGTTCAGACCTTACTCAAGAAGAGGGGTTTATACAAGAGTATGCATAAACAGAAATGGGAATCATTGAGCCCCCCTTATAAATTGCCTACTACATAACGTATTTTTAAATGTCTATGTTCAGAGGATAGACATGTACCTCAATAATGCAAGAAAGTTTTGAAATTGTCTTCAGGGATAATCTTTTTGTTGGTGTTGGTTTGATTTTTAGTAGCAGACAAGTATCTTTTTGAGTAAAATCTGAAGGATATAGTGGGTAATCAAGTTAAGTAATATGCTCTTATTCCAAATAAGGGTGTGACTATAAAGTAAGAATCCACTCCCTTGTTGAGTCATTTATAAGTTTTCATTCATCAGAGCAACCACAGGATAATTTAAGTGCACACATTTTCTTAATTAGGCTATTCCTTTACACTTTGGACACAGACATGTTAGTAGGATTATAGTTGATTGGAGAATATAAGACTAGGAGGAGATTTCAACGCTATAACAAGCAGTGCCCCTCTCTCTTGATAATTTCACTAGCACATTATCTGCCTCCTTCTGTCAACCCCACAACTTTGCAGCTGTCGAAGTTGCTTCCTCATCTACGGCCGGCCCAAACCTTTCCTTTTATTCTTGTTTGGAAATCCTCTTGGGCTTTTAACTGGAATTAAAACATTGCTGCAAAGTCATCTGTCTCAAATCTCAGCTATGGTGTAGAAGACCTTTATGTTAACTGAACTAGTTACACAAAGATATTATTTAAATCATTGTTAAAAATCCTTAATGCAGCCTGTTCTAAAATTTCTCAAGGTAAATAGATGGAACATTTTATTGAAACGTTTATATTTCTGAGCTCTAAGTCATATTTTATCATAAAGACAAAATAGTGTATCCACTATAAAATTGGACAAATTGGTAAATTATTAGTTATGCAACTGAAACCTACAGGAAGGGCCACATTGCCTCACAATAACCATACAGGAAACTATGTCTCCCTTGACTAGACCATAAGCTTCTGAGAATGAAGTAACAGAGAGAGGCAGAGGAAAGGAATCCCTGTGCTCATAACTTTTCAGCTTAGAAGCTTTTCCCCTACAGGAATGCACTTCTATAAACTCTTATTTGGTTCTGAATCAAGCATGGACATTGAAGTCCCAAATGTATGCTAAAAAGTAATGGAACCAACATAACCTAGCCATGCAAATAATTTTACAAATAGGGCCTAAAAACAGCATTAACTAAACTATACAATAAACCAGAAATAGGATCCCGTTTCAAGAATTAACCTACAGGGTACTCAGTAATCAGATAACCTTCTTCATGGAAAACCACATTTTTATCCACTCTGAGTACCAGAAATCAATTATTGTACTTTGTGAAATGCCTGAATTAAGTCAGGGTAGGCACTGACCTCAAGCAAAAGCAGCTCCATTTTCTTTCCTCCTTGCTATGTAAAAGAAAAAAATTACATGTTATTACATCTAATATTACATGTTAAAGGCTTGTAAAGATTAGGGTTTTTATTTTTTATGATGAGAGACCAGGCCACAAATTATCATAGATTCATAGTAGAACTCATTCATTTTACTTTAATATTTTCTAACTAACTGAGCATGAAGAACTCGCACAGATATTCTTTCCAAAGCAATAAAACTCAAATTATTTTCTCTGAGCTATCATCTTAAATGTTTGATTTATACCAAAAGGAAACAAATCCTACTACATGGGTAGCAGCCAGTTTAAAAAGCTGCACCACTTAGACATTTCAAAATTTTTGGAAACATCATCTGCCAAAACTGCATGGAACATCCCTTAAACAGACACGGGAGGAGAGTACCAAAAGACATTGCAATTGAGTCTCTTTTACAACATTGTATGTGGAAGCCAAGAAACATTCCCAATTTTTTTTCAGAAGTTTTTTTTTTCAGAAGTTTGGACTCCTGCACATCATGTCCTTAAACAGACTAGGTTATAAAAGTCATGAGCTAAGTTTCCATTGACCTTTGCCCTGCCTTCTTAACTTTAAAGAGTATCGTGTCTTGTGTTTGAAGGGAAGCATAAGTGGTCTTCCAGTAGAGATATTACAGATTCTAATGACCTACTAAGGCAAGCACATACAATAAGGTGGACAAAATTTAACATTTAGAAGTCTTTGAATTTACTAATCACTTGCCAAGAGTACATGATGAATCACAACCTATTCACTAATTGCAAATAGGTAATTTTCATTTTATTTGACATTGAAAAAATTTTTGGTTATCTTAGAAGGCAAAATAAATATCTTCTAAGGTATTTTGTTAACATATTAAAAAACATTAATAATATTAAGTATAACTAAAATTACCAAGGGTTTACTATATACCAGGCTTTATGCTTAGCTCATTTAATCCTCTCAGCAATTCTACAAGCTTGGAACTGATACCATCATTCTTATTTCAAAGATAAAAATCTGGGATGCAGAGAAATAAGTAACTTATCCAGGGATACTCCGCTAGTAAGTGACAGGAAAATGTACAAAGGAGGCTTTTTCACTTTAGAATCTGAGTTCTTTACTGCTACACATTAAGACATAAATATAATACTTCAGAGGTCAAGAAGCCAGTTTGTGTTTTGTTGGTGGTGGCAGTGGTTTGTTTACAGCACAGAACCAAAAAGGAAACATATATGGCATTGTGAATGCTAAGCACAAGTATAAGGAACAATGTCTAATGTTTTCCTTATCTACCCATGCTCAATGCCATGATAAAAGCACTTAAAAATACCAGTTAATTTCATAATTGACCACACATTATTGGTAAATAAAGCAGGATCAACACTTCTTTTGTCTTATACAATATACTCTAAATGCAACAGACATTTGTCACATCTCCTGGTTGCCCAACATCTTTTGAATACCCTAGCTATGCTTGGGGGAAGTAGAACCCATAGAACTCACTTCTGTGGCCTTTCAGTGTTAAAAATACAAGCATATGACTTGAGTTGCACAAATTAAACTCACCTATGAGAGATTTTGATTTAGAATTGAGTGACTTGAAAAAGAAGGCATTTTAGACTAAAATGAATACTGGCTAAAATTGAGTTCTGGTTTTGAAAATGGAATCCCTGCTGACAGCAGTGGCTATTATGGAAAAGCTGAGTTTCTGGTAAGTGCCAACTCTTGTGCTTATGGCAGCTGTTCCCTAATCAAGTAGAATCTGTGACAGGGTTACTAGCATTGTTCCTAAAACACAGCCTCCAGCCTAGTTATTCAACACTCCCAACAATTCTGTAAATTACCCAACAACATTTTTAAAAAGTTTTCCTTCCTTATCAGCCAGAGTCAGCTTCTGTTGCTCATGTTTAAGAACTCTAAGTTAAAGGTTCTGGTTCTGGGTAAGATAGAGTAAACACATGGTTCTAGGTAAGATAGAGTAAACACATGTCTCTCTCACTGAATATACTATAAAACCTGGACAGATTGAATGTGCTGCACTATGAGGAGTCTGAAAAGTAAACAGCAACAGGTGGATAAAGTAATGACACTGGAGTTCTCAGTATCACCAAACCTGTGGTGAGTTTGGTGAGTTTACTTTTTTTCCCTTCGGTATTTCTGACCTGAACTCAATGCAGCCAAAACCCAGAAGTGAGCAGTGCGGTAGAGATGGAGCTCCAGGAGGAGTCTGGCTCAGGGAATAGGGAAAGAAACTGCTAAAGCTCAGAGAAAGTAGAGGCACTCTCCCTAGTGTTATTTTTCTTTCCCTGTATCTATATTTTCCCATAACCTATCCCCTAGGCAATTCCTTGATACCACAACAGCAGCAGCAGCAGTCGCCAGCAACAGGAATCGGTAGAGTCCAAAACTCTAGGGAGATAAATCTTCCTCTCCATTTGGTACAGCTGTGTCTTCAAGAGGGTGGGGACAAACCCCACTGCTTTTTTTCTCCTCTCCCTGTCCTCCCACCACATGGCCCCAGGCATGGCACAATCACAGAAGTGAACAGTTTCTGGTCAAAGAATCAAAAGCTAGAACCTGTGGGAAACAGAAAGTACAAAGGAAACAGTATAGAAGGAGGAAATCAAAAGAGCCACCCCATTAAATGTTTTATTAATTCCTGAAGTCCCTTTCAACTTGTACATACCTGGATCAATTATTAGTAGCATACCAAAGACTTGCCAATTGAGTTAATGAATAAACTTCCTCCCAGGTCCCACATGGAACAGTGAGTGATGCATACATGAAACAAATTTGAATAACATTGCAACAACTTTGAAAATTGAACTGAATTTGGAGACATAGCTCTCAGAAGATGGGCTGATATGTGTGGCCTGAGCCAAATGAGGTCAATTGCCTGCTGAACCAAAACTATCAACTTTCTTCATGAGATTTAAACAAGACCCAGAGTCTCACAATATTCAAAGTGTTCATTACATAATCCAAAATTACTTGGATTATGAAGAATAAAATAATCTCAAAATGCATAGTAAAAGACAATCAGTGGACACCAATGACGAGATGACACAGATGACAAAGCTTTATAAAACAGCTTATAAAAATGTTCAAGCAAACAATCATTAAAGTCTTGAAACAAATATTAAAATACAAAGTATCAGCAAATAAATAGAAGGTACACAGAAGAACCAAATTAAAAATCTTAGACCTGAAAAATATAATAACCAAAATTAAAAATTCACTTGATGAATTGAAAAACTCACTGGATGAATAAAAATGATGGAGGAAAGAATCAAAGAACTTGAAGATAGAGCAACAGAAATGTTTCCAATCTTAAAACACATAGGAAAAAAATTTTTTAAATGAAAGATCCTCAGGGAAGTGTGAAACAAAAATATCTGACAATGATGTTGTTGTAGTCTCAGAAGCAGAGAAGAAAGAGTGTAGAGATGAAAAATTTTTGAAAAAAAAATAACAGCTGAAAACTCCCTAAATTTGGTGAAAGACATAAGACATAAGACATAAGACATAGACTTAGGGAACTGAGTGAATCTCAAACAGGATCAACCCTAAAGAATTTACATTTACATATATTGTAATCACACTGCTGAAAACTATGTACAAAGAAAAATTCTTGAACATGGTCATACACAAACAAAAAGGCACATTACTTATATGGGTAGAAAATTTGAATGACTATTGATTTCTTATCAGAAGACATGGAGGTCAGAAGGAAGTGACAAAATATTTTTAAAGTGTGGAAAGAGAAGAACTGTCAATCCAGAATTCTATATCCAGCAAAAATATCCTTCAGTAAAAAGGGGAAATAAAGACATTATCAGATGAAGGAAAACTAACAGAATTCAATGCCAGCAGATCTACTATTAAAAAAAATTGCTAAAAGTACTTCAGACAGAACAGAAATTATACCAGAAGAAAACATCAAAAATAAAGAAATAGAAACAAAAATGTTCAATATCTGAGTTATAATAGACTTTGAGTTCTTTTGGGCTCTGTTAAACATATATGATGGTTGAAAGCGAACAACATGATATTGTCTGATAGGATTTTCAATATGGGTGGATGTAATAAATAAGACATTTATAACATAAAGGGGAGAAGGAAATGAATCTATATAGTTATTATGTTTTCATATTCAACTGAAGTGGTAAAACATTAGTTCTGACAAGACTGTGAGTAGTTATGTATTTATAATCCCTAGAGCAACAACTATAAAACATCATACAAAGATATAATGTCAAAATTACAATAGATAAATTAAAATGGAATAATCGAAAAGAAGGCATAAAAGGAGAAACAGAGGAATAAAAAAGTGAGAAGCAACAGAAAGTAAATAACAAAATGACTAATAAACATATCAATAATTGCATTATATGTAAATGGTCTAACTCACAAATTGAGACAGAGATTGTCTCATGGCGCAATAATATACTATCATCCAAAAACTCACTTCAAATATAATGATATGGATAGATTAAAAATAAAGGTTGTGGAAAGATAGACGATGGAAACACTCAACAAAGAAAGCTATAGTAGCTATATTAATACCAGACAATGTAGGCCTTAGAAAGAGAAAATTACTAGGAATAAAGAAGGACATTATGAAAAAATAAAAGGGTCAATTTTAAATGTGTATTCACCCGTGATAAGTGGAATTCTAAGAACGACTGTCAATGTACTTTACCTTTGTATAATCTCTTTCCCTCTGAGTGTGCATAGAACCTGTGACAGGATAACACTCCCACGAATATTTCATAGTACATGGTAAAAGGAATATTTCAATTGTATTAAATTAATCAAAAGGGAGATTATCCAGTAGGCCTAATCTAATTACATGCACCCTTTAAAAACTGAGAGTGTTTCTGGTTGGTGGGCAAAGTCAGAGATATTTGAAGCCTAGGAAAGACTTTACATGCCTTTGCTCTTTGGGAACCACTAGAATCTTCCTGTACTTCTGACCTATAGAATTATGAGGTAACAAATGGAAGTTATTTAAAGCCACTGAGTTTGTGATAATTTGTTATTCAGCAAGAGAAAACTAATACAGCACATAATAGAGTTTTGACATGAAACAAAGACTGACAGAATTGAAAGAAAATTTAGAGATTTCAGTTGGAGATGTCAACATTCTTCACTCCTCTCTTAGTAATAGATACAACCAGCAAAAATATAAAAGAACTTAAACCTGAGATTTTTCATTTATTCTTATTTAAATGGTGGAGACTCTACCAACTTGATCTTTTGAGAAAGAACTATATGGAGTTAGGTACCCGGGTAACCAGCAGTGGATATGGAGCATGAGTAAAAATTAAACTTTTATTATGTAAGCAGCTGAAGCTTGGGGATGTTTGTTGTTGTTACTGCAGCAATATCTGGCTTCTTCTGGTTGATATAGTATATCAACAGGGTATTGTTTAAATAATTATAAAACATACATGTAATGAAATACCATATAAGTATTACATAACTAACATAGGATGATCTCTAGATACATTGTTAGTTGAAAAATGGATGGTGCAAAAATATACTATGCAAAAGCAAGTGAAAAATATGCTAGCATATAGGGACATGTGTTTGTGTAGATATGTGTTTGTGTGTGTGTGCTCTTGATTATCCTGGAAGAGTGCATAAACTGATAATACTGATTACTTCTGGGAACAGAACTAGGTGCCAGGGGACAGAGTGAAGAGGGAGATTTTCAGCTTATATCTTTTGTACCTTTTAAATTTTAAAACTTGAGAATATATTGCCTTTTCAAATACAAATAACTGATCTTAAAATTTTAAAAATTTTAAAAATCCATACAGTCTCAATTATGTTTAAAAACTACATTTACAGAAAAGACAGTGAAGAGAAACTAATATGCTGTATTACCCTTTAAAACTTCTGATTGCTTAAAATTTTGTCTGCATATTTCTCTTGGTCTTCCATGTTTTCTAGAATAAATATAAATTAGTTTTATGAATTTAAGTTTTATAAAATAAAATTTATTTATTATGCTCAAATTCTTAGCCTAAAGAGTAAACCTTTAATTCCTTTTTATGGCATTCAAATCCTTCACCATTTATACCTAACCTACTTTCCTAACCTGTATTATTTTCCTCCATAATAAACCTTCCATTATAATCAAATTGGACAGCATTCTCTTTTCCTTGAACACATGTTGCATTTTCTTGCCAAAGAGCTCAGATACACTATTTCTCATGAAGGACCCTGTTTATTTCAGAGTTCCAGGGTATGTAATAATGGAGAAAGAGCAACAAAGCCAAACTGGAATGCTTTACAATTAACTTTCACCCAAGTGTCTTATCCTGAACATCAGCTTTGAACATGAGACATACTATTCAAACATGTACATATCACACTAAAATTATTATTATATGTAACTGCATATTTCTCCAATAATATATAGAACCTTCTCTTTATAAAAGCCTATATTCTACGTGAATTTTCCATTGTGTGTTATTAACAATTAACACTTTTGCATGTGTAAAGTAAAATGGTTGATTTAGCTATGAGAAGAATGATTTGATCATAAATTCATGTTACACATTAGCATGGAAAACTTTCAGGCACACTAATACGGAATTTTTTTCTTAACTACATCAGGACTAAGATTTCCAATTTCCCTATTTGACAATTATTATCAACCACTCAGTTTATCTACTGGATGAGCCTTCCAGCTTTTCCTCAGAAGAACTAAAAAGAGATGGTTTAGCACGGTGGGCTTCAAGGCCTCTAGCTGATATCAATGCTAATATGCAAACTTCCTATTGAATCAGTGTTCAAATATAAAATATTTCTCTTACCAGCACGATTTTAAAGCCAATTCGAAAGCTAAGAGTTTTCCAACCCTGTTGAGTGAGGCCTGTCTCCTCATAGCTCTTGTGTAAATATAAAAGGAGACAGGAAGCTGAGTTCCCCTCTTTATGGAGAATTTAGCTACACTGCCTAAATGCATTGTCTGCAAGCAAATAAGCATAGTGCAGAAAGCCACGTGCACCTTCCAGCCTCGGACTGCAAGCTTCATTGAGCCTGTAATATGTGTGTTATACAGTAATTTTCCTCTCCTTGTGTCCAATGATCATTAAACTTAAAAAAAAAAGAAATGAAGACAAAAACTGCTTACATAAACATAAGTGATGCAGTGTGATTTAAAATGTTAAAACAAGTTTTAAACCTACATAAGGGCAAATAAACATGCTTGTGGAAAAATAGTAAGCGATCATTAACATAATTTAAAAAGAAAAATAAACAAAAAAGATAGGATTAGAAAGCAGTAATGTTAAAATATTTTTAAGATTAATATGCTAAAAATTAGATATGCATCATGCATAACAGCAAATTATTTTGATGATGATCTCACTTGAGTGATGACAAGAATAAAAATAACATAAATGCAGCACTAATAATAATACTTATTGTATTTTCATTGTGTCAGATAATTTACAAAATATTTTAAATGTATTATCCCATTTGATTCTCAAAGTCACACTGATGTTATGGTCAATTTTGGTTTAGCCATTTTATAGATTAAGATATTGAGGTTTAAAAATATTCAGAACTTTCAAGGGTATCAGAGAGATGTTAAATGCCAGATATAAAAACTCAAAACCTATGATCTTAACTATTGTACTATAAAAAAGATGTTAACATCTATGAATGAAAATGGAATAAGAGTGAGATTCAGTAAGTTGAGAGTACAGAGGAACAAAACGGATTGCTTTTATAGCTACTAGCATGTTGTGATGTTTGTAGACGGAAATGATGTTGATACATGTTACCATCATCAAATTATTCTCTAGATGCCATTATTTTTATATATTCCTGACTCCCATAGGAGTCACTTTAATGAATCTATAGAATATGATGTCATGTTATATAAAGGAAAAGCAAGATAGTTCCATGACTCATTCTGATCGTTACTTACAAAAGAGATGCCTAACCTGAAAAAGAATGAATGATTTGCTGGTGGTAGTGATGCATGCCTGTAGTCCCAGGTACTCGGGAAGTTGAGGGCAGGAGGATCGCTTGAGACAGGCTGTAGCACACTAGGATCGCACCTGTGAATGGCCACTGCACCCCAACCTGGGCAACATAGTGAGATCCTGTCTCTTAAAAAAATGAATGAATGATTTGAAAAATGTTTAAATTAGGTCATAGGTAATAAGAATAAATAATTTTAATAATATGCATTACAAAGTTGCTAACTTGTAAAAAACAATGAAAAAATCACATAGAATCTGTACATTTAGCATTCCATGTTGTCATAATTACCAAAAATGTCACGCAAATGAGCTAGACAAATGTACTTTTGCTACAAAATGTGGTCTTTATGAGACTACTCTTCCCAATTTGGGGCTCCACAGATGTGGGGCTATGGTAATTTGTGGGATTGTATCCAACAAAGTTAGCAAGGGTAATGGGACCTGTGAGAAAAAACCTAGGGCTTGGAGCTTTTAAAGGAACTGAAAAAGATAAAGTTAAGGGAGACTTATTGTAAGAGGGTGACGTCCAACAGCTGTTCTTTTTTTCCGGTGAACCAAGAGGAAGAGGAGATAGGCTTCAACTATGGCAAAAGAAATTTAAATTTGACATCTGTTGAGTTGACACAATGATCCCATATTCTTTTAGAAGTGGGAAAAATATGACCAGATCCATGAGTTAACATCTGAAAGTATTATTTAAATAATTTCATAAAAAACAAAAATCCAGTTCTACCAATACATCCTGCAAGAAGGAAACAAAAACATCTACTTGTGCCTAGGAAGTATTTTTTGTTGCATCACCTAATACCATTCTAAATAAATATTTTTGATCAAAGTAATTAAGTCTAAAGTTCCATGTAAACATAGGCATAACATAGAATGGGAATACTGAAAGTTGTACAGGATGTACTGAAAGCTCTATTTACAGGGAGTTTCAAGAACAAATTTTATGTTTGTATACAGGTAAAAGAAAAAATACTAGGGAGCACGCACATTTTATCTTTTCTTACTCTTTCTGAGTATACTGGTACTAACACTGCCAGTAGCAATACGAGGTTTTCCATTCTTGGAATAAATTATGAATCTTCTCAGGTCTCAATGGCCATATTCAAACTGACTAAAATATCAAAGATTGATTCTTTTCTAAATGCTGTAATGCCTTGATATCTTATTGTGATTCTTGGAATTATTTCTTGTGAAATGAGTAGTAAGTGAATTTAGGCAGGAAACATATGTGGTCATGATCATTAGCCCTCTCTTCTGTCATGCATGCATTACCCTTTGAAACCCTTCAGATTCCTTCAATCCATGTATCCTTGATTGCATAATAATTCTTTGTGTGTATGTGTGCTGATTATTATATCTAAATACAAAATAAAATAAGAATGTTTTTATTTTATTGCTCATTTTAGAATTTTAGTAATACAATCCTTTCCCTTTTACATATCAAAGTCTACAGCTCCTGAGTTGCAATCTTTGGAATGAAGAATTGGATGTTTATTTGGCCACCTACAGCCAATTTTGCCTAAAGGTTGGCCTTATGTGTTTGATTACTTCTACATACTTAAGGCATATGCTTTTTGAGAAAGCACACTACATATTTTTAGAATTTCATCACTGAAGGCCACAGCTGGTTAATACCAAACACCACTCATTTCCAAACTTTTAATGACCATTAAAGTAAAATTCTGCATATCACAGAACAGATACTCTTATGCTCAATTAATGTCCAACATGAAAACAAGCAAAGATGAACAAAAAACAAGGTGCTATATACCTCAGCTATTGTAAAGTACTCACAGAGAGAGGTGTAGCAAATCTTCCTTCATTCTATTTCTCCCTACCATTTTATGAGAAATGGTATACCAAAAGAGTGTGAGTATTCAGACATATATCTTCCAAAATTTTAACACTACTAAAGATCTGTGAAGGCTAAGTTCATTAAATAGTCTTGCATTGAGGAAGTGCTGATAGTAACAGTGTGGCCTAAATTTTTCCCTTTTCCTCACCCCCTCTCCATGACTCATTTCCAGGCATTTCTCCCACTATTACACATTTGCCTAAACTTCATATAGTGTCAGTGCAGGGACAGCATGGGACCTAATGCTGAGCATAATATTTACAGTATTTAAAATATCCAGTCATAAAAATCATTATACACTTTCTTTCAAAAATGCTTCAGAAAAATTCTGTACACTAAAACTCTACAGTGTGCAAAATGTTTTAATGGTCCACAGTTTCCATAAAAGAACTAAAAGTTTGGTTTTAAGAATAAAAATGGTTTCTTAGCAAAGGCAATGTAGAAACAGTTCAAACTACATATCTTGATGGAAGTTAAGTTCCTAAGAGATGGTTCCCATATGCAGGGAAGAAAATTCTTTGCCTGCCTTTGCATTTGCTTGGCACTTGGGGCCTATTTATTACTTCATATACTTGGATGCAATGGCAGTTAGCACATAGTTATAATGGTAGAGAGAGGTGGTATTGTGGTAGACATAATCTGAGTGTTAGCAAAATGTCACATAATTGTTATTTTCTAGGCTTTATCAAGCCCAGATAACAGGAAAGTTAAGGGATATGGCTTTACAAAATACTTCCTACATAATAATCTTTACAGTCTGAGACAAATTTTGAGGAGAAATAAGATTTTTTTTTATAATACTAAAAACTACTTTATACATATGGGTTACTATTTTAGAAGAGTCGAAAGAATTTTTTAGGTTTCTTATTTTGGTGATTCCACTAAAGTAATTGATTCTTCAATTAAAGTATGTCTTAAATGTGTCAGAGAATGCTATAAATTAGGAAAAAAATTCCTAATTTAGACTTATACCTATTATCAAATGATTACATAGGGAGGTACTTATTTTTCCAAATAACTTGATCCAATCTACTAACAGCTCAATTTTACAGTCCATTGAGAGTAAGTGTGAAATAAAAACACAAGCTAAAAATGATAATATCACAGTAAACCTGTTCTCGTTTCAAAGGCCATTCACATTCATTTCACCTACTTTTCACATTTACCCAATAAGGTAACCACAGAAGACATTGTATTTTATGCATCTTGGCTGCCTCAATTCCTCCATCTGTCATGTGTAAGGACTTAATATTACGTCTGGCAATGATGGTGACATTGATGTTGATGATAACTTACTCCCCAGCACTCAGTGAGACTGTATCATTGTATTAGGTCGTTAAATCTGAAATGCCTGATTTCTAATCAAAAGTTTAATTTATTATATCTCAAACAAGAAACAGTACAATTAATCAAAGTATGCACCTAAACTATCAACAGAGTTTTGCCATCTTAACGGTAGCTTGTTTATGCCAGCAGTGAAGAAGCCTGGACAGGTAGTGACAGTGAAGTTACGAAAGGTGTTTTCCACAGCTTGCTGAGAATTGAATATTTTTCCCTGCAAGAAGTGGTCCAAAGCCTAGAAGAAGTGGTAGTCAGTTGGTGCAATGTCTGGTGAATACGGTGGATGACAGAGAGTTTCCAAGTCCAGGCTCTGTAGTTTGAGCAGCATTGTTTGTGCAACATGTGGTCGAGAATTGTCTTGCAAGAGGATTGGCCTGTCTCTATTGACAAATCTCAGCTGCTTAATAGCAACCATCCTCATCATTTTGTCCAACTGGCCGCAGTAGACATCTGCTGTTATCGACTAACCAGGTTTCATGAAGCTACAGTGGATAATACCAGTGCTGGACCAACATACAGACACCATTAGCTTTTTTTTTATGAATATTCAGTTTTGGACTGTGTTATGGCACTTCATCTTTATCGAACCATTGTGCCGAGTGCTTGTAATTGTCAAAAAGAATCCATTTTTCATCACACGTAATAATGCAGTGTAGAAATGGTTCGCCTTTATGTTGTGACAGCAAAGAAAGGCAAGCTTCAAGACGATTTCTCTTCTGACGCTCATTTAATTCATGAAATACCCATCTGTACAGCTTCTTTACCTTGCCAATTTGTTTCGAATGGTTCAATGTTGTTGGAACAGTAACGTCAAACCTTGCTACTAATTCATGCGTAGGTTGAGATGGATTCGCTTCCACTACAGCTTTCAGCTCATCGTTATCCACCTTGGTCTCATGTTGCCCACATGCCTCATTTTCGAGATTAAATTCACCAGAACGGAGCTTCTCGAACCATTAATGTACTGTGTGTTCATTAGCCACATCCTTCCCAAACACTTCATTGATATTTCTAGCTGTCTGTGCTGTATTTGTTCCACCATGCGACTCATTTTTGAAAATAACACAAATTTTTGACTTATCCATAGTTTCATAAAAATTGCTCTAAAAAAGAATTTGAAAGGTAATCACAAGCCAAACAGTGCATTTGAAAAAATGAGAATGTACCTTCACAATAAACATAAAACAAGAAGTGTCAAAGTGAAATGTTAGATGTCAGTGATATCAACTGTCAAACTTAGTACTTAAGGAAATTGGACATTTCATACTTAATAACCTGACATAAACTAGATTCATGGACATACTCATGATACCATGCTGAAATCAACTGTAGGATATGTGAATAGCCAGGAAGCTACCACATATTATTAACCACTCTAGGTCAGGATGTTGGCTCTTGTGGCTGGTATATTGAGAAACCAGAGCTGTGGCTGAGGTAATATTAAGTAGTGGTATAAATACTTGACACCTCCAATATATTTACTCAGAAAAGATCATTCCAGGTCTCTTTACCTTTCTTCTCTAAATCCTTTATTCTGATTCCTTACCTGAATTAAAAATGGAGACATAGCCGCAAAGATTTTTTAATTTACTAATGACAGAGTAAGGTCAATAGCACAAACTTTAGAGTTTCCATGCTTATCATTATTAACACAGAATAATCAAGAAATGAAATAAAAGGAAATATAGGAAATAAATAAAAATTAAGTTGCTAATATACCTGACTTATGATCTTAAGGCTACCAACCTATCTGTAACAACTGGAAGTGAAATAATAGTAAAATTGCACCTCAGTTGTCAGGTATAGTGCCTATGAAATCTGATAAGCCCACTGTTACTGAGCAAGAAGAAAGAGAAACCTCAAAAACAAGACAGCTGTTTTTCTATGTGATGCCATCTCATTAGTTCAGTCATTTAGTTAAAGAAAGAAACTGGTTTTATATCATTTAGAAAATGAATAATCCCATTGACTTTCCTGTTTGTTTCTGTCATTAGACATAGCCTGAGAAAAGACAATGATCCTCATCATTTCAGTTTTAACAGAATTTTAAAAGTTTATCTTTACTAACCAGTTAGAAAACAAGTGGAAGTAGAGAGTAAGGCGAAAAGGAAGGGCATAGATTCCCAACACACAAGCACTGCTAAATATTATTGGTATTTTCTACACTGTTGAGTATAGTTGGTCTTGTTAATATGCTCAGTGTTTGTCCATGAATCTTACTCACTGGACTCAAGTGTCCATTGTGTTCTCTAAAGCAGTGGCCTCTCATACTGTAACGGTCATGTGATGATGGGGACATCTTGTTAACATGAAGGTTCTGATTTAGGAGGTCCAAGCTGCAGGAGATGCTGCTAATCCAGGGACCACACCCTAAGTAGCGCTGCTCCAGGTAATCCACATTAATTTAAGGGAAGGTCTTAATAGCACCTACCTTTCTTCTTGTCCCACAATAGATTATTGTGAAGAGATCACATATTTTCCCTAATTAAGCTTCTGAAAAATAAGATCCCCATTGCAGGCAAATAGCATTATCAAAGTGACTTTTGCCAAAATAAAACAGTGCTATAAGAAGCTGTAATCCTACAATATCTTCAAGGCAGACTAAAGCAGAAGTAAAGGTTGTTTCATAGTAGAATCTTCAAACGAAGGTGATGAAATTATAGAACTAAAGGCTGCCTATCTGCACACCAGAACTCTATAGAAACGTGATTTTTTTAAAAATGAGTTTTAGCAGCAGATGTCTTGTTTTTCAAATGAAACCCCTCATCCTTCTCTATATTCAATATCCAGATATGTGAAACAGGTTTGTGGAAAAGAGAATCCCTTTCCTCAGACATTGCCCGTGTGTAATGATGCTAGGAACCCTGTAAGTACCTCTGGGAAAGCCCTCGGGTATGAAAACAACTTTTCCAGGAGAAAAGTATTGTCACCTTAAACCAAACCTGAGACTCGGGCCTCGCACATAAAGCAAACCACGAAATGAGTATTTGCTCATCAATACTGGTTTTCAGCTCAATTAACTCTGTGCCTGCCAGTCCATTTACCACATTGCCAACAGTAATTTTACTTAAGTATCATATTTCTGATGTTACTCTCCTGCCCAATAAAACCTTTAATGCTTTCTACTGCTTTAGGGAAAAAAACACATTTATGACCATAACATTCAAGATTTAGGATTAAGTGTGGATTCTAATTTACTCTGTACTACAAATCTCTTGACTACTCATGTTTTATTTTCTCCAACTCCAAAATAAGGACATACAGTTGGGCTAAAATAAATTTAGAAAAAACTAAATGAGTTTTTTGTCAAAATGATTATTTGCTAAGAAATGAATCTTGAGTCATTTTTTTCTCCTATAAATTAGTTACTTTGAAGCATCACTGAGAAGTTTTATAATCTATTTTGGCTTTTTATTTAGATTTTTTGGTGGTTTTGAAGGGTTTTATACTTGTTTGATTATTTCAATTTCATTTTCATTCAAATACTATTGTTTTCTACATCTGTATTGGTCATATTAAGTTACTTTATGAATCAATATGCATGTTATATGCAAGAGTTACAGAATATTTACTCAATTAAAAATACTAACATATTATTAAAGCAGGTACAATGGATGAAAAAGATTGTGGAAGGTGGAGTGTTTTGTTGGGATAATGCTTCCAATTAACAAATCTTTTAATTTTATTATTTGGTTTGTTGATTCCATTCAATTACTGTTGTTGAAATTAGAAAACTATAAAATAAAACAAAAATCATGATCCTATCATAAAATAAGAAAATTGGCATACACAAGAAGATTAAAAAATTATAAAGCTGTTAATAGAAAGTCAGCCACAATCTGCACATACTTTTATATACTTCCAGATATACTTCTATGCATGAACTATGAATTTACAAAATGGAGGCTTGCTTTGTCCCAGGTACTGTGCTAAACACTTTCCTTATATAACCTTACATAATCTTCACAACAACTTCAAGGGGTAGATATTATTCCCATTATTTTTCAGGTAAAATAACTGAGGTTCAGAGAAGTTACCAATTATTCCACTGCATTGTGTCATAATTTATTTAGCCAAGTCTTTATTTTTGGAAATTCAGATTTTTGCAAACCTTTTCACTACCACAAACAGCACAGAGTAAGAATAATTGTCCAAACAATAGTGTCAAATAAAGAATTAATAAGAACAAGAGCAAAACTTTACTAATATAGTTTTACCAATTCTTGGATAAATGCTCACATCTCCACCTTAGCTTCTTTTTGTCCAAAACAATATTACAACTTAAAATCACACTCTGCTAAACATTTTGTGTGTGTGTGTTTTATTTAGTTCCCGCAACAACTCTGTAAAGCAGATATAGCATCATCATTTTACAGAGAAGGAAACTATGAGTCAGTGAGTTTAAATAACACATCCAAGGTCACAGGGCTGGTATACAATGCACTTAGAATACAAACTAGGTCTGTCTTGCTGCCTGGCTTTTCACCAGCACATCAAATTGCTTCTTATCCCACTGGAGTCTCTCCAAACATCAGAAACAGCAAACTGACACTCCGCATCCTACATTTTGAACCCCTGACCTTTCTCTACCCCTACCAAAATAATGTCCGTGCCCTCGAAATGCACAAGGAAATCTATCATCTATTTGGACTTAGTTATCTTTAGTTTTGTTTATTATTGCTCTCATCCATATTGTATTTCTCTTCACCATGGGTGCTCACTTTAGCTTTTCAGTAACATTCAAGTGGCCATGAAGATAGAGGACATAATCTCATCACCTGTCACTGTTAGATTGCTTTAATCATAAAAATGCAGACCAAGCACTTTTTCACCCCTTTAAGAATTGTGTTTCTTTGGAGAAACAAACACTACATGTACTCACTATTAAAGTGGAACTAACTGATGAGCACACGTGTGCATAGAGGGAAGTATAACTAAATGGAAATCAATCATGTGGAACGGGGAGGAGGGGATGGGTGGAAACCTACCTAACGGGTACAATGAACACTATCAGGTGATAGGTACACTTATAACCCTGACTTGAGCATTACAAAAGCAACCCTTGTAACCAAACATATTAGTACCCCCGTAATACTTTGAAATTAAAAAAAAGAAAAAAATTGTATTTTCTTTTAAGTAAAGGCATTGCAAACAAGTGATTTTAGTATTGAAAGTAATTTTTGTAATAAAAATTATTTTCCTATTGAATTTATTGTTAACATTAAGTGGTCACTGTCTTTTTTTTAAAATTTTTATTGGTTGCTCTAGGAACTACAGTATACCTTTTAACTCATCACAGTTGACACCAAATTAATATTATACATTTCACACTTTACAAATGTAAGACTTTTTCAATATAATTCCATTCAATATGCCCTTGTCCTTTGAGCTAACAGTGTTATAAATTTTACATAGATTTTAAATCCCATACTGAAGAGATACTATTTTTGCCTTAAGTAGCCATTTTTATTTAAAAAAAGGAAAAATCTTTAAAAAGTAAGAAATAGCTAGCTTTTTATATTTATCTTCCATTTGTATTTCAAATAGAAGTATTAGCACTTGCACCTTATAGTGCAGATGTGCTGGTGGCAAAGTCTCTTAGCATTTTTTTTTTAATTTGAATATGTCTTCATTTTTGAAGAATATTTTTGCTGGGTTTAGAATTCTGGGTCCAGTTTTTTTTTTTTTTTTTTTTGTTTAATTTGTCTCCTCCAACCCTGGCCCCTGGTTGAAAGATGCCATTCCACTACATCTGGTCTTGCTTCTGATGAGAAGTCAGCCACGATTTCTACTGCTTTTCCTCCCTTTTTCAATGTGCCTTTTTTCTCTGGCTTTCAAAATTTGCTCTTTATATTTAGTTTATAGCAGCTTATCTATGATGTACCTGAGTGTGTTTTGTTTTGGTTTTGGTATTTAATTTGCTTGGGATTTACTGACCTTCTTGTGTCTGTAAGTTGGTGTCTTTCACCAAGTCTGAGAAATCTTGATATTGATATTATTTCTTTAAATATTTTTTCCTGTCCCTTTTTCCTTTTTTTTTATTTCAGAATATTATGGGGGTACAAACACTTTGGTTACTTATATTGCCTATGCACTGCCCAAGTCAGAGCTACAATCGTGAACATCTCCCCGACAGTGCGCCCGGCACCTATTAGGTGTGAGTTTTCCCATCCCCTCCACCCCCCTCCCAGCTGCCCAACCCCTGATGAATATTATTTCCATGTGCGCACATAAGTATTGATCAGTTAGTACCAACTTGATGGTGAGTACCAGTGGTGCTTGTTTTTCCATTCTTGTGATACTTCGCTTGGAAGAATGAACTCTAGCTCCATCCAGGATGATACCAGATGCGTTGATTCACCATTGTTTTTTATTGCTGAGTAATACTCCATGGTATACGTATACCACATTTTATTAATCCACTCATATTTTGATGGGCACTTGGGTTGTTTCCACATCTTTGCAATTGGGTCACAGTCTTTATATATTTTTTTAACTTTATAATCTTTCAAAAATTTTTCCATAGTCACTTTCCTTTTGCTAAAATTTTTCTTTCTTTTTACTTTCAAACAATCTGTAAAATGCCTTCTGGAGTTGCCTTCTGTAAAAAGAATACAACATGTTTTTTTTAAGGCAATCTATTTACTGTTACTGTCTTTATACTTTGAAAGTTCATGACAAAACATTATAATGAGAAAATTTTAATCTTGAATATTTTGGGGGAATTTCAAAAACATACAAAATAAAGAAAATAATATAATAAACTTTCTTTATCACTCAACTGCAACTAATATCAGCAGTTAATTTTTTTCATTCTGTATCCCAACACACTTTTTTCTTGAGAAACTATCTTCTAACATATTTTTTATCTATTCATATTTTTGCAATTGGTAAATGTGTAAACTATTTCTATACCTGTTTTTCTTCCTATTTTCCCCTTTTCTGCTTTTTATTGAATCAAAATTTTAAGTTCCTTTTCATCTTGTATAGTCTATTCATCTTGTATATTTCTATTTTTTCGGTAACTACTCCAAAAGTTTATCATTTTTTCAATTAACAAAGCCTAAAGTTGATCAATATGTTTTTCCTGCCACTAAATACCTTAAAAAGATTTAACTCCTATATCTTAAACAAATGTTATTGTTTAGTATTTTGTTTTTACTTTTTTCACACCCTCAGGTAATTACTATTTTTAATTTACATAGTCAATGTTTATTTTATGTTTATAACTTGTTGCTTCTTGCTTTCTCCCCTATTCTTTCATTCTGGGTGCAATTTCCTTCTTTAAAATACCGCTTTGGTCATTGTCTCAGTGATGATCTGGGAGTAGTAACACTTGCATTTTTACTTTGTCTGAATATGCCTCTACTTCATGCTTACTCTTGAATAATAGCTTAACTAAGTAGTCATTTTATTCTCTCGTCCTAACAGTATCAAGTTTTTAATTGTGACAAAGTACAATATATCAATAGTTTTCTTTTATGGGTCATACTGTTGGTATCATATCTAAGAAATATTTGCCTAACTCAAAGTCACAAAGATTTTTGTCTTATGAAGTTTTATCATTTTAAGTATTTTATTCATGGTGTAATGAATGCATTTTTTTGCAAATGGATATTCATTTGTCCCCCCACCATTTATTGAAAAGACTATGATTCTTCACTAAATTTCCTTTACATTGTCAAAAATCAGTTGTCTATATGTAGGTGGATCTATTTTTGGACTCTTTATTCTGTTCCACTGATCCATTTGCCTATCTTGATGCTGGTACCATGTCTTGATTACAACAACTTTATAAAACTTGAAATTAGGAAATGTGAACTCTTGAACTTTGTTATTTTTCAAAGTTGTTTTGGTTATTTTGCTCATTTGTATGTCCATATGAATTTTGGAATTATCTTGTCAATCTCTAAAAAAACAGACTGCAGAGATTTCAATAGAGATTGCGTTGACTGTACATATCAACAGGAAAGAATTGGCATATTAACAATATTGAGTCTTCCAAGCTATGATGAAGTGTATCTCTACATTTATATTTTTTAAATTTCTCTCAGCAATATTTTTTAGTATTCTGTTTACAGGTCTTGCACATCTTTTGGAAGATTTATCCTTAAGTATTTAATATTTTCAATGTATGGTTTATTTTTTAATTTCAACATCCCTTTGTTCATTTGTAGTATATGGAATTGTGCTTAAATTTTGTATATTATATCCTGTATCATTGATGAAATAGCTTAATAGTTCCAGTAGCTTTTTGGGGGTACATTTTATGGATATTCTATGTAGATGGCATACTCTCTTATACAAATATAATCTTACTTCTTAGATGCTCATCTGAATGACTCTTGTTTCTCTTTTTTGCCTTATTGCACTGGCCAAAACCTTTAGTATGGTATCAAATATAAGTGGTGAGAGTTGACATCCATGTCTTGTTCTGGATCTTAGTGTGAAAGCATATAACACTGTTAAGTATGATATTAGCTATATGTTTTTTTGTTGATGCTCTTTATCACCTTTAGGATGTTCCTCTCTTTTCCTATTTTGTTGACAGGTTATTTATTTATTTATTTATTTTAAATTAGGAATGGAAGTTTGATTTTGTCAAATACTTTTGATGAATCTATTGAGATGATCATATGGTTTTTCTTTTTAAATTTGCTAATATGGTGAATTATTTTGATTTTTGGCAATGTTAAACCAACCTTCCATTCCTGGTATAAAACCCTATTGGATGAAATGCACTATAATTTTTATATATTGTTTTATTCAATTTGTTAAAATTTTGTTCGGAATTTGTGATTCTATGCTCATGAGGGAAATTGGTGTGTAATTTTACTCTCTTTAAGTGTTTTTGTTTGGTTTTGATATTGATGTAACACTTGTTTTATTGAATGAATTATGGATCTGGAAGAGTCTGTGTAGAGTTAGTATTATTTCACCCTAAATGTTTGATAGCATTCACCTCTGAAGCCATCCAAGCTTGAAGTTTTCTTGTGGAAAGGATTTTTACTACAATTTCAATTTTTTAAATAGACATAGTACAATTCAAGTTGTCTATTTTTTCTTGAATGAACTTTGGTAGTTTGTGTTATTAAAAAAATAGCCTATTTCTTCTAATTTAACAAGTCTGTTGACACATAGTTGTTCATAATATCCTGTCATTTTAATACCTGTAGAGTCTATAGTGGTGCCACCTTTCCATTCCATGTATCAGTAATTTGTGTCTATCTGTCTGTCTGTCTCTCTCTCCTTCTCTCTTTTTCCAGATTAGTCTGGAAAGAAGTTTATAAATTTTTGTGATATTTTTAAAGAACCGGTTTTTGGTTTCATTGATTGTTTTCTATTTCATTGATGCTGGCTGTAGTCTTTATTATTTTCTTTTTTACTCTTTGTTTGGTTTTTTGTTTGTTTCTTAAGGTGGAAACTGAAGTCATTGATTTGAAACCTTTAGTGCTATCAATTTATGTGTTGGTAGTGCTTTTGCGGCATCCCACAAATGTTGACATTTGTGGGGTTTTTTTCATTTTTTTAAATAAAAATAGTTTCTGAGCTGGGGAAGTGGGGTGTGTCTCTAGGCCAACCTACACAGGAGGCTGAGGTGGGAGGATCGCTTGAGCCCAGGAGTTCAAATCCAGCCTAGGCAACATAGCAAGACCCTGTCTCTAAAAAAAATTAAAATTAAAATTAAAAGACTAAAAATTCTTTTTAAAAATATCTAATATTTCTTGTCATTTATTCTTTGACATATGGTTTATTTAGGAGTGTGTTAATTTCCTTATATCTGGGGATTTTCCAGATGGTGTATTTCTGTTATTTCTAATTTAATTCTAACATAGTTAAAGAATATACTAAGTATACCCTTAATACTTTTATATTTATTGAGTTTTTTTTACATCCTAGATTTATCTATCTTGTGATCTATCTTTGTAAGTAATCCATGCTCATAGAAAATAATGTGTATTCTGTTGTCATTAGGTGAAGTGTTCTATAAATGTCAGTTAAGTCAAATTTGTCATTAATGTTATTCAAGTTTTCTCTATTTTTCGTTTTCTGTGGTTTACATTTACATTTAATGTGGTTATTCATATGGTTAGTTTTGAGTATATCATCTAGCTATTTTTATTCTATTTCTTCTATCTGTTCTTTGTTTTCTGTCCCCTTTTTCTGCCTTCTTTTGGATTATTTGGACTTTTTATGATTTCAATTTATCACCTTTGTTAACATATTAGCTATAACTTTTGTTATTTCAGTGGTTGCTTTAGAATTTATAGTACATATCACAATCTACATTTGAGTTATATTGTACTCCTCCTCATATAGTATAAAAGCCTTAAAATGGTATATTTCTATTTATTTTCTCCCAAACTGTAGCCTATTGTTTCAAACATTTATTCATATGTTATAAAACCTATAATACACTACTATTATTTTTCTTTAAACAGTCAATTATCTTTAAAGAGGTTTAATTTCTTTTTTAAAAATTTGTATATTACCTCATGTAGTTGCTATGCTTGCTAATTCTCATCCTTTTTTTAGATCTGTATTCCCATCCAGAATCATTTTCCTTCTGTCTGGAGAATTTCCTTTAACATTTCTTACAGTGTGAATCTGCTGGTGATGAATTCTTTAAGCTTTTGGATTTAAAAAAATCTTTATTTCATCTTTATTTTTTGAAAGATATTTTAGCTGGATATAAAATGATAGGTCCTTCCTTCTCCTCCTTGTGCTATGACTTGGAAACTCTCTCGAGATAGTATGCTGGGGAAATTACAGGACTCACCTCATTTGTTTGCTTGTTTATTTTTTGAAACAGGGTCTCACTCTGTCACCAGGGCTAGAGTGGAGTGATGTCATCATAGCTCACTGCAACCTCAAACTCCTGGGATCAATTGATCCTCCCACCTCAGCCTCTCAAGTGGTTGGGACCACAGGCACATACCACCATGATAGGCTAAGTTTTCTATTTATTTGTAGAGACTGTGTCTCACTCTTGCTCTGATTGGTCTTATTTGTTTTTAATATATAATGTCACGCAGGAAACTAAAGTGAATTCTAGTAGCATGGTGGAATGGAATTATAGATTAAAAAGAAATTCCCATAAAGAAATAAGTGAAACACAGAGAATTAAACTAGAGAGAAAAGTAAATCATTGCTAGGGCCAAATGCCATTCACATTTTATTTTCTTTTAATAGCCTTATTTAAAAACCCTTCTTACAAGCTTATAATTATTCTTTAAAAAGAAAGAATACAAACCATTTAGTATTTCAAAAGTAAAATTATGGGACTAAATTATAATTGACATTAGAGTGAAAATTTTAAAAATAATTTTTAATCAAAAGAAATGTACAATCCTCTGAAAAATAAATTTGATTACTAAAAGTAACATAGTATTCTATGTGATAAATATACTGTATAAATATTAAAATAACATGAATTTTTTCAATTATATTAAAATTTTTTTTAAATTATTTCATTATTGGTGAAGTTCACAGGGGTTACCTTTGGGAAAAAATGGCAGTAATTATTTTAAGAACATTATTATCAACATATTTTGAAATATTGAATTTATTTATTCTGTTTTGCTTTTGACATATCTATGTTTATTTTGGTTGCAGGTGACATTATTTAACATTAAGATCCAACTAGGTTTTAGCACTGCATGAAAATCCCACTTTCTGTCACCTATGGATTCTCCATCTGTAGTAAGTGTTTTGCATATGGATAACTATTGACATTTTAGAGAACTGCAAAACAGTGAAATCTTTCCCTCATGAATCACTTTTTATGTCTTAAATAATGTAGACCCAATTTAATAATTGTACCTCAAACCCAAACAGACATATACAAAATACTTCAAGTATTTTATTCATCAAATATATTTTATTTCAACATATAAGTACAGAATTAAATATAAATTTTCCATTTTCATATGAAGCCTTAACTATTTAAAAAACAACATACATGGGTTTTATGCATAAAGTTAATACCTCTGCTAGTGCTAGGCAGGTTTAAGGTATTGTTTAAGGCAATGCATCAAATCTACTAATGTAAATTCTGTTAGTTTTACTTGTTTTAAAATAATTTAAAATCAACTGTTCCATATGTTTCTTCCATGACATCTTTCTCTTTCTTTTTGAGTTCTTAATATATTCTAGATTGCAAAGTTAACGATTTTCCCCTTTGCTTCTGTTGCAGCCTACTATTTCTCCTCTTTGAAACATGAAATTTCTTAGGCTTATAAACTAATATCAACACAGTCTTTGCAATACATTACACTTCAAGAGGGTGAATTCTATGGTATGCCAACCACACTTAATCTTAACGCACTTGGGTGACTTACTCTAAATTGACAAACAAATTAAAGAATCAAAATTGAAACATCCTGTGCATATTAATAACGTCAAGATTTGAATTTTCGATCTAACATATTATTTGTCAATTAAAAAGAAAATTGTCTTCATGAAAGAACAATATGTTAATGATTTTAAGCAAGAAGAAATTTATTTTATCTTAATCCAGCCTGTAGAAAAGCATTTCCTTTTCTTTCATGCAGCCTAAATTAAGTAAAACCATCATACTCTGAGCAGAGAAATCATGCAATGGGCCCCTTGCTATTGTGTGCTGATGTTAATAGAGAAGAGAAACTTCATGACTGGAAGGCATCCATGATATTAAACAGGCCACCGGGCTATGAAGTGCTGAGAGTGGTCATGCCGAGCAACAGGCCACAGGAATGCAAATCATCCACAAAGCCAAGAGTGGAGCTAGCAGGTGGCCTTGCCCATTCATCTGATGTCAACACACTATTCAGCTCAGGTCCCTTTAACATCACATTGGGGAAGGCCCACTATTGATTTTAATTAAGTAGAATACAGGCCATACAGTGTTCCTTCATATAAGAAAACCACAGTAAAAAAAAAAAAAGAAAGAGGTATCTTCTATACACTGAGGGTCACTCTCATTACATAAATAAATGTGGGCATTTAACTTAGATGGTGTGGAGGTTTTAGTTTCATGGATTTTTCCATACGTTATTTCAGCATTTTATAGAAAATATCTTTTTGGCTTTTTGGTGACTGACCAAATTTTCACAAGGGGAAAAATGTGTTCTTTTAGTTCTCTTATGATTAACATTTTATACTTTTGAAATATTTCTACTTTAAGGAGTTTTAGAATAACCATAACATATCATTTCAAAATGAGTTTATAGAATATTAACCTATAACAGTGGAAAGTGTCAGGTTATGGAGTTAAGTCATTTTCTGAGGCCTGAATCTGAAGCCAAAACCATTTGTAAGTATAATTCTGCCTGTAAGTGTACACATACACACATATACCCACACACATATTGAATATTTCAAGTTATGTAAAACATAGTCACTGACAAAAACTATTCCAACCACCACTTTTTAAGAGCCTTATAAGTGTGAAATTTACTCATCATGTACACTAAATATTTCAGTTAGAAAGGACAGCCAAGGTGGTAAGGTAGTAAGGGTTTAGAAGGTTCATTTAGAATTTTATTACAAAGATCTCATGATTTAATCAGGTTAGTATTTTCCTTCTTAAGATGTCTTTGAAAGGCAGAATTTTGGTTTCAAAGGTAAAAATGATCAATGTATTTGTGAGAAAATATTGTTTTTTGATGAAAATAGGTTAAGTCTTTCTATAAAAGTAACCAGTTGATATAAATTCTAAATTGTTAAACTAATAGTATAATTTTTACTGAATCTACAGGAACAATATAAAATACAAAAATGGCACATACCCATAAAATAAACAGAGAAAGATGAAACTCCTTTCAAAGTCTAAACTTTTGAGCAGGTTGTTCAACATTCTTCAAAATTCAGTTCTATCTAGATTTTGGCTGAAGTCCTATGAATCTTTTCTGCTAATTTAACCCTTTATCCCTACGTTTTTCAGCTTTTTAAGTGCATCAGACACACCTGTAAACCTTACTCAACATCTACGTAATAGAGCCCCATTCCAGACCTCCTTATCCAGACTATCCCAGTTAGGTCTCTGATACATGTGCCATCTATGAAAACATTGCAGATGTTTCACATGTCCCCCAAATGCTGCTAACCACTGCTTTAGCTACACCAAACTAAATGCTTTTTTTTCCAACATACATTTTCTTACGTTACTGCATTTACTTAAGCTCTTTTTGCTTCCTCAAATGATCTTTTCCCTTTGTATTTATAATCAGAGCTCAGGATTTCTACGAAGTTTTATATTCCTCCCTCCAAAACTAAAGCCCCTATGAAAATTAATTGTTCTCTGCCCTCTCCTAAATCACTTCACTTATAGTCAATGAAGTTATGTTACTCCAGAATATTTTGCAGTACATTAAATTTGGTTCCAAGCCCTCTATTTCCAGGAGATCTCAATATAAGCCATTATTAGAGAACTGCTAAGGTCATAGAGGACTTGTAGATCCTTAGACTGGGTAGATAGGAGTCATCTAACCCTCACTGAGAATGCCCACACCCTCAGTCCCATTCAAATGGCTCTTCTCTGTCTACACAAAATGCAAGTCTTGAGCTCTTTAACCATGACTGAGTTTCCATGATACAGTACATGGCTACTCCTCCTACAGCCCTGAGAGGAAGGAACCCAGGTCTTGCCCTCCTGGATTAAATACCTTATTCAGTTTCTAGAATGAGTTTCTCAATGAGCTTCATCCTCCGTGAAATAACCTGTGTAAAGATTATTATCAAGAAGTTCCCAGAAACACAAAGGAACTCTTATTTCCCACCCCACTAAAACAGAGTCTAGAATTCTGAATAAACATCTATACACAATTTGGGGCTCTTTTAAGAAGGCAAATGTACCTCTTATGTTTTCCTGTCTCTGTGACAACAAAAATAAAAAAATGATGGGGCTCAGAAAACAGTATCTCAAAATGAAGGCCTCAGAAGCAAAAGCTTTTCTCTGACCTTCTCCTGTCCTCCTGTCTCTTAGTCCCATTGTCCCCCAAGGCTAGCCACAGAAGCTAGAATCCTTCTTCCCCAAGGTGGGCCATGGAAACCAGAACCCCTTTTCCCAAAAGAAATTATCTGACCTACCTTATTTGACTGTAGGTCATAAGACCCGCATTCTAGAGAAGGTCCTGCCCCACACCAAGAAGGAAGATTCATACTCAGAGAGGCCTTGCTGGGTTTCCCTACTCAGTCTGTTAGTATTAGATCATACCCTTTTTGTCCAATCATATTCCTATATGGCTGTCCATACTTGGTTGAACCTGAGCATAAAAATGGACAATTTTTATGTATCTTTGGGTCTTCATTGTGAAGGCTCCCATGTACACATGTTAAATAAATTGTATGCCTTTTATCCTATTAATCAATTTGCCTCATGTCAGTGATTTTCCTCGAACCTCCAGTATCCAAGGGCTTTGGCCTCTATACCACAAAAAAACCTGTCAATATATTATCCCACCACAGAATTTTTAACCAGTTACACAGGTGTCTGTTTCTTTCTCTAGAATGTCAAGGATCTTGTTTGAGATTCGTAACTCATTCCTGGTTATAGAATGGTTTGGAATTATATACTAAATAAGTGCTCTGTTATGAGCACTGCCAAATGCTGGTAGTAAGAGAGAAAATAGAACCTATAAATCTTCACCCTAGTGATGCATATAACCTGGTGAATGATTCAAGCAAGGAAACAAGCAATTACAATGTAGCATCCTGTGGTCTGTACTTGCAAAGTCCAGGAGCTTATGAGTATACATGAGAAGAGCATCTAATCAAGGTTTTCATCTTAAGTACACAGTGTCTATAGATAGTTGGTGCTTAATAAATGTTTGTTTTATTAACTGAATAATTTTAGGAGACATTTTAAAAGTTTACATTATAAATGTTATTATTACTCATTCGTCAAGGTTGGTTAAGCTTTTACTGTGAGAGAGGTACTTTAAAAGTGAAATAGAAAGGTAATTCTCTTTTTTCACTATAGTATTAAATTCTATTTCTTTGAGAAATAATACTTACATTTAGGAAAGGGGAATGTGGGGAGGGTCTACTGTTATTATCTGGACTATGGGGAGAATAAACAGTATATAAAAAATCACATTGGTGAAGAAATGTCAATGGTATCAAAATTATGTCCAGGTCTCCTGTTGAGACTTAGAGGGATGGAGCCTTACATGCCCAGCACCATTCAGTAGGACTTAGGTTTTTAATGGCCAATCACGTGGAGCCTTGGAGTCATAACTAAGGTCTGGTGGTGGGAGGATAATGAATCCTGGGGAAAATCAATCTTGTGGATAGAAGTTGGGGTGCCCTAAAATGTGGTGATATTTGCACAGTAGAGATTAGAAGAAAAGAAATATTAGGTGGGGTCAGGCAGGGGAGTTGGTCAGCAATGGAGAAAGCTGACTTTTAAAAATAGGTGTCCCCAAAAATAGACTCATCGGTATACAGGAAAGTACAACTTAACAATAGAGTGATTATCTTCCTCTAGGTTTCAGTTCCTTATAATTACCTCCAAACTTTGAGAAAAGTCTGATAAAATCATACAATGTTGAATGGTAGTGATGGAAGGACAAGGTAGCAAAGTGAAAGAACTGTACCCTACAGCAAATTTGCTGCCGCTTCTCCCCAGGGAGAGGAGTATAGGGATTGGGTCTGGAAACTCCAGGTGGTGACCAGTAACAAAGTGAAAGGTTTTCCATAATGTAGCTGAAGGCAGCATGGATATGCCCATGAGACTGAGTGACTTCGTATTACACAACTCAGGAGCGGAAAGAAAGAGCCCTCTCCCACCCTCCAGTCTCTCCTAGAAGAAAGGAGAAGAAGGAAGTGGATTAGTTATTCTAACTAACCTTAGGCTAAATTCATATTTCTGTCTCTCTGCTTCCTAACTAGAAACAAGATAATACCTTGCTAGCTTCAGTGGAATGATATGAAGAAGAAATAAATCAGTAAAATAAATATAAAAGTTCTATAAAGAAAAAAAACTTTAGTATTGTACATATGCTAGATTATTCTCATGATGTATAGCAATAATTGGTACCAAGTTTAAAATTTTAAAGTTCAAGTTGATCCTAAATAGACTTAATGAGAATGTTAAGAATTTCGTGCATGTTAATGTAATTATTAATAAATAACTAAAAGAAAATTTATGGAAATCTGTCAAAAATGCAGATTTTGAAGAAGAATGAGCATTTATGAATTTATATTCTCACCCAAAAATGTGTTCCAACACTCAAATGTGTATGCTTTTTAATAGTATTATGTTCAAGAATATCATATGCTAAACTCACCTCCTATTATTGCATCTCTGCTTGTCTTTCACATTTATTGTTACAAAGGATTCTGTGGCTGTTTAACTTCTATATTTGCCATGGTTGGTAAGTCATATGTACTTCTAAGGAGGATATTTATTAAAGGTGTTAAAGTATATGTATAATAGAATCTGTTCTGAGTAAGTGTGGCAATACATGTCCTCACATTTACTATTATAGAAATACACATTCTATTTCAGAATTCAAGTACGTATTCAGAAATATTTTCTAGGTAATTCATTTACTGGTTTATAGTAATACTGTTCGGACCAAATAAGAGGTTGGTACTCAATTACATCTTTAACTAGGAATTTATTTTATGTGTTTAAAATGTATTTAACTACTCACAAGTGCTAATGAAAAAATACATCCACCAACTTGAATAGAAAAGAATAGAAAAATTTGATTTAAGCTTTCTAATAAACATATAATAGTATCTACTAGTTTGTATAGTTTTTAACAGATGACACAGACTCTTTGTGGGGAAAGACAGTCTTTCCAATAATCTCTCCCATCCCTTGCTTTTCTCCAGTATTTTTCCGAATCTATAGAAGGACTGAGGGACTTGGGCCATCTCAACATGGTGAAGAAGCAAGCCTTGTAGCCACATAGTGTTCTCTGAATCCATGCTAGTTTCTGCAGCAGTCACAGGTCTGATCTGGTCCCTGCCACTGTCCACTTAGATACACGTATGATATGGTAAAGAGAAGCAAGTGCTGGAATTAAGTAATGATCAGGGAACAGTGACTGTGCTAGAGTGAAGGAATGCGACATTGGCCTTTAATAGGAACAAAGATAGGAAATCCACTGGAACAGACATTTGGCAGTGTTCCTTACATACACACACAAGGTGGCAGGTGGTAGTTGGAGAGTGTGAAACAGGAAGCGCTATCATCGGCTGATAGTTTGAAGAGGAGAAAGGTGTTTACTGTAGTGAAAAAGCCCATTTGAGGATGGTAACCATCAATTTATTGAGAAGCCAGCTAACAGGACCACATTTTTCCTGTCATTGGCTCTTGGGGCAAACATTCTAAGGTGGAATTAAATCAGAGTTTGGTTTTTATTGAACAAGCAAAAGATAGAATAAGAGGGTCAAAAGAGTTTAGGATGTATTCTTGGAATTTATTGTCTTGATGGGATCTTTTCTGGGAAAGGAGGAAGATCAGGACTTGGGGGAGATATGGAGGAGCAAAAGATAATGAAGTTGGTGGTTAGAAAGTCCTACAGGGAAGAAGAGTTACTAGAGTTGGAGTATTAAGGGAGTAAGCTGGAAGCTGAAAAGGGGCATGATTGAAATTAGATTTATGCAGCTACTTCAGTTATAATAATAATGTCTATATATGAGAATGGATATTAGTGACTACAGTAAGTGGAGAAGAAAAAGTGATAATTTGACTACCTGTGAATCCAAAGTTATTATATATCAAAATATTATAAAATTAAAATGCAAAGCACAAATTGGTACAAAAAATATTTGTAGCATATATGATAAGGGGCCAATAAATTTACCAAATAAATATCTCTTTCACATTAGTGGGGAAAAGAAAAACATCCAATAAAAATTGGCAAATATAGGCTTAGGCTATTCTCAAAATAAGAAATACAAATTAATGATAAGCATCTGAAGAACTAGTCAATCAAATTAAAGCATCTGTCAAATTGGCAAAAATATTTGTAAGTTGTAATAGCCAATGTTAGCAGATTTATAGTAATAAAATCATTGTTTTATAATGTTGGTGTAGGTATAAATCAGAACAACTTTCTCAAAGTCACTTTGGCTGTTATTTTTAAGAACCTCAAAAATGTACCAAGCCTTTGACTCACTAATTCTATATCTAGGAATTTATTCTAGGACACAATCAGAAATGTGTTTCTGACTATTTTTATTTCAGAATTTATTTAGTATTAAATATTATATTAATGAAACATTGAAAACACTTTAAGTTTGAAAACACTTTGTGGGAAATAGTTACACAAAGGTAGATGGAATGAAATACTGGGCAATATTTGAACATCATTTTCAAATAAAATTTAAGAATGAGAAAAGTATTTATTAAAAGAGTGCCAAGTAACAAAAGCAGCCTCAAAACGATGTATACACAGTTTGCTCTCGAAATTATTATGTGTGCCTGTGCACATGTGTGTGCATTTGGGGTTTTATGTATGTATACTATAACATGCATGAAGCCTGGAAGGAAAACTGTTAGTTGTGCTTATCTCTAGGTGCTGGATGACTTAAAAATACTTTTCAACAGTATTCATGCCCCACACCATATGAGAAAACTCAGCTACAATTTGAGAGAAGTCAACATAGAACAAGCGGAGATGAGATACAGCGTTAGAAAAAGGGAGTCTTGGCTTCATTTGGGTTTCTGGATCCAGTCATGCTCCCCATTACCCTTCCCGCAATTTTATTGAATATACAAATATGTTGCTCACACTTTGTGTTTGTTTTGTTTTTCCTTATATAGATTTAAACTGGATTTCTATCACTTGAATTATAGAATGGTAGAAAGAGATTAATCACTATTTTGAATTACACAGCAATGAATTCTTGGCACATAAACCTTTGTCCGGTTTCTCCCCATTTCCTTATAACAGATTCCTAGAAGGGACTGAGTGCATCAAAACCTTACTGGCTGCTTTTGCAGTTAAAAGGACTACTGTATAAATATGTCATCCAGGAAGACGAGCCAGCCATATAGGCAGGAGTTCAAAGGATGACCATATGTGGATATGTCCATTATGTCTAGGTTCTGGTCTCTAGTTCTGAAAGTCAAAAAATTGGATTTTCATTAGTGAACATAAGTTTCAAAAAGAACAGTATTATCAACCCTAGGAGGAATGCCAATTTATGGAATCAGAACTATTACCTTCACACCAAATGAAATATTCATGGCATTTGATCAGTGCAACTCTCTCTACAGGGGAAACACACACACACACACACACACACACACACACACACAGTGCCACTCCCACCCCCACCCAAGTCCATTTGGCAATGTCTGAAGACATCTTTTGTTGTCACAACTGAGAGTTACTACTGATATCTAGTTAGTAGAAGCCCAAGATGCTGCTAAACTTCCTACAAGGCACAAAACACAGCCTCCCTTGACAAAGAATTATCCAGCCCCAAAAGTCCATAGAGCCAAGACTGAGAAACCTGCAATAGAAGTACACACTTGCCTAGTAATTCAGTTTATTCCAACTGATCATCTTTTTCTCATGGGAAGTACTAGAGATAATTTAATACTTTTTTGAACTTTATATTCCTTATTTCTAGGCTCCATTTATCATTTCTTAATACAAATGCCTCCAAATAGGCTACAACACAGTTAATAAGACTACAGCTTTCTTGTTCCAAACACATTCCACCTCTACCTCCCTAGAATTATAACTGCTTAATTGCTGTTTCATTCACACAGAAAAGCTATGTCATAGGATATGTATATTTTAGTTTTTGTAGAAGTAGTCAAATTAGTTGTATCAGTTTACACTCCTTTCAACAGAGTTTTGCTCCTTATCCTAAACAATATTTGGCATTTCCAAACTTTATCTATCTATCTGGGTATGAAGTATTATGTCATTAATGTTTTAATAAGCATTTTTCTGAATTCTAGGGCAATTGAGAATCTTATCAATAGTTTATTAGTCATTATCATTTCCACTTTTACAATTTGCCTGTGATAGTCTTCATCCATTTTTTATTTTAATGTTTCTTATTAATTCATAAGAATCTTTATAATTTCCTATAACCTAATTATTTTTTGTTTTACATGTTGTATTACAATTCAATAATATTAATTTCTTTATGATTGCAATCCTTACGATTAAAAAGGCATTTCAGATCATCTTCATTTTTAGTCTAAGAAAATATTTACTTAAGTGCTAGCTCGAAAAAATACTACTCAGTAATAGTTTGTTAATTTCATAGAAGCAGAGGTAATCATCAAGTATTATGCTTAAATAACTTTTTCACTTTTAATAAATGTGTTCTAATTATAGTATAATCTTCTTTTTCTCCTTTTACATATGTATATTTCAAAGAACCTTAATCAGTTTTTCTTTTATTATACCTTTGAATTTCCTTCAAAGCACAGACCTTTTGTAATAAGTTCATCAATTGTTACTTATATTTCAGCCATTTAAGGTGATCATAAATGTTTCACCTAATGACCTTAAAACAGACTATCACATAATTTGCTGGTGTTCCCTTTAACAGAGATTTATTTTATTTTATAGGGAACTTAATGGCACCTCTTTTATTTACTGATTCAACAAATATTTATTGCATGCCCTGTGGGTGTCAAATGGTGTTTTAAGTACAGGGAATGCACTAGGATACCAAACAAATTTGATCCCTGCCCTTAAGGAACTAACTTTGTGGAGAGGAAGGAAAACAAAAAACAAGATAAATATGTAAAATATGTTAGCTAGTAATAGTGCCCCTAAGTCTAAAAACTGAGTGTCTGTGTGGAGAATGAGGGAGAGGAGTGTGGTTTTCAATGGGACATCCAGAAAAACCTCACTGAAATGACATCTGGGGAAGGACGAAGGGCTATGGATACAGGGAAGAGGAGCATTTCACCTAAGGGTAGAGCAAGAACAAAGCATGAGGCTTTAGGCATGAGAACAGCTGGAAGTGAGGGTGCCAGGGAGGGAAGAGTAAGAGATAAGCTGAGAAAGATAGTGGAGGAGCCAGGGGCAGACTCTGGCTTTTACTCTCTGGGAGGTGGGAAAGCATTAGACAGTTCACAGGAGAGAGTAACCGCATCTGACTTAGGTTTTAACTGGATCACAGGAATGTCTGCCAGGAGGCAAAAAACCAACAACAAGATCAGTTAAAAGATGGAGTTATCTTCCCTTCTCTCTCCTCTCATTCTGTTTTAAAGCCACTCCAATGGGATATCTGCCCTCACTCTTTTTCCTATTAAGGGCAATAATGGCCTCCACATAGGTAAACTCAGTGATTAATTCTAGGGCATCCTCACGACCTCTTTAGGCACCTTTTGACCTTATTGATACACATTTCTTACTTGGCTTCCAGGAGATCACTGTCTCTTGCTTTATCTTTTAATTTACTGGCTCTTCCTTCCGCTTCCTTTGCTGGTTTCACCACTTCACATCCCCAGACTCCATTAAGAGTCTGTGCATTAACACAGAATTGCAGAATTCATTCTTTATTTTCATCTACATTCACCCCCTCAATGATCTCATCCAGTCTCCTGGCTTTAAATACCATGTAAACGCTTGCAGTTCCCAAGATCTACTTTTACAGAGACTTTGCTATTGAATTCAAACCTCGTATGTCTAATTATATGAATGAACTCTCCTCCTGGATGTATGTATGATAAACATCTCCAACTTACTCTGCCTGACCAAATTTCTGATGTTCATCTCTAATCCTGCTCTACCTGTAGTCTTCTTCATCTCAGCAAGGCCATTTCCCTTCTTCCAGTTGCTTAGGCTAGAAATCTTGGAGTCTGAAATTAGCCTTTGAAAAATAAACTAGAAATGTTTATTTTCCTAAAAAATATGTTTCAACTTGTCTTTAACAGGATAGTCATATACAGGATCTTTTTTGTTTGTGTAAGACACTCTTCACTACAAATGTATTTCTTACTAACATCTTAAATTAAACCTGTTAATAATTAAGCATTTTGTTAATTAAGTAAGTAATAATTATAATCATATTAATAAATTAAAAATTGATGAATGACTGAACTAAGCCATTAATACAAATTACTAAATAATTACACTGATAAGCACAGATTTCCTGAAGTGGTTTGACTTGCTGGTCAGATTGAAGCTAATTAAACTAAAAACATTTATTTATTTTCTTTTTCCCCCCTTTCTTCCAGATTGTATAATCAATCTCTTGATAATTTCTGTTAAAGGTTGAGTTTCCTCAAACAGGTAAAATCATTACTCTCATACAGACATAAAATCAACATCTGTAAAATGTTTTATTTAACTCATTATTAATGAAATAAATGTTAAACCTGCTCAAAGGAGAAGCCAAAGAACAGACACATTTATATACAAAGAATATTGAAATGAATTTGCCAATAGAAACAAAACTGGCTTTGTACATAGTGGAGCAGGGAAATCTCCACCTGAGAGAATTTATTTGCGTGTCTATAGACAAGAATTATTTTGTACCACTATTAGGTACAATTTAGAGTGTTATAAAATAACTCAAAGGGAATGAAAGGCACAGAACCCCACAGAATTACAATAAGATAATCCAGGGGAGGGGGCTATAAATAATGCTGTTTTTCAGTGGAAACACCCAATAATCTTTTTTGCTTATTGTACATTTACTTACTACTGTATTTATTACCTAGTATCTGTCAAGTAACAGAAGAATCAAAAAACTAGAGAGTAATAAATAACATGGAAAGAGGAAATTATTCTTTTTCACTAATTAACTTTTCCTGTCCTTGGTTTCTGGCATAGAGCTTCAAAAAACTTGGAATTTCCTGAGTGGAAATTTCCAAAGTAGGAGAGTCTTTATTATGCTAATTAGATGACTCATGATGGGGGCCCCAGATAGCTTCAGGATGGAAGCTGGTCTCCAGAAAAACCTACCACATGATTGTGTTTAGAGTATTGGAACTGTGGGCCAGCCCAACCTCTGGCAAGGACAGGAAGGTTGGAATTTGGGTTCAATCACATGGCTAATGATTAATCAATCGTGCCAACATAATGAAAACTCAATATAAACTCTGAATCGGAGGCTCCGTGGAGCTAAGAGTTGTGAACACATTGATGTGCTGGGAGGGCAACATGCCCAGATTCCACAGAGGAAGGATAGAAGCTCTGTGTCCCATCCCGCCCCAACCCCAGACCTTGCCTACATGTATCTTCCATTTGGCTCTTCCTGATCTGTATGCATCCTTTATAATAAAACTGTAACTGCAAATACAGTGCTTTTGGTGAGTCCTATGAGTCATTCTAGCAAACTATCAAGCCTAAGGGGATGGTTGCAGGAACCCATAACTTTAGTCAGAAGTACAGATGGCCCTGCGATTTGCAGCTGGTGTCTGAGTGGATGCAGTCCTGTCTTCACAACAGTTTGCACTAACTTGTGGGCTCTGTGCTAAACCTGGGTACTTAGTGTCAATTAAATTGAATTGTAGGACACCTAGCTGGTGTCAGAGAATTGGTTTCAGAACAGAATATGTAGATATCGATCAGTGTAGAATAATACTGGGATAGTATTGTGTTTAAGTATTATGTTTAAGAAATAGGCGGTGACCAAATTTGTTACAGAGTCTTTCCATGTGATATTCGATTATCATCTCAATTCAGTCTAAAATAAATCAAGTTACAAAACAAAGTACATTTTTCTATCTATAAGTATTGAGATCTAATTGCACAGAAATTCTAATAACCTTTACTGAAGCAACTTTTCCAGAGGGCTTCCTTTCCCACCCACATAAATATATAAAGAGGAAACTTGTGGGCCAGTTCTTCCTACTGCAAAGAAGAAAAATGGCAAGTATCCAATGGTTGTGAATAGTGTAAGTGGTAAGCCTGGATGATGTCGGAACAAAAACTACTTTTTAAGTCATCATATTTCATTGCTTACACAACTTTCTGGCATCAATACATCTTGACTTCATTTAACCAATTTTTTCAACCATCTACAAAATAAAAATGTAAGCCTTTTACAAAGAAATATTAGGAAAAATAAATCCAGATATAAACAGTATGTCTACAGGATTGTTATACCAGCTCCAATTATAATGAAAGCAATGTTTTTAAGCTTTCTTGCATTATGAACATAATGCTTCCAGTATTACAGAAGCCAGGGGTCTATTTATAATGGTCTTGGCCTTACTGCGCCAAATCCTTAGCATGCAAACTGAAGCCAGAAAACCAAAGATCCAAATTACACCAGCAGAATGCCAATGCAAGTTTCTTTTTCATTTCCCAAAGCATAAGACTAAGAATTTAGAAAGACCAGCTAAAAATGTGCTTATCCTTAAGTTTTCAAATGTGTAAAATAAAAACCAAGCATTCGATCTCTACTTCTTGATTTCTTGAATCACATCTGCATGAAGCAGCACTGAAAGTATTTAAAGCTGATTTTACAGCAAAGAGGAAGCATTACAGAGAATTAAAACTACAAAAAAATAGTTAACATAAGACCTTACCTCTTTCTTGCCAGACACAATAGAGATAGCTCACCGATTTCAAAAGGAAAAAAAAAAAGTAAAAGAAGCTGCTATTATGTTAAAAGATCTAAGGATAAAACTGCCAGAAAACAAAGCACTGCACTTATACCTGCTATCTGTAAATCTCAGGTGGTGAAAGAAACCAAATGACTGGATGGCTGATGATAATCCCTGTAAAATTGTACTCTTGTTATTGAATAAAAATTAGTTCACAGAGAACCTTCATTTCCACACAAGTCACAATGAGAGTGTTGGTTTCATACCTACACTGTATTAGGCCATTTTACAAACTGAAACACCCAAACTTTGGAACTTGAGCTAATTTTTTTTTCCTGTTTTCCATTTCAACTATTGAATTAGTACCAAACCATCATAACTGTCTGTTTGTTATTACCCAGGTTAAAAGCTACAAAGCTCTGAACCTTTCCATTATAAAAATGTCTTACTTCCTAACAGTACTAAAAGTTTCCTTAGCCTGGATATTTCCAAAGTTTTTTCTAATCCAAAAATGAATTCCGAACTGTTTAATTCCATATTTTCAACTTGGAAACAATAAATTAATAAACATTCTATTTAGCAGACATTGGCTTATTTTTTTTAAATTCAAGGTATACATGGATGTATGACCTTCCCCTGCTCCGCAGGCATTAAACTTACAATGTATAACACCCAATCAGGCTCACAAATAGCTCCTGATTCGTCATGCTTACAAGATGAGAGACCCTAGGCAAAACTTTAAGGCAAATAAAATGTCTCTTTGTAACACCCAAGGTCCCTTTCGTAGCACTTCACTGTTTCAGAATCCCCATATTGTTCTGTGATCCCCTCCTTGCCAAGGACTCCTCTCAGATTTTTTATGTTTTAAAGGGCAGGTTCTGAAGAGGGCAATGTTTAACAAAAAGATATAAATTATGTCAGAGGTATTTCAACTATTTTACACTGTTTGGTCAACTTCCACATTGGGCTATTCCTGACTCCATGTAATGATGGAGAAGACTATATTAGTCTTTCGTCCACAACAATGAAGCATATTTGATTTAAAGATACTTAGGATTGATCAATTAACCCAGAAATATTTATATAACATGAAATGCTATCTTTTGGTGGATGGCATTCACTCTTTATGAAAGCTTTTTTTCTAAAGCTTGAACATTTAAATTATTTCCTTCTTCAACTTATCTAGTATTGGTCTCTCTTGCCCTTAACATATTCCTTTCTCTTTACTTCTATCCTAATATTAATACTTAACCCCAAATCTGTAATTTTTTAAAGTTATTTCTTATAGTTTTCATAAATCTGAATAACTTTGTGAAATTATGTTAGAAGACAATAGATATTCTTATTCACAAACTTCAAACCTCAAAGATTACTTGTTTTAGATATAACTATAAACACTACTTTGAAAATTCTTAATCTTTTTTTATTATAGCACTTGAATTGGGTTAGCCTAAATAAATTCAGAAGTCTTTTTAATAGTGACCTAATATTCTCTATGCATTTGAACAGCATTTTTCTCCTGGTGAACTACTGAGCTTTTTGATCTATTAAATAGAAAATCTTTTGTTAAAAAAATTTAATATTCTTTAAGTGTGTTTATAGTACATTTCTGTGTAATTTATTTCTACATAAGGAATTAAAATTCAGTGTAACAGTGTTATTTTGTTTTTATTACTTCAAATATTTTCAATGTGTTCCAGAACAGGAATGCTTTTTAGCTCTTAAAAATAAAGAAAATGGAAAGATAAGAAAAGGAGTGCTATATTTTTCTTTTATGACTCTAGCAAGTCTATAACCACAAATATTCACGACTAATAATTATTTTATTTAACAAATTCATGTGGTAAATATATGTGTTCTCTACAGGCAGATACAAAGTTCCAATAAAAATTTTCCTTGGTTGGAGGAAAGAGAACATTCACCTTTGTAGTAATCTGCAAGTATATATTTTAAAAATTATATTATTTAGACAAATGAAAAAAAACTACCCCCACACAGATTAATGTCTACATTAGCATGACGTTAATTGTCTTTATTGACTTGTCCTTGTTGTTCACTAGAGGAACTTCTAAAAAGACTTATCAACTTTCCAATAGAAAGCGTCAATAGACAGTTAACCTAAAAAGATTCTTTGAACCCCTTGCCTAAAAATCCTGCCATTGCTGTTTGCACCAATGTTAAACTATTATGTTGTAATAGTTTCCCAATCCTAATCAAGCTCCCCTCCTGATACCCTTTCTGCCCCCCAACCATTGCCCTCTTAAACCAAACTTCAGAATCTCAATGAAATCCAGTCTTGCCCTTCCCACTCTAAGACGCTAACCAAAGCTCTGTTCAGAAGGTGTTCTCCCTCACTGCAGTGAGCAGCGAACTCAGTTTTGTCTGGTGGTATTTGGGGAGCTGGTATTCAACATAAAGATTATTGAAAACATTTCTCTCCCCCAGAATATAAAAAATATTTCTAAATTAAATACAATTTTGGACTTATAATTTTAAGTTGGTTGAAAAAGGTACTTTTTTTGGAATCTTTGAGAAAATCCTGAATAAGCATGTTTCACAGCTTTTAACCTTTGAAATGGTTACCTGAGCAATATGGTAGTAAAAAGTTCACAAAAGAAGAAACAAGGTTTTTCATGTTATAAAAGTAGTAATAGAAAATAATTTTTCTCTAAACTTTTTCCAAGTTATTTTAAAGGTCTGTTTACTGTGTTTTATGTGAAATTTATGCGGTTTTACCACAAAATGAAAAGCATTGAAAAAGCCATTCACTACCATGTTCAAAGGAGTTGGAAAAAATAACATGGTTGAATTGCCCATCTTCTTTTTAGAGAAAAGAAACATACATTGATTCCTTTGAAAATTTCCATGATTAAAGTGCTTGTTGTAAAACCTTTCTGAAATTTAGATATAGGTGTACATTCATGACTCATTTCACTGGACCATTCCATATTCCCACAGTGTTGCCCCAATGTAGAACTTCACACACTACAGGTCTGTTCAACAGCAACGACAGAGCCAAATTCATGCTTCTTATTTTGAAAGTTCTGTGTTTCTTAAGGGTATGCTCCATGTCTTCTACTCACTAAGTCCGCAAGAAGTATTTTAGGGAGGCCAGTTAAAGGAATGAGGTAAAGGCAGGCAAGGAAGGACAGTAAGGTAGTGGGAAGTGGGGCGATGTACAAATGGAAGAAACAAGTGAGAAAGCTGTCCCAGGATTTATGGACTTCATGGAAACACATGGAATGCTAGGTTTGGAAAAGCTGAAATGGGAAGTCAAAGAAGTATAATACAAAGATACATGTGCATACTTTTATTTCCTAGACTCTTACAGGGTCTCATCAAGCTCACTTCTTAAGTACACACACACACACACACACACACACGCACACTTATCCTATTATTGTTAATTCACTTACATGCCCATAGGTAAGATTTCTTACAGATGATTTTAATCTCCTTTGAAATTAGCTTCAAGTTGATGATGACTTCTGAAACTATTATTTTTAATGGTCCATTCTAAGGGTGCTCTGCTATTGCTTGTTTTGAACTTTGCCTTTGTGCTTTATTCCAGGTACAAATGCTTTTCTCCAAGATGTGTTCAACTTAAACTCATGAGTGCACATATACCTCAGGATATTTTTAAGTAGGTAGATTGGTTTGTAATCAGCCCTTCTTTTTTAATTGAAAACTACAATGTGATCAATTTTTTGTTTGTTTTCTTTTATCTTGTTTTTTTGGAGGGGGAAACATATAAAAGATTTTGGCATTCACAGAGTTAGTAAAGGAAGTAAAGATTGGATCAAGATTAAATGTAACAATGTATAGAATATGAAAAATGTCTAAGTAATCCACTGCATATCACAGGCTCTCAATAAGTGATAATAGTTTAAAACACTTAGTTCCTATATGTGCCAACTACTACCTACCCATTTACTTGCACTGTATAATCGTCTCACTATAATTAGCCCCATTTCACAGCTGGGAAACTGAAGTATGAAGAAGTTAAGCAAATCACCTAAGGACAAAAAGCTGGTAAATGGCCTAGGGGCCTTTGAATCCAGCAATCTGACTCCAGAGTTCAGGGTGTTAACCACTGAATTAGACTGCTGTTTTAATTTTTGTCATTAATACAATTTCTTAGAATGGGGAATCCTTAAATATCCATTATAAATAAAAATGGAGTGAAGAAAAACTGGAGAGAGATAAAACTGATATATGCCACATAAACATACATAACTTTCCTTGTTTGACTTATATTTGAAAAAGCTATATTACATAGTACCTTTGAAGTTTGATATTTAGGTTGACATTTAGGTTTGAATCCTGACTTTCCTACTTACTAGTTGGTTAAGTGATTGCATCAATGTGAGATTTATTTTGTTACATATAAGACCACTTGCCTGTCAAGGTTACTGCAAGTTTTACATTAGTTAATGCACATAAAATCCCTAGCAGATAATACACACTCAATAAATGGTTGCTGTGGTAGCAGTAATAGGAGTTATGTTCTTTCTCTCTATTCTTCTTTACTCCCTTTTCTCAAAGGAGAAAATCAAGGGCACATGGGAAAATCCTGAAATGACCCAGTGGCCTTGGACTACAATGTTTCCAAACCAGTGGCCTTGGACTATGAGGGTTTCAACTGGGTTGGGGAGATAGACAGAAAGGAATTACATGTACAAAGGCCCTGTGGCCAAAGAAATAATTAATACAATGGATTGAAAAAGCAGATAGTCTCAAGTGCAGAAAGTGAGGAAGCCAGGTGAAGCTTGAGAGGTGACAAGGGACCAGATCACAGGGGCTTGTTAGCAATTTGAAAGAGTTTATTCTTTATCCTAAGGACACTGGGAAGTCATTGAAAGATTTTTCTGAAGGAAGGTACATGAACAGATATGCGAGATTATTACTTGACTGCAATGTGGAAAACAGAAATAAAGAGGAAAAAGTAGGTAGCAAACAATGAGTTAGGAGGGTTTTGCAGTGTCTGGGCTAGAGAGATGTTATCTGGGTCTAGGAAGGTGTTATGCGGGATGAAGAGATACTTTGGGGAACCACCTCACTACATAATAATTACACTAGGAAGTGCGTTCCCTGATAAACATTGCTAGTTCTCATAGCAGCCTCATTTCTATCTAAATCAACTGTACCCATTTGTCATCACCTCTACAACCTCTTTTCTCAAGCAGTATACACGCATATTTTTGTAAAAATTAAAATATTTCATTGGACTTAATAAAATCAGTGGAACTCTCACAAAGAAAACTCTTTGGAAGAGAGAGTAAAAATTGTGAATTAGATAATAAACAATAGAGAAAATCTTATATCTATATCTATTCATTCCACGTAAACAATCCGAAACATTTGGTGAAAATGTCAAATGGCTTTCCAACTATTTGACTTATTTTTAAAGTCAACAGGCATTTTTATTTCTTGTACAAACATTTATTTAATTTATTGAGTGCCTGTTTTGTGCAAATTTCTGAGTGACACTGTATAAGCTAGAAAATTAAAAAGAAAATTTTTATTCAAAATAAAAGAATGTGCTTCCCAAAAAGATGAAATTCATTTGTAAGCTTATTTAAATAAATTCCATGCCTCCTGGAAAACTATCGCCATCTGTAAAAGTCCTATCCTTCATGGAATTTACCCAATCACAAGGCCACCATTACATCAAAACACACACTCACAAAATCAAAAGATTCATGGAAGAGTAAACTAAGTTTTCTAACCTAGAATAACTATAGAAGTTAGTATGAAAACCAACTTTTTGACTTGCTAGAGGTTATGTTGTATAGTGTATAAAGGACTTATTTTGAATTGTAGTAGATGTACGCTGTAATCTTATCCTTCACTGATCTCTTAGGGGGTCTCAATTTACCTATCTATAAGTGAGGATAATAATACCTACTTTGAATTGTGGGGATTGGAGGAAATAATGTATGTTAAATGTCTAGCTTGGTGCCTAACACAGAATAGAAATTAGCCACAATAAAACAGACTGACAGACAGATCCAAAACTAAATCTGTATTTGCTACTAATATCTTCTCTATCTCAGCTATAGATCTACTAATTTAAGCAATGCGGCATATTATTGGATGCAGGATTTCAGGAAGATATGCCAGAAATGGTATAGAAGCAGGGATGGAGTGGGTAGAAATAGGAGTAGGCATAATTTCTATGAGTGTGGTTCCCAACCTGAGATTACTTCCTTGGGTGGGAAGAAAAAAATAACATTGAATACTTGTATGTTTAAGATTTTGCAGGAACTTAAAAGTCTTACAACCTCTTGGAAAATTAGCCTGCCCTCACCTGTGGAAGCTCTTTGAAGCAAGGATTGCATTTAATAAGGAGAGAGCCAAAAAAGTTTTGAATAGTAGCAGGGTTCATAGAATTATAACACTGTCTTTTAAAAGTGTGATGTAGTTGCTGAAGATTTTCCTAACATTTAGGGTAAGGATCTGAGGCCAGATAAAAGAGTAAAGATGATTCAAAACCAGTAGGTTAATTTACTTTTAGCCATTATAATTTATATCACATCAAGGCTGTTTACATTTCTGCTGTCATCTATATGCATTAGCACCAGGTTAATGTGCTAACCACGAACCAAATGATAGCTTGCATAAATCTCTCCTTTTGTCAGACAGCAAAGTGCATTGCCCTGGCCCAACTTTCTGGGAATAACCTTTGATCTTCAGATCAACAGTAAAAATAATTACTGACATTGGCCAAACTAGGATTAGTCATTTCAGTTCTGAGCGGCTGCACAGCTGGAGACAGATGTGTAGGTCTCTTTACATAGATCCTAAAGGATCATCCCCGAGCATTTATATCATGTTTGTCATCCGTTTATCAGAGGCCAAATGTTTTTCTTTGTAAACGTGTGTAAAATATTCTCAGAATTTCAAGTAATAACAAATCAGGGCTGAACGTGACTAAAAGGCAAAAAAGGAAATCTCCCATCTGTCCAAATCAAACAGTTGTATTATTAGAAAATTAAGGCTAAAAACTGTGCACACACAGAGACACACATATTATTTTAATACAGATTTTCAATAATTTGTCCAGGAAAATAATGATATCCAAAGAATATGACAAAAATTTAAGCAAGAACAAAATAAAGACTGTAACTATGGAAAAATGAAAATACTTTTTAAAACATGTTTGTTCATGAAGCTAATTTTTTTGGCTAAATTTGTTTTTCTTCTTTCACTTTTTATGTGTCCGTAGTATCTTTAATAATATGTTCAGAAAAAAATAACCCACATTAATTCAGTATCTCCATGTGAGATTTTATATTTATGGTTGATATATTTAAATTTCATTTGTTCAAGGATTATTCATTCACTTATTCAATAAATATTATTTAGAGTATTAAGGTCTAGGTACAAGACTGGTATCAAATTCTAGGCACTGGGGATATTATGTTTACAAGACAAACCATGATTCTACAGGCTTAGGTGTAGACTCTCAAATTCTCAAATCTACTGAGAAGAGACAGACACTAAACAAATAAATAAAGTTCATTTTAAGCAGTGATTGATGCTAGAAAGACAATGAAATAATGTGACAACTGAGACTAGGGTGAGTGGCAGCCTGCTTTAGATGAGGTGCCTGGTCAGAATTGGTGTCTCCTGATATGACTTTCATGGGAAAACCTGGGATTAAAAATGGTCTAGGTAGAATGAGCAGCAAGTGCAAGAGTCCTGGGTGGGAATGAGCTTGATGTATTTAATAAAGAAAGAAAACACATAACCAGAGCAAATGTGCTCAGGGGAACTTGGCAGACACTAAGTTTCACTGGGTCTTATAGGTTATGGTAAACAGCTCTGACTTTATTTCAAACATATTTTGGGTTCCTTTCAAAGCATATTTTGAATCTTTTCCCCCAAGGATAATTGATAGCATGGAAAAGCTACAATTCTCTCTTTAATAAGTTCATGAATAGGAAAGGAAAATAGGTACAAACAGGCCTATTCTAACATTTTTTAAAAAATCACTTCACAGACTCCTTTTATTTTGAAAAAGAAATATATAATCCAGATAAATTGTTTTCTGCCTATCTCCTTAGGCTATTGTTAAACACAAGACGAAAAGGGAAATTTCAGGTTAGATTTCACAACTGTCAAAAACCTCTTGGGGCTGACTTTTACGTTTTATTGAATTTGGCTCCTGGATCCTCTGATTTGACAGAACTGATTTTACTCGGGTATCATACAAACACAGACTAAATACATCTGCAGCACTTCGGAAACCTATTGTTTTTATTCTACTTTTTTACCAGAGTTGAGCCCCCGACTTGCTCACTTGAGAAATGACCATCCAGAGGTCATTCCTCATTTGAAACTAGTTTATGATTGACTTTTTTTAAAGCTAAGTGATCAGTTACCTCCAAAATTGATAACTGAATAGTATTTTAATTCATCTTCCTAAAGTCAATAATTTTATTCTGATGAAAATATGATGCATGATTTGAAAAACAACCAGAAAAATAATGAAAACCTTACATTAATCTGACCACCCAGTCACAGTTAATATTTTGGTTTCCCCATACAGATGGTACAATAAGCCTTTTTGGAATCAGTCTACCTACTCTTTTATTACTCTTTTATTATTCGATTTTTTTTCTTAACTTACTGTCTACAAAGTTCTATATTCTTCTAAAACATGGAAGTATAATCTGTTGATGAACTACAGTTTATATAATCAGTGTCCTACAACCAGACCTAAAAATTGTTCTAAATTTTCCCTTTTTTAAAAAAAATATTTTTATAAACCTCTTGATATATAATGCATTGGGGCAATTTAGGAGGCACAATTTAAACAAGGTTTTTTAAAAAATTTAATTTATTTATTGATTATAATTTTTATTTCAAAATATTAGGGGGCACAAGTGTTCTTGTTACATGGATGAATTATATAATGCTGAAGTCAGGGCTTTTAGTGGGCCCATAACCAGAATAGCGTACATTGTACCCGATAGGTAAATTTTTATCTCTCAGCCCCCTCCCACCCTCCCCACTTCTTAGTTTCCAATGTCTTTTAGACCAGTTTGGGACCACGTGTACCCATTGTTTAGCTCCCACTTATTATTGAAAACACATGTGGTTTGTTTTTTCATTCCTGAGATACTTCACTTAGGATAATGGTCTCCAGTTCCATCCAAGTTGCTGCAAATGACATCATTTCATTTCTTTTTATGGCTGAGTGGTGCTCCATGGTGTATATACACCACATTTTCTTTATTCACTCATCAATTGATGGTAACTTAAGTTGATTACACGTCCTGGCAATTATGAATTATGCAGCAATAAACATTTGGGTACACGTGTCTTTTTGATATAATAACTTCTTTTCCTTTGGGTAGATACCCAGTGGTGGGATTGCTAGATCAAATGGTAGGTCTCCTTTTAGTTTTTTGAGGAATCTACGTACTGTTTTCCACAGAAGTTGTACTAATTTACGGTCCCACCAACAGTGTATAAGCATTTCTCTTTTACCACATCCATGCCAACATCTATTTTTTTTTATATAATGGCCATTCTGATAGGGGTAAAATGGTATCTCATTATTTGCATTTCCCTGATGATTAGTGATGCTGAGCATTTTTTCATATGTCTGTAGGCCATTTGTATATCTTCTTTGGAAAAACTCTGTTTGTGTCTTCTGCCCACTTTTTAATGGGGTTGTTTGTTCTTTTCATGCTGATTTGCTTGAGTTCTTTGTAGATTCTGCATATCAGCCCTTTGTCAGATATGTAGTTTGGAATATTTTCTTCCATTCTGTAGGTTGTCTATTTACTCTGTTGTTTATTTCCTTTGCTGTACAGAAAAATTTAATTTAATCAAGTCCCATTCATTTATTTTTGTTGTTGCTGTATTTGCTTTTGAGGTCTCAGTCATAAATTCTTTGCCTAGGCTGATGTCTAGAAAAGTTTTTCCTACAGTTTAGTCCAGAATTTTTATGGTTTCAGGTCTTACATTTAGGTCTTTAACCATCTTGAGGTAATTTTTTATATGGTGAGAAATAGGAATCCTGTTTCATTCTTGTGCATGTGGCTATCCAGTTTTCCCAGAACCATTTATTGAATGGGACATCCTTTCCCCAGTGTATGTTGTTGTCTGCTTTGTCAAAAATCAGTTGGTCATAGCTACATGGTTTTATTTCTGGGTTCTCTATTCTGTTCCATTGGTCTGTGTTTCTACCTTTATACCAGTTCCATGCTGTTTTGGTTACTATAGCCTTATAGTATAATTTGAAGTCAGGTAATGTAATTCCAGATTTGTTCTTTTTGTTTAATATTGATTTGGCTATTTGGGCTCTTTTATGGTTCTATATGAAGTTTAGGCTTATTTTTTCTAGACCTGTGAAAAATGAGGTTACTATTTTGATGGGAATGGCATTGAATCTGTAAATCACTTTGGACATTATGGACATTTTAACAATGTTGATTCTTCCAATCCATGAGCAAGGTATGTTTTTCCATTTGTTTCTGTCTTCTGTGATTTCTTTCATCAGTATTTTGTAGTTCTCCTTGTAGAGATCTTTTACTTCCTTGGTTAAGTATATACCTAGGTATTTTGTTTTCTTTCCAGCTATTGTAAATGGTATTGCAATTTTGATTTTACTCTCAGCTTGATTGTTATTAGTATATAGAAATGCTACTGATTTGTATACATTGATTTTGTAACCTGAGACTTTACTGAATTTATCAATTCCATGAGTCTTTTGGTGGAGTCTTTAGAGTTTTCTAGATAAAAAATCATATCATTGGCAAACAGGGATAATTTGACCTCCTCTTTCCTGATTTGGATGCCCTTCATTTCTTTCTCTTGCCTGATTTCTCTGGCTAGGACTTCCAGTATTATGTTGAATAGAAGTAGTGACAGTGGGCACACTTTCAGTTCTTAGGGGGAATGCTTTCAACATTTCCCCATTCAGTATGATATTGACTGTGGGTTTGTCACATACAGCTTTTATTATTTTGAAGTATGTTCCTTCTATGCCTAGTTTTTTGAGGCTTTTTATCATGAAAGGGGGCTTGATTTTATTGAATGTTTTTTCTTCATCTACTGAGATGACCATATGGTCTTTGTTATTACTTCTGTTTATGTGGTGAATCATATTTGTTGATTTGTGTATGTTGAATCATCCTTGCAACCCTGGGATAAAACGCATTTTATCATGGTGGGTTATCTTTTTGAGGTACTGTTGAATTTGGGTTGCTAGTATATTGCTGAAGATTTTTGCATCTATGTTCATAAGTGATATTGGTCTGTAGTTCCCCTTTTTTGTTGTGTACTTTCTCAGCTTTGGTATCAAGGTAATACTGGCTTCACAGAATGAGTTAGAGAGGCCAACATCTGTCTCAATGTTATGGAAGAGTTTCAGTAGAATGTGTGCCTCTTCTTTGTAGGTCTGGTAGAATTTGGGTGTGAATCCATCTGGGCTGGGGCTTTTTTTTGTTGGGAAATGTTTTGTTACTCTTTCAATCTTGCTACACATTATTGGTCTCTTCAGGATTTCTATTTCTTCCTGATTCAGGCTTCAGAGGTTGTGTGTTTCCAAGAATTTATCCATTTCTTCTAGGTTTTCTAGTTTGTGTGCATAGAGGTTCACCAAGGCATATAACTGTAAGACCGGCCAAACTCAAGGTGAATGAGGAACTCCTACGAGCCACGAGGCAAAAACATCAAGTAACTCACAAAGGAAAACCCATCACACTAGCAGCAGACTTCTCAACAGAAACCTTATAAGCCAGAAAGAAATGGGATCCTATCTTTAGTCTCCTTAGATGGAATAATTGACATCCAAGAATTTTGTATCTTTCAAAATTAAGTGTCATAAATGAAGGAGAAATAAAGTCTGTCCCAGAGAAGCAAACACTAAGGGAATTTGTATCACTAGAGCTGCCCTACAAGAAACGCTTAAAAGTGCTTTATACTTGGAATGGAACAATTGATACCCACTGGGGTAATAGCACCCAAAAGTTAAAACTCACATCTCTTATAAAACAGTAACACAAGAGAAAGAACAAAGCAACTAGGTAATAATCAAAATGATGAACAGAACAGGATCTCACATATCAATACTAACATTGAATGTGAACGGTCTTAACGCCCCCCTTAAAAGATGTACATTGGCTGAATGGATTAAAAAACACAACCCAAATATATACTGTCTCCAAGAAACCCTTTTATAATAACTCACAAAGAATCTCATAGACTCAGGGTAAAGGGGTGGAAAAAATATCCCACACAAATGGAAACCAAAAGCAAGCAGGAATAGCTATTTTCATATCAGATAAAATAGACTTCAAGTCAACAATGGTAAAAAGAGACAAAGATGGTCACTACATAATGATAAGGGGATCAATTCAATGAGAAGATATAACAATCCTAAAAATATATGCTCCTAACACAGGAGCTCCCAGAATCACAAAGCACATTTTACTAAATCTAAGGAAAGAAATAAACAGCAACATCATAATAGCCAGGGACTTCAACACACCAATGACAGAAGTACACAGATCATTGAGGCAGAAGATCAACAAAGAAACACTGGACTTAAATGGGACTCTAGAACAAATGGACCTAACTGACATTTACAGAAAATTCTACCCCAAACTGCAGAATATACATTCTTCTCATTAGCACATGGGACATTGTCCAAGATAGATCATATGTTAGGCCAAAACACAAGTCTCAGCAAATTTAGAAAAATTGAAATCATACCATATATCTTCTTAGACCGTAGCAGAATAAAACTAGAAATCAATTCCAAGAGGACCTCTCAAAGCTACACAAATACATGGAAATTAAATAACCTGCTACTGAACAATGTTTGGGTTATTGATGAAATCAAGATGGAAATCAAAATTTTTCTTGAATAGAATGACAAAGATGACAAAAAATTCCAAAATCTATGGGTTACAGAAAAAGCATTGTGAGGGGGAAAGTTCATAGCCTTAAATGCTTACATCAAAAAGAGAAATATCACATATTAAAAACCTAATGTCAAACCTCAAGAAACTATAAAAAGAAGAACAAACCCAGCTCAAAACTAGCAGAAGGAAAGAAATAACAAAGCTCACAGCGGAACTAAACAAAATGGAAGCCAAAAAAATACATAAAAGATAAAAAAAAAAAAAAGTTGGTTCTTTGAAAAGATAAACAAAATCAATAGACCAGTAGCTAGGTTCACCAGAACTAGAAGGGAAAGGACTCAAATTAACTCAATCAGAAATGAAAAAGGAGACATTACAACTGATACCACAGAAATACAAAATATCATCCATGACTAGTATAAACAGAGTTTTAAGTAAAACAATTGCCTAGGTTAATGGGAGTTATGGGAGTCTACCAGTGTTAACAGACACTTCTGTTTTTGTTTTAAAGCTTGGATAATTTAATTTGAGCAGTCAAGGTGACTGTTTCCCTTTGCTTGTTATTCTGTCAAGGACCATAAATGTATAACTAATTAATTCAAATGAATATATAAATAATGCAGTGTTTTTGGTTTCATTAGTTTTGTTTTGTTTTGCTTTGTCATTTGGTTTGATTTGATTTGCCTATTTTGATTTCAAAGTAGTTCAGAGATTGGGGAGCTGTTTTACACAATAGCTGGATTGTATAGTTGGAGCTCTTCTTACCTTCTTCTTTTCTCTGGCCAAGCTAACTGTGTAAACATAAGAACACTCAGGTTTAATAAGTGACTGAGTGACTTTAAAAGAGGGATGATGGTAGCTTCCTTACCTTGAGTAAATCTGAGCAAAGCACCCCTGGAGGGGCAGGCATTATACATTAAATTTTCATTGGAAGTAATACTGTGAATCACCAAATACAATTCTTCCTCACTCTGCCAAATCTCAGCTGCATGGACAAACACAATGCTAGCTGATTTTTTCATTAATTCTGAGATTGTGAAGCAAATATAAGTTCAGTTGTTAGCCATGATTTGTTTTTGTTTTTAAGTGGATCCAGATATACATTTTTGTTATTTCATTAAAAATTTCTCAAAGAGGGGAACTAGGAAGAAAATTAAAGCACCCTAAGTTAATTTCATTTTAAGAAGCCAAGCTAGTAGGCAAAAGTATAAGAGGAAAAATCTGACCGGTTTCATACTCTTTCAGGTTAAAAAAGCTTTTTCAAACAGCTTTTTCAATTAGTCAATGGTCCTCCTATATTGGAAACTATTGACAACTCCTATATTGGAAAATTTTTTGGTTTTCTGCTCAGACCTTTCTCATTCCCTCCACATGATCACAGAGCACAGGGGTGGGTTCCAGAAGATGTATTCTTGCAGTACAACTTCCCTTGCATTATTGCCAGAATTTATTATTCTTTTGCACTTGACCCCAAACTGGGCCAGTAGTTTCCTTCTCCAGGAATTTGAGATTCTTGTCTCCTGCGTGAGTTCCTTTAAGGCAGTGGTTCTCAATCAGGAGTAATTTTGCCCTCAAGGGGGGCATTTGACAATGTCTACAGACATTTTTGATTGTCACTGCTTGGGGGAGGAGGGCATTGGCATCTAGTGGGTGTAGGCCAGAGATGCCACTAAACATCCTATAATGCCCAGAACAGTGCCTACAACAAAGAATTATCTAGTCCAAAATGTTGTTAGGACCAAGGTTGAGAAACCCTGGTTTAAGGTAAGAAATGTCTAATCTTTGGAACTGGAGTGAGAGTTGCGTCCTGTCCTGTGGACTGGAGGACAGGAATAGTTGGTTCACAGAGAAATAGGAGAAAGAAAGTTTCCTAAGAGAAGTACAGACAGGAAAACGAATAGCTTCCTAGTACTGGGTCCCTGTATCTTGATGGAAAGGTTACATTTCTACCTCTGGTTCCATGAGGTATTCCATAGTATTCTTATATTAATTCCTACTTAAACTTGTTTGCTGCTATTTGTTCCTGCTTTGGCTCTGTGCTTTAAGAGCTTTTCCCAGAAAATGTACTTTTCGAGTAAAATGTAAATAGAGGATTACGGATTAATGCACAAGCTAAAAAAAAAAAAAATGCAACAAGGAAAAACACCACTCCAAGAACAAAATAATCTACATTGGAACATTGTAGAGGAGCAATCAAATTAAATAATTAGAAATAGTAAATGTGAAAAAGTATACTTACAATAGATTTCAATTTGTAGAGCGGACAGTAGAAGTAAATTAAAATGAGAATATAAAGTACAACCTCCTTTATTTTAGACTAGTTAACTAAATTGCCTGAGCATCAATTTTCTGATATGTAAAACCAGGGTAATAAAAGCTATGAGTTAGATTCTTTCACTTGAAATAAAAGAAAACCAACTCCATTTGATAAACAATTTGTGGCACAATCCTGGTACACCCTAAATCAGAAGAGGCCTAAGCCTTAAGTACATCTAAAAACAACTACACATTTATCAGATTTCTCTCTTTCTTCTTCTCTCCTGCTTCAGAATGTTTCATTCATTTTTTTAAGTGACAGTTTTCTTGAGATATAATAATTTAATACCATAAAGTTCACCCTTTTAAAGTGTTGAATTCAGTGATTTTTAGTATATTCTCAAGGTTGTGTAACCATCACCACTAATTCCAGAACATTTTCATCACCCCAAAAGGAAACCTCATACCTATTAGCAATAACTCCCCATTCTCCCTCCCTGCAGCACTATGTATCCACTGATCTACTTTCTGTCTCTATAGATTTGCCTATTCTAGATCTTTCATATAAATGGAATCGTATAATATGCAGCCATTTGTGTCTGGCTTCTTTCACTCAGCATAATGTTTTTGAGGTTCATCCATGTTGTAGCATGTATTATAACTTCGCTCCTTTAATCTCTGCTTCATTCTTCTTCTCTCTGGAGACGGAAAGCCTCAGCTGCTCTGGTCCACAGAGAGGGAAATATGGCTGCCAAAAAGTCCAGACCTTAACTTCTGTAGATTCACTCACTGAAGAGAATGGTTATACTCTCTGGGATCCAGATGCAGAGAAAAGAGCTCTAATTGGTTAAACCTTGGTAAAGGTCATGTGTAGACCAATCTATTGAGGCTAATATGCAAGTAGCTTACCTTGCGTTCTTCCTGGGTATCAATGAATTGTAGCTGGGGAAACAGCACCAGGTTATAAAAATGTCTGATTTGAGGACGCCTTGTGAAATAGAGATGGAATCAGATCTGGGAGTTATGTTTCCTAAAATATTTGGGGATAGATGAGTGAGCAGATGAAATAGTATGCTCAGTACAATAAACATCTGTCAGATGAGTGAAGAATAAGAAAATGGATAGGAAAAAAATTACATATATGCCAGTATAAAACTTTGTCAATTGGTCTATCCAAGAAAAGCTTAGGTATTCAAGAGAAATTGTAGAAGGATAGTGAATAAAACTAGTTGCCAGGGTTTTGATTAGTAAAGATCTACAGGCGTTGTCCTTTAATGAGCACCGGCAGTAACTTTTAACTACTTTTATCTAGGAAAATGTAGAGTTTTAGGGGATGGACTCAGAATTTCTAATTTCCTTTATGTCAAAGGAAAGGGGGTACTACATATTGATTAAGATAGACTTTTGGGGATTTATTTCATTTTAATAACTCAGGTCCCTAGTTACCGTAAGCTTCCTAAAAACAGGTGCTTCTAAACACACCAGGCTACCATTGCTATTGATCAGCTTACGCCATGCATATTTGATTCACTTAATTGTTCTGCATTCAACATTTTGTTGAACCCATAAAAATGCTTAAAAGAATCCTTGCATATTTTAAAATGAACATCTTTGATTTTTTTATCACTACTTTAAATAGTTGCAAAGGACACAAAATTTGGTGTTTCAAACCCTGCATTATGAAATTAAATTAAATTGTTAATCATTTGTTTAAATATAACCAATAAAATGTAAATATCATATCTATTTGGTACCCACCATCATGAGTTTTTAAAATACATGAGAAGATAATCAGAAATTTTGTATCATCTGTTTTATCTTTGAAGTCATACTTCCAATCTCATTCCACCCAAAAATATTATTCAAATATGATAATTTTATCTAAATAAATTAAATATGGAACACCTTGTCATAACTATCTATAATTAAAGTATATACATAATTTGATTAAGTAATATTATTTTTTGTAATAGTAACTATAAAAATGTTCTTCAAGATTCAGTTATTCAGATTATTACTACTGACCAAATATGTATTTTAATATATAATTATTAAACATAAGAATAAAATTTTATTGGAAGTGGCTTAATAAATTTTGTGTGATTCTAAAATTTCCTAGTTTAAACATGGATAAATATTTTCATTGTTGGAATGAGGTAAGATTGAGCATAAATTATATAGTTAGTTTTCATATTTGAGGATGTAAATTGTATGTAACCCCTTCAGGCATCCATAAATAGTTACCTAGGAATAAAAGAAGCAATATCACTTAATTTTTTGTACCCCCTCAAAGTGTTATACCAAAGTTACACTGCAGCTTATGAAAAAATGTTTTTAATATTTAATAATATACCAGGTTACATCTTATTTTAAGTTCTTTTTAATTTTTTTTTGCATGAAAATAAACTGCCTGAATTGCAAAAAGTTATGCAGTTATAAGAATAATTATCCTTTTAGTTCCTAACCTCCATGAACAAGCGTCCCTTAGTTTGGTGCTTAGACAGAAGTTTTTACCCTGAAAAGCAATATGCCCTGGCAAGAATCAGGGTGGGTGAGTGGGATGTCTTCCTTTTGCAATTTAGGTGAAGGGCAATAGTGAAAGAGGTAATTGGAAAGGAGTAACAGCACCATGTGTTCTTCAGGCAGATCAGTTTTACAATAGTATGTATGGAGGTTGAGAATATGGATATTGAAACTTCTGGGTCTGTGTAAGTTCAGATCCAGAGGTCTGAGTGCCTTCATTTTAAGACAACCAGTCTTGAAGGATGGTCTCCAACATGAGGTGTGTGAACCTGAAAGGACGCATAAGACCATCCACATCCAACAAGGTGCAGAAATAAAATAGTATTATATTTATATTTTGTTCTAAAATAGAAAGGATATATATTTTCTATAAATATTAAATATATGCATTTGTTAAGTAGATAACTAGGATCTCCAGCTCTTCTAGGAACAAGGGTGCCCTGCTTTGGTCCTGCCTTCAGCAATTACCCCATTTGGGAAGAAGGATAAGGGTGGGTACTCCATTTTGGTGTTGTCCCACCCTTAATCCTATCCTGAGCAACTGCTACACCTGGGGAAGGAGGGAATCCTTTACCAATCTGGGAATTCCCCAGCCTACTCATAATAGGATTTGGAAAGTGACCTAGAGTAACCTAAGGCTAATTATTATGGCATTAGCTTAAATCTATATTGTGGTTCATCTCCCCATTTCACCCCCCACCCAGGTAAGGCTTTCAGAGAAGGAGTTCACATATGCAGATAGAACCTCGTTAATCATTTGGTAACATCCCACACCTCCCGAAAGCCCTTCCCTGAACCAAGCCAATAAAAGGAAACAACTCGAGATTTCCCAGAAAGTCAGTTAGTCAGTAAATCAGTGAGTTAGTCTCTCTCTCTCCACTAGCAGAGACAGACCTGTTTCATTTTATAATAAAAAGCTATTTGTGTGAAACTGCTTCCTACTTGTGGGTCACTCCATTGCACCAGCCCTGCTTGTGATTTTTATTCCAAGCAAGGAGCCAAAGAACTAGATCAACAGTCTGCCAAGAAGCTGGACTTGACACTTTGGTGTGTCTGGTCATTCTTTGGCCAAGGGCACACCAAGAACCAAGATCAGACTGCCACCCTGACACATCAACAATGATATCCCTTATATCTAGCATGAGAGTCAGTCCTGGGGAAGATTGACTACCACAAAGCTGAAAGGTTAAGAGCTGAGTTCACACTTGTTCATTTGTTTTCAGCATATTGCCACAGATGATTACTATTGTCTGGTTACGTGAACTTTTGGCTTTTATTACTACAAATAAGAGAAACTTTATGACTCTTTGATATTAAATGAAGAGTGAAGATGAAAAATCTTCTGTATTCCACATAGGTCCATCAGTTACTGTATGACAAAATATTTAAAGGAGTTGTTGAATGTGAAATTGGACCCAAAAAAAGAATAAAAAGGAAGGAAAAAGTATTAAAAAGACTAATATATTTTACTTTGTGGAAAATGAGGAATTTATAGTCATCAAAAATACCATTAAAAAGAGTAAAAAAGCAAGTAACAATCTGGGAAAGGACATTTATAACTCATATAACTAATTTAGGATTAGTATTCTGAATATACATTTAGAATTTCTTACAAATCAGGAAGAAAGCATAAAATACCCCCCACACCATCTGATACAAAAGAAATTAACAGGAATTTCACAGCATAGGATGCAAAAATGCCTCTAATCTTACAAGAAATTTACATTAGAAATTTGTCCATTTCTAATGTTATATATGCACACACACGATACATATATATATACACACACACATAAGAGCTGTGAGGAAAGCTATGAGAAAAGCAAGTGAATTAAGCATTATAGTTAGCTGGTTGGGGTTTGGCACTGGACGAGGGCTACTGGAGTAGTAGATAAGGGACTTCTAGAGTGCAAAGTTCTATTTTTTCACTTTGGTAGTGGCCATATGGATATATACTTTTTATTGTTTTGAAATTATACATGTACATTTCCATTCACTTTTGTGTATGTGATATATCTCACAGTTACAAAAATTATTTCCCCAAACAAAGGGGGAGGGTGAGAATATGAGAATGAGATAGGAATTTTTCTTTTACATAAAAGACAAGCATTGCAAATTTGCTAACCATTTCTGCAATCATAACTGGCCAACATTTATACATTACCAAAGACATACTTGGGGATGGGGAGTGGGGAACACGTTTTATGTGGCCTTCAAGGTAAAGATAGTGATTGTAAAAAGAATGTAAGAGAGAATTACAAATTATAAATTTATTTTAGAAAATGTTTTTATCATTGTAAGATTTGTGATAAAAAATAATGTGCATCACCTATAAAAAATTTGCATGAACCTATAAAATAAACTTAAGAAGAGTATCTATTAACTATTTTTAAAACATTCCAAATAAAGGCTTTCAACAGGTTTTAAACAAATTTTTTAAATTATTAAAATGGTACAACTTCAAAAATATTTGCAAGAAAAATTGATTGACATCAAGGAAAATGGAACCAAATTGCAGCAAAAATTTTGGATCTATGTATCATTGAGAGTTATATTTTTGAGCTATGATAGCATCAAAACCAAGCTTGGAAAAAAAAACCACCTTGAAATCAGAAGAGATCTTTAAATTACTATGCCACACATTATTTTAAAATATTCTAAAAATAACAAATAAATTCAATTGCATTGCACTCAATGCAATATTAGTACTAAAAATGGTTTCTACCATTAACAAATAAAATAAATTAAAAATTCATTATTTATGACATTTCAAATATATTTATTCTAAATTTATCAATTTATTTCAAAATCTTATTAATTTCAAACATCAATTGGTCTCACCCTTTTAAATATATATTTAGTATTGCATAATGTTTATTGTCTGCTGTTCTGGTGGTTTATATATATCATTTATACATAAATAAATATACATATACTGTATATTCATGCTATAAAACTGTATTGATAAGAGTGCATGATTTTCAAAATTTTGGAGACCAATAGTCTGAAATCTTTCTATCATCACATGAAGTATTAAATTTAGGTTTCTTGCTCTTAACCATACACATGTGGCAAGAAGACAAGTATTAGCCATCAAGTTAATTACATAAGTATTAAAATCCCAAGAACTTTGTTATACAAATCTGTATTTTTATGAAGGTATCAATTTGTGAGGTAATTTTTTTGAATGTTCATATAGTTTGGTTCTTTCTTTAGCCTGACTTGCTAATGACTTGCATAGAGCTTCCAAATGTTTTCTGTTTTTTCAATATGTAACATACCAGTTATTAAATAGTATGTTATAAAGACTATATGAGTGATTTAATTTCTAAGGAGAAAGAAAATGAATTTAGAAGGATGAATAATTTCTAATCCATGAACTGCATAACTATGCTTTTAGGCTCCTTTATAGCTTCAAACCTTGCAAAAACATTTTACGTTCATCTATATGAAACATCTTTTCTATTTTCTCTGGCAATCACTTTGAGTCAGCAGATGCACCTATTAATGGATGTAATTTCCCCTGTTTTCCACAGCCAGATTCAGGCCTTCTTTCTTCTTTTCTCTCTTTCCTTATGTATAAGTTTCATTAGATTTTTGATTACTATTGTTATTATTAACACAATGAATTGTAATTGTTTGTATGCACTTGTATGTATGTAATTGTTTTGTGTGTATGTGTGAAACAAGCAGTAAACTATAAATTCTTTGAGGACACACTGTGTCTTATATTTAAACTCGAAAGAGGTGATCCAAGAATTATTTTTGAATGAAGAAATTAGTCATACACTCATTATTCCTTACATCAGTGTTTCATAAATAGTATTCAAAAGAATAGTACTACCTTGATAGTCTCTATGGTAAGAGTTCCATTGTCAAATAATCTTGTTTGATACATAATAAATATTACATTTCCCAACTGAAAATCCAAAATGCACATCAGTCTGAGAATTACTACAGTAAATAAACCTGTTTAAATTTCTTAATTAAGTATTTTTCGTATATATGTTAAATATCCTTTCTTTTCTGGAACACATAATTATGTCCTGTGGAAGTGGTTTTCTACACAATAATACTCTAGGAAATGCTATATTTCAACATTTCTGTTGTTAAATGTGCATGCAGAGAAAGTAATTAAGGCGAAGAGCTATAATTATACTTATATAATTCAGTGGGCTGTGTTGCAGCTCAAGGAAAGGAAATGAATTTTAAATAGTTAAATTATTTATCCTTGTAGAACTATATCATTTGTTTATATTGAAAACATATGTTCTAAATTGAGAGATACATTCTACTCCATGTACATTTTTAGAGGGGGAAAAAGATTCACAGTTTGACTTTGTCTAAGAATGACTATAATAAGTAAAGGAAAAAGTGCTTTAAACTAATTAAGTCAACAGTACTAATAAATTCAGCACAACAATTATATGTTGCCCTCCATACAACATATATACCTTTGATAGTGTTAGCTATCAGAATTTCCATAATTAAACACATGATGTTAAATATCTCTGAGTTACAAATCACAAAGAAAATCATTCTCATCTTTTAATTTTTGACCACAAAGAGCATTATGAACTTGACCACCAATTTTATTCTTTAAATTTGGATTTCAGATCTCTTAGTCTATTTTTCTAAAGAAAATCCATTCTTAAAGGATATACACTTTTACTGCTGAAGCTCCTCAAAAGGACTTCATTGAGTATATAAAAGTAAGCAGCAGAAGTGATGTTACTTGACTTCCAAGGGCAGGTCATAAAAGACAAGCCAGCTTTCTCATGGTTATCTAAGGATGTCATTCCTGGAACACAGCCACCATGCTCTGGGGAAACCCTGATCTCAAGGAGAGGCCAGGTATAGGTGTTCCAATCAGCTGGCCCAGCTGAGGTCCTAGGTGGCAGCCAGAGCAATCACTGGACATACGAGGAAGCCTTGGAGATGACTCCAGTCCCCACCATCGTCTGGCTGTAATCATGTGAGAGATCCAGAGTGAAGACACCTAGCTGCGCCTGGTCAGTCCCCAGAACCATGAGAGAGTAATGACATGATTATTGTTGTTTTAAGATACTAGGCTTTAGGTCAGAATAGGTAACTGGAACAGTTCCACCTACATTTATATTGTTAAATTTTATTGTCTCAGCATTCTGTCAGAAGTTCAGTTTCAGTTTTCTTTGATTTGTTGAATGGTTGATTTTACATGTTTTAAAATAAAAACAGAATTTAGTATATTATGACTATATAAACCCAACTTAATAAAAGAATTAAGAAAGGAGATTAAATACCCAGAGAAGGAAATGCATTCTTGTTACTAAGTCCCTGAAACCCAAGGGAAAATGTTCCAAATATCAAGGTCCAGGATATTCTCCTACCTATGTTTTCAGCTTTCCTTGTTTTCATAGTCATAATCAGCTACCACTCTTCTTGTATCTGAAGACATCCTCTTCTTACAATGGTTTTTTTTTTCATTTTTCTTGAGTAATTTTTTTTTTCATTAAGGATACATGAGTAGAAAATATTCTGAGTTACATACTTTTAAATATTTTTGTTTTATACTCTCACTTTCTTGATAGTGTGGGTTGGTATGGAATTCTAAGTTTAAAATATTTTTTTCATTGAAGGCATTGTATTTTTTTGAGTGTCCACTATTATCATTGATTGGTCTTAATTTCTTTGTATGTAAACTGTTTCTTTATTTCTCAAGGATTTTGGAATTATTCCTGTTCCTTGGATTTTAACCTTTCACCAAGAATCATTCAGGTGTGGGACTTAGTCCATTCCTTTTGGCAATTGTGAGTCACTTTAATTTGAAGAACTGTGTCTTGTTGCAGCTTGGAGAAATTTTATTATATATTTGATTAGTTTCTACATCTCTTGTCTCTTCTCCTCTGCTTCTGATATCTTATTAAATGATCTCCAAGATCTATTGATCATGTCTCTCTTATTTTCTCTCAAACTTTCGTATTTGTCTTTACCTCTGCATCATGGGAGAGTTCCTTGTTTTGATGTTATAAATCACTAGTTTGTTTTTTCAGCCTGGTCCATTGCATTCTTTAGTTCATTCCTTTTTTGGTCTCAATTTTGGAAATAATATTTATTTCTTATCACTTCTGCCTTGATATATAGTTGTTCATTTTTAGTAATAATCTGTTCTTAACTTATTGATATAATATTCTTTAAAATCTCTCTGAATATATCCAGTGTTTCTCAAGAGAATGCCCCCAAAAAACATTTGGCAACATCTGAAGATGCATTTGCTTCTCACAATTGTGAGGGTTGCTACTGGGATCTAGTGGGTAGAGGCCATGGATGCTGCCAAATATCTTATAATTCACAGGACAGCTTGCTACAAAAAATAATTATCTGGCCCAAAATGTCAATAGTGCCCAAGTTGAGAGGCTGTGGCATATACCTATTAGAAATATGGAAAGTCTCTTTATTTCATTTATCACTTTTGATTTTGATTTTTCTGGAGTTAGTGGATATATTTTCTTTTTTCTTTTTACATTGTGGGTTTTTTCCCCCAAATATGTTTTGATCTTAGTTCCTAGTCCACATGTATGCAAAAAGTACAAAATTGATTCACAGATTTTCTTTCTGGTTGTGTTTGTCTATTTTCCCAAGAGGCTCACCCTTAAATGAGAGGGTCAACTATTGGTTTTTGTCAGAGAGTGGGGTCATGTCAACAGATCAATAACTGTGTTTGGTTTTGGGTGCTTGGGTATGGAGCAGGCAGGCTAGAGATCCCTTCAGTTATCGAGTTAAGGAGATTTTTACTCTGGGAATAAGGTAATTTACTGTATTTCACTACGAGATAAAACTTTCTTTTTATTTTCTTCTTCTTTATTTTTTTCTACTTAATATTTTCTCAGTTTCTGATATGTCTGGAGTTACTTCAAATCCTTCTCCACTTCTCTCTCAGGCCCAAACTCATTCTAGAATACCTCCCCAGACAGGTATTAGGTTCTAGCTTGGAGGCAAATACTTCTGCTGCCATATCATCTGCGTAGATGTCAGAGGAGGAAGAGGGAGTAGGTCTCCTTAGGCCCAGCTATTACTAAAGAAGTTATTTAATTAATGAATGTCCATATGATTCCCAGGACCCTCTCCTACTCTTTGTATTAATGCCACTGATTTAGAATTTCTCATGGGCTCCATCAGGATTGATTGCTCTCCCTTCTGGAATCTTGGCTTGGATTCTTCTGTTCTGTTTTCTCCATTAATCCCATCCCACCTCCTTTTTAGCTTCTAGGGTTTGTTTAAACTTTCTGGTCCACTGGTAGTTCCATTTTCCAACAATAGTGTGCTTTAATTCCTCATTTAAAATGTTGATCCCAATAATTTTGATGAAAATATGGGCAGGAGGAGAAATAAACTTGTAAACCAGAAGCTCCCCTGAATCAATCACAGATCTCGGCTTTAACAGATATTTGTCACTTTTTTATTGTCAACCTCCCTGTGTTAGGTCATGTTCCCCAGCAGCATGTCTTTAGACAAGTATTCCACTGCAAGTGATTTATTCAGAAATGCTGTTAGGGAAACAGTATGGGATTAGACAGAGCAGGATGGAGGGGGAGTGGCAGGTAAGATGCCAAATGTGACAGGCAGAATACTGCCACACCCAAAGATGTCCAAGTCCTATTCTCTGGGACCTATGAATATGCTACCTTACATGGCAAAAGATACCTTACAGCTGTAAATTAATATCTCAAAATCCTTAATTTACAGCTGTAAGGTATAGTGAGATTATCCTGGATTAGCCAGGCAGGCCAAATATAATCACAAAGGCCCTTATAAATGAAAGAGGGAAGCAAGAGTATCAGAGACTGAGAGAGATTTGAAGATGATAGCATCTTTGCTGCCTTTGAAGATGAAAGAAGGGGCCACGAGCCAAAAAATGCATATGGCCTCTAGAAGCTGGAAAAAATAAGAAAGTGATCCACACCTAGAACCTCCAGAAGGAACACAGCACTACTAACACTTTGATTTTAGCCCAATGGAACTAATTTTGGACTTTTGACTTCCAGAACTATAAGATAATAAATTTGCGTAGTTTTAAGCCACAAAGTGTGTTGTAATTTGTTACAGAAACAATAGGAAATTAACACACCAAACAAGGGTGAAATACCAGGAAAAATCCATCAGAGAGCATCTTTGGCCTAATCCCACAGGAGGATGTAAGTACTGCCTCAGAGTTGTCCCACCTATGGCAAGGCTTCTGAGGCTTTGACAGTGCCACAACTATAAATTCTCTACTTAGTTCTGTTTAAAATCCTGGGTATTTCTGGCTCTTTACCTGAGACAATGTGAACAATTGTCAAAAGGGATTCAAAGAGTTCTGAAATGAGCCCTGACATTATTTACTATCCCTCTCTTCATCTAATCTTCCTTTTAGAAACTTTGCCATTATATATTTAGGATTCTAGAGAGGGGATACATCTCTAAGTATCCACTTTTCCAAGCGTGTATCTCCAGCAATCAAATGATTCTCTGTGACCCTGCTTTCTAGTTTTCTAGAGTCCTTTTTTGACTAAGATACAGTCTGTTTCTGTTTCTTGCAATATAAGGTTTTATCAAAGAAAATGGACTGTAAGAAATAATCCTTCAGAGAAATGTAAAGATTTTGGGATTGGTCACCTGACGGAGATGGGGTAGAAGGCAGCAAAAGTTTTATTAATATTCCAAGATGGGAATTAAACAGTTTGTACCATGAAGTGATGGCATCTGATTAAAGGTAGTGTCTAAGGTCATGAGTAATCAAGTGACCCATAGAGGCAAAGATCCAAGGAATTGCAAGTCTGGCACTGAAAAAAAAGTATAAATGGTATAAAGAAATCAAAGGCTGAGAGATGGGTAATTAATTCTAGATATGGAAAGTTATTAAAAAAATATTACAAACTTAAAAACTGAGTATTAAGCTGAAGGCATAATTCCAATAATACATTCTGGAGTCTAAACATCTGCCCTTTATTTAAAAAATGAAACAATCTAAATGGAGTTATACAATTAATTCACTCTTTTGTCTGCATTTGGGATTGAGTGATGTCTAGAAAATGTTGGCACCTAGCTAGGTTCTAGAAATAACAAGGATAACACCACATACATTTACAAACAATCTTTGCCTTCAGGTAGCTTACAATCTCATAGTATAGGACAAATATAGGAACCTAAATATAAAATATACATATTCTTAATAAATATAAAATATTTAATCCATTAAATATATTATTTACATACTCTGACTTTGTTATGCTAAGACTGATAAAAATATAATTCTGGCAATTAGATCATTAAAGATAGCCGGTTCAAGAGATACAGTGGTTGGTTAAATAGTTATCTTGAAACTATGGGATAGTCAAAATAGCCCATCTAGCTTACAAATTCCTTCCCACCAACACACTCTTCCTGACTCCACAAAGAAGTTTCCATCAACTTTTGTTTGAAAACTAGATTATACACCATCTTCACCATATGAAAAAGTCATTGCCTATTTCATCAGATCAATGTGGTACTTAAATGTGTAAAGGTTTAACCAGCTGCTCATTATTTCACCCATCTTTCATTTCACTTATATTAAACTAATATGGAACTTGGGCAATCACATGATGGGAATTCAAGACTCGCATTGGTACGAGGTGAACTTTGAGATTGTATTTTCATATTGACATTTTATGCAATCATAGATTTAGAATTGTTGATTCAAAAGTAAGATCCCATTGTCAAAATGAAACTATTTTTCTATCCTATAAACAATCTCACTTACACACCACCTAAAAAACAAGCTAAAGTTGTATTTATTTAGTGTGATTGAGTAATTAAAAGTTATATTTCTTTGATTGTAAGAATTTCCCTTGAAGATCTCCATATTTAAATCTTAAATAAAAAGTATTTATGCTTAACTTCCCTGGAATTGAAATTGCATCCAAAGATTTTAGGGTAAAATTGGGGTGTTAGCAGCCTAACAGAGTGCTTATAAATCAGCTCTACATCTTTGGTTTGTCAATTCAGTTGGTTGTGCTGAAATCTAGGAGAGAGAAATTATGATTAAATTACATTGATCCCTTTTGTGAGCCAGAAATACTCCAGCCAAAATTTTAAAGTGTTAATACATTATTTGTAAGAGATCTTCATCTAAATTCAATACTAATTGAAATGCTTGATATGATCTAATTAACAATATCTTATTGCTCTTCCTCTATTGCTTTTGACCATACTACTCTTCAGCATATATAATATTTTTCCTCACTAACACAAAGGCTGCTCAGGCATTTATTTTTAGTAAAGTCCCTTTTCATTGGTTTTATGCAACATAAAGGATTTTTAACCAATTCTCAGTAGTTTATCATTGCTGCTGCTGTTTTGGAGGTTATTTATTGTTGTTGCTGCTAATGCTAATTTTGGCATGGAGATACAAACACCACGTCATTAGCTGGACTTCTGCAAGGGACAATGTAGCTAGGGGTCCAACCCAATGCTATAGAGAGTAAATCCTTCAGGATCAAGCCTTGGCCAAAAAAAGTGCAGTAACTGACCCCTTTTGTATCATCATAAGACCCACCTGTACAAAAGTATTTTCCCCACTGAGTTTCTAAATTTCCTGTTATCAAACCCTTTTGAAATTATATCTACAGTTTGTATCTTCAAATTGAGTCTTCACTTTATTGAGACCAATAATGAACATCTTGAGCTAAGATGACACATTAAACTAGTGACACCATCCTTACAATTTTCCAGACATGAATATAACAAGAGCAGGACCAATCACAAATGGGACCCAGTGGTATATGGTATTTGGTTTCTTAAGGAAGGCAGAGAAGAGACAAAAGAAATTGCTGGCCTCAGGGACCCATGCAGACATATCTACCTAGATGGTAAAGGAATATGAGCCTTCTAGATACCTTAGAAGGGAGGAACCAGAATTGGTATAATGTTCTAAGAGGAAATATTCAGGAAGAGAGATAAGGGCAAGTGAAGAGGAACGTAGTCTTTCTAGTCTGCCATATTTTCCAGGACCAGCTCTTAAAGGATATCACACAATGAATACTTTCCTAATGTATTACTTTCACCATAGTATGTTTCTTCAGATAAGTTTTCAGTTGTAACTGGGGTTTTTTTTGGTAAAATGAGTTTTTTGTCTTATGTCTCCCACCCAAAAAAATAATCAGTCATGTCAAAAATAACCTTATGCTAATTAAAATATAAAGGGCAAATAGCTAGCCAAATAACTATATAACACAACTATAGAGATGAGATACAGACATTTGTATATGCAGATATACAGTTGTACACAACGATACAAGGTATGAAATATATCAGCTGGTAGGAGATAATATCTAAGTACCAGGATTCTTCTATCTTGTAATTAAGTTATTAACTATCTTTTTTCCCAAGATTATCACTAAGTAATATTCTTGATAAATAACTTGATCTTCAGCTTTCCAAAGTGACAATTTGAGAACTTGCAAGAAAAATGCATTAGTTGTTCTTAATTGCCATAAGTACTAACGGAAAATAAAGTATGTGATATAGGACTATATACTGTCTGCAAAATTTAAGGATAAGAGATCATATAAAAGTAGTTCTAGCTGTAATTAAATGCTGTTTGATTAATATAATAATAATAATAATCCCCTTTGGGATTTGATAACCACAATAAATTTTACTTTTGTGACATGTGCAGCAAAATTAACTTTGGTTTCTTCCTCTTTTATTATAATGTAATATGGAATGTGATCTTAAAGGCAGATCTTGAGTATAATTCTCATGGAAAAATAAACATTTTTTAAATTTATATTTCTATAGATTTAGGGGTACAGGTAGTTTTTGGTTATGTGGATGAATTGTAGAGTGGTGTTATCTGGCTTCTTAGTATATCCATCACCTGAATAGCATACATTGCACCCGATAAGTCATTTTTCCTCCCTCACCCCTCTCCTACCCACCCCCTTCTGAATCTCCAACGTCCATTATACCACTCTATATGTCCCTGCATACCTGTAATTTAGCTCCCACTTATAAGCAAGAACATGCAGTATTTGGTTTTCCATTCATACATTACTTCACTTAGGATAATGTTCTCCACTTCCATCCAAGTTTCTGTGAAAGACAATATTTCATTCTTTTTTATGGCTGAGTAGTATTCCATGGTGTATATATACCACATTTTCTTTATCCACTCCTCAGTTGATAGGCACTTAGGTTGGCTCCATATCTTTGCAATTGTGAATTGTGCTGCAATAAACATAAAACTTCAGGTGTCTTTTTGATATAATGACTTCTTTTCCTTTGGGTAGATCCTCAGTAGTGGGATTGCGGGGTCGAATGGTAGATCTACTTTCAGCTCTTTGAGGAATCTCCATACTGTTTTCCATTAAGGTTGTACTAATTTACAGTCCCACCAACAATGTATATCCCTTTCCACTGCATCTGCACCAGCATCTATTGTTTTTTGAATTTTTAATTGCCATTCTGCTTGGTATAAGGTGATATTTCACTGTGGTTTTAATTTGCATTTCCCCGATGATTAGTGATGTTGAGCATTTTTTCATATGTTTTTTGGCCATTTGTATATCTTCTTTTGAAAAATGTTTGTTCATGTCACTTGCCCACTTTTTAATGGGATTATTTGTTTTTCTGTTGCTGATTTGCTTGAGTTCCTTGTAGATTCTTGATATTTGTCCTTTGTCAAAAGTATTGTTTGCAAATATTTTTTCCCATTCTGTAGGTTATCTATTTACTCTGTTGATTATTTCTTTTGCCATGCAGAACCTTTTTAGACAAACATATATTTTTTCTAGAAATAAGTGGTAAAAAATTGATTTCTGTGCTTGCCGAGAATTAACATTTCTGAGAAATGAGGGCATGATGATACTCACATTCAGAACTTTTGTTATATCAGACAAGAAATTCTCTTTCACCACTGATAAAGAGAGGAGAGCTCATGGAACAAAGTCATAACTTACGTTTATAACTCTATAGCAGTAAGCTAGGGCCACAATAATGCTGTGTAATAACCAACCACAAAAATCTCAGCAAAACATGGAAATAAGCACTTATTTACTCACAAATCTTCAAGTTCCCTATGGTTCAGCTAATCTAATCTGGGCAAAGCTTGGCAGCTCTGTTGATCTTGCCTGTGCTCTTTCATGTGTCTTTAGGTCCTTAGCTCCAAGAGTTTCTCATCCATCTTCTGGTGCAGCAGCCTAGCCTAGACATGCCTTTCTCATGGCATTAGCACAATGAAGAAAGCCCAGTCTCACAAGTTCTTTTCAAGGCTTTGTTCATGTCAAGCATGTCAACCTTTCATTGGACAGAGTAAATCATGTGGTCAAGTTCAAAGGCAGGCGGTGGAGAAATACACTTGACCTTTCTAGTGAGAGAAATTTCAAAGTTCAATGGCAAAGGATATGGATATAGGGAAGGGTAAATAACTGGGTCTATTAATACAGTTTACCATAATCCCCCTGCAGCACATAGAAGTCTCCTTCAGCTTCTTCTAGGGCTGACTTCTCTAACTCCATGGGCCCCAAGAGCCATGACACTTACAATTGTTGGTTTTCAATGGCTCTTAAACACATATGATATCATTTCTCACTTAAGTGTCTTACACGTTCACAATTAATTTTAATATAGTAAAACCTCTCCTGATTCATAAAGACCCCACTCAGAAAATACCTCTTTCAAACTACATATTTGGGGAAGTGACTTAGGGGAATGTGGTGTCTGAGGCTCATACTTTGGAGGAAGGTAGATACTGCAGGTCAACACTTGAGCATCTTCTTTTAATGAGGGCCCTAGTAGACACCAATGCACAGCAGCACGAATACAACCAAGGAGCAAAGAATAGCAAAGTGTGTAGGGAATAGACAATCTCCCACCTGAGCCTCCTGCCTCCTACTCAGTCTCTAAATTGCAGCTACAGTAATATTTGTATTTAAGCCTTTCCTCCTAAATTGTTGGCTTTATCGAATCACCTCATTTGTTTTTAAATTCTTCCTTATAAGCTATATACATGCAATGTGACATAAGGCAAACAAACAAATCTCTATGATTTTAGCAATTAATTTTAGTTTGAATAAATTTAGATGTGTATCCACAATTATCTAAACAAGCTCTGCTCCCTGAAATTGTTTAGATTCCAATTCCAGAGTTTCTATAATGAGCTTATAACTTTCCCAGTGGTCCTAATAATAATCATGAATAAAATCACAGTATCAAGCTTTCTGGTTTCCTATCTCATGCATTATTTTATACAATGTTCAGCAAAGCAAAGTTATATCTCTTTAAAGTAAGTACTCTATATTTCTCAAGGATCAGGCAGCTTCATCTGATAAAATATCATGTTCATGGTCTTTTTTACTGGGTTGCTTAACATAAACTTGAGCTTTCAGGAACTGAGGAGGAAATTTCTAAGAATGTGTTCAAGACGCTGGAGAAAGACTTACCTTAAGAGTACTATTATATCCTGACAAATTCAGAAACTCGGGAAACTTGATCATGTTCTTGATTCAAAAATCATCTCAAAGATATTGTGCTGTTAATTCCATGATTAATATAGCTTTCTCTAACACTAGTTTATATGCAGTGAACTCTGTTAGCTAATCTTTTTACCTTTACAATTGTTTGCTTCCTATAGTCATACCCCATGGTAAGTTTTGATAGAGTTTTCTCAGCATTATTTTGCCACAAGAATTATAGCTACTAATTTTTCTCTTTGTGCCAAGAACTATATTTGAAAATATTATTACCAATATTCACAAGAACAATCAGATAGGTTTTCTTATTATTTCAATTAAAAATGAGGAAAGACACTCCTGAACATTAACAGTCTTGTATGTCTTGTTAAGGCCCCCGGATTTTATTTTATAGAAGACAGAAAATAATTGAAATTTTAAGCAAGGAAATGACATGATCAGAGTTACATTTTGGATAAATTATTCTGGTGGCAGAATTTACCTAATCCTTGGTTGATTTGCCATGCAGACAAGAATGGAAAAGGAGGCTTGTTGTAAGTGATAAGAAATAATAAGAGCTAGAACTAAGGCAGTGATATTGTTAATGAATTTCAGTTTTTAAATTTTTTTAATATATAAATTCATCATAAGACCCTTCTCAACAGTCTTCCAGGTAGCGTTTACCAATACGTGGAATAGTTTTTGTTGTTCTTGCCAAGATTCGTGGTTTCCCACTATACTTTGTCTCACACTGCAGGCTGATAGCTTGTATTAGTTACAATAATGGCTGATGCTGTAACAAAGGGAAGCCAGAATAAGAAAGTCTCTCCCTCTCTCTCTCTCTCTCTCTTTCTCTCTCCCCCCATTCCCAGAGCTCTCTAACTGACTGAAATAGCCCACATTACGGTTGAAGGGTAGAGAAGGAGAAGAAATCAACTTCCTTGATCCAAATGAGGAAAATATTACACACAACATTCCCATTCCATTCTTTGGTGAGAACTTAGGTATGAGGTCAGAACTAGCTGCAAGCTAAGCTGGAAATATGGTTTCCCACTGGGATCTATGCATCCAGGACGAAGAGAAGAGATTTGGGGTGACAAATGAAATTCTACCACAAAATTCTTCCTTAAGTTTTTTTATATCATTGCCTTAAATATAATTTTTCAATTATTTTAATTACCTAAAATGAAAATTTTAAATCCTTTCTCCTATCATTCAAGGCCCTGTGCTATTTGACTCCTTTCTACATATAGGGTATGTAATTTTCTATTGCTGTCATTTAAACCTTATTGTTTCCATAAAATAAATTAATAAACAGATCCCCCCTTCAGCCTTTCCCTTTATTGTTTTAAGCTTATTTATTCTGGTATACTGCAATGCATTATTACTTCCAAAAGCCCTAGGCCTACATATTCTTCAAGTCCCACATCAAATGCTTCTGCTACAGGGCCTGACTTGATCCCTTCAACCAGAATAAACCTTCCTGCATTAAGCATCCTGAACTTTTTACCTATATCTCTTCATAGGTACTAATCATTTTATTTAAGCACTTTTATGATGGAATATTTCATATATGCAAGATAATATATAAAATATAAAAATAAATGTGATAGATTGTGTTGCAATAATAACCTCTAATTTGTGCCTTTTTGAATCTGTGCTCTTGTGCATTGCTCTCCCACTGAGATACAAAGAATATATACGTTTTTTAAAATATAAATATACTCAGCCCATGTTATGAATGGTAAGAGCTACCACTACAAAGAGTTCCCTCATTTAGTAAATCACTTTGCCTTCCCTTTTGGATAACCATTATCTTGAATTTTGAATTTTTTTTATCATTCTCTTGCTATTTAATGTACATAATATATATGCCTAAAATATATTATTTAGTTTTACTTCATTTTGAGATTTATAAAAATTACACTATACTATATGTAATCTTCTATGATGTACTTTATTTCATCAACATTATATTTCTGGGATTTACCCATACACTTGTGGCTTATTCATTTTCACTGCTACATAATATGATGTATTTGTCCATTTCCTATAAATGAATATCTGTGTCATGTCAATGTTTTTCGTTATAACATACATACATGTATTTATTATTGTTCACTAAGATAAGCAATTTTGTCATCAACTTTCTCATATAATTTCCTAGTTCAGATCTTCACAAGTGTTTCCTAGATGAATATTTAAGAGAGGAATCCTTATGTGGCAGGTATGTGAATGTTCTTCTTGACGTGATTATATAAATTGTTTTCAAAATTATTCTATCAATTTATACTCCCATCAGCAACATAATAATCCATGATAATATTCTGTACAGCAGTCAATGTTAAAACATGCTTTAAAACTATTGGCCAATCTGGTGTGTAATGTTATCTTCACAGTCTTTATTCGCTTTTTGATAAATGTTAGTGCAGTTGAACATTGTTTTATATATTACCTGGCCATAACTAGTTTGATACAATTATTTCAAAACAGGTTAAGCAATTGTCTTTCTGATTTGAATGTTTGGCCCTTTCCACATCCATATGAGGAGATGCTTGAAAGGAACAGTAAAAAAACAGATTTCTTCAAAGTGTTCATTCTAGTTAATCACACAACAAACTTGGCTAAGCTTTTCTAAATACACTCCTACAACATCATCTAGGAGATAGCACTCCCCAAGAGAGCTGTTAGAAACCTTGAATAATAAAACAGATAAAATATAAAGCATACTTAAAAGCCTTCTTCAGGCTCTAGAGAAAAAATTTGAGTTACTGATATCTAAAGCTAGTAAAATTGAAATAAAAGCAACAAGCACAGATCAAAGAAAGATATTAGAAAAATAATCCATATATTTTATGAAATTAGTATTTACACATAGTACATGATTGTATCTAATGATAAATAAAATATCCTAACACAATAATAATATTTGTCACAGAATAGTCACACAAATACTACAACAACTAGAAGTTTTGTGATTAATATTTACATTGTTTCCCCATGACAAATTCTTTTATACTAGTATACACCATGCTTTAGAAAACAAGCTTTCTTACTAACTAGATCCTAATGCAAAAGGGTTTGCAATTTTCCAAACTGAAAGTAGTGATAATTTTAGCACAAAATAAGCTGCGTCAACCAAAGAAATTTTAAGAATACACAAAGGAACTGAAAATTGAAAGGTTCAAGGCAGGACTATCTTGTCAATCCTGAGAGACGGGAATGATCAAATATTAATATCACTTCTATGAAAGGTTTTTCAAGGCCTTTACTTGGAGAGCCATTTTAATCTTCAGTAGTATTTTAAATCAGGAATATCATCTTTATGTCTTTTCTAAACTGTTTATGCTACCATTTAAGCTATGCTTTGCTCTCATTACATATATAGAATTGATGGAAAATGACATATTACTTTTTTGTTTGCTTTTCATCAAGAACTCTTATGCATGTAGTATTTGCATCAGTGAAATTTTATACAAATGTTCCCAAATGTATAGCTCCATCTATTTTTTTTTCTCACTGCCATATTCACTTTCCTAAAAGCTCTTTGGACTATCTTAAAGGCTGAGCAAGTGAAGACATTTAGTAAAATAATACCTAAATTTTATTTTCTGAGAAACATATTGGGAATTCCAACTGACCTTTCTCGTTAAACAGAGATAACCTGATACCTAAAGCACTATGGCATCGAGAGCATCTCCTAGCACTATACTGATGGCCTTCATCTCAATACCTGTTTTCCACAGTTAGACCCTAGGCCTGATTAAGCTGTGGGCCGTAAAAGTTGGAGAAGGGTTCTCGTTTACTGCTAGTACCTTGTATCCGCAGTAGTGATCTCATGGTTGTGTGGCTTTAATACCATCACATGCTGATGACTTACAGATTTATTTCTCTGGCAAGGACCTCTCCTGTAATCCCAGAACTCGTATTTCTAACCACTTTCTGGGCGTCTCACTCGGAAGTTAACATGCCCATAACCAAGATCTCCACTCCTTGGAACAATTCCTCACTCTCTTATGCTGAAGCCCAGTAAATTATTCTTCCTTCCTTCCAGTCACTCGGGCCATATTAATGGGAGTCATCCTTAACTCACTCTTCTCTTACATCCCATTAGCAAATCTTATCAACCCTACCTCTGAAATATTTCCAGATTCCAATGACCTCTCATCACCTCTACAGTTACCACACTAGTCAAAGTCATCATACTCTCTAGGCCTGGCTTATTTCAATATCTGCTGAAATGTCCTCCCTGCTGCTGTTTTTGCCGTGCCACTCAGTGCTCTGCTCACACCTGCCAGCACTCCTTTTAAAACACAAGTCATGGCCTCTTCTGCTCAAACCTCCAAATGACTGTACAGCTCAGAGTAAAAAGCCAATCTTTGCAATGCCCTTTAAGACCCTACATAATCTAACTCCCTGCTACCAATCTGCATTCATGTCCTTCCTCTCTTCCTATCAATCACTCTGCCATGGCCACACTGGCCTCCTTGCTGTGTCTCTAAAATGCCACCATGCTGCTAGCTTTGCCTTGAATGATTTTCTCACGGACATCTATACAAATCATTTCTTTTTTTCTGTATGTCCAACTTTGTATCACCACTATATGAATGAGGCAACACCTTTGTGCCTTTATAGGAGCCTTTTTTAACTTCTATGATTTAGAAGAACTAAATCATCCTTCAGGTTACATATTGTGTTTCTTGTTTTATCCAGATTAACATACCCTAAAAATGAAAGATACTTTGGGTCCATTGGTTTTAAAATAAATAGGGTTTTAGCACCCTTATTTTCTCAATCTTGGTGATGTTCCTTTTATGTGTGGTATTTGTTTCCATTAAAATAATAAATTAAGCCACTTTTCATTCATTTCCAAATCATTTATTGAGCATCAACTCTGAGAATATCTTTGTGATGACTTTTTAATGAATTAAATGAGTGAACATGGAAAGATTTCTTTATCTTACAATGTGGAAGAAGTATAAGATGTTTCCAAATAACTATAGAAGCTGGCATAATATGTGATACACATCTCAGAAGGAAAAGTGCTACAGTGTTTTATTAGAAGGCTAAAACACATCTGGTTTGGTGTATTTGGTCTTTTAGAAGGAAGTAGCAAATGAGAAAAGTCTCTAGGAATCAATAGAATATCAGTAGGCAAAATTTAGAGAGGACGTTTCTGGTGAATGGAAAAATGTTATCAGGGTCTAGAAGCTTTATTGGTGCATTGAGGATACAGAAAGTAGTTAAACTTGTTTTCACTTACTAACAGCCCTTAGTAATAGAAGGCTAGCGTGAGATGAAATTCATTGTACCCCTTATTTTCAATAGTCAAGATTTTTCAAGTGTTTCCATCATGACATATTTGAAGACATGCTTTCTCTTTCTTATAAACTGTTTCATTTCCTAAATAGAATAGCTCAAAAAGGCCTACTGACATCAATGTTTGTTGTTTGATACAATATTGTTGACTTTCACCTTCAAAACAAGTAATTTTCAAATAGCCAGTGTGTCAATAACCTTAAAAAGAAGATATCAATATATGTCAAGATAAAGTCCTAATTTATTAATTTTAAACAGGCAATTTTAAAGCCATTCTAGAAACTACTTTATGAGAAGATATGACAAAAATTGAACAGGCAACAATAGTGTGCTCTCATATTCAAAACAAGGGCACTTTTTACTCTATAGGTACAATTTTTCTAAAGGATATACTCTATTCATTTTTTAACTCATACACCTAGGGACAAAGAAGAAATAAATTGCTCCAACATACTCATATATTCTTGTCACAAATGTAGTTTGATTTAATAAACTTATTTTTTAAAGTTGGTCAAAGTGACTAATTTTCAAAAATGTACCATATTTGTTTGAAAATGTGTATTCTGCAGTGTTCTATGTATGTCCATTAAGTCAGGTTTGTTAATTTGGCACATCTGCTCTATCTTCACTGATTTTTTTCTATTAGTCTACCAATAATGAGAAAGGTTTGCTGAAACTTTTTACTAAAATGATACACTTTTGGTTTATCCTTCTAGTTCTAACAATTTTTACTTTATATAATTCTAAGACATAGTATTAGGTACATTTAAGCTCAAAACTGAGAATGGTGATTGAAAGTTTTATCAATATGGGTTGATCCTCATTGTGCCTAGTAATGATTATTTTGTGTTAAAACATAAACACATTTTATTAATATAATTAAATCAGTTTTCCTTTAGGGGGGAATTGTCCTAATATACATTTCTCTTTATTTTACTTTCAACCTTCCTGTGGTGTTAAGTCTTTAAACAGCATGTAGCTACTTGTCAAAGTTATTATTTTTAAATCCAATATGGTAATAGTTACCTTTTCAGTCCATTTACATTTAAAATTATATGAATATATCTGTATTTCTTTCTGTTATATTATTATATGCAACATTTCCCCCTTTTTATATGTCTTTTTCTCAATCTTTTTCTTCTTTTTATTTTGTTGAACTGATTGCATTTTATCACATTTCAATTACTGGTTTAGAACAAGGGTCACAAAACACAGCTCAAGGGCCAAATCCCACCCATCATTTATTTCTGTAAATAAAGTTTTGCTGTAGTAGAGCTACACTCATTCATTTAGGCATTGCCCATGGCTGCTTTCACAATACAGAAGTAGAGCTGAGTAGTTGCAACAGAACCACAAAGCCTAAAATGTTTACTGTCAGGCCCTTTACAGAGAAAGTTTGCTGATCCTGGTTTAGAAGATATATATTGTCTTCTATTTTTGCACTTGAAACTTTACCATGAATTCTGAGGACAAATCAAATTTAATTATCATCATCAAGCAACATGCAAAACCTATATGTTCAATCATCTGTCTTCCAGCAGACATTCTATAGTTGGACTATGTTTTAACTCTGTCTTAACTCTTGTTTTTACCTCACTTTAACTCTACTCTGCTTTTAGAACCACAATTGTTAGACAATATTATTTATTTTAATCTACCCCATGTTTACCATTTTCTTGCTCATCATTTTTTGCAGATATTTTCTTTTGGAGTTAATTTTCTTTCTTCCTGAGGAATAAACTTTAACAGTGGCTTTGCTGTTAAAGGTAAATTCTCTCTCAGTTTCAGTTATATTTGAAAAGATAGTTTTGCTAGATACAGAATTCTAAATGACAGCTATTTTTCCTTAGCAATTTAAAGACAATAACTACATGTTGACTGACTTTGAAGTTGAGAAGCCAGCTTTGGTAGAGAGGTCAACTGTGACTAAGGTTATTAAGTATGAAATGTCCGATTTTCTTATATACTAAGTTTGATAGTTGATATTTCTGAAATTTCACTTTGACACTTCTTGTTTTATTTTTTGTGAAGGTACATCCTCATTTTTTCAAACGCTCATTTTGGCTTGTGATTATCTTTCAAATTTCCTTTTAAAGCAATTTTTGTGAAACCATGGATAAGTCAAAAACTCGAGTTATTTTTGAACGAGTTCTGTCATGGAACCAACGTAGCAGACAGCTTGAAAATCAACGAAGTGTTTGGGAAGGATGTGGCTAATGCACGCACAGTACATCGATGGTTTGAGAAGTTCCATTCTGGTGATTTTAATCGTGAAAATGAGTCATGTGGGTGACCTGAGACCAAGGTGGATAATGATGAGCTGATAGCTGTAGTGGAAGTGACTCCATCTCAACCTATGCATGAATTAGCAGCAAGGATTGACGTTACTATTCCAACAATATTGGACCATTTGAAACAAATTGGCAAGGTAAAGAAGCTGGATAGATGCATTCTGCATGAATTAAATGAACATCAGAAGAGAAATCATCTCAAAGCTTGCCTTTCTTTGCTGTCATGACATAAAGGCAAACTATTTCTACGCTGTATTGTTACGTGTGATGAAAAGTGGATTCTTTTTGACAATTGCAAATGTTCGGCACAATGGTTGGATAAAGATGAAGTGCGAAAACACAAGCAAAAACCAAATATTCATCCAAAAAAGCTAATGGTGTCTGTTTGGTGGTCCAGCACTGGTACTATCCACTGCAGCTTCATGAAACCTGGTAGTCGATAACAGTGGATGTCTACTGCAACCTGTTGGATGAAATGATGAGGATGCTTGCAATTAAGCAGCCGAGACAGGTCAATGGAGACAGGCCAATTTTCTTGCAAGACAACGTTCAACTACATCGCACACACTATGCAGCTCAAACTACAGAGGCTGGACTTGGAAACTCTCCGTCATTCACTGTATTCATCAGACCTTGCACCAACTGACTACCACTTCTTCCAAGCTTTGGATCACTTCTTGCAAGGAAAAATATTCAATTCTCAACAAGCTGTGGAAAATGCCTTTCATGATTTCATTGCCACTCACTCTCCAGGCTTCCTCGTTTCTGGCATAAACAAGCTACCGCTAAAATTACAAAACTATGTCAATACTTTAGGCATATACTTTGATTAATTGTACTGCTTCTTGCTTGAGATATAATAAACTAAACTTTTGATTCAAAACAAGACATTTCATATTTAATGACCTAATAATTCAAAAATTGTCCTCAGTTCTCTGAAATACTGATTAGATGGATGTTAGAATTTCCTTTAATCCCCATGTACTTTCAGCTTTGTTAGATTTTCTGTCTCTTTATCTGTCTCAATGCTGCCTTCTGGATAATTTTTTCAGATCTGTCTTCCAGCTCACTATTTCTCTCATTTGTGACATCTAAGCAACTATTTATCATATCCAACAAAGGTTGAAGTTTTCCTTCTTAGATATTCTACTGGTTCATTTAAAATATTTTTATGCTTACTCATGTTTTTATTCTCTTTATAATAATCACATAAAATATACTTATTTATGTCCTGTATTTAATACTCCAAAAAACAGGGTCTTTATGAGTTTGGTTCTACTCTTTGTTATTTCTTTAAACCCTTATGGTCCTTCTTTATGCATTTGTTTTGTGATTTTTTTGTTGTTTTGTTTGTTTGTTCACTTGGTTGTTTTGGTGTGAGCTTATATTATTTGGCATGTTTTCAGTGGCAGTTCCTTGAGGCCTAGGTTGAATGTACAGTCCCACAGAGAGGATTTGCATTTGTTTCTTTCAAATGCTTTTTCAGCTTCATCAGACAGATAAGGAACTTTGAAAAAATTATGTTCCTGTCATGAGTGTACACAAGTGTATGTTGTGTGTAGATGCTGTACATAGTGTGATTTCTGGTCACAAGTCCATGGGCAGGCTGGTGCATGACCACTAATTCCCACTGATACTCTCCTCCTTCAACCCAGAGCCAATACAAACTTCCTTGTTATCTGACCCTTCTTGATTTCCTAATTAATGTGGAGGTGTCTGACCTGAACTCTTGCCCTGCGTAGATCTAAAGCTTTGTCTCCTGCTCTTGCAACATGGTTCTTGAAAGCAAAGCTCTAGGCCGCTAGGAATCAGAAAATGCTCCTAAAATAGCCTGTGCGTTCAGTATTCACTTACTTCCGTGGACTTGTATGCTGGCTTTTGTGGCTTTTTTCCTTGCCTTTGACAATTTCCTTTGTTTTTTTTTTACAATCTTAGAATGCATTTTTTAAAAAAGTATATGTGTGTGTGTACAGATGTGTGTGTATGCTGTGTGTATATATATATGTGTGTGCATGTGTGTTTTATTGAAGAAAGTGTAATGATATATAGTCTAAGCTATTTTATTGGCATTACGACTGAAGTCAGAGAGTTGTTCTCCTACTCTGGGCTTTTTCTATAGGTACCTGCAAGAAAATAAATACAATCCAGCTTTTTAAGTAGGTTCCACTATATTTCACTATGTAGGAGTGTCCCCAGTGAACTGAAAAGAAGAAATATTGCTCACACCCCACTAAGCCATCAGGTTAGGTCCTGTTTCCAGACTGGCTGAGGCATGAGGCTGTAGTGCAAACTACCTATTCTCCTCCCATTGTGTACAGACATTGACCTTTCAGAATTGATTTTAGGCTAATTGCCTCAGTGAAGTTCAAACTAAGGTGCAAAAGTTAAGTTATATGTTTTTAATTTTCTGCAATTTCTTTGTAACTTTTAAAGGCTGTATCTGATCTTATTCTCCTTTCTTTGAAACCCCCATCTTTCAAACAGCATTTAACAAATATCACGATAGACTTTGTAATTTTTGCAGAAAATGTGCTATTTTCAAAATTGCTAACTTGGATATGATGTCATTTTCTACCTAAATAAGAATAAGCACTGACATTGGTTGTTATTGCTCATACTTTCTCCTCAATTACAATCTTAACCAAACTTGATAAAACACAGGTGTATACGTGTATACTAACGATGTATATACTTTATCAGCAAAGGCATCTCCACTTCTAACTTTTAGAAAGTTCCAGGCCAAAATAAATATGAAAGGGAAAACAGAAAAACAGGTAATCCAAGATGGTATTTGGATGATGGATTGAACACTTGACTGAATGGTTATGAGACGGTTACTTGTGTTTTGGAATGAAGATTTCTTCTGCCTTGAATGGAACTGTGGCATAAGCTAATTATTCATTGTAAGTGTCTTGGGAGATGATATCTGCCAGACTCTGGCTCAGATTTGATGAGGGTGACACAAGGATTATAAAACGATAGTTCTTAGTTGAGAAAAAAATAATTTTGAATTTTCTTTCTGGTTTTTCTTTATTTCTTTAGTTCAATGTAGACAGTTTCTCTTTGGCTTAGTTTTCAAGAACTTGAGTATTTATGATTTATGCCCTTCTATTTCCAAAAAGGATGAGGGCCACTTTACAAAGTAAAAACAAATATAAAGCAGAAAAATTAAAAATACACAAACAAAAAAGCCTATACATTAACTAGCTAAGAATCTCAATTAAAACCTATTTAAATAGGCCAAATTATTCTGATTTCTGGTAATAGCTTGAGTATTAACAAGGTAATACTAAGATTTTACTATAATAGTTATTTGAAAATAATGTGACTGAGTATATGGGCATATATATATACACACAATTTCAGAATATGAGAAAACACTGATGCCAATTATTTCCCTTCTTATATGAAAAAGAACAAGTAAAGTATTTCCCATCCTAATTATTTTTTGCTATTTAAAAAATGTCTTTGTTGTTTGAACAGATTAAGAAAATCCTTAATTCTAGGATTGTTGCATTGAACATTTAATAGTGAGTTAATTATTAACAATACAAAAAAACAGTTTTGGCAATTAAAAACAATATAAAGAATCATGTAATCAACAAACATTTTACATTTGATAAATATTCTTACAGTTTCAATTTACGATGTACTTACATTTTGTATTCCTTTTAAATAAAGAACCAAATCAAGAACAGCAGAAACTAGCATTCCAAATTCAATATATTTAAAATATAGAAATATATTTAAAGAGCATATTTAAAGAATAATATAATAGATTTCCATTTCTTATTCTCTTAATGGTACACTATTAATTAAAAATATATTACTTAATGTATCCCCCAATATAGTTATTGTCAAATTTTCTTTAAGATAAACTGTATTTTAAAACATTGCAATATACCTGAATTACAAACAAACCCATAACATTTTTGAAGCCATTTCTGATACAATTTTTGTTTGAAAAATTAAAAAAGGTGATTAATAAATGGTGCTTTAGGAATATTTTAGATGAACTGTAAATAAGCCTAACCATAAAGCCACCATAAATAGCAAGTTACCAATCTAAAGGTCATTCTTTAAACAGTCAGTGTGTGTTAAAGAAAGGCCTTAGCAGCCATTAAAACAGACAGAAAAATAAATTAATTTCAGAGGGAAGAACATGCATGCATATGCACACATAGACACACACCAGAACCTTCCCGTTTAGAATTATTTGTTTTTAGAGGAAGGTTTATAAAATCCCTTTACAAAATAAGGTTTTCATTGAGCTCATTTTCAAAGATATGAAAAATGGATTTCAGCTGTTCTTTAGGAATGGCAATTCTGTCAAAGCCATTCTGGGATTTTTGGTCATTTCCTCCAGTTTAGTTTCAGTGCCCCAAATAAAATCCCTTGCATAACATCAATCAGCAAACTCAGTTATACAGGAGAGCTAAAGAAAATGGTTCTGTCGGCATCTTCAGCTGTGGTACTTTTTATGCATGCAGTGACTCTTGTCTGTGGGGAGGAAAGTGGAACACATGCAAATGTTTCTTTATTTTGGACTAGGTTTTTAAATCTGAAAAAAAAAATCTGCAGCAGTAGTGTTCTAGATAATAGGCAGACATGATTTATTTGAGGTAAGAAGGTTGTACTACAATTTTTTAGTGTTAACTTGGAAAGTTATAGACACAGGCTCAAGCCTGTCTCCACAGAATTCTTGAAGCTTTGAGCTCTTTGCAAAATCTACAATCCACAAGCCAAAAAGAAACATGCTCCTACAGTTACACCAACTCTGTTAAAGCAAACAGTTATAACAATTATGTGCAATCTTTTAGCTTCTGTGTTCTGCTTACCATTTATTTATTCAAATCCAGTTCAACATTTCACTTTATCTAATGAAGCAGAAACTCTAAAAGAAGAATTGTGTGTATCCAAGAATTTTTGTTTGGATTGTTATTTTTTTGAGTTTGATTTTAAAATAAATATCCTATCATGGTTTTCATTGGCACAATATAACTAAATGTATTCAATTTCCTTCAATGATATTAAACGATCAAAAGAGTTCTGTCTAATCTTAGAAAATTATATAAAAATTGTATTAGAAAAAAATGTTGAAATGGAATTTAATTGGACGCAGCATTTCCCATTGAAACGTAGACTGGGTGATCTATTGCATAACATAGTGGCCCATAAAGTAGATTTTATTGATAAGGCATCAACAAAAAAAAGAATACATACCTTTAAATAAATAAAAATGACTATATACATGATACTGTACATTGGGAAAGAGATGAAATGAGCCATACTAATTTTAGGAAATTCCTCTTTTGTCTGAAAGTATGCTTTTTATTGCAGTCATAAACCTTAATACAGATCTTTTTGTTATTATCAATATTATTTAATATTAGTGGCAGCCACATGAGCGTACTACCATATTTCTGTATTTTTTCAAAATGACATTGGAGCTGTCATCAAAGTACAGAACAGAGATGGCATTTAATTTGGTTGGAGCACAACAAGGCTTTGGTACGTGGTCAGGAAACATCAGATGAACCTGGGAAAGAAAAAAATGTTTTGATCTTTTAAGAAATAGAATAAACTTTTTGTTTGCAGCTTTATAATAATATGCTTGTTTTGCCACTCACAATCAGGCACACCTTTAAGCTGAGCACCCTTCTCTTATTTATGTTTGACAACTGGGGTGGATGGGGACTGGTGGTAAAGGATGTATTCTTAAGCATTAACACCTAGAATCAACCCAAAAGTTCTAATTATGTGTTGGGGCCTTGAAAAATATTTCACCAAATAAGGAAAACTCCCTCTATGGAACATTCAGTGGAAATTTTCCTGGGGAAAGAACATGGAAACTAGCACTAACTTGCTTTTAGTTGAAATGACCGTATCTATTTACATCATGAGAAATACGGAAGTTACAAGTACAAATCAATGAAGATACACAGTTGGACTGTAGAAGGATTTGGATCTAATATTTGCCTTTTAAAAGGATAATTAAATAATAAACCATAAACGTTATGCCACGTCTTAATTTTCCATGGTAAAGGAAACATAAAAATCATCATAAAATAAAATGCAGATATAATTCAATCCTTGCTTTAAAGCAATGATTTCAACTCTTCTCCATAGAGTTTTTTACCAGATTGGCTGGAGTTCAATATCCTTTTACTTTCTTTCTCCCCTGCCCACTCCTTAGACAAGTGCCAAAAAGCAGGCTACACTAACTCAGAAGCAAAGAGCTTAGGTATTTTATAAATTGAATATCCATCTCCCCAAAAGTTTAGAAAGGTAGCTGTATATGAAAAGTGAAATGCTTAAGTTAAGGGGCATTTTGATCAGACTGCCAGTCTGGTTATGATTTGCAATAATTGAGCAAGGAGCCAGAATACAGTACCCCCCTTTCCTACCCACTTACTCTGGCCCTTCCCCCAAAGGAGTTCATGGGAAGTCCTATTGATGAGTCTTCCGGGATCTACTAAAAGTAAATACAGCCTCTTAGAGTTTTGGCTGCACAATGTCCTGGCTGAAATGATATAGGGGCCCTGCATGTGGACAGAAACAGCAGGAAAAATGAGGTGATCTGACATGAACTTGAAATTTCCTAAGACCTCACAAAACTAAAAGTTGGATAGTTTCTACAAATTTCAGATGCAGCTTGTGTCCCTCATCAGCTTTATCTTCCATAACCCGCACATACATGATTGATAACCCCCCTGTTTTAATGGCCTTGGCAGCTTCACAAAAAAAAAAAAAAAGGATTGTTCTTGAATGGTTTCTCAAATATATTAGTCACAAACATGCTTTCCTTTAACAACAAACATGCCTGTCTTCTTGTTTCATGTCCTTCACAGAACAAACATAGAGCGTGCATAATGCCAGGAAAAAAATCAAGCTTCCCGTGCATGCTCCAGTTTTGTAATGACTTATGTCCTACATCCCAGGGCGGGGATGCAGAGCAGTGCCTTGGTCCAAGTTCATGTCAGATTTTTTTTAAATGTTTGTTTTTCGACACTGCCTGCTAGACTACAGTCATAAGAGCTGGCAACATGTAATTATATATTTATAAGAAAAAAAGAAAGAAAAATGAGGGGAGTAGGGGGAGTATTTAACAAAAGGTATTTTTCAATAAGTAAGCCTTGCTTAGCCTGCGGGACCCTTTGATATATTAGATACACATCTAAGGAAGCAAAAGTCTGCTTTCTTCGTCATTGAAATGACCATAAAAAGAGGCAAAGAACTTTCTGAGAAATTAAGCGGCATTGTTTTATAAGCTAATAGAAGGTGTCCCTCTGTGATCCTACAGAAAGATATTGATTATGAAGGTCCCTTCTATGGATGAAACAGCAGTATTCCTCTCTATCTGATCAGGTTTCATGTCAACATGACTTCTCATAGACAAGACGGAAAGCTAAACTCCTTGGAGATTATTTTTTCTGCTGGAAGGTTAAATACGACCCATCCTTGTAGAGCCTACCTACTCCCCATATATAGAAATGCTATCCCATATCAAGAAGTGCTTATATTTACAGATAACTAATGTAAAGGAATATCAGACCTTAAAATCCCCCTAGGCATTTATTCCGGAGCTGGTATATGGCAGTGAACTAGGCAATCTCATTGGTTAAGAATCAATAAAAAGAAAATTTGTAAATGACTACCTATCAAAATGCATGCTTGTCTCTCTCTTTCTATCTCAAAGTTATTTCCAAAGTCTTTGATAATGTCCATGCTATAATTGCCATAGATGCGCATTTTTGGTGTCTAGCTATTCTGTAGTTATCTTATGAAGTAAATAAAGATGACAGTAAAACATCAAGTCATTCAAGTATTTGACCTATTAGTTTATACATATCATTTCTTATTCAGAAGGCAACTAGGATACTCCTTCCATCAGCTATAAATTTTAAATTAGTTGTGGGAAAAAAACCAAACTTCTGGAGAGTCAAATCCTCACATATTCTAAGAGTAATTTTTTTTTCCCATAAACAAGCTCACCCATAAAAAACGGCTTTTTCCAATATCTACTGGTCTCTTACTGCCACCCACCAAACATCTCCACTTTCATTATTAAGTCTTGACTCTAAAATGATGTGTTCTCTGCCTTTCCTCCTAAATACAAAAAGTTAAAATTTTCATACTAATCCAAATATTAATTTGGAATTGTGCCACATAGTCTGGCATACCTCCTAGGAGCCTCTCACTGAGTCTTCCAGAGATTGTCCCTCTGCCACACCAGTAAGTCACAACGCTAGGTACACCAGACTCCCAAGAGCTTTCACGAGCTCGTCAGACATAGCACAACCAGTTAGAGACCATCAAGTCAACTGTTCACTATCTTGTTTGTAAAAATAAGCTGAGGTTATTATATATTTGATCACTGCTCAATTTCTGGGAGTGTGGAAAGGAGATAAGGAAGGGTGATTTCTACTTTAAAGATTACAGGAGGAACAGGAGAAGAAGGGGAAGGAGAGCAATATACAAGAAATAGAAACTAGTTTCCTACCTGTACACACCATTGAAGAACTTTTATAATACCAAAGTATGTAAAGGAACATTCTTAAAGAATTAGAGTAAAAGCCCTCAGATGAAGTTTTGTACAGTTATTATTCAATGTTTTTGCAATGATTACTAATGAATTTCTAGGTTAGAAACAGCCCCTGGGAATTTGTGTGCTTAGTTATGTTGTGTAGTGAAAAAGTCACTGCAGAATGACAATTTCATGTGATTACTCCAATTTTCCTAGCTGAATCCCTCCCCATTCTAGAATCAGGATTACTCTTTAAATCAGCCTGAATTTCCTGACCACACCCACAATTGTTACTTCAGTTCTAAAAAGTAACAAGGGAGTTTGGGAAGAGAAAATAATGCACTTATAATTTTAGTAGGTGCTTTCCTTTAAAACAACTTTATATTGTGCTTGCAATATAAACCATTTTCAAAAACAAAGTATACCAGAGTCTGAACTATGGCATGGTTGGTGGCATTCATGTGGGCGTTAAGTGGAAAAGAACATTCTCCATCACAGTAAAATGCAGCATATCCTTCTGGTGCTATAATCCAGTCCTAAAATGCACACAAAACAAGAGAAAAAAAATCATCAAAATAAAAATAAAGAAAAATAATTCTTGAACAATACTCAAATGTATTTCATCTGAGAAGGTTTCCATTTTTGGTCTAACAATTATTCTAATAGGATAGCCTCCCCCACAACCTATAATTTAATTTTCACATAGAAGTTTACAGCAAAAGTATAAATATTTTTACAAGATATTGTCCTCTCTGATTTCTCCCAAGAGGTTACTATGTAAGATATTCATAGCCTATATTAATCCATGTATTCATGAATGAAACCATAATCATGAAATAGCATTTGAAATAGTGTTTAAACAGGAAGTGATGAACTCTGGAAAGTTCAAGTGAACCAGAAAGGAAAAGGAGAATAAACTTAATTGAGATAATTCTCATTACTTCTTAATAACTCATTCCTGGTTTTAGAAGTCTGACAACCTCCTAAAGCTTTAATATTTGTTCCATGTGCTGTTTTTCTTTCCATTCATGCATTAACTTTATAGTCTCTTTAGAAGAAATTAATTGGAGCAAATTCCTAAAAACTGTACATGAAAAATTTTAGGAAGCTAAAAACTTGGAACATGGAATGGTTGCCTTGATTTTTCCCCTCAGAGAAATAAAACTTGGTACAAATCTCAGAAATTATGGAATTATCCATATTGAAAGTTTATCATAAAATTTGAAAATACATTTTAATATTATTTCTCAATAAGATAGCTCATATATAAGCATCTATTATAAAAGGATATTAGAAGATATCTAAAAACTTTTTAAACTGTCACCACATAGAGCCATTAAAAATTATTTTGGTCATATTTTTTCTCCTTACCCTGTTTGTGAAGATTATCTAAACAATGATATAATTTTTAAGTGCAAGTAAAGTTTGTTTTTTTCCTATTTACGTCTACCTCATGCAGAGACATTATAATCGAGGGTTCTACTTCCTAGACCTATAGTTTGGGACCCTAAGGCAGCTAATGGAGTTACTTGAACTAAATCTGAACAAATTTTCTATCTATAATAAAATTAAACAGCAGAACTCTTTTTTCACTTCCTAAATGACAGAGTCATACTTCTTTAGCATAGCTGTTTTTGACTGTAAAATTTACTAATTATGTTTCAATGGTGAAAAGATAATAGAGAAATACAAATAATGCGGCTAAATAGTCATATCAAAAATCATTGGGTATTCGATTGGAAAAATTACTGACAAACATTATGGCTTACTTACAAAGATTTATGATAAAGCAGAGAAAAAGCACCTAAGTTGACTGAGCATTCTTACCTGCCATCCTAGATCCCGGAAACTCACATAGAGTTCATGCTTCTTACAGGCTTGTTTTTGTTCACTTGTGTTATAATCTGAAGACAAAAATCACATTTTAAACAAATCGTTGCTTATCAGGTGTACTAATATTTCTTTTGCGAGATCCCTGATAAGATTTTTTAAAGAGGGTTATATTTGAGGTTGTAGAACATGAGTTTAAATTTTAAAGCTAGAGCCACTTACTAGCCATGTGAATTTCAGTCGTCACTTGTTCTGAGTTTCTTCTTTAAAATGTAGACAATAGCATTTACCCTATGAAGCTCTAACACAGGTTCTGTTAGCTAACCTATATGACAGGGCACAGCCTGATGCCTGCCAATGATTGAGTACTAGCTACTCAATGAACATTCATTCATTAATTTATTTATACTATAGTGATATATATTTATATATATTAAATATTCATGCCATATTTTTTAACATCTTCCATACACTGGGATCTTAACTGATTTTATTTTAATAAATATCTTAAACTCAGGATATCCCAAGTTGAGCCTCTAATCATCTCCCCCAAAACTTGTCTATCTGTAGACTTCTCCATTCTTGACTGATGGCAGTTGCCCAGGCCAAAAAACAAAAAAACCCAAAAAACTGAGAATCAAATATTCCTTTTTTCCCTCTCATTCCCATATCCAATCTGTCAAGAAATCCCACACAGTATCTTCAAATAGGTCCAAAATCCACCTGTTCTCACCGCTGCTATCACTGGTCCTGGCCCAAGCCATCATCATCTCTAGCCTGGATTACTGCAATATCCACAGTACTAGTCTCCCTGCTTCTGCCCTTGCTACCCCCACAATAAAGCAGCCAAGTGGACCTTTTGATAAGCAAACTTAATTACCACACTACCCTGCAAGAAGTCCTGTTATGGTTGCCATATCACTAAGAGTGAAATGTCTTCACAGTGGTTAGAAGGCCCTATATGATTTGGCCTCATCACCACTCTGACCCATTTCTTATTCCTCTTCCGCTCCTTCACCTTGCTCCGGCCATGACACCTCCTTGCTGTTTCCCACACAGCTGGGCTTACTCTCAACTTATGGCCTTTACTCTCACTAGTCCTTGAAATGCTCTTCCCCAGGCAGTTACATGGCTAATTTTTATGTCTTCAAGTCTTTACTTAGGCATCATCTTCTCAACTAGGCTTTCACTGATTATCCTATTTAATATTGCAATTCTCACCCTGATAGCCTTGATTTTTCACCTTGTTCTTTTTTTCCCATTTGATTTATCACTTTTTGAAATGCTATACCATTTACTCATTTATAATATGCATTGCTTCTCTTCTGCTTCCTCCCACTATAATGTCAGCTCCACCTGGGCAAGGATCTTGTTTGGCTCTGTTTCAATCACTGATGTATCCCAAGTGCCAGGAACAGTGCCTGGCACATGATAGACACTCAATAAATATTTGAGGAATTAATGAACAAATTCTTCATAGTGTTCCAGAAATTATTTGAGGCAAATGAATTACATTACTTTCATTATATATTTCGGAATGTAAACTGAAATACCCATAACTTTTTATAATTGTTTAAAAGGATTAAGTATAAAGGCAGAACCCAAGTCTTGCATCTGGAATAAAGTAAAATGCTATAGAAACAGAGAACTTTACAGATCATTTTTCTTTATTGTCTTCTCTGGAGTTTGTTCACATTTTATACAAATAACATTCTAAAAGCTAACCTACTTCAAGTATTTCTAATATGAAATATGAATGAAAGAAAATGAAAGAGCAGAATAGTTTATTTCAAAGAAAATTTGTGTTTAGATATCATCTTCCAGTTTAACTTCCTCAAATTCTAATGAAAATGTCGGCACATTCGAGTCAAACAGGCCCATCATAGAGGGCCCTGCCTTTCACGATTACTTCAAATAATTATTTGTTTAATGTCAGTCTAGAAAATAAGATAATGATTAAATTTTGAATTCAAACTATTTTTCTTATTTCTAGATCAGGTATTCTTACTGTGCAATTACCCTCATTAAAGCAAATTAAATAAATAGATAATGGAAAATGGAGGAAAGAGAATTTATTTGAGACTCTGAACTCTTGTTGTTCAGGGAAACTTCTTTCTCAATCTAAATAACAGCACAGATTCCCAACTTTCTTCAGGCAATGTACAAGTGTACTTTAACAGTAAACATGAAAAAAAATTCTCTATCATTTTTAGGGAAAAGGAATAATTGATTTTGGTATCAGTTTGATTCCATAAACTCTTTGATATTCAAAATAGAAAAAAAAGTGTAAGCTATGTATTAGACCAGGGGTTAGCAAACTTTTTCTTTAATGAGACAGACAGTAAATATTTTAGACTAAATGGTCTCCCTTGCAACTACTTGACTTTGCTGCTGTGGCGTGAAAGTAGTCATAGACCATATGTAAGTGAATGGGTGTGTCTATATTCCAATAAAATTGTACTTATGGGTACTAAAATTTTAATTTCATATGATTTCCACATGTTTCAAAATAATATTCTTTTTTTCCCAAACATTTTAATATGTAAAGACCATTCTTAGACAGTGGGTGATACAAAAACAGGTGATAGACTGGATAGACATAGGCCTTACTTTGTTGACCCCTAAACTAGATAATAATGGGAATGAATATGTATTCATTTATCTTTGTCTTAATTAAAAACATGAAATATGAATAAAACCATTGTTGGCAGTAACACATATAAGTATATATGAAAAGTCATAAATTACATATATGGTTATTTGAAGTCCATATTTATAAAAAAAGAAAAAATAAAACTTAGAAGTCAAAACATATCTGTTCTATCTATGTAGCTTTTTATGCAGGCTAAGTGATGTATATAATGTAACATCACATAAAGGTAACAAGCAATGAAATTTATAACAGAATCTGGCTCCAAGAGTCTGATTTCATAGAGCATTAGGACCATATGCTTATTCTGTCAGAAATAAAAATTAATGGATATTGAGTGAAGTAAATGTTGTACCCAAACTAGCAAAGTCTGCAGTTAGGTTTACTATAAATGGCTGGCAGAGTAAGTTGTGGAAGGAAGGCAAGGAAATTAGATTTATGTCTTTTAAAATCAGTGGGTAGCCTTTAGGACATTGAAATGAAATGGACATAATTCTACTGTTGATGAACCTGCCTACAAATGAAGAGTCATAGTATAAATTACTAAAATGTTCTGATGTTACAGTCAACACTAGGAAAAGTAAAGTAACATGCCTCAACCATAATGCAGGTGTTATAAAAACACCATTTCTGTTTTGTCTCTTAATGGTAAATATATTGGGAAATCAGTGCCAACATATAGAAAATATTGTTAAATACTTTATGCAAGTCTTTTATGGTCAATTTCTAGAAAGAGTATGTATTTAATCTTTTTAGTTTGATTTAAAAATATTATGGTCTTATAATAAAATAATGAAAAACAAAATAAAATATGTGGAAGTAAAAAGTGGAAAAAAAAATATCCTGAATGTGGAAAAAGGGGAATGCTAGTACACTGTTGGTGGGAATGTAAATTAGTACAACCACTATGGAAAACAGTATAGAGGTGGTTAAAAAAAAAAAGTAAAAACAGATCTACCATATGATCCAGAAATTCAACTACTGGGTGTAAATCCAAAAGAAAGGAAATCAGTATATCAAAGAGATAATTGTACACTCATGTTTATTGCAGTACTATCTGCAAGATATGGAAGTAACCTAAGTGTCTATCAGTGGGTGAATCAGTAAAGAAAATGTGGTACATACACAGAATGGAATATTACTCAGCCATAAAAAAATGAAATTCTGTCAATTGCAGCATGGATGGAACCGGAGGACACTATGTTAAGTGAAATAAACCAAGCACAGAAAGACAAATATCGTATGTTCTCACTCACATGTGGGAACTAAAAAAAGTTGATCTCATGGAGGTAGAGAGTAGATAGTTACCAGATGCTAGGACAGGTTATGGGGAGGGGGAGATAAAGAGAGTTTGGTTAATGGGTACAAAAATAAAGTAAGATAGAAGAAATAAATTCCAGCGTTTGATAGCACAGTAGGATGACAATAGTTAACAATAATTTATTGTATATTTCAAAATAGCTAGACAAGCAGATTAAGCACATTCCCAACACAAAGAAATAATACATATTTGATGCGATGGATATCCTAATTACCCTGATTTGATCATTACACATTGTATGCATCTATCAAATATCACATGTATCCCATAAATATTTGCAATTATTATGTATCAATAAAAACAAATTTCTGAGGTCTGTATAGACTTTTAATGGTCTGCACACTAGTTCCTGAAAAAAAACAAAAAAGAACATGGACTAGCCTCGTTGTAAAGGGGACAACAGACAATTAATAAAGTCCAAAACCCTCATATACCAACATTGGTTTCTTTTTCTTTAAAATATAGTATTAACTTCTTTAGGATATAACATATAGATATATCTATATTAGAGAAGAAAAATCAGAAATAGAATTTAACATGTAAGTGTGACAACAGCTTAAATGAGCCAAATATGGTGAGATACTGCTGTTTCAAAGCAGACGAGGAGATGTTAGCTTTCTCACTCTTAGTTCCCACAGGGAAAGGAGAAAAAGGAAGTTGGCACCTACAGCATTAGAACGGAAAACCTTAATTTATTTATACAAAATTGAAAATTACAAATAAATGAAGGTATAAAGAGTGAAAAAGCAGGAATGGTGCTACAATAAGGTAAATTTTGATATGGCCTTGAGGGTGGAGAAATTTATGATAAACCCAAAACAAATAACGATTCCACACAAAGATGGGGAAAAGGGTTTAAAATGCTGCTGCTACTCTAGCTTAATCATCATCTTCCATACTTAATACGTTGTGCATACTTGAATTTATGCACAACGCAGTAGTAATTACTGTTATTTATTTGTGTAGGCATATCTACCCAATTTTGTGTTTGTGTAGATACGAATGTGTAACACAAAGACACCACAAAACAATAAATATCTGATGTGATTACATAATTCTGCTTAGCAAAATATGCATGTGGATGACATAGTTAACATCCTCACCTGAGAGCTCGTTGACATAAAAACCTATCTACAGACCTAAGTTTCCAACTGCCTGCCAGACGTCTCTAAAGCACAGTTCCCCAGATGCCTCTTACTCACTATTTCTACTTCTGACCTCACACTCCTGATGCTCACTATTTTGGTTAACAGGATCATCAGTCACCTAGCGGGTAGGCCAGAAAATGCAGCAAGTTTCTTGATTTTCTTTTTTTCTCCCTCAGATCCTACATTAAATAGGTCCACAGAGCCCCATTAATTGTCCCATTTCAGTTTTCTAGTCTAGATAGCTTATTAAAAGCCCTTTACATTCTTGGTTACCCCATACTTCCTCAATGTCCTCTGCTGGCAACTTCGAATCCTAAAGTAACACTTCATCCCTGCTCCCCTCCAACATCTCTGACCATAATTCTTTGGTCTCTTTTATGGAATTGCTTTTTCTCCTTGGCCTATGCTTATAGTGTTGATGTTCTCCCAAGAAGCTCCATCTTGATATTTTTCTCTTATTTGCTTCCTGTGGCATTTGTCAGCCTCATGCTGCATCTAACAATTTGGCTCATAGCTGTATCTTTTCCCTACACATCCGACTTATTCTTGACACTCCCCTCTCCAGAGTCCTGTCTCACCTGTCACCACCCCCAACCCATGCTAGCCCCAGCCCATGTGTTTTGGTTCCTACTTCCCCTCTCTTCAGTCTATGATCTTCAGTGCTTGGAGTTTTGTACTGGATTCCTAATCATTATTTGAGCTTTCTGTCTCCTTCCTTGGCATCCCATCCTGTAATCTGCTGCCAAATTTAACTTTTTAAAATGCATATCTGATTATGGCTCTCCCTTTTCCAATTGCCTACACAAAGACATCACAGCTCCTGACCGTCACGTACGGTACTCTATGATTTGGCCTCTGCATAATTGTCTAGCTGATAGCACACTCCTCTCATATAAGAATGCTTGCATACCCCAGCCATGCTTTACAACTGTGCACACACATCTGAAATGGTTTTATCCACGCCTCCATTTCTGGAAAATGTCTATTCTTTCTCATATAAGTCCCTCATGATGTGTTTTGTCCATGCCTCGGTGCTGCTAAGTGCCCTGTCTTTACTATTCTCAAATAGCCTGTATAAAGTGATAATTCTATTCTAATAGAATTAGCTCCCAATAATTACTAATGTGTATGTCTTTCCCATTGTCTATGGGAGTGCTTTTCTGAGAAGCAAGATCCCTATGCTATCTATCTTTAATGAGCATGTAGTTAATACTGTGTCTGGCAATAATGTATGTTTATTTAATATTGAATAAATATTATTTTATAAGAAATTATACCCAGATATATTCTCCTTGTGGATTCTCTCTAGAGAGAGACTTGAAAATAGACATAATGCCTTAATGTATATTGGTGAGCCTTTTTAAAAAATTATGTAGTTATTGCTCATATAGATTAGCCAAAATTACATTAAAGACTCTAAAATTCATCTTGGTTCCAAAGTCTCAAAAGCCAAGAAATCCTAGTGACCACAGTTATGAGTACTTATTAGAGAGAGGATTTCTAGTGTTTTCTGATGTCTAAACCCTTTATATATCAGTTCTAAAAAAACAAACTAAATATGAAGTCATTTAAAAAATGACAGTGATAATAGCAATGACACTGAAATGAGCATTTGCCATAAACCAATATTCTAAGTTCTTTACACATAATAACTCATTTAATTCTCTCAACTCATATAATCCTACTCTGTGAGGCAGGTATTATTAACATTCCCACTTTACACATGAGGAAACAGGGGCAGACGGAAGTAATATATCTTGTCCGAGATTATACAACTAGTAAGTGATAGAGCCAGTGTTAAATGACAGGTAGATGATAGGTACATAAATGTACAGATAGATAGAGCTAGCTAAATACAAATTATATGCACCAAAATAATTGTTTTAGGAGGAGTTTCCAAAATTTGCATGATTCAGGAAAAAGATATCAGATTTTAGTGTTAATTACTATAGAAATCATATGGATTAGAGATGTTCTTACATGCGCAGCATTGCAGGATTTTCAGTGCAGCATTTGTTTTGAGAGTCCCAATTTGGAAACAACCAAAATGTCTTTTTTGGAGTGATATGATTAAATAAACTGATGCTAGTTCTATCGAATATGTTGCAACAGTTGAAAAGAATGAGGCCACTGTACTTGAAAGCTGGCTGCAAATTATTTTTAAAATATGTAAAATACATCATTCATGTAATAAAAAGCATAGAACAAAAATATATTCTCTCAGAAGAGAAGTATATGTGGAAGAAAATGTACCAGGTTTATATCGGTGTAACAGGGTAATCTATCATGGAAGGATCAGGTGAATAAGTGAGAAATTTAGCTTTATTTCTGATTTTATTATTTTTAAACAACTAAAAATGTATATTAATTATATAATATAAAGCATTCTAAAGACATAAATCCAATTGTGTTTTCTTGTTTTGATTAATATCTGTTGTTCCAAGACGGATGAATTTACATTGTATATATTAGGCAAGAGATAGTGCCTATCACAGTTGAGAGTAATGTAGAATGTTTCAATTTTAGTAACTACAGCTAGTTGTCCCCAGACTCAACGATGGTTTGACTTAAGATTTTTCAACTTTACGATGGTGCCAAAGCCATATGCATTCAGTAGAAACCATACTTCAAGTACCCATACAATCATTCTGTTTTTCACTTTCAGCATAGTATTCAATAAATTACATGGGATATTCAACACTTTATTATAAAATAAGATTTGTGTTAGATAATTTTACCTAACTGTAAGCCAATAAAATAAGGTAGGCTAGAGTAAGCTGTGATGTTCAGTAGGTGAGGTGTATTAAACACATTTCAACTTATGATATTTTCAACTTTCAATGGGTTTACTGGGATGTAACCCCATCATAAGGAGCATTGGTATATAAAAGATTTGCCCTAAGAAATCACCATCTTTTTAGGCAGGGTCACCACAGGATCCACTTGTGAAGATCCTTAGTATTTAGCATGAAATAGCAATCTATTTTAGCAGTTCTATGATGAGCTAGGACTTGTCATTTGCCCTGTTGATTCTTCCAGGTTCTTAATACAGGCATACCTCAGAGATATTCACCTCAGAGATATTGCAAGTTGGGTTCCAGACCAACACAATAAAGTGAATGTTTCAATAACACAAGTGAAACAATTTTTTTGGTTTCCCAGTGCATATAAAAGTTATGTTTACACTATACCGTAGTCTGTTAAGTGTTCAATAGGATTATATCTAAAAAACAATGTACATACCTTAATTAAAAAATACTTTATTGCTGAACAATGCTAATGATCATCTGAGCCTTCAGCAAGTTGTAACATTTTTGCTGGTGAAGGGTCTTGCCTCGATGTTTATGGCTGCTGACTGATGAGGGTGGTGGTTGCTGAAGGTTGGGGTGGCTGTGGCAATTTCTTAAAATAAAACCATAATAAAATTTGCTGCACTGATTGACTCTTCCTTTGACAAAAGATTTCTCTGTAGCGTGTGATGCTGTTTGATAGCATTTTACCTTGTGTAGAACTTCTTTTAAAATTGGAGTCAATCCTCTCAAACCCTGCCACTACTTTCTCAACTAAATGTACTAAAAGTACTCAACTTATGTACTATTCTAAATCCTTTATTGTCATTTCAACAATGTTCACAGTATCTTCACCAGGATTAGTTTCTATATCAAGAAAACATGTTCTTTGCTCATCCATAAGAAGAAATTTCTCATCCATTAAAGTTTTATGGTGAGATTGCATCAACGCAGTCACATCTTTAGGCTCCCCTTCTAATTCTAGTTCTGTAACCACATCTGTAGTTACTTGTTCCACTGAAGTCTTGAACACCTCAAAGTCATTCTATGAGGGTTAGAATCAACTTTTTCCAAATTCCTGTTAATGTTGATATTTTGACCATCTCCCCATAAATCGCAAATGTTCTTAATGGCATTTAGAATGGTGAATCCTTTCCAGAAAGTTTTAAATTTACTTTGCCCAGATCAATAAGGGCAATCACTATTTATGGCAGTTATAGCCTAACAAAATAAGGTTTCTTAAGAGTAATAAAACTTGGAAGTCAAAATTAATCCCTGATCCTTGGGCTGCAGAATGCATGTTGTGCTAGTAAGCATGAAAACAACATTAATCTCCTTGTATATCTCCAACAGAACTCTTGGATGACCAGGTGCATTGTCAATGAGCAGTAACATTTTTATAGGAATCTTTTTTGCTCAGCAGTAAGTCTCAATAGTGGGTTTAAAATATTTAGTAAACCATACTGTAAACAGGTATACTATCATCCAGGCTTTTTTATTCAATTTATGGAGTGCAGGCAGTGTAGATTTAGCATAATTCTTAAGGGCCCTAGGATTTTCAGAATTATAAATGAGTATTGGCTTCAACTTGAAGCCACCAGGTGCATTAGCCCCTAACAAGAGAGTCAGTTTGTCCTTTGAAGCTTTGAAGCCAGCCATTGACTTCTTTATAGCTATGCAAGTCCTAGATGGTATCTTCTTCCAACAGAAGGCTTTTTTGTCTACGTCAAAAATTTGTTGTTTAGTGCAGGCACCTGCATCAATTATCTTAGCTGGTTCTTCTGGATAACTTGCTGCAGATAGTACATCAGCACTTGCTGCTTCACCCTCCACTTTTTTTGGAGATGGCTTCTTTCCTTAAATCTCATCAACCAACCTCTGCTAGCTTCAGGCTTTTTTTCTGACAGCTTCCTCACTTCTCAATCTTCATAGAATTGAAGAGAGTTAGGGCCTTGCTCTGGATTAGGCTTTGGCTTAAGGGGAATGTTGTGGCTTGATCTTCTATCCAGACCACTATAGCTTTCTCTATATTAGCAATAAGGCTGTTTTACGTTCTAATCCTTGTGCGTTGACTGGAGTAGCACTTTTAATTTCCTTCAAGAACTTTTCCTTTACATTCACAACTCAGCTAATCATTTGGGACAAGAGGCCTAGATTTTGGCCTATCTTGGCTTTTGACATGCCTTTCTCACTAAGCATAATTATTTCTAGCTTTGGATTTAAAATGAAAGACCTACGACTCTTCCTTTAATTGGAACACTTAGAGGTCACTGTAGGGTTATTAAGTGGCCTAATTTCAATATTGTTTCTCAGGGAATAGGGAGGCCTGAGGAGAGGGAGAGAGGTGGAGTAACACTCGTAACAGCTGGTCAGTTGGTGGAAAAGTCAGAACACACACAACATTTATTGATTAAGTTTGCCATCCTATATGGGTGTGTTTTGTGGCACCACAAAAATTACAATAGTAACATCAAAAATCACTGATCAAAGATCACCATAACAGATATAATAATAATGAAAAAATTTGAAATATTGTGAGAATTACCAATCACAGAAACAAAGTGATCACATGCTGTTGGAAAAATGGTGCCAATAGACTTGCTCAAAAGCAAGGTTGTCACAAACCTTCAATTTGTAAAAAACACGATATCTATAAAACACAATAAAGCAAAGTGCAATTAAACATGCTATACCTGTACTCTATTCCTTTCAGGGCTGATATAGTCCTTAGAATAGCATCATGTTCTGTAGGATTTTTAAAAATCTTATCAACCTAATGCCTTGATATCTTAAAGAATGGCAAGCTTAAAATCCACCTATTGCCTCCATTTCCTTCCTTCCCATACCTAAATTCAAAGAAATATCTATTTTTCTGCCTCAACACAAAGCAGAAAATATTTAATATGTCTCACAATGTATCTGCTCAACCTTCTGGCCAAAGATTTGAAGAGGAATAAGGAGCAGCAGTTTCTGCAAGAAACCTGGGAGTAATAGTTCTGTATTTACCTGAAAGAGGAAGTTAGTTCTTCCTATTCAGTCAACACATTAATTTATTCAGCAAGTATTTCAGGCATTCCTTTTCTGTGCTAGACACTGTTCTAGGCTATTCCACAGGAGTATAGAAGAAAAAAAGAACATTGGGAAGTCAGAAGGTAGGACTCTTTGAAATAGGAAAGAAATGGGGTAAAGACAGAAAAAATGACCTGGGTTTCAATTCTCCTGCATAAATTAAAACTTTCAACATTTGACGGTATGCTTTGAAAAAAAAAATGCAATCAGGCAAATATGTAACACAACTCTCCTCCCTAACCCCAGCCCCATTCTGCTCCTTCTTAGCCATGGAGTGTTTTCACAGTACTTTATATAAAAGGCTGGTACTATTATAGCATTTATTATTTATATTTGGATAATTTTTAAATTTCGCTGGCATTTCAAGTGTTCTAAGTATCAAATTTTCTGTTTATATTAGCATTCCCTTTCCTTAAACCCCTGTCTTTTAGGCCAAATCCTATGAGGCTTTTCCCAGTCGGCCTGATTACTACCTATTGAAAGGTTAAGTCTCATAGACACAAACCAGCTACTTTCTTTCTTCTTATTATCAAAATATGAACACGCTCCAAAACCATCTACCACAAATTTCACAGAAACAGTTGCCAATGACAAACTTTTAAAAAGAAAATATTGGTCTATATTAGAATAATTTTGTCCTCTAAATGGTGCTAGGAAACCGGTGAAAAGTTACGTGATTTCTGCTCCATGTGTTTTATTCATCTCTGGTTATAGAAGTACATTTGTTACTTGTGGTCAGGAAGAGAAGATAAATAGAGTTAACCAATAGGGAAAAGAACTTTGATGACTTCAGTCACTGGAACGCCTCTGCCAGAGTCATTATGAGCTCTAATAATAAATATGTGACTTATACCTTTCCCTTTGTAACTTCCACAAAAATTATTTACTATTTTATTCAAGGTTTAGCAAACCTTCTTCTTAATGCAGTCTGCTACATTAAATTAAAAACATTTCAACCAAATTTAGAACCATTCTACATGAAAAGAAAAACATACAACTTTGACAGGCTAGTATTTACAAGGAAGAAAAGGTCTTAGAAAGTTATTTTTCTCCATCTTTCATATTAAATAATTACAACTTTTTGCCAAACTAAATATCTTGTGAAGATCTTTACAAAATAGCTTTGTTATAAGGCATTGATATCATGTTTTACTTTCAAGTGAAAAAGGTGACTAAATTTCTTTGTTTGAAAATTATTTTAAAACATCACTTTATAAGTAGCACTTAATTGCGTATGATGCAATTCCATATAGAAATCTTCCCTCCTGCTTCCGTTGCTAGATACAGCAAAAAGACTTCTTTCTAACATGACTCTCCTGATGCCTACACGTTAGGAAGGCTCCAGTGAATTCCATTGAGTATTTTTGTTGAGAGTCTCAGACAAAAAACAAAATTATGTCTTTGTTTTATTTATAATAATCTATTTCTTATCTAAACACGCATACATGCTTGAGTATTAAGTAGTTGCTGTATGATCTGTCATTTGCAAGTAACCTGGGAAAAAGTACTTCTTGGTATAAATAATATGATTAAGTCATTTCGGGTTTTTGCACTTAGATGCTTTCTGATCAATTGCAATTTTGATCTCTCTGTCAATTAACAGTTGAAATTGCAAGTACTTTGATATCAATTGTGCATTTGTAATGTTTTGTTGAAAGATTTTACATATACATTGTATAGACATATACCTAAAGCAAATTTTCTAGATAATAGCCTTCCAGATAATCAGTGAAAATATAAATATTACTTTAATTATCATACTATCTATCCCGCTCCTCTTTTCAGAAAAGAAATTGAGGTGTATAATTCACATGTATTGGCTTAAGTACTAAAGAAAGGAATTTTATGCTGAATTTACCTGGTTGACCATCCATCTTTGAGAGGCCCTGGGGAAGTCAGCTCAGCAAGTTGTGTAGTCCAGTTTTGGCTAGACTTTGTTGATCTAGCCATTTCATAATTTTATTACTGCCAGCTTGATTTTAATTTGAACTGAATCTTTCAACATATGAAGGCAAGTCATACTTATTTTAAAATGAATTACTGAGTGATTCACTGATGAAACATTCTGGGATGCTAGAAACATCACTGGAAGATTTAATATGCCATACGAAGGTGTATACAGAGAGTAAATTTATTGGGGCTACTTGATTTGCAACATACGACCCCATAACTCTCTGTGCACAACTGCCGCTCAGGTTTTGTCTTACCTCCAACGCTGGACATTCTGGAGGAGTCCTGATGAGAGCTGGATTTATTGCGGTTTTGATTTTTCCGTTTGTTGGCTGCTCTCACAGATCGAAGAAGTACCTCACTTGCCTTGAAGAAGGCCACCATGAAAGGTTGTTTTGACTGAGGCCCATGTCTTCCCACAAGACCAGCGGATTTTACGTTGATACTGCGTCCTAGAATACAACGCACACGCACTTGGTTTATGAAAAAGAAAGAACGTTTATCTGACATGAATGAATTCTGAGGGTATTCTGAAAAAACAGAAAAGTTTTAAAACATTATCAGAATGTTTTCTTTACAGGTCAAGATTCTTATAAACATTGAGGTTTACTATTGCAGAAAATTATCTCTGCATGGTTTTTCCTTTTACATCATCCCTGCACCACAGAATACCCTCCAGCTGCTTTCACTCTCTGATAGCTTCCCAGACCTTGAAGTCAGGAATACTGTAAATGGAAAAGTTTGACTACTCATCAGCCTGGAAATGTCCACATTAAATAACAATTTTTAAAATATTAGCTATGGGCTCTTCTGCACTAAATGCCCTATAATTTTCCTCTAAGTGATAAAAGCTAAATGCCTGGCAGAGTGTTTCTACTTTCTCCAGCCTATTTTAAGCCTTTCAAGTGTTAATTAGTGCTGATAGCCTTTCCCCCCTTCACCAGTGCCCAGCAGACTTTACAAAGCTGTGCTATACTTCAAGTTCTTCACAGGTCATTCTGGAAGCCCTGTGTGGGGATGGAGGTTTATTTTAAGCCCCAGTTAATTCTCAATATGAAGTAAACATGGAAATTTCAGAAATCCTTTCCCTCTAAGTTTTGACACAACTGAATGTTTACTGAAAAGATTTCAGAAGAAATGAACGAAGCCTAGAGACTCTCAGAACGGAGGAAAAAATCCAAGTGAGATTTGAGACTCACCTTTGCCTCTAAACTAGCCTGTATCTCAGAACTTTTTTGAGCCCACTGATGTGGTTGTATATCAGAGAAGAGGGATACAACCAGAACCTCTATAGGAATGAGTTAGAAGTCAAGGTGCCCTACAGACTAGACGTTGATGTTGATAAAGTACCATTCCCATGGGGGTAGTAATAATAATACTTGTAATTATAACCATGTCATATATGTTTGGAGTGCTTGCTATGTATCTGCTAGGCATTTTTCTAAGTGATTTCTGTACATTATTTAATTTGATTCCACAAATGCCTTAGGAGTTAAGTATTACTAGTCTCCTTTATTAATAATTTACTTTCACTAGGCTCTTTTAATTTAAAATAATCACTAAAAATTATATATATTATGCATATATATGAAAAAGAAAACTATTGACTAATATCTGGTTCCTTGAAAATCACTCAAAGAAGATGAATTGCTTAACCTGAAGTTGTAAATTTAGTTGAGAACTACTCAAAACTTATGCAAAGTTTCTACGCTAGATACAGAAGTTACTGATCTTTTAAGAGTAATATAGAATGTGGTTTGAAACATATGCGTGATTGACTCTGGCTTGCCCCATGAGAGATGTGCATGTTTTCTTAAAATATTTATTCAGTAAAGACTGTGGAGCAAACTCAGTCCATTATAAGACCTGACCCACCTTACAAGAAAGAAAAGGGAAACAAGTCCCTGAAACGGCATCAATGGCATTTTAGCAAATAAACCCTTGCTCTTAACAAAATTTATTTTGGCAGCACAAACACTTTTGTGTATACTTGTATTGTGCAGAGACCTTCTACCATCAGAAAATGAGACTGTGTCATGTGAGGTTATGCAGCTGTTGAGAGGGACACAGAGGTCCTTTAAATGTGGAGGTATTGGTTTAAAAAAAAAGTCTGCAGACTGCATAGGTATCCTCCACAATTGTTCTACAACATACTGGGAAAACTTGTCCAATTCCTACAAGTATTAAAATGGTGATCTGTCTCACAAATGCTACTACACTCAGTCCTACTAAAGAAAGGACTTACAAATAATCAAAGCAGTAAACCTCAAACAAATAAGCATATAGGTTTCTCTTTTAAATGCAAACTTACAGTGGCTCTATGCCAGAGTCTATATTTCTTAGAAAAACTCTATCACTGGCATAAATGAAAGAAGCAGTTTGATTTGTGGTCAGAGCAGTTTCCATTCTACTTCCACTGTAACAAATGTATTAATTCAGCTCAGACTTCCTCCTTCTGGCAGCCCTTTTGCTGTAAAAAGAGAAATTAGAAGTTCCAGCCAAATACCATACCTTGAACTGACCCACTTCAATACATAAACACTTTTACAACATGTTTATTCAGGTGTAGCACTTGAAATTGGTTTAAGATGTTTCCAATGACAGAGAGCTCAGAAAAAGAAAAAAAAAAAAAGAACTGAGAAACTTAACTGTTATAGAATAGAATAACTGGCAATCTGTTCTTCAGATTTTTAAATTTTTTTTCTGTCTTGGAGTACAACACAAAAAGTATTTGTCAAAGCTTTTATTTTGATATTTTAATGAAGTGTTAATTTAACAGGAATTAATTTTTTACTTGTATACATTGATGACTGCAGAAATCATTTTTAATATATGATCTTTCTAATACTGAATAGGTTGCTGCAAGATGTTTACAAATGGAATACAGTAAAATTAGTTTTCTATTCATTACAACACACACTGACCCTTTTATAGTTAAATGAGCACTTAACACAAAGTTCTATGTTTCCTTTGGTTTGCAAGAGTGTTGCTTTTATTATTATTCCAAAGACTTTCAATATTTTAATTTTTATCTGTGGAGAAATAATACTGCTCTAAAGATTTATGTTCCGAAAACTGTAAAGATATGTGTATGTTACAAATATGGGTTTCTGGGGTTTTACAAAGGTGCATATTGTGTGTGAAGCAAAGTACCCTTCAAATCAATGTGAACTCCCTTTAAAATAACTTTTAATATTATTAAGTTTCCTCCTGGTTTCCTTTTTACTTCAGCAATGAGGTGACTATTAAGATTCCATAAGTTAATGCTTACTCAGTTACCCTTGGTCTTGAGCTAGACCATAGAAGTATTAACTATTTGAAGTACTCCTTCAAACACAACGTATCTACATTGATTATGTTGACTAAACCTCTTGAATGGCTGAGCAGCTATTTTTGTTAGAAGTGCTGATGGAAACATTATTGCCTGTATTAAAAATAGTGAATCCTTTATAAAATTTATTTGAACATTTTGAATTTTATTATTAAATGTACAGTATATTTTAGGTATTGCAAATATATAAAGAAACCTACCTAAAGTGTTTTGATTTAGGAAGACTGTAGGGGTGTGTGTATATCATCATGGATTTACTTTTCAAAGCTGATCTTTATTTGGAGTGGTTTCTAGTTCATAAATAATATATATATTATTTAATGAATATTAAATAATTAATTATATTTATTAGTTTATAAATAATATATTTATATACAATATATTATATCATTTTTTATATATAAAGATTAAGCATTGAATAAACAATGGAAATGAAAATTGGTGGGGTAATGAAAACAGCAGTAGAATAAAGGATTGTAAGGATACCAGCTTAAATACAAACTTAGTCACTTTAGGATTCAGAGACGTCTAGGCATAGCTAGAACATTGATAGGTTTAATTTGCCTGGCTTATATTTGAATGAAGATTAAGCAATTTCATGGGCAACAAAAAGTGAGCCCCTAAAGCATAGATTCAGAGCAGTGTTCCAGGGGATATGAGGAAGCAGTGATTTTTGAGTGTATAACTCAGAGTTACTTCTGGCATAGCTCCAGTGGAAGCATGTCTAGCTCCTAGAAACAAAGAGGATTCATAGAAAATCTAATAAACTCTTTTTACCCAAAGTCTGTAAAATACTGAAAGGACAAGGTAACACTACTTTGGAACTTGATTAACAGAGTGTGACACAAATGGTGGACAAAGATTCTCTCTATATCGAAGGAGTGGCTTCAAAGCAGTGCCACGGTGTGTCCAGGACAGCAGCAACAGAATGAGCTCCAAAATTATCTCCTGTATCAGCATCAGCACTGGCTTCAGAGAGTGGTAGCAGCTTGAAGGTGAGCAAGCAGCAGTCTCATGGCACTGGGAGTTTTAATGTGCACCAACAACCGTACCAAAGCAAGAGACAGTGCTGGCTATAGAATAAGCTTATTCTAAAAGCAAGAGAAAAACTTCCTTGTATGATATGCAGGACTTGATGTCGACACTGGAAAGAAGGTAGGGATATGATCTGCTAAATGGGTGGGATGATAGCAGGAGGTGAAAAACTTGGTTGCTGGGAGCTGTTCAAGCTTAAACACACTTATGTTCTCCCACGCAAATGGGAGGGGAGAAAAAGACAGCAGAGTGGGGAGTGGAAAGGTTCTTTGAAGGATGTGACAGCATTCCAGTGATCTCACTCGTGGCAGCTAGACTTGAAGAAATATTGTTGGTGCACAATTATTCCAGGTTTGTGTATCATGGAATGCTTGGATTATGAAATGAAAGGGGTAATGACAACAATTATAGGAGTCCAGAGTTTGACATTAGCACAGATATTATTTTTTTGCATTTACAAAAAAAAAATACCCATTAAATGTTTGCATGTGAAAAGTTTTTTTAGAGCTGTGTTCCTTGGCCATCTTGTTTTTGCCTCAAAATTATTGTATAGGTACCAAGGTAAGAGAAACAATTGAGAAGCAAATATATGGGAATATTATTTCACAGTTTTATTAACTAAAGAGTAAATAAAGATAGGGTTGGGCTGATATCTTCTAAAGAAATGATTATTCTCTTCATACAGGAGTCAAGAAAAAAGTACATGAGGCTGGGGCTCTGAACTATTAATACTAAATTTTGTTGTAATTGAGGCTGAAGATTCAAGACTTCCAGATCTGCCACTCTGACCCATATGACTTTATATAAGTACTGAGGTCAGGATATTGTAGTCTCAGTTGCATAAGAATTTCAAATTTATAGTCATAGGGAAGGTAGGCTGGAAAACCAGAGATCTAGCCCAAATTCACTGGTTTTGTATTTCAGACCATTCCTTTTGGAAAATGTGATTTTCAAATTGTTTATTTCTTTAAAAACAAAGTTATTAAAGGAGATTCTGACTTAAAACAGCTCCTTAGAGACATGTTGATGTTATAAGGATAAGTGGTTCCAAACATGATCATTTAGTTTCTTTCTAGGATACACAGTTTGAAAAACATTCATTTGAGGATTTATCAGAGTCTAAACGTTGATATCCCTTTGAGATGTTAGCATAAATTCCAGTTTGTTTTTTCTCCTGTAAACCCACAGCAATTGACTGCTTAACCCAAAACACCTGTGGTGGAACTTGTGCACAAATTACCTTTTCTTCATTTCAAAAAAGACTCTTGCAGCATCCTTTATGGACTACTTCATACTAGACAAATCAATACATTGTTTCTCATTCACATATCTATCTGATCTTCACTTATTTTCAACCTGTGCTTAAATTTGATTCTGGTACTCTTAAATTATGGGTTCTGTAACTCTAAATTATACTGGAATTTTACCCTTTTTAGATATAGATGATTTAAAATGTCTTGAATTCTCTACCCAGCGTACAGACTAAATCATTTTTATATCAGATTTTAAGGAATGTGGGGAAGATACAATCTTGTCTACTTAAATTCCATATATATTTTAAGTCATTGTAACTTTAAATTAAGGATATTGTAACCTAGCTACAAATTTCAACTTTGCTATACTTTGAAAAATTTGCATAGTTTTCAGTTTTCTTCTAAAAGCAAAGACCTGTTGCCAGATATAACTACACAAATTTGAAGTATCACAAACAGAATTTAACATTCTTACTCAAAACTTTCTTGTTTTTATTCAATGATTTACATTGCCTTATAAACTCAAATGAAAACAAGGCAAAGCTGAGATTTAAAACTATTTCAGTGCTCCTGGAAACTCACAGTTAATTAGTATGTCAAAAAAATTTCTTTTGAACATTAGAGTGGACGGTAAGATTTTTGAGTGATTCTTCATAGTAATTCTGGAGTTCTGTTTAATAAATGAGGCTCATCAAACAATGTATTTGCTGGACTTTTCTGGTTCCTTCTCTATATTGACATTTAAAAGTAATTTTAAAATAACCACTTTGTCTCATATCAAATATATTTATAATTATATGTTAAATATTAATAGTGTGTCAAAAACAAAAGAAAAGGAAAATGTAATAATATGTGCAAACTAGCATAGGATTCTATGGCTGATAAGTAAAGGAAAAAAGACACATTGGAGAAATGAAATCCAGGAAAGGCCACTGGTAACAGTCTCCTGACACACTGATATGAACCATGAGTTGAAAGTTTTCTGTGAATAAGAAATGTGGTTAAAATTCCTGATAACATGTATTAATAGCAATAGAAGAAATCCATTTTCCTCTGTGGTTAGGGTATGTGAGGGGCAGAAAAGTTTAAAGGGGAAAGAAATTTTAAAAAGAGTTGAACTTCTTTCTAAAAATTTGCAAAAGAGACTGTCATGCCCTACAGTTTGAGAAAGTGATGGGCATATTTGGTCAGAAACATTGGCATGATGACTAAAGTCCTGAAGAGGGAAAAGCACAAACCCTTGAGAACCTTTGGTCATGAGATTCCAGGAAGGAGGGCCTGCGGACCAAGGGGCTGAGAACTGAAAAGGAACAGGGCTGGAGGGTTGTGGGAGCTGTCCAGAATGCTCAAATGCTTTACTGCATGGGGTGGGGGGGATTGAAGTGATGGAAAATGATTAGGCTCCTTCCATGGGATATCAGTCTGAAATGAGGGGCTCATTGTCTCAGGCATGACAAGCCCAACAAATGCTTTTTGCTTGGGCCCTATTTTCAGCTGGTGGAAATATGAATCTCATGCTAGGAATTGTACTTTACCTCTGCAAAAGGGCTTACATTTTAATAGTTCTTGTCTTTATATATAGAACCTTTCCCCTGAGGTCCTAAGAGCTTTACAGGCATCATCTGTCACATGCCCCCAAAAGATTGGTTAGCAGTTGGTCTTATAGCCCTCATTTATTTTAAGCAAGTAGAAACATTCTTTTCACAAAACCATGGGAAGAGTGAATTATTTTTAGTCTTTTTCCAGTTATTATATGACTTTTTTAAAATAAAAAAGTGAAGACACACAGAATACTTTCCTTTAAAAGCATGGGGGATTTAAATAAAACCACAATGAAGTAGAGTTTCAGCAGAAATTGACCAAAAATTTTATAAATTCTTTCTATGTGTTATGACATCAATTAAGAAAAGTATTTAAAACTCAAACTTGTTTTAGTTTGTTTCATAGCAGTGAAATTAATTTAATTTCATAACTTATTAGTATCTAAAGGAAAGTTTTTTTATCAGCTAATATACTATTCAAAAAAATTTTTAGCATACAAAAAACTATAATTCATTAAATATTTGATCTTCCCTTTCAATTTGTACATTAACCTATAAAATGATCATCAGCCAATTCCAGGATCTTTGGAATAATCTAGTACTACCAAAATGGAAGAAATAAAATTGTTTGATACCTAATAAAGAGAAAGTAAAAAAAAGTAAAAGATATTTTTAAAAATATACAGTGGAGAACTAATACTGAGATACTCAGTGGAATATGCCATAATAAGTGTCTACCATTATAGAAAAACATTTTGAATGTTGTCACGACAAAGAAATGATAAAGGTTTAAAGTGATAGATATGGTAATTACCCTGACGTGATCATTATACTACCTGTATGTGGCATTGAAACTCCACATTATACCCCATAAATATGTTAATTATTATATGTCAATTATAAATAAAAATTAAATTGAAAAACATGGAGTTATGCCATTTGGAGCTTAATTCTTTCCTGCACATATAAAGGATGAATCACAAAGCATTCTTCTGAGTGAAAAGAAGCAGAACTTTTCTTCACCAGTTTCTCACGTCTCTGGCTATGGCAAGAATCCAGTCTGGCCTGCCCCACATAAGGGACCAGTCACAAGGTGAGATTTCACACTATCATGATTCCTTGATGGCCCCCAGACCACAAGCATCCTTCTGAGCCATTTAAATGCAAAATAATAGCTTATTTCTAAAAGTGTTTTCCTCTGCGTAGTCTGGGTCAGCAGCAACATCTGATCACACAGCATAAGTAGAACTTTCCTATTTCTATCAGCTGTGTCACTTCAGAGAAAAATCATGTGAAGAATACTTCCACATATAAACATAACTGGTACCCAAGAGTAACAAGAAATATGTCTCAAAAGGATCAGGGAAACTGGACATTGAGAAGGTTAACCAATTCAATACTTCTAAGTATTGAAGACAGAAACAATAGCTGCCGTCTACTGAAGTCAGATATTTTATCAGTAGATTTATATACATCATCTTATTTATTCCTCTCAACAAGGCGACTGTTACATTTTAAAAATGATTAAAACAAGGCTCAAAGAAGAGTCAGATTTTTGACTCAGCCCTGACAACCCAAAAGTAATATGCTTTTCCCTCTAAGTACACAGCATTCCCTTTGTTAGGGATTGGTTAGAGCTGATGTCTTTGTCTTGGGTCTCTGTGTAAAATCATTCCACTTTGGGAATAGGGGAGGAAAACCATCTATCTCACAGCCTGTCAGTGGCACACATACTGTAGCTGTCGAGAACAGTGTTAAAGCTGCTTGCTTCATTAAGTTCAGGATCAGACTTTCCTTAGTAAGTGGGAAGGTAAGGACTCAACGCTCCTCACCAGCCACGAGAATGCAGGTGGTTTCCCCAGTTTCTATTCCACTCAAATTGAAACTTACCACACTACAAAGTACGCGTTTTTAAAGAGTGGGGATATATAATTTCCCTATCAAATTGTTTTTCCTCTATTCCAAATTTCAATCACTCCTTATGATACATACTGTTGGTTTTTGTTGGTAGACGCTTTTGGTTTTTTGTTTGTTTGTTTCCATTTTGGTTTTCTTCTCTCCCTTGGAAGCTTATACCAGGTATGCAAAAGTTTAACTCTCAGTAGCGTAAAACCACAGTGATTTCTCTTGCCTTATACTGAGTAAAGGTTCTTGCCTCTTGTGTTTTCTATACAGGATACAAACACCAGCACTACTGTTATTTTTGCAATGCATTTTTGAGAAATATGTATCAGCAATAAGTTATACTTAAGTAGAAAGAATAGAAAAAATAGAGTTAACCCCAGTGCATGATGATAATAAAAAGCATTTATATTTTTCATGACCCTTAACTGATATTACCATGAAAATATTATACTTACCCCTCAGTTCATTAGTTTAGTCATAGTTAGAGTCTAGAAGACGGAATATAACAAATAACAAAAACTAGACTATGTTTCTGACATTGTCATTTGTTTGGCAAGTTTGGTGCTCCATGGTTGCTGTTCTGAATTAAGGAAAATCAAAAACAGAAATACAGATGTAGCCAAACACTTCCATATCTCTTTTCATTAAGAAAAATCTTTAAAAAAGGTAAAGTATATCTTTCACCAGATAATGAACCACAACTAACTCCCGTTTGTCACTGCTTACTTTAAATCATTGATTTTAAAACCCTTTTTCATGTGTGTTTTTGAGTTGTGATGCTAAACTTTGGATAAGCAAATTATGTTTACCATGTGGCTCTCATTCAAGTATAAACATACTATAAATTAAAACAAAAGAAATTACTTTTAAAACTTAGTTTTAAAATGTTGTTTATATAATGGACATGAAAAAACAGCAAAATTGAGTCTTTCAATTTATTACTGAATATATTCTATAATCAACATCTGTTTATAAAGAAAAAATATTTTCTCCCTATAAATCATTATACAAGACTAAACTTGGCTATAAGTACAGTACATTTCAGTGTACTGATAAAAAATATATGTATCAAAAATATGCATACACTTTTTTAAAAATCAGAATCATGATTCTTCATTTTCAACAGAAGTGAAGGATATGTAGATTACATTCAAACCATTTTGTTCAAGATATGAGGTTTTTAAAAAAGCAGTTCTGCTTATAGGGATAAAAACAATGCCAAGCACACTAACAAATGAAAATATGTCTCATTGATAGAGATTTTTCTTTTCAATTCTTTAGAAAAAAAGAATTGCCTCAATGTGTTGCTTCCCAAAACATAATTCAGGAAGTCTAAGACCCTTTTAGGTTTGGGACAATACCAACTCATTATCAGCTTTGATACTGGGAGGTGAGGTTGTGGGATGAGAGAAAAGATAGATTTTATGCTGACTTTTTATGAAAAAATAATAATAAATTTTGGAAACTGCATGCTGCGTTAGCCTCAGGGTGAGTGCACTGCACTCTGGTTTAAGCTATAAACTTGATTACTAGTTAACACTTTAAGATCGAAGGCATGATCTACAAAAGAAAGGATTGATAAGCTGGACTTTATTAAAAGTAAAAATTTCTGCTCTGTGAAAGACACTGACAAAGAGAATGAAAAGACAATCCACAGACCTGGAGAAAATATGTGCTGAAGACATGTGATACAGTCTTGTTATCCAAAATACACAAAGAACTCTTAAAACACAACAATAAGAAACAAACAACCCATTTAAAAAATGGGCAAAGACCTTAACAGACACCTCACGAAAGAACCTATGAAGATGGAAAATATGCATATGAAAAGATACTCCATATCACATGCCATGAGGGAAATGCACATTAAAACAACAATCAGATACCACCACATACCATTAGTATGGCCACAATCCAGAGCACTGGCATATCAAATGCTGGTGAGGATGTGGAGCAACAGGAACTCTCATTCATTGCTGGTGGGAATGCAAAATGGTACAGCCTTTGGAAGACAGTTTATTGGTTTCTCACGATACAGAACATTCTCTTATTTTATAATCCAGCAATCATGCTCCTTGGTATTTTCCAAAAGGAGTTTAAAAATTACGTCCACACAAAAACCTGCACATGGGGATATTTATAGCAGCTTTATCATAATTGGCAAAACTTGGAAGCAATCAAGATGTCCTTTAGTAGATGAATGGATAAATAAATTACGTTACGTCCAGACAATGGAATATTATCCAGCACTAAAAACAAAACGAGCTATCAAGGCATGAAAAGACATAAAGGAAACTTAAGTGCATATTCCTAAGTGAAAGAAACCAATATGAAAAGCTATATACTGTATGATTCCAACTGTATGACATTATGGAAAAGGCTAAACTATGAAGAAAGTATAAAGATCAGTGGTTGCCAGGGGCTGGGAAAAGGAAAGATAAATAGGCAGAGCACAGAGGAATTTTAGGACAGAGAAAATACTCTGCATGATACTAAAATGGTAGATTCATGTTGTTATACATTTGTTCAAACCCATAGAATAAACAAAACCAAGATTGAGCCCTAATGTAAACTGTGAACTTTGGTTGATAACAATGTGTCAATGTAGGTTCGTCAATTGTGACAAATGTACCACTCTGGTGGGGGATGCCAACAGTGGGGGAGGTGATGCATGTATGGGGACATGGGTATATGAGAAATCTATGTACTTTCCTTTCAATTTTGCTGTGAACCAAAAACTGCTGTATAAAAAAATAAAATCCAAGAGGAGTTGCTGATATAAAGATTCCATGATGAGAAGTATGAATTAGGGGAAAGTAAAACAGAGAAAATAAGGGGAGAGGAGGCTGTCAAAATACAGAGTAGGCAGCATAGAGCGCAAAAAAAGGGGGAGGTTTATTGTCAAATTCAAAATAAAGAAATTAAATTTGGCTAAATTGAATTACATGTTTAAGTAAGTCATGGACAGAAGAAAAGTTACTTCTTTTAATTTATGAATTTATCAAATTAACTATAATTGTGTGAGGGTGACAAAAACATTGAAGTAGTTACATTTAGAAAATATAAGTTATGGTAGAAATAGTGTCAGTCCCTTTCTGTGGGCCAGATCACAAACTCCAGGCAGAGAATATGAAAACCCAAAGATAATTCCTAACAGATCCAACATATAATTTAATTTTGTCCCATAATAATCATTTTTAATAACATTGTTTTATTTGGAAATTATAAAAATACATTTATTATTCAGTTTGGATTTTGTACAAGGTTAATATTCTTTGCAAGATTTAGTATGTAAGAGGCTTGCTCTGAAGACAAATCATTTTTAGAATTATGGGCAAGATTCTTAAGCTTTCTAAATTTCCTCATGTACAAAATGGGATAATAATAGTGAGGAAAAGCCATTCCTTTTAAAAAGCTTAGCAAAATGCCTTCTACTTAGTAAGCTCTCAGTAAATGTTAGTTTCCATTAGTGTTATTAATGTGATTTCAATTGACTATCACAGCAAATACATGGTTTAAATACTTATTAAAATGAACTAAAGATGTACTTAAAATGTAAAACTTTGATTAACCAAATAGAATTCAAAAATATGAAATTTTAGCATAAAAGAACAATGGATAGTCAAAAAGGTATCACCACAATCAGAATATTAAAAAGCAAATATTTGCAGACAGAAAATAAGTTTTGATAAATCGAGTGAGTTTGAAAATACATGAAGTATAGTTTGTGAAATGCGTATATGACTAATAAGAGAATTAATGAGATCTTTGGTTGAACAAAGTAGAAATTTAACAGTGCTCCAATATTTACATTTAGTTACTCCTGCCATGAAAGACACATTGATGGTTTTGCTCATTTTTATGCAGTGGGCAAATGGCAAAAGTCTAAAGCATACAGGAAAAATTTATGTTCTCTGATAAGCTTTAAGACATTACACGAGTTAGAAAACCCATGGGTCACAGCTTACATGGTTTTGTAAAATTAACAAATACTGATTTCAAACCCCAAGGGAAATCTATGTCATATTTATTTTCAGTAGAAATCTAGTCATTTTTACCACAAATGTACAGGAGGAACTCTTTGCAATAGACACTTTTGTAAACATTCACATTAAAATAACCAATGGAATTGTTTCATTTAACTGTCTTTTAAATATCTCTCCAAGGCTTGATTCACATAAAAAATGATTTTCAGAAACTAATACATGGCCATAGATAATTTATATTTTAATGTTTTTGAAATTCTATAGAAATATGATAGAAACAGAAGCCACTCTAAAATGTTCTACAAAAATTTAGATTGAATTTTATTTTTTGCTATGATCCTAAAAAACTTATTATGGCACTTAAAAGGAAATACAATCCTGCTAAATGCTGTTAGAAGAGCTCACTAGAAACCTCAATAATTATAGATTTTCAAAATGAATTTATATTAATATTTGATCCCTCACATGATTACCTGAGAATGCATATATGCTTGGATATCCCTTGTCTACACACACACACAGAAAGATGTCTAACCTTTCTTCCTTCCTGTTACCAATTACTTCATCTCTGACTTTATACAGTATCTTGAGTTTGGGTTTGAATGTAGCTATTTAATATCAAGCTGCTTTGAGATGATCCATTTTCATTTACTCTACCCTCTCTGTCTGTAGTATTTATATATGTATAATTTTTAACATGTAAATATATGCTTATTGGTTACAATTGGTTTATCATTATATGATGCAGCAAGGTTGCAAGTGATCCTAGAAATTACCTGAGAAATTATCTTATGCAATATAATAACCCCAGACAGGAGGTCAACTAAATAGTGAATTCTTTAAGTCACATATGGCTCATTTCCTCACAGAGCAAACAATTCCATGGCCATTAACTTGCATTTTTCAGACACTTTTTTCTTGTACTGGGCCCTAAGTCTGCTGGGTTTTGCACATTGATTTAACTTCTGGACTATGGAGAAAAAATTCAATTTTATTTATTCATTTTATGTCTTCAAGTACTTGAAGATAACTATTTTTCAACTATTCTACTAATTTATTCTTAAATATTTCTCCAGAAGTCAAGCTCTAATTATCCTTAACATTAAACAATACATAAAATCCTACTTATTTACAATAATATTTATCTAGAGCAAATCATGGAAGTACATGTTCCTCTTTCCTTTCAGAACATCTAGTGAGATATGTAATTCTTTCAGTTTCTTGGATATAGAGACTTTCTCATTTATTTATTTGAAACCGATTGTCATCACCATAAATTCAACAAAAAGGGAGCCATATGATTTTATGAACAAAAATGGCTTAATTGCTTTATAAGATAAAGTTCAGATAAAAGAAGGGAATATTATCAAATCTTAAAATGTTTAAAAGATCTTCTGATAAGTGGATATAATTCAACTTTTTGAACTTAGATAAATAATAATGAGAAACTGCAGTCAAAACAGCAGGACAAAAAGAAAAATATCACCCTTGATCTCTGAATTTCTTCTGCTACTTATTAGCACTGTCAGCTGATACTTAGATTAACCAGCCACATAGATCATTTTACTGTTGACACAGATAAATAGTCATCTGACAACATAGAAGCTTAATTTGGGATTTTTCCCTGAGGTAAAAATGACTGCCTTAGGGATCCTAAGGATAACATAACAAACTTACTTAGCCAGATACTTTTATTTACAAACAGCACATTCCAGGACTTACTAAATTTAAGTAGATGTTACGTTAAGAACTCTTTTTTTCTCCACAAATATACTTACATCTTATAAAGTCTAAATAATATAAAGTTGTAACTTATATATTTGTTTAATATATAATCACATGAGGACTTTAGATACTAGAATACATTTTTCAAATTAGAAATAGACTAATTCAAAAGATGTGGAAATTTGGAAAAATCTGACTTTAGCAAGGTATGTTTAGGAGACATTACAGGATATTGCAATTTTGAAGAAAAATTTTATGAGTATGTTAAATTACTGTGCACATAATAACAATAAGAATAAAAAACAACTCCAGGTTGTAGAAAAGGACTAATTCTATTCTTCAGTATTAGATTATTAAGTATGGAATGTCCGATTTTCTTATGTACTAAGTTTGACAGTTGATATCTCTGACATTTCACTTTGACACTTCTTGTTTTATTTTTTGTGAAAGTACATCCTCATTCTTTTAAATGCACTGTTTGGCTTGGGATTATCTTTCAAATTTCTTTCTAGAGCAATTTTTGTGAACCATGGATAAGTCAAAAATGTGAGTTATTTTCAAATATGAGTTCTGTCATGGAACCAACGTAGCGCAGACAGCTAGAAATCTCAACGCATTGTTTGGGAAGGATGTGACTAATGAATGCACAGTATGTCGATGGTTTGAGAAGTTCCTTTCTGGTGATTTTAATCTTGAAAATGAGCCACATGGGTGACCTGAGACCAAGGTGGATAATGATGAGCTGAAAGCTGTAGTGGAAGTAAATCCACCTCAATTTATGTGTGAATTAGCAGCAAGGTTTGCTGTTACTATTCCAACAATATTGGACCATTTGAAACAAATTGGCAAGGTAAAGAAGCTGGATAGTTGGGTTCCACACGAATTAAATGAGCATCAGAAGAGAAATCATCTCGAAGCTTGCCTTTCTTTGCTGTCATGACGTAAAGGTGAACAATTTCTACACCATTTTAGGTGTGATGAAAAATGGATTCTTTTTGACAATCACAAGCATTTGGCCCAATGGTTGGATAAAGATGAAGTGCTGAAACACAGTCCAAAACAAATATTCATCCAAAAAAGCTAATGGTGTCTGTTCAGTGGTCTAATGCTGGTATTATCCACTGCAGCTTCATGAAACCTGGTCAGTCGATTGCAGCAAATGTCCACTGCAACCAATTGGATGAAATGGTGAGGATACTTGGGATTAAGCAACTGAGATTGGTCAATAGAAAAAGGCCAATCCTCTTGCAAGACAAAGCTCAACCACATGTTGCACAAAAAACACTGCTCAAACTACAGAAGCTGGACTTGGAAACTCTCTGTCATCCACCGTATTCAGCAGACTTTGCACCAACAAACTACCACTTCTTCCAGGCTTTGGACCACTTCTTGCAAAGAAAAATATTCAGTTCTCAACAAGCTGTGAAAAACCCTCTTGTGATTTCATCGCCACTCATTCTTCAGGCTTCTTTGCCACAGGCACAAGCAAGCTACCGTTAAGATGGCAAAACTGTGTTGATAATTTAGGCAAATACTTTGATTAATTGTACTGCTTCTTGTTTGAGATATAATAAACTAAACTTTTGATCCTAAATCAGACATTTCATATTTAATGAGCTAATACCATAGCTGTAACTGTTGTCAATTACTAGGAATGAACAAAATATAATCACAGGTTGAAGAGTAGAGAACATGGCAAAATCCTGAATAATAAGCAAAATCCTGGGTAATAAAATTTAAAATTACCCACTCTCAACTTTATTGTCCTGATAACTAAAGACTTTTTTTGAAGTTTGCACCATAATCTTGGCAAAAATAAAAGGGGATTAAATTGTTGGTATTGTTAGAAAATCTCTGATATATATAATTTCTAAAAATGGGATAAAGAAAACTCTTGTGAATCAACAAGCAGAAGAAAGTTGAAATATAGCTGTTGACCAGCGTGGGTTATAATCTAAATCTGAGAAGGAGGCAACCATTACAATGGTTTGTTTTCTTGAGTTTCAAATAGGTTTCCTCTGATGTTCTTCCAATCATTTCATGAGGTGTCTTTAACTATATGATTCTTTTACGGGAAATACCATTTAGATAGTATTTATATATATATGGATATTATGTGGTTTGCTATAAATATCAGCACAACATATATTAGGAACCACTGGACCCTGCTTTTTAACAGAGACCATCAATATTTTTAAACTATGTGTTCTGTGAGCATTATAATCCTGCCTGTAATTATATTACCTTTGTAAGAAGCCATTTTGTTGTGTAAGGCTTACTAATAGGTTTACTAAGTCAAATACTTGTAATTTATACTGAGGCATCTTTGGGTTGGAGAATTTTTTTGATGGTAATGTAGGCTGGCTTTTAATAAATTCGCCCAATATATAATTGAGTGACAAGAAGCTTGTTTCCCTTATTTTCATTGATGCAATTAGTAATCCCAAAAATAACTTTTTTGGGCTGCAAAAAACTATCATATTAAGTACTAATAACTTAGTATTCTATGGTGCCTATGAATGCCTAAACTATACAAGCATCAATTTATCACGACAAATATAACTGAGAGTTCATTTCTATTGGCTTGACACCCTAGATTTAAACATATTTAAAAGTTTCTTACCAATAATTATTTTAGCAACCAAAATTATTAAACACAAGCCTAATAACATAACCACCTATACACTCTGCTGCCAACTCAAAATTTCAAAATTACATCAATCTTACCTTTCCTCTGTGGACTATCATTCGAGAATTTATCCAAAGCTCCTTTAAATCATCTATAAAACCTCCACAATAAAAGAACTGGTCCTAACTTAATGGAGTGCCACCCAGAACTAATGTAAGTGAAAAGTCTCTGTGCAATCTCTAGTCCAATTCAGCATACAGACCTTCATTCTTGCCTTACCATGTGCTAGGTAGTATCATCTAATACAACCTCACACTCCTACACTCATTTTATTGATGCTATGGCTAAATATTTAGTAGTAAATATATTATCACAGCCACGATTTTAATCTAGCTTTCCTAATGATTCTTCTCAGGATTTATATTTTCAAAATGGAGCTATCGACTCTATCTATCCATCCTCCTCATTTCAATTAAATATCAAAACATTGAATTCTAAGTTATCTGTAATCCATAACTATAAGTTTTTTATTTTACATTTAAGCATCAATTTTAGTGAAATTTAATTTCACAGTTTAATACCCCTGAAATCCATTTTCTTGATTTGGGTACAAAATCGAGTGAAATTTTGAAATCTCAGCCTTTAAACCTGAAGTTTTACCTTGACATGGTTGAAAATTATGCCATAACTTTGTTTTAAAAAAAAATCTTTTAGAGTCTTATTTTACAAAAGGAACTTTATAATGTTTCTTGGACATTAAACAATACTCTGACAAAACAACAGTTTGATGACTTGAATACAAATGAATCAGAAACATACGGATTGAATTTTCCTTGATGTATAAGCGAGTTTGAATAGAAAGGAAAAAAGTCATTGGCAAAATTCATTCTGAGGATTGCCAAACCTAAAATGTCTGAAAACATAGGATTTTCTAAAAGACATTCTAATGAACCCAAAAATACTATCTTTGTTTTTCCATCTCTAAATTATTCTATAAACCCAAGTTTGAAAAAAAGAATTAATTTACTTGGAAGGTTTAAACTATATAAAGCATCAAACAATGGAAAATTATAGTGTTTAGGGGAAAAAAACCCAAGTCTTAAAAGCTAGCTTAAATTGCTATCCGTGTAATAAACTATGTGCATATGTCTGTAGGAAAAAATCATTACTGTAGATTTATTAGCAATGTTAATAAAGATTTAATAAGTCAGATAATTAATGTATCTGGATAATTAAGAGAACTGAAAATCTTACAATAAATTAAGACATATCTAAGACTATTCATTTGCTATTAAAAACAAAAATAGTACTTATTTTTTCATAGAGGTTTATTAACCACCATGAGAGAGTGCTTGAAAACTTTGAAACCAATTTTACACATTTGGATATAACATCTTGTCTGGAACCTCTAGATTTTTCCATTAAGAAGCAGCAATGTATTTGTTTTATTTGTTTGCTCATATGTTTGCTTTACTTTGCTGAAACAAACATATGGAGCTCTGAGAATTATCTATTCAAAATAAAAAAATTAATAAAACATTCTTAAACTCTCTTGCCAAATCCATTGCAGATCATTTGTCAAATTTCTAAAAAGAGTATTTTACAAACTGACATATTTTCCACAGGCTCTCTGAGGAATCAAAATGCTACTTTTGATTTCAGCAGCTTTTTGATTTCTAAAATATATTTAGGCTTCTTTGCTATTTTTTCTTCACAGGGTCAGGATAAACAAAATTTAACAATACACATCACTGACTTTCTCCTCTCCTTATGATTGAAACTATTTAACTGCTTTACTGTGGTTTTCTCTACAAAATCTTCCTCCTATGTTACATCAAACTGGTTTAGTTGTTAAAAATCCCAAACTCACAGTTTGGAATGTCTTTTTAAGAGGAACATATTCAGCATAGCAGGTGGCTTAAAAGAGCCTTTTTAATCACAAGCTCACTCAATGATCATTCAAGACACTTCTAATACCTATAACCTGTATTGTGCCAAGCACTGAGGGTACAATTGTGAATGAAAGATACACATCCCATGACCTCATGAACTGATACTCATTCAGATATGCAATCAAGAAAGTGTTACTGTGGTAGATTAAAGCGACAAGTCTAGTTCTTTTATGACTCATGATCAAGCTACAAGAGCATATTATACTTAATTTAGATTTCATGTTCCTTACATGATTTATCACCAGATAATTTTCCTAATAGCATCTGCAACCATATTTTATATGAACATGAAAGTTGTTCTAGCCAATTCTGGACTAACTTTTTCCGGAATATACCTTGCCATTTTGCCATTCTATGCATTTACACACTTTGCTTCTTCATCCAGGAGTAAATTCTGTTCTCACCATCACTCCCCTCCTCCCATGACTCCCTCCCTCTTTATCTTTATTTCTTAAACTTCTACTCAGCTGACTCAGCTTAAAAGCCACCTCTGTCATGGTTCTTTTGGCTCTATCCCAGGTGTCCTTAACCTTGTCTCTTCTGCTTTCCCATGGCATCTTGGTTGTATCACTATTTTTAGCATTAGAGCACTTTATTCTTCTTACAGTTAGCTACATGTATCGGTCTGCCAAGATATATGCTCTTTTAACCTGCCATTTTGCGTGCATATAGATACATGATAATTTTATGTTGGACAAATGGATAAATGAATAAGTATCAACAAATGAATTTGAAAGCAGATTAGTATCATTCTTTCATGATTTTCAATTCATTTTGCTGAGAAGTAAAAATATTCAGAATCCTTTACTGCAAATAAAAGATGGTCTGTCAGCTCTGAAGCAACATCACTTTGAGAACACCAGAAGTGGTAATGAGTGAGGCTGTAGTAAACTGAAGCATCTAGTTATTCATACTTATAGAAAAATGACACATGTATATTTTCAATGAGGTTGCAGCTAATAAAACTGAGGTCCCAGGAAGATCACTTGCTTTCCCAAGGCCATACATACTCTACCTCTGGTTAAAATCTGTTTTAAGTATTGCTTAAATGCAAAAAGCCAGCTTGTCTAGCACATTTAGCCATTTTACCATTCTTCATATGAGACAATATAAGAGAGAGAAAAGCAACAACAGGCCATATGCCTCAAACCTAACCCTTAAATAATTTGGGAATCTTTGAAAAGAGTGAAACATTGGTTTACTTCAGGTTCAAAAAAAAGTAAATAGAATTGTAATGTAAAGTAAAATTAACCACGAAAAGAGAAATAAATCAGGGAGGAAGGGCAAGTCAAAATATAGAGTAGTTCTCAGAGAGAAAAAGACAAATTGAAAGCAAGATAGGAGTTAAATTATCTAAATAGTAAGGGAAAGACAGAACCAATACAAGAAAAGCATGAAAAAACAAAAGAGAAGAAACACGTAGGGCAGGAGGTGAGATGGAAATTAAAAGGAAACAGGCTGATCATATTTCACGGATTTCTTAATTTGTTTAGTTAGACATTTCAAGCACATCCCCAAGGAGAAGACTGGGAGAAGCACATACCACTAATTTGATTTTTCTTGTTTGGGCCACATACCAGGGAAGCAATGAGTGGCTGACCCCACGGTGCCGATGTCCCAGTCAAATTTCTGACTGTAAATGTACAGTACTTTAACATTGTAAGAATTCTTGGAAGATTATTTAAATATGCACTTTCCTCAGTCTACACCTATAATGCTTGAACTCTGAGGATCCTTAATGATAATCTCAAAGCCATAATTGCAAAATAACCTATAATCCAAAATATTTGAATTGTTTATAAAAATTTAGCATTGTAATTAAAATCTACAGAAAAGTCTGGATTTGAGGGCAGAGGAAAGATCTGAAACTTTGTAACACTTTCAGTAAGAACTTTCTTTTTCTGGACCAAGATTTGAGGCACATAAAACCTTCACTAGACTAACCCTATAATATATTTGATTTGTGTCTGTCAACTTCGTTCCATATACAGAATCCTTGGAGTCACAACATTGGTTATGGTACGATCCACAGGCTGTGAAACTGGCTATAGGTAAAACAACGCCACCATGAAGTTTTAGTGCATATAACAATGACTCCCCTTGAAAGAGGTCCAAGACAGATCCAAGTTTTACTTAACTCTGTGGTTTATTTAGCAAGGTTTTTGTGTAATACAGCAAGAAGGAATGAATGAGACAGACTCTAGGTTTAATGTTTCTCCTGCCTGCTTCTGCGAAAAACTAAAAGCAGTGTAACTTAAATAAGGTACATTCTCTTATTAATTGACTTTTTAAAAATTACCTTCCTTAGGCCTGGCCATGACAATTGTAAGGTATGGAGTAAGAGCACATGTAAGATCCACATGGTATATTGCTAAATATTTAAAAATTACTTATCAAGCTAACACACCATTAAATTATGTTTTATCCTCCTACCATGACAAATATAATTTTAAATGGCCTGAAAGTCCAGATTTGAATTTCAAATGTTTGGACTTTGAGTGATCTATGGCAAATAAAGCTCTGAATAAATTGGCATTAGCTTCCCTGGCCTTCTGACCGAATGTACCGATGTCCCTCTCACCACAGTCTTTGTAAATTCTGTTCCATTTGTCTGAAATGCCTGCCCCTAACTTTTTCCCCTAATCACAGCTTTTTTATCTTTCAGATTGTAGCTCAAATCCACTCACTGTTCTATGTTCACAAGACAACTGGGCTTTTCTCAATATATAGGGACAAGCATTCACTAACATTATTGTGTGATTACTACCTTGTGCCTCACTCAGCTGCAAGCCTCATAAAGCCATCTGCATTTGCTCACCCTTGTATATCCAGAATGTAGCCAAGTGCATGAGATGTTAGTAGGTGGTTGATGAATACTTGTGAGCATAAGAATTACTTCTGGAGCTTCTTAAAAGTGAAGATTTCCTATAGACCACTCCCACAGGTGATTCTAGAACAGTTGTTTTTGATCAAATACTGCAATATGTTAAGACCTAACTTGATATTATTTTCTGCAGTTTTTTGTGATTATTATTCCATCCCCATCCTCCTGCTTACCCCCATGTATTATTAGTAGCTCCTTTGTTTCCCTAGCACCTTTATATATATATATTTGTCTTTTTTAGTCAGGTTTTGAGATATAATTTGCATATAGTAGTATTCACTCTTTGATGTACAGTTCTATAAATTTTTACAAATTACATAGTTGTGTAACCACCACAGTCAAAACATAGATCCGTAGCACTTTGTATTGATATATGGCTTTCTTTTGATATCATTATATTATAATAGTACCACTTGCTTACATATAGATCTTCAACACTAGACTGATGATTTCTTGAGAGCAGTAGCAGTACCTACTTCTTTACCCCCCACTCCAGAGCCTGACAATAAATATGTTGGATAAATGTGTTCTAAATTGATTCACTAATTAATATAATATTACACTATCCTATGGAATGTGCTACCTAGTACATCATAAGTATAAAACATATATTGGAAAAATCGCACAAAATGCAATAACTACTCTCAGTGTGTCAAAATAAGCCCCACAAAAAATATGTGAAATTCTGCACTTACCATCCCCTGTCTCTGCACAGAGCTGTAAGCCCAGATTGTTCTGTGGATTAATCACCCAGTGATTGCTGGTCACAGTGATATCAAAGACAAGCCAGCCCACATCTAAAGCTTGGGCCTTTCTTGTGTCTAACAGGAACAGATCTGCATCCCTATGGAGAAAAGGAACAACAACAACAAAAAAATCAAAGGTTTGAATGAAGATCATTATTTCCTATACTTAAGTGAAAACATCCCGGGAGCACTCTTTAAAATAACAGGAGTTATTAAAAGAACAGGAGAACAAGTGACTCAAGTGATGAGTAATAAGATACAGAACCTTTATTGCTAAGCTCCTGATCCAAACCTGGTGCAGATTAGTAATATCTATCTGAAAGTGATTTCCACTTTCCTGCTTCTCACTGGCCTTTACAAACTGACTTAGTGTTCTTAATTTGGTCCCTAGCCATCAATGTTCCCTGAAACCTCCATCTGTAAGCAGCCCTCAAAACAAAGGATTAAACTAAATAGAGACTGAAATGAAAGTAGCTGCTCCCGTTTGGATAAACGTGGATTTTCAAAAGGATGGAGCAGAGTCAGGATATGATCTAAGCATCTGTTTTAGGGATAGTTTTCTAACATTTTCCATTTTTTAATACATAATTATTTTATGGATACCAAAGGCCAAGAGAGGGTCACAGAGTGCACCATTGGGTTAAGGGATAAATCCCATGAGTTGAGTGGTAAAATCTACCATGACTTGCTTTTACATCTTCTACAAGTATAAGTGCCCTGGGGACAGTAATGGCTGTGAATATGAACTTGTATGTTCTAGGATAATCTGCACAGTGTTACTCTTATTAACATTTATGAATATATTTTTGAATCTTAAATTTAGCATAAAATTTACAAATGTATGAATATTTTCGAATTATGATGAATTATTTTATTTATTATTCCTTCACTACAGGCAGTCTCTGAGCTAAATGTTACCAATTTCTGACTTTTAATCTTTACAACAGCCCTTTCATCTTAATGAAATTGAGTCTCAGAGGTTAATTGTAAAACATTGGAACTACTTCAGGTAGAGTAGAAATAACACCGTTATACATTTTTATGATCTTTTATACTGAATCTATTTAAGAGCATATTACTTCTATAAAGAAAATCAGAACTATGTCATAATAAGCTATGTTAAATACTATTTTATTGCATTTGCCATCTGTCTATATCACAGAATTCACTTCAAAGGTGGCTTACAAAATATAAAAAGTAAACTTTGAATAAAGAATACACATATTATTTCTTTAGGAAAATACTTTAAAGTTGAAAATTGAGCCATTTTTAACAGAAATGAAGTAAAAAATCTCAGTCAATATTTTAGAGACTACATCTTTGTTCCTTTATTTTAACTTGATTTATACTATTCTTTCATTAACCTAGAGAAATTCAAATAAATGTAATATGATCAATTAAATCATCTAGCTATCCTGCCCCAAAATTGCATATAGTTTAGAGGAAGTTTTCAGACACTTTTTTCATATTTGATATAGGACTCAGTTTGAGATAATGCAGACATATGACAAGCATGCAGTACAAAACATTGAAAACATTCTTTTAGTTCCCACTTTAATTTTAAGGACCAACTATAGTCACAGAGTGATAGCATGTCTTCCTCTTCCTCCTAACATGAAAACTCCACCAAATAAACAGACACGAAAATAAGGACTATGCTTAAAGTTTTGAGATATTTGGTAAATATCTCTGAAATGATAATCTTGGAATTAACTTCATCACACTATTTACTTCTTAAACAGAAGTCGCACTGTACCGTGGGAAATACCCTAGTGGTACACTGCTTTCAAGTCTGCTTTCATTTGAAATATGTCAAAAAATGTCCTAATCAACTCTACAAAGCTTATAATGTCATCCCTTGGCATGATATTGATAAATAGTTGAAAAACAAAAAAGAACAAGAAGATAAATGTATAGAGGCAAAATTAACAAATACCTGTAGGTAGTCACTTAGGTGATTTTTTTCCTATTGTTTTTAAATTGTGCTATCTTTTCGGAAAAAAAATTCCCAAACCATTCATGTTCAAATCCCAAAACTTTCTACCATGCAATGAAAAAACAGTTTCAGTTTTAATGGACATGTTTAGAAAAAGCATCAGCCAAAGGACTCATGCAAGCCCTAAATTTCTGAATTTCAGTGACACAATTCATTGGAAAGTAAATCTAGGAATTAGTATGGTCTAAAAACGCATATATTTCTAGTTCACCTCTGAAAAGTTATGAAAGTTCAGTTGATTTTATAAGTGCCACAGTTTCCTATACTTGGTCAAAGCTATTTTATTTTTTACTAACAACTTCTTTAATTTCTCCTCGTTCCTTGAAATAAGAAGCTCTTCTGCATTACCTACAGAATAGAATATACTTGGGGAAAATCAAATCTATTAGCAATAAACACAATGGTAATAATTTTGTAATTTTCACTCATAGAGCATCTTTCATAACAGTTTCTGAAAAATAAATCCCCACCCGTTCTGTAGAAAGTTAGATATGATTTCTTTTGAAGTATAAAATTTCTCCACTAAAATATGACACTTATATCACTGAAAATAGTAAAATATCCTAAGTATTTCCCAGGAACAGTATAAAATAAACTTATAAGAATTGGCTTGTCTCACCATTTTTACTTGACTTTTTAAAGAAATTCATACAATATCCAAAAAAAGAAAATTATCAATACTAATTCATTTAAAAGGAATGCAATGGAGAGAAAATACATATGTAGAAAATTATACTTATTTGTAGCAAAAATAAATTCATAATATAATTCCTTTAAATATTGTGCAATTACAATAGTGAAACTAAAACTAAAGTCTGTTTCCTAGCAAAGGAAATAAAGTCCATTTACATAGATGTATGTAAGCAAATATTTCAGAATATTTGTGTAAGTTTCCTAAGGCTGACAATCCACAGACTAAATGGTTTAAACAACAGAAATTTATTATCTCACAGTTCTGGAGGCTGTAAGTTCAAAATCAAAGTGTCAGCAGCGTTTCCTTCTGAATTATGAGGGAAAGATCTGTTCCCAGCTTCTCTCCTTGGCTTGTAGATGGCTGTCTTCTTCCTTTGTCTCTTCACATCATTTCTCCTAGGCATGTCTCTTTGTCCAAATTGTCCCTTTTTAAAATTTTTACTCATTATGGGTACACAATGGGTGGATATTTTTACAGGGTACATATGATGTTTTGATACAGGTGTACAATGTGAATCAAATCAGGGTAACTGGGGTATCCATCACCTCAGTTGTTTATCATTTCTTTGTGTTAGGAACATTCCGATTCCACTCTTTTAGTTATTTTAAAGAACACCCTAACTTATCGTTGATTATAGTCACTTGGTTGTACTATCAAATATTGTTCATTTTAACTAAATATCTAATTATATTTTGTATCCATTAACCATCCCCACTTTATCCCCCTTCACAGCTATTCTTCCCAGCCTCTGATAACCATCTCTCTACTCTCTCTTTCCATGAGACCAATTGTTTTTAATATTTAGCTCCCATATAAAAGAGAACATGTGGGAGTTGTATTTCCATGCTTGGTTTATTTCACCTAACATTATATTCTCCGGTTCAATCCATGTCGGTGCAAATGGCAGGATTTCATTCTTTTTGTGGCTATATAATATTCCATTGTGTACCTGTACCATGATTTCTTTATCCATTCACCCATTAATGGACACTTAGGTTGATTCCAAATCTTGGCTATTGTGAACAGTGCTACAATAAACATGAGAGTGTATAGTATATCTTTTTGATATACTGAATTCTCTTCATTTGGATGTACACCCAGATGTGGGATTGCTGGGTAATATTTTAGTTCTGTTTTTAATTTTTTGAGGAAACTCCATACTGCTCTCCATAGTAGTTGCACTAATTTACTTTCACACCAACAGTGTACAAGGGTTCCCCTTTCTCCACATCCTCGCCAGCATTTATTATGGTTTTTTGATGAAAGTCATTTTAACTGGGGTGAGATGATATCTCATTGTAGTTTTGATTGGCATTTATCTGATGACTAATGATGTTGAGCATTTTCTCATATACTTGTTGGCCATTTGTATGTCTTCTTTTGAGAAATGTCTATTCAGATCTTTGCCCATTTTTAATCAGATTATTTGATTTTTTTCCTATCAAGTTGTTGAAGCTCCTTATATATTCTAGTTATTAATCCCTTGTCAGATGGGTAGTTTGCAAATATTTTCTCCCATTCTCTGGGTTGTCTCTTCACTTTGTTGATTGTTTCCTTTGCTGTGCAGAAGGTTTTTAGATTGATGTGGTCTCATTTGTCCAATTTTGCTTTGGTTACCTGTGCTTTGGGAGTATTACTCAAGAAGTCCTTGCCCAGAACAATGTCTTGAAACATTTCCCCAATGTTTTCTTTTAGTAGTTTCATAGGTTCAGGTCTTAGATTTAAGTATTTAATCCATTTTGATTTGATTTTTGTATATGGCGAGGGATAAGGGTCTAGTTTCATCCTTTTGCATATGAATATACAGTTTTTTCAGCACTGCTCATTGAAGAGACTGTCCTTTCCCCACTGTATGCTCTTCGCACCTTTGTCAAAGATAAGTTCACTGCAGAGGTATGGGTTCATATTCTGTTCCATTAAAATTGGTCCATGTGTCTGTTTTTAAGTCAGTACCATGCAGTTTTGGTTACTATAGTATGTAGCATAATTTGAAGTCAGGTAATGTGATTCCTCTAGTTTTGTTCCTTTTGCTCATGATGGCTTTGGCTATTCTGGGTCTTTTGTGGTTCTATATAAATTTTAGTATTATTTTTTCTATTTCTGTGAAGAATGTCATTGCTATTTTGATGGGGATTGCATTGAATCTGTAAATTGCTGTGGCTAGTATGGACATTTTAACGATATTGATTCTTCCAATCCATGAAGATGGAACATCTTTCCATTTTGTTTGTGTGTTCTCTTCCATTTCTTTCATCAGTGTTTTATAGTTTTCATTATAGAAACTGTTCATTTCTTTGGTTAAGTTCATTCCTAGGTATTTTATTTTATTTGTAGCTATTATAAATGGGATTACTCTTGGTTTCTTTTTCAAATTGTTTACTGTTGGCATATAGAAATGCTACTTATTTTTGTATGATGATTTTGTATCCTGATAAATTTGTTTATCAGTCTTAACAGTTTTTTTGTGGAGTCTCTAGGATTCTCCATATATAAGATCATATCATGTACAAACAAGGATAATTTGACTTCTTCCTTTACAATTTGGATGCCCTGTATTTCTTTTTCTTATCTGATTGCTCTAGCTAGAACTTCCAGCACTATGTTGAATAACAGTGGTGAAAGTGGGCATCCTTGTCTTCTTCCAAGTCTTAGAGGAAAGGCTTTCAGATTTTCCCCTTTCAGTATCATACTAGCTGTGGGTCCATCATATGTGGCTTTTTTTCAGTTCCTTCTATAAGCAGTTTTTTGGGAGTTTTTTATCATGAATGGATGCTGAATTTCACTGAATGCTGTTTCAGCATCAATTGAAACAACCATATGGTTTTTGTCCTTCATTCTGTTGATATGATGTATCACATTGATTGATTTGAGTATGTTGAACCATCCTTGCATCCTTGAGATGAATCCCACTTGATCATGTTGAATAATCCTTTTAATGTGTTGTTCAATTTGGTTTGCTAGTATTTTATTGAGGATTTTTTAGTCTGTGTTCATCAGAGAGATTGGCCTGTAGTTTTCTTTTTTTGTTGTGTCTTTGTCTGGTTTTGCTATTAGAATGATACATGCCTAATAGAATGAGTTCAAAAGTATTCCTTCCTCCTTGATTTTTTGGAGTCGTTTGAATAAGATTGGTATTAGTTATTTAAATGTTTGGTAGAATTCAGCAGTGAAGCAGTCAGGTCCTGGACTTTCCTTTGATGGTACATTTTTTATTACTGCTTCTATCGTGTTACTTGTTATTGGTTTATTCAAGTTTTTTATTTCTTCCTGGTTCAATCTTGGTAGGTTGTATGTGTCTAGAAATTTATCAGTATCCTCTAGGTTTTCCAATTTATTGTCACACAGTTGCTCATAGAAGTCTCTAACGATCCTTTGGATTTCTGCATTATAAGTTGTAATCTTTCCTTTTTAATCTCTGATTTTACCTATTTGAGTCTCCTCTCTTTTTTTCTTAGTTAGTCTGGCTAAAGCTGTGTCAATTTTATCTTTTAAAAAAAACAACATTTTAGTGGTTGATCTTTTGTATTTTTTGTTTCAATTTCATTTATTTCTGTTCTCATATTTATTGTGTCTTTTCTTCTACTAATTTTGGGTTTGGTTTGCTCTTGTTTTTCTAGTCCTTTGAGATGCATCATTGGGTTGTTTATTTGAAGCTTTTCTACTTTTTTGTTGTAAGCACTTATTGCTATAAACTCTCCTTTTATTACTGCTTTGCTGTATACTATAGGTTTTGATATGCTGTGTTTTCTTCCTTTTTTTTTTTTTTTGAGACAGAGTCTTGCTCAGTCACCCTGGATAGAGTGCAGTGGCATCATCATAGCTCACTGCAACCTCAAACTCCTGGGTTCAAGCGATCCTCCTGCCTCAGCGTCCAGAGTAGCTGGGACTACGGGCGAGTGCCATGACACCCAGCTTTTCTATTTTTAGCAGAGACAGGGTCTCACTCTTGCTCAGGCTGGTCTCAAACTCCTGACCTCAAGAAGTCCACCCACCTCGACCTCCCAGAGTGCTAAGATTACAGGCATGAGCCACCGCACTTGGTGATGTGTTTTCCTTTTCATTTGTTTCAATAAAATTTTTAATTTCTTTCTTGATTTCTTCATTGACCCACTCTCCATTCAGGAATGTATTGTTTTATTAATATTTCCATGGTTGTATATTTTCCAATGTTTCTCTTGTTATTGATTTCTAATTTTATTCCATTGTTGTCTAAGAAAATACTTAGTATTTTCAATTTTTTTGAAATATTGATTTCAATTTTTTTGAATTTTTTGAGACTTATTTTGTAGCCTAACATATGGTCTATCCTTGAGAATGATCCATGAACTAAGGAGAAGACTGTGTATTCTGCACACATTCTGTTGGAGGAAATGTTCTGTAAGTATCTATTGGGTCCATTTGGTCAATAGTGCAGATTAAGTCCAATGTTTCTCTGTTGATTTTCTGTCTGGACGATCTCCCCAATGCTGAAAGTGGAGTGCTGAGTTCTCCAACGGTTGTTGTATTGGAGTCTATCTCTCTCTTTAGCTCTGATAATATTTGGTTTATATATCTGGGTGCTCCAGTGTTGGGAGCATATATTTAGAATTATTATATCCTCTTGAGGAATTGACCCCTTTATCATTACATAATGACCTTCTTTATCTTTTCTTTTACAGTTTTTGCCTTGAAATCTATTTAACTGATAGAATTATAGCTACTCCTGGTCTTTTTTGGTTTCCATTTGCATGGCATATCTTTTTTCATCCCTTTATTTTCAGTCTATGTGTGTTTTTGTAGGAGAAGTGGGTTTCTTGCAGACAACATACAGTTGCTCTTGTTTTTGTTTTTTTTGTTTTTAAATCCATTCAGCCACTCTATGTCTTTTGATTGGAGAGTTTAGTCCATTCACATTCAATGTTATTATTGACAGGTAAGGACTTTCTACTGCCATGTTGTAATTTGATTTCTGGTTTGTTTGTGCTCCTCTCTTTCTTTCTTCCTTCCTGTCTTCCTTTGTTAAAAGTGATTTTCTCTGGTAGTGTGTTTTAATTTCTTGCTTTTTATTTTTTATGTATATGTTGTAGGAGTTTTGATTTAAAGTTATCACGAGGCTTGCAAAAATATTTTATAACCAATTATTTTAAATATATGACAACTTTGCCTATAAACAAACAAGCAAGCAAGGAGAAATCTAACAGAAAGTCTACCCTTCAGCTCCATCCCCCTCCCTGCTTTTTAACTTTTTGTTGTTTCCATCCATATCTTTTTATAGTATCTATCTCTCAAAATGTGGTTGTAGTTATTTTTGATAGGTTTGTCTTTTAGTCTTCCTACTGAAGATATTAAGTGGTTCATATACCTCAATTACAGCAATAGAGCATTCTGTATTTGTGTACTTCCTGTTACCAGTGAGTCGTATACCTTCAGATGATTTCTTATTCTTCACTAACATCCCTTTCGTTCAGATTGAAGGACTCCTTTTAGCATGTCTTATAGGACAGGTATGGTATTGATGAAATCCCTCCGCTTTTATTGGTCTGGAAAAGTCTATATTTCATCTTCATGTTTGAAGGATATTTTTGCAGGATATAATACGTTAGGATTAAGGGTTTTTTTTTCCTTCAGCACTTTAAATACATCATGCCACTCTCCCCTGGCATGTAGGGTTTCCACTGAGAAGTCTGCTGCCAGACTTATGGAGCTCCTTTATATGTTATTTTTTCTTTTTTCTTGCTTCTCTTAGGACTTTTTCTTTATCCATGACCTTTGGGATCTTGATTACTAGATGCTTTGAGGTAGTCTTGTTTGGGTTAAATCTGCTTGGTGTTCTATGACCTTCTTGTACCTGAATATTGTTACCTTTCTGTAGGTTTGGAAAGTTCTTTGTTATTATTTCTTTGAATAAACTTTCTACCCCAATGTCTCTGTCTACCTCCTCTTTAGGGCCAATAACTCTAAAATTTGCCTTTTTGAGGATATTTTCTAGATCTTGTGGGTGTGGTTCATTCTTTTTTATTCTTTTTCTTTTTTTCTCTTCTGACTATGTATTTTCAAATAGCCTATCTTCAAGTTCACTAATTCTTTCTTCTGCTTGGTCAATACTGCTGTTGAGAGACTCTGATGCATTTCTCTGTTTGTCAATTGAATTCTTCAGCTCAACAATTTCTGCTTGATTTTTTTATTATTTCAATATCTTCATTAAATTTCTCTGATTGGCTTCTGAATGCCTTCTCTGTGAAGTTCTTCTGGAAGTTCATTGAGCTTCCTCAGGACAGCTATTTTGAAGTCTTTGTGTGAGAGGTCACATATCTCCACCACTCCAGGATTGGTCATTGTTACCTTATTTACCTTCATTTGGTGAGATCATGTTTTCCTGGATGTTCTTGTTGCTTTTGGATGTTTGTCAATGTCTGGGCATTCAAGGGCTAAGTATTTACTTTTTTTTTTTGTTATAAAATCAAATTTATTTAGATTTACTGGAATTCCGGTGATTTATATGAAAATTGTTTTGACCTTAGAAAAGCATTTTGGCAAATTTAACATCTTCCTTCAAGAGTTATTAGTCTAGAGATGAGACTATTATAAAAGACTTAAAGAGGTGTTAAATACATGCATGTAGTTAGGTATTTATTGTAATTATCACAGTCTGGTCTTGTTTGAACCTGTTCTTTTTGAGAAGTTTCCAGATAGTCAAAGGGAATTGAGTGTTGTGATCTAAGTCTTTGGTCACTGCAGCCATATCAGCACTGGGGCACCCCAAGCCCAGTAATGCTGTGACTCTTATAGACTCCTGGTGGTACTGCCTTGGTGGAATTGGGTAAGATATGGGAGAATTCCCTGGATTACCAGGCAAAATCTCTCACTCTCTTCCCTCACTCTTTGTGCTCGGCTGGTGGAGTTTGGGGAGGAGTGATGTGGGCACATCTTTATGGCCACCAGCCCCAGGTCACACCTGAAGCCAGCCCAGTCTCACCCAAAAGTCCTTGGTGACTGTTGCCTGGCTACCTCTGATGTTTATTCAAAGCCCAAGGGCTCTTTAGTCAGCAGATAGTATATCCTGCCAAGACTGGGTCCTTCCGTTCAACCTTCAGGACAGCATGTTTTCTTCTGGCCCAGCATGGGTCCAAGAATGACATCCAGGAATTAAGGCCTGGACTCAGGGGCTTCAGGAGACTGCTTGGTACTTTATTTTAATGTGGCTGAGCAGGTACCCAAGTTGCAAAACAAAATTCTCTGAATTCTTCCCTTTCCTTTCCCCAGTGGAAGAAGACTGTCCCTGAGCAATACTGCCTAGAGTAGGGGGAGGAGTGACACAGGCACTGGCTTTGCAGTTGTGGCTGGTGTCTTACTGGGTCACGTGCATCCCAAATCCACTGGCTCAGAGCCAGCACAGCCTCAGGAATTGCCCAAGGACTACAGTCTTTGTGGCCAGACTGCCTTACAAGTTTAGTCCAGGCTCCAGGCTGCTTTTTGTCAGCCAGTGGTGGGGCTAGCAGGAACTCAGGTTTTGAGGCTGAGGATTTCTCTCTGGCTGGACTGGTCTAAATGCTCCTCTGTGGGCTCTGGCAGAATTCCACCCTGTTCTGTGTTCCCCTGTGCCAGGGCTGCCCGGAGTTTCAAAGCAAAGTCCCATAATCACTTCACTTTCCCTCCCCAGGGCACACAGATTCTCTCTCCACTCGGTGCACTGGTGCAGCACTGCTGAGGGATGGGGGAGGGGTGGCATAGGCAATGCAAGATTGTCTTTTCTTTCCTCTTCAGTGCCTTTTTCCTTGATAAAATGTTCAAACCAGGTATTATGAGCACTCACATGATTTTTGGTTCTTCTGAAGGTGCTTGCTTGCATAGATCGTTGTTGAATTTGGAGTTCATGTGGAGGGACGATCCCTAGAGGTTTCTATTTGGCCATCTTGCTCTGTGCCCCCTAAACTTTTCCTTTTTGTAAGGATACCAGTCATATTGGATTAGGATGCATTCTACTGACTTCACTTTAACTCGATTTCCTCTGCAAACACCCTTTCTCCAAATAAGGTCACATTCCAAGTTACTGGAGGCTAGAACCTCAACATGTTAATTTGGGGAGAGTGCAGCACAAGTCAACCCATAACACTATTTAAAAGTGTTTTTCTTAAGGCAGGAATAATCCTGGATGTGATTATTCTGTCTTTATTAACATTACAGCACTTATCAACGTTGAAATGTTTTCAAAACCAAATATGTGAAAGTGAACTTACATTGATGAAAATTCATCATTAGCAAAAATTATATTTTTCTTTTTCAGGCAAAATTTCAACATTCGTCCTGAGTGTGATATAGATCAGTGTAATAATTTTCTTTACAGCTAATGAAGTCATCATGCAGTTGTTAGCGTCATGTTCAACAGATAAAAGATTTGCAGTACTCAGATAGACTTACTGGATATGAAATATACACACATATTAAGTGTAGCTACTCAAATAATATGGAAAATAATATGTAATGTGTATATACATTTATATTCAATATAAATATATTTGAGCAGATCTGACTTTAACCATAACCAGAGGTTTAAACATGTCTAGTCATATATGATTTATTGGCAGGTTTGTATATACTTATTTGCAAGAATGATTTTTATTTTATTAAAAGAAGAAAGAGTTTTGCATACATGCCTTTGGAGTCTTAAAATACCAGAAGGATATATACTTCACTAAAGACTGAACAGCAGAAGCCAAAATTCAGCAAAATTTGAGTTACTACCATTTGTATAACTCAACTGAAAATACAGATTGGTAGAATGGGAAAATTGAGGCTATATATCTAAGAACTTAACTTTTATCACCTTTTTATCAATATCAATGTAGTGTAATGAAATAAGGAAGGATTTGGAGATTATACAGAGCTTGAACAATTAAAGAATTTCTCACCTCAGTTTCCCCATGTATAAAAATTGGTATGATAATCCTTGCCTTAAAAGGTTTTCTCAAGACCAAATGTAATACTCTGATTATCTGTCTGGATAAAAGGCAAATTACAGTTGAATTTTTACATGGTCTGCCATTATACAGATGTCTCTAAATTGCTTTATTTTGACCTGTGATGTGTGGGAAAGTAATATTTGGGGAGGTACATTACCTTCAAAGGACCTCAATCAATGTTACTTTGGGATTCTTACAGATGGCTGATAGAATAGGTTACAAGAGGAAGGAGGAAGAAAGGAAGGCGCAGAATGGGAGAAGGGGAAAAGCAGGAGGTAGGGAAAAGGAAGACACAAAGAAATTTGGTAATTATTCCTGAAGTGTTTTCTCAAAAATCCAACTATTGGCTGCCTTTGTAAGTCACTTTTAAAAATCACTTATATAAATATAGAGTCAGAGGTTACATTGTAGATAAAACATTTATCCATCTAAATAAATGCTAAAAACAAAGAAGGAACAGTAACAAAAAACCTGTGGGTACTTGTGCTTTTGATAAGATAGTGTTTCCAATGATAGCATCATACACAGATTCAAAAAATACTATTTTTCAAACAACACAGAGGAAACTGAAAATGATATACTTTTTAACACTGTGATATATGATTCAAAATGTGGCTCTAGTTATAAAGACATGATGTCAAAGTTACAGGAGATAAGTTTGAAGAAAGTTACCACATATATTTGACAAGTAATATGACTATGAAACAAGTAATATGACTATGAATCATTTTATGTAATATGTGATTTAAAGTATGGACACAAAATCATATTAGTAAACTATTATAGCCTTGACTATTTTAAGTACATTCATCATGTATCTACGTTTATACACAAATCCAAGTGCATATGAATACTCAAATTCCTCCTCTAATTTGTTTGATCTTTTACTTGAGTAAAAGGAATATCATTTTTATATGATTATATCATGATAATGTGTTCTCCTTATGATCAGGTATATAAAGCATGCAAACATACCTAATAGCACACAATGAATGTAGTATGAGAAATGTTAACTTTTTCTATTCTCTAGTCAGCTGAATAAATGTATTATTCTTATTATAAGACAGAAAAAAATTTTGACCAAGAATGTCTGATGTGAAATCAGCTAGTCTGTGATTTTACCTCTGAAAGTATCCAAAATAAATCACAGAATACTAGAACTACGTAGGACATGAATTACTTAGCCAAACTGTTTATTCACAAGAGAATTTATAGAGAAATCAAATGATTTCCCATGATCACTCAGCCACTTGGAGGACCAGAACCAGTCAAATGGAGAACCAAGTTTTCCACTTTCAGAACATTTTCTCTTATAAAATAGCAGCTCTCTTCATTCCCAAACTATACCTCAATTGCTTTCCTTGACCTGAAATATCATCGGTTTTTGTGTTGAAGCACTAAAAGGTTGAGCTGTTCCACTTGCCTAAAACAAGATGGGTAGAAACAGAGTCAAGGAGTAACCTGAGACATTCCACAAACCCATCCATCTATTCATTCATTTATTCACTCTTTCAGTTTAACATTCACTCTTGATGGTGGTTTATCACTTCGACTAAGCTGGAGCCACCCTGTATGAATCTGGATTAGGGTTGGCTACAAAAGAAATGTGAATAACATCAATGAAGAAGCAGTTATGTTTGTATTTGAAAGACTGCTGTATGATCAAGTGTTATTGCAGCCTAAGCATATTGTCGAGATCTGTTGGTTCACCTTATATGTGGTAGGGCAACAGTTGGGCCTGTAGCTTCTTCAGATCCCACTAATTCCCTTATTCAGCTCCTCTGAGTCCAAGGCATGCAGACACCTCTAAGAGGAAGGATTTGGTAGTTAGAAAATCACCTGCATCGTTGAAGTTGGAGGATTGGAGGTAGATTCCAGTTTGTCCTCATTGGTTCTAGATTATCTTCACAGGTTCTGTTTTGTCTGTGTTTCCTCAAATTCACATCCATCTTTCCTTTTTGACTGTTTTCCCCATGGACCTTATGCCCAGAGTCAGATGCAGAGCAACAGACTTACATAGACTGTTTAGCTCCAGGACTGCATAAGGTCAAGTCTCTACAATAAATCATTACAGAAGACTTTCCCAGGGGGATTAAACAGCTACTTTGTGTTTGGTTGATTATATTGGACCACTGATGTCAGTACTGGAAGGGCAGTACTTTGGTACTTTGTTCTTCCTGGAATAAGTGCACTGGATATGAATTTGCCTCTATGCCTGTATGATGCTTCTTCCAAAATCACCACCCATGAATTTACAGAATGCCTTACTCACTTATTCATGGAATTCCACACAGCATTGTTTCTTATCAACAAGCTAATTTGACAGTGAATGAGGTGCAAAATGGGCTCATGCCCATGAAATTCACTAGTCTTCCCATGTTTCCCAACACCTTGAAGCAGCTGGCCTAATAGAATGGTGAAGTCTCAGTAATTCCATCAGTTATGTACCAATATCTTAGAAGAATGGACTAATATCCTTCAGAAATCTTTATAGGATCTAAATCAGTAACAAATATAGCCAGTATGCCTGTTTCTGTCATAGCCGTATGTCTCTGGTCTGAAAAGCAAGGGGTAGAAATGGAAGTGGCTCCTCTCTCTCACTCTACATTCTCAAGCTAGCAAAATTTTCGCTTCTGACATCCGAGACATTGGATTTTGTTGGTCCAGAGCTCTTAGTTCCTAATGTGCAATGCTAGCACTAATGGCCATAGCAATGGTTCCATTAAAGTTAAATTGAAAGCTGAAATAGCCACCTGACTACCCACGTCAGTGAATCACAAGCCAATAAGAGTTTACTGTACTATGTGGATGAATAATCTTAAATGTCAAGGGGCAACTGGACTGCTGCTACCACAATATGGGTAATAAGGTGTATTCCTGGAATACAAGAGATTGCCTGGAACACCTCTTAGTACTTCCTTGTCAAATGGCAATAGTCAATGGAAAACCACAGTTCAATGCAGGCATTACTGCTGATAGCCCAGAAGCTTCAAGAATGAGTGTTTGGTTTACCTCACCAGGTAAGAAGAAATGATCAGCCATCGTGCTTGCTAAAACGAAGAGGATATGGATTGAACAGTGGAAGAAGGAAATTATAAACACTAGCTACCACCATGTAACCGGTTGCAGAAATGAGGATTGTAATATTGTATTTCTTCCTTATTTTGATATTAATGTACTTGTGTGTGTATTAGCCAATTCTTCTTTTTTCTAGTTCCCTCTCCATCCACCTCCCATCTAGTATAAGTAGTTTGGATAGTTGCTAACCTCATATTTCAATATGGAAGTTACACCATATCAAAGGGGGAGTATGGCTCAGCTAGAAAAGTAATGAATATCCAAAGATGGATTAAAAGGCAGAAGAATTATTTTGCTATTATGTTTTTGGAAGTTATGAATGGTTATAAAGGTATGTATTGTTGTCAAATTGACAAGAATGGACTGATGTGGCTTTGTACTTTGTCATATCAGCTAAACTGGAACTACAACTCCCAGAATTCCCTTCCTTGTTTGCTTCTGTGTCAAGGTTAGCCATCAGAGAAATTTGCTCAGAAGTTGGAGAGTAGAAGGGAAGCAGCAGCCAAGTTTATGATTGGAAGATTGGTAAAATGCCAAGCTTTCCTGCTGCTCACACACTTGTCACTGATCTGTTGGCTCACCTTGTTGCTGGGAACAGCTGTGCCTACAGCTCTTCCAGTTCCCTCTAGATTATTAACATCATCAGCTCCTCGAAATCCTGGCCAAAATTCCTCCTGCAAGATCACCAGTTTCTCTACATCTTGAGCAAAAAGTATGTAGGACTCATGGTGAAGCATACCAGCTTTCCTTGCTGGCCACACACACACATCATTTAACTTGGCAGCTCCAAGACATGAGAGACAGACATGGGTTCTAATTTGTCTCTGGGGTTCCAGCTTATCCTGAAAGATTCTAGTTCTCCTTGCTCTCTCCAACTCGATATCCATTTTTCTTCCCAGCTATCTATGCTACCAACTTCAGACACATCATCAGATGCATAAGCAACAACCTTACATAAACTGTTTAACCAGGTCTTATGAATGCAGAAAGTCAAATCCCTATAATAAATCCCTTATTCCTTATCACTTACAATGGTTTTATTTTGCTTATCAAACATTCAATGACTTACTCCCTGTTATGAGTTGAATTGTGTCTTTCAGAAATATATGTTAAAATCCTAATCCCTGGTACCTGTGAATGTGATTTCATTTGGAATAATCAAGTTAAGATAAGGTGGGCCGTATCCCAATATAACTAATATCCTTATAAGAAGAAGAGGAGAGACACAGAAATAGAGACACACGGAGGGAAGATAGCCACATGAAGACAGAGGAAGAGATTGGAATGAACAGCATGCTCATGCAGCCATGATACGCCTGGGGCTGCCAGAAGCGGGAAGAGGCAAAGAAGGATCCTTCCCTAGAGGTTTTGAAGGATTCATGGCCTTGCCACCACCCTGATTTTAGACTTCTAGCCCTTAAAACTATAGGAAAATAGCTTTCTGTTATATTAAACTATCCAAGTTTTTAGTAATTTGTTATGGCAGCCCTAGGAAGCTAATATACTCTCCTAGCTGGGCTATTTCATATATGAAACAAGGATTTATCAATAATATCAAATTCTGAGAAGAATGGGAAAAAAGAAAAAATGTCCATAAGATCTAGTAGCAAGGAGGTTGTTGGGGGATGATCAGTTGAGTAGAGATATGAAGATCAAATTGCAGTGAATAAAAGGGTGAATTAAATATGAGAAAGTGAAGAAATTGAAAGCAAAGTTTTATATCAGTGAATGCTGTTAAGATACAGAAAGGAGAAATAATATAGACTTTGAGGGAATGGGTACAAACAGAATCAAGTAGAAGAGTTTCTCATTAATGCAAGCAAACATGAGGCCATTTATAGAAAGCACTTAAATTCCTACTTAGAAGATAAAATATCTCACACTCTTTCAACACAAGAAGAAATGTGCATGGACAATACTGAAAACCTTCTAAAATAAACATATGCTTAGTTACCTCTCTGTATCACTATCCTTATAGTTCAAATGCAAAATGTGTTTATAAATGAGATCACTTCTTAGCAAGAGGCATTGCATAAACTAATATGCAGATGGGATGCCCGTGCAATCTATTTTATCAAGGGTACCATTATGTATTATAGACTATGACAAACAAATTTTTTGTTTGCTTTTAAAATGCCATTATTGAATATTTCTCATTGCTATCTTCCCATTACCTAAGGTGTAGGACTCATGGATCCTCTAAAGAGCCATACTATAAGTCTACCTTCATGAATCTAGAAACAACTATTATAGATGGAGTTGGAGCCTGCTTAATTTCAACAATGACTTGCTATACTTAGGCTTTGCTTAGCGTTAACAAAAAATCATTGTGTGTTTTAAAGTCACCTTTCTGACTTTGTTTTCTTCTTCAAATGAAGATTAAAATAATTTCTACCTCATAAATCTTTTGCAAGTATAAAAGGATACACAAATAAAAGTGCTTTTCAAATTACTATAATTGCTATTTTCTTACCAAAACTCATATATGGCATATAAGTGCATATATAATGAGTTGTATGCATTATTATTGATGGCATAATTATGGTCAGAAGTGATTTATGCAATGGATATGAGAATTCATTCATTTTCTTTAATTTGAGGAACATTTTTAGATATATAATCCACAATAAACCTTAATCCCTAAGTTCAGTTAGAGAAAAATAATTAAATTGAAAATTTATCAAAAAGAAGTAAAATTATTTATGTAATCAACAATAAGAGATAGTAAAAGAGACACAGTCCCCTGGTTGTTACTGTTTCGATTATATGTTTGTATGTATACATGTGTATATATTTATATATACCTACAAAGAAAAGGAATAGTTAACCAAGAGATAGCCACATATTTTTGTATATATATATAGATGAAATATATATATATAGATGAAAATTGGTAAAGTAGTAACATTAGACACAACTGATGAAAAGCACAGCAGAAATGGAAAAACAAGTTGAATCCCCACTAAGAAAATTCAATCATTTTTCACTCTGCAGAATTTTTTTTAAGTGACAAGACATTTTTAATATTTACCAGGTTTCCTGGCATTACATCATCCCATAGTTTTCCCCTGCAGAGAAATTTAAACATGTGCTACCAGGTATATACACAAGAGGTCCTCTCATTCAACAAGAAAAAAGGCATAAGACTTTTACACAGATAGTCCAACCACTTTTCATTCCCCCAGTGAATAAGCAGTGTACCCAGTACAAGTTCCTAAGAGCTCTTTCATACCGGGAATCTTATGATCCCAAATATAAAATAGTCAAAGAAAAATTAGCTGATATACTGTTTTTTGGCAGAAATTACTCCCATTTTTAGGTTAACTTAAAATTTCAAATAGAGCAAGATTTCTCAACTTGGTACTATGAACATTTTGGATCAGATCACTCTTTGTTGGGTAGAGGATCTGTCCTATTTTAAAAGGTTTAGCAGTATCCCTACACATACCACTATGCCAACAGATCTATCTACTAAATGCCAGTAGCATACGCACACACCTCCCACCCCCATCAGCTCTAACAACCAAAAATGCCTCCACATATTGCTAATGTCTCCTAGGGGGCCAAATCACCCCAATGGAGAAATACCGAATTAGAGCATTATCCCTGCACACTGAAGAAAAGCAACCTATGTTTGTGTACTGCCCTAGATACTTCAGAGACAACATCATCGACCATTCGAGTGTCCTGCTCTGGAGCACTGTTCTCAAAAGCCGGGGAAATCTTCCTAAGTGGGAATTGTCAGTATACATTCTGAAGTATGTCCACAGAAGAATCACAAATCTTAGAGAAGAAGGAGGGAGTAGGTGATGTAAATATGAAGTTGACTGTGAACTGGAATGATGACAGCTTAACTAAATATATCCAAGTAGTGAAGGTGGCTAATGACATCCAGCAGGCTAGCTTAAAATGTTTTTACAATGGAGTACAGAAATTTATATTCATAGCAGAGCATTAGGAAAAGGTTGACTTATACATGGTACATTTTCCTTGGGGAATATATAAATATATATATATTTGTGAAAAATTTAACTCGAGTAAAGCACTTAGCACAGTGCCAGACACATGGTGAGTGTCCATTAAATGCATAAGTGCTGGCTGCTATTATTAATAGTAACACTGGCATTGATCATTTTATTTGTATTATTTAACTAATTATACCCTTAAACATTTTAGTACTTAGGAACTAAGCTCTCTCTCTCTCTCTCTTTCTTTCTCTCTCTCCTTGTCTGCCTTTTTTCCTATAGAAAGCTCCTACTCATCTTGAAAAGCTCAAGTCAAAGGTGGATTCCTCTCAGAGGCTTCCCCTCAGGTCCCTTACCCTTCCAGGTAAAGAATTAATTTTCTCTTCATTTGTATTTCCACAACACTTAGTGCATATTTACATCATAGTTCTTAGCACATTGTATTATAGTTATTAAAGTCTGTGTGTGGCAGGCCCCACCGCAGCCCCTGGCCCTCAGGCTATGCGCTTTTGAGGTTGTGTTTACTCGGGCTTATGTCCTCTGTGCTTGCCACATGGTAAGAGCTCAACAAAAGCATGCCAAACTCAGCTGAATTATCTGGAAAATTCAATAATGTGGAAACCTCATTTCCCAATAATGCCAGATATATGAGGTGTGACTGAAGAGCGATGCCTTCTATATAGACTTTGGGGCTGTCAGCCTTATATGAAAAGATTAAATAAGTGAAATGATGCAAAGTGTGTTAACTTTTTACCAAGAAAAATAAAGATTTGGATAAATATCAGAACACTCCTTTAAATTGCACACATTTAAATGTGAGTAGGGATAAATGAGGGAGGTGGGAGAGATGGTAGGAATCAAATATATAATTTTAACAGCTGTAAGTCTCACTAAGATAAATAAATAAGAAAAAAGGTGACATAATGGATCTGCCATATTTTAAATTTGGTTACATAGCACTGTCAAAGAATTCATAGACTAGATGGTTAATAGATCAGACCATGTCTTGAATATAAAACATGTCCATCAAACATCAGTCTGAATTACTGCAAGTATCCCCACCAAGAAAGACACTCTTAGGCAGGAGCTTAGGGAAAGCAAACTTTATATATGTGAAAATGTATATGCAATGTCAAATGCACTGCATTAAAAAGTACAACCTGCACTGACTTTTCAATTGTTTCTGAGTTTAATTCAAAATACTAAGTAGATAAAATCCACAAGTTTGATGATAGAAGTTTTGAGACATGACCTTGTTTTAAAAACAGAGGTACTGGTTTCTTTTCCTATCTTCATTTTAGTTCTTTAAGAAATATGTATAACAACAAACAATCAATACATAAGAAAAATTAATTGGATTTTAAAATTACTTTTTCAAATTGAAATTCTTTACATTTTAACAGTGATCACATGATACATAAATCAAGTATTTTTAAACTAGTCCTCTTCTCTCTCATAGAATTAAAGTTGAAGTTCCAAATTTACAGTAAATTTTTCCACAGAATAAATAAAAGAAAAAAATATTTATTTATCTTTATTTTCTATGAGAAAACAATGTCTTCCATAGCTTAAAAAAAATAAGTGCAACTTATTTTTAAATCTTAGTGTTTTGTTTTGCTTTGACTTTTGCCCCTCTCTACCTGGGAGAAGTTGAGAATGCTATTTTGTAAAGATAAGAGTAGCATAAAGTTGTTTCATTATCTTCTCTCTCTCTCTCTTATAATTATGCACATTTCTGTTTATACAAATAATGTTCATCATAAAAATTTAGAAAGTACAGAAAGGGATGAATAATTAAAATGTAAAGTCATCCACAAGCTTGCAATGAACATTTGGTGATTCCTTCTAGTATCTTTTGTACATGAATTTATTTAAAATTAGTATAATAAAGTATATAATTATATTTCTTGCTTTAGGTCAATTAACATTATAGTTTGAGCATTTTTCAGGGTTATTAAATATTTTTCAAAAACACAATTTTTATTTGCTATATGATATTCTTTCCAGGAAATGAAGCTTAACTTTTTCTCTTCTGTTTTGCTTGGAAATGGTTTCAATTTTTGAATTTTAAACAATAATATAGTGATAAGCATTTTTATATAAATCTTTGTCTACATTTGTCTATATCTCTGATGTTTCTATAAGATAAATTCATAAATAAGAAGTCTCTCGTCTTAACCTACCCAATTTCCATACCTCTTCAAATGTATTTTAGAGAAGAGTTCAACTATTTATCTAAAGCTTGTATTCTCAGCTATTAAGTTCACATATAGCGTCAACAGTGTTGCTGCTAAATTGGGTGATATTCATTTCCTTATTAGTTTTCAAAACCTACCAATTTTTTGCATATACTAAAGATTAGGTAATAAAAGTAATTTTTTATTAAAAAAGACAGCATTATTTTACTTCCTTTATTTTTACATAAATGCAGGTGTCAGCAAATGGTAGCTACTATAATTATAATAGCAACCTACTTTTGGTTATTTTATATGTAGAATCCTGTAAATTAAAATAGATGCTCCTATTAAGTTATATGAATATATATTGGCCAATGTATTTATTAAGTATCAACTCTGGTTTTTACATTGGGATATATATTAGTCCTTCTCAAAACATGTGAAATTCTTTTTCTTGTTCTGAAATACTTATTTTTTGTTTTTATTCTTTTCAGATTTGTAAACAGAGACTCCAAGAGGTAAAACAATTTCTCCATATGTGAATTCCAAAGTCCATACTCTTACTGCATTACGTTATTATTTTCTATGGTGACTTTGAATCCTGGAGAGAAATCTAAAATATTCTATAAAACATATTGCTATTTCTGTATACTCTTTCCATTAAATATTTTCCTTGGAAGAGAAAGGGAAGTGCAAAAAGTGAATCCTGCATCTATAGGCAATGACAAGACACAAGATTGCATTTTCTTACAGTGTAGAATAAGGAACTCCTGGTAATGGATGAATGCCCATTTTAAAAAGAAGGAAGTGTTTTGCTAGAGATTCTTTGATTTGGTCAATAGTACATAAAATTGAAATGTAAAGTATGCATGTGTAAGTGTGAATATTTCAGGAATTGAAAAAAACAATTTGTAAAAAATCCCAATTACACTAGCAAAAACAAATATTGCAGAGGACAATATCATAACCCTACAAGACAAAGGTCACAATTCAGCAGCAATATTTTATAGTAGATGTTGAAAAATGTGAACTTGGCAGAATTAAATTAATGTTTAATTGAATTTAATTAATGAATTTTTAAAAATATTATTTGGTAAATTAGATAGGAACCTATCCAATCTATGTCATCCCAGAGTTTAGAATGGTAATGCAAGAGAATGCCAAGCAAAAGTATACATGTACTTTAGATTTTATAAAACAATTTAAAGGATTTAGAAAAAAATCAATGAAATTCTGAATCTGAGAGTAAATTTAAACACGTGTTAAAATAAGTAAAGACTTGGCTAAATTATACTGAAGAATACTGAAAGAACATGCAGTTATTGTTGCAGAAACATTGAGAGGAATATTTTTTAAATCAGGTGTAATTAGAAAAATACCAGAAGTTCAAGATAGACTTATGTCCCATTTTTTTAAGAGAATTGAATTTTCTCAAAATTACGAAGTCTGGTGAGCTAAGCAACAATACCATAAATATTCCAAAATGGATTTTAAAGAAAAATAAGCATGGGTTCATTCAGAAATCTACAAATTATTATCAATAGACTCTTCTATTTAGTGTTTTATTTCCATCATTTTTACCGTATTTTAAATTATATAGTTCACATTCTTAGAAAATAGAAAGGTGAAAGAAAGTTCAAAGAAAACTTCATTAGATAACATTAAAAAATATCCTGATCAGATAGAACAATGGACGTAAATAAAAGACAGAACCTTTAATTATGTTCGGTATAAAATTCTATATTTAGATTAAATCAATAAATATATTATAGAGGCCTAATGTACCAATGGTTCCTGTGAAAAATACTTGAGATGTGAAATAACCAACTACAAATTCAACATACCTGAAAATATATGTCATTGACCAAAAATAAACATAATTCAAACATTTTATGGAAGTATTATTTCAGTTATGAGTAATAAGATTTCAAAACACGAATTCATACCAAGAAATTAGTAGCACTGAGGATAAAAAGAAATAAAAAGAAATGACTTAAGACACTGCCCCTTCCTTAAGGAGTTCACAGTCCAAATGTGGAAACAGACCCAGAAAAAAAGAATTATAAATAAAACAATTATTAGTTATGGCAATATTATTAAATAATATTTAGAGTATTATTTTCAATTCTTGTCACTTGATTTTAAAAGATACCATCATTATTTAATATAAAAATAATATATTATACTATTCACTAAATATGCCTGGCCCTGTCTATGAGAAAATAATATTAGTATGCTCATTCTATAAATGGGACCAATGGATTGAAATTTTTTAAAAATAAAACTCACCCACAGACAAATAGCTAGTAAATGTTCAAGTTGAGAAATAAACACAGGTCTTTGTGCCTTGAATTACTGCTCTTAAAAACAACAGCACATATAGACTAGAATATGTTAAAGTATGTTCTGTTGAACAAGTGTTCCATAGGATATTAATAAGTACTACACACCCAAAGAGTTCATAGTCAAGTAATATTGAGGAAGACTAGCTAAAATAAAATTAACAGGTTGTTTTTAACCATAAAGCCTTTCTAAGACTTTAATATTCTGATGTGCAATGTGACTCTCCTAGAGAATGGTCTAACAGGCAGGGTTTTCAGACATATTTGACCTCAGAAGCTTTTTATTTTTTTCTTCATTGAGTATTGTCAGGAGCTAGTATTCCTTGGAGCACCCACTGGGAAACTTTGGCACACTGGGAAGACCAAGAAAAGTCTAAACATCAGGAACTAGGAATAGTCAGCAAGGAGAGAAGGGTGCCTTAAGAGGGTACAGGATAGCTACCTTTAAATATTTGTCTCATCAAAGAAGGACACAGTATTTCACCAAAAGGAAAATCTAGATCTGATGAATGTAAGCTACCGGGAGAGGGATATCACCTCAATATAAGATTTCTATCGGGTATATATATGAGCTGTCCAACAGAGGTAACTAACAACCCAGAAAGGTGTTAACCAACGGATTTCTGCCTCAGATTAAAGGTCAGAGAACACCACTAAGGTTTTTTAACTCTTATATTCAATGGTTCCTTGGCAGCAATTATCAACTGAAGTTTGTATACATTTAGCTTTTCAGACTGTCCATTTTTGTATCATTCTGAATTAGGCATCTTACAGACATAAGACATCAAAATACACGCAACCAAGTGCATATGATTTACACTTATGCCAGTGAAAAGTAAAGCAGCTTTTCTCTAATTTACAGAACACCAACTGATTTAAATCATCCTAATTATAAATTTCATGTGGGCAGAACAAAATGGAAGTTTTCTGGGGTGAGGGACAAATTTACAAAATGAGATAATAGGCTTAGAAACCACATATAGGGAAGCATGAGACCATTTAGTACACAGATCGGTGTCAGGAGTAGGAAAAAGCTATGGAATGTAGAGATCAATTACTCTTACTTTTCAATGGGTCTCTACCTGGCCCTGGATGTCATTATACCCAAAGAAAACATGATTAATTTGATAGATCACATTGAGTTACCAATGGCTTTTACTAAAATTTAACATTTGTTTGCCAGGATAATAAGTTAGATATAAAGCCGATACCTATTTGTGTATTCCTTGATGATCTGATATATGCTAATCTTAATTGTTTCATTTTCAAATCGGCTGTTGCTCCGGTCCTTGTATATCCGGAATTCAGCAGCTGTCACTGCCTCTCCATGAGGAATTTGAGTAAGATCAAACCGAAATTCTTTGTAATGCCTTCGCTGGTGAGAAAAATCCTTGTCTCTTTCAACTGGAAAAAAAAAAAAGAAAGGAAAGAAAAAAGTTAGTCCTTTATAAAATATGGAAATTAATGGTAAATTCTTCAGCTTTGAAAATGAAAACAAACAAGTAGGATAGTATAAAATTGGAAAAACACTAAAACCACAAACTCATACGTGTTTCCAGTTAAAGGAAATTCCACAAACCAACAGCCTTCAGTTCAAAAGCAATATAACCTCTGTGGTTTTATACAAATTCCTGGATCCTAAATGGAAAGGTTATCCAAAAGTGTTTTAAAAAGTGAAGGTTGTAAAGTGATTGCTAGTATGTATCAAGTATCAGAGCACAGAAAATTTCATATGGGAATTAGGAATGTGCTATAGAAACCTCCAGCGTTCTAGGTGAAGTCAGTGGAATTGCAGGTACCTAAGGACCATGTTTATGGTATTTTGGATGTCAAGTAAATAAAGCAAAATAATTTTTACAAGAAATATTATTTCTAAAATGTCTTCCTCAGAAAAGTTTTCTCCTAAAAGCAAATGAAATATTTCTCTTCTTCTTTTTGTTTTCCAAGGCACTTTCATAAATGCTTACCCCTGGTGCAGTATAAGGTCTCCCAAAGACCTCTATCTGTTCTTACTTAAAATTGAGAAAGGAACATATTTTCCCCCTTTAGCAACCTTCCAACCAAATGAAGTCAAAGAACTGCTGCTCTTGGGAATATATTAAGAAAAGCTGAAGAATTTGGGACAGAATATGTCAGACATATTGTCATATAATCTGATTTTGTAAGATAATATATTAACTGATATGGTCTATATCTAGGGGGTACCAAAAACTTTCTTTACAAACTACCTTATACAAAGGGCTCATTTATAGAAATGCAACATCATTTAATGGAGTTAAGTTTCTCAGTATTGGTAGGTTTCTCAAAATCTTAGTTATCTAGGATAATAAAGAATAGTGTTACAAAAAATCCATTGCAAGGCACTGTGTGCAAGGTTTTGCACAATTACAGCTTGCAACAATGTTTTTAAAAAACTTATTCCAGTGATATATTTTATTGCTAAAATTTTCTTACAAGAAGATAAAAATTGTACAAGTGGTATAAACAGATTCACAAGGGTCAAAAATTGGATTAAGGCCGGGCAAGGTGGCTCATGCCTGTAATCCTAGCACTCCAGGAGGCCAAGGCGGGAGGATTGCTTGAGCTCAGGAGCTTGAGACCAGCCTGACAAGAGCAAGACTCCATCTCTACTAAAAATGGAAAAATTAGCCAGGCGTTGTGGCGTGTGCCTGTGGTCATAGCTCCTCGGGAGGCTGAGGCAGGATGATCACATGAGCCCAGGAGTTTGGGGTTGCAGTGAGCTATGATGATGCCACTGCACTCTACCTGGGGCAACAGAGCAAGACTCTGTCTCAAAAAAAAAAGAAAATAAAAAAGAAAAAAAATTGGATTAAGGTACAATAAATATCTCTAGAAGAGTAATTGAAATTATGTCAACACTGCTATAAATATATGAAAGTTGGGATCCTAAGATAGAGGAAGGGTTGAGATTATGAAAGGGAGAAGAGGATAATGACCATCCAGGAATGATATTGGGGAGCCAGGGCTGCCAGACCATCATGCTCCAGAGACAGATGGGTGCCATGTCTGAAGCCCATGACAGTGGAACCCACAATTCCTTGCCTCCATCCTCCAAAATGATTAAGAAGTTTCTGCACAGCCAAAGAGACTATTGCTAGAGCGAATAGACAATCTACAGAACGGGAGAAAATATTTGCAACCTATACATCTGATAAAGGGATGATAACTAGAATCTATGTAGAACTCAGGAAAATCAGTAAGAAAAAATCAAACAACCCCATTAAGAAATAGGCAAAGGAAATGAACAGAAACTTTCAAAAGAAGACAGAAAAATGGCCAAGAAACACATGAAAAAATGCTCAACATCTCTAATCATCAGAGAAATGCAAATTAAAAACACAATGAGATATCATTTAACTCCAGTGAAAATGGCTTTTATCAAAAAGTCCCAAATCAACAAATGCTGGCATGGATGTGGAGAGATAGGAACACTTATACGCTGTTGGTGGGACTGCAAACTAGTACAACCACTTTGGAAAGTAATATGGAGATACCTGAAAGAACTAAAAGTAGAAGTACCTTTTGATCCAGCAATCCCACTTCTGGGTATCTACCCAAAGGGAAAAAAGTCATCCTATAATAAAGACCTCTGCTGTTGAATGTTTATAGCAGCACAATTCACAATTGCAAAGATGTGGAAACAACCCAACTGCCCATCAATACATGAGTGGATTAATCAAATGTGGTATATGCATACCATGGAGTGCTAGTCAACCACAAAAAACAGTGGTGAACTAACACCTCTTGTATTATCCTGGATGGTGCTGGAGCCCATTCTTATAAGTGAAGTATCTCAAGAATGGAAAAACAAGCACAAGTACTCATGGATCAACACGCATTGATCAATCATTGGTACTGATTGACCAACACTTATGTGCACATATGCAAGTAGCAATTATTGGGAGTCGGGTAGGAGAGAGGGGGAGGAAGGGAAGGTAAATTCACACTTAATGGGCGCCGTACACACTAGTGGGGGATGAGCAAGTTTGTAGCTATGACACAGGCAACATACATAACCTCAACGTTTGTACCCCATAATATTCTGGAATTTAAAAAAAAAACAAAAAAATAAAAAATAAATAATATTCCCTGCTTTATTTTCCCCAGAAGAGTAGATGGTGGTTTAAGAAAGCAAGGAGCTCGTCCCTACCTACATCTCACACACCTAAGCCAGCATACAGAAAAATGTACGCTACATCTGGGGTCATTTTAAAAAAAATTTTTTTAGAGATGGGGGTCTCAGTATGTTGCCCATGGTGGACTCAAACTCCTAGACTCAAGTCATCCTCCTGCCTCCTTTCTGAGTAGCTGGAACTACCGCGGTGTGTGCCTCACACCCAACTGGAGGCGTTTTTGTCCTGTGGAGCTTTGCAAGGATGGTGCTCTTAGGCTAACTCACACTAACACTACCTCATATGATTTATGAAATTTTGTTTTCTTTAAGGTATCATTATCTTGGTCCTAAGAGAGGTCCATTTCCAGAGGGATCATTAATCAATTTTTCTCTAAATAAGGGTGATAACCCCATTTATAGGATGCTATTTTGGTCCATAATTTAAACCTCTTCTCTGTCTAAACTTCTGCTGGTGATAGTGCAGACCATGTGAATGCTGCTCCTTCCTCTCTCTTTCATCCATTCTGATTGAGCTGTATGACAGAGAGAGAAAGAGAGGGTAGAAAAAGCCTACTACCTGGATATCTAATAACTGAATGTGCATGTAAGAATGTTAAAACTAGTCACAACTTTGTTTTCAGGGAACTAAATTTAACTCACTGTATTCTTAATTTTCTGATTCTAAGTTTAAATGAAGTAGATGACAATATGTAACAGTATTTAAATAGCACTTATTATATGCCAGGCATTACTCTAAGCATTTTATCATTGTATTAATATTCACATATTATACTTCATAACAACCTACAAGGTAGATTCTATTATAATCCTTATTTTGAAGATGAAAAAACTGAGGAGGCATAGAGAATAAATACCTTCCCAAAGGACTTGAATCCAGGTGTCACCAAGCTATGGTTCTCAAATGCCAGGATATGCTGCTTCTGCTTATCCACTATTGCTTTGTCCTATTTTATTAACACAGACCTAAACTCTTGCATTCACAAGTCCAAAAAGTTCTGAAAACTGAATATTTGACTTCAAGTTCATTTGACAGAAGAACCAGAAATTAACTGATGTGAAGTGATTTAAAGTCCCTATTTATCACACTTTATATAAACATTTATTGCTTTGCTGCAGAAGGTTCATGTGTTTGCTTAGGTGGCCCTGTCCCAGACCCTGCTTGAGGAGTTCCATGCTTCATGATCTAAGCACCAACCCTCCCAGCCATTCAAAAATATATATTTCTCCATTCTGAAAGATAATATTCAAAATTCCAAGTGATAAAAACCATTATTTAATTTTTCATTAACAATAAATTTTGTTTGAAATCTAAACCAATAAAAAAAAGCAAACTATAGTCCTGGAAATAAGTGCTGAGACATTAGTTTCTTAGGATCCAATCTAAAGTGTGCACCTGCATAATGCAGATGAGTATTGAATTCGTGTTATGTAAAGTCATCTACTGTTCTGGAATCCCCTCTGAGATGTTAGTGTAATAAAGTAGAAAGCTAGAATTTCAGCCATTATTATAAAATTTCAGTTTCCTAATCCAAGCTATTTAACTTAAACCCTTAAGGGGACAAATTTTCAAAGAGTTTAATGAAATTTTGTATTAAATATACCACACAGAATAAAGTTGCATTTCAGATTTGTCTAGTGATTTAAATTCCTATATCCTACTGCTTTAAATCATAATTGCAACAATAAATTCCATGGGACATGTTGGAGTGAGTAATGAAATAAGACTCGTATATATATAGCCTTGCACTCTTAATGATGCCCACAAATATTCAACAAGGCAATCTCAGTTACCTCAAAGACTAATGCTAGGGAGGTGGCAAATATTAATATCCCTGACTTAAGAATATGAAATTGGGTGATGACAGCTAGGTGGTAACAGATGTTTGTCTCCTAAAGCTCATTATAAATCTTTGTTCAATGTCCATACCACCTACAAAATGACATCGTACTGTTCTGCACTGAGAGACTAGTTCATTGTTAGTATATTTAAACCATGTCTTTCAGCAGCACACAAAAAAAGTAGAGAATAAGCTAGAGAGTAAGGAGTTTGATCACTAATGTGTAGTTATCATCTAACAAAATGCAATACCTAATCCAGAGAAGTCTTCTAATAAATATTGGTTAAAAGAAAGATTTCACTAATGGATCAAAATCTAGTCCTCTCTTTCCTCTCAGCATCCCCTGCTGCATTACCCTATTGGCTGAAGGCGTGGTAATTTATTTAAGCATCATTTGTATGGCACAAATTTCATTTAATTCTCACAACCCTACTTATGTCCATCAGTTTCATAACTTGCTCAAGAGCCCAATACTTAGAAATGAAAGATAACGGATTTAATCCCAGGGTCAAGATTTCAATTTTCAAGCTCTCATCAACACAACCCTGAGGGCGTTTCTCTGCATGTAGTTTGTTGTTGTTGTTGTTTTTGTAATCTAATTATTTCTTGGAAAAGTTGATCTTTTTTCAGTGCTTTTATTCTCTCGGCAAAGAACCCTCCCCTCTATGATGCTCTTACAATATAGGAGATGCCATTCTTTCTAGACTCAGTTCATTCTCCTGGAACACACCTCCCCTAATCTTTATCTTAGCAAATGTACTATATTCCATTTATTTATTTAATATTGATTTTATATCTTATGTAAGGAAATTTTCACGAATAAACAAATGATTATATTAATAATTTAAATTGATACTACACAATATGTATGTTAGTATGCAACATCATATTTTACTACAACCATATGTTGAAATGTAATTGTAACTTTCAATTTTGAAATAATTGTAACTCACTAGCTAGATTCTTCCATACCTTTTCATAGTCAGACCCAACACCAGATCAAATCTCCCAAAACAACTGAAAAAGAACATACACTCCTATTTAGCACTTCTTAAACGTAAGCTTTTGTTAGGGGAGATCTTTGACAACTTAGCGTTTTAACAATTTTAGTGTTAAATAAATATTAAGCATTCTGTTTCTTCATACATTAAAGTGTGTTATAACCTAATGCAATGGTAAATGACTTGGGAAGGCTAAATGATATACAAGTAAACAAGAAGAAAATAATCAGAAAAGAGTGTACTATTATTGGCTTTGAGATTCATATTATATTAAATATTCAGTCATTTTAATTCACTCTTTATATGTTACATCAACTAAATACCATGAGTTTCCTGAGTCTTCTCTATCATCCTTTCTAGAGAAATCTCTTTTACCAGATGAAAACATTCAAGACTTTATAAAAGCCATGCCATACTCTCACTTTCCTATTTCTTGGTGGAAAAGAGTCTCTTTATCGGGAAAAAACAAATAAAACAAAACAAAAAAACAAAAAAGCAGGGAGTTTAGCTCATTTAAGACAGACCCAGACTTGTCAAAGGTGATAAAAGGAGACAGTGTTAAGACATACTGAGATCAGGGGTTAACACTATTCTTTAGTAGAGACCATTCCTTTATCCCAAACTAAAGACACCATCTCTCTTGTATGAGTCAGAAAAGAGAGTTTAGGAACAAATGTAACTAGATTTAAAGCACAGACCTTCTATCAGTCAATTCACCTATGAAAATTGTATTTAAAGAGATCACAACAACTTGTCCAAATTTTAGTATGTGCTGGCATATCTAACAAGATCAATACGGTACATTTTGCCAAACAGCCACACATAGACACCATTAATGTCACAGACTCTTCTCCTATTGCCATTTATGGCACATGCACGTTTTGAAGATTTCCAGGTGTAAACCATTGAATATCACCATAGAAGTTAAAAGAAAGTAAAGTTTACTATGGTACATTTTGTGTATTTCCATGAATTGAGTCATGTGGGTCATCCCACATATTAGCATGCGAAATTAATCCTTTCAAATAAGTCCATCAACATAGGAGTGTTTATTTGGGTTGATGGTTGTGAACAGTGCTCTCTAAAAAAATTAAATGAAATTACTGTACTGCTCACACACACACAAAATTCACAGAAAATAAACCATCGAACTTCAGCAAACTACACATTTTACCACTCAAATCACAATCATAGTGATGGTGATGAATACACTTCCTTCTACTTCTAGGGAGCAGGTTTTTTGTATACTCCAAATATTTCCATCTTTGTGAAACTACAGAGCTATCTACAGCAACAGAAAGCTCAACAACACTGGCAGAAGAAAAATAATTTATTATTATACTTTGGTTTAAAAAGTGGTAACATCACAACATATAATAGATAAAATATGAATCAGAAGATTCACATTCCATGATTAATGGGCTGATAATAAAAAGAAACAGGATTGCCTTTATTGCCAACAGGATTGCTCTAAATTGCCAAAGTTCTGTAAAGATTAAACTTCTTTTAAGACACACACTGAAGCCTTTTATTGTTGAGATATAACTTAACAGAAGTTAATGACTGATTGAAGTCTTTTCTTTTCCTCAAACAGATACCTCTCTGAATGACTTTATCACTAATAGAAATTGGGTAGAAATGTCCTGGGCTAAATATTTTCATGACTACAATATCTGAAGGGTAGAATTAATTAACAGAGGATTACAGTTTTATCTATTTAGTGATTTATCTGCAGTTTTAAGGAGATGCGTTCATGGGCAATCAGTCTTAATCTCCCACACAAGAGCTGTAACTTGGAAGACACAAATAGAATCAGTAGCTGTAAGGCAAAGATAGCATTCTCACAGGAGCCTAGCCAGCTGTTGAAAGAATACAGATCATTGTTTGCTGCTGAGTGCAGAAAATCATTAAGAGATTACTCATAGAATTATTACTTATCTATGTTGCATTTTAAAAGTAAAAGAAATGAAAGCAATGATATCATGTGAATGCCAAGATGTATCACTTTGCAAGACATCCTTCACTGAGTAGTTCACTGAAAAACATAAACTTGGTCCTATAAAGACCTATTTATCAGTCAGTGAATGAATATGTACATGTTTTCCGTGAATGGATAACCATACCAGAGAGTGTGGTAAGGGTAAAGTCCAGATTCCAGAAATCCTAAGAACCTCTTAACACCACAGCAATGTGTGACCTGAACCAAAGAAAATTGTCCCCCTGAATGTTTTGTTTCAAGGAACAATTTCAATTGACTTTCAAATTTTCTATAGTTCAAATACTTTTACTCATAAATGCTTCATGAATACAATTTTATAAAGAAGTAAAATCTCAAGAGAAAGATGAGATGGTTAAATAATTTTAATATTCTAATATGATAACTAAACAAATTGATTTTCAATGTCAATTTAAAATACAATGCACATAATTTGGAAATTTAAGAAATTTAATTGATGATCCAGTATTTATATGTTAATATTATTTTGCTTTAAAAAATATAACAATTTAGGGACACAAAGAATTAATTCTTGTATAAAGAAAATTTTGAAATTGGAATGAAAGTGGTCTCAAGGTTTTTCTGTCCTCCTTAGATTAGTCAGGTCCAGCACTGAGCTCTCAGTGGTTATTTAGAATACTATGATAACAGCTAGAAATACCAAGCATTGGTATGAAAATTGATATATTCAATAATTATGTCAATAACAAATAAGCAATGATAATGATAAACTAATTAATGATAGATTTAATAAATTAGTAAATTTCAAATTTTTGAATTACTCGATCCAGTAAAGCAGAGCCTCCATTATCTTCCCCATGGTATAAATAGAAAACATTAACTTTCCCTCAAAGTGAGTTATCTACAAAGCCAGAAATAGTATGTAGATCTTATAACTCCTAATTTAATATTCTCTGCACTACAGTTTCAACTAATAATGATGGCTACTTCTGTCTCAGGGCAAAAATGTTCCTTTTCTATTCCAAGGTCAATGTTCCTACTTGAGCCTTGCCCCCAATCTCCTGGGCTCATTCTTAGCATGTTCTCTCCTCCAGTGTATTTGATTTCTTCCTCTACCTTATGTCAATACTCTGAAGACAAAAGAACACAGGGAACATACCTGTAGATGAACAGAGTTGGGTTTATAGGCTTGTTTCAACATGTGTCATGGGATGGATGCCACAAGGAGTCTCAGGAAAGGGCATTAGAAAGGACTCATTCGGGATTATGTTAGATTATTTGGGGGGGAGGTACTAAAAGGCAGGGTTTTGCTCTGAACTGGGTGCTCCCAGGAAACAGAGTTAACTTTATCATTTGGTATTTTAAAATTTAATAAAATTTTCCAGAAGGTGGGAATAAGTGAGGTAGGATAGAGCTATAATTGGTAAAGAAACAACAGTCAGTAATACTATCCAAGAAAGTGGATATTTGGTCATTTTTGAGATCTGTACAATGTTCTTACTTTTAATCTGTGCTCAGATATGATTATGGAGTGGTCTTGTTTTTGTCTTCCTTCCTTGTGATCACAGAGGTCTTGTCCAATGTTAATATCCTGTGAAATTGTTTCCAGTTAGTGGGAGAACCGTGAGTGCCATTGCAGCTCCTAGCTACTCCAAGGCGTAGCTAATATGTCCAGACATCTCCTGGCTGTCAGGTACTAACTTTCTTTTTTTTTTTTTTTAATTTATTTTTTTAATTTCAGAATATCATGGGGGTACAACACTTTGGCCATTCACATTGCCCCTGTTCTGCCCGTGTCAGAGCCACAATTGTGGTCGTCTCCCAAACTGTGCTCCCCACATCCATTCAGTGAGAGTTTTTCCCATCCCTTCCACCCCCGTCCTGCCCGCCCGCCCTCAGATGAATGTTATTGCCCTGTGTGATGTAAGTGTTCCTCAGTTAGTACCAGTTTGATGGTGAGTACCAGTGGTGCTTGTTTTTCCAATCCTGTGACACTTCGCTTCGAAGAATGGGTTCTATCTCCGACCAGGATAATACCAGATGTGTTAATTCACTATTGTTCCTTATTGCTGAGTAATACTCCATGGTATACATATACCACATTTTATTGATCCACTCGTGTATTGATGGGCACCTGGGTTGTTTCCACAACTTTGCAATTGTGAATTGTGCTGCTATGAACATTCGAGAGCAGATGTCTTTATTATAAAATGTCTTTTTTTCTTTTGGATAAATACCCAGTAGTGGGATTGCTGGGTCAAATGGTAATTCTACTTTTAATTCTTTGAGGTATCTCCATATTCTTTTCCATAGAGGTTGTACTAATTTGCAGTCCCACCAGCAATGTATGAGTGTTCCTATCTGTCCACATCCCCGCCAACATTTGTTATTTGGGGATTTTTTGATATGAGCCAATCTCACTGGAGTTAAGTGATATCTCATTGTGGTTTTGATTTGCATTTCCCTGATGATTAGAGAAGTTGAGCACTTTTTTATATGTTTGCTGGCCATCATTCTGTCTTCTTTGGAAAAGTTTTTGTTCATGTCCTTTGCCCATTTTTTAATAGGGTTGTTTGATTTTTCTTGTTGATTTTCCTAAGTTCTGTATAGATTCTGGTTATCAGCCCTTTATCAGAGGTGTAGCATGCAAATATTTCTCCCATTCTGTAGGTTGTCTGTTCACTCTAGTGATAGTTTCCTTGGCTGTGCAGAAGCTTTTCAATTTGATCAGGTCCCATGTATTTATTTTTGTTGCTGTTGTGATTGCTTTGGGGGTCTTCTTCATAAATTCTTTGCCTACGCCAATGTCCATAAGAGTTTTTCCAACGTTTTCTTCGAGAATTCTTATGGTTTCATGTCTTAGGTTTAGATCTGTTATCCATTGTGAATTGATTTTGTGAGAGGTGAGAGGTGTGGGTCCACTTTCAGTCTTCTACATATGGCCATCCAATTTTCCCAGCACCATTTGTTGAATAGGGATTCTTTTCCCCAGTGTACGTTTTTCTGGAATTTGTCAAAGATCAGGTGACTGTATGAGGTTGGTTTTATATTTGGGTTCTCAGTCCTGTTCCATTGGTCTACGTGTCTGTTCTTGTGCCAATACCATGCAGTTTTGGTTACTATAGCCTTGTAGTATAGTTTGAAGTCTGGTAGACAGATGCCTCCCAATTTGTTCTTTTTGCTTAAGATTGCTTTGGCTAGACGGGGTCTTCTCTGGTTCCACACGAAGCATAGAATTATTTTTTCTAGATCGGCAAAAAATGATGTTGGTATTTTGATAGGGATTGCATTGATTCTGTAAATTAATTTAGGTAGCAAAGCCATTTTTACTATGTTGACTCTGCCTATCCAAGAGCATGGTAGGGCTTTCCATCTATTTACATCCTCTGCAATTTCCTTTCTCAGTGTTTCATAATTCTCTCTATATAGGTCTTTGACCTCCTTAGTTAGATATGTTCCTAAATATTTAATTTTCTTTGTTGCTATTGTGAAAGTTATTGCATCTTTAATTTGTTTCTCGGCTTGATTGTTATTAGCATATATGAAGGCTATGGATTTGTGTGTATTAATTTTGTATCCTGAGACTTTGCTGAATTCATTTATCAATTCCAGTAATCTCTTGGTTGAATCTTTGGGGTTTTCTATGTATAATATCATATCGTCTGCGAATAGTGAAAGTTTGACCTCTTCTGCCCCTATCTGGACGCCCCTGATTCCTCTGTCTTGTCTAATTGCTGTGGCCAGCACTTCCAGCACTATGTTGAAAAGAAGTGGAGATAGTGGAAACCCTTGTCTGGTGCCAGTTTTAAGGGGGAATGCCTTCAATTTTTCCCCATTCAGTATGATATTGGCTGTGGGTTTATCGTATATGGCTTTAATAGTTTCTAGGAATGAGCCATCTATGCCTATAGTGTTAAAAGGCCCCTCCCAAAGCACGGGGCTTTTGCATACCCCAACTGGGGAATCAGAGTCTGCCACGGACATAACAGAATACCTAGCTAATAGGGAGCGGAGGATTCATATCCTCAAGTACAGTCCATTAGCTCAGAGCCCAAGCTGGGAGGTCATTCTCACCACACTCCACTGGGAAGAGGAGAAGACCACAGGTCAGAGTTAACTCAAGATCCACCAAACTTGCTAAAATACACCTAAGGCAATACAGGCCACTACTTCTCTCCCTGGCTTTGCCAAGGAACGAAAATTGTGGGCCTGGAGACAGGGCCATAAACTAGCTCTAACACCCCCAGCTCTCAACCAAGAGGCCAGATGAGAAAAAACCAGCAAAAGAACTCAGGGAACATGAAAAATCAGAGTGAAAAGTCACCCCCAAAAGAAACCATCAGTTCCTCAGCAATGGATACCAACCCAAATGAAATGGGTAGAATGACAGAAGAGGAATTTCGTTTATGGATTATAAGAAAGCTCAATGAAATTCAAGAGAAAATTGAATCCCAGCACAAAGAAACCACAAGAAAAATGCAAGAAATGAATGAAAAATTCTCCAAAGAAATAGAAATATTACGGAAAAATCAAATAGAAATCCTAGAAATGAAAGAAGCATTCAAGGATCTACAAAACACAGTGGAAAGCCTTAAGAATAGGCTGGACCATGCAGAGGAAAGAATTTCAGAGCTAGAAGACAGCTCCTATGTGCTAAATAAATCAGCCGAAGAGAAAGAACACAAAAACAAGAGGCAGGAAAAAAGCATACAAGAAATGTGGGATTATGTAAAGAGGCCAAACATAAGGATAATAGGTATCCATGAGGGAGAGGAAGAAAATTCGCATGGGTACTAACTTTCTTTTTCTCACCTTCCCTATTTGCTCACCTTGATTATCCTAAAAATAGCTACTTTGCTACTTCTACATTTATTCAGTCCTAAGATATTTATTAGATAACTTCTCTGGGCCAAACTCTAATAGTTAAGGAGATACACGAAGAAAAGACACAGGAGCTCAGGGTGAGAAGGAGTAGGGCCTGCACCACATAGGCAGGGGGAAGACAGAGATGGAGATGGACAGAGAGAGAGAGAAAGAGCAAAGGAAAGAGAGAGAGAGAGAGATCTTAGCATAGTGCCTGAAACACAGCAAGTTCGCAAAAAGAGATAGTAAACATGATATAAATCACTTTCCACTTGCATTATAATGATTGTGTCACCTTATATTTACTAGATGAGTAAGATACTTGAGAGAGGTATCCATGTTTTCTTTTTGTTTAGCTTTTTGTCTTTGTGTTTGTCCATATATCCTAAATAGGACTTTTTATATAGTAAAGGGTCAATAAAAGTTTAATTATATAAAACTTAACTGGCTTAAAAGCCAACCATTTTGATTATCAGAATGTTAATTTATTTATCTGGAATATAGGTTTATTAATAAGGGAGATTGATGTTATTGTGGTTTTTTTAAGTTTGTTATTGTGGAGTTAAAAAAGATTTCAGGTTACATTTCTACAATAGAGGATAGGCAGAAAATAATTGTATTTACTTAATATTTTCTTTAGATATTTCACATCTATAAGGTGGACCACATAGTAGCACATACCTTAACATTCACATATTGCCCAGAAATATCAGTCTAATCAAATTTGCTGGTTCTGACAACTCCTCTTCAAAGGAGTCTTAACATCATTTAGTTTTTTTTATCACAGAGGACAGCAATGCATTCTGAAGTATGGAAAATATTTTTTATTGTTTTTATTATGAGCATTTTATACAAGAAATTATTAATTGGAAGTTAAAAATAAATATTCATCTTTTGTGGGTTAAATTTTAATATTGTGTCAAAAATTAGTTTAGAATAATACAGAAGATGATACTTGATTAATACATTTTATTTAATGAAAAAATGGTTACTTAATTATGAGTGAATGTATTTACTATACAAATAATGGATTTCAATTACACTATATACAAATATTTGAGAAAATTTTGTGTTTGCCTGTAAGGAGTCAACATAAAAGGACAACTGTTTGATAGTCACCTTTTGGGAAATATTTAATTCAAGTTTTCTTTAGTGGAAAAATCTGTTCCTTTTATAGATTGCCTGGCAGCTAGAGGTCAACCATCCTAATCTCACCAGATTTTGCTAAATGACCTCATGGATTCTTCTGCTCCATTAGTAAAATAAAACAGTCCATTTTTTACCATCTGAAGGTGATAGAGGTTACAGTAAGTCCATGTACAGCAATGAGCCTTCCTTTACATCTTGAAATCAATGAAATGATACTTTATCTACCGTGAATATTTGTGGTTACCTGACAAAAACAGGTCAAAGGTTTTGTGAGTTGTCTTCTGAGATCGCTCAGTGCCTTCTCTAATGACTGATAATTGAAAACAGACTGGGACTATCAAATGTGGTGGGTGACAGATAAGCAGTAGATTAATGCCAATACTTGGTTACAGGACACTAAAAGGTCAGGAGTCACAGGAATTAGCTCTTGTGCTACTGTGAAAAGACAGACATCCAACGTCTATTATCCCCTTAATAGCTCTTCCCCTGGCCTGAAATCCATTCTCACTTCCTTAGGTTATAATTTAGAGATAACCTTGATGTCATTCTACACATGATGTCAAAGTGAAGTCACTCACCCTAAGTGTATCAATAGTTAGGATTTGCATTTTATTTATATAATGAGGTAATGTTTTTAATATCACATTTTTAGTCCATTCAATGCTCGTTTTAGAGAATTTTAGGAACATTTTATTTTAAAAAAATAATTATACTCAATGGCAAGAACACTTGGAAAAATAGAAAAGTTGACAATTATATCACATTTGTTCAGAATTTCTCTATGAGGGAAAAAAGGAAGTGGGTTTAAGTCAAAGTTTGCATAGTTTAAAGGATATGAGAATTTTTGTAGCTGAACAAACAAATAAATGTCTATCTCAAATTAACTGCTTTAAATTTTAAATCAGTATGATAACTTTTATAAGGTTCACTCAAGTTCAATTTGTAGTTCAATCTGTCATTTTGAAACAAAAGCAAACTATACATTTTCCCGCCAAATGAGTTGCATCAGTGAAGTTTGATACATGGAAAGAAGTCACAGAGAAATGTGATTATAGTTATTGACATATAAAGTTAATAGAGACACAACTACTTGGTTTAACAGGATGCTGAGGAACAAAACTATCTGTAAGAATGTATTACATATACACTGTATAACTAATACAGGAGTAGCTGATTTTTCTGTTCTGCTTAGGCAGGAACTGCAAGTGGCCACTGGTGCCACATGTTTCTTTCCCAAGAAGTGATTGTTTGTTTTCTGCCTCCCCCAGTAGATTTTTAGCTTCATAAAATCAGCACTTTTGCTTGGCTCACTACTGCACACTCAGCTCCTACCTCAATCCCTGGCACAGAGTTGGTATTCAATATATTAAATATATGTATAATTAATGAACATAGGAATAAATATCTGGGGGTTTTTTTTGTTTGTTTTTTTCGGCTTTTGTTTGTTTTTGTTTTCTTGGTTGTTTCAGGAGGGAGATTAAATCCAGACCCTGTTATTCCAACTAATTCAAAAGCAGAACCCCTCAACCATCTATTCTTAAATGAGCCCTACCCATGCTACAAAATAGTATTATTTCTAATGGTATATTTATTTTTCCTTTCTTCTTTGAAAGAAACTCAAATAAATAATGGTAGCTTAGAGAATCCTAATGTAATATATTTATTTTCAGTTTCACACTATGTTGACGCATAAAAACACATGCTAACCTAATAGAATCTCTACAATTCTTTAATGGATGCCTTACTTTAGAGAAAGGAGAAAAAGGTAATTGAAAAAATAAATAATATTGCTTTTATCTTATGGTTATTATTAGAATTATATTTGAAATAATTTGCAGAATGAATACTGTGTTGTAGAAGATAATACAGTGTTTTTGAACATAATAAAATAATTCCTGTATTCTCACTGATACATAATACAGTTAAGAATTTTATTTCTCCAAAATATGTGTATGTAATACGCCCAAATCTTTGGTAACATATTCATAAATTTTTACTATACCTTCTAAAATATTGGGAATATTAGGTCCCTTCAAAGAGATGGTTGTTTTGTTGAGTTTCTTTTTTATTTGGTTGTTATAAATGCTTTTATATAGCATAAGTTTTCTAACATCATCCTTAAAAGTGATAGGTCATTTTATCAGTCTTTATGTTTACAGATAGAAACTGTAATACACAGTACATGACTTGTTTAATATCTCTTTATAGAAATTATTAAAATTGAGTTACATGAATAGATACATTATCTTAAAAGATATTTTGTATAATTGGAGACCTACAGCAGGAAATGTGTAGATTTAATAAAGATGCAACAGCTGCCAGAATCAATAAAGAAATCACACAATCTTCCTACATTTTATTGAATGAGACCACATTATAATTAGAGTCAAGGGATCCTTAGTGGCCTCAAGTCACAGAGTATTCATATGAACAGTCTCATATTTTGGTTGATCTTGTTTCACACTCTTGGGCTGTTCCTTTGTATTGGGATTTCAGGTCAACCACAAAACTCAAAGCAAAATTCAGCTACGTATCTTTGAGCAGTATCTGGTTTTAAGTTCAAATATACAAACCCTCCAAGTTTCTTAAGATGCACACCTGGAAGGAACAATAAGTCTTTTGAGATCCATGTTAGACCATGTCATTTTAGATTCAAATTTAATAATTTCCTGAGTCTCCAATCCAATTTTATATTAGTTATCAGATGGTCTGTTTTCTGATGCTTTTGTTGTTAAAAGTTTGACTTGTTCTTAGTGTTATTTAATACTCCATCCAACTAACCCATATGTACTATTCAATAAAGTCCAAAATTTTGCAATAGAAAATGCAGAATACCAGCCTGATTTAAACCATGTATTTCTCAAATTGGTTATACCCAGCACTTCCAGAAATGACTGTGGAAAGCAGACATAAGTATGAAGTTAAAATAAGAATGTTTGAGTATTAGATGTTTACAAAGCAGGTGGATTCTTAGATCTCCCTTCAATTCTGTGCTTCTGAGTGACTGTTCTTTCCTACATGAGCAGAAGTTCAGAATTTTTCTGGAGAGGGGAAAACAGAGGGTTCTTGACTGGTATCGCCAGGCACAGTTGAGAGTGTGGTAGCATACTGAAAACAGAGGAGCTAAACAAACATATAACTACTAGATGCCGAGTTCCCAGGCCTCTTTACCCACTTGGTTCCTAGGATGTTGACAGCCAGGACTGTACCTTCCAGGCAAGAGGATAAGAATCCTCTCCTTGAAATCTGACCATTCCAAGAAGAAAGACTAAGTCTCCACCAAACGGCAAAGCAATAATATCTTAAAGAGAAAATGATACTGACAAGTTTTACCCATATGCTAAGAGCTTCTAATAAATTTTTTAATCTCTCACTGTTAAAAAAAAACAGACAACCAAAGATCGCCAGATAGCTGAGAACATTCTCTACCTTGAAATACAAAGACAAAAATGGATTTTTTTTAAAAAAAAGGAGCTTGCAAGAACCTACTAAAAACTACTATAATATCCTTGGAGTGCTAAAAGAAGCTATTACATCCATGAAACAAGTATAACATGCTGTGAAAAAGAAATAGTCAATGCTAAATCATCTCTTAGAAATAAAGCAGAAAATCAATCTCAGTTTGAAAGATTGAATTGAGGAAATTTTTGAAAAGGAGAGAAATTAATAGTGGGAAATAGGAGAGGAAGACATTAAAAGGTAAAAAAAAAAAAAAAAATTAGTACAGAATTAGCCCAAATAATCCTTCCACAAAGAGAGATGAGGGAAAAAAGAAAAAGGAAATTCTCAAAGAGATAATTCAATTCGCTCATCTGAAGTGCAAAAATTTAAAGATTGAAAATATCTGCTGTGTGCTCAGCTCAGTGGACACACATTGTCATCATTGTGAAGATTTAGTACATTAGGGGCAAACAGAAGATGCTACAAGCTCCCTGAGACAAAACACAAATCACATGTGGAAAACAAGGAAGTAAACTAGAAAGAAGATGAAGACATGGGCTAACACAGAAGGAAGACAAAAATAATGGTTATGAAGGGAAATTTCAGGATGACAGCTGTGCTCCAGGCATAGAAGGCAGATAGTCCGTATTGGAACAGTATGGCTCAACAGAAAGGTACATTAAGGGGTAACATCACAAAGATCCCACTTACCATTCCCACTAGCTTTTGAACTTGACAAAGTCTAGGTGATCCTGGACTAGATTTGTACATGTAAGTAGCTTTCCTGACATGGACTTGTGAAGTTCCTACTCTCTCCTCAAAGTCATGCTGCTTGGGCCATCTGAGAACACTCACTTCTTCCCACAGAATTTTTTTTTTCTTTTTTGCTCTACTCCTGAAAGTTGGTTGTTGATCATGGTGAGCCTGGAAGCTGAGAATACAGAAAAGCTCACATCCCCTCACCGTGCTTCAGGTGGCTGAGCCGCACCTGGCCTTGCCACACTGTAGTTCCCCCAAATTCCCAGGACACTACCTCCCCAGAAAGGAGTCTTTAAAACTGTCAAGTAAACTAAACCAGAATTTAACTCAGAGGCTGTGTTCATCTCATCTTCTGGAAGTATTTACCTAACACCTTTATTTAAATATGTAGCTTTGTGTTTCTCGTCTGTTTTAATAGTAATTGGTTTTATACTTACTTATATGTGAAATATATCTGGTCAAACATAATATATCTAGTTGAGGAAGAAAAAAAAATAATTCATCCAAGTTCATATATGTAATGATCCATGGAGAATGGATTCAAATCTGGATCTGACCATATCGGTGCCTCTCATGAAACATTCCAGGAGGGGACTAAATTTCTTTTTGAGATTTTATCTTTGTGCCCTGTCCTAGTGTTTACACTAATGCCAAAACTGTACTGTGTCTCACTTTTCCTTTGGGTTTCTTTCCTTTAAAAATAAATCATGGAGTGATTTGGAATATCTAACACTAGGGAGCACTTTTAGTAATCCTCATGGCATTGATCACAATACAAGATGTTTAGACTCTGCAAAATTCAAGTGTTATTCCTACAATCACACCAAAGTACAGGAATTGCTTTTTTATAGAAACACCAAATGCACTGAAAGTTCTGTTTCATTTTCTTGCTCCTTGGTAATGTGTTCACAGTGGCAAATAAAGCATGACTTTGAAAGCATATGAATATCATCACTGAACAGTCTACTTTATGTTGCTTTCAACACATGATGAAAACAAAAAGCATCTTAAACCTAAGATATATTTTACATATTTCCATTTATAACTAGTTTTCTTCTTTTTTTGCTTCTGAAGGAAACCAGCTAAAACTGAAAATAGCTCCAGAAAACCATATAAATAATCATTAAACAGAAAAGAGCTGACAATGGTAATTAAAATGATTAGGTGAACTCATGAAAAAGAGAAACTGAATGATTCTGAAAAAATAAGGAGTTAATAGAGCTCATTAATACTCATTGCCTAATAAATTCAAGCAAGGAATGTCACAGAATGTATAGACAAGACAGCAATCTCAGAAGAATAAAGCAAAGTCTGTCATTAATTGTTATTAAATAATAATGGCAGAGAAACTAGAGCCTTTTATAATGTCTTTTTTCTTCTCACTCAAAATCATGGAGAATATCCCATATTCAATCATGGAATCCTAATGAAATTATGAAGCTTTGATAGATATTCATAAGTTTTATAATGTTTAGAAAATCACTAATAATAATAATAATTATAAAAATTACAGTAACTAACATTTGTGAGACATTATTCAAAAAACATAATTCTATTTAATATAATATGCATTAAGTGAGAGAAAAAAGAGAAATACAGTTCACATTTGTTGAAAGTTTATCATTTAGCCACCATTTTAGGTAGAGAATATTGGGGAATAAAAGGAAGAGTGGGGTGGTGGGGAAGAAAAAGTATCTTCCTGCAAGCAATTGCCTAATTACCCTCTGAGGTGGTTTGGTTTTAGAAGAAATATAGATCATGGAAAACAGCATGAAATTAGTGTTAACTAAATTGAGAATTTTTCCATCTGTTATTAATGTCTTGCTTGTTGAAATATTAACTTGTCCTGTTCCTTTCCTCTCTTCTGAGTCCTGCTTTTCATTCACTCCTGTTATATCCCGAGAAAAGAATTCAATAGCAAAAGTAAATATTAACATTATCTGCATTAGATTGATAAGTAAAACTACATACTCATGTGTTTAACATTACTTGCCTCTTGTCTCTGCCACAGAAGGCCATCCTTTTTTTTTAGGATTCTGAACGGCCTCAAAGGAAAACTTGCATTCAGCTGGTTTCATGTATTTCTGTTTTCAGGTCAATATTCATTCATTCATTTTGATTATGGCTATAAAAATTAAATCCAACTATCATTTTATGAAATTTTTACATATGGCAGATACTGTACTAGGTGTCAAGGGGAATACATACCACCATCCCTCCAAAAAGTGAAACTCATAATTAATATACCCTCATTGACTTACTTATAAAAATAAATAAAATGACAAATTTAAGTTGACAGAAACATATTCTATATGTGCTTATATACACCAAAAAATAATACAAAACTCTGTATGGAGTTAGCTTGAGAAGACTTCATTGTGAATAGCAGTCCCTATTTAGTCTTTTGACACAACTTCATTTGCAGAAAAATATTCATCTTATTTTTTAAGACATCATCTAAAAACTAATTTTATGAGAACCAAGATCCTATCTCAAATTTTCCCTACCAAATTCTCAACAATGAAAAAATAAGAAAACCCAAGATTTCATCAAAAGCTTACAAACACAAATGCATAACAGGGAGGGGGCAAAACTTCCTGAGAAACTGAGCAGGAATCATCTCTTTGATTTCAAATACACATGTACAGGGAAACTTTGAGTTGATTAAGCAATGCTGTTTTACCTTTTGCACTACAAACTAACTTATAAATAAACTCAAATTGCAAATCTAGTTCTATTCATATTTACTAGGCACCTATTACATACAAGCTGCTCAGCTTGGTGTTGTGAGTGGGAAGCAGCTTTCATTGTTAAGAACACAAAATTATTAAAGCCATATACCATAAACCCACAGCCAACATCATACTGAACAGGGAAAATTTGAAAGCATTCCCCCTTAAAACTGGAACCAGGCAAGGTTGCCCACTGTCTCCACTTCTATTCAACATAGTGCTGGAAGTCCTTGCCAGAGCAATCAGACAAGAGAGAGGAATCAGGGGTGTCCAAATGGGTGCAGAAGAGGTCAAACTTTCACTATTCGCAGTCGATATGATATTATATCTAGAAAACCCCAAAGATTCAACCAAGAGATTACTGGAATAGATAAATGAATTCAGCAAAGTCTCAAGATACAAAATCAATGCACACAAATCAATAGCCTTCATATATGCTAACAATAGTCGAGCCAAGAAACAAATCAAAGACGCAATACCTTTCACAATAGCACCAAAGAAAATTAAATATTTAGGAACATATCTAACTAAGGAGGTCAAAGACCTATATAGAGAGAATTACAAAACACTGAGAAAAAAAATTGCAGAGGATGTAAATAGATGGAAAACCCTACCATGCTCTTGGATAGGTAGAATCAACATTGTAAAAATGTCTTTGCTACCTAAAGTGATTTACAGAAACAATGCAGTCCCTATCAAAATAGCATCATTTTTTGCTGATCTAGAAAAAATAATTCTACACTTCATGTGGAACCAGAGAAGACCCTTCTAGCCAAAGCAATCTTAAGCAAAAATAACAAATTGGGAAGCATCTATCTACCAAACTTCAAACTATACTACAAGGCTATAGTAACCAAAACAGCATGGTACTGGCACAAGAACAGAGACATAGACCAATGGAACAGGACTGAGAACCCAAATATAAAACCAACCTCATACTGTCATCTGATCTTTGACAAATTTCACAAAAACATACACTGGGGAAAAGATTCCCTATTCAATAAATGGTGCTGGGAAAAATGGATGGCCACATGTAGAAGACTGAAACTAGACCCATACCTCTCACTTCTCACAAAAATCAACTCACAATGGATAACAGATTTAAACCTAAGACGTGAAACCATAAGAAAGAATTCTCGAAGAAAACGTTGGAAAAACTCTTATGGACATCGGCTTAGGCAAAGAATTTATGAAGAAGACCCTCAAAGCAATCACAGGAGCAACAAAAATAAATAAATGGGACCTGATCAAATTAAAAAGCTTCTGCACAGCCAAGGAAGCCATCACTAGAGTGAACAGACAACCTACAGAGTGGGAGAAAATATTTGCATGCTATACATCTGATAAAGGGCTGATAACCAGAATCTACACAGAACTTAGGAAAATCAACAAGAAACAATCAAACAACCCCATGAAAATTTGGGCAAAGGACATGAACAGAAACTTTTCAAAAGAAGACAGAATAATGGCCAACAAGCATATAAAAAATTGCTCAATTTCTCTAATCATCAGGGAAATGCAAATCAAAACCACAATGAGATATCACTTAACTCCAGTGAGATTGGTTCATATCAAAAAGTCCCAAAACAACAAATGTTGGCAGGGATGCGGTCAGATAGGAACACTCATACACTGCTGGTGGGACTGCAAATTAGTGCAACCTCTATGGAAAGTAATATGGAGATACCTCAAAGAACTAAAAGTACAACTACCATTGGATCCAGCAATCCCACTATTGGGTATTTACCCAAAGGAAAAAAAGACATTCTATAATAAAGATATCTGCATGCGAATGTTTATAGCAGCACAATTCACAATTGCAGAGATGTGGAAACAACCCAGGTGCCCATCAATACACAAGTGGATTAATAAAATGTGGTATATGTACACCATGGAGTATTACTCAGCAATAAAAAACAACGGTGAATTAACACATCTGGTATTATCCTGGATGGAGCTAGAGCCCATTCTTTGAAGCGAAGTGTCACAAGAATGGAAAAACAAGCACCAGTGGTACTCCCCATCAGATTGGTACTAACTGATCAATACTTATGTCACACATGGCAATAATATTCATTGGGGGTGGGCTGGCAGGAGTGGGGTGGAGGGGATGGGAAAACTCTCACTGAATGGATGCGGGGTGCACAGATTAGGGGATGTCCATGATTGTAGCTCTGACATGTAGCAATATACATAACCAAAGTGTTGTATCCCCATAATATTCTGAAATTAAAAAAAAGAATACATATTATAGACACTACTTCTGCACTTGTTCCTGAGCTACATTGTTCGGGGCTCAGGAGTGTATGGTTCTATTTTTCCTTCTCCCTCTGTCTTAGGCTTGGATTCTGTCCAATTTCCAGTAACCCATTTTTCCTTTCTAGAATGCCAACTATAGCCTTCATTTTGTTCAAGAGGAAAGGCAACGGATAGAGCAGATTTGCAACACTTGAAAATCACTTTAGTGGCCAGGGACTAAGAAAGGAATTTTCTGTCAGAAACAATTTGAGGAAAAGAGTTACAAACCGTTTTCAATTTAAATTTAAAGCTAAAGTGAGAGATGAAGTTAAAGTTAAATAGCACTTGTTTAGAACTAAAGAATAGGCATATAATCTATACCACTGATGGCATGTTTTCAATACATTTTGATTAAACACAATGAAGTGCCTTCTGCTTTCTTTCTTAAATATTAAATGGGATCAAAACACCATCTAAATATTTATTTAAGTGTAGGCTACATGTCTTAATTTTCCCAGTGAAAACCAAACAAAAAATTAACAAATTTATGAAGTAGATTAAGGTATCCAAGAGTTTCATAAAAATATTAGAGAATGAATAATTATTTTAACTACAGATAGTGTTTATTGAGTGCTTAAAGTATGGCATGAAATAAATTAAGGACTAAAAATACATTATTTTATTAAGTACTGTGTAAAAGTCAATAACTGCAGTTCAAAATAATCTTAAAGTGAATTATTGAATTTTTGCAACAAAACTGTTAGCATTCAGTAGTAAACATTAATGAAATCATATAACATGTACATATGTAGAACTATTTTACAAAGGATAGAAAGCCTATTTCAAAAGCAAAAGAAAACAAAAACCTTCCTCCATCACTCCAAATAAGTTTAAGTCTAGAAGTAATAATTCCATTGTCCAGCATTAAAATGTAATGATAAGACTTGGTTAACCAAGTTATGTGATAAATCAACAGTAAGAATGGGATTTTTGTCTACTGACTTTGTAGACAGACAATTGACAATATCTAAGCTGTAGAGACCTTAACTACTCACCGCCACCCCACCAACCACACACACACACACACACACACACACACACACAAGTGGGCATCACTAGTAGACCTCTTGAGTTATCTTGTTTACCCTCCCAACCTCCAGACTGGTGCTAACTAATGTAGTCCAGAGGGCACTGTCAACTCTGTGTTTACATGGCTGTACTTCTGTAATTTTGTATTCTAGTGCAAAACATCAATGACAGAAAGTTCCTTGATCTATCTTAAATATTGTACTACCTCACACTACAATTTAAAAATACTTCTTATACTGAACTTCAGGGATATAAAAATTCAAATCAGGAGAACTATAAGAAAGAATAAAATTAATTAATTATACACAAACCTCTTCAAATTTGTAAAACATAATGCTATCCAATGTGCTTTTTTTGGTATTCAAAGTATGGGAAGGACTGCTGTAAATTACGTAACTAGAACAAGTTTTAAAATAACTCTACATCCTTCTAAAATATAACTAATTGAGATAGATGGATAGTTTACAAACAAGTTTTAAAATAATCCATTATGTCCTTTTAAAATATAACTAATTTATAGAGATAAAAGATAGATAGATAGATAGATAGAGATTCGATGGAGTTAACTTTGGGTTAAATCATCCCAGTGTTTATAATCTGTTTCATTCAATACTACTGTTAAAACTTCTGGGGGTGTTTTCCAGATCTGGACCTTCTCCAAGTTATTTATATCTTTTTAAAAATCCTTTTCTATCCTATCATTACACCAGAGAAACATCTATAAAATCACAATCACATATTTCCATGGTGCTTTTGCTGCCATACTTATGTGGAACATAACAAACTGTAAATAACAATATGTTGATATCCCTTTTCACTCTTACGTTTTGGAATTTTGCCTACCTGAAAAAAAAGCTTTAACAAATAGGTATAGAGAAATCATAGAAGGGGCAAATTGTTTGATTATATATTTTAAAGAATTTATTAAATTTTTCACTTCAATTAATGTTGTTTTATATTGGACTATTTTGAAAAAAATCTCAGAATATAGTAAAATGACAACAAGGCAACAGAAGCTACTATAGGCCGCACACACACACACACACACGCAGGCTCACTTTGCATGGCACAATGTTAACTGAAATTTGTGCAAAAGAGAAAATGTGTCCTCACTTTGCACTATTCTGTGGTGGTTTCAGTGGCCACGGAACCATGCTAAGCAAAGACATGGTTGTGATATGCATAAATTTCATTTAACATGGCACCATGCAAAAACAAGGACTACCCGTATGTATTCATGTGTATGTATACATGCATGTATACATACATGCAATATATATATACCCACACAATATACACACATAAAGTATGCTCTGGCACATTTTGTTCATGCCAAAGCATTTTGTATCAGAGTTCTTTTCACACCTAGGTGAAAGAAAATGTGGGGTTTTTTTGCTCAAATTCAGATATTTAAGTTTTTTAATAGAACTTTTTCTTGAGATAAAACTAAGATGCAGTGAAATGCACAGATCCTAAGTGTGTAATTGTATAATCTGATGCATTTGAACAAATGAATACACTTATGTAACTGAAATCCCTATCAAGATATAATTTGCATCTCCCCAGAAAATGTATTGGAGATTTATTCATGTTCTCATGTCCATCAATATTCATTCTCTTTTTAGTGCTATGTTATAATTTCATTTTGTGAATCTAGTATATATAGAATGAATAAATCTACTGACGGACCTTTGGGTCATTTCAAATTTGGTGTGATTATGAATAAATCTCTGATAAATAGTCTAGTAAAGTCTTTCTATGAACACAGGTTTTTAACATCTCTCGGGTAAATGCCGAGGAGCACAACTGCTGCGTCATAGGGTGTGTGTGCATTTTCTTTACCAGCGTCAATGCTCTCGCTCTTCTTAAACTTTCCTGCCCTCGTCAGTGTAATTATAACTTACATGGACCTAGTGAATAATGATGTTTAATACCTTTTCATATTTTTTTTCCATTCATATATATTCTTTGTAAAGTGCCTGTTCAATTTTCTGTCAACATACTCTTGGGTTGTTTGCCTTATAATTATTTGTCTGTAGAAATCAATATACATTTTAGATGTAAGTCCTTTATTCAATATATACATTGATAAGGTTTTGTCTGAGGTTCTGATTTACTTTTCACTGTCTTAATGATATCTTACAAACACAAGTCTTTCATTTGGATGAAGTCCCATTTCCCTTACTTTTATGGTTCGTTCTTTATGGATCATGAGGATAATGTCCTGTTTTTGTCCTTTCATTTAATACTGTGATCCATGTCTAAGTGACGGATGTACATAGTGTGAGGTAAAAGTTGAGATTCAGTGTTTTGTACATGTTTGTCCATTTGTTTCAGCACCATTTGTTGAAAGACTTTCCTTTCTCCATTGAAGTTCCTTTCCTCCTCGCCACCATCATCAAAAATTCATGGCGTGTAATTTTGTGGGCTTATTTCGGCGCTCCCTTTACTGTTCCGTTCCTCTATCGGTCTGTTCTTACTCCAATACCACACTGTCTTGATCATTGTAACTTTATACTAAATCCGGAAATTAGAGAGTGCAAGCCTTCCAACTTTTCCAAGATTATTTTGGCTATTCTAGATCTTTCACATTTACATATACAATTTAAGAGCACTTGGTCAATTTAGGATTCTTTAAGGTACTGTTAGTATTTCAGCTGTTATTACATTGAATAGATAAATCATGTGAGAGAAGATTGTCATCTTAATGATATTGATTGTTCTAATACATGAATTTGATCTATCCCTCCAATTGTTTAAGTCTCTATAATTTATTTCCACTATGTTTTATAGTTTTTTATTACAGAGGTCTTTGTTAAATTTATTTTGATGTTATGGTAAATAATACTTCTTAATTTTATTTTCCAATTGTTTGATGCCAGTATATAGAAATATAATTTTTATATTGACCTTATATTCTATGCCCTTGCTAAATCCACCAATTTTTTTCTTTTATTGATTGTGTAGATTTTTTTAAGGCTTTGAAAATACTCATGTCTGCAAATAAAGAGATTTTACTTCTTTTTTTATCTTTATGCCTTTATTTCTCCTGACTTATTTTCCTGGCTAGGACCTCCAATGCAATGTTGAATAGACATGATGAGCTTATATATCCTTACTTTATTCCTTATCTCAGAGAGAGACCACTCAAGATTTTACCTTCTGGTATAACGTTAACTGAAGATTTTGTATAGATGTCCTCCGCAATACTGATACTATTTGTCGGCTATCATGAAATTTTTCTTCTAGCATTTCTTATAGTGTGGGTTGTTTTGATTTGAAATGTATCCATTTTCATTCATTTAAAATACATTTTTATTTATTGTAACCATGTTTTTATGTAAAATGCTGGATTGACTTTTATTCATTATTTTGGAGATGTTGTTCCTTTGTCAATCGTTTTCCATTGTTTCAGATGAAATGCCAGCCCTTATTTGAATCATTACTTTACTGCATGTAATGTGTCTTTTTTCTTCTTGCTGCTTTTAAGATGTTTCTTCTTTGTAATTTTAAACAGCTTAAATATGATGTAACTAGATACACTTTTCTTTGTATATTTTCTGCCTGGGTTTCACTAAGCTTCTTGGATCTTTACAATGATGTTTTTCACCAAATTTTCAGCCATTTTTCTTCAAATATATTTTCACTATTCATTTATTTTCTCTCTTCTTATGGAACTCCTTAAAAATGAGAGAGTCACTTGATAGAGTCATATGTGTCACTGAAGCTGTGGTTTTCTCCAAAAGAAGTTATATTTTCTTTTCTTCAGTTTAAATAGTTTCTATTGACTTGTCTTCAATTATAATGTCCCAGAGTTAATTATCCATTTGATTATTTTATATATTATATTAGTTTGCTAAGGCTGCCATATAAAATACCACAGACTTGGTAGCTTAAACCACAAAAATTTATTTTCTCCTAGTTCTAGAGGCTAGAGAATCATATCAAGGTGTCACAGGTTTGATGGGTTTTTGTTTGTTTGTTTTTGTCTTTTTGAGGCCTCTCCTTGGCTTGCAGATGGCCACCCTCCTCCTGCCTCTTCACGTAGCTGTCTCTCTGTGCCTACACATGCCTAATGTCTTTTTTTGGGCCCAGATGTCCTCTTCCTATAAAGATATCAATTCAGTTGGATAATGGCCCACCCTAAAGTCCTAATTTTAACTTAATCTCATCTTTAAACATCCTATCTCCAAATATAGTCACCTTCTGAGGTACCTGGGCTTAGGGCTTCAACATATGAATTTGAAGGAGACAAAGTTCAGCCCATAATAGAGATAGATAGATCAGTAGGTAGAAAGATATATAGTTTTTCATCCTTAAACATATTTATAAATTTCAAAATCTTTTTCTGCTAATTCAAACTTCTATATCATTTTGCAGTCGATTTCTATTGATTGCTTTTGATCATGACTTTGCATCACTTTTTTTCTTTTAGTTAGACATTATGAATAATATAGAGAGTCTGTATGTTTTCATTATTTAAAAGCAGTTAAGACACTTAAATGTGTGGTGAATCCTCTTAGTCCTGTCAAGATTTGTTTCATGATTTTTTTAGAGTGGATCTATTTCAGTTTGTTTGTAGTTCTAGGGCATGGTCCTACCTTAGGTATCCTTACTTCTGAGATATGGTCTTGCTGTGGTCCTAACTGAATGTTCAAAACATCAGCAAGGTCTCTCCACTCTGATTTGAGTTAGAATGTTTCCCTGACTTGGCTTCTGGTATATATGTTCAACTGTCATCCCTGTAGCAGCTGCTCTCTGCTAGGCTTCACAGAGTCCCAACCTGCACATGTCGAACCCAACCCTTCCCCAAGTTTTCAAGGGGAGCTCAGTGTTCAGTGCTCCACACAGCTCCCTCATCTATAATATCTTTTCCTGAAAATTCCAACTACCTCAGGAGACTTAGATTCCAATCACTACCTCCTCAGCTCACTGGCTGCTGCTCTCAGCTTAGGCTTCACCCTCTAGCATTATGTGCCGCCACCCCCCCAAAAAAAATGCTTCAGTACAAAAAACCTGGGCAAATGTGGGTCTTACTTTGTGTGTACCCATTCTGTTGAAGATTATAATCCCCCACTGCTTGCAGTCCAATGTTTAGAAAAATTGTCTTGTATATTTTTTTCAGTTTCATTGGAATTCTTTTGTTTTGTTTTGTTTTATAACATTGAACGTATAAGTCTGAAACCAGTTCTATCATGGCCAGAAGAGCAAATCATATTTATATATTTTTTTCATATCTGAGCTAAAATAATTTATAGCAACTTTAAAGTAATCCCTCACCATTTAATTGCTTCATCTTTGCTGTGAGACTGAAAAGAATCTAATTTCTTGCCCACACCCGATGCAGCCTCCTAAGAATAAACATCATTAAATCTACTCCCTGGCCATTGAAACAGATTCTTATGAAAACTTTAAAACAAAAGAATAAATAAAATTTTAAAAATAAAAATGCAAAAGACCATTTTTTAGTTTGATTTTTCCATAGGCTTATCAAATAAAAAAAAAAAAACAGTAATTTGCATAGCTACTTTTCACCACATAAAAACACCTTTTCATTTTTCTCCAACATCACCAGTTAAGATATATGATTTTTAGACTTAGTGATAAATAAGTAGCTTTTAAAGTAGACTGGCCATTTGATTGGACTGCTTGGTAAAGGCATTATATTTAAGCATTTTATAAACTATACAAATTAATATGTTTCTAAAGTCAAGAAATATAATAATTTAAGATTGAGAGTACATCTCTATAACGACATATAGAGCTAAGTTTTCAAGTACTTTCATACTGTCTTAACCATTTGATCATGCTGTTGTAATGTTTTTTTCCCCGAATTCAGGGTTACATTGTTTTCTGCCTTAATCTAATATATAGGGGCTGGATTTCATATGATTAGGCTGCCTTTATCTGTAAAGAAACAGATGGTTCTTCTGTCAGCATAATCATTTAGATATAGTTAAAACCAAATCAGCTATAAACATATATTGATAAAAGGCCTATAAGTTTCTATATGAATTTTTTATATAATATTTGTGTTTTCTTATTTTAATTTTAATAATTGAAAAACAGAAGTAAATAATAGGCTAGTTTTTACTTTGGTGGAATTTTTTATTCTAATAATAACTTAAAAATTAGGTACTATTTTTGACATAAGACTTTATATAATTATTTTATTTAATAAAATGGAAGAATTATTATTGCCTTTGTATAGTGGGGTAATATGAGATTGAGAAGAAAATATAATCTGAAACAGCAGAAACTTTTTATCTGGTGTACTATCATATCAAATATAATCTTTGACATATAGTATTCACTTAATAAATGTATGTTGACTAAATTAACAAGGCTTTTCAGTAGTGCTTGGGCCAAGATTCAAATGCAAGTTTGGCTGACTCCAAAACTCATGCTCTTATTATCCTGCCTTGCACAAAGAAAGTTGAAGTCTCTGAATAATTTTAAAATTCAAATTATGGTATGTATTTTTAATTTAAAATGTATGGTCCTAAAATTTTCATTAGGTATCAGTCATGGTTTTTCATGAAAAGTCAAATGTGGCCCCATTCACATGTCTACCAACACATACATTGAGTGTGAATGACTGAGGGAGAAGCTTGAGTATGAATCTATATTTATAATACAAAAAGAGCTGCTTTTGGTTTAATGAACTTTCCACCCACCCTTTAGATAAAGTACCATATTATTTATCCTAACACAGCATGAGCCTAAGAGTTGATTGTTCTGTCAGAAGAGGAAAAGTAAGCACAGTTTGGAGATGGTCCACTGATAATCTATCTATCCTTTTAGGTGTGCTGCTGTCAGCATGCTTCATTAATCTAATATTGATTTGGATGATCAAATAAAAACATTGTTAAATTTTCATTCCTAAAACATCAGTCTAATGACAGCAAGCTTTTTTTAAATTAAAAACAAAAATTATCAATATAGGAAAGATATAGTATCAGGAAGCTATACAATCTTATAGCTACAACAGATTATGTATATTTGTGAACTCATTTCTAATGTTATATATTTAAACTAGAAGTAATTTCCTTTACATAATGGACTTTTGCCTTGAGAATAATTTTAAGAGTTCTACAAATTAGCAGATTACATTGTTTTCAAAACTTCAAAACAAGTCTATTTTGGCTCCAAAATAGCTCACAGAAGATTGTTAAAATTCAATGTGTATTCAATACATGGAATACCAATGCTTTTTATTAAAAATATTATAAATTACATACTCTGCTGGAAATTTGTCCCCTTGACCTTTAAAATCTAGAAAGTGTGCAATTTAACTCTTGCCATAAGTAATTTTGAAACTCTACAGAATAATACAATCTCACATAAGTGAAAGATACAAGAAATAAAACTTACCTAGAAAAAAAGTAATAATGCTGTTTAGCACCAACCAAAATATTTTCTAAAAGATCTAAATGTTTAGCTAAAAATGTACATTTTGAAATATTGACTTTGACGCAGTTAATTCATTTTAAGTTCATTTCAAAAACAAAAATATGACACTTTGTATATATCATATAGCTTCAGTTTAATTCACCATGTACATGACTGTCAGTTGTATTTATTATTTCCTATACACATGAAAAACCATAAACAAATGCTGTTCTTCAAGTTATTTGAAACATACTAAAATTTGAAATCCCCTAGAGGACATTCACCAAATTTTATGGCTAATATCTTTACACTGCACACGTACATAATAAGAAACAGAGCTGTCATATTTACTTCAATGGACATTTATAATGAGATTTATTTTTTGCCAAAAAATTTGAGTTTCACAACACATCAGTTACGCTGAGACAATGAAAAATAAACACGGAACTTTATGAATTATTCCAAGATATGATTTTACCATACAAATTACTTGACATTTGCAAGTATAACTAAATCATTCTGTAGCAAATTCATCTGAAACCTAAAATGGGTCTGTGGAACAACTCTTGAGATAAAATTATGATCTGGATGCTTTGATGTAGTGATGTAATCAGAATGTGATGGTATTTCCATGGACTGTGTGAATACGCAACACTTCACTTACTGTTAAGATGAGTATTTCCCATTTACCTTAAGATTTTTTTTTATTTACTATGCAGATCTGTGGGTGATAGCGATATCATAGTGATACTTTAAAGTTACTTAAATACCCAATAACTCACCCTGATTAAAATATGAAGTTGAACTACCGTAAAACCTTTGCAAGAAGCCTCTCTGGGAAACACAGCAAATCCAGAATTGGTTTCTTCTCATACAGAGGGAGAGGCTGGGATGCTTCTGTCCCTCTGTGATATGACGGGTTTTGCTATGAACCCTCTGGACTCAACTAATCAAAATCCCTCATGTCAGTCTTTTTGAAAAACATGTATCGATTATTAGGCAGTTATTTTAACTCCTTATTCCCACTCTTTTATAGAAGGTATTTGGAAACAAGAAGACCAAATCCAATTCCTTCTCCTTCCCCACACTACCCCCACCCCCACTCCTCTTTTCTAAGGTACAGAAAATCTCAGAGGCAGCTATGCAGTCTCTTAGAAAGAATTTGGAAAATTGTGGAGACTAGGAATTTAGTGGGGAAAGCCAGGGATATTTTGTAATGCAAGAGTCCCTCACAGTGAAAAATCGTCTTGGGCCCCATACAGGCTTTGCATGGCCCATCAGACTAAACCTCCACAAATATAAATGGTTCATTCTTTATTAACTAATAATAAGAGTTTTTATAAGAATTTACATAAAAATACCAGTAATTCCGTGAAAGTTCAATATGGAGAGCAAACCTTAAGTAGAGTAAAGACATTGTCTTGAAATTATTATTTATTTTCTTGTCTCTACTGTAGTCAGTATAAAACTTAAATGTTATATGCAAATATGAAATAGAAAGGGAAACACAAATATTGATTTGATAATTTTCATTTTGTTAACATTTTATTTTTTGTTATCAAAGACACGTGGTAGTTGTTCTGGGTGGTCCTCACTACATTATTAGAGAGAAATGCCACCCAAAGTAGTGTAGAAAAGATGGCAACCTGAAAGGCTCATGATGGCATGATTTTACCCTCAGCTGAGAAACTATAACAGTGTTTCATTTTCTCCACTTCAGTAGTAGATCATTTCTCTTGTCATGTATCCCTTCTTCAATTAAACTATTAATAGTACTCTTACCACACACTAATTAGTATCCTCTTTCTTATATGATGTGAAACTGATGCAGTTTCTTATTATTTATCCTCACACTAATTTATATGCTCAAATTTCCGTGAATGCCTGCTCTTTCATTAAAATGAAATCCTTTTCTTGAATGGAATGGCTTCTAACATTATGTCTCTCAAATTTGAATATCTTCATTCCTGTGGGTGCAAGCATCTGACATTTTTATTATGTTATCTACTGAGGTAATACCCAAGTTTTCATATATTTAAGTATATAATATTTGAGAATAAATTATTTTTCTCTTATTCTTCCTCTATTTTTATTTATATAAACATTAGCTGGTATTTTATAATTATGTGTGGGTAGGTTCTATTTTTTAATAGTTTTTATTTTATGAAAGTAAATATTTGTAACTAAAAGGTAGATTCAGTATGAGATCACTGCTCTAAAATAGGAAAAGGAAAATAACCAGCAAAGGGTAACCAAGACCTGCCCAAAACTTTGTATATCCACTATTCCATTATCTCATAGAGTAGGCACTGCAGTTCCTATTCTATACATGTGGGATCTAACGTTCTAAGAGATTTACTTGCCCAAGTTTGCTAGCTACAATGTGATGGACCTGGCATTCAAAGTCAATGCATTCCAAAATACACCAAGCCTTTGCAGTTATCTTTGCCAGACCCAGGATAAACATCTATGACTTCTAGTCTTGTCCTGTTTTAACCCAGGAAGCCCCAGCACTTCTTTTTATGCTATTTTGTAACGTGTCCTTTTCCATCCTGAGATAAAATTCTTAGCTAATGTATCCTATTTACCCCTATAGTTTCAAAAACATCAACACAAAATCAATATTACAGAGTAATTTATATATATAACAGAAGTAGTCAATGGTTTACATCACCAGAAATGCAACAGCCTTAAATGTAGGTTGGTACATTTGCACTGCCATTAGCCATATTATTTATCAAATGGAAAATGGTTCTTATTAAAATTCCCACCAAAAAAAGTACAATCATTTTTAACTTAAAACATGGCCATATTAATGGAAAAATTGATGTATATAAAATTAGTAAGATTTTGTATTTTCATGTTAAATGGGTTTAAAACCTAGATTTTTATTTTTCACCTATGGAAATATTCAGAGGGGATTAGAAATTTGTGTAAGAAGCAGTCAATTCTTCATTGTGTGAAATTTTCATTACTATAGGGTATCTAGCAAGCAAAATATCAGTGATAAATCTCAATATTATGGAAAAAAACCCGTACTCCAAAATATCCAAAAGGAGTCCTAGGGCAAATAATATCACTCATATAATTTTTTCATATGGATCACTAATATTCTCAGGGAAGGGTGCTTTTGATTCTATTCCAATTAATTTTCCTTAGAAGGATAATAATTGGATTTTAACATACACAGTTGGCCCCTTAAGCTATTATTTTAAGGACAGCTTTTTAAAATTCCTTATTTACTTTCTTAGTCAAAACTGTTGGTGTAGCCTAAGTTACATTTAGACTTCCCTATGTAAGGTCAAAAGTTTCTACTTTCAACCAGAATGCCTCTTTGTGTATATTTCTATAACACTGCTTGTAAAATGCTCTGTTTGTTGTTCTGTTTCCTGGAAGACCACCCTAATGAATGAATAAATATCCTGCAAAAATTCAGCCAACTCCTGGTTTCTGGTTGACCAACTGCTGTCACTTTGGTATAATCATTCAAGGGCCAAAAGAATGCAAATTTGTAAACAAAGAAAACACTGCATCTCAGTCACTACATTTTATTCCCTATCTTTTTTCATTTAGTAATAACACACAAAATTTAGCTGTCTGATAGAATACTCATAATTTAATATATTCATACTGTTCATATATTCAATATACACACACATGCATTTAAACACATATGTGTAAGTCTAGCTGCCATATGATGCATGGCATCACAATGAGAAAAAAGTCCTTGTTTATCCTTGTTTGCTCCTGTAACCCTAAGGTTGAAAACAGTGCCTGGCATGTAGTTGAAGCTTAGTAAATATTTACTGACAACTGAGGAGCTGGGACTTTATGCTGTGGTCTGTAGCTATTTTGTTGTAGGGGGATAATATCATTTCCTAATTTTCAACTTCATTTTCTGTGTAATCTTCAGTCTCTGTCAGCTAAAATGTTATGATTCTAAATATCAGCCAGGCATCAAGGATGCTGCAGAAGTCATTTTTCTCTTCTTTCCAGTCATAAAATACAAGACTGCAGGGTTAGATCAGCTCTTAAAGTTCATTTAGTCTGAGTGTGAGCCCCCTCTAAATCTTATCTAAGAAATGAGGCTGTCTCTGCTTGAACATCTTTAATTGTGGGGAACAAACACCACCTTGTAATAGTTCACTTCATCCTTGGACAGCTGGGACTGTTATAAAATCCATCCTCATCTTAAACCCAAATGTGATTGCCAGTAATTTAGCTTTATTCCAAATGATGTCTAATCATACTTCTATGCAAAAGCAATTCAAATGTTTGAGGATAACAATTAGCTTTACTGCATTTTTCCCTTCTCCAAACTAAGTGCTCTATCATTTGTTCCTTCAATAAATGTTTATTGTCAGCCTACTGTGTGCCAGGCATACTGCTGGGGATTGGTGCTACAGCAATGAAGAAAATGCACAAAGTCCCTATACTCACGGAGTTCATATTCTACTGGAGAAAACTGTAATAACAATGGCTAAGAATTGATGAATAGATAAATAATGTTAGGTGGTGATAAGTGCCTTCTTAGGATGTATGTATATGTGTACACATGTACATACATATGTGCATATATGTGCACATTCATATCAGGATGAAAGGATAGAGAGTAATATGAATGTTGTTTTAGATAAAATAATCAAGGAAGAAATCTCTGAGGAAGTGGCAGTTTAGCACAGTAAGAGTAAGCAACATACGTTTATTGGGGAAAAATATTTAGGCAGTGTGGATGGCAAGTTCAAAAACCCTGAGGAAGGGCAGTGTTTGGCTTGTTTAAGGAAGAACAAGATGAGCAGACTGGAGCTGAGTGAGCTGCAGGAAGAGTTAGGAAAAAATGTAAAAAAGATAACCAAACACTAGATTACTTAGGGCCTTTTAGAACAGAGTAAGGAGTTTGGATATTATTCTATGCATAATGGAAAGCTTTCAAAAGATTTCCTTCAAGTATTCCTGAACTAATTAAAAGATTTAACACCCTCACATCCTGCATTCACCTCCTGTGAACTTGTTTAACTTTCTGTACATACCTCTCAAATCATGGAGACAAAAAGTGAATGAAAGTAATCCTAGATTTCTTGATCAACAAGTAGTATAGGACTATTTCTATCCTACTTTGGATAATCTGCTCTATAATAAAGCCTAAACTTCCAGTACATTTTATGGTGGACTGATTATTTTGTTTCCTCTTGAACTTATGGTGAAACGTTTTGAAGTCTTTTGTAAACATGGTATTTGGCAAATTGTCAGTGTTTTACTTTCTGTTTTTGATCTAGAACAGAACTTCAAGTTTATCCCTAGTACGTCACTTTTTCTTGGATAATCTGGATTCAAATCCCAGGTGCCACCTACTAGCTGCACAATCTTGACAAAGTTACTTAACTTTTCTATACTTTCTTTTATTCATCTTTAAAATGGGGATTAATAATAATATTTATTATTATTTATTATAACTTGTTTTTGAGGATTAAATGAGATAATAGATATAAATTGCTTAGGACATGCCTAGTGAATGAATGTTAACTATTTTGACCTGACAGGAAAGTCTATATATACATGACATACATATATATGTGTATATATATAAAATATATGTATATACATTTGTAGATATTTAGGTAAATAGGCAGATAGATAGATGATAGGCAGCTAAGATATATCCTTGGTAGAGATCTATCCTATAACCCTAACCAAGGGTGCTGAGCCCCAGTTATATATACATATCCTACATCCACACCACTACTCAAGCCATTACTCTATCACACACAGATTTGCTGTCCCAAATTTTATCTAGTGTAAGCCTTATTTTGTGCACATGTTTTCCATGACCCCTTCTCTCTACTCACACTACTAATCACGTTCTCTTCTGACAAAGCACTCACAATAATGCTTATTTGATAGTGGCACTGCCATACATCCTAAGATATACATTTGTTATCATAAATTCTTTCATCAAATATTTATTTAGCATCCACTAAATGTATATCTGAAGGCTGTTTGGCATAGTGGTTAGGCGAATGGGTTCCATTCCCATCTTCTTAACTCATTGGTTGTGTAAATGTGGGCTTCTCCAAGCCTCAATTTCCTCATCTACAAATGGAGAATAATAAACCGGACTTACCTTACAGGATGTAGAATGATTTAAATGATAAAATGTATGTACAGCATCTAGCCTTTTGTGGATTGCATAATAGGTGAGTGGTAAAACATAGTTATTACCAAAGTTATTGTTTTGATCGAGACTATGAACTTCTTAAAAGAGGTTTTGTGCCCCATCCTTCCTTATGTTCTTTAAAACACAGAGCATAGTGCCATAAAATGTTAGTCTTGTGGGCTTTTTTTTTTCTTTTTTTTTTTTTTGCTTATTTTAATAGAATAAGGAAAAGAAAATCTGTTTATCATTTTTTTCTCTTAATTTTCCGTACCCCATTCTAAGCAGCTAGACAGGTCTCTGTGCTACCTTTTCTTTCAGGGAATGATTGTATTTTATGACAGTAAATGGGTTGCTTGTAGACAACCTGGCTTCTTTTAGTCCTATACCTTAACGTCATTGAGGGGATTATGCTACGTATGTCAGAGGAGAAGGGAGAGAAGCCTATGGTTTTAAGAGAGATAGGCAGGAGTAGTAGACAAAGCAAGAGTAGGGCGGGGTCCAGAGCCAGTTCTCTCATGGAGGAAGGTGGTAATACCTCTAGAAGAGGTATAGAAGGTGGTGGGCTTCCACTGACAGGGAATATTATTGAAATATTTCTGGAGAGAAGAATGGGCAGCAGAGCCACTGGTCTTCAAAGGAACGTGTAAGCTTGGAAAATAAAGAGGATTTCTGCTTTTCTTCACAAGACTTCATATCGTGATTTAAAACAGGTGCAAGTATAATTTTGATAAAAATATATATACACTAAAGGAGATTAAGTATTACAAAAGTAAATTTTACTTTTAAACACTATTCATACCTACAATGTTAATACTCTGATCAGATGTCATAGGAACAATCTGATAAGAAGAAATCTATGTTTCCTTTAGTAAGTTCCAGAAAATATGCTTAAAAGGTATGGAAATAATCTCCTTTTGTTTAAGTCTGTGCTATGTCAGATTTTAGAACGTGTATTTCATTGCAAAGATATCTTGAGTGTATGAAGCTACAAGAGAGGCAAAGATTCTATTAATTTTTCAGTAATTTCAGAAAGAAATGGTATTAACTGAAATTTTCATGCCTCCCACTCCCCCCCAAAAATGATACTTTTTTATATGCCAAGCATTTCTCAATAAAATAAATACAGTTTTTTTCTGTTTATATGTCTATCTACCCTTACTATATTGAAATCAACCCAATTAAGGAAGCATGCTATATAAAATCTTGCTGTGCAAATAACAGGTGTTCAATAAAAAAGAAAAGAAGGAAAGAAAACATGCAGAAAAACTCTAAAACTTATTAAAATACAGAAAATAAAGAAAATTTTGTGTAGACATTTTAAAAATATTTATTTATTTCCAATGATAAAAATATACACTCACTATACACCATTTGCAAAAATACTAACAAAATATAAGGAAGAAAATTAAAAAGCTACTACCCAAAGATTAAGCTAGTTAGGATATTGGTTCATGTTTTCTCAGCATTTTGTGATATATTTTCAAAGTATACACTTAAGTAATTGTAAATTCCTTAACAGTAGTTTGACCCATATCTCTATTATATTCTCTGCCCTGTTATCTATTTAAAGTCCTAGTACTGTACTTCTGTCTATTTATATAATCTCATTATACATTTGATAGCTAACATTTATATTTTATATTGATTCCAAATATTTTTTAGCCAATTGGTTGTTGGTCTTCTAATTGTATTTCCCTTTTCTTTGGTAGAGAAATTGCTCATCTGTGATCTAGTTAAATTTCCCTGTCTTTCCTCCAAGACTTTTTCCACTTCCATGTACAGCAGAACTTCTTTCCCCAATGAGTGCTTCAAAGTAAACATTATTTAATTAATTGATTAACTAATTAAACACTTAATTCCCCTTTGATTTGTAAATGTGTATTTATCATATATTAAATTACTATATATGGTAGTGTTTCTTTCTTAGCTATCTTGTTTCATGGATACATACCCTGTTATACACCAATATTATATTGCTTCTACTATTGTAACATTAAAAGATGTTATAATACTTGGTAGGGCTTTCCAGTGTACGTTAAGATTTGGTAAGAAGATTACTAAATTTATTGTTTCACTGGTTCTTAGCTAATTTTTATTTCAAGATGAATTTTTATATGTTTTTATCAAGATCAAAGAAGGATCTAGTTAAGAGTTTTAGTTAGATTGATAGTAAATTTATATGCATTTAGAAAGACTATTTTACATCTCTTTTCTCGTTCAGAAAATGATTTGTCTCTGAATTTATTTATATCATTTTTATTTACATAAAGTTTAGTCATAAAAGTCTTACATGTTCTTGTTAACACTATTATGTTGGTGTTTGTCTCTACTTCTACTGTCATAAAATTTTTTCATCATCTTTAGCTGGTTGTAGTGTATATAGAAGAAATATATTATGTTATTATTTTAAATTTTATTTCTGCTCATTTAGTCATACCAATTTATTTCAGCACCTTTTCAGTTGTTTCCTGAAGTAAGCAATATTATTAACTGTTAAGACTTGTAACATTTTTTCAAATGTTAATTATTGATGGTGATAGCCAGCACACAGATTTGTTTTTACTATTGTGATTTTGTTGTTCATTTTTCCTTTTTAAAACTTTTATCAGACATGCTTTGATTATTATATTGGCTGTTAATTTGTGATAGGTATTATCTATCATATGAGTAAAATATCTTTCTATTCCTGTTTGTGTGTGTGTCTCTCTCTCTTTCTTTCTCTCTCTCTACCAGGAAACAGAATCAAATTTTGTTGTATGCCATTAATTTTCTATTAAGATTGTTGATGTACCATGGTTAAGTGGTTAGAAAGGAAATAGGAAAGAAAGAGATCATTTTCTGTAGAGAATTTAAAAATAATAATAAAACCAACTATAAGTCATTCTGCTTTACATTATTACCATGCCTCAGCAATTCTAAACAGTGTTAGTGACAAAATACTCCTCCCAGAAAACTCTGTGTTGATCAGAGTTTTAAAAATTTCTAATATAACTATTGTATTTTCATAACATACATGTAAGCTTTCAATTAGCACATTTTTATTATTTATCCTTTAATAAATATTGTGGTCTATGCAAGTTAACATGGAAAACTGCTGGTTATACAATCAAACCCGATACACATGGGGTGAGTAAGAATCTAAGTACGGTTATATTTTTTCTTTACAATCACTGTGCTATCATTTCTTGTATCAAATCTCCTGTTTACATGCAGGAATATGTAGTTCCACATGACGTGGAGACACAGATAGTACACTAAGTAAGCTCAAAAAATTCTAAACCATTATAAACTTCAAAAGTTTTTTACCAAATATAATTGAGTCTTACTATAAATTTTTGAAAGCCGCTAGAAGCAATCCAAATAAAGACAGGCCATATTGCCATTTCTGGAATTGATGGTGAAAAGGGTTTTACATGAATCTCTAATAAATTTCTTTATGTTTAGTACTCTTTATATTTGTGTATCTGTTGCTGTGTGTATAAAAGAAATTTCTCAAAATTAAAATTTATAAAAATTATTCTTTGATCAAGTAGGAGTGAAGACACATTGGCAAATCTGCCTATCCTGATACTGAACACAAATATGTAAAGATCATTTTGACAAAGTAATTGATAAATTTGCAGAAACCTTGGAAATGAAAACTCTGTTATTTCTTATACATTTAACCAATATGTTGATGTTTTTTCTTTATTTCAAAAAATATGTTAAAGTAGTTTAAAAGTGTTAATCCAATGTCTCTTTTTTATATGGTAATTTTTTAGTTTTTATTATTTTATTGGAATTCATACATATATAAGTGTGTGTACATATATACATAAATATATCATTCAATAAAGAAAATTTTCACTGTATTTCCTTTTAGCCTTATTTTACTATATTCATGATTATTGATGAAAATAATTTTGTCACATGGAGGAACAAAGTGTTAAAATAATCTACTCTTGAGTGTCAAATATTCTAGGTATACCATCAATTCAGATTATATAATATTTCTAATTTTACCTTATATGCTTTATTGAATTGACAGATTCCTTAAAATTATCCTTTGATTTCTAGGATCAAACTCAATTACTAAACACAGATGACTTTTTAAAAGTACTCAATTTCCAGTGTGGTCTTTGTGAGATTAGGCTATGGCATACCGTGGCCAGGGCCAATAAGTGCAGAAGGTGATGGTGCAGCCCATCAACCTTATCTTTAGGTAATTATAAAATAGATCCCAGATTCAAGTGTGGCTCTATGCACAAGTAAATGTGCGGATAGAGGCTGTATCATTGGTTTTGATGAGTATATGAACCTTGTATTAGACGATGCAGAAGAGATTCATTCTAAAACAAAGTCAAGAAAACAACTGGGTTGGATCATGCTAAAAAGAGATAATATTACCCTGCTACAAAGTGTCTCCAACTAGAAATGATCAATGAAGTGAGAAATAGTTGAGAAGTCAATACAGTTTTTTCAGGTGCTTTGTTGGGAGTATAGCTCCAAAACATTTGTTCTTATTGTTTTGATTATCCTTATGTTATTTCAAAATGACAATAAATGCTGTGGGATAGTTTTTATTAAAGAAAAATAATAAAAGTACTCAATTTCAATTTTCAAGTATTTTAATTAAGATTTGCCACAGTACTCCTAATTTTGATTTTCAAATAATTTTAATTAATATTTCTGCCATGCAAAAAAGAGAGATTGCTCTTTTTTATAATTTCCTATGCAGGTTATGCTAACTTATTAAAAATTACTATGCAGCTTTCCATTTTTGTTAATATTCTGGACCAATTTATGCAGCATTTGATTTGTTTCTTATTTTCTCTCTCTCTCCCAAAATGGCAAAACTCCTAGTCTTCTTTAAAAGAAATATTTTGATCAAATTTTCAGCAACTGCCAATGTTGTTTCCCTATTCATGTTTCTCATTCCCGAACCATTTTATTGAGATTTGCAATATATTAGCATCAAGTTAATATAGTAATCTATAAAGTGTTAATGTCAATATTCATAATTATACATCATTTCTCTTTTTACTTGCTTGGGTTTTTTCCTATTTTTATTACACTTACCAGAATTTTGTTGATTATTTGGTCTTCCAAATCAATAGCACTTAATTGAATTAATTCTACAGTTCTCTTTTCTAATTTAGTACATTTCGTTTTTGTTTCTGTATGCCATTCTCTTAGGATTTAATGGAGTATGTTGAATCAAATGCTTAACTTATCAATATACATTTATTCCTGCTTTTTACTTATAATATCAAAGCTCTAAAGGCATTAATTTATCATAGAATATATCTTTGGCAACCACTCTTACGTTTTGATAAATTTTCATATATGGTATTTTCTAAATCTTATTCCTTAAATATTTAATTTTCTCTTTTAATTTAGTTAAGAGATTTATTTTAAATAGTTATTTTATATTTTATGAATACTGAATTGTAAGTGTGGAATATAAAAGGTCTGCCTCTTTGTAATCTGCTTTTACAAATAAAATCTACCACTAGTTCTATGGCTTTTGACAAATGCAGAATTGTGTGGCCACCACCACAATCAAGATGCAGAATAACTCCATTACCTGCCCATAGCTCCCTTGTAATCAAAACCTCACTTTTAATCTCTGACAAACACTGATCTGTCTCCATCTCTATAATTTTCCTTGTCCTAGAACTTCCTATAAATGAAATCATACAATATGTAGCCTTTTGGATCTAGTATTTTTTACTTAGCATGATGTGTTTTAGGTTTATCTATGTTTTTAGGATGTATCGATATTCTCTCCTTTTTATTGTTGAGAATTCTATTGAATGGATGTACCACTGTTTAACCATTTAGCCATTGAAGGACATTTAAATTGTTTCCACTTCGGGGGAATTATGAATACAATCACTATAAACATTCATCTATAGGCTATTGTGTAAAACTAAGGTTTCATTTCTCTGGTATAAATAACTAGAAGTGAGATTTCTGTGTCACAATGGTACATGTATGTTAAATATCAAGAAAATTCCAAGATTTTTTTCTCAGTAGCTGTATCATTTTGCATTCTTACCAGCAATTTATAAGCATTTTAGTTGCTCTGTGTCATTGCCACACTTGGTATTCTGAGTATTCTGAGTTTGGGGTTTTTTATTTCTTTTTCCATGTTAACGATTTTTATGTTTATAATGGTACATCATTGTAGTTTTAATTAGCAATTTCCTTATGATTGATGATGTTGAACATTTTTTTTGTGCTTATTGGTTATCTATAACTTTTACAATATTTTTAAATTTATATACCACCTGATTAGTGATTTATTTAAAGTCCCCTGGAATCTCAAAAAAGTGTATTCTCTACATGATACATATCAATATATTTGAAAGTATAATCCTTGTTATGTATCAATTAATTTAATCTTATTAATTGTATTATTTAAGTACATGATTCTATTCCATGCTGTCTTGCCCTTCATAAGCACAAGCACTGAATACATGCCACCTGTGGAAAACAGTGAATATCCAAAACAGCAAAAATCACTAAAAGTTTTCAGTTTTTCTTTGACTTTTATTATTTCACTTTCATGATCTGGTGTTTGGATGATGTGAATTGACAGGTAAACACCAGCAACGGTGGTGGTGTACCAGTAGGCTTAGATCCACATTTTGCCACAATTTTTATTTCACAATCACTAAACTGTTGGTAAAGACTAAAGCAGTCATAGAATATTGGTCAATTTTTCTCAACAATCAACTTGCAGTAATTGTTGCCCAATGCTCAATATCATGAGTAGATTCAAGGAAATTCATCAAAGTGGTCCTTGTACAAATTCTCGGAATTCTCTTTTATTTTCCAATTTGTAAAATGTATCTCCATTGACTATAACCTGAAACCACATCATGTTCAGTGCATACAGTAACAAAGAAAACACTGAGTACAATTTTGTTAGCAATAGAATATTGCTTTAGGTGAAAAGCTTTATCAAATACAATTGAAGAAGTAAGGTAGGACAAGGGGTAGAGACTTGGGCAGTTCAAACTACTTAATTTTGAAAAATTGTATGTTCTTTTACCCTTATTTCCTGAGTACAACACAAATAAGGAGTGTTTGAACCACACTTACACTCTGGAATGTGCAGTTAGCATCCAGTGAAAAATGTAAACCTTCTTTTTAGCTATTTCCCTTAAAATCACCGGAGCCTCCATATTAGTAAGTTTCTACAGCTAGACAAGCAGGTTTCTGAGAGACCCTCTAGGCTTTGCTGCAACTTGATTCTACCTTTGCCCCATGCTTTGGGGACTAAAAGGCTTCCTTAGATTCTTTTTACTGGTAACAGACTTTTCAAAAAAATTTCTTTAAAGGGAGTAAGGTTTAAAAAATATTTTCTTTGTGTGCAGGAGATTAATTCAAATGGTTATTTAAATAACAAAGGAATATATTCTTTTAATTTTTGTTAATGTTTTTAATTTTACTTGGTGCTAGATTTTTGTTGTGATTTATTTAAAATATGTGATGTTGAGCAAAAAAATCCTGGCACAAGAATCAAGGATTCTGGGCCTGGACCTGGCTCCTTTGCTCTGTGATCTTGGCAATAAAATAGGCACAGTCTTTCACACAGTGTCTGGCCCAATAGTGGGTAATCAGCTTATATTTGTTAAATGACTGAATGAATGACCTTTTAGAATTCTGGTTTCTATAGATTTGTGTTGTGGGATCATATCTACTTCCTTGAGTGCTATATACTGCAGTTATTTAGGTGAAACCATATAATGTACATAAAGATGCTTTGTAAAAGTATAAGCCATTATTATTAGTGTTATTACAAGTTGTATCATTTTTTGTCTTTTCCAAAAGTGGGTTACCAAGCTAAAGAGTAATGGCAAACAACATAAAAGTTGTAGCCAGACAGATCATGGTTTCAGTAATGATTCTGCCATTCACTAGCTGGGTGACTTTTGTAAGTTATTTACCCTTTGAATACCCTCAGTTTTTACATCAGTAAATTGGGGGCAGAAAAATATTTACCTGTAGAACTGAGATGTGAATTATTTGAAATAAAGGATGCAAATCACTCAGTCCAGTTTCTAGCATGGGAATTACATTTATTATTGTTATTGTTGTTTTAATTATTACTGCTACAATTATACTATTGTACAACCTGACAACGTCATATATAGCCATAAGCCACATAACAATGTTTCAGTCAACACGGACCACATATGTAACAGTGGTCTCATAAAACTATAATGAAGCTGAAAAATTCCTATTGCCTAGTGACTCTGGCACCATCATAACATCATAACACAACAAATTACCTTTTTTAAGATATGTTTAGATACACAAACACTTATCATTGTGTTACAGTTGCCTACAGTATTCAGTGCAGTAGCATGCTATGCAGGTTTGAAACCTATCAGCAACAGCCAGAGCCATCCCCAACCTTTTTGGCACCAGGGACCATTTTCATGGAAGACAATTTTTCCATGGATGGGGAGCAAGGAGCAGGGATGATTTCGGGATGATTCAAGCACATTACGTTTATTGTACACTTTATTTCTATTATTATTACATTGTAATATATGATGAAATAATTATACAACTCCCCATAGGTTGGGGATTCGTGGGCTACACCATATAGCCTAGATGTTTTAGTAGGCTATACCATCTCGGTCTGTGTAAGTACAAAATCACCTAAAAACACATTTCTCAGAATGTATTCCCATCATTAAGTGATTCATAACTGTACTTTAAATGATCACACATACAAAAAATATATTAATTAATATTTTAATTCTGATAAGTAAAATTCTTCTGATAAGTAACATTCTTCTTCAACATAAACAACTGAAGAATGATAATTGTTTTTGATATGGGAGTATAGAAGAGAAAAATCTTAAGTGTTGATTTGAATATGTCAATATACAGGGAGTTGGAATTCATATTTTAAATACTTTACTCACCACAATTAAAAATCTAGCAATGATCATTTTCCACGGTTTGAGTGTACCCTCTGAAACTCATATTCAATTTGATTTCCAATATGGTAGTGTTGGGAGTTGGAACCTAGTGGGAGGTGCTTGGATCATAGGGGCACTGCCACCATGAATAGAGTAATGCCTTCTCATGGGAGTGAGTTTTTCCTGTCAGGGGAATAGATTAGTTTCCTTGAGAGCAGGTTGTTATAAGTGAGCCCAACCTCTCGTGTGTGTCTCTTTGCATGTGTCCACTTTCCCTTCCACTTTTTGCCATGAGCTGAAACAGCAGGAGATCCTTATCAGATGGGCTGCCTGATCTTGAAGTTCTCAACCTCCAGGATCATGAGCCAAAAACACTTCTTTTCTTTATAAATTACCCAAGCTCGGGTATTCTGTCATAGCAACACAAAACAGACTAAGATATCAACGTAATGACTTATGTTGTAGCATCCTATCAAATAATGAAAAAACAATAAATCCATGTTTTTCCACTCAATATATTATGAAATGTCAAAAATCAATTTGATGACTTTACAATGTAGATACTGTGAACAGAAGATGTGCACAGTTTTTGTACGGCCTTTTATGTGGCTTTTGAAATCAAACCCATAAATTCCCATCCTGTTTCAAATATTATGTTATTATAATAACTCAAAAAAATTCACAAAAATATCTGACAGCCTCATCTGAAAAAACAAAAATCAGCCCAAACAGTCTAGGAAAGTCACAATACTTAAGCCTGAATGGTATTAAATAGAAACAAAATTATAATAATTATAGAAATAGTAATGAGAACAGCTACAAATTAGAAATCATAAATTCAGACATGATTTGAGTTATAGACAATACTAATAGATCCTGAACTGAATGATTATTTGAACAGAATGACTTTCCTACTTAGAGTCCAGGAGTTTATTCACCTAGATTTTCATCATGAGTCAACTACTTTAAAATTAAAAATCAAAAAGCAAATTGACTTATGAAAATAAGCATTAAAAGCTCTTCAAGTTCTTTTTCCCTTCTTTCAAAGGGTCTTTTACAGAGTGTCTATGTCTTTACAACCAAATATCTTGTAATTGTATATTATTACTTTGGCTTGAAATCAGTTTCCCCTTCTCCATAACAAGCAAGGAAATGGAACAGGTAATATCTGGAATTAAAGTAAAACCATAGAATAGTTCTAGGATTCTGATCAAAGGTAATATGGAAAGCACCTTTCAGCAGCTCATCATAGAAATGTTACCTTTGGGTGCTCAAAGGGAAAGCACGACAGTCAGTCTCAGGAAGGCTCTGTCAGGCACTGACCTTTTCCAGGACACCCTAATGGGGGACCAGAATCCATCAACAGTCCAACTTGAAGACACAGTCAATAAAACTCAAGGGTTCATTTTCCTTTGGATAGAGGAGAAGTTATATGCGTAATGTTTGAGAATTTCAGCAAGGTATTTATTTGACAAAATCTAGTGGACTGAATGTAGAGTCCCTCTAATATTAGAATTCTCTAGATTCTATTCTAATAGAAGTAGTTGTAGTAGCAGTAGGGACCATTAATTGAGTACTTATCTCATGTAGAATTAAAGGCCTATAACCTTACCTTATTAAATCCTAAGTACAATTCTATATTATGAGCTCCACTTGAGAGATGAGGAAACAGTTCCAATAAGGTGAAATGGTTTGCTCAAGGATATGCAGCTGTTAAATTCACAGCTGGTATGCAAACCAGTCTGACTTCAAAGCCCTTACACTTAAACCCTACTAAGATAGTTAAGGGAGAACCAAATGATCACTCTTCACTCGACAGATTACTACAAAAACTATCTAAAAAACCTTAGTTATGAAGCATATTTTACATGAACCTCATTCTTCCCCATACGAAGAAGTTTCAGAGCACCTAAGTATTTCAAGGAGCCTCCCTTTCCAAGCTGAGCTCCTTTATCTAGTTTTATTAAAATTACAACTAGCAATGTAAAGTACAACTTAGCAACTTGGAAGGGGAATGTGATTTACTGGAATAAAGGGTCTATTCGGTTCCTCTGTGATTAAGGCTGCAGTGGCTCGGCCTCAAGCTATAGCTGAATATGTTATATTATGAACTCAAAGCTGACACCTGTCGGGCCACTAAATTCTGCACTGAGTCAAGGAACTCTGTCAAGGGAGATAAGGTACCAAAATTAAAGCAATTAATCCCCTTTCCCCATTTACTGTGAATGTTACCTGCGAAAGTACATAGATCCACAATCAAAACAAACAGTATGGGTTCCAAGGATCTGCGTGAATAATAATCAGCCAGATTCAAAACACTTTAAACAATATTTGGTTCATTTCTCAAGTATGCTGTCGCAGCGCTTTAATAATTTAGGCTAAGACAACCAGATTATGCTTTATTGTACTTTGCTTATCTTGGAGCGCTTTGTTTACTGAAGTTTTTGTTTGGCTTAAACTTTAGTTTGCTGAAAAGTGCTTCTCCTTCTTGGGAAATTTGTTCCCAGAAATTTTAGGTTTTTTTTCAGAATGCTTTATTTTTACACTTTATCACCAACTCTGAGTAAAGTTACCTGACCCATAACAATGTTATTTTATTCAATGACATCTAATCTAACACGTTACATACAATCCATGATTCACTTACTTCAAAATTGAACTTTTTGAAATTCCATATATTAACCTTTGTCAAAATACTCCATTGTGATCAAGATCACTGTCCACATTTCTCACTCGTTTTGAGCAAAACCCTTTGGTGCACCAATGAGCTCATGGCCCTCTGGCTTTCAGCAAGAATCAATCAATGGGAACATGACAGAAGAGTATAGTAGGGTATTTATCCCTTCAACTCCCCCTTGATGAGTATCTAGGTACTGGCTGCATGGCATCTTTCTCCCAAAGGCCACAGCTTCTGCCAGGGTACCTTCCCATACATCTCCCCTCTGAGTTTTCTGGTAACTATTTCTGCCCCTTGCTCAGGAGTAGTGAAGGCTACCCTGCAGTCCCAGGGTATCCCCTGATTTGCCAAAAAATCTTTGCCCACAACACTATAAACATTACAACATTAGTTAAACACTCCTCAAATGATTCAGTTTGCACATGCTGTCTCTTTCCTTCTGGGATGTTGATACATATCTAGAGGTAAAAGTGATGAATAGGACATGGTTCCTGCTGTCACAACATGTAATCAAACATATAGGACCAGATTCATGGGCATGTGACCTGTGCAGTTGCACAGGGCCCTGGGCTCAGAAGGGCCCCACTCTTGGTCTAATACTGTGCTGTCACTGTCTTGAAATTCTTAATGATTTTTGAACAAGGGGCTTGAATTTTCATTTTGCACCATGCTCCATAGATTACATACATGCTCCTGCAAATTGGTACAGATGTTGGATACAAATATACAACTTTAATAACGGTAATGGACATTTATTGAGGTCTTACTATGTTCCAAATACTGTTTTTAAAAGTGTATGCACACTAACTCATTTAATTCTCTCAAAACCCAATGAAGAAGGAGTTATTATTATCTGCACTTTTTAGACAAGGAACCAGGGGCACAGAGAATTAAGCAACTTGCTCAAGTCCACACTGCTAGTAAGTATAGAATTTGGGATTCCAATCCAGGCGTTCTGGCTTCCTCTATGCTACTCTACTTCTGCAATGGAAGCACACAGAAAAGAAAGGAATTAGTTTTAATTTATAATTATTCTTTAAAGTCATGTGAGTGGTATCACAGAGCCACAACAGGGACAGAAAATCTGTGCACAACAATGTCGAACTCATATCATGAGAACATAAAAACAGCAGAAGGATTTTGTAAATGTCACTAAATCTTTTCTTGATTTTGACATGTCTTATAGTCCTGAATAAAATCTAAGTGTGATTTTCACCTGTTGATCCTGACCTTTTTAAACTATTTTCTTTATTCCTAACAACTCCATGAAACCTGTTTAACAAGAACAATAAATGTTAACATTTACTTCTAGAAAGAAATTAAACATAATATCTAAGATAAGGATTTTCTTTGTCTTAGAAATTATAAAATAGCACATATCTTAGTCTAATTTCTATATCAAACTATTCAGAATTATACAAGGGTTAGGTTTCTAAGTTTTGTGTAATATTTACTGCCTTCCAAGCAGAGGATAATGCAATCTCTTTGGTTGTGAAGGTTTGTTATTGTTTCTGTTGCTGTTGTTTTATTTTCTCCCTAAACCATTAAAGATTTTTCTTACTGATCTACAAATGATTACTTTTTGCTCATTTTAAACATTATATACTTTAATAGATTTTGTTTCTACCTTTTTAAATTATAATTTAATCATTTGGACAAGACTCGTCCAAATCAGGGGTTACTACCACTTGGTTATGTGGATTCTTTTACACATCTCTGAAAAAGGCAGGTGAATACTCTCACAATTATTTTTATCTTACTGCAAAGCTTTGTGAGCTGAATCTTAAACATCTCAATCTGACATCAAAATCAAAACAGACCCCTTTCTCCCTTAAATAAATGAGCTGGTTGTCAGGGCTGACTGGCATGTTTTAAAGGATATCTTAGCCTAGGGTATTATTTTAAGAGATGAGCAAATGGGGAAACCCCACAGCCCAGCCAATAAAATATGAACTTAAGGTGCAAAGAAGCATCATAAATATTACTTAGAACAAGGGATTCATTGTTCCCTCCAACCCATTCAGTTGCTCCTCTGATCTCAGCCCCTCTCTGTGCGTCAGGGAAGCCTCTTCCTCTAACCTGTGGTTTTTTAAAGCTGAGCTACTACATTATTTATGACTGTAAATGTGAGTAGCCTGTCTGTATGCTCCTTGTACACACATACTGAGACAACCCCCCTCTTTTCCCCACTTTGGTGTTTTAGTGTGTGAGGATGAAAGGGCTTTCCCTTGGAGCCCATGTGGTAGGGGATGTTGAATTAGCTGCTGTGTCAGTATGAGGTAGACTGAGGATTTCCCAACACCCCCCCCCACCTGCACAACTGAAAGGGCAGCCTTTAATGAGTCATTTCATGCACTGTCTTTCTTTCAAGTACTTTTTAAAAAATATTTTCTTTCTTTCTCGTCTCATGTTCATGGTTCTATGCCTCCAACTCTTACACTTGATCACTTTATTCTCTCTCATCTCTTCTCAACTTAAAAAAAGAAAATAATTTCTTCACAAGATTGACATGGGTATTAAATAAAGATAACATAAGCAAAATGGGAATTGCATGTTTGATTAGTGTTATTTTTGTTCAACATTGTAACTTTCTCTTTTTTTTTTTTACTTTCCTTCAAATTTTTTCTTTTAAATTTTAATTATTTTATAAAATAGTAAAGGCAAAACACAATTAAATTCTGTTAATGGGATCCTCAGGGAGAGATGAGGAGGCAAAGAAGAACGAGATGATGGAGGAACCATTAGAGGGGATGGCAAGAGCTAGGGCAGTTCTGATGCCCTGGGGAGCTTTTCTCCCAGTGGGTGGAGGCTGCAATTGGCAAGTCATAAGCTTTCCTTTTCAACTAGAGAGAAAACAGGAGACTGTACCTAAATTCTCAAACTGTAACTAATTGATTTTCAACTAACGTATGCCTCTAGCTATGAAGAAACTATGACCAAAGGCAGATCCCAGGAAGGGTGGGGGTGGTAAGGCAAGGGGTGCCAAGAGAGCCTGAGGCTAGAGAGACCACAGAACTAAAGAGGAAAGGCCAAAAGATGTGGGGGTGAGGGGAGAGGGCAGTGATGTTATAGAAAATGGAAGAAGGAAAGGGAAGGAGCAGGAGGTGGCGGTGGTTGAGGCAGTTGCAAGTCCTTCTAGCTTATGTGTTCAGACCGTCTTAGTTCCAGCTGCAGCCTAAACTTTTAAAACTGGCTATTTGTGAGTGAGCATTAAAATTTGCAAAAAACTTTTTATTAAACTATGATTATAACTATCTCTGGCAGTCATACTAGTCACTGAACAATCAACTAGCCTTAAAGGAGAACAAGAATCCCTTTGGTCATGTTTATGAATGTGAAGGATGGCTGAAGAAGAGAAAAAAAGGTCTCAGCAAATTCTTTCTCTTCAGAAGTTAAAAGTTTTAAAGAATGGTTGTTGCTTTACCCAATGTTAGCATCTGCTATTCCAGGAATAATTTATGAATATGCACTATAATGGCTTTACATCATCTTTCTCCCCAACCCATCCCCCCCTTAAAAAAAACTCTTGCATGTGTTTATGGGTGTGTTTATGTTATACAAGTGTTAATAACCCTGTTGGAGAGACTACATAGATAGGCATCTTTAGGTAGATCTGTATATAAATTCCTCTCCACTGGGCACTTGGGTCAGCCAAAAACAACAATGAATATCAATGATGTCTTTCAAATCTGTCAACTGAGAACATAAGCATTTTTTCCTTCCAGTACCAGAAGAGTTTAATGATTTAGGGAAGTAGAGGAAGGAGGGCTTAATATAAAGTTTTTGAAAGCATTTGTTCTTTCATGTTTAACATACTAAATATGTTGTTATAAAACATAAAAAAAAGCATCACATTTGTATCATTTTATGCTTGGAATTAATATATATTCTTGGAATATATCTAAGAAGCATTTGACTTCACTGATCAGTGAGTCAAAAACCACTGATAAACCCAAAGTTCAACTTTTTCAGAAAAATACACCTAAACAAAGAATAATATTAAAGTAAATTTACTGTTTTTACTGTTTTTTGTAATTTTCTCTAAAACATCCACAATGTTACGTCAGTTTAGTGATACTATCATCAAGTAATCAAATGAAATCGGTTTCTAACTAAAAGATCTTGAAATACACCACATGTTTACCTTTATGTAAATAGAGATGTACTTAAATATTGCGAATCTAATCATTCTTTTAATTTGCATGGGTATTTAATACATACACTAACACTTAACACTTTTGAAAAAGAGATGGTCAAAAAAGAAAATATTCACTAGACAGATATTTTTTGTTACTAACAAAATAATGTGGCATTAACTAAGCAAAAATTCCACTGATAATCAACCCAGTTTTAGGAAAAAGGCAAAGTACTGAATCTGTAAAAGCTCTATACTATGAGATTGACAAAAGTTGGCCTGAGGGTAGTAAATACAATAGAGGGAAAGTTTCTCTTCACACAATTAATAATTTATATTTGTTTCTTCAAAGTGAACAAATCACTAGTATAATTTAAAGGTTAAAATGATGTGTTTGGTTTCATATTCAGATGTTTATATGCCTTACGGAAATTTATATACGTTTTATTTTTTTTCTTTTAGTAAATTCTAATCTATTTTTCACTTATGAACACAAAACTTATCTCACCTGAAATTTAAAAAGTAGATATTTTGCCAAATATGATCCTGAGTTTGGATTAAGTTTAATTGTTCTCGAGCAAAATTTATGTCGAAAAAAATGTCTTCCTGAATGACAAGATAACTGTAGAAAATCCATTGTTTGACTTGAAAGTGACACCATGCAAGCATTTTTTAAGAGGATGCTACTAGATCCTTCATACATAGTTCATCTTATTATGGGAAATGTCAAGACATTCTTTTCACATATTTAAATATCCAGGTGAATTCCTTAGTAAAAATCCCTTGCCTGTTGCTAATTTGACTCATTTGCACTTTGTCCCAACTATATACATATTTTTTAAAAGATACTAAAAAAAGTAAAATAAAATCCTCTTGAGTCTTATCAGAACATGAAACAAGTTGCAGGTAATATTTGTTAATGAATGTTACATTAAAAAGCATTGAAATTCTTATTACAGTTAATAATGGTATTACAATTTTACCTTTTTTGAGTATATTTTGGCCTAACTTATTATTAAAGAAATATAGAAGTTAAAGTTTTTTACTAAGTAGTGATTGGTTGTAAGGTTTGGATATGTTAAAAGGCATGGTCTAAGGATAATAGAAATGTAGTTCAGTTTTCCTCAGAAACTACCAGGAAAAACATCTAGTATCAGAATCAGTTTGTCAGTAATTTCATTTGAGATATTTAGTTTGCAATTATTAAATAAAGAAGAAACAATGTGGCTTATTATTGAGGATAAATCACTACTCAACAGTTCAAGCACAATAAAAATAAATAAATAAAAGTTTTCTAAAGCCTATATCCAACATTGTTTCTCTAGAGTAGAATGAATAATTGTATTTCCTGGTATAGGTAATAAACTGACAAACTGCTGTGCTATTATAATCTGAACAAAATAGCCAAAATTCAATTGATTTAAAAATGTATTCCTTAATAATAAAAAAATTTCTTGAAATCACTGAATAAAACTGCTTACTATTGTTCTTGACTTCTTATTCTCTGTAGATTAATAGAAAGTAATGGCACACAAATGCAAAAATAACACTTAATTCTTTTCTAAAAAAACATACTTCTCTTGTGAATAATCAAAATATTTAATTATAATAAAATATATTATCAGGACAAATTCATGACTGAGCTGCTGTTTTTTAAAGTACATAACATAACAAATTCTTCCTTGTCAGATTTTAAATGACCTGAACTGATTTTTTTCAGTGATTTAACTTATGACTATGTAAATTATGCTAGATTGGAATTTTTTTAGTAAAATATTGAAACTAATTTAAATTCTTAAATAATATTTTAGAAACACTAAAAATGCACCTTATACTAGGAAAATGCAATCATATAGTTTAATTGGAATTAAACAATATTTTAATGGCATAAAAGTTCCAAGTGAAATCTATTAATTATATGTAGACGAAAAGGCCTCTAGGACACTTGATTAGTGCAACAAATGGTGACTTACTAAAACTTAATAATGACAGCTTTGTCTCTAGTAACATAAAACACATGATTTATTAAGTACCTTATCCTTCATGCTAGCATTGCTAAGAGCAAATGAGCACAGCATATTAAGTAATATATATTACAAAAGCACCCATGTGTTATTAAGTCTTGTTGCTATCTGACTTTTCAAAGGATATTTCCTTTGAGATATCATATGAGGAAGTTTTTAATTAAGTGTATAATAAAATATGTCGATTTTAAGTCAAAGCAGATTATACTTTTAAAAGAAAGTTTACAAAGTTCTCAATTCTTCCCAGTCAATTAAATTTGTTGATAAAATTTTTAGCCCTCAAAAATAAAATATATTCTATGTTATTTTTCTTTGAATGTCAGAAGATAGTAAATTTCACCTTCAGTTTTTACTAAAGTATTTAAATAACAGCTCTTATAAAATCATTTTAAATTGGTAAGCTCTTTAATATTATTGCCAGAGAGAATATTGAACACTAATTTACCATTTGATGTTGTCAATGTTTAAAAACTACCATGAAGTACCAGCTTTGAGTAAAACATAATTTTAAAAATTATTCACTAATATTGCTATTTACAGAAATTTTTAGTTAAATATTTTATCTCAAGTAAAAGGAAACTTTTGTATGGGTAAAGACCATCACAGCATGTTTTACATTTCCCTTGCCTGTGAAAAAAATCAAGTAGGAATGACATATTTTAATCATTATAGGTAGGAAATGTTAGCTTGAAACTTTTTTCCTAAAATATTTTTCACAGAATTTCAGAATCCCTTCCTGGATTCTTTCATAGTTATCTTTTACAGTATTATTTTATCTTAGTTAATTTCACATCAGTATTATTATGGTAGTTGCTTCCTCTAGTTAAGAATTTTAAGTATTGTGTGAATATATACTTATATGTGCTTTAAATTACTAACTAAAAAATGGTTCAGAATGTCACTTTTACTTTCCCATCTGTAAGTGCTTGTTTTGTTTTTGTTGTTGTTGTTGTTGCTGCTGTTTTGCCCATAGCATAGTTATCCCCATAAATTTCCCTTTTTTTAGACTACTGCCTTTTTATTCATATATTTAAGCAAGGTTGAAATTTTAACAAAATCTAAAAACAGCTAACGCTACCCAAACTATAAGTGTTTAATTTTAGCTTTTCACATTAAATATATAGATGACTTTGTTGCCTAAGGCAAAATCTTACATTGTATCAATGAAAGAAAGAAAACAGAAGCTAGAAAGGAGAGTAATAGAAAATGACTTTATATAAACATGACCACCTACCAAGCAGCTACTTTACCATTAGGAAAACTTCAACTTTGTAAGAACATAGATTAACAAAGAAACGAACAACATACCTAAGTTGACAAAGCTCATAACCATGTCAGCATCATTCAGAAAGTTGGTATCATGTAGGCTGGCTAGAGGAGGACTCTGGGTGGTCAGAGGAGTGGTCCGAGACAACTGTATGCGGCGAGGATACCCATTGGGAGAGGCTTGGTATCCCTTTCTTGCCCCTCTGGGCTCTCCTGCCAAAGATGTCCTCACTGAGTACTCCGACTCTTCGGGATTTTCTTCATTGGCCATGGCATTGTATAGATCCAGCATAAAGAGAGGCGCAGAGGATGCTTGTTTTCCAGGTGAAAATGGTCTGGGTCTGTGAGGCAAACCCAAAATAGAGAGAATTTCCCTCTGTATTTCCCGTCTTTCGTGGTTCCGTAGTCTTCTATAAATAAAACTGGAGTGAACATGATTGTCTCCCAAACCTCCTTTTGCATAACCCACTAGAACCCAGCAGCTCCAGAGGAAACCCACAATACCCCTAAGTAAAAATACAGTCAGATGCATTTTTGTCCAAAAGCAAAAGTTTATATTTTTAGTTTTTCTTGTCCTCTTAAAAAAAAATCTAAGTTCCTAGGAGGTACACTTTCCGGGTAGCTGAAAAAACAAATTTACCTATTCTTCATGACAGTGACATTTTTCTGAACACAACATCCTCACTGATTTTCCTGTCCTATTTTAAATATTTTGGAATGTGTCAAGAGTAGTTATTTCTAAGAAAGCTGAAACTCAGGTTTCTAATTATCCACAGTTGTTAAGAGTTTTTGCTGCACTGATGTAGCAGAAGACGGCTAATATTATTTGATCAGATGACCTATGCATTCCTATATGAATTTATGCTAATCATGCCTTTGGTATTTGAATTAACGAAAGTTGATCTTCTGATAAACTGTAGTTCCCAAAGTTATCTTCACTTGCTCTTGAGTTCTTCTCAACCCTTGAGCTCTTTCCAAGACAAATCTTGATTTCTGAATCACAGATCTATGCTGATCTGCACCTTGGTGTTGGAATATATATTTGTCCGGCAGCTTGGTGATAACTTTAACATCTTTTGTGTCGTCTTAAGTGTAAAATAATACTCAAGGTTGTACTATTCAAGTAAATGTGTTTCCCTGAATTTACTTGAAATCCTTCCTGTAAGTCCATTCAATCCCTTTCTCCTTCTTACTGTTAATTCCACCTCCAGCAGGCACAAATATACCAGCCCTCTTCAAGAGAGATCTAAAGAGTAATGTAAGCACAACCCTGCTGGGAAAGAAGAGGCTTCTCATTGTAATTTGAAACTGGTAAAGCAAAAAGAACTTAACCCTTTTGCTACCAGAAAAGCCTCCATTTTCACAATTTTATAACCACGCATCTAACATAGAACCGTGATGCATGGAGCATACAAGTTCTAGGGGAAAGAAAAAGCCAGTTTTCTAGTAGCAGACTGAAAATTTTGCCACCCATTTTATATAGTACTCGTTTAGATCTTTTTTTTTTTAATGGCATGCACTTAATATACTTCTGAATTAGTTCTCAGGTTGTGACTAAATTAAAATGATTTGTCTCAGTTCTGTACTTAAGATTATTTCTAGTTTTTGTAAGTCATGAAAGTGTACTTCTTTAAAAATAGAAAGATGAGTTGTAAATTGAGGTAATTTGCTGTTTCTTAATGGCAGCAAGAGCTTTTTAAAATAAAAAACAGAGAATTAATCACTAGTAAATATATTCTAGCTCCCAAAGTAGTAGTTATAATAATTCAATCACAGTGATTAGATAACCCAGCTTTAAGTGTCTTTAAATATCAAAATTTTAAGCAAAAAGTATATTCATATTTCTCTTATTAAATCAAGACAGTTGAAATACAAATATCCTGAGATATAGTATCATGATTCTTATAAGTCATTTCTTTTGATATGTTCACAGACTTATAAATTAGATATTTCCCACAAATGATACTCAGTACTTTGGTTTGTTTTAACCCATGCAAATAAACACAAATCAAATTTTCTTCATTACTACATGCAGATTAAAATTTGAGTTTTTAAAATTTGATGGGTAAAATGGGGAAAGCGTACACCTTTCTAAAATACCATACTTAATCTGAGGAAATGAGCAAAGTATGTGTTTATCCTTAATGTTTAATGCCTTTAAAATTTGGAAGTCTACAATGTTTTTGTGCAGCTATAATTTTCCTTACAAGCTTTCACTTAACCTTAGGGCTCACAGTACTTTCATTGTCTGGGATAGTATTCTGATACCAAAGTAAATTTATTGAGCAAATTCTAAAACTGTTATGAAATTTTAATGTTTTTCCTTTACTTTACCTAGAGGCGCCTGGCTTCTTGTTTAATTTCTTTTTAAATATTTCCTCTGAGTGTATAAAGAAAAGTCATATTTCTCACAAGTCTTCAGTTTACTGATGAATTCAAAATACTGAAAGGGCTTGCACAATCTTATCGTTTGCATCATTTTTCTTATACAAACTCACTGCACAAAAACTTGATGATTCCGTTTAATATTTGCCTTACTGAAAATTCTTTATTCATAGCCATGGAGGATGCTAAAATCACAGACTCAAATTCTGACATACATGGAGCACCTCTATAAAATAGCTATCACAAAGAATCGCAGTGGTACCGGTTGGAAGTAAATGAAGAAATACCATTTCAATCAGAAATAGTTTAAACTGCTAAAATTCTTGAAATTGCTTATTTAATATTCAAACCAAACTACAAATTTTTGGTCATTGGTACAGATTCAAATCAATTACTTTAAAACAAAAAGCTTCTCTTCTGCATTTTTAAAACATGTTCTAGATAAAGTAGGCTACAATTTTCTTCTGTATTTTAAAACAAATTACCAAGTTTATGAATTTGTTGCATGTCTCTAAAGCACAGCATAGAGTTACAAAGTAACAATTGATCACACTAGACAAAGAAACAACTCTTATTATCTTCCACATGTGCAGAGTTTTTCCCTAAGATACATGTGAAAAATAAAAATGAGACTGGGTGTCACGAGTCTCAAAAACTCATTTTCCCAAAGCATGATTTATAATATCAATTAATTTAATTGTAATTTAATTGCTTAACCAGGCATATAGAATACCTCTATATTGGAAATCAGTTGCTAATGTTCTTGGTCAGAATTTTTAGTATCTACCACCCCCACCTTCCCTTCTAACTCAAACTAGATTTGGCAAACATTCATTTTTAGAAAAGATCAACATGTGCAAGGAGAAAGAAAATAAAGAAAAACCCTTCTAGGAACAAAGGGGAAATGGTAACCACCAAATGAAAAGTCAGGTTTATTTTCAATTAAAAGTAAGTGCATTTTACCACATCGTTTGGATTTCCAGGTAGATTTGTATCTAAGTATGTGACAGCGATTTGAAAGATAAAGTATTTTGCAACTGAAAGGTATAAACATTCCAAGTTTCAGAGCATGTATTTAAAGTGTATAAGGCATTGAACATACTGAATAAGCATATGCTGAGAAAGAAGATGTGGGGACAGAAGAAACACCCAGGGCATACCAAGAATTGTTCCTAAAAGTAAGTATGTTTCACAAAAAGGAGGCTTCATAAAAATACACCGCGTAGTATTTGCCTGGGTATATTCTAACGTAAGGGATCTTCCAGTAAGCAACAGAGACAATGGGATTCACACAAGAAGCTTTTCTCCAGTGTCATTCTTTCTTTCCATCTTTCCCTCACTAACATTTGACACATTTGATCCATAGATATACAAACCAACTATGTCCAGTCAACCAATTCCCTTTTTTTCCAGCTTTTCAAAAGATACTTGCTCCAAAGAAATTTGAAACATTTATAAGTCTGTTTGGTTTTAGAAGGATCTTTCTATTTCACCTCTGGTTTTCTGTTGTCGTGGTGCTTCCTCCTTGAAACAACATCTACTAACAGAAAGATTTGACGGCAGTGAAAGATAGATACTCAATGTAAGTGGCATCTGCATTCCTCAATTATTTCTCAAATTTGGAAAATAATTCAAAATCATTTGAAGATGATCATAAAATTCCTAAGCAGAGCGATCTTAAATTGTGGTGCAGGGAGGAAGGGGAAAAGGTGGAAAGAAGGCCACTTAGAAGTTGAAGAGGCTGGCAGCAGTGGGAGAATTCAGGGAAGGTATCCCCTTCTGGGAACTTTTTGGTGAATACATGCACAAGTGCAAAACAGAGCAGAATCTGTGATATTAAGTTGCTCCAGTTCACCCTCTTTTTGAGCAAAAACCATAGCATACATATAAACAGAGAATATGGTATGGTCCAAAGAAAGACAGAGCAGTGCTACAACACCACCATCTGACTTAGATTTGCCTGCTGTAACCTGAAAGGGATTGTAATCATGGGCAGCCTATACTTTTTGTCTATCTGGTTACTAGTTGTTAAGGAAACCTTGGAAATGCATAATAAAATACAGTCACCAAAAACTTTCGAAATGTTTGGTATTATTTTTAATGGATGGTGACATTATTGAATAGTTTTACGTGAACAGAGGATTTTTCAATATGCTTTGTATTATTACATGATCCTAAGATTGTTTTATATTACTTCATGAGAGTAGATATTCCAATAGTTATTTCTAGGGAGAACAAACCAAGACTTACTAATTAAAAATCAGACACTGTTAGTGAAATACCAGGTTAAGGACTGTATCTGACAAATAGACTCTAATTAATTCATCTCAAAACATTTTGTTAGTTCAATTATTTGGCCAGATGTTTTACCTGTCACTCAAATTGACAGATTTTACATAATTAGATAGGCTGACTATTAAGCAGTTATGTAGTCAATCGTGAAAGAATACTCTCACTTGTAGAACACCTTATAATTTTAAAAACTCTTTTACAATAACCCAGGATTTGGAATTATTAATTCATTTATTAATTAAACAAACATTTATTGTATGTGATGTGACTATTATGTGCTATATGCTTTAGATACAACCAAAAAATTTTTAGAAAGATGCTCATCCTCATGGGATTTATTATACAATCAAATGGTATTGTCATTTCAAGAGATTTATGGCCATAAAATTATTATTTAAATGTAGGTATTAATCAAAGGAGATTTCTACTTTTTTCTTGAGATATTAGCTAAAACGCAAGCTGCATGAAAATAGGTGCTGAGTTTATTTTGCTCACTAGTGCAAAACAGTACATATTAGCAAGTCAATTAATATTTGTAAAACAGTCCATTTTCTTTTTCACAAAGATGAACAATATTCCAGGGATTTTTTTAGAGGCAGTTCTCCCTGAAAGCACAGTTATAAGGATTCATTAAACTCATGTGTTGATGAATTACTCTATCTCTTAGTAGGTAGGTTCCCCTAACCTTCTAATGGTTCCTTTAATAAAGAAACTAGCTTATTACATGTCTTACCCTACAGTTATGAATCTAAGTACAAATTTCTGTCAATACTATATAATTGTAATGACTCAGAAGGAAAGGCATTATGTAATGAATTACATAATTACATTAGTGCTTGTAAAATACATTGGCCTATCATTACAAGGAAAGCCCCTTGAATTAAAGTAGCCCCTGCCCTGTATGAGCACTTCTGTACCTGTCAGTTAATATGTCATTCCTTTGAATTATAATGGCTTATTTTACGTGTTTTTGTTTTGTTTTGTTGATGCTGTTTTTATGGCCCATATTACAATGCAAAGAGCCCAGAAGATGACCACTTTTTGTTTAACAAACATTAGCAATTAACACCACACCTGCTTAAGGCTCAGCAGATACATACAAAGATGAAACCCACACTAGACATCGGGATGAGGTGTGGACTGAAGAGGTGTGGAGCATGGAAAAGGCACTCAAGGCATGCTAGAGAGTACCAAAGTAAAAGCTTTTACACCCACACTCTTTATACTGTACACTTTTGCAGATGGCTGACTCTAACTACAAGTATCTTACCAATAATTGATCAATTCAAAACCTGTAGGAGTGTAACAGTTCAATGAAAGGCACAACTGCCAATTTACCTCAATAATTCCCATTAACAGGATGTTAATCTTCAGTGGAAAATAAAATCTATAAATGTCACTAGTCATGTGTTCAAAATGAGACGATGTGAAGGAAATTTTAAAATTACCTAATATAAAATCGCCTTGACGGCATACTTACTATTATCTGTAATGTTTTACTTAAATGGCTCTACTTTTCCATAGTATCCTTTTTTTCCAGGAAACAGACAATATTTTATAAAATCTTCTTCAAAAGCTTTAGGATAAATTTAGAGCCCAACAAATTAGCCCCATATATAACACAAAAATTGTCCATCAGCAATAAAAAGAATTTGTGTATATGTCACCTAAGATCCATTAATATTCTGCAACATGAGAGGTTAAGGACTCTCTCTGTTTCCTAAGACATAATATACTGCAAAAATATAATTAATAATGGGGAAGATGGACAATCATTAATACTCAAGCTGTAAGCATATAATATCCCTCTAACACAAAGGTTCTCAAACCAGGCTGCATATTAGAACCACAAATTGGGGGCAGGAGGACATTTTAAGAAATACTGAGGATGGGGTCACACTCAAGGACCCAATTAAATCACAAGTCTTGGGGAGGAGGCCAAGCATCAGTATTTTTTAATACTGATTAATATGTAGCCAAAGTTGAGAACCTCTAATAAATATTCATGGCAACATATAAACCACTGCACATATAATAAGACTATGTTTCAGTATCATAATAAGAGTTTCCAAAATAGAATAGACTTTTGACTTTTCCCTGATTGCTTCTAAGTTTCCATGGTATATAATAAATTGTTTCTTAAACAAATACACAATGCTAGCATCCATAAAAACCTTTTGCAAGTATTTAAGACTAAATATTAGCCTTTTTTGCACCTACCATAGCAATAAATAAAACAGGTAGTTCCTGCTCTTCCCAAATTTAGAGGTCAGATGTTTCTAGAAAAATTTCCTTAGATATTTGTATTTAAATACTGAGCAATTTCTTACACATAAAGTGGTACCGTATCACAGAATGATTAAAAATATATTTTTCAAAATTGACATCTACTTATTATACAGTCCTCTTTGCTCTTACTTGTAGTTCTTTCTTGGATTATAATATAATATGAATCATAAGGTCTCCTCCACTATAAAACTTTAAAATTTAATTTAAAAAATTCAATCATCATCTGAACTTACCGAATAGGTACCCTTCACGGCTATACTAGATACGTTCAGTTCTGAAATTTTTCTACTTTCCTGACTTTTTTGGGGGGGTGTGCACACACACGTGTGTGTTCTTCAGAGGTGCGTGTTTATTTCTGGTTTCCCCTTACACTGGGGCTCCTTTCAATCTTCATTTCCCAGTTACTTTCTACATTTAAAATATATTGCCTTTCTCTTCTAAAACCTTGCATTCTCCTGATATCTTTTGTTCCTCCATTTTACAATAAGCTCTTTATCTCTGAGTCTCCATTTTTAAAAGCCTGACCCTCCTGGTTTTCTTATCTACAAGTCCCTTTCAAGTGTGGACTGTTTTCTTTATCTCTCACCTTCCACCTTCCTTCCTTTCCTAAAGAGAGGGACTTGATGCTACCCTCCCCACCCCCATCTCCTGCTCTTTCTTCTTCCTTCTAGAACAGTTGTATTTTTTGTAGCTGTGTGTTCATCAGCAAGGCAGTGATGACAATGTAATAATGTTTTACCCATCTGATAAATGCATTTTACCTTGAAACAGCTTTTTTGGAGCCAGATGCAAATATTGTAGCCTATCAATCCAAATCTAGATCAGTGTTTTCAGATGCAGATATAAATCTTTGTTTTAAATATTCACAACCTTTTAACTATTTTTGGCCAAAATGATAACAGTAACAAGAGTGATAATAATAACTCTGAATTCGGGGGGTTTTTTTGTTTTTTTTTTAAAGGTGAGGTCTCACTATGTTGCCCAGGCTGGACTGCAATGGCTATTCACAGGCACAATCACAGTGCACTACAGCCTCAAATTCCTGGTCTCAAGCAAACCTTCTGCCTCAGCTTCCTGAGCAGCTGGGACTACAGGCACATGTCACCGAACCCAGCAATAACTCCGAATTTTAATGAGATATGCAGCCTCATAGTAAAAATAACCTAAATAGCTACTGAAATTATATCCCAATGTCAGTCTGCAATTAGCATGATGAATAATTTTCTTTGAGTCCAAGGCATTAACTTATTAACACTCAATATTTTTATATACTCACATGAAATACATTTCATAGTAGGCTCTAATCCAATATGCAATAGCAATTAATACTATATCTTCTAAAATGTCTTTTAAGACTTTTACTCCTTTTCCTAGAAAAATTCTCAGATATCATGCTTATCAATTGTATGCTATCTTCCAGCCATTTCTAGGGAAATAAAGTTAAGCCAAATTTTCTACAATTTCTATTATAATCTGAAAATTCTTCATATGTAGATAGACTACTCACATGTATTTTCAAACATGCTTCTTAAATGAGTTATAAAAACTTATTAGATAAAGATCAATCTGACAATATCCCCCAAACAGAGTGAGACAAATGTCAACACTCACAACTGGTCAAATTTTTCAGGAGGTCTCTACGTGGCAAAGGTTATTTTCATGGAAATCTGGAGGAGTCCAAGTACTCTGAGCTTTTTCTGTTCTAACTGTACAGATTTCAGTGGGTGCTTGGCTTCACAATTACAAGCCCAATACTATGCTAGCATAATTCCTCTATCAAACTGGAATCTAAATAATCCATATACACTGGAATCAGAAACTCTTAGAAGGATAAAACCAATAATTACAGGGCATGAGCTTAAAACCCATTGCTCTGTAATATTTACAATATTATCTTTGCAACTATCTAAATGCCATCTGGATGCTTGACTCTTTCTAGTAGATACTCACTATACCTTATCACTTAACATGTGCTCAAAGAATGTCATAAAAATTCTTCGGTTCCCATTGCTTATAATTTTTCCACTTCCATGAGTTATGTCAAGGATGTTTGAGGGAGCACGGTGCTTGGCAAGAAAAGTGCATGAGATTTACAGCCAGAAAAGTAGATTTATATCTTGGTTTTGCCACTTTCTGTCTGAATGACCTTGGAAAATTCACTTTGGCATTATACAACTAGAGACTAATAGGAAAGAGTCACTTTTCTGAATCTAAGTTTATCTGTAAAATAGGGAAAAAATAATAATACCTTACCATGGGGTTGATGAACCCATTAAATGAGAGCATGTATGAGAAAATGCTTCATAAAAGTTAATGTGTTTCATAACTGATTATCATGGACACATGGCCCATTAAAATTGGGACTCTTGCAAGCTTTTCCATTTGTTAGTCCACTCTGACAAACTAAGACTCAATGTTTGTATTCCTGTTTAATCACTTGATGAAGAGAAAAAACTTAAGAATTACTTTGAAAAGGTTGCTTCCCAAAATGAGGTTGTTATGTCTACAGATAGACAAAGTTAGACAAAGTCAGGCATTTCATGCTGTTATCTTTATGCACAACCTCCTAACATCTTGGAGGACATACAGCATTTCTCTGCTTGGTGATATTCTTTCTTTGTTTTATCAGTCCATCTCAAATTTGTTCCTACAGTATCCCACTGCAATGACAATGGAAAAAATAGGTTTGATTAATTAACTCTTCCTCCACTGCACAATCAAAAAAACTTAAAATGCACATCTACCCTGAGCTTTTCCATTCATGTTAAGGGAAGTAGTCAACTTCTGAACATGGTGAGTGAAAAGAGATGAAGAGTTAGCTTGTTCAGCTTTGAAGCAAGTCAGCAACACACAACTGACTGGGCTGGGAAAGTGGATCATATGAAGCGTATAGGTATCTGCCTGTAAGGATGTGGTATGCAACAATGGAGACATTTACACAATTGCGAGTATTGGCTTTTGGATTAGAAGAATTGATTTCAAGTACTGGTTTTGCTACTGCCTAATTTGTTGCATGCTAGAAAAATCACTTAACACCTCTGCCTCAGTTCCTTCACCATAAAAAATGGGATATTAATAAGATATATTTTAGAATATCATTATGATTCTTAAATGACACAGTATGTAAATATTTTTTCATAAATGTAAAGCAATCTTTGTGACAGCATTTGCTACGTGTATTATTCAGAACACTGTCATTGAGAGGCATACAATTTTCATGCCTTTACAGAGAGATTGCCCAAAGCATTTGGCAGACTACTGCACATTTAGGTTAAACAAAGATTGTGGTGAAGAGGAGTTATAGTACACAGCATTTTTCAAACAAATTTTACCATGGAATCATTTATCTAAGGAGCTGATTGCTGTTATACAAAACATATCTTAAGGTTGATCTTCAACCAGCACATTTTGGGAAAGATTCAATCTGTCTTGTTATAAATGGGGAGGCAAGACAATACAATGACTATGAGCCTGTGTTCGGGAACCAGACTGAATTTGAATCCTGGCTCCACTATTTTTAAAGTGTGTAATCATGTTCTGCCTCACTTTCCTGATCTGTAAAATGGAAATAATGACAGTTACTATCACTCAGGGTTTTTTGAAGATTAAATGAGTTCATAAATGTAAAAAGACTTGGCATGGGACCTGGCACATAATAAACAATAAATGTCAGGTACCATCAGATTTTACTACTTCCTGGGGGATGGAACTTTCTCCTCATGCATTATTATACCCTCAGTATTATTACAGGCACAACGTTTGGCATACAGATGCCCAATAGAATGAATGTTTGTTCATTGTTTAAAAAACTATTTATTAAGCATCTACCTATAGCTAAACACAGCAACTATTAACATTAATAATTATTTATATATTTTATTATTGCACTAATTTAGTATCAAAGACCAAAAAATGTATGTCATGATTATGACTGGGCCATATAAACTTTAATCAGTGTATATAACACAGCTCAAAAAAATTCATCCTGCAATCTAATACACAATGGTCAAAATGCCCATCTCCTAAACAGTGGTCCCCAACTTTTTGGCACCAGGGACCGGTTTCATGGAAGACAATTTTTCCATGGACTGGGATCAGGCAGGGGGTGAGGAGTTCAGACGGTGGTGCTCGGCCCATTTTCTAACAGGCAGTGGCCCGGGGGTTGGGGATCGCAGTAAAGGACATTTTCTTATGCCAATATGACCTATAACAATACTAGCCAAGTGCACCAGATAAGCTATAACAAGTATCAATCTAGAAACTTGTATTTTTAACAGTAGTTTTCTTGAACTGAAAAGATAGTTTCACTTTTTCAAATTATTTAATTCCTTGAGAAATACTATATAGAAGTAAGCAATCATAATATGAGTCCAAGGTATAAAAATTGGTTGATGACTGTTGCTCTTTCTCTTCCCAAGTCTGGCTGAACACCCTGAGACAATTTGACTGTTATTTGCATTCTTTCAATTGGGAGGTGAGGGAGTAAAAGAAAGATGAAATTAAAACTAGTCTAACCTGTTCTGTCCTGGAAATTTTTCTTAGGTTAAGTGGTGAAAGAGCTTTAAATGAGTGAATAAATCATTTAAAAAGACTTTGCCATTAACATTGATAACTGAAAAATAAATACATTTTTATTCATTTTGATAAAATCAATTATAAAAAAAGTGTTTTGTTTCACCAAATAAAAATAGCTTTTATTCAAATACATAAAGGCTTTTTTTAAAAGGAGTTTTAAAATTGCTATGAATGGTTCATTTATTTATATTTAGTATTATGTGCCAAATATAGCCAATTCATAACTTTTATATATAGTAGATGGACACAGATAAAATTCCCAAGTTCAAAAATGTAATCATTGTAAATGGTAGAATTTAAAATGATTCTACTTTTCACATTTATGACTGTAAAAATGAAAGTTTTTTGGTGTTCAGACCAAACTAAAAAAAAAAAATCTTAAACTTCTGTTTTAGAATTTTGATGCCAAGCTTTTGCTAAGGCAGTAACAATCCACAGCACTGTTCCAAAGCTCTAAAGAAATGAGTTTTTATACAAACACTGACAGGCTCTGACCATCAGTGGCATTACAAGGCGCCACCATAATTGCAGTCTCCTTAAGACATAACTTATTTCAAGCTAAGTAGGAGAGCCAATATTTTGTATTTTAATTAAGAAACCTGGACTTTGTTTATAATAATTGACTATTAAGTCAATTTTTGCCAGGATATACTTGTAAAAGAGAATTTTTGCCTCAAGTAAGCGTTCGTTTAAGATTTTGGAACAAGTTTAGAATTTGGGTTCGAAATCAGTTTCAATTATTTATTTTAGTTGCTTTCATAGTAATACTAACTAATAGCTTAAGGATATATTTGTGTATATCTTCAATCTACTCATCAATGTCCATAAATATTTATTATTTGCTTCTTGAAGAAAACTTTAAAGCATAATGATGAAAATATGTTGTTTGCTGTGAAAACAAAATCCAAATTGTTTCCCTCACTAACTAGTTAAGACATGAAAATAAATCACCACTTGCATAGTATTGTAAAATGAATCAATCAATATTCAAGACAGAGTAGAATACCAGAGAGATGGGAATACCAAAAAGATAACCTAATAACAAATAAAATATTTTAGATGGGAAACACTCATATGCTGATTTTGAAACTCTCATTTTTCAGCTGTTCAGATCAAACCAACCTATACTTTAATGCTCCTATTGTCAAAAAATTTTTTCTCCTCAATTATAATAATTTTTGGTACATGTGAAAGTAGTATTGATTAATATTTGTTATAAAAGTTAATTGAAGGCAGAAAATATCTGAAAATCTACCTCTAGAAAATGAAGTTCCAAAGGAAACTAAATGGAACACTGCCACCTTTTGGCTATATAAATTGTAAAGTTGCACTTTACTGTAGCCTGTTGGAATGGAAATGTTTAAATATACTTTTGGCTTTTAGAAATAATAATCCTATTTATGTTGGTATGAAAATATACCCCTTTAACTTTTGTTTTTCAGTTACAGTTCTTTATTTCTTTCCATTTTGCTAAATTTATCCCAAAACTCCTGAACTTTAGAACCTGGAAATAATTCTTCCTGTTTATTTTGTAAAGAATGGCAAATAATGACCTTGTAATGAAAAACACAAAAGGACTTTTATATCCTAGGGCTCTGTTGTGAACATTTCTTTTACTTCTCTTTATACCAAACCACACCACTACTCTACAGAACAGAATTTTGCAATGACACACTTAAATTCACCAAAGCACTAGCTGCATTTCTTTCAGCTGGAAGGATTTATGCCTTCTCACCCCATAAGTATTTTATGTATACATTTTAAATTATAGGGTAAAAAATGATACAGTAGGTGCTTAGGCACATCTAGGGACTAATTGGTGGGTGAGAAGAAATGAAAGGCTATATGTAGACGTAGATTTCACTTAGGGCAGGGTCTGAAATTATGAGCTTTTCTAACTACGGGGTCAAAACAAAATAAGGAAAATCAAGATTAGGAGAGAAGACAAACATTAATAAATAAAGCAAATAAAGGAATTGGTTGAACAGCAAATTATCCAATATTTTTCAGTCTAATTCCCACAACCTGGCTGACTATACTAACAAAGCACCTCTCTGGCTATAAAAGTAGAGAAACAATAAATAACATATAATCAAAATATAAGATAAAATACATAGATGAACTTAAAGGGACGAAGAGAAGTTTTTAGGTGCCAGCAACAAAGGGGAAATGTAAAACCAGAGAATTTGTAAAATGACTCAGTAGATACTCCAGGGGTTATTATGGTTAGTTAAAGCCACTTTTTTAGGGGCTGCAGATTAAATGTTCATATAGGGACATGAACATGACCTTGGACATATGTGGGGTTATATATTGAGCCTGAGATCCCTATAGAAAGCTAGGGGTGACCTCTAAATGATAGAAGAGAGGGATAAAGTCATAACACCTAGGAAAATAACAAGGATATTTGATTTGTCCTGAGGATCTAAGTGAAAAACATTAAAATCTCCTTTAAAAATTAAAACAAAATCACTGGACTTGGTGGCTCATGCCTACAATCCCAGCACTTTGAAAGGCCAAGGCAGAAGGATCACTTGAGGCCAGAAGTTTGAGACCTGCCTGGAACATAGCAAGACCCCTTCTCTACAAAAAGTTTAAAAATTAACCAGGTGTGGTGGTGTGCACCTGTAGTCCCAATTACTCAGGAGGCTGAGGTGGGAGGATGGCTTGAGCCTAGGAGTTTGAGGTTACAGTGAGCTATGATCTCACCACTGCACTCCAGCTTGGGCAACAGTATGGAGACCCTGTCTCTTAAAAAAAAAATTAAAACAAAATCCTTCATGGTACTATGCTGTACGTAAGGACACTAACAGAATTCCCAAGCCTCAAAATTAAAAAGTAGTCTTAAACTAATTGAACAAACATAACGTGATACATAGCATCACTTCAACAACCTAGAGTCCACAGTATTCTAACACAGGGGGAAAAAATCCTTATTGAAGAGAAGTTCAAAATCAAAAACTACAAACCATATGAGGAAATGATCTAACATGAGCAGGAGTCATCAAATAAAACAGCAGGAGGTATGGCACATCCCAAAACTGGAGGGAACAAAACCATCTGAAGTAAACTTTTTAAAGTATTCTTAAGGAGAAGGGCTGAGCAAGGTGGCTGAATAGAAACCTCCCGCGATTTTCCCTCCACACAAATACCAAATTCAATAATTATCCACACAAGCAAGCACCTTCAGAAGAACCAAAAATCAGGTGAGTGATCATATTACCTAGTTTTAATATTATACCAAGGAAAGAGTCACTGAAGATGGCTAAAAAGACAATTTTGCGTTGCCTACGCCACCCCTCCCCCAATCCCCAGCATTGCTTCACCAGCACACCCAGTGGAGAGAGAATCTGTGTGCCTGGGGGAGGGAAAGTGAAGTGACTATGGGGCTTTGCATCGAAATTCAGGGCCACTCTGGCACAGAACACAGGACAGGGCAGAATTGTGCCTGTGCCCACAGAGGGAGCATTTAGACGAGCCTGGCCAGAGGAAGCCCCTCCACCCTGAAATCCAAGTTTCAGCTAGGCCCAACACTAGCTGACAAAAGGCAGTCTGGGGTCTGGACTGAATTTATAAGGTAGTCTGGCCACAAGGGCTGCAGTCCATTGGCAATTCCTGTGGCTGTGCTGGCTCTGAGCCAGTGGACTTGGGATGCATGTGACCCAGTAAGACACCAGCCACAACTGCCAAGCCAGTGCCTATGTCACTCTTCCCCCAACTCTAGGCAGTATAGCTCAAGGAGAGTCTTCCTCCTCTTGGGGAAAGGAAAGGGAAGAGTTCAGAGGACTTTGTTTTGCAACATGGGTACCAGCTCAGCCACAGTAAAATAAAGTATCAAGCAGATTCTTGAAGGCCTTGAATCTAGACCTTAGTTCCTGGATGGCATTTCTGGACACACCCTGGGCCAGGAGGAAACATGCTGCCCTGAAGGGAAGGACCTGGTCCTGGCTGCATTCATGACATGCTGACTAAAGATCCCTTGAGCTTTAAATAAACATCAGAGGTAGCCAGGCAGCAGGCTTTGGGTGAGACTGGGCTGGCTTGAGGTGTCACTGGCACTGGTGGCCATGGGGGAGTGCCCACATAACTACCCCCCCCAACTTCAGCAGTCTAGCACAGAGAATGAAGTAAGAGAGTAAAAGACTTTGCCTGGAAATCCAGGGAATTCTCCCAAATCTTACCCAAGTATATCAAAGTGGTAGCACCAGGAGTCTGCAAGAGTCGCAGCATTACTGGTCTTGAGGTGTCCCCAGTGTTGATATGGCTGCACTGACCAGACTTAGGTCATAACATTTAATTCCCTTTAAATATCTGGAAAACCACCTTAAGAAGAACAGGTTGAAACAATACCAGACTGAGGAGAGTAAAATAAAAACATAACCATTGAATGCCCAGACATTGGCAAACATCCACAAGCAACAAGAACCTCCAGGTAAACATGACCTCACAAAATAAGGTACCAGTGACCAGTCCTGTAGAGATGGAGATATGGGACCTTTCACACAAAGAATTCCAAATACCTGTCCTGAAGAAGTTCAATGAACTTCAAGACAACACAGAAAAGAAATGCAGAGGCTTATCAGACAAATTTAACAAAGAAATTGAAATTTTAAAAAAACCAAGCAGAAATTCTGGAGCTGAAGAATTCAACTGACCAACTGAGAAATACATCCGAGTCTCTCAACAGCAGAATTGACCAAGCAGAAGAGAGAATTAGTGAGCCTGAAGACAGCCTATTTGAAATTACACAGTCAGAAGAGAAAAAAGAAAAAAGAATTTTTTTAAAAAGAAGCATGCCTGTAAGATCTAGAAAATAGCCTCAAAAGGACAAATCTAAGAGTTATTGGCCTTAAACAGGAGGGAGCAAGATTGGGGTAGAAAGATTATTCAAAGATATAATAACAGAGAATGTTCAAAACCTAGAGAAAGATATCAATATTCAGATACAAGAAGATCATAGAACACCAAGCATATTAAACCAAACAAGACCATCTCAAGGCATTTAATAGTCAAGCTCCCAATGGTCAGGGATAAAAAAAAGGTCCTAAGGTAAGCAAGAAAAAGGAAAAAGTAACATAAAGAAGCTCCAATTCGTTTGGCAGAAGACTTCTCAGTGGAAACCCTATAAGCCAGGCAAGAGTAGCATGACATATCCAAAGTGCTAAAGGAAAAAAAACTTTAATCCTAGAATATTATATCCTACAAAAATATCCTTCAAATATGAAGGAGAAATAAAGATGTTCCCAAAGAAAAGCTGACGGATTTCATCAACACCAGACCTTCCTACTGGAAATGCTAAAAGGAGTTCTTCAATCTGAAAAGAAAGGATGTTAATGAACAATAATAAATCATCTGAAGGTATACAAATCACTGGTAACAGCAAGTACACAAATACAGAATACTCTATTGCTTTAATAGCAATGTATAAACCACTTTTATTTGAGTAGGAAGACTAAAAGACAAACCTATCAAAAAATAACTACAACAACTTTTTGAGAGACAGTATAAAAATATGGAAAGAAACAACAAAAAATTAAAAAGCAGGGAGGGGGATGTAGTTAAAGGGTAATTTCTGTTAGATTTCTCTTTGCTTGTTTATTTGTTTGTTTATAAGCAGAGTTGTCATATAATTAAAATAAGTGGTTATAAAATGTCTTTTGCAAGCCTCTTGGTAACTGCAAATAAAAAATTCTATGGCAGATATACAAAAAATAAAAAGCAAGAAATTAAAACACACTACCAGAGAAAATCACTTTTAACAAAGAAAGACATCAGAGAAATGCAAGTCAAAACTACAATGAGATATCTCCAGTTAAAATGGCTTTCATAAAAAAGACGGGCAATAATGAATGCTTGTGAGGATGTGGAAAAACGGGAACCCTCGTACACTGTTGGTGGGAATGTAAATTAATGCAACCACTATGGAGAGCAGTATGGAGGTTCCTCAAAAAACTAAAAATAGAACTACAATGTGACCGAGCAATCCCACTGCTAGGTATATATCCAAAGGAGGGGAATTCAGTATATCAAAAATATATCTGCAGTGTCATATTTATTGCTTCAGTATTTACAATAGCCAAGATTTTCAATCAACCCAAGTTGTCCATCAAGAGATGAATGGATAAAGAAATTGTGATACATATACACAATGGAATAATAGCCACAAAAAGAATGAAATCCTGCCATTTGCAACAATATGGGTGGAACTGGAGAGCATTATGTTAAGTGAAATAAGCCAAGCACAGAAAGACAAATCTCACATGTTCTCACTCCTATGTGGGAGCTAAATATTAAAAACAATTGATCTCATGGAGACAGAGGGTAGACTGATGGTTACCAGAGGCTGGGAAAGGTAGCTGGGATGGGGGATAAAGTGCGGATGGTTAATGGGTGCAAAATATAGTTACATTGTTAGATAGAATGAACAATATTTGATAGCACAACAAAGTGACTATAATCAAAAATAAGTTAGGGTATACTTTAAAATAAATGAAAGAGTGGAATTGGAATGTTCCTAACATAAAGAAATGTTAAATGCCTGAGGTTATGGATACCCCAATTACCCTGATTTGATTAATTCACATTGTATGCCCATATCAAAACATCACGTGTAGCCTATAAAGATATACAACTATGTACACATAATAATTAAAAATTTAAAAGTTATACAAGAAATGTCTATTCCTCAAATGGTTAAAGGCACAACAGAAGAAAGAGAAACCATAATTTTTTTTAAAGCAGGACGTTCAGTAAAGAACAGGAAAATTTGAAAACTAACAAAAGTCTTACAGAAACCAAAAATATGGTCATCAAATTTTTCTTTAAAAAATCAATAAATGGTTAAACAATAGATTAGACACAGCTTAAGGGAAAAATGAGTGAACTAGAAGATAGATCTGGGAAACTTATCCATATATACTACAAAAAGATAATGATAAAGAAATATCAAAAATAAGTTGTTGGATATTTATCTCTGCAAAATATTATGGCAGGTTTCCCTTCAACAAACAGCATATTTGTCTCAATGTAATATTCATAAATAGATAGCAACAACAACTACCCTAGTAGTCACCACTGTTAATACTTTCAAGTATTGCTTCACATAATCATAGAAAAATTTCCATGTTGCAGATAGCAAAATAGGAAGAATGTCTTTGAAATTGTTAAAGAATTTTCATGTGTATGTGTTCTACAATGTAGAAATTTGAATTCCTCAGAAAAATTTTAGCTTTAGGTCCTGATGTGTATGATAGCAGCCTCTAAAAGGGCCTCTGGTCTTTTTCTGCCCTAGTGTAATCCCTTCCCCTTGAATGTGGGCTGAAATTATTGACTCATTTCTAATGAATAAAATACAGAAGTAATAGAATGTTACTTCTAATAGTAGATTGTAAAAAGACTGTAACTTCCAACCTGGGTGCTCTCTCTCTCACACTCCCAGACTTTCTCTCTCTCCGATCATCAGATGTCCTGTTGTGAGGACTTTCAGACAGTCTACGAAGAGGTCCACATAGTGAGGAACTGAGGCCTACCAGCAACCACATGAGTGAGCTTAGGAGCACATCTTCTGAGGCCTCCCAACAACCACATCAGCAAGCTGGGAAGCAAATTCCCCCACCCACCCGCCCTCATCCAAACATCAGAGGATACCAAAGCTACAATCAACAACTTAACTGCAGCTTCATGAGACACCTTAAGCCAGAGGTATCAATTTATGCTCATGTTTGACCCACAGAAAGTGTGAAATAGGGTGTGTTTTTTAAACTTCTACATTTGGGAATGTCTTAGTCCATTTGTGCTGCTATAACAAAATACCTGAGACTAGGTAATGTATAAAGAACAGAAATTTATTTCCTTCAGTTCTGGAAGCTAGGAAGTTCAAGATCAAGGTGCCAGCATTTGGTGTCTGGCAAGGGCCTTCTTTCTACATACTTATATGACAGAAGGGGAAAAATACTATTTCCTCACATAGCAGAAGACGGAAGGACAAAAAAGGCCTAACCTAGTTTTCTCCAGACTTTTTATGAGGCACTAATACATTCATGAGGGGGAAGCCCTCATGACTTAATCACTTCCCAAAGGCCCCACCTTTTAATACCACCACAATGGGGATTAAGATTTAACATGGATTTTGGAGGGGATGGACACAGTCAAACCACAGCAGGGGGTAATTTTTTTTATACAGCAATAGTGCTTTCTTTTAGTGAGTAAGATGCCCTTTGATTTAAGAAAATTATTGGTATTAGTATCTCAATATTCATTATGGAATGTTAAATTTCACCTGATAGACCAGTTTCTAAAGACTATGGATCTGCCATAAATCAATATTATAGATATTAACATTTTTATACTCATCAAAGAAAATAAATATAAAAATCTGTTTTATGATTTTAAAAATATGGCTTAGAAACAAGCTATTTAGAAAAGATAATTTAATGGGCCTGCCATATACTCCTTGAGAAAATTTTATCTAAGGATAAGGTATAAAATAAGCTATATTAGTTTAGAACATACTTAATACTAATGCTGAGACAATTATTTATCTCTACATATACACCTATAAAAGCATCACATGAAATTTTTCTTTTAAAATTTAGTACCAGGGAAACATGCTTCTTTTGTAATTTCATCATGCGTTCATTCAATAAGTACTTTATTGCCTTACCATAAGTTAAGCATTTAGGTTGGTACTGGAAATACATGTGCTAGATAAAAAGTATCTCTGCTCTCATGGAAGTAATTTCTTTCTTCTACAAAGCAAATATTAAATAACTGAACATATGGAAAAAGATGATAAGGTAGAAGTTTTAACCAACATCCCTAAAATGGCAGATTCAGACATCAAGGAGTGGTGCTAGAGAAAAATAAGAATTTACAAGGGAGATTTAGACAAAAACCAGTTAAACAACCAATAAGTCCCTCACCTCAGGCGTAGAAAGGGGTCAAAAGTAGAGAAAACTGCTGGTGTGTTGTTGAGTCCCTCCTCCTTTTCAGGGGAAAGAGCTGAGGGTGAGTATCTGCCTCCTAACACCAAACTTAACTACAAGGGCTTCAGTGAGGCCCCTCAGAGAACTTGATATGTGCACCTTAAAGTTGGGAGTTGCAATGGATAGTGTTTTACTACCATCTAGGAAATGTTGATGCAAGAAACAACTGGCTAATGGCTCTGAAGGTGAGGCAATAGGAGATGGTTGAGTTGGAATGGGCCTGTATTCCCAGAATTCAACAAAACTAAAGATTCTTGAGGGTTTTCCATATACCAGATGTGGGCCACAGGTGAGGGTGAGTCAGTGTGTTGAGTCATGATAAGGCCCAGCCCATGAAGAGTGAACTGGCTACAGTAGAGAGAAGTTAAAAGCCACCTCTGGATTCCTAGAGACTACAAAAACAAACAAACAAACAAAAAAACAAACCAAAAAAAAAAAAACCCATAGGTCAAAGCACTGTTTGCAACAAGAAATAGTAAATGAGAGGTCCGTGTTGATGGAGGGCAGCAGGGAGTTTTAGAATCCACATAAACACCTTCTCATAAATCCCATAGCCATTTGTATGCCTTCTTTGGAAAAATGTCTATTCAGGTCCTTTAACCATTTAAAAATTTTTTGTTGTTGTTTTTTGGTTTTGGTATTTTTTTGCTATTAAGTTGTATCAGCTCCTTATATCTTTTGGATATTAAGCCCTTATCAGATATATAGTTTGCAAATATTTTCTCTCATTCCACATGTTGCCTTTTCATTTAGTTGATTGTTTCTTTGCTATGCAGAAGTTTTTTAGTTTGATGTACCTCTTGTTTATTTTTGCTTTTGTTGCCTGTGCTTTTGGCATCGTATCCAAAAAAATCATCGCCAAGATCAATGTCAAGAGGCTTTTTGCCTATGTTTTTTTTTCAGGGGTTTTATAATTTTAAGTCTTATGTTTAAGTCTTTAATCTATTTCAAATTAATTTTTGAATACGATGTAAGGCAAGGGTCCAATCGCATATGAATATCCAATTTCTCCAACACCATTTCTAGAAGAGACTTTCCTTTTCCCATTGTGTATTCTTGGTGCTCTTGTCTTGACTGATTGCCCATATATGCATGGGTTTATTTCTTTACTCTCTATTCTGTACCATTGGTCTAAGTGTCTGTATTTATGCTAATACTATACTATTTTGATTACTATCTCTTTGTAATATAGTTTAAAATGAGGGAGTGTGGTGCATCCAGCTTTGTTCTTTCTCAAGATTGTTTTGGCTATTTGGGGTCTTTTTTTGTCTCCATCCAAATTTTATGATTTTTTTTCTATTTCTGTGAAAAATGCCATTGGAATTTTGATAGGGATTGTGTTGACATATAAATGGCTAACTGGTATATGAAAAGGTGCTCAACATCACTAATCATCAAAGATATGCAAATCAAAACCACAATGAGATATCACTTTGCACCTGTTAGGATGGCTATTACCAAAAAGATAAGAGAAGTTTTGGTGAGGATGTAGAGAAAAGGAAACCTTTGTACACTGTTAGTGGGAACATAAATAGGTATAGCCATATAGAAAACAGTATGGAAATTCTTCAAAAAGTTAAAAACAGAACTGCCATATGATCCAGCAATCCCATTTCTAGGCATATATCCAAAGGAAATTAAATAGTATCTTTAAGACATATCTGCACCCCCATGTTCATTGCAGCATTATTCACAACAGACAAGATATGAAAACAACCTGTGTCCATCAATGGATGAATGGATGAAGAAAATGTATGTATATGAAATATTACTCAATCATAAAAAATAAAGAAATCCTGCCATTTTCAACAACATGAATAAACCTTGAGGACATTATGCTAAGTGAAATAAGCAAGGCACTGAAAGACAGATATTATATGATGTCATTTATGTGTTAAATCTAAAAATGTAAAAGTTGCACTCATAAAAACAGAGTGGAACAGTGGTTGCCAGGGACCAGAGAGAGGAGAAAATGGAAAGATGTTGATTAAAGGGTACAAACTTTCAGTTATAAGATGACAAGTTCTGGGAATCTGACATACAGCATGAGTGGTGATGGATGTATTAATTAATTTGATTCTGTTAATCACTACACAATGTATACATATACCGAATCATCACCTAGTACACATTGAAAATATACAATCTTCATTTGTCAATTAAATATTTTAAAATAAAAAAACAAGAATTCACATAAGTACTTTACAAAATAAAGGGGTCATGTTGAACACTGCAGGCCCTGAGAATATAAAGTAAGCCCAAAGTAAAACTTGCAAATAAGAAATAATTTGTTATTCTTATCTCCCTGTATTAGTTTCTTAAGGATGCCATAGCAAATTACCACAGATTGGGTGGTTTATAACAACAGAAATTTATTATCTCACGGTCATGAAGCCTAGAAGTCCACAGTCAAAGTGTCAGCAGAGCATGCTCTCTTGACGGTTCTGGGTGGCAGGGGGGGGTGGTATCCTTCTTTGCCTCTACTACCTTCTGGTGGCTGCCTGCAATCTTTGGTGTTCCCTGATATATATATGCATCACTGCAACTCTGCCTTCCTCCTCACATGAACTTCTCCCCTGTGTGTCTGTCTGTTTCTCCTCTTCTCAAAAGGATACAAGTCATAGCAGATTTAGGACTCACCCTACTACAGTATGAACTCATCCTAACTAATTATGTCTGCAAACCCTATTTCCAAAAGAACACACATTCTGAGGTTCTGGGTAGACATGAATTTTTGAGGACTTTCTTCAACACATCCCTACCTCACCACCATTCAAATTCCCAGAGTGGTCAGAAAAGGCAGCTAGTGGTGGAGGAGGTGAGCAATCAGTGAAAGGGAAAATTCTGCCCAATTCCTTCAGTATTCAGAAGAAATTTCACTTCCGTAGAGCCTAAATGTTATTCATCAGCCTTGTACCAGAACACAGCAAAGCTTTTATGACAAAATAAGCCAAATAATAAGTTATGACAATAATAATATAATCAAGATACATGTATATATCCTTACTGTATCATTATACCCTATGTATATGTATAGATGCATTTGTATATAAATTTAAACCCAAGTACTAATAAAACTGTAAAATGTGCTTTTTTGGAAAAAATTACTTTTTAAAAATCTGATATTTTTGCCTTTCCTGCTTTTTTATATTAAAATGTATGTTATGTGAATACATTATAGTGACAGCAGATGCCAGTTCTTTTTTTGTTGCCCTTAATTGTCAAAAATAAATAAAAAATTTTAAAGCTGGCAACTTTATGTCATAAAAATCTGAAATTGTATTAGCTTAAGAAATCTAAAAGTCTGGGAATCACAGATAATCTAATAACAAGACTTTCATATGGGCCACTACAGGAGCAAAAATACCCATCAAATAACAAAGGGACTCTCCTTTCACTAACTAAAATTGCCTGTTATCCTGTGTTTTTGGTGCGGTTACTCTCACAGCTACTAAGCCTGTTTTTATTCCTATATTTATCTTTGATCCCTATACCTTATTTCTCAATTTATTCACTCATTATTTTCTTACCTATCACAGTGAAATGGTCACTTAATTCAGCGCCACCCTTCATAAGATCTCTGAATTCCTCATCTCCTTAAATTTTTAGCATTCCCACCTAACCAACCTATTTCCTCAGGTCATGCCTATTGACTCCATTCTCTGTTTCTGTTCACAGTCATGTCCTATCAGTTGGGCCCTCCTCACTACTACACAAAGCATTTATTACTATTACTAGATTGTTACTGTGTATTAATATTGTCACAGTGGCTCCTCAAGCTTGCCTGGTTACCTCAACCTTCAACTCCAATTCTATACTTACTTTATACATCTTCAGCTAATGCCATAATTTATTGAGAAGTTTTAACAAACCTGAAGTTAATTTTCTATCATCAACCTCAAAATGATTCTGTATCCCTATTTTCTTTTTCTCTGCTATGTCATACAAAGAGGTGCCCCCTGAACATCCTTAATGCCTCACACTTGCAATAATTCCATACCATACTACCTTGCCCAAGTTTATCCTTCACTACTCATCCCTTTTTAATATTTTCTACCATCTTGCCTTTGTCAATCATTTGCTCCTTCCTTACCAATGTCTCAATATAATACAAACTCTTTGTTTTCACCTGCCATTCCCTCAAATTATCATTCAATCTCTCTCCTTTCCAGAGTGTCATCATTTTATCACTATGCATTTGGTCAACTACTAGCATTAAGATTTTTGTCTCCACAACTTAACTGAAACTATGTCCTTACATGTCAACTCTGTTCTCCTAATTATAATACAAAATTGGTTTTCTCCATTATTGACTTTTCTTGTATATCCCAACAGCATTTGACACTGTAGTTACAATATTTAATAATGTTGACCCATTATTCACCACGAAACTTTTTCTTCTCTTGAGTTATATGGCACTGATTCTCCTTCTTTACTTTGTATATTTAAAAAACCCTTTGATGTGACTTTTTCATTAGCTCTTCATCCTCTTCTGCTTATATAGTTAGATATACAGATAGATAGATAGATAGATAGATAAAATCTACATGTATATGTAGATAAAATCTAGTTTTCATGGCTTCAGCTAATACCATGTTGAAGATTATTAGCAAACCGGTATCTCTAGTCTGACTTATTTCTTGACTTCAAGTCCCATATTTCTAGTTGCTCATTAGGTACTCAAAACTAAATAAGTCAATGGCATCTTAGTCTTAATATGTACAAAATAAAATTTATTTGTTTCCCTTCAAAACTTGACTCTGCTATAATTCATAATGCATATCCCATGCATTATAGTCACTATCAATTAAGCATTCTCTGTGTTTCTGGTACTACACTAGGCCTTGTAAATACCAAGATATAAGATATTGTTTCTATCCTTAACACATAACACTATTCCTACCTTCTGGTCTAGTGGAGAAGACAGAAACAAACAATTTAGTTTATTCTGATGGAGCTAAGTTCAGATTGCTGTGGGTCCTTATCCCAGACTTAAGGTGATATTAGATGAATTTCTGAAAGGATGAAACATAAACTATGTCCTGAATAAAATGTAAATCACCAACAGTGATTGAAAGAGCAACAGTTCTTGTTTGTTTTTTCTTTGTGTGCTTTCCAGTTGAGGTTATTTAACAATAATGTTCATTGTGTATATGCATCACAATGACCTCTAGAACTGTTTTTCAAAAATGAAATGCCTGGCCCCAACTGAAAATCCTATTTCAGCAGGGTCAAGGTGGGGCCAAAACAATCTTACTTTTCCAAAGCTCCCCACTTTAAACTTGGGCACTGATTTAGAATATCACCGATTGGTCTCCTAGTAAAGAGAACCAAAATCAACTAGAGAAAGGAAATTTCTTCTGAAAATGGGAGAGCACTTCCTGATCATTAAAACCTGGAAAAAATACATGGCTGCTCTCATATTGTCTTGGTCCATTTGTGCTGCTATAACAAAATACTTGAGACTGGGTAATTTACAAATAATAGAAATTTATTTTTCACAGTTCTGGAGGCTGGGAAGTCCAAAATGAAGGTGCTGGCAGGTTCTGTGTCTGGTGAGGGCTGCTCTCTGCTTCCAAGCATGGCACTTTATTGCTGCATCCTCTGAAAGGGATGAATGCTGTGTCCTCATATGGTAGAAGGGATGGATGGGGCAAACCTGCCCCCTCAAACTCTTTCAGAAGGCACTAATTCATTCATGAGGGCAGGGTCCTCACTGCCTAATCACCTCCTAAAGGCCCCACTTTTTAATATTGTTGCATTGGGGATTATGTTTCCACATAAATTTTGGGGGAGACATAAACATTCAAACCACTGCACATATGTTTACCTCTTTCATGTTATCTTTCAAGATCTTTTCCTCAATTCCAGGGACACCATCTGTGATATATCTCTATTAATGTCCTATTGATACACTTATCTCTTATGTCTGCCTCCTCCAACAGATAATGAGTTCCTTGAGAGCAGGGATTTTTGCTCTTTCATCCCTGGGATTTTAGTACTAGACAATGCTAGGCACACGGCTAGATGTTCTGCAAATGTTTATGAATGAAATAATTAATGAGAATTACTCAAATGAACACTGGCTAAGGAATATTATAGGAAAATGTAAGAGCACATATAGAGGTCAGAAAAACCAAGCTTATTCCAAGGTAAAATGCAAGGATGGGAATAGCCATAGAAGAGGCAGCTAGAGAGACAAACATAAACCAGATTGTAAAGGATCGAGGATCTCATGCTGTTGTCTTTGGACTTTATCCTTTTTTAGCCAATTTTATGGAAAAACAGTTATTTCAAATTTAAATTATTTCTACTCAAGTTTTTCTTCCTTCCACTCCTGTTTCTCTTCAGGGGGTATTTAATTCATGAAAGGAAGACATTTGGTCTCTGGCCACTGACAACTGTTCATGCTGTCATCTGCTGAAATGCAGAGTCAAGCACAGCTCTTGGGATTCTAATTGGGCCAACTAGATAAATGTTATTACAGTTCAGTAAGAAAGAAGGTAGAGGAAAAAGAGTGAGTCTGAGAAGTCAGGATAGAGAACATTATCTTTGCAGGGCCTTGGTGATAATCAGGAGATTAACTCAAGTAGGCAGATGGGCTCAGCAGAAAGAGCTGAGCTGGTGATTTTGCGATTCACCAACAAAACTCCTGCAAAGATAGGTGCTCTACAAATGCATGTTTAAAAAACTTTGGAAATGAGGTTGAAACCATGGGAATGCAAGTGTGGAATAATAAGATATAATGGCTGAAAACAGAAGGTTAGGAAACACCAACATATTAATATATAAAACAGGTTAAGGAAGCATTGTTCTTTAGCCAAATATGTAGGAAAAGAAACAGATAATGGTGTCACAGAAACCAAGATAGCAGAAAGTTCAAAAAGATGGATTAATTACCAATATTAAATAGTTCAATAAGGTCAAGTTAGATAAGGAATAGAAATTATCCGGCTTATAAAGCCACAGAGAGATCACCAAAGACCTTTGCCTGAAAAATTTCGGTGGAGGAGCCTAAATGGAAACCAGATTTCAAAGTGTATGGAAAGCAAAATAATGGAAATAATAAATGAAGACAAGTATTTTACAAAAAACCAGAAGAGTAAAAGGAAGGGAAGAGATAGGTTTGCTACCAAAGGGAAAATTAGGGTGAAAGTTTGGTTAGTTGGTTGCACTTAGAATTAAAGAACATAATTTTTTCATTAGTCAGTTTCATAGTCTCTGATAGATATTTAGTAATACTCATTACATATATCAAAATCAATTGCTAAATGCTGTGAATTCTTTCTTGTAGCAGTTTGCACATTTATTTCATTCTCTTGATTCTCTTGAAGTATAATGCCTTCTTAATCTTAAGTCACCTTGTACAACACTCTTACATTAATGTACTAAAGGACAGCTTTATCATGTCACACATTTTCACTTTTTTTCCAGTATTTTCCTATTTCCTATCAAATAAAGCAAACACTACTTTTACTAACATAGAGAACACAAAAAACCTCAAATTGTTGCTCAGCTCAATGGCTAAACTTCATTTTTATAAGACTCTGCCACTGTTCATTATCATGGAGATAATGCCCTCTCCACTTGGTCCACTGATCCAAATTCCACTCACCAGCTAAGATGCAGTCCAGACGTCATCTCAACAATGATATTTGCTTTGATCTCCTCAGGTGGAAAAGATCCCTCTCTCCTGGGCAATCTCACAGTCCTGAATTTTTAAAGCTCCTGTCACATTTTTCACATGCTGCTTGTGTTGAAGTTATTGGTGTCTTTAAATCTCCTATGAGACAGTAAACAATTTGTAGATAGAAAACGTGTCTTGTGTATCTTCTAGCCATCACAGAGCCTTACACAGTAGATATTCAGTAACACCAGTAAATATGGGAATCTATTTGTTAGCAATGTTAGCACAAGAAAAGTAAAAAAAAAAAAAAAAAAGCAGGTGCAAAAGAATAAGACAGAGCTATTTTACTATCTATTTAGTAACTAAGACATTCAAATACCTCTATAATTATTATCGTTTCAGCATTTCACAGGTCATACATAAAAAGGCTTCTTAATTAGGGCTGTAAAAATCCATTTTAAAATGAATTCAATATACAAAAATAATAATGATACTAATAGCAGTAGAGTCTCCAGCTTATACTAAAAACACCATGAAGCTGTATACTTTGAAGGAATGCTGTACCTTATGGGCAGTGCTAGAGAGGTAAAGTGCCCTGCTTGCTTCTTATCCTGAAGGAGTGTAGTAGTGAATGAAGATTAAGAACAATGGTCCTCTGGAAAGTTTTTGAACTAAGAAATAATTCCAATTTGATTGAGCAAATACGTCTGGAACAAATTTTATGTCCAAAACACCATGTTGTTACATAGTATGGGATAGGAAGAAGGTAAGCTACAGGACCTCCTCAAGAGTCTTAGAGTCTAACAGGAGAGACAGAAAAGTGGTTAATAGCATGAGATCTAGCTTCAAAGTCAAGTCCCAAAAGTCCAGCCCCAAACTTAACATGTCCAGGGAAGCCAACAGAAATCACAGTCACCGCCTTGCTCCAGTCATGAGCCAGCTGCTATCTCAGAGGACCATAGCCACAGCACCTCTGCCTTCACAGATCGGAACCAGAAATCCCCTTTTGGACTCCAGATTCTTCAGCTCTGACTCCTCAGCCTGCAGAGCTGGGCCCTCCCAGGCATTATGGCTGCAGCACAGTGCAGAAAAAGAGTCAAACTGCGTCTTCCTCCTCCTGCTCCATCCTGCCAGTATTTATGCTGTCTTCACTCCTTCCATACTATACTAATGCTCTTCAACTCCAATTTACTGCAGACCAGAGCTGTTCAGTAGAAATAATAATTCCACTCAGGACAACCATGTATACAATTTTGAATTTTCTAGTAGCTACATTTTTTAGATGTACAGTGAAATGGATGGGGCACAGTAGCTCACACCTGTAATCCCAACACTTTGGGAAGCCGAAGCAGATGGATTGGCTTGAGGCCTGGAGTTCGAGACTAGCCTGGACAACATAATGAGATCCTGTCTCTACAAAAAATTAGAAACATTAGCCAGGAGTGGTGGCGCATACCTGTAGTCTCAGCTACTGGGGAAGATGAAGTAGGAAGATTGCTGAAGTTGGAGACCACAGTCTGGGAAACAGAGTGAGACCCTGTCTCCCCCCACCCAAAAAAAAATGTACAATGAAATCAATTAATTTATTTTAATTTTAATAATATTTAACCCAATATATCCAACATATTTGCATTTCAACATATTATCAAAAATTATTGACATATTTTGCATTTTTGTACTACATCTTAGAAATCCAGTGTTGTATTTTAGCTTCTAGTGCATTTCAATTCAGACTAGCCACATTTCAAGTGCCAAAGAGCCACATATGCATAGTGACTACCACAATGCACAGCACATCTGTAGACATTTGATATCCATGGGGAGACTGAGGCAAGAAAAGATACTCAACACAGTTGCAATTGGGCATGTCTGCCTTGTTCACCCTACCCTACCTCAGTTACCAGATTCTGGCAAATACGTGTGGGCCTCTGAGCCCTGCCAGTGGAAATTATCTTTAGGACCTGGAGATCCTAAACTATGTCAAATATAAACAGTGATACTGAATATCCTTCTCATTCTTGATTCAAAAAAAAGTATACCTACCATTTTCCCATTAAGTATAATATGCTCTCTAAATTCTTAGTATATACTGTGTTGTATTCCTAATTTGTAAGGGTTTTTCCCAATCATCAATGTGCTTTGAATCTTGTCAAATGATTCATGTCCTCCTATTGAGAAAAGTATCCATATTGTTTTTTCCCCTTAATCACTTAATGTAGCAAATTTATTAATATACTTTCTAATGTCAAGCCAAACTTGAATATGGAATATAAGAACTTTAATTCATATTTTTGTATACTGCCGGATTTCAGTTTGTCGATATTTTCTTAGGAATTTTTTGTGTCTATGTTCATGAGTGGATTGGCCTGTAATTTATTTTTCTTTTACTGCCTTTATCTAATGTTGATATCAAGGTTATTTAGCATGGTAAAAGAAGGAGGGAGTATTCCCTGGTTTTCTATTGTCTGGAAATTTTTATATAACTGAAATGATCTAGTCCTTTAAAAGGTTGTAGAATTCATCTATAAAATTGCCTAGATAGGATGTTTTCTTTGTGGAAAAACTACCCAGATTTTCTACTTTAAAAAAATCATAAGAAAAGACAGACTCAAAGAAATGCTATCCTAAAGATACATATCTAATTGCTGTAAAAATATAAAAATGAAAATTGCTAAGGAGAAATAGAAAAGAAAAGGTTGTAGACCCTGAGCTAAGATTTGAAATATGATAAAGGAGAACAGGGTGGGGCTGGTGAGGGGGTGGAAATCCTGGCAGAGTGCTTCATAGGAGCAAGATTTCAAAAGCATCAACTTGTATAATATATTCGTAGAGGAGTAAGTGGTCCAATCTGGGTGTGTTGCATGGAAAAAATATACAAGAATATGAAAAGCAGGCTGAAACTTGAATTCAGTGCTCAGGTGTTTGGACTTGAGGTTGTCAAAAATAATAGAACTCCTTCTTTATCTTTGTTTTTTAACAGATTAGAGCTGCCTAATATTGTTATGAATCAAAATGTATTATATTCTTCTTGTCTACTTTTCTCGAACTTTTCTGAGTTTATAATATTTCTGTTGTGTTCTGAGAACATAAACACTCTGAGGGAGTTATCCATGGCTATATTGCATCTTGAGTGCCTTTGCCTTTTAAATTTTATCTGAAAAGAGAAAGTCAGGCTCATGGTTAACCACTTATTTCCTGGATGAAATAATGATTTTTCACCTTGCATAAAAAATAAAATGGAAAAAGTATAAAAATTTAACTAGGATTTGCTTTATTATGACTTTACATGACTTCTGTCCTAGCCAGTTTCATGCTAGAAATTGTTATAAAATATTGTCATACATAAAGAATGAGATACTGGTCCTGGCCCAGGAATTAAGCAGCTTGATAACTCTGGGGGAGGAGAGCTGTAAGTGAGCTACAATTTATCGACTACTGGTATGTGCCAAGCACTAAGTGTTTTGCATATATAGTCTCATTTCTCCTCATAATAACTCCATGGGTTAGATATTATGATTCCTCTTGATCAATAATGTAGCTTAGATTCTGAAATGTACACGGTCAACACAATCTTACATTTTAAAATTAATTTAAAAATAAATAAATGGCATTTTTTTCAAAAACATTTGTCGGATAAAAAAGTGTTTAGTAACTTATACAAGGTCATAGGCATACTACTTGGCAGACACAGAATTGAACCCAGTCTCTGATCCAATGACCATGCTTCAAAATATGTTTTATTGACTGTCTGCAACATGGTTCATAAAACACAATGTTGACTAAAATAAAGAGGTGATTGTTATCGGATAAATCTAATTTTCCTGTATAACTATGTAAACTAGTTAACTCAGCACTAGGCACATAAAAAACAGTCAATAACAGTCATTATTGCTAATATAATTAATAATATTGATTAATAAAATAAGTCTAGCCAAAATAATCAGTAAAATTTCCATTATAAAAATTGAATTACTGTATTGGAATCACTAGATAACTATAAATTCTTCGCTTTACTTTGGAATGAAAGAGCTCTGGGGAGAAGGATCTATGTGAAATGGATAAGGAGGCTTTGTGTCTGCTGCAGAGACACAGAAAGGGTAAGTGCCAAGGCATTCTTAGGAAGAAAAGTTCAGAGTATTTGTTTTTCTTTCCCCAGGCTCGGATTTCCAGAGGCCCCAAACATAAGCAAAAGAAGGAAAAAAAAAAAAAAAGAGTTGAAAGGTAGGGTTTAGATAAACGTGACTCATTTGTTCAGAGAAAGAGTTTGAGTTCCAAACAGATACTGGGAAAGGAGCACCCTTGAGGACTGGGGCAGTGAGAGAGGAGGCCGGGCTGGGTTAGTTTTTTTGAAGACATGTCTGTTAGGTTAGAGAAGCCAAATAGAGATTCCGATGGCATAGAAAGCTTGTAAACCACGAAATAACTCAGAATTGGTCTGGAAGCCCATGATAGCAATGCAAATGGAGAATGATAGTCTTATTTCCTAACCAGACAGCAGCCAAATTTGAGTATTCGAAGTCCTGTCAAGTGATATCAAGGTAGAGGTTTTAAAAGTACTGAAACTAAAATAAACAGTGTTTAAGATAAAAATCATCATCGTGGTCTTATTAGGTGATGTTTAAAAACAAGCAAAAACAAAGGACAAAAGCAAAGCTGTGTCTTGGCACTACTCTCTGTGTGTATATCAGCAGAAGAGCAAGCAAATGAGAAGTAGAAAATAAATATAATTAATATAGAAGAAATAATAACCAACACCTCTAATTTGGGGAAAAGGTACTTTTTAAAGCCTAATTCAAAAGAATTGCAATAAATACAAACAATGAAAATAGTTTACTCAAAATAAAATTATTGATTTTAAAAACATTCAGGAATAAGGAACTATTAGGTAATAAAGTATCAAAAGAGAATTAATTTTTAAAAGCACTTTATTAAGGGACCCAAGGAAGAGGATCTCTTAATTAGTGCAATAGTATTCCAGCTGAAAGTTGAAATGGAGTGTTTCCCACAAACTTAAAAATAATCTATCAAAAAAATTAAGCATCATACAAATGCAAGACACCTGATTCATTTTCTTACCCCTTAGAAAACTCTCAAGCATGGTCTCAATTATTACATGGACTAATGAAGGGCAATGACCCCAAGTGCAACTCAAGCCTGCAAGGTCACAGCCACCTAATATGAGGAAGTAGATTTATTTAAACTTTTCTCTGAACACTCTTTAATTTTTTCTATTATATTCTTTTTTTTTTTTTTTGGAGGTGGTGAGGGGAGGTGGAATTTGGTTGAGGGACACTTTCTGAGTGGTGTTTTATGCATGTATTAATTTAATGAGGCCAATACCACACTTCCTTAGTCAGTCTAGGCTGTTATAAAGAGTACTATAGACTGGGTGACTTAAAGAATAGAAATTTATTTCTCACAATTCTGGGGGCTGGAAGTCCAAGATTGAGACATTCACAGATTTAATATCTATTGAGGGCTCTCTTTCTGGTTCACAAAGGGCCATCTTCTCCTAATACGCTCACATGATAGAGAGAGAACATCTCTCTCCTATCTTATAAGGGCACTAATCCCATTAATGAGGGCTCCATCCTCATGACATAATTAACTCCCAAAGGCCTCACCTCTAGAAACCATCCCATTGGGGATTTAAGCATATGAATTTTGAGGGGACACCAACATTCCATCCATATCACACACCAATAACTGTTGGATCTCAACTGTATCTTTAAGAATATATTCTCGTTTCAGGTTGCCAGAGGGGTAAAAAGGAGTTGCCATGCTATTTCCTATTCCTTGACTTAAAATCTTTGTCTTCACCTCCCCCAGAAGCTCAAAAAGTCTTTTTTCCCCCCATTGATTACACTTTTAAAATTATTGCCCTCATTTAAAAGGGCACTAAAAAGCACAGAAAAACATCCTCCCCAGACAAAAGAATAAGGATGGAATTTGTGAACAGTACAAACAAATAATGTTACCTATTCATCAGTGACATGACATGAATGGAAGGAAATATACATAGACAAGAACAGAAATGTGCACCTGCCATGTGATGGAGGGGTGAACTTATATTGATTTCAGACATAGTGTTATTTGATCTGAAGACTACAGATTACAGAATGTTCTTCCTTTAGCTGAAAAGGTATTGAGCCAGAATTGGGGCGGGAAGGAGAATGGAGAAATCTACACAGCCATTAGATAAATGAACTGGCACAAAAGATTTTGCAACTAGTTTTTTCTCCTTGTCAAAAATGGATCAATGTACCAAATTTTCTTTATCTGTTCACCCTTGATGGGCACTTAGGTTCATTCTATAGCTTGGCTATTGTGAATAGGGCTGCAATAAACATGGGAGTGCAGACATCTCTTTGACATACTGATTTCCTTTCCTTTGGATATATACCTGGTAGTGGGATTACTGGATCATATGGTATTTCTATTGTTAGTTTTTTGTATGTTAAGTGAAATAGGCCAGGCACAGAAAGACAAATACCACATGTTTTCACTCATCTATGGGAGCTAACCAGTTTTAGAAATAAATATTTATTTTTTAATCTGCATTTTAGTTGGGTAAGATTTCTGAACAATTTTCTTAACTGTGAAATTGAAACACCTTGGTCAATAAAGATTTACCAAATTCTTACATGAACCATAAATACATTAAATGAATTCCCATATTATTACAATAAATAAAAGACATTTTTGTTCATTAAAAAATGGGCAAATATTGTGCCTTTTTAAAAGATCAAAACTTCAAATTGGCAAACTAATGATTGAGAGAATTGTTATTCAAAGTTCACCTGGAAAAGTGACATGCTAGGAAGAGAGAGTTACAAGATTCTCATTCAGCTGCAGAATTTAATTAGAGTGTCCTCTTAGATGTCTTGTTCGTAAATAATGAGTAGAATCATTGTTTAATTATACAATGTATTTTTTAAAAGTGTGTAGCCCACCCAACCTATAAAAGATTTCAAATAATTGATCAATGTAATTATACATAATAGGACTGAGAAGGAGGGGGAGAAGAAAGTTAAACTCTATAAAAGAAAGAGACTGATAAATAGGACCAAAATATGGGCTTATATCATTCTTTAGGTATTTAAAACTAAGTCCTAAACTTCCTGGGAGCCAGTTATTATTTTTTAATATTGGAAAAAATTCTGTCATTGGCATTTCATCTTAAATTCTCTAAAATTCTGTCATCAGCCATATCATTTTAAATTCTTTATAGTCAGAATCTTTCAAACTGATAATCAGATACATCCAATTGTATTTTCAACCAGAGCCTCAAATGACAGCTAAGTTTACCACATTTTCTACTAAACCAGTATCCTGTACTGGCTTCTTTGAAGTGCCTATTAATGGCATCACTATTTTTCCAAAACATAGTGCATTATCATAAATATGCACTATCAAAAAATAAGACAATAGATAGAAAACACTGATATATGTACCATTAAAATTATATCTATAGCTATAGACATACTTTCAAACATTTTCTATACATGCATGCATATTATTTGAGTTTTAATGATATATTTTACATACTATTCTGTGACCTGTTTTCATTACTTAGGAATAGATCGTGAATTTTTTCCATGTCCAAATATTAATATATAGATTTATATCTTCACTTTTGATGATTGCATTCTACTTTGTTGAATAAATATATAGATTGGTTCTAATTTGCTACCTCATAAACAAAGCTTCAGGAAATGTTTTGTTTATACACTTTCACATGCTTGTCTGAATAGTGCCTCACTTATTTCTAAAGGTGGAATTGCTGGTTAAAGGCATACTGTGTACTTTTGATTTTATAGTTTTTTATATACATTTCCAAATTCCCTACCTGGAGTTTTGGCTAATTTATATTTCCACCAACAGTGAAAGAAAGTGCCTCTTTACAAAGGTGTGGGTCTTTGACCAATGACATTTTTTATTCCTTTTGTTTCTGCTTATATCAATGTTAATTGTAAATTCATATTATCTCGATGAGTCATTTTATTCTTTCTTACAGGCACCATTATGTACCCATCTACCTTACATCTTACTAGGGTGATTGCAATAATATCCTGACTGATCCTCAACTTTCAATTATTTGCTCAGCATGATGGTGATGTCAAACGACTATAGATTGTTTACATAGGTGGCTGAGATAGTGAAACCTTTGCTCTCTGATAGTTCAAAGTACACAAACTGTATATCTAAACAAGCCTATCCTGTAAGGATTAAAAATGTAAAAGATTGAACTAACACTAGATAATAAAAGCATTCAGTGAATTCAGTAATATGCTAAAGACAGTTAAAGCAGTCTCTGGAGGGGAGTAAAGATATTAATTCACTTTAGAATTCATTGACTTTAGGTTGCATGTTTTAATTTCCAGGCTACCAATTAAGATAATATTGAGCAAATTACCTTTAAACCAGAGAATGAAAAAGGTAAAATAAGGAGAAAAAAAGAAAAATTGATCTGAAATCAAGAAGAAAGAAACATGGAAAAAATACAAACTATTATAGTAAAAATAAATTAAAATACATTAGTAATTACAATACATTTAAATGGATTAAGTTCACCAGTCAAAACAAAAAATTGCCATATTAATTGGATTTAAAAATCAAGCTATATATTATTTATGAGATGTCCTAAAATTTAAAGAACCAGAAAGATTAAGAGTAAAAGGATAGAATGAGATAAATCATGTCAATATTTGCCTCAAAGAAGCTTATGATGCTCTATTAATAAAAAAGCTTAGAGCTAAAAGCATGATTTGACATAAAGATATTTACTACATAATAAATGTTTTGATTAACAAGGAAGATAAAATACTTCTAAAATTTTATGCACTTAATAAGGTAGCCACATAATAGATAAGGCAAAAAAATTTGAGAATATCACAAAAAGAAATGGAACACTCACCAACCACCAACATGGTGGGAGCTTTTAACATATATCTCTCAGTGAATAAATCAATCAAACCAGAAAGGATATGGAACATTCAAAGAGCACAATTAACAAGCTTGGTCTAATGGGATTATATATAACTTTAAACTGGTAATTAAGGAATATACGTTCTACTAAATTAAACACAGACAATTGACCATGTAATAGACCAAAAACTATTCTGAACAAATTTTTTAAAATTAGTTTAATATAGGATACATTCTCAGATTGGAATATAATTAAATTAGAAATCATTGTAGATAAGATAAAATGTTTTACATTGTTATTTAAAAAATTGTAATCTACATCTCAACTCATAAGTCAATAAAGAAATTATAATGGAAATAATCTTATATATAGAACTGATATATTAATATAATGCAAATGCTAACTAAAAAACTTGTTAAATATAAGCAAAAGAGAGTTTGGAGGAAAATGTACAGCATAAATGCTTATATTATGAAAGAAGAAAGGCTGATAACTAATGCACTAATTACACAAATTAACAGATTAGATAAAAGAACAGAATAAAACTTAAAAAAAACAAAAAGAAGGAAATAACAAGATCAGAAATAAATGAACTATAAAACTAAGAGAATGGAGATGACAAATAAAGCCAACAGTTGGTTCTCCCAAAAGACAGTTAAAATAGACAAACCACTTGAGGGAGAGAGAGAGGGAGAGAAAGAGAGAGGAGAAGGGAGGGAGGAAACGGGGGACAAGGGAGGAAGAGAAGGGTGAGTTGTTCAAGGACAAAGGGGAACACGTCACAGGGAAGATATGCTGGAATTCAGAAAAACCTCCATACTGAAAGTTAGAGACAAAATTATTTCAATTATCAGATACCAAGTGTTAGCTTCACAATGAGGCAGAAGCAACCTGGGGCGAAGATGTCACAATAAAAACGGGTCAGGCAAAAGAATGGTGTTTATAATACTTCCTTGAGTCTCTCTGCTACTAATTCACATTCCAGTCTCCTGGCTACTAGAGTGCTCCCTGGGGCTGACCCCAGAGTCCTCCCGGGTCACAGCATTCAGAACATCCTTGAAAGCTTCTCATCATCCTCTCATGGAAGCCCACTGAGGATACTGGCTTCCCAGCAAAATTTCAGATCACAAATTGAAGCTGTCAACCATCCATAGTAACTCTACAGAACTCAGTTGCCACTGATCTCAGCCTTTGCATTATGTGGGATTTGATATTAAAACAGGAAAATTATTTTGAAAAATGGGTAGGCAACTTTTTGAAATAGTTTAAGGGAAAATATATCTTTATTAGGATCCAAATTGGAAAAGTAAATGAAGCTGGAAGAGTATTATTCTCTTCTCTTCTTTTCTCTGTCTTCTATATTAGAGACAAAGCAATAAAGAATTAACATTTTTATTTATAACTTGGGGTCAAACTTCACTCTTCTCAATTTTGTAATTGAAGAAAGTGAAAAATGGAGAATATAAATGGCAAAATATGTGAGAGAGAAATGATCAACTATCATTTCATACTAAGGGCTTTTATAAATATATTAATATAACCCAATAGAAAAGTTTATAAAGGATACGAGTAAGAGATTCACAATAGAAATATAGATGGACACTAAACATGATAAAATCTTAATTCTTAATAGTAACTGAAGAAATGCAAGTTAAAATAGGGTATCATTTTCAAGGATCATTCTTGATTAATAGAAATATTCAATATTATCCAGACACTGTTTCTGATAGTTAAAATTTGTCATATAGGGTATTTTTTAAAAGATTATGTGATGAAAATAAATAATATAATTAAATTAAGTTATGATTTATTTAATATTTTTAGTTTATTAATTCTCTTTGAAACTAGGCTCATATCCAACTGCTTACTTGTTACCTAAAACTCAACATATCCAAAACTAAGTTAATCTTTCCACCAAACTGTCTCCATTCCCCATTTACCCCATCTCAGTTATAGATACTCTATCCTCCTCGTTGCTCAGGTCAAAAACTTTGGCGTCATTCTTTATTTCACTCCAGTTTCCAAAGTGAACAGAAATTGTGGTGGCTCTACCTTCAATATCTATCTGTAAGCTGACAACCTCTCATTGTTTCCACCATCGGTGCACTGGTCCAAGCCACCATCATTTCTTCCTGGAGTTACTGCAACAGCCTTTTACCTGGTTTCTCTGTTTCTACTCTTGCACCTCCACAGTCTGTTACCAACAGATCAGCTAGAGCAGCTTACCTTAAAAGGTAAATCAGATCCAATCACTCCTCTGCTCAAAAACCTGCTCTGGCTCCCCATTTCACTCACATTAAAAGACAAAGTCCTTGCCATTGCTTCTGCATCAGTCAGGGTAAGTAATGATATAACAGTTTACTGTTTTTTAAAAAAAAAAATCTTGAAGTCTATCACAATGTCACAATGACATTGTGGGTAGTTCTACAAGTTGGGTAGTTCTCCTCCAAAGAGTGACTCAGGAATTTGGATTCCTTAATCGTGTGACTCTGCTGTTTCTTAAGGCCACCTTGGAATGCTCTCTGGATCTCCTCCATACAACTGACCACAGGAGGGGGTAGAAGGAGGAGGAGAGAGAGAGAGAGAGCGCTAAGGAGCTGAGGGTTTCACTGGAGGGTTTAGAGGCCACCTTTAGAAGAAGCATGATCACTTCTGCCTACATTCTACTGACAAGAATTCATTACATGTCCCTTCCCAGAATACAGAGAATAATTTAGCTGTGTGTCCAGGAGAAAAGTGGAAAAGATGTGGTGAACACAGTATTGTCTGCCACAGCCTGCAAGACCTACATGATCAGGTCACATATTATATCTCTTCCTTTACCTGTTGTGACTATCCTCGGTTGTTGCACTCTAGTCACACTCACTCCTTGGAGCTTTTGCAATAGCTCCTTCCTCTGCCTGAATCACTCTTTCCCCAAAATACTAAGGCAATGTATTCCTTCCATACATAATTCCATAATTCCAATCATCTTTTCCTTAGTCTACTTTTTCTTTTTCCAGAGTATATATCATTCTATAGTATAATTTACTTATTTATGCAGTTTTTTATATCTAGCAGTATTTGACACAAAATAGGTACTCAGTAACCAGTCTGCAACAAATATTATAAAGATAGTTGTGATCTTATAGCTATAATCTTCTGATTTTAAGTTTAAACCTCTTATGTCATTTCTGAAAGGTATAATGTTTTAAGGTTTGTTAGATTAGCTAAAATTGTATATATTTTTTCACATGGAAAACAATTTGTTTTACTTATTTCTTTTTTATGATTTCTGGTTACTGATTTGTGATTTTACGCTTACTAAAATTATCATCCCATTTTCTAAATTTTTTTCTAAATTTTGACTTCAACATTTAATTATTTAATTTCATGCTTTTATAAAACCAGCAAAGTTATATTTGTCTCTATGTAAAGCTTTGGACACATCCCATAATTTTTATTTGTAGTATTCTCGGTGTTTTATTTTTTGAATGATTTATAATTTTTAACTCCCTTTTTGACAAAATAATTTACTGAGTAAAGCATTTTTCAAATGATGCTAATGTATGTTATTATTAAATTTTGGTTTTTCTGCATTGTGATCAGATAATGCAATCCCATCATTTCTGAATTTTTATCTATTCTGTCATGCATCTATGATCTATTTATGCTTTATATTTCCTCATTTTTCCATTGCAAGCAATATTTTCTAAATATTTCTTTTTAGGTGCTTTCAAACATACAAAACCTATTGAGGAGTTTACAAATGATTAGTGAAATACAAATTTCTCCAATTGTGATTACAAACAAAATATTATGTATTACCTTTCCTACAGATACTATAATGAAATTTGTATGCTTTTTCTTCCTCCATGCATTACTTCTTCCAAATCTCTGTTATTCTCTCAACAACATCATCTGTTTTTACAAACAATTCATTATTGTTGTCATTTGTTGGTATATTTCTCATAACATTTGAATTTTGTCTTGTACATATTCATAATCATTTACAGCTTATTTTACTTCATTTCAATTTTTACTGTCAACATTTTATAAAAAGATATATTCACTAATGCAAACAAATGCAAATTTAGCTGGATAGAGAAATCCTCCATCACAACTTTTTCCCTTAAAACTATAGATTTTGTTCCACTACCTCTTTGTGTTTAATATATTGTATTAATAGGTTTTTGGTAGAGCTTCTTTTTCTTTATTTGAAGCTGATAGTTTAATTTTGTCCCCTGAACATATACTACTGGAGGACTATCTCTCTTATCTTCAAATTCAAAAATTTCACTAGATTTTGTCTTGTCAGTTTCTTGTCATTATTATTTCCCTTGTTAAAGGGGAGATATCTCAATATGTAGATTCCAATTTACCTTTGACTCAGAAAATGCTCTTCCTTTATTTCTTTGACTGTTGTTTATTGTCTTTGTTTTTTCTTTTTTTTAATAGCAATGATCTATATTCAGGTTCTTTTCTCTGTTCTCCATGTTTTCTTTTTTAATCCCCAACCTGCAGACCTTTCCATGAGAATTTAAATATCCTTCCCCAACCTTTTTGGCACCAGGGACTGGTTTCATGGAAGACAATTTTTCCATGGACCAGGGTCATGGGGAATGGTTTTGGGATGATTCAAGTGCATTACATTTATTGTGCAGTCAAACCTCTCTGCTAATGATAATCTGTATTTGCAGCCACTCCCCAGCACTAGCATCACCACCTCAGCTCCACCTCAGATCATCAGGCATTAGATTCTCATAAGGAGTGCGCAACCTAGATCCTTCGCATGCGCAGTTTACAGTAGTGTTTCCCTTCCTGTGAGAATCTAATGCCCCTGCTGATCTGACAGGAGGAAGAGCTCAGGCGGTGATGCAAGCGATGGGGAGCAGCTGTAAATACAGATGAAGCTTTGCTCACTTGCCCACCTGCCACCCACCTCCTGCTGTGTGGCCAGGTTCCTAACAGGCCATGGACCAGTTCCAGTCCGCTGCCCGGGGAGTTGGGGACCACAGCCTCATTAGATTGATTTCAGACTATACTCTTTATAACTTATAATGCAGGTTTTAATTATATTATTACATGGTTAATTTTCTTAGCTCATACAGGTAACTCCTTTTGTGTTTCTACCTGTTACTGAGCCAGGTTTTCATTTATTCTCTATGTATTTTCTTAACTTTCTGTCTTTCATTACTTTTTGAATCAGCTTATAAGCATAGAGCTGTCAAATAATGCTTCTACCCTGCTGCCAGCTCTGCAGTCACCTGGGGCCCATGAGTCCTTGGATCCAGGTTCTTTTAAATGCCTTAAATTACAGTAGTGAAAGTAAGTCCAAGTGAAGGATTTCTTCCTCTCCCAATGGTATTCTTGCCTTCTGTGGAAGTTGTCCAGAATTCTCCATGTTAACCTAGTTCACCAAAAGGGAAAATTTCAAATTTGGCTCTCAGAGGTCTCATCAATCTATAGCATATCAAGCATAAATTCCTGAAATGTTAAAGTAAATTTACAGCATTCTTCCCTTATTGCCAGCATTAATTCTAAGTTTCTCAATTATTTTTGTCATTACAAATCAGAATACAGAGGGAGAGCTAGAAGTTAGTGCTCAGGTAATCATTTTATCTGAAAGTCCTTCAAATAGATTTTCAACTATACATTTTAAAAAGTAGGCAAGTAAAGTTAACTTTCAGAGATTTCATGTTTCTGCCATTGGTCTATTTTGATTATCCTTGTAACACTAGCATCAAAAAGACCAATGTCGCCAGGAATTGGTTATTTTTAGGGGTATCACCCCTCTCTTGGCTCAAGTTCTCTCTCAGGAAATTTGGGAAATCAGCCCATCTAAACAACCTAACTCTCCCATTTGTCATAATACTAAAAAGAATGAGCCAAGCAGATATTCAGAAATAGTTGACAGACAAGCTTCCCTGACTTCACCGAGACATGGGAAGTAACCTCCCCAAAGTCAAATACAGACCATGGCTACAGAGTCTGCTCTTAATACAGGGCTCACTTTACTTCCTGTTATAAGGTTTTTCATGGGTAAGTTCCTTCTCACGGGGTCAGCTCACCACCCTGCACTCAGAAGGATGGGTGATGATACACAGGTTGTTTACAGCCCCATCCAGTGGGCTGATCTTAAAACTGACAGCCAAAGTTGCCTTCTGCAGATGTGAGATCATCTTAAACCTTTACTTGAGTAATTAGCCATTATTCCTTTCATTCAAACAGTTCCCCCAAAATTCACAGAAGCTGCCCCTACCTGAAGGAAGCTCTGTTTTCAGCAGTTGTGAACTGCTGAACTTCAGGACCCCCAAAATACAAAAGGACAACTGTAAATTCCTCAAAATTGTGTGACTTTTTATCTGTGTAGCTCTAGTATTCAGTGTAGTGTCAGACTCTTTTTAAATGCTCAGTAAATATCAAGAGCCCACATGATCACAGATGCTTCCTGTCAGCAACTCTATGTAAGACACATTAAATTCCATTCTTAAAAGTTTTATTTTCTCAGTGTCCTTAATTGCAATTTAAGGGCAGGTAAAATGTCCTTCCCAGACAAGGTCTAATCTTTATTCTACGAAAACAACAAGCCATTCTGACTTTTCTTCACTTTATACCCATAAGGCACTTAAGGACATTTTTAAATTTAAGATGAAAAAAAGGATTATTTTCGCTTGAATGAAAATAAATATTATTATTAACCAATTATAAAGAAAAATTCAAAGGCTTATTGAAATCCTTTCCCCAAACCTACATACAAGTTTTTTTAAAAGACTATTATTACAACAATTTTCATTGTGATGTAAACTGAAAATGTTTATTCTCATGCAAATAAACTGCCTCACCATTAATGATATTTTTAATTCCAATTGAACATGATCCTATTTATGATGTTTGAATGGTAGGAAAAAATTTGTTGTTACATCATATTACATGTGTAAAGTATTTTTATTTCTCCACAGCTTCAAACCGTAAAACTGGGTCAGGACAGAGACAATAGGTTGTTAATAAATGCGGTATTCTTGAATAGGAACATACAAATAGGTTTAGTAATATAAGTGGGCTCACAGTACAAGCCTTTATTTTAATTTTCCACTTTAGTTCCTTTACATCTCATACCAGAGTGGTTTTATGAAGTCCAGTGCTTTCATTTGTAAGATTTTTTACAAAAAATAACAAACAGAATAGCTGTCAATACTAAATAATTCATCAAAATTCTAATCTTATAGTCTTATAAAATTCTAATTTTATTTCACATTTTATTTATATATCGCATATATATATATATATCTTGTGCAAAATATGGAAGATACTATGGATCAAGTCAATGTACCAGTGATGTGCTAATAAATGTTTAAAAATCAGCTCTGGGGTAGTGGTACCTCTGATGTGCATTGTTTTTGTCAATTTTCATGCTGTAAATATTTCCTGATCTATTTTTTAGTTAGGGTCTGGATACAAATGAGATGTCACCAATTAGATGTAGTTCACAATATTTAGAATGGAACAAGTGAGCTAGAGGCCAACTTCCTCTGCTGGGAAGCAAGGTTCTGAGGATGTGAGATGTTCCTGAAAATCATTCCACTGTTCCCCCTCCAGGTTCCTGGGTGTGGCAGGTGAAGCTTTCTAATCTGAAGATGCCAGCTCCCTTGGGGTTCTTAAACTTAATAATACCCATAGCAACCTTAGAGGAAGCATGAGAAGATCCTGGTGAGTCAATTTTGCGATGTTCTGGGAATTTTCCCGGGAGGGCCAGTTTAGGACCCACTCCTCCAATCTTTCCGCGCATTTTGTAGGCCCTTAATTCCTTATGTTAAATCCTTTCTGCTTAAACTTTGCCACACAACTGGTTTTGTTGGTGCCCATTTACAGCCTGAAATTTTTAAAATCTGCGTATCTGGCTATGTCCTCTCTTCAACCCTCCAAATATCAGCTCAAACATTACTTTCATTATGAAGCCTTCTTAGACAAAGATGTTCTTTTTCTTCTCCAAAGTCCTGTAACTCCTTGTCTGTAAACTCTTATGTTACAGCGATCCCAGTTATGTACAAACTGTTCTCACTTTAGGATTTAGACAAGTTCTAGCAGGTTGGCAGGACAGGTGATGTGGGCACAAGTAACATATTTGCAAGAAGATGATATAGACTCTTGGAAAGAATTTAATCTAAGTAAGAATGGACAAACAAGATTGTTTCAATAACAAGGCTCTCGTTATAATAGGGTCCAGGTGACTTTCCTACAGTCTTACTTTCCTATTCCTCAGGATTTATGACTAAATCCTAGGGAGAGAGGGAGCTACTGGCAAACAAAAATAAATGAATGCCTCACTAAAATTCTGAATATTATTGGTGTAGACACCATAAAGGTAGAGAGATCTTCCATATTTGAGGTTGCATACCATGGGTATAGAGCCTGAAGACCACAGGCTTGCCCACCTTGTAAAGGGTCTTCACACAACTCACAGAGCAGCTTCAGCAGCAATATCTCTTTGGCACTGCATTTTCAGTAGGTGGTTAAACAGCAATTTTAGCAGAACCCAGGAAAACCCTGTGGTTATTAATGACTTTGCTACTTGAAAATTTGGAAGGGCAGGATAAAACCATCCAGTATAGAAAACAAGTCTGTTATCTGTGAGAATGAAAAGAGAAACAAGGGGTACACACAAAACCAGAGCTTTTAATGCCAACAAGTAGCCCAGGCAAGTCACCTACCAGCTTTTTTGAGCATGCATAACCACATTGTTAAAGAGGAAAAAGAAAAAATGTCATGTGGCTACTGTAGCTAAAACACCTTACTCTAAACAACTATCAGCACTATCTACGGACAACTAGAAATAGTTGAAAAATAGTTTTAGTGATGGGAAATACAGTCAAAGGAATAATGTTTGTTATTAAAAATATGATTCTACATTTATTTCCAGATATGCAATGATATGTATTCATGTTATCTTCCTTATCAAATCTGTACTATAAACTTCTTAAATCTCATTTATGAATTCCACACAGTACCTAACATGTTGCCTCATATATAAGTGAACAAGATACATGTTAAATAAATGAATGCCTTTTTCATCTACAAGTTTTTCTGAACTACCACACACACACAGACACACATACCCGCCAACACCATAAATCATATTAATTCAAATTTACTAATATAGAATTTGTAACAATAAGCTTGCCTAAACTATTGTCCTGAAAAAAACCCAAGCACTTTCAAACTTAATTACAATACTTTTCTCAGGTAGTAAAAGTAGTCATATTAACTTTATATTACAAGTGAAAATTTAATATCAATAATTTAAATTAATTTTTAAATTTATATAGTTATTTCACTCCTGAAATTAAACTAGAGAAAAAGTTAAATCACTTAACAGTGCTATGCTAATTTCTGTAAAATATGTTATATTCGTGAATGTCCACAATAACTCTGATTATGTTTTCTTTTGAAAAACATTTAGAAGGGCTTAAATCTGTGATTTTTAAGTAAGTGTGTGTGAATGTATCAGAGGTCCCTTTTTTCCTTTGGTAGAGGTAATCGGAGTACCTTTTGGAAAACCGAAGAAGTGAGTAAATACATTGGCATCTCTTTAAATTGTCTTTAAATATTAGCTCTGATGATTTCAAAAGAAGCCAATTGATGCCATATTATACTTTTATTCTCTCTAGAGAGATCAATCTTGAATAAAATATGTCTACCTTAAAGACCACCTAATGTTTTACAACTACAATTTCTAAAGGAAAACATGACAAAAACATGGCCTAAGGCAGTACCATTACATGAACAAATGTTTTAAGCCACAATGAAAACCCTATACTTGGCCAAATTTGCATGCTTTTTATATTTGCCATTAACAGTAGCCATTTAGTACTATGGGAAAATGTATGCACATGTAAATGTGTGTATATACACACACACTTTTTCTTAAAACTATATCCTAACAAGTTCTCAAAAACAATATTCTCCAAAGAGGGAATTTTGATGAGGTCTGAGTCAGAGTGACAGAAAAATCTGCTAATCTCCTATCAGGCAGAGAGTTAAATAACAGTGTTATTTGAGATTTTGATGATTTTGGAGGCAAATTTAATAATGATATAAATCAAATGTTAAAATAATCCCCTAAGGAAACTTACTTCATTTGGGAGAAAAATAAAGTTTCACCAGTAACCATAGTGAGTTGATATTATTGCAGTTGTTTTTATAAGTTGTTGCCATGACTTTTTTGACTTTTGGGCTAGATTTTACTCAAATACAACAGATGGCAACGATTACACTTCTGTAACTTTTTTTTCCTTGAATAACTAAACAGAGCACAATAAAATAAACAGGCTTATACCCCAGAGAATTTTGTCTTGTTTCACATTTTATTAAAAGTAAAAGTGAACAAAGTAACTAAAACCAAATAATAAAGTAAGACCTTCATATATCTCAAACTTCACCCAAATTTTTAAAATATTAAAATATTCCATTTTTTTTACTTCCATTATGGTTTCAACAGGATTAAAACAAAATAGAACAAAGATATTGTAAGAAAGTAAGCTGCAACACTGACAGCTCAAATCAGAAGCAAATGTTCAAAACCTAAGAGAAAGCTTCTCCACATGATACGTCTCGCTTCAAAATTTGAATCATCAATTTAGATAAAATTAAAATCTGGAACAAAAAAAAAACCTTATCACAGAATTTTTATTTAAAACATTTTCAAAATTATTTCTGAATTATCTCATAATTCTCTATACTTTGGCTTTCTCTTCTCATGACCTCCCACATAAAGAAAATATGGGTGATTTTCACCATTCAAACTAACACATATAAATAAAGCCCAATTTTGATTACTGCTCACAGAGTATATTTTTAATTAATTAAGTAAGTAAGGATTATTTAATGAAAATGATATACTTGATGCGAAATACGTTCTAATAAATAGAGCACTTAATTAGATATTAGAGATTAGAGTTCCATTTCCAGATGTTTAAAATGATAATGTACGTCCTTAGGCAAATCATTTAGCTTTCATTCTATATTTTTTCCATTCTGATAAATGAAGACAATAAATTCTCTGACAAGATAGAATTTGTAAATCATGCTCAAATGCTGATATGCTAAAATTAGATAGGAACTTTAATGCATCATAATATCAATATTAAAACCATTTGTCATCATGATTTCATTGGCATAGGTAAGGGTGTCTCTTAAATAGTGCGTGGAACGGTTTCTAAAGTGCCAAGTTGCCTTTTTAATGATCTCATAGTGATTTCATTTTTTGGTTAACAGCTAGAGAATTTGATGGAATAAAGTGTTCTGATTGAGCAATACCCAAAGTATTTGCCTATAAAATTTTTATTTTTAAAATAACTCCTGCAAAAATTCAGCAGAATGACTAGTTAAAGAAGACCAGCAAAACAAATCTTAGTAAGGGTTAAAAATCTAATCCTAATAATAATTTTCAACACCAAAACATCAGTTAATTACTAGGTATTGCAGATTGGAGGCCCCTAATCCCAGCACAAGTTGACTAAAGTTTCATGTTCATGACATATTTCCTAATTATAAAAGTAATACTTGATGATTATTTTTAAAATGTGGAAAACCAGAAAGATCAAAACAGAGAAAATAATAAACATGCATAATGCTCAGAAACAAAGTGCTACATTTTTACTATATATCCTTCCAGGGTTTATTGTTCTATGTATATCCAGAAAGTCCTCTACTTACATGCACTTGCTTTCCTGGAAATGTATTTAATAGTTAGAGGCCTAAAATAATCAAATTTTTAAACATTACATGTAAATAGATCAAGCTATATTCCCAAAGAATTAAATTCGCAAACACACAAATGCACTCAGGTTTATCTGGCAGGCAGATGAGAATGTCATACAGGCAGTCAGAGACCTTGACCAGAGCTAGCCTCATCCCTCCTTGACCCTTTCTGCAGGGAACACGAAATCAGAGGCTCCCAAGCCCCACCCTTCCCAGATAATCCGAGTGGATGGGCAGTGGGGAAGAGGGGCTGTTCCTCCTTTGCACACACAGCAGCCATGGGCTTCATGGAGATGCCTGAGCAAATCAGACAGGAATCAGAAGAGCAGAGCAGGATGTTAAATGGGGCAAGGGATTTGTCTGTGAGGCATAGGACCAGCAGCACCACAGACCAGCTGCAAGATACTGTCCAGGCTCTGGCAACCTACCCTTTCCTGGTTCTCTGCCATCTAATGCCTCAAAAGCATTCTGTAAAAGATGTACCTTTGTATATGTGTGTTTTTATGTATGCAGTCATATACCACTTAATGACAGAGATACATTCTGAGAAACGCATCATTGGTGATTTCATCATTGTACAAATATTAGAGTGTATTTACAGAAACCTGGATGGTGTAGCCTGCTACACACCTAGGCTCTAAGGTATAGCCTATTGCTCCTAGGCTACAAACCTGTACAGCATGTTACCTTACTGAATACTGTAGGCAATTGTAACACAATGTTATTTGTGTATCTGAACATATCTAAACATAAAAAAGGTACAGTAAAAATGTGGTATTATAATCTAATGGGACCACCATCATATATGTGGTTCTTTGTTGACCAAAATGTCATTATGTGGTGCATGACTGTATATATGTGCATATGTTTGATTGTAACATTAAACTATATAAGCTTGATTTTCAAAATATTTGTTTTCTCATGTTGCACATTGCATTAAGTTACTCTGAGTTATATTAGGAATTTTATCTTGGAATCATCATATCATCCAGGGGAAAGTTTATTCCTACAGGTGATTAAAAAAATCACATTAAAAAGAGAATTACTGGAGGAAGATGAAAGTACCAACTCAAATATTCCTGATGTAACATCGTAATGCATAGAGAGATGGGATGGTTCCAAAACTATTTTCAGAAGGATTGCATAGGAAAATTTGGATGAGATTTGGAGTTAGGAAATCCAGGTTGATTTCAGGATTTTTCTAGTTTTTACTAGACGTGAGATATTGGAAATGATTAAGTTCTCCTTTCTGCAGTTTTCTCGGGATTTTTGGTGGATTAAAGTAATTATTAATCCATTCCTTCCTAAATACTTTTCAAATATATGAATGAGTAGATGATCTCAGGGAAAAAGCAGCCCGGAGTGGGGGAGGCAACACAGCAACCCTGAAGTGGTGGGAGAAAAGGGTTTCAGGAGAGACGCAGTTAAGTGTCAGATGTCCCAGAGAGGCCAAGAAAGAGAATTCAGAAAATCGTCCGCTGTATTTCAGTGAAGTAAAGAGAGAAGAAGCCATATCCCAGCAGATATGAAAACCACACACTATTCTTTTCAGATGTAAAAGAATAACGTAAAGAGGAACATACAGAAGAAAACGGGATATTAAAGATCACCAAAGAGGTGGCAGGGAATGGAATCCAGGACACAGGTGGGAGGACTGTTCTTTCCACTCAAGGGGGTGCGATGGATAGGGACATGCGTAGGCATAGATAAATGTCTACGTGACTGTGAGTGGGAAGGCAGGGCAGTGAGACAGGAAGGAATTTGAGAGTTTCCGTCTATGAAGTAAGAAGTCAGGTTATGTGCTGAGTGTGAGGAGAGGGAATAGCACAGTGTGACCTGAGCTGAGCTGTGATGTTTTGAAGTACCTGCTGGGGCTGTCTGAGATAAGGGTATGAAAATGCTTTCTACATTATGAAGACTTACACAAACTTAGGTTCTTATTACTGCACATTAAACATGGTCAGATGATGGAATTTAAAATGTGATTGTAATGAGAAACCAAGTTCGTTAATTTAAATATATAAAGACCTCTAAATTCTACAAGAAAGGAATAAACTACAAATAATAAATTTGTAAAAAAAAACGATGTGGGCATATGAATCACCAAAGGGAAAAAAGGAAGCAGACACTGGGAGAAATTCTTCAACTTCATCAGGATTAAAATAATATCACTGTCACCATTTTTGCCATTCCAATCAAGTTGTGTTCTTCTCTAAAAATTATCACACAGCTATATATGCTCAACTAATAAAAAAAGATTAAAAATAAAAATGCCCCAAAGAAAAAAATAATGTAAAATGACTAAAAATTCCAACATTCAGAGATATTCACTGTTTAAATTTTCCTACATCTGCATTCTGATGTTTGCTATGCATATGCATATATAAATTTGTTCACACATTTAGAAGTACATATATATTACATATATATTTTCCTAAAACTTGATTCTTTCACTTAATATACAGTGAATATCTTTTTATGTTAATAAATAAATATCCACATAATTATTGTTAATAGCTATTTACCATCCCAAGGTATAAAAATAACAAAATTTGTTTAACCAAACCTTTTTTTTGATGTTGTAATTGTTTACAATTTGTTCTTATTACAAGGAATCTTTCAAGGAACAGTTTTCTACATGACATCTTTGTGCATCTGTATTTTTCCTAAGGAAAAATTCTTTAAAGTGACATTTCTGAGTCAAAAACTTCGCCCATTAAAACTTTTGAAACAATTGTCCTCCAGAAAGATTGTTCCAATTTTTGCTCCTAAGAGCAATGCCTGGAGTTATTCATTTCCCTACACCCATGCCAACTCTTGCTTTCATCCTTTAATCTTTGCCAAACTAATAAATAAAATATGCTGCTATTTAATTTGCCTAAATACAAGAGAGATTATAATTTTTTAAACTTTGTTTAGTGATCATGTATATTTCTTCTTTTTAAAATTAATACCTTTTGTCTACATTTCCCTATTAATATCCTTTGTCGACATATGATAAATTTTTTTTCTTTGAGACAGGGTCTGTTCTGTCTCCCAAGCTAGAACGCAGTGGCACAATCATAGCTCACTGCAAACCACAAATTCCTGGCCTCAAGTGATCCTCCCAAAGTGCTAGGATTACAGGTGTGAGCCATGCAGCCTATGGGTAATAAATATTCTCGATAGTGATAATATTCAATGCTGGCACCATCTGCTATTGATAAAATTGTAAGTTGATACAACTATTCTGGAAACACATTTGGTAATACAATAAACATAAACCAATAAAGTGACTTTTAAATATGACAATGTTAAGGGATATATCTGTAAAATCTCATATTTCTATGAATAAATGATTTGTGTTAGAAAACTGTACACTGTTGGCAGTGTTCCTGGCACATAATAGACACTCAATAAACTTTTATTGAACAAATAAATGAATGAATATGCTTCATATTATTTTTAATTGTTTTCATGAAACAATCACTACCACAATAAAATGTAAGGAATATATCATATCATCATATCATCTTACTTTGTAACAGTTCTTCCCCTGCCCTAGGAAAAACAAGAACCAAAAGTCCATAAAAAATTACCTTTTAATTTCTCTGATTATTAACAAGGTTACATATATTTTTATGTGTTTCTTGGTCATACATGTTTTGTATTTGATGAAATACCCATTTGTCTTTGGCCTGGCTTTCTATTTGTCTTTTTCTTACTGATTTGTAGCAGTGCTTTATACATTCCAGACACTAATCATTCGTTATCAATATATATTGAAAATGTCATCTCCCAGTTAGTGACTTCTTTATCTTTTATGATATTATTTCATGAAGACTTCTTAATTTTAATAAACCAAGACATATCAAATGTTTTCTTTATGATTAGCAGTTTTTGTATCTTCTTTAGGAAATTCTTTCCTATTCTCAGGCCAAAAAGATGTTTTCTTACACTTTATTCTAAAACTTCTAAGGTTTTTATGTCCCCTTTAAGTATTTAAAAAATCTGGACTTGATTTTTTTGTATATTGTAGGCAGGGGTATAATTTTATTCATTTTTCCATCTATATACCAATTATCTGGAACCATTTATTGAATACTCCACCTTACCTTACTGTTTTGACATGCCACATCTGTAAATATATCAAAGTTTTGTGTGTGCCATAGAACTCTCTATGTTGTTTCTTTTGTCATTATCATTCAGTTCAAAATATTTTTAAAGTTCTATTAGGATTTCTTCTTTAACTCATGAGCAATTTATAAGATGTTTTGATTTCCAAACTCATACATTTTGAATTTTGTCTTTTTCTTTTTGGTTTTAAACCAAATTGCATTGTGATCAGAAAAAGAACTATGTATGACCCAATTCCTCCCACATTCCATTGATCAGAATTATTCACACAGTTTTATCTAGCTGCAAGAAGTCTGGGAAAGTATTTTTCCTGTGGGCCTATGGGGAAATTTAAACAGATTGGTGGGTATGGCATTATCCTGCCACATACTAGGTAGCTGTGCCTAGGCCAACCCCCTCAACTCCTTCAAATTTTGCCCAAATTGTTACCCTTTCAATGATATGATATTCACCCTGTTAATCTTATTTAATATTTTCATCCCTTTTTATCTTTGCACACCTAATGCTTCTTACCCAGATCTAATTTTCTTTTTTCTATAGCATTTTCTACCTTTTAAAATATTACACATTCTATCTATCACTCCTATCTTTTGTCTTTCTCTTCCCATAAGACACTGTAAACTCCTTAAGGATGGTCATCTCCACCTGTTTTGTTCTTTAATATATTCCAGGGGGCTAGAACATGTATATTCCAAGAGCTCAATGAATATTTATTGAAGGGATGAATCTATCTTCCAGTTCATTAATTCTTTCCTTAGCTGCATCTCACATGCTATTTAACCTATCCATTAAATTTCCAACTTCAAAATTTCATTTTTGATTCCTAGATGTTTTCTTTGATTTTTTAAAAAATTCTGCTCATTATTTTATCATCCTTTTTTCCTACATGATTTTCTATTTTATCTTTCATTCTTCAAATATTTTATAGTCATTTAAGGTTATTAGGCCCTTGAGGATCTTAATCATTGTTGTTTTTGCTTACTCTCAGTCATGATAGTTTGTTTCATTTTATATTTGATTTTTTAATGTGAGTTTCTCTTGATAGAGGAGCTACAAAGTCACATAGCAAAAAGCCTGGATTCAAGGAGGAGAAAATGATAATTTCTATTTTGGAATATACGACAAGGATAATGTCACTACTTTTTGTTAGGAAGTTTCTCAGGCCTAAAAATCCTGACTGTTGGAGAAGATGCTCACTGCCCTACTTTTGTTTCAACTGGAGAATAAGCCTCAGCAGATATGTGGACTGATGTTACTGTCGATGCTTATACACCAGCCTGTGCCCCAGGGGCCTGAGTTTTAGTACCCCTTCTATCTCTTCTTCAAGATACTCCCTTTCTTCTACTTTCAAATTCCATGAAATTCTCAGGCATGGTTTCTTACAGTGAAGGCAATGCCTGCATGTCAACCTGCAATAATTACATTTTTCTTAAATCTGTGAACAAGCCATATGAACTCAGGGTTAATGCCTCCAAATTTTCTCCCTGATTCTTAATTGAATTTGGGACAGTTGATCTAGCATGGTCTATCTAACCATAGCATTAAGGATTTGAAAGTAGAACTTTACAAAATGTCAGGCTCTTCTGAGTTTAAAGAAAGCAAATATTGTTCAACCCACTGTGCTTTAAAGACTTGTAAAGATTCTCTTTCCTATACATACTCTAGTTTGTTCCCAATTAAAGCCTGGCTGCTTTCCTGTTGTCCCTCCAATGACACCCTGCCTTTCCTCAAGCTTGAATGACCCCATTGCTATAAAAATCAATTTATCTGGAGACACCAATCAAAGTAAAATTATGTGCTACCTCTAGTTTAAAGCCTCTTGCCCATGTCTTAGCAGTAATAAATTCTCTATAAACCACCAATATTAAAAAAGCCCTACTTACACATTGAAGTCTAAGACTCCAAGTATTGGCCGTAAGACAATGATTTATCACTCCACGTGTAGTTTGTAACCATCAGTTAGAGGCTGAAGGAAGGCACAGAGAGAAGGTATCCTCTTGCAGGGACACTTGCTACCAAGAGGGAGGTGAGAGGAGCTGAACTGAGCATGCCCAGGTTATACCTTCCCAAATTTACCAAATAAATAATTGCACCTCTCCTGAAGAGAATGAGGAAAAGGAAAGAAAAGGTAAAAATGTTTCAGAGTGATTGCATTCCTTTAATGGGAAAGAAAAATTTAGGGGATAAAGAAGGTCTACCCACTTAGTCCATGAAAAGAGGTTGAGGGTAAGGAGGAAGAGATAATCTGGTATATTTTGTCATTCATATTATTATCCAATTCAGCTTCAGAGGAAAATAATTTCATTCAGAAAAGTGGGCTGTAAGAAACCAAAAATTGAGGCAAATGCAAATTTTTTAACATAGGAGATGTTTTTTAAAATAGCCTCTGGTTTGTGGAAAGAAGGCTTTTTTTCTCCTACCTCAGCTAAATCAATATAGAAAATTAGGTTAATATTTGTGTGGCCTGCATGATATTTTATCCAAGATGATTAAATTCTGGTGTACTAGATCACTATTACTTGCAAGACATGAGAAGGGTATAGTGAAAATTTCCTGCTGTTCCTATGTGAACAGCTAGATTACATTTCCCAACTTCTCTCACAGTTGTGTGTGCCATGTGGTTGAGTTCTAGAATGTAAGTGGAAGTGATTCGCTTTGCTATCAGACCTGGTCCCTTCCCCCACCTCCAGTGCTCTTTTTGCCTGTGCCAGGATGATCACAAGGACAATTTTGGAAGCCATGAGTTAAAGCTGACAGAAGATAAGATAAAAGAAATCTAGGTAGTGAATAACTACTTGGAGAAGCAGCTACTTCATAAATAGTCACTTCATAAGAAACTATTATACTGTTAGGTAACCAAGAAATAAATTACTTTTCACTTTTAAGCACTGAGATTTGCCAGTTTATCTGTTATACAAGATTGCATTTATTTAAATCATACATATTATAGCCTGGTATGAGAAGTGAAATGCTTCCATAACAAAAACCTAAAGCATGTGCCATTGTCTTGGAAATAAGATGGCAGGCAATGAAAAACTGATATTGCACTCAGTAAAGTTGGAGACCACAGGAATGCAATGGCAAAACATTTGCTCAAACTGTCATCTGCTGTATCTCAGAAGTCAGGTCGTGTCTTTACTGGGCTTATAGCTACAAATGAAGTAGTTGAAAAGTGTCAGAATAATAACATGTTTTGGCTCTTACTCTCTGGAGCAAGACATCATAAGAATTAGGTGTGCATTGGCAAGAATCAACTGGTTTTTAAGCATAAATAAAAGGAAATAAGTAAAGTCCAGAAGTTGGGCCTGTAAAAGTTGGAAAACGTCTGGGCCTCAAACAGCAAGAGATAAGATTGAAAGAGGCTTTGAGAAACAAGATTTAACTAATTAAGCCTTAACTCTGGCAACGATCACATTAAAAGTGCGACCTTCCCACTTCAGCACAATGTTTTAGACAGCCTCAAGAGAGCACCCATTAAATTGAGAGGTAAAGGGGTTAAGGAAGCAAAGAAACAAATAAGCTGGAGGATTATGTATAGAAAAGAACTTTGGGTGTGTTGATTGGCAGATGGAAATGGCCGGAAGCAAAGAGTTCACAGCCTACTAAGTTTTTGAGAGAAATATATTACCCAAACAACCAAGAGTCCAGATGGGGAAAAAAAAAATTGACTGATTGAGATTTAAACATTTCTGTGGGGCCCTAACCATAACAAACAGGAGGCAGGCTTGGAAGGCCATTTTAGATACAGCCAAGGAGAATAACAGATAAAGAAAATTCTCTCAGAGAGTGAAGAAAAGAACTAACAAAACATATTGGATAAGAGATTCCTTCTTCCTAGAGAGCAGAATCAGAGCCCAACAAAGAACCTTCCCTACCACCCCAAGTAGAAGCCTCTGCAGTGCTTGATGCATAGGACTCCAGCATTGCTATGGACCAGTAACTTCTGAGGGTCTTTCTTCCTTACCTCTTCCTAGTAAGAGGTTCACTAGGTTTATTTTGTTCATTATCACTATTTGTATATCAGGTATTGGGGGTGTGGAGAGGGAAGGATGACTTATTCTTTTAGTTTGTAGATTCAAAGGTCAAGAGGAGGAATATTTGGGCTTGATGAAAAGAACTACAGAGCCCTGAGGTCCTGGACTTTGAGCTGGATATAGTGACTGGCTGGGATTTCTAGTTGTCTCCCTTGAGCATCGGGTTAGTGCATTCTCCTGTGTGCAGAGATGAAAGCCACCTCATTTGGTGTTCAGAAGAACAGATGACAGCAGACCCTGTTAGTGTGCACTTATATGCATATGTTGATCTATAGTTCCCAGCCTTTCTTTACACACGAACTTTCTTTAAAAAGTTAAATCTCCTCTTGAAAGGGAAGGCAGGTGGATGGAATCGATGTATACCACTTCTAGGCCTGACCCCCAAAATTTCTCTTCCACGCACTCTGCTTTGTCTACATGGCTTGGACCAAACGATTCTGAGAGGATGCATTCACAGTGATGGAAAGAGCTAGGATTTGGAAGTGACTGCTTTGAAGAGAGCCGCTTAACCTGTTTCAGACTGCAGTGAGAAATAAATCACTAAGATGTGTTCCAGCAGCTGATATCATTTACTCTGAATAATACAAAGCAGACTGTTTAGCTTCTCCCCAACCAAGTCATAACCTAGAACTGAACCAATGAAGCCATGTAAAACATGAGAGTGGGTGCTTCAGACTGAAGATGGAATATGAGCTCATGTCTTCAGACATGTACTTTTTTTTTAAGTTAGAGCTTGATTTGAGAGGGAAATGCAGGTCCATGGATTATATATTGATATTGGTTTGGATAGGCTCGAGATATGTAGGTGGCCACCTCAAGAGCCAGCACCAGTGAGCTAGGGCGCACACAAGCAAGGCAGATGCTGCTAAATTCTGGAAACTGAAAGATTTACAGGGATGCCTCAGGGGTGCTCTGGGAAGAATTTGAACCATAACTTGACCACACTATGGTGGGAGTAGATATTTTCAGAGACATAAAAATAGTGTTCAGGAAATTTTGAAAGTTTCCTCTCTTTAGGGTGGTTTTTGATTTAAAAGCTACAAATTAATCAGTTTGGATTCATGGCAGTATGCACGCCTTAAAATAAGTTTTTTACTATGTAGTATGACAAATTTACTAATACAGCAAGAGTTGAAATTTGCACACTATAACTCAGATGTACAAAAAAATGCACTTTTAAAATCCCAAAATGACGTCATTCTGCCTCAAGTTTCCATTTTTACTCAGTAGATAAAACAATCTTTCAAATACTTTGAAGGGAGCTTGGTCCTTTTAGGTTCAACAGTGTCCTTTGGATATTACTAGCTTGAATATTTTATTATGAAACTCATTGAATTTTTGATTATTCTTTTCCTCATTCTGTTTCCCTCCCAAGCGAATCTATGGTCCTAGGAGGTTACACTACCTTTCCCTGCAATCAAGCTTCATTCAATTAGTCACTGGGAATTCTCTGCCCATATCCGCTAAAATGTGCTTGGTCTCACCTGGTTCATTTGGCCTTTGTGCTAGCCTCAGCTGCTGAAGTCCATTACCCCTCCATGGCACCAAACACACTCCTCTGCAGCTTCCTCATGCAATTTGGTTCTCTTTAGCACTTCTATGTCAGGCAGTAGGACACAGGGAACTTCCAGGTTGCTTAGACACCATGCTCAGACTAGCAGAATATGTAAATAATCTGTCTTAGAAATGTCTTAACCTACAGTCCTCTCCAACTATATAGGCCTTCTTTATTTTTCTTGAAGACACCTGTCTCAGGGCCTTAGAACATGCTGTTTCCTCTGGCTGAAAATGCCCCCCGACATCCCATAACCACAGAGTTCACACTTACTTCACTTAGGATTCTGCTCAAATGTTAACCCATCAGAGAAGCACTTCCTGACCACACTTCATAAAATATAACCCCTCTTCACTCTGTATCTTCTGTCTCCTTTATTTTTCTTCAAAGTACCTATCATTACCCAACATAATAAATACTGATGTATCTGTATACTATTTTACCTAATAGAATGTAAGCTTCTTGAAGGCAGAACATGATCTGTCTTATTCTTCTGCATTTCTAGTACCTAGAAAATTATAGGCACACAAGAAATATTTATTGAACACAAGATATAAACTATATCTCCCTGCATATGTTACATGTTACATACACATATAGTCAAAGACTTGAAGAGCATGAAAATATATGGAAAAAGTTGTAAAGTAGTGAGATTATAGGTGGGTCTTCCTCATATATTTTTAAACTATAAAGTTTAGAATTATTAGTAATGATAATTATATGTACATCATAACTTGGAACTAACAGTACTTTCTCAGTCTTCAGAAGTGTTTTTGTGGGCATCAAATAAGATAATAAATGTGAAATTCTTCTGAAAATGGTAAAGGTTTTGATTCATTGAAGATCTTGCATAAATGTAAGGTTATTTGGGTTAAGGACATATAGGACATATGGTAAATATGAGTTATTAAGATAATTAACAGCTAATAGATGATATAGAATAAAACAGATTTGGAGGGTCTCTGAATAGTCCATATTATCTACTTATTGGACTATCAATCATTTTACTTTACTTATTAAGACATAACATTCATTAACACCTCCTTCCAGTTTCTTCTGTTTCTCAATATATCAGTTAGACCTGTAAATTATTTCCTGGATTAAGTATTCTCCAAACCATTTCCATAAAATATGTCTTGTATATAAAGGCAAGCCAGAAACATATTCTTCTAAATATTTTGAGCTATATTGGAGAATATAGGAAATCTCTTTAGATCATATATAGAAGAGAAGAAAAATCTACCTTTATAATTAATGACAAAGTAATACTCAAAATTTTAGCAATGATATTGACCTATAATACATTAAAAATAATAGACTAAAATACCAGATATTACAATACATTAGAGTGAAAGAACACCTTTCTCTACTTCACATGTGACTCCCCAGGGAGGAAGCTACCTTTAAAGCTTGAATAACTTTTCCGAAATTTTCTGTAACTTTACATCACCTTAGTACTTCTTGTTTTACATTAGATAAATATTTTTCCTTCTTCAGTTTTCCTATCTTTTGAACACTCTGGCCTCTTCCAAGAATACTTAACTAACAGCTGTAAAGTTCATTATAGTATCATTTATGACTTTGAATTCAAGCCCATAAAGCCACGAAAGTTAAAAGTAAACTATTATTCCTTAAAAACACAGGCTTTCTCTTACAAAAAGGGTGAATGAGTAGCACAATCTCACAGGCAAATAATATATGCCAATGATCTAAAAAAAAAACTAAATATTTTGTTTTGGCATTATTTTTATAACAAATACCTGGTATTCTAGTTAGGGCCTTTTGGACTAACCAACAAGGTGTTTAATGGGCTTAGCAAAGTGCCAGTTACTGTGATACAACATACTTGGTGGAAAAGCATGCTTATTATAGCCTCTCCAGACCCTCCTTTCTCCAAGGTAAATAGACAACCTTTTGCCTCATGTATTTGGATCTAACATTATTTAAAGAATTTTTGATTTATCTTTTTACTTATTTTTTTCTCTTCATGAAGTTAATACATGCCTATTGTATAAAATGTAAACAATACAAAAAGTATCTAGAAGAAAGCAAATAACCACCTACCAAAGTACCACTATTCAAAGACATTCACCAACATTTCAGTGTACATCCTTTCGGAATTCTTTCTAGGTGTACAGATAATTATAGACATATGTCATTTACATAAATAATAGTATTTTCTACATACTTTTTCAATTCTGCTTTTTGTTCAATACATTATGTGTTTATTTCCAGGTCAATGAATATAAATATACATTATACTTTCTCATGGTTAGATCATACATCATTGTATAAACCATGAGGGGTGGAAAATTCAGATGTCTACAATACTTGAAATGGCAAGTGCCCCATTATTACATTTCTTTTCAATAATTTTCTTGAGAATTATTATTTTTTTCTTCCCCATAAACTCTAGAAACATTTATCAAATGGAACCATTAGCATTTTGATTGAATTAATTAATTTGATTTGATAGGATTATAATTATGTTGAATTATAAAATGATTTAGGAAGTATTGACATCTTTGTGTGCCCTCTGAAGCCTCAAGTATAACTTTAAGTTTCAGTTCTCTCATTTATAAAAGTACGTTTTTAATGGCATATACCTCATAAGACAAGGATTAAATTTGATGATATATGTGGTATAATTTTCACAGTGGTTTTAAGTTCTCAATAAATATTAGTAAGTAGTAATGATTTCAATAATTTTTCAGTAATTCTCATAAGATATATTCATAGGATGAACCCTTGCATATTGTTTTCCAATTTATAATCTGCTATTTTGTTTTCTTGTTTAATTATGTTGGGCCATTGTCAAATGACGGCAGTGGTAATGAGCTTCTTAGTCTTGTTGCTGACTTTATTGGAACAGTTTCAAGTTTTTCACCATAAAACATAGTGCTCCTTATTGCTTTAGTTTGTATTTTTAAAATCATATAAATAAAATATGTATATATACGTTCACAAAAGTTTTTTCCCCCATTATTGGGAAAGGATATTTTATAATCATTTAATATCTATTAACTTGATCATTTTTTTCTCCTCTAGATCATTATGATGGCAAATTATATTTAGTATTGGTATATTTTTCAGATATTGCTTAATTATTCCTTATGTTGAAATAAATGCTAATACATACTGACAATTGCTTATTTTTCTGTACTATGTCACAAATGTTGGATTTGTAAAATTATATACATATATTTTAAGAAATTTTTTCCTTTTTAAGCTCTGGGACAGTTGACATACCATAGAAATGTTCTGTGCTTAATGGTTTTCCTATAAAAATCAACCAAACATGGCACTACTTTCTGTGATCATTCTTTAACAACTTTCCTAGTTTCTTGCATGGTTATTTAGATTTCATATTTCTCCTCTGGTAAAGCTTAGGTTTGCCTATATTTTCCATATTTTCCTAGAAGAATATCCATTTTATCTAAATTTTCAAATTTATCAGCATGGAATTTTACTTACTATTCTTTAATTATTATCTTAATTTCTTCTTTATCTATGATGGCTTCTCCTTTCTGATTCCTAATTTGTTATATTAGTGCTTTCTCTTCACCTACCTTATCCTTCTTTACATACAGAGCACTGAACCCCCCAATGAACAAAGACTTCAGAAAAAGCAACTTTTTCAGTACAGATCCTCTAAAAAAAGCCAACAGGCCAAATATAAAATTAGACTTCAATAAAAATACTTCATAGGGTATTGAAGTAAATTCAGGACCATCTTTTAAAAGAACAGACTTCAAAGTTGAATGGGTTCAATTCAAGTTCTTTGCTTTGGCAATGATAACACTGGGCAAGTTATGTAACCTCCCTAAGCCTCAATTTTCTCATTTATAAATTTAAGATAGTAATATACATATCTGCTATAGTTGTTACTAGATTTAACTTAAATAATTCCTAAAAAACAATCAATGAAGTACCTGAGCATAACAAGCAGGCAATGAATTTTAACTTCTATTTTTATAATTACTGTGATTATTTTTCCTACTGGTGATAACTAACTGGCCATCGTGATAGGATTGGAGAGGACTCTTCTTCTCAAATACCAATTTTTCAACTATGATCAAACATGGCCCAGAATGACATGGTAGAAAGTTTACTCTATGAGAAACTGGTAAAGGTAAGATGTTATTAAGTTTGCATCCAATTAATTCTGATTGTTTCTCATGCTCACATATTTAACAAGAGGAAATGCTGCTGCTCCCCAACCTGCAATCCAGTCAAACTGAAGGATTGAAAAACCTGAACATGCTGTTCACAGAAGTACTCTCTTATGTTTGTATGTGCTTTATTCTTCAGCCTAGAATGGCTTTTGATTCCTTCCTTGTCTACCTGGTATAGATTTGTTCACCCTTTCAGAATATCGATGAAACTACCACCTTCTCAGAGTCTCTTCTAACCTTTCTGGGCCAACTTAAGGGCTGAATTTTCTTTGGCCCTTTTCTTCTGCTTTATTTTTCTTTGTGCTTTATTGTATCTGTAAGTGCCAGATCTGTAGCCAGACTGCCTGGGCCTCAATCCACATTCCATTACTTAGTGGCTACTTAGCTTTGGCAAGATTCTTCGATTCTATATTTCTCAGTTTCCTCATCCCTAAAATAGAGGTTATAATGGTACCTACATCATATGGTAGCTGAGAGGATTCAATGCGTTAAACATATAAAGTATGTTTAACAATGCCTGGTTCTTAGTGATTGTTCAATAAATGCAAATTGTAATAAATAATGTCAATATTGTTGTTATTATGTTCACATCTAGAGTACCTAGGATAGTCCCTGAACAAAATAGGCACTTGAAAAATGTTCAGTGAATTAATGGTTAAGTAAAGAGATGAGCTGGTTATTGAGCCATTTGGCTCTTTCTTAACGGCAGTTCCCAAGAGTGGCGGAGTACCTCCCAGCTTGGTCCAGAATTCTGACCATCCAGAGGGTAAGTTCTAGTAACTTAGTTTCTAGTTCTATACATGTGCACTCTAAGATGCTTTGAGTGATTCTCAAGGCATTCAGGAAACTTGGGTAATACTTGAATGCTTTCTATCTTCCCAGAAGGCAATTGAGAATGAACAAGCTTTAGTAAAGGACATAACCAATCTGTCATTCCTGCTCTGCTATGTGGCTCCTAGTTATGTGGCTCTGAGTAAGTTACTTATACCTGATGAATATATTTCCTTACTTGTAAAATAATTGAGGTAATACAAAAGATTCAAAGTGCCAGGAATACAGCAGATGTTCAAGAAAGATTAGTTTCCTCCCTTTAGGTGTACCACAGAAATGAAACTCTCTCTCCCTAAAGAGTTGGAAAGCAGGCAGAGACAGAAGGGGGCTGTTTGGAATCACCCTCTGCTAAGCTTCTCAACTGTGAATCGAGGAAGTCATCTAGTTCAATCCAGTCACAAGAGCGTTTGATTAAACCAAGCCTCTGATGCCGAGAGGGAAGGCTCCAGTACTAAGACACCAAGGCTCACACTGTCAATGTCGAAATACACTAACCGCACCTCAGCCTAGGCCCGCTAGAAGCGACTTTATACCAGACTTCTACTGACACCTTTGGTCACTGTCATATGCTCACCTCTCTGACCATCTTTCCTCTTCCTGTACTGTCATTTCTATACTGCCATCCTACTTCAAAATCCATTTTCCCACTGTTCCCTTCACAATCAGCTATTTGTCTGTGTTTACCTGAAACCTTCATTCTATTTATTTAAACCAAATTCACCTTCATTATTCACCTTTCCACGCATGCTCCCTGTACATGCATTTTTTAAGTAAAACTGTCTCTCCTCAGAGATGTACTTTCTTCCACAGCCTTCTCAGTTGGTGACTTCTCTTCTAAACACTAGTTCGTTGCCCCTCCACGTTTATGTACAAAATTGCTCTTCTGAATATTATGGTTATTATCCTGGTCATTTGACTATATTCATTCCCATTTTCATTTGGATATTTTGACAGCAAATTCACAGTATTCCTCCCCACCTGCCAACTGCAAAGTGTAACCACACTGTAGATGTTGATGCTCAAAAGCCTTTTGTCTTTGGCTTCTTATTATCTCACTGCACGCCCTTGTCCTGCATGCATCACATAATCCCAGATCTCCAACTATAATCTATATGCTCATTGTTCCTAAATCTATTTCTATATTACACATATTTTGGGCTCCAGACTCTACGGATATTTCCACTTAAATAGTCTACAAGTAGCTCATAGTCAAAGGTTGAGAAATGAACTTATGCCAACTCCATACCTTTTGTCACATATCTCAGTGACAGGCTTCACCACCTCTCCCTTGCTCCAGTCTAATCAGCAAATGGCATCCTGATGTATTCGCTTTTTCCTCGCTTTCCAAATCTGAGCAGCCACCAAGTTCTGAGAACTGCACTTCTCGATTCTATCCACTTCACCCAACCCACCGACACTGTGAGCTCAGGGTTTGATTTCTCATGTACATTGCTATAATGTCCTTACAACTAGCTTCCTTACTTCCTGTCTTAGCTCCTTCACATATGTTCCCAACAGTGCTAGGAAGATTCTGTCTAGAACTCAAACCAAACCATGTAATTTTCCTGCCTAAAATCTCTAATGGCTCTTCAACATTTTTGAGAAAATTTCAAACTCCATAGCATGGACTGAAAAGGCCTTTACTGATTGGCTCCCCTTTATACCTCACCAGACTCCTACACATCATTGCTCTACTTACATCTTCCCAATATGTCTAACACCTTCTCATCTCTAGCTCTCAGCATGCTAACATGCATTGCTCTAGACTGCGTCTTCCTTCCTCTCCATCCCCTAACAGCCCATGTCTCCCACCCACATCTGACTCATTCATCTTTCAGGCCCCAGGCTGTACCAGATTTTACCTTTTCAGGAAGCTTTCCCACAAGGCTCTCCACTCCCTCATCTAGACCACTACCCAACTGTGGGTAAAATGCCCCTTCTAGCAGCTCTCCTAGAACCCTGTGCTTAATTCTAGGATAACCATAACCAGACTCTATTGAACTTGACTGTTTACTTATCTGTGCCACTAACTAAGCCCCCATTTAACTTAAACTGACAGTTCCTTGAATTCAGGAGGTTTGGCTTTACTCATCTCTATAACCCTAGTGTAGTGCCTTCAATTTGGTACACAAGTAATTGATGAATAAAGGGAAGAAGAGAAGAAAAAAGGAAGGAGGAGGAAAGGAAGGAGGAAGGGAGAGAAGAAGGCTGCTCTCTGGAGCAACTGAGCTGTGGAGATAATCCCCATAGTCCCTACGTACATATCAGACCCGCACAGGCCCTGATCAAATTATCAGGAAAGATCAGGCACACCATAAATATATAGGATATGAACAATAATAACAAAAAAACCCACTTCCAGATGGTTAATTATAGGTTGGCACTTTATTTCGGAAATAATGCTGGCTATCATTTTTATCATATGATAAGTGATTCAACATATGATAAATATTACTTCAAATTTCTTGTGCATGTTATATAAATCAATTCAGTTTTTACAACCACACAAGGCAGCCACACTATGATTATACCCATTTTACGGAAGAGAAACCTAAGACGAGGAGAGATGATGTAAGCTGCCCAAGATCACACTGGCAGGACAAGGTCCTGAGCCCACACTCCTAGCCACTAGGCCACACAGCCTATCTCTCTCTCTCTCTCTTAATTACATTCATTCATGTTGAATCACTTTATATTACTGAATTTAGCAACTCTTTGTGGAAGAAACAGAAACAACACACACACATACACACACACAATCAGCTTAGCACTACAGTGGCAGTGTATGCATTTTTTTCATGCTTAGAACAGCCAGGAGTTAAAGTAAGGAGTATCTGAGGAGCATGGAGGAGGTATTCAGCTGGGAGCCAGGGTTGGGCCTCTTTCCTACCAGGTAACATACTAAGTATATATTATTATTTAGAGCTACTCAAGAGCTGAGCTCAAATGAATGCTTATCTCCTCGCTCTTCCCTGGCCAGCAGCCAAGGCATCACATATCATTACCCTTAGAAAGCCAACAAGTGTAGACAGTCTTTCCAAACAGCTACTCCAACTTCTAAGATTCCACATTAATTTTATTTTAGTTCAAGTCTCTTTCTGTGCTGCTACAGATGATCAAGAGGTACTATTTCAAAGAAATGGCATTTGACCAATTTTTTTTCCTCTGAATACAAGGCTCATCCAATTTTTTTCCAGACTCATATTTAATAGCAGATTAAATGGAAGATGCTCCATTTTATAGCAGATTTGTAAAATCTGTATTGCATTAATAAGTTGCCTTTACATTGTCTTTCTATGGTTAATGGAAGATACTATATTGCTCAGATGCTCATTGATGTGCTACAAAATTTGGAGATTATAAAGCACTTTTTCTAACTTCTCAGCCTCTCCTTACACAACTTAGTGGGTCAGTCAGTATAAACTCCACCAACTCTCTGACTCCTTAAAAATTTTAGCAGTAACATACATATTATATTGCATAGAACAATTACTTGAGAAAGCATCGGAAAGCTGAAAATAAATATTTTAAAATAAACACTCAATACACTTATATAAACATTAAACACACGAACAGATTAACAACAAAATCAATTTTAACTTTAAAAAGTCTGTCATATGGTAAGCATTAAATGATTTTTTTAGCCTTCTTTTAAAAAATTTTTTTTTTCTTTCTTCTAAATTACCCTTTGGTTTTCCAAAGATCTGGACTTCTTTCCCTCCTCGTTCACTCTTGTAAGGATCCTATAGAGACCCATGAAAACATTTTCTTGTATCCCAGATGGCTCTCTTCTTTTGTTTTTTTTTTTTCATTTTTTAGAGGCAGTACTACTTAATAGCTGATGTTTAGCAGCTCTTCTATTGAGTGGGCTATTTTTTGGTGCTTAGCAGGGAATACAAATCTCCAAGGAACCATGCTTAAAGAAGAACACAGTAGCTACTTACTCATATTATAGTAGCCAACTCCCTATTAGCACAAGCTGGAAGAGTGCTTATTAGTGAACATCCATGAGAGATACTTAAATTGAGCACACACACAACTATCTGCACAAACACACACACTTTTATTCATGACATTAATTGGGTTTGTCAATAATTTTTTACACATGGAAGGATTAAGAAATAAATTTTGAACTGTGAGTTTAAACAACACCAGATTTTAGGAAAAATAAATAAATTTCCAAATACCTTGAAAGCCTGAATCTAGCCCTGGGCAACCACAGTTTCAGTCATGCAAATCTCCTCTAACATAGCAACAGGACAGGTCTGGTTGACAACATTCCTACCCCAGGGCACATCACATTGCCAGTGTCATCAACGTGTTTTCTTTATCAACTACCCACTAATCATCTGTAGATGACAATATAGATATAGTTAAGCTGCCTGTTATGGATTAAATTTTGCTCCCCCTAACAGCAAATTCATATGTTAAGGTCTTAACCCCCCATATCAGAATGTTACTGCTTTTGGAGATGGGATCTTTAAAGAGTTATAATAATTAAGGTAAAATGAGGGCATACGAGTGGACCCTAATCTGATATGATTGGTGTCCCCATAAGAATAGATTAGGATACAAATACCAAATATACAAAGAGGGAAGACCATGTAGAGATATAGGAAGAAGATGGCTATCTATAAGCTAAGGAGAGATGACTCAGAAGAAACTAACCCTGCCAACACCTTGACCTCAGACTTCTAGCCTCCAAAACTGTGAAAAAATAAATTTCTATTGTTTAAGCCATCCAGTCTGTGGTACTTCATTGTGGCATACCTGGCAAACTAATACAGATACAGGTCTGGTTCACCAGATTCCTATCCTAGGGCAGATCACATGACCAGTCTCATTAACCTCTTTTCTTTAATCACCTACCTGTCTAATCACCTGTAGTTGGCAGTGTAGTTACTCTGGCCTTGAACCCATAACATACTTGCAGCTTCAGACAACAGGGACTAACTGGGTAACAGGAATCAGCAAAATACTTCTGAAGGTCCAGAGCTAAGCTACTTTCTTCACCAGTTAAGAATTTCACACAGTCCTAGTTTAAAACCACACAAAAGAGAAGAAAAGAGAAAACAATTCATCCTATTGCCAACGAGAATATTGTCAACATGAATATAGGCAACGTTTTCATTTTAATCTGTTTTCTATATTTCTTACAGATTAATTGTCCTTTAGTCTTGAGGTATATGTAAGTGCCTTGTGTGGGAGAGTGTTTTGTCTTATAGGGCCTTCCAGAACCCCATAAGTATACTGCAATCCCATCAGGAACAACTAAGACAATTATTCTAATGATCATTTGTATGCAAAATGGAAACTTCAACTCTTAAATTACCAAGAAAATATTTTCAGAATTGTAAGTGATTTTAAAAGCTGTTTTAGCACTATGAAGTAAAGTCCACCTCATTTACTCCCATATAGTTGCTTAGTATAACCTATTACCAAGATCATGAAAAGAAAATGTGTAAGTCCGTAATAGTACATTGGTAAGTCATTGTGAAAAGTGGTTCAGTGTATCTTGAGAGACCCCTATTGACCCTTTTAGGTATTATAAGAAATCCATCGAAGTTTAAGATACACTTTGTCTGCATTCCTCTATGCTGTGAGCATTTGCGCAAATCAAAGATCAGTTGAGTGTCTTATTTTTATCTTTGTTTCCCAGGGCCTAGTACAGAGCCCAATACCCATTAGCAGTTCAATAATATCCATTTAGTAATATTGAATTATTTGGTTAGAAGTGAACTGTTTACAATTAAGATGCTTGCCCCTGAAATCAGGCTAAATACCAGAGAATTTATTGAAAGGAAACAGGGAATTCTCACAGTTCCAAGAGCAGAAATAGAGTTGGGTCTCAGGTTCAACTAGAATTTGGGATCTGAAGTTGTCAGGGTTCTTCCTCCACCTCTTTCCTTGTATTCTGTCTGTACACCTCTTTTATTTCTTCCCTCTCTGTCTATTTCTCTAGTCCCTACAAAAAAATACAGGTCTGCTAGCAGAAACCAAGTTTTAAATGCTGCAGTTTTTCACCATGTGCAGAAATCCTGCTTTGATTAGTCTCCAGTCCAGATACTCTAGTGCTGCGGCCCACAACCCCCAAACTGCAGACCAGTACTGGTCCACGGCCTGCTAGGAACCGGGTCACACAGCAAGGGATGAGTGGCAGGCAAGTGTGCAAAGCTTCATCTGTATTTACAGCCGCTCCCCATCACTCACATCACTGCCTGAGCTCCACCTCCTATCCGTGGAAAAATTGTCTTCCATGAAAGAAACCAGTTCCTGGTGCCAAAAAAGTTGGGGACCACTGCTCTAGTGGACTTTAGACAGAGGAGGCTGCAAGTCTTAGAAGAAAACAATAAGCAGATATTTCCACTGGAGCCTACTCTGAAAATGAATGAATGAATGAGCAAATTATTTGTTGTCTGGTACCAGAATATTAAAAGAGCACTTAGAAGACAAGAGCATATAAAAGGTCCAATTTGTAAATTACCATACTGGTTCTCTATGTCAGATGGCTGTGAGGGGTTAATATTTTCAATTAACTTGGCAAATATATATTATCAATGTGGTAGAAAAGGTTGTTAGGAAGGGAAAATGCCAGGAAGATTAAATAAACTGAAATCCCACTCATAAATAGAACTATTTTATGGTCAAGCTGAATTTCATAAAAATTCTTAAGGTATAAACATTCTTTTTCCTTTGTAAAAAAGCTGAAAACTGGAAATTTATTTAAAATATGGACTGGTTAAACTACGGTATTGGAATATTGGAAAACAGAGCAAAAATCTTTTTTTTGTCATCTGGTAAATTTACTTCTGTTTCAGATACATTGCCACTGTTTTCCCCCAAGCATAATTAGACAGATTGGATGTGGATTTAATGGTTTTTTTCCACAGGATTCTTCCTTCTGTCACAAACCTTTGAAGCATAACTTTTGGAGGTTTTTCTGAAGAATTAAAACAATATTTTAACATCATCCTAAAGCTTGCCACACAGTAGGTTCTCAGAAAATATCTGTTGAAGGCACAAATCTCCCCTGTTTACTTTTTCAATTCTCTGGTAGGAAATGCAGCACAGTTCTTCGACAATTTCTGAAGTGGGCAAAAAAAGGGATGACTTGTGAAGTATAAGGAGTACAGAATGATAGGATTTATATGATTCCAGAAGTCAGAAAATTTTTCTGTTAAAACTTTAAATGGTTATGTGGTAGATATTTGGTCTGCATTTTAGATAAAATTAGGTGTCCAGGGAAGCATTGACTTCATAGAATTGAGATCTCTTAGGCTTGAACAATTTTAAAGCAACTTAGTAATTCCCTAATGCTCTTGTGCATCACCAAGAACTAACAAATATCCAAGCCACAGAATGGTGTCAGCAGAGATTAAATCATAAGCAAATTTTAGAAAATAATTCAGTTCTTTTAAATCTCAGATAACTTGCTAATTTCCAGGAATTTCATTGCTTTAGGAATATAAATATATATATTCCTAAAGCAATGAAATAACAACTGGGAAACTTTCAAACACCAGAGTGCAAACATCCTAATGAAATCCTAATTCGATGTCTTCAAGATTGACAAGAAAACTACCAACACTTGGTCTGCATTCTCCACCTTTCCTGTGTGTTCCTAGAGTTGAATGTGACAAGGTGAAAAAGACCCTCCTCCTCCTTCCCCCTCCCCCCATACACACCCCTCCCCGCCCCCGTTTCGCTTGAAGTTCTTGTTTAGAGGTTCCATTTCTCCTCTCTCCACACAGTGGTCCTTTCAACCAAATAATCTCTCATTTATCCAAGTAAAATCCTGGATTATGATTTGCATTTTCCTTGTTTTTAATGAAATACTAGGATTGAGGTAGGTATTAAAAATCCTTCTAGTTTATCCTGTGCTGTCAAAACGTTATTGATGAAAGACATGATGTGTTCATGTAAAGACAGATTTCATTCTGTTTCCTTTCTCTATTTCATCTAGAAACTGGGAGTTTAATCATCTTTCTCTGACTAAAACTTACATGGTTTTACCCTTCCAATTCAAAGCAGGAATTAAGTGTAAAGATCCTATATGATAAATTTAAGTTCTCGGGTTCCAAATCCCATGAACCATCCAAGTAAATTTTAGATGATTTGTTTAAATGTTCCCTTTCAGAGTATTCATTTAAAATACACAAAAACTAATGTGTTATGTTGAACTTGATTAATGCTCAATTAAATGTTCTAAATTATAAATCTGTCATATTTACCCCAGAGTTAATTTTCCTTTTAAGATAGGCTATATATTCTTTACTTTGTTCAACATTTTTCAAGGATTTTATGTTTGAGTTACATTATCAAATTGCACATTACTACTGAGAATACTACTAAGCTGTTAAATTTCTATTAAGCAATTAGAGATGAAGTCACTACTAAAACTTAGCTTACACTCTAAGCTTCAACAATTAAAATTTAAATTTAAATTACTTATTTTAGTCTTGCATTCTCTCACTATGTTGCTGATTTGTGATTTATTTTTATTCAAAGAGGATTTGAAGCTATTTTTATTCCACTCACTACATTCACTCAATACCCACAATATTGTACTGATAATTTAATAGGACTAAGATATGGTCTTTACCTGTATTATTCTCCTATGTAAATATAAGAATTCAGGGCTTGTTGATTTATTTGATAATATATGTTAAGTACCTTAATAAATTAGGCTTCTTTGATTGTTTCAGTTTGTTTAGAACTAATCTCAAATATATTAGGCTGAAATTCAAACATTCACATCATATATAAGTACTCAGGAAAGGTGTATTCGAGGAGACCAGCACTACTTACTATGATGATGACAAAAGAAAAGGCAGATGATAATCTCAAGTGACTTAATTAAACCTTTTGAATTTAGGTTTAAATTAAAATTTCCTAAGACATCTATCATATCCTTGAGTTTATCTGCTGTTGGTTTTAGACTTCACCTAAATATTAAAATTAAATCTAAGCTAGTGAATTTATAAAGTCATACAATTTAACAATTCACTTAGAAACTTCATACAGTATCATACCAAAGTGTCTTCTAAAATTCTTATTCTTTGTTCAACTCTGTAGAGTTTTTTAAAAATTCATTTCTAAATGTTAAAAAAATTAATTTGATCATTTTGATAAGCATATGTTGTAGAATTGTCTTCTGAGCTAGTTTTTGTAGTTTAAATCTAGCCTGTTTCCATTTTCCACAGCCCACTAACATATTTTAAACAAAATAAACAATCTTACCATGGAGCCTATGCATGGGAAAAGTCCATTTATTTGGATGCAGTTGACAATAAAGAAAAGAGAATGGGACCAATTGTCTCACTCTCTAATATTTCACTTCCCTACCCAAGAGGAGAAATTTTCTAAATACTTATATTTCTCAGATTGAATGTGGCTGACCTACCTAGGGCTAGGACTTTTCTAGTACCCTGAGAATTCACAGAAGTCACAGGAAAACCATTGTACATTTGATAATAAGGGGATGGGCTTGGGTCAATTTTATTCACATTTCCAAGCACAGATCTTTCCACAAAGAAATTAAAACACACAAACACACATACACAAGATGACCAAAAAAAACCAGACTTCTACTAAACAACACTTTGGTGAAAATAATGACAATTATTTTCATTCATGAAAACACTACATACCAGAATCCATGGGACATATTTAATGTGGCAATTAGAGAAAAACCTATACCACTAAAAAAAAATCAATAAAAATACAATAACAAAAATAAATAACTTCTGATTTAAAAAAACTAGAAAATAAACAATAGAATAACAGTGAACCAAAAGAAAACACAAGAAAATGAAATAGTAAAGAAAAAGCAGAAAAGAATGAGGCAGGGTATAGAAAAACAGTACATCCAATTAATAAATCAAAATCCTATTTTTTTAAAAAAAATTCAATTGATACCACTAGCTGAGTTGACCAACAAAAAAAGGAAGAAAGCATAAGAAATAAGAAATGTCAATGGGAAAATAAACAGTGAAACAGAAGAATTTTTTTTAATTAGAAAAGAATAATTTATAGATGTCTATGCAAATACATTTTAAAACTTAGATAAAATGGATATTTTCCTAGGGAAATACAGACTGCCAAAATTAACCCCATTAGAGTTAGAAATCTTTAAAAGACCAATCTTCATAAGAATAAGAAAGTATTAAGAAACTATATTAGTTTTCTATAGCTGCTGTAACAAATTTCCAAAAACTTGGTGGTTTAAAACAACAGAAAATTATTCTCTCACTGTTCTGGAGGTCAGAAATTTGAAATCAAAGTGTTGGCAGGGCCACACTCTGTTGGAAGTTTCTAGGGGAGAATCCTTTCTTTCCCCTTCCAGCAGCTAGTGGCTCCCAGCATTCCTTGGCTTGTGGTAGCCTAACTCCAATCTCTGCCTCCGTCTTCACATGGTCTCTATGTCTGTGTATTCTTTCCTTTTCTGTCTCTTGTAAGGACACCCACCATTGGATTTAGGGCCCACTCTAAACCAGATTGATTTCATCTTGAGATTCTTATCTTTTTAATTGAATCTGCAAAGACCCAAAGATGCTTTTTCCAAATAAGGTCACCTTCACAGATTCTAGGGTTTAGGACTTGAACATATTATTTTGGGGATCACTATTCAACCCACTACAGGACCTACCCCACAAAAAAGTACTAACCTCAAATGGTTTCACAGGAGAATTCTACCAAACCATCAAATACCAGAAAGACCCAAGGTATAAATTAGTCCAGAGAAAAGGAAGGAAAACTTCCAAATTCCTTTTATGAAAGAAATATTACACTGATACCTAAACCTGATAAAGACAGCAAAAAGAAAATGACAGACCACTGTCTCTCATGTATATATATGCAAAAATATTAAATAAAATACTAGGAGACATCATACAACACCAGATATTGAAAATAATACACAATAACTAAGTGGATTTATTCTAAGAATGCAAGATGGTTCAATACTAGGAAATCCATTAATACCATACACCACATCAATAAATCAAAGAAAAAAATATGATTTTTACCATAGGTGCTAAGAAAATCTTTGACAAAATTCAACACCCCTTAATGATAAAAATGACACTCAAAAAATAGGAATTGAGGGATATTTCATAACAATGTAAAATATGTATATCTTAGTCTTAAAGTTAGTGTCCAATTTAGTGGAGAAACACTGGAGACATTTCCTTAACATCAAGAACAAAGCAAATATGCTCACTATGTCCATTACTATTCTACATTATCCTGAAGGTGTTAGCTAATGCTATTAGACAAAAGAAATAATGGCATAAGAATGGGTTTAAAAATAAGTAAAACTATCTCTATCTGAAATTATGTAATAATATACCTAGAAAATATAAGAATCAATCATACTAACTCAAAACAAAAATAATTTAGTAAAGTAGCAGAAGATAAAACTGATGTAAAAAATTTAAAATCTTCAAACTCACAAATAATAACAAAGTAGAGCTGTATGGTAGACAAACCCTCATTTATAACAGCAATGGATAAGATTAAATACTTAGAAATAACTTAAAAAGAAATGTGCAAAACCTATAGGAAAAAAAATTTCAAAACACGCCTAAAAGTCACAAAAGTAAAACTGAACAAATGCTAAAACATTTCCTGTTCTTAGATAGGAAAACACAGCATTATAAAGATGTCAATTCTCCCTACATTAATTTACAAATGTAATGCATTGGCAATAAAAATACTAACAAGTGTGTTATGGAGTTAGAGAAGTTGGTACTAAAATTTATATGGAAAAATAAATGCAGAAATATTCAGGAAAACCCTGAAAAAGAAAAAGTATGAGCAAGGACTAGCCCAATCAGACATTAAAACATAATATAGAGCCTCTACAATTTAAAAAGCTTAGTACTGGTTCATGAAGACAAATAGACCAGTAAGATACAACAGAAAGTCCAGAAATAGACCCAAATATATATGCATACTTAGCATATCATAAAGGTGGTATCTTAAATTACCAGCAAAAATATAAACATTTTAATAAACTGTGTTGGGACAACTTAGTAGTCATTTGGAAAAAGAGAAAAATACATTCATATCCTGAACAATCCCCAAGAATAACCTATAAATGGATTAGCAATCTAAAAGTAAAAATTGAAACTATAAAAATACTAGAAGAAAACATGGAAGATTCTTTAATTTCAGGGTAGAGAAAGGTTTTCTGACAACAACTCCAAATCCAGAGACAATAAAAGAGAAGATTGATAAATTTGACTACATAAAAATTTATAAAGAAGAAACATGTTCTCATGGTAAAGAACACAATAAATAAATTCAAAAAGCAACTGACAAACTGGTAGAAAATATTTGCTACATATAGCACAAAGGGCTAAACCCCCAAAATATAAATAACACCTAAAAATTGAGGGACAAAGTTTCAAAAATCTGGTGGAAAAGTGAGAAATAGATATAAACAGAAAATTCACAGGAGATACATAAAAATAATCTTCATTTGTATAAAAAATAGTTTAAACTCACTTATAATTAGAGAAGTATAAGTTAAAACAACACTGAGATACCATTTTAGAATGGCAAGGTTTTAGAAGTATGAGGACACATCCTATTGGCAAGGCTGTGGAGTAAGGCACATTCATACGTTGCTAGGGCAATACATCTCTGTACGATTTTTACAAATTTTCTGTAGGCCTAAAAATATTTTAAAATAAAAATTGAAAACAACAACAACAAAAAAAAAAACCAAAACATCTCTAAGAAGTACAGGGTGACCTAAGGGTGACCTAAGCTGACACATATAAAATATTAATAATTTTTTGTGTAATGAAGCTCAAAAAGAGATAATATACACAAAACTGCACTGAAAAATCATAAAGTTCTACATAAGCATAAGGTTTTTTGGTAGAAATTCCAGAGGCAGAAACTTAAAGAACAGATAGATACTGTCCATTGTATGGCAGATCTACATATCCAACGTCGGAAAAAGGGTAGTAAAGCTTTATTACACCACACTTTCGGAGCCAGTTTTTTTCACTATTATCTTTCAGCAAAAATTCCAACCTTCTGTACTCTCTTCTGTGATGTTGGAGGTAAAACTCTGCAAACTACTTTCCCCACACTCACTTGCCAGTTGGCTTCCTGCTACAATGTGTGCTAATGGTAGGCAAAGGAGGAAAATTGCAAGGCAAGAAGAAGGGAGAAAGGATTGCCTTCCTGTTCTCCACTTCCTGTCAGCACTACCTCGCTACCTCTGTAGCTGCACACTTGTCCTGCTCCCTGCTTCCTGCAGCAATCCTAGCACCAGCTTCCCTGTGCCCCCTCAGAGACACCGGCAGTACCTGCACTACTTTGGCAGTCCGAGACATAGCCACACCATGTGCTCACCAATGGGGCCTTCGTCTGGGACAATCTAAGCACCCACTTGTCAACTCCGCCTCAGTAGTCTGAGTGCCCACCAGGCCCCATCCCTTTTAGAGGTCTGGTACTCACCAGGACCCCCATCCACCCGCTCTTCAGAATCCCAGTACAAACTGAATAGAGCTCCCCTTAGAGTTCCAAAGCACCAGCCAGCTCCACTGAGCCCTTTCCTCAAACTCCTAGGTTCTATAACCTACCTCTTCCCTGTTGCTGATGCAGCTTCTTCTTGTAGTTATTAAACTTAAATACCTTAATATCACCTTTTCCCTCTTTAAGTCTTCCTACACCTGTGTAACCAATTCCATAATCTACTCTGAAATACCTAGTAAGGTGTCTGTTTACCCATATCTGATAGACTGTTTTAGAAGGAATTTCTGGGTTGGGTGAGATTTTGTTTACAGTTCATTTATTCATTAATTTAACATTTATTAAGCAAATACTTAATAAGTAGCAAATGCTACTGTGACAGGCAATACATATATAAAGATGAAAAAGACATAGTCCCTGCCTTTAAGTGTTCACAATAAGTGGATGAGGTAAGTATTTAAAGGAGCAACCACCAAGTAGATAAGCTTTATAACAGAGGAACACTCAAAGTGCTTTGAGTGTACATGAGGGCACAAGGATTCGAGAGAAGGCTTGCTGGAAGGTGGACCTGAGAGCCTTGCAGGTCACCTAAGAGTCTGAAGGAGAAAAGGACATCCCGTCAGAGGAAAGAATATCTGAAAGGACATCACAGATTCAAAGAATGTTGTATAAGTTCTGATACAGCAGTTCTGTGATACAGCAGTTCTTTGATATAGCAGAACTTACTCTACAGCAGAAGTCTAGGGGAGAGACTTAAATTGAAGCTGAACAAGGAGACAACAATGTTCATGAAAGGCCTTGAATGGCATGCTAATTAATTTGTAATTCTCCCTGAAGCACTGGAGAACAACTGAAGGATTTATTTTTAAAATTATCCCCTTTTTAATATTATTAAAATAGTACTTGGGCATTGTATAAGTGAAAAAAGATCCCTCAGCCCCTTGACTCACCATCCAGAAAGAAGTTGACTAATGTTCAAATTTATAGTATGCACTAACATAGATCTTATGATATGCTAGATGCTGTTCAAAGTAAGTTATATTTATTAACATATTTAATCCTCACAACAGTCCTGTTAATTAGTTATGCTTATAACTTTCATTTTACAAAGAAAAAACTGAGGCTCAGAAAGACTCACTAACTTTCCCAGGATCACAGAGCTAGTAAAAGTGGTGGAGTTAGGCTTTCAACCCAGCAAGTATGGTTCCAGGATCTATGCTGTTAACAACTATGCTACAGTGCTTCATATATTTACGTGTATATGTATGTATGTGTGGAAAAATATGAAATAATATTCTAACACAGATGACAGACTCTACATTTCACTCTGCATCTTTTTTTTCAATCAGTAATATTCCTTGAAAATATTTCTTTAACAACACAATTTGATCCACTTTATTCATAGGGACTTTACAATATTCCATTATGTGAATGTTCTAAACTATACATAGACATTTCTATGTTTACAACTATTTAGATTCCTTACAGGTTTGGGTCTTAGAAATAATATCACAATAAAATTAATAGCAGTGGAATTGTTCAAAGGAAGTATTTTTAATATTAAAAAATAATGCAAAAGTATCCATCATAAGTAAAGGTGTTTATTTAATGGCATTACCATCCATATATGAGAGTGTCCTATTACCCCTGCATTCTTGGCAATGGTGAGTTTTCATCAAATTTTGTTTTTAAATGTTTTGCCCATCTGATAAGTAAAAAGTGATCCCTACGGTATTTTTAAAATAGCCCAATGTGATGAAAGGTGTGTTTTGGAAAGATCATGCTGAGACAGTATGGAGGTTAGCTCGATCACACCAAGACCCAAGGCAGAAAAGACAGGTAGGAGACAACAGACTGTGTAAGAGATGAGGACAGCTTAACTGGAGCAGTGCCTGGAACATATTTGGGGGAATAGCTGGGAGGAAGCGATGTCAGAAAGACCAGCTGTTGAGGAGGTAAATCAACAGACCTTAGTTTTTGATATTTAATATTGTGTTAAGGGTGGGTGAGAGAGGAAGGATTCAAGAATATCTCCGAGGTTTGTGAGTTGGGAAGCCAAGAGGATTATAATGAAAATAACTGACCTAAGAAACATAAAAGAAGGCAAAGATCTGGGGGCATGCCAGAGGAAACGGGGATGATAAAAAAAAAGTTCCTTACAAATCTAAGATCCTATAATTTATTTAGAAAAACTACCTTCATCTGTGGCAGAGGCTATTTCAGAATATTCATATATATTTAATGTCACATAATAATGAATCACTAAATTTTGCAGTGATATGGGGGCCCTTAAATCAAATTATGCAGCCCACTTAGGAAACCAGAGTACTATGTTACTCTGCCAGAGTATTCCTTTAGTATTCTGCCATCTAGTGAACAAGAATCATTTGTGCAACTTGACCTATAAAATTGGTTCTTCAGAATAAAGAAACCTGAATTTTATACCTTCTCATCATGTATCTTTTAGAGTTTCTACACTATAGAAAAATAACCTGAAAACTTCTCACATCTTGGCAAAATCTTCTTTCATGCTTATTTTACATATGAAATTCCTAAATATAGAGGAAAGAATGAAAGAATAGAACCCATCAACTTAATCTCAACATTTGACCTTGAGTTCATTTTGAAGTTTACGTTAAAGTCATGGCAAACTCACAAGTTTCCTTTACATTATGCCATCAAGAAACAACAACTTGAAACGCACAAAAGCAAAACAAAACAAATCAGCAACTTTCTTCTTTGTAATAGAATATCTTTAAATAAATGATTTTTGTCCTCCAATGAGCATTGCTTAATAATATTATCAAAAGTTTATTATCTGAAAAATTATTCTACATGATACATTAGAGATTGTATTTGAATGTTGTAGAGGTATCTTATAAAAATTTTTATATTCTTGATATTTATTTCTATGAAAACTTCCCTGATTTCTTCTGAGGTGATCACTCATTTTGCACCTTTGTGTCGCCAATGTATGGTAGTACTTATCATACTATTTTAACTATTTGTTTGCAAGTCTGTCTTTCCAAAGGGCCCATGAATTTCTTGATTAAAGAGACAATGTAATATTCGGTTTTATATCTCCAGTAACTCTCATGATGTTTTGAATAAATGTTAATAAGTGAATGATTTGAAGTGATGGAATTGAATTGTTGAGAAATATTCAAAGTTTCATTCATGTTCATTCAAATTAAATTAATATATAATTTAAAATAAGCAATCACAGCACTCAACTTTATTAAGCCTAGAGGAAAAAAGAACTGAACATATTGTCCGAGTACCCAGAGGGCCCTGAAATATAGATGTGTGCTCATTAGACTAATTGGGGCTAGGTAGACAAAAATCCTCCTTGAAATTTGTCCTCATAGGCAATGGCATTATTCCCAGGCTTGTCAACCTCTTTCCCTTGGCAGATCTCTGTGGTCCATCTGCTGAACTTAAATGCTGAAATGCTCTCAAAGTGAACATGCCTTATGGACATCTTTATTCTGAGTGACTAAGCCAGCAGAACACATAAATTTGAGCTATTTCAGATTACAAATGAAATTGTTCTCAAGAGAGTGTTTCATTGCCTTGTGGAGAATAATTTTGGATGAAACCCCAAATCATGAAATTTATCTTAGTTCAATTGATATTAATAATGTACATTGCTTGCAAGGCCTCTTAATTCATCTATATATTTAAATTTGTTCATTTTGCTAATTCTAAGGATTTTAAGTGAAGACCTCATGTACTTGTGGTTTTTTATAAGTGTCATTACCAAATTCTGTTCCACTGGGCAGCTGTTTTCATTTTCTTATAGTTTTAGCATCCCTGCTTTTTAAGAACAAATCTGAGTGGGCTTTTTTGGCTCATTAGTCATATTTGTACATTTCAATGAGCATTATCTTCCATCTATCTTGTGGTACAGAAAGCCTCATGAAAAGAAAAAAGCATCGTTTCTCTTAAGACATTTAGTCTATTTTGAAATTTACATCTGATCTCCAGAATTTACATTTTCTACACCTACAGTCACTTAGACAGGTATATGTCTTTGTCAGCTTTTCTTCACTGGTGAGCTCGGGAGAAGGAATCAAGCATAGTCTAATTTTCCCCTTCTGGGGTTTCTCTCTTTTGCTTTCAGAATGGCTTCTCCTCAAACACACATTTTCTGCTCCATCAAGCTGTAAGTTTATAGGGACACACTCTGTCATTGAAGCTGGGGTAGGTGAAGAATGGAGCTGTAGCCATCTAAATCTGTCTATAATTGAATAGTAATCTAAACTTAGAAGGAAATACTAGAAAAAACATTTTATTTCAAAGTATTACAGTGGCACAAATGTTTTTGGTTACAAAGATTGCTTTTGTAATGCTTGAGTCAGGGATATAAGTGTGCCTGTCACCCGGATAGTGTCCACTGTACCCGTTAGGTAGGTTTTCATCCATTCCCTCCTCCCGCCTCCCCCCGATTGATTTCCATTGAGTTATACTTCCCTCTATGCATAAGTGTGCTCATCGGTTAGTTCCAATTCAATAGTGAGTACATGTGGTGTTTGTTTTTCTATTCTTTAGATACTAGAAAAATTCATTTGGCCACAGTTCCCATCCATAGTTCCTGTTAAGCTTTATCTGTAATAAGACTGTTATCTTGACAGGCATTTGCCTGACACTTGTGTCTTAGTTCTCAATGCTAAACTTTGGAGGTGAAGAAAATAGTGTAAGTTATCAGCACCCTTAGATGTCAACATATACTATTAATTATACTTTCTCCTTTTCAACTATTGCTGCTGAGACGGCTTTTATTTTCACAATTATCATAAGGTGCATGGTCTGTGAATACACTGCTTCTGTTATGCTCCTTAAAATAAAAAGCTTGAAAAGTTACAAATAGAACCCATCAACATGAAATAGGAAAATAAGACTCAAAGGTTTTTTTAAAACAGAAAATCTTACAAATAATTATATAAAAATAATTAAAAGTAACTCTTTAAAAGGTTCATACTCAATACTTGGGTAAAGAGATTCATAGTAATGTGAAAGAGGACATGTGAAAAAGAAAAGGAACTTTGTCTTCCATGAAAAGCCTAAGATAAAAGAACTCACCCAAGAAGACCACGAGAACCTGGAGGAATTAATGGATTTAAAGACTCAACAGGTTCTAAAAACAACAAAGTACGCCTGGCAATTCAGACTCCACAAGGAATGACAGTCCAGCCATTGCCTGAAAGCTCCCTGGATGACAATGGACCTGCAGAGCAGTGCAAGGAGAACCTCAGGTGTCCAGGTGTGCTCCAAATGGAAGACAGTGTGCATGCCATGGATTCAAATTGAACACTGATTCAGTAGGCAAACTGTTTCAAGGCACATGTAGTAGATCTTAGCTTATAGCTATTGCTCTAAGTCTGTAGGGGTATCTTTGTTTGTAAGTATACTTATGGCCAAACCTTCCTCAATACTCAGCTCCTGGGTGCCTTCCTGGATTGCTAGACATTGATGTCTCTGATAACACAAAGTTTAAAATGGCCAGCATCTTCAAATATGCTATTATCCTCTTCAGGCATTTTCATTCTAACACCTGCTTCTGTATTTATCCTCTGTGGCCTTTTTTATTGCCCAAGTATCAGAGCTTTGGATAGTGCAGTTCTTTCAGATGTCGATTGTTACCCTGACTGATAAACATTGGCCTAATCTGATTTTCATTAAGAGTCCTGAGTGTAGAAAATGCTTGCTCTGGGAAAAGGAATTGGAACATGTAAGGAGAGTCAGGAACATGTATTTGCACATGTGTGTTTTGTATGAGCTTTTATATATAGCTTTATATATCAAACGTCAGAGTCTAGAATTTAGGAAATGGAATACATTGATGAAAACTTAAAGTGAAATAAAGATACAAACAAAAACGCTCATAAAATCCTTACATTAGCTCAAATCAGTCTGATCCCCAGGCCTGCAGCATCAACATCACCTGAGAACCTACTAGAAATACAAATTCTTCTGCCCCACCCCAGACCTACTGGGGTGGGGCCCAGCAGTCAGTGTTGCAACAAGCCCTCCAGGTGACTCTGATAAACTCTGAAGTTTGAGCACCACTGGCACTGATTGTAAATAAATAAAAAATCCCAAGTTATTTTTTAAGAATCTCATTCAGACTTTATGTAATAAACAAATGTTGGGAATTTAAAATGAAAGAAATAAAAACCTTAAATGGTCATATGGTAATGATTGATGCATTTGATATTAATTACAGGTGGGTGTTGACAAGTCAATTATGTATAATTGATATACGTAAGGTTTTAAGGTTTTTATGAACCTAGAAATATTTTTAAATCTCTTAATTATATTATAACTAGTAAATAATAGAACTAGTATTATATATTACATTATTTATTATTTCTGTTCATCTACTATTGTAAGGAAGTCAGTAATATTTTCAGAGGTAACAAATTCCTCTAATGAAGCCAAACTAATAAAGAGAAAATCAAATACAAATTCCTTGTGCTTGAGAAGAAAATGTCAGATGTAAGAACATAGACCAGGAAGCAGACAGCTGGACTGAGTGACATATTCAGTTCAGTGAGCAAACCAAATTAAATCAGAAGTCTCAGACACCCAAGTTATAGCTTACAAAATGTATGAAATAAAAGTTCTGAATAATTGCACTGTACTGATGGCAGGGCTTGCTACTGATCCCGAATCTAGGGACATCTCTAATAAGCAAGGAAATGGATGGACATGGAATAAACTCAGCCAGTGGAGAACGAGCCACTGGTGTGAGAAAATTGAAAATGATGAAATATCTTACAGACAAAATCTCATTAAGAAGAGTTTAAGATAGAGACTGTTGACAACTCATGCTGAAGGATGAATTGCCATGTAGGGATGAACTAAAAAATATAATAGATAAATAATTTGGCAAATGGCACTTTTCCCTTGCAGTTGACTTCAGCTTGATGAAAAAACATATGCATAACTTTGCCTTACAAAGTAGAGATCTTTAAGAAAAACCATGAGCAAACAGACATAAGGCTGAAATAAACTGAACCAAGACGAGTACATACTTAAAGAGGAAGAGGGAAGGCTCTAAGGTGCAGAGATAAGCAGACTTAACAGCAGAGAATTTAAGAAATACGGGATGGATTGCAGAAAATGGAGAGATTTTATTGAAACTCGACTGCTTGTTCTCTGAAGATAATCTTTGCCAATGTCTTGCTGCTTCTCACAGCTCTTAAAGTGTATAGCACAGGAAACCTGCATGTTTTCATTCCAGTTCATGTAACTTGGTTAACTGTCAAGTGGTATAAAACCAAACACCATGAAAATATATTGCTTTTCAATATATTTCTTTTAAACAAAAAGAAAAGAACTATCCCCATACATTTTTCCCCTACATGTTAGTAGCCTGTTTTTACTAAGGATACCTATTTAGAGAGAGACCTTGTGAATAAATTTGATATATTTTAAACCATATATTTGGTCCTTGAGACAAGAGGCACAAATTATTACAATTCTTAAAAAGAAAACCAAACTCCATGATAATGATAGAAAAGCTTCAAATAGGAAGGAAGGGAGTAAAAGACAGAGAGGGGGAGAAGGAAACATATTTAGATTTGGTGAAAGGAAGAAAATATTTGTACAAAGGAGTAGGAGGAGACCTGGTGGTAGCTCTTCCTTTTTCACCAAACCTAAATGACCTGGAACCAGCTTATTCTGCTGCAATGAGAATGGTAATTCCTTGTCAAGCAAGCGATGAAATCTATTCTGATTCTTTCTATTAAGTCACTCTCATCCGGAAACACACATTATGAGTATTTCTGGACTCTGTTCTCTTCCCTTGATCCATCTGTTTATTCATACTCCAATAAAGCCCAGTTTTAGTTTCTGCCACATTATAAAATATTTTAACACCTGGCTTGGGGCCAGTGTACTTTTATTATTCACTCTTAGAAATTGTTTTGTGAAACTCTTAGAAACATGTTCTGGTTTTACATGTTAATTTATTTTCAAATTAATTTTAGTTTCACTTTTTCTCTAAAAAGAATCTCTTTCATTTTAATTGGGATTGCATTATGGAGATTGATAAAAGAGCATAAATTAAGAGAGTGTTAATAAGTTAATACTACTGAGTCTTCTTATCCAGAAGCAAGGTATGTCTTTGTCTTTGCTTTCATTTGAGTCTCTTTCATTCTCTTTATTAGAGTTTTATAGTTATCTTTATATTATTAATGTACAATTATTTTTGTTTCTATTATTACAATACTGTATTCTATTATATTCTCATCCAGTTATTATTTATATGAAGAATGCTATTGTTTTTGTCATTTTCTAAGTAACTTACTCAATTTTATAATCATTTTAAAATATTTTTTTCAGTTCAGAAAACATGTTCTTATGTTTTCCAGGTGTGTAATTATAACTTCTGCAAAGGCTAAAGATTTGTATTCCTGCCATTTATTTTATACACTCTTCTAATTGCATGAGCAAATACTTCTGGAACAGCCCTGACTGATAATGATGATAATGGCAGTTCTTATACAATTCATTACAACTGAAAGGAATGATGCTGACATTTAATTTGAATCATACGTTTCACTATCATATTGAAACTCTCTACCTATTTCTATTTTGTTAATATTTGCTTTTATTAAAAATGTTTTTTCTCCTTTGTGGTTCTCAAGAGTCTCCCCAAAATAAGGATGCAGACTTAAAGTCATGAAATACACAGTGCCAGATCCAAACCAGTTCAATTCATTGGCCATCTTCTTGTTCTCGATAAAAACTGCCATGCAGTACCCACTACTACCTGCCTAATTTCTCTAAGTTTTGCTGTGCCATGGAAGAATCAAATCTGCTTCCTTAAAGGGGAGAGAGCAAAGCTCTGAAATTGGGCTGTGTCTTTCTCACAGGTTGCAAAGGAATCCATGGCTTGGTCCATGTAATGATGGATATATTTTTTTTAACAAAATGACTTGATTTATAGATTAATTAAATTACTCTCACCAAGGACAATAATCTACACCCAGAAGAAATAGACCTTGAAGATTTACCAGTGACAGGGAAACAAAAGCACAACCAGTCAGAAGCCAGGAATTGGGACAAATCACAGTAGTAATTGTCATTAATTTCAGATTCACAGATTCTTCAGTCCATTTAGATTAGGAAAACAAAGATGTTTAAGGCAGAAATCTCCCATGAAAGATGATTTAATCATTCATTTTGCAAATATCACAGAACAGGGGTAAATATAAGTCTAAATCAAGTGCCTCTTATGACAAGGCCCTGTGCTCAGTAAACATGGCTGTAAGGCATACACGAAATTGCATCACTAGGAGGAGTTATTCTTCATTCCATGAAACTTTTTTCAATAGATAGAAGTCTACAGCCCTATTCTGAGTAGTGTCAAACTAAGTAAACCAAGAAACCGTTTTACTTCAAAACATTTCATCCAAGGACTCCACATGCTAGAAGGGTTTGATCTTTCATTCTAAAGAAAAAAAGACCAAAGAAGTTAAGTGACTTTCCTTGTTGACTGTGCAATATAATAATAAATTAGAGACTAGGTGTTAAGTCATCAAGTTTTAGATCTACAGCATTACTATTAAGCCACATATGATGAAAGATTAGGAGAAAAACAAAATATATGAATAAATTGCTAACAATGAAATGATCTATTTTTATAATATGATATTTAAAAATAGATTCTTTTTATCCTCTCTCCTATAACTGGTATTTTTACAGGCTTTATAATATGCTATTGTAGGTTGTGAAATATCCTGTGCAGAAAGAGCTGAAATATTAGTACACAATTATTTTTGGCTCCTTATTAAAATTGTGAGATTCCTAGAAAATAATAATTAAGAATTATATCATCAAAATTATTATGATTTTAATTATAATAATAATTAAAATTATTTAGGAGATGTTGCATACCTTAAATGCTATGGTTTACTTTTTAATATTTTCAAGTTTTTATTCTTGAAGATCATGAACCTTAATAATAATCATGAATAATAAAACAAACTTAGTAAAATATGCCAATAGAAAAAAATTAATAATTAATAGCATGTTATTAATAGGCCAAATTAAATCACACTTTCTAGGAACAAGAATTGAAAGCTTCGCTTTTTTGGCATGATGCTAAAAAGAATATGCATGTCATAAATGCTCATCTTTCTAAAGATTACATGATAATTAACTGGTTACGTTTAACATTTGCATCTCCTTTTGAAATATCTTACTCAAATTCACATCTTTCCCAACTGTAATTAACACACTACATGGGACATAGTAGGCACTTGATTAGATTCCTAAAACTGATTTTCAAATTACTTTGTCTTTTATAATTTTGTTTCGAAACTAGATGGTTCAGCAGCAGATATGCCCTTCAATTAATATTTTAATTGAATTCATTGAGTTCACTAGGAATCTGATCATACCTGAGTAATATGATAAAATTTAGGTTTTAAGCCACCCAGGCCAAGCAATGGGTCCTGTGGGGATTCATCACTAGACAGCCAGCCCAGGAAGTCCGCTCCAGACAGCAAGCTGGGCATGTCCAGTTTCCTCACCAAAATAATAAAGCCCTGTAAACACGTTCATCAGGGAGCCTTCCACATTTGTTGAAGAGCACTTTTTTCCTTGTCACCTTTTTACTTTTTATCTTTCCTTCCTGCCTGTCTTCACTTCTTAGCTTCTCTTCCTTTCCTAATCTCTTTCTTTCTTTCTTTTCCTTCCTTCCCCTCTCTCTCTTTCTCTCTCTCTTTTTTCCTCTCTTTTCCCTTCCTTTCTCCCTCCTCTCTAGAAAACAAAACATATTTTAAAAAATTGAAGATAATGGAGACCATTTTCCAGTCCAAACTGAGAAATGAATTGTCAGGTAGGAAAAAAAAAAGAACAAGACAATGCAACACGACATTTCTTCACTGAAATTAGCCAAAATTCCAATGGCTATATTCAAGGAAAAACACTTAGCTTACAATAGAGAACCTTAAGCAGCTCTGTCAGTCCAACATATATTTCTGCAACAGAAGTTTATTCAATAAAGTTATAAGCTGGAGCAAAACCAGCAGAAGTTGACGGATGTAGAAGTGAAGGTTAAAAGAGCATTCAATAAATTAACTGTAAATTTCAGAACTGAGGGAGACTCTATACGATACCAAGTTATTGTTAATCAGAAGGTTCATCACAAAGGGCTCAACATTCCCGCTGAAGAACTTCTGGCAGTGTGACTACACAAGCTACCTTCCTGAAACAGAACTGAATAAATGCTTCAAAGATTTAATAAATGTAAAAATAATTCCAGAAATATCTGATCCCTTCTCAGAGAGATGTTCAAAAGACAAGTTAGCTCTGTTGCCCTGTGAAAATTGTCAGAATTAATATGGAGTCACTTGTGTTAAATATATATATATATTATATTTATATATAGGTGAAAGATCTAATGTCCCCTTGATCAAAGAGATGGGACAAGAAGTTATCTGAAGCTTTCAGACCTGCCACGGCAGGTACTGCAGGACCAATTGAGAGATAAAGAGAAATATCTGTCTTCCATCTGGAATTAGGGCTACCTCATTGACACATAGTAGCTAGAATGTTTCTTTGCTCATTTTGTGTGAGTAATAAAATATATAATCCTCTACTGAAAATGAATTAGAGAGACCAACTGCCTTGATTTATATGAGACTGCCTTGGTTTTAACACTGAAAGTCCCACAAATCAGGAAACTCCCAGGAAAACTGGTATGGTTGATCCCTCTAGATATCTGAGATAGATGTCTCTTCCCCTCTGCATAAAAGAGACATGCCGAGATGTCAACATGAGACTGTGAGTAGGGTTCCACGCAGCTGCAGATGACTACTGGCACTGATATAATAGAATCACATTACTCTGGGCCCAAATACCAAAAGGCCCTTGTTATGACTCCTTTTTTGGTGAAAACTCCAAAAGTATAAAATTAGGCCCCTAAGAATGAACAAGTCACTTTAACAATTCTATTTTTTCTTTTGAATCTAGGAGACATGTGCTCTGAGATTATGATAAGAATACTCCTGATCTACAGAATCACATTAGTTATTTAGACAAATTTGCACATTTTAAATGGGCCCTAATATACCTCCCTTCTGGACTCTTGGAATGAAATTTACCTTGAAATTAATTTTTCCCTAAGTACAATGTTTACTCTTATTAATGGAGTTTATTTTTCACTACCCTGGCATTCTACACTTTTGAACCAAACCATTCAACTCTAATAATATATTTTTAACTAAACGAAGACCTCTATTTAAATAATATCCTGCACTATTTGTGTTGTGCAACACAAAAACACTTGCTTTATTTCAATTCATGATGCTCAGGTATGTGACAAATTATATGTCATTGGAGAAACTTTATTTAAAAATCCATATCATAAAAGAAAAATCTTCCCTTCATTTTATTAACTTCATATTCTTGAAACTCATTGGTTATAGAGGACTCTGGACAAATGTGATTCTTTTCAAAACTGGTTGCAAAGAATTGAAGCAATGCAATTCTAAAATGTTTCCTGTTAAAAATTATAAACAAAACAAAAAAGCAGATTTGGAGATTTTAGAAGACTTCTCTGCAAATGATTAAAAATGGAGACCTATTTTAAGTCTTTCTTATATTATCACAACAGCAAGGCAGTGTTCAGAAAACAGCATTTTTCCTCTGAGATTTACCCAACCAAAGAGAAGTTGTGGTTGTATGCTTGAAGTGTATTTAATATTTAATAACATTTTTTTTGTTTTAAGGTAATGAGCATTATAAAATTTTATGAACAAGAATTTAAATAATCTTCCAAAAGAAAAGAATTGAAATCACTTAGAATCTCTGTTATCATTTTTTGTTTCTGTTCAGTATTTTTGCAACATATTTTATGTCATATTTGGAAATATATACTTTAAAAAAAAACCACTGCTCCTGATTTTCTCTTGGGGGTAGGGAGTTGAGGGGGCAGGCTTCCTAGAGCACTAGAGCACTATTCCTTCTAGAGTGGATCAGAGTGAAAGCATCCTCCAGGAATGAGGACGGTCACTACTGCCAGGCTAGTTACATAGATTACTCTGCCATCTCTTCTAAATGTCTTCATGAAGCCGCTTTGGTCCTAAAACGCTCACCAGGAAAGAGTGCTCTTTCTCTGAATATGGTTCACCCATTTGATTTCCAATTTCCATATTTGGTTAGGCTCCGTGAAATTTTTCTTTCCAGCCAGTTTTCTTTTGTTGCCCCACATAAATAATTATTTTCCTTAAGTGAAGGGAAGGGTAGAAAGGAAAAGTTGAAAAAAAAAGAAAAAATGATATAAGTGAAATAACATGCTGAAAGAAAAAGGAAAGAAATTTATTTAAAAACACATTCTATAGGGAGGAATAGTCGTATGAAATCCAACTGGATCCATTAGAAGAAAAACTCCAGATTAAAATATCTGAACTTATCAGGAAGGTACATTTTATAAAATATTACCGTAGGCATTTGCATTACACTTAATTTTTCTTTCTTTTGGTGAGGATGGTACCATTATTTTTATCTGGATATTAGAAATGAATATTTAATGACAGCTCAAAAAGGGCAGACCAAAAAAGGAGAGTACCCTAATTAAGGGAGACTTCTGATTAAGAAGAAAGTATGTTTTACATAAGCACCCTCTACAATCAATCTCTTTTGAAGATTATTCTGAAAATAAAAATGTGACATTTTAGTAATGGTTAGGAATTTTCATATATACAGCAGGACTTTATGAAGTAAAGTCTATTATCCATTGCCATTTCCTGAAAATATCATGCCCTCACTTGTTTCTGATTTTATTTTGTCAATTTGTTACAACCAAGTATTGACAAGATGAAAATCATCATGGAGATTCACAATTCTCTGTACCCCATTAATGATTTCAGGATGCAGAGTCCTTTGTGTGTTTTGCTCTATCTTGCATTTTTATACTTAGCAACATTTAGAGAGTATTTCTATACTCTCTAAACATAGAGAGAGTTTATATTTCTTAAAATTTTTAAATAAATTTTTTCACAGAGTGAGGACCATCAATAAGAGAATGTTCTATGTAATGTTATACAGACTCTGTTCCCTGATCCTGAATCTCTAGGAAATATTCATTCCCACAGTTCCTTGCCAGTGTCTTTCCAATATTCTGCAACCTTTGGAGAAAACAGTAAAAATATCCTAGATGAAATAGAAAGAAAAAGGAAAGAAAGCAGAAACATATTAAGGACACAAGAGATAGAGATGACAGTTCTCATTTTTAGCAACTTGTTCTAAACTATAATTGATATTTTCTCCTTCACTATTGGTTCCCTATTTCCTTTACCTCAGCTGGTTAAGTTTTTCCTCTGGTGGAGTGATTTAAACCTTTGTTCTTTATTCTGAGGAAATCTGTGTAGGATGCAATAGTCCTGTGTTAGCTTTTACTATTGACTATAATTGTAGAATGAAAGACCCCTAGGCACCCCTCCCCGTACCCGCCCACCCCCTTCCTCCACCCTTGCCTGAGTTTCCAGGCATCCATTCGGTTGCAACAACCCCGTTTCTCCTTGATGTTCAAGATCGATTAATACAGTATTTTTTGCCTGTTTCCCTAATGGCATGATAAGCCCAAAATGACCAGGCAGCAATCTCACAGGCAAATTTAGAGTTGAGGGAGAACATGTGTCTCCCCACTTCCTTTGCCTTAGAGGGAAAGAAATTTTCACTGCCCAGTAGATACATTCTTTGCTCACTCTCTGACTCTTCTTTCTGGATTTAGGAATTTGGGAAAAGGAGTTTATGATGCTTTGCTCACCTTTTGGAGCTCTCTCTCTGTTAAAGTATCTACCAGTTATAGCTGCCTTCCCCACCATCCCTAGAAAGCGCCCTGCCCCTGTGAGGGGGGCCTGTGATGACCCAGTGGTGCCAACAACTGGGTGGACAGGCCTGTGTACTTCATAAATCAAGGTTAAAAGGCCCAATGTGGCCACATGCCTGCCCCACATCTGCCCCACCAGCATCACTCTCCTCTAAAGCTCATATTTTAGCCTCCTTCTGTGTGATTTCTATGCCTATCTCTCAGTTGGTTCCAAATTTGGATTTGGAGATATGGTCATGGTTAACCCCTTCTAAAACCCCACACTACCCATGAAAAGGCAATGATTATGCCCAAAGCAGGGCTTTGATTTTCCTTACAGATAGTGAAATAGGAACTTTTCCAACTGTTCCTACTCTTGGATTCTTACATGCAACATAAAATTAGGAAATTAGGAACAAACTTCATGAAAGACTTTTATTTAGGATTTAGGCCAGTTCTGTAAGGAAATATAGCTGTAGCTGTGTTCTTGTTAACATATGTCAATTCTCAAAACTTTAAGGATACAACATAACATCTATTTTGAACCACCGGTTTTGGTTAAATTTTATGTTATTCTGTAGGTTATATAGAGTACCTGTCTTTCTTAGTGTTTAATAAACCACTTAACAAAAAGAATAATATTTACATGGAATCTAGAAAATAATAACTTTAAAGCATCAGCCCTAACGTTTTGGTAACCTGGAGGGTTTTTTACATTTAATTAATTATGGTGCTTTAGATGTGGATATATATAGATTTATATTATGTGAATAAATAACTGAAAAATTGAAGGGCTACCTTTAATTAAATTATCAAAACTATGCTATAGCTGCTTTTTGTAAGGGAAACGTTATTTTTTAACTCATTTTGCTAAACAACAAACTGACTGAACATATGGTATCTATTGCCTTGAGAAAATGGACACTTATTGTACATTTCATGTCAAGTCATAAGATTATTATTTAAGCATAAACCATTAACATAATTGATTTCCTTTTGTGGCTTTAAAATAGGTTTCCCTACAATTCAGATAAGAATGCAGACCCAAAGTAGTACAGGCTTAAAATATGCCACTTTGATTTAGAATGAGTTCTCTGAACATTAGAATTATATTCAAGTTGTTTATATTTTCGAAGTAATTACTACCTTGGATATATGCTTGTTAAACTTTACTTTAAAAATAGAAAGCAATTAGAATGAATAGCCTCTATAAGTGCTTGAACTATTTATTTTGAATAAAATTGTACAAATCATGGTTAAATATATGTTGTTAATAGCCTCTCAGTCTTAGATAGATGGTTTTGCATTTATCATTATGTATATTAGCCTTAACTTTCAGTTTTCTGATGACATTTTTATTGATTTTTCTCCTGATTTAAATTGTATGGTATTTTAACCATTTGCTGCACTAGAAGAGGAAAAATAAATTCCACTCTGATCAAGTGATAGCTAGCTCTTTAATAATGAAAAGGATAGATAAACTACACCAATTCATCCCTAGCTATGAAATTGATTGATGAGTTCAAAGGACCAGAGAAAGCTTTGCTGGCAGCTGTGGTAGCTATTCCAATGGAAGTAGGGAAGAATTAGGGGTGAAGGAGAAATAAAGTAGACTACCTTTGTTCTTTATTTTTCTTGTAAAATAGGCACATTTTACAAGATAGAGTAACACTTGGTAGGGGACAAGCACATAAAGAAATATATTAAAATTCAAATGATATTCCTTTAAGATTCCCAGTTGCTCACTGTACCAGTATATTGTGTTTCTCTGAATTTAACCTTTGAAAAATATTTTAATAATGGCATGTTATTTTTACTTTAACCACTTTTAATATTTTGTATATTAGTTTTGGATACAGTAAAACTTGACTGCAGTTACGGAGCAAATAGTGAGAATAATTTTTATGTGACTAATGTTTTTTTCTGATTATTCTTGTAGTGGAAAATGTTGTTTGTAATAGCAAGAAAGATTCACTTTATGTTATTATGTCCAGTAGATGCAGTTTTCCATGCACCAACCCCAAATCTGAGTTAGAACACATGCAAAGTGTTTTATGGGGCAGTGACAGAGTGGGAGGTGGCCAGAAGGGAGCAGAAAGAAAATTGACTGGGTGTTGAGATAGACCTGCAATTGAATCCAGACTCTTCCACCTGCTTTCCAGTATACTCTGGGCAAGATATTTAACATCCATAAGCCTCACATTCCTCGTCTCTAAAATGGAAATAATAATAACCATCCAATAAGGCTGTTGTCAGGTCTAAGCACTTACAAAGGATTCCGTAAGTATTAAAATATTCCTCACTGCCTTTCTCTCCAAAATATTTTAAATTAATAAGTCCATTTTCAGTGAACTATTGATGCCAGAAAGGACAAACAAGAGAAGGAATAGAAGATGATAAGATTTCTTCTTAGAAAATTTATTTTAAAATAAGAAGCAAATGGATGTCATATCCAAACCAAAGTCAGTTTTTACAGGGTGTTTTTCCCATCTGAGGAAACATATCTCATAACACTTTACTTCATTAACCAATTTAACAATATATAGCTTCCCTAATCCTCCTGTGCACTGTGATTATTAAAATTCTTGGCAGCTTGATGATGTGCTAGAGATGAGAACAGATTAACTCAATTATAACCAGTGAGACATGTTTATTAGAATACTACCTTGCCTCTTATTACTTGGGTTTAGCTTGTCAAAAGTAACAAATAAAAGACTTAACTTTCTATAACTTTCCCTTCCCACTTTGCCTATTATAGTCTTGAATATCCTCAAAAGTGCTTTTTATACCCCAGAAAAGAAACCCACACTTAGATATTCTTTGAATTTCAGTGTTGAAATGTCTATATTGTATCAACTTTGCTAGCCAAAGTTTGCACCAAATATTATTTGTTAGCTTTCTATCAGAAGATAAGTTGGACCCAACAATTTTTAAATCGCTTAAGAAGATGTTCTATTAGCAACACTTTACTCTGGGGAGATGCAAAGGAAACCCAGAATAGCTCTATCTAGTGCCTAACCACTGCCTCATTGCTGCTTCTTTTTAAAACTTTAGATTAAAAAAATAGCTTCTTTGGGCCTGGCATTTAGAATGAACTGATCTCTAAGTTCCCTTTTAATTCTAAAATCCTGTATATCTATGAGTATCTTAAGCATTTATTGGGCACCCTACCTGAGTTCAACCTATTAAGGTACATAATAAGCACCTTAACACAGGAGTTTAAAATCCAAGTTTCCAGTAAACCTCAGTCCTTAGCAAATAATAACTGGGTTCACTTGCTCAGGCACAAAGTAAGTGAATTCTCATTTTGGTGTTTAGCTTAATATATACACTATGTGCCAGGGACTGGGGTTGCAAAGGTAAACAGGATAATCATGGTCTCTATCCTATCAAAGCTTAAAGTTTAGAGTGAGAGACAGACAATTAATTAAAGTCTTGGGTTAAGAGTTTCAATGGGGCAAGTCTTGGAATGTTTCTGGTTTCTCCCTTGGACAACTGAATAAATGGTAATTACCATCAACCCCCAATAGAAAGCTCACAGAATTTCAAGAGATTAGAAGAAAAATGACGAGTTCAATTTGGAATATGTTGAGTTTTAAGTGTATTTACCAGAAAGAGCTTTTAAAAATATATAACCTTTATCAAATCCTAATGTTGATGTTAAACTGGAATCATTTGACATAGGAGTAAAGAAAAGTAGCATCTCCGATGGGCATTATTTTGAGATTCCAATAAACTTTCAACTATATGAGAGAGATGGAAAGACCATGTTCTACACTGGCCAAAGCGAGAAAAGTCCCAGAGGTCAAATTCTTTTTAAGATGCTGCTAAGACATAGAAAGTGAAATCTAAAGTATCATGAGAAAGATGATTTGGGGGTTGGACATATATTTGACTCTTTTAAAGAGCAAAGTTGAAAATTACTTCTGTGATTGGAAAGAGTCTAGGCATAGAATGCATAAGCTCAGTGGTCTGTGAGCTGTTCTCTTCATTTCTCCTTTAGTCTCATGGGTTGAAAGAAATAGTTGGGTCAGAAACTGTAAAATGTATTTTTCTAGCTGCTCAGCAGTACTGGGAGAGCAAGTAAAGACCTCCTTTTGATTAGGTTGGAAAAATTGGTTCCAACCTTTTTTGGTTCCAACCTTGTAGCATAGTAAAAATAGATACTGCCATGGGAAAAAGAGGCCAAAATTCAGATCAGGGCTTTTGATTATCACCTAAGATTCAAGTTGAATTAACACAGGACAAGTTAAAGATACTATATTTCGTTGATCCTAACTTCAAATTCTTTTACAATAAAATGGCAGATAACCCCTGAAATCAATTTAATCGGCCATTTTAAATTTGTTGTCATTCTGGTGGCTTTTCCAATGTAAGTGTTATGCCTAAGCATGCACACACTTGTTAATAGCTATTTATTTTGTCATAATTTTAATAGTTTTGCACATTTGAGGTATGCATGTTGAGTTTAATTGCCACAAAATGCCCTCAAAAAGATTGTGTTATGATTCAGCCATGAGTAAAAAGTTACCATGTACCCAGAAAGGCATGGAAACAGAGCCCATAATATAAGATAAACATCTGTGTCTAATAATCACAAAATAACTTTTTCAATAAGTATACAATAAAAATTCTAAGTGATAAGAAAATGAATTACTGTTTAATTGGCAATGTATTTTCCTTCTTAGTGCTACATAAAAGAATGTTGCAGTAAGTGAATGAATTTCCAGAGCATGCCATTGTCTCTTGAAATCTTTAATTATGTATCTGTTGAATGCTATTTAGGTTTAGCTCATTGTTTTAGGTTATTTTGAAAGCTAGAGTCTGGATCTCTTTTTTTTTTCTTTTTTTTATAAAAGCAATGTATTTGTTAGTGCTGCCTGATGGCAGGAAATCCTAATTATTAAGAAAGTATTTAAAAGGGAAAACAATTTCTAGAGTGCTGAAGCTTTAAATTTTAAAGTAATAGATTCTGGCAAATGTCCCAGACACTTTTATGAACCTAGAATAAGGGTTGCACCGGACTGTATAAAGGAAGTGATATGGTAGATTTAGATTCTGGTTAATTTTTCCCAGGGATATCAGAGAAATATCTCTAAGTCAAAGTTTGTCATTGAGGAGAGATGTAAATTTTAGTAGTTCAAGTTTTCTAGATTGGTAGCAGATCATTTATGCATGTCATAAATACTGACCACCTATTTGTATAAAGAACTACACGGGACTCTGTGGCAGATGCAAGAATAAATAGGCAGAGCTCCTGTCATCAAGGAGCTTATAGTCTGAACAGGAGCTAAAAATGTTTTTACAAATAACTATAATTGAAAATGATAAAGAGCTTCCAAGGACATGTGAGCCAAGGACCCTGGAAGCAAGATGCTCACATACCTCTCTATTTTGAATGACAGTAGGAGGAGGCAGAGAGATCAGGCAACTAAATTCAGTTGTGTAACGTGAGGTGCTACCCTAAAAAGTATAAATGTATTCTTTTTCAAAAACAACTTCGATGTTCACTTTAAGATGATTTTTTTTAAATCTGGGGGAATAAAAAGAAAAATAGAAAATATCAACGTTTCTTCTGCTTATGATGCCACAGCATTAGCTTTAAAAATATAATTTAAATTTATATAAATTTTGAATGCAATATCTTCTTTTAAAAATGCATTAAGACACAAGTTGAAGTAATTTAAATTTTGTAATATTCATCAGTGAGCTCAAGGTCCTTGCTTCAATAAATAATCAATTTTGTATTAATGGGTTAATAAAATATTTGGTGCTTTTTCTTTTCAAGTACCTCAATTAAATACATTTTTGTGTTCAGATCATTTTTTGATTATTTCTTCGTTGTCCTCTTTGTACGGACCTCTTTATTTCACTATCATTTTGCTCTCTACCATAATTATTTATTGATGAGATTATCTTTCTAGATAGACCGTGAGTCCTTGAAGACAGAGACTATATTCTACTCACTTGCCTTTCCCCATCACCTAGCAGAGTGCCTGGAATTTAGCAACAGCTCAATTAATATATCTTGAATACCTGCATACATGAAAAATGGTTATATTAATGGAAATTTTTAAAAATATAAAGAAAGCATAAGAGAAATGTCTTGGTTCTAGCACTATATATGACAAATTTCAGTTCCAGAAGACCATGTATTTTTCTTATACCAAATATTTTAATTTTGTAGAATACTATTACATTTTCAAATGTAACAGCTTCTTGATAATAGAAAATCATTAAGCAGGGAAAGAGAGAGGATGGTACATGCATTATTTGCAATTCCTCTGACTGAAGTGAACCTGGTTAGAATTACAAGCTGTAATTCAATTATTTTCCCATTAAGCTACTGAAAAAATGTGAGAGTAGTATACAAATACACTTTAATTTATTTACTGCAAATTAAGCTTAGTTAAATGAAGTTCATTCATTTCCATTACTTCAGAACTCTTGCTGTTGCTACTGACAACCAACTATTGGTTGGTTATATATATAAACATACAGAAAAAATAACTATTATTCAGATAAATAATTCTTATAATTCATCCTAAAACTAGATAAAGGAATAGGAAAATACTTATAGTAAAGGGATCTAGAAGCAAATGCAGTATGTTGGGGTTTTGTTTTTATAACCACCATGCATCCAAGAAACCACTGTGATTGCTAATTTTATGTAAAAGAGAAAACAGACTTAAGGTTTATTATATTTAATGTCACAAAGAAAAGTGATTTTAGGTAGTGATGTATAAAAAAATAATATTACTTTCCCGCTTGCTATCAAGGGAAATTAATGATTAGAAATAGTGATATTTTCGAAAGAGGAACAGTGTTCAAGTTATAAATATATCTTTGTTTTTACAGTTCTATATCAATTAGATGCAAGTTCTTTGAAACCATGAACTATATCATTAATCTTTTTATCACCAGGATCTAGTCTAGTGTCGATAGTTAATTACAAACGAACGGATTCTATCACTAACAAGACCTGCATTCACAATGCATTATATTAATAGTAATCTATTGAGTATTTATTTATTTACAATAGATTCATTCTTTTTAGTTAAAAACACTAATTCAATTTGTGTGTTACAACATATTTAAATAAATCAGAACTGGATAGAATAGGGTCTGAGTATTTCCCCCCCAATATCTCTTCCTCCCTCCCTAGGGTCATTAACAGTTTACTGAATGTATGTAGTCCCATCTTTTTCTGGGCTTATTTAAATACATATACATATATTGTTAAAAAGATACAGATATTTTAATACATAGATATTTATGTACTGTTAAACAAAATAGAATCCTGTTATACATAATGATTTTTAAACATCATTGAGAAATAATTCACATACCATAACATTTATCCATTTTAAAAACCACTGTTTTTTAGTGATTTTACAGGGTTTTGCAGCATTATCACATTCAAATTTTGTCCCCTGAAAAAGAAACCTTATGCCCATTAGTAATCACTTCCCTTTTCCCTTCTCCCACCCGTAGTCCTAGACAACCACTAGTCTGTTTTCAGTCTCTTTAGATTTGCCTATTCTGGACATCTTATATAAACGGAATCATACAGTATGTGGACTTTTGTGTCTGGCTTCTTTCACTCAGAATAATGTTTTGGAAGTTTATCCACATTGCTGCATGTATCAGTACTTCATTTCCTTTTATTTCCCATTATTCCGTTGTATGGATATAACATATTTTGTTTATCCATCCATCAGTTAATGGACATTTGGGTTGTTTCCACTTTTTGATTCATATGAATAATGTTTCCGTGAACATTCAGTGTACAAGTCTTTTATGGACATTTGCTTTCATTTCTCTTGGGTAGATACCTAGAAGTTGAATTGCTGGGCCATATGGTAACTTTATGTGTAACATTTTGACAAACTGCCAAACTATTTTCTAAAGTGGCTATACCCTTTTGTATTCCCACCATCAGTGTAAATGGGTTCTAATTTCTCCCTATCCTCATCAATACTTGTAACTGTCTCTTGGATTGTAGTCATTCTGGTGGTTATGAAGAGGTATTTCATAATGGTTTTGATGTACATTTCCCTAATGACTAATGCTGATGAGCATCCACCAGAGTACATATTGACCGTTCTTTTATCTTCTTTGAGGAAATGTTTATTTCAAATCTTTTTATCAATTTTAATTGGGTTATTTGTTTTCTTGTTATTCAGTTGTAAGATTTTTTTATATATTCTGGATACAAGTCCCTCATTATATATATGATTTGCAAATATTTATTCCAGTCTGTGGGTTGTCTTTTCACTTCATAGATGGTGTTGTTTGAAGCAAAAGTTTTTAATTTTGATAAAGTCCAACTTATTAATTGTTTTTCTTTTATCACCTGTGCTTTTGGTTTCATATCTAAGATATCATTGATTAACTCAAGGTCATAAAGATTTGCTCCTGTGTTTTTTCCTAAGAGTTTTATGTTTTAGCTCTTACATTTTGTTCATTGATTCATGTTGAGTTAATTTTTGTGTATGGTGTGAGAAAAAGATCCAAACTCATTCTTCTAAATATGGATATCTAGTTGTACCAGCATCATTTGTGTAAAAGAGCATTTTCCCCCATTGAATTGTTTTGGTACCTTGTTGAAAATCAATTGACTATGGATATAAGGGTTTATTTCTGGACTCTCAGTTTTGTTCTGTTGATCTAAATGTCTCTATGGTAGTACCACACTGTCTTGATTACTGCAGCTTTGTAATAAGTTTTGAAGTCAGAAAGTGTGAGTTCTCCAACTTTATTCCTGTTTTCAAGATTTTTTAGCTATTCTGGATCCCTACGTTTCCACATGAATTTTAGAATCAGCTTGTCAATTTCTGCAAAAAAAAATCCAACTGGGATTTTGATGGGAATAGTATTGAATCTATAGATCAATTTTAGGAGCCTTGCTATTTAAACAATATTAAGTCATCTGCTCCATGAACTTGGGATGCTTTTCCATTTTTTTAGAGCTTCTTTAACTTTTTTCAACTATATATTTTAGTTTTTAGTGTACGAGTCTTGAACTTTTTTTTTTTTTTGGTAAATTTACCCCAAATATTTTTTTTTATTCTATTGTGAATGGACTTATTTTCTTAATTTCATTTTAATATTTTTCATTGTTAGTGTATAGAAATACAATTGATTTTGTATATTAATTTTGTATCTTGCAGAACTCATTTATTAGGTCTAGAAGTTTTTTAGTGAATACATATTGTTTTCAAAATCCCTTTTTTTACTTCACAATATATTAACATGGATAACTTTTCAAGTCAATCCATATATACCTTTTTAATTTCCATTTTAATAGTTGTCTAGTATTCCACACTATGATATATCAAAATATATTTATACATTCCTCCATTGATAAGCACTTATATTGATTTCTCACTTTTTCTGTTATGTTATCACAAAAATACTGAAATGAACATTCTTGATCATACCTCTAACTACTCACTGATGCTCATATTTTTATAGGTCAGATTCCTAGAAACAGAATTGACTGGTTATGATACATATTTATCTAAAATTTTAGCAAATATTGCAAAATTGTCCCTCAAAAGGGTCCAGATTTTTCTTTCATCAAGAGAGAAGACAGATTCACTAAAGTTGAACATCAAAACAACTAGCAGTTTCTCCTAATTGTCCTTTTAGCTTGGGTAAAAAGAATTCCTTTCTAAAATGCAGCAAGATTCCTCTTGTGATTCTCAAAGTAACTTGTGGCTAAGCATAGATATCCAGAACTGCTGGTAAAGGCATCTTTCTTCCCCAGACATTTGAACCAGAAGTAATAGAAAGGAACTAAGAGGATTCGCTGTAGTTCAATCAATCAATCATACATGCTGTGAAGCTTTCTGACATTTTTGCTAGCGGATTCCCAGGGGAATGTGGTTCACTAGGTCTCAGAATATAAAGCACATGTTTGGAATGCAGAAACACATGCAGACTAAATATAGCTCAACAAGTACTTCTCCAAATAAATGACCACTCAAGTTTGCGTATACCTATGGACTGATACATGCATGTATTTAATATATGTCTTCTATGTGAATTTTGGCATGAAATGGTTAAATCCTCTTGCTGCTACCAGAGGTGGGGTATATTATAATCATGTCCCAAAGGAAGTATAATGGTGTGTTATTAGGTTACACTCCAACTTCTAAAGAGAGTTTTAAAGTACTTCTCCATTGCCTCAAAATTTAGGGACTGTTGACTATAAATGAGAGGATATAGACCATAGGCCAAATTCCCATACCTTGTAGCATCACAGCCCTAGTCTCTTTAGATTGTAAAACTTTCAGCCAGAATTGTACAGAGAAAACAGAATGGAAACAAAATCTTTAATAGGAATAACTTAACAAAGACTATACCCTAAGTATATTAGCAAAGACTAAGATCGTTCTGCTTACTAATAAACAGCAAGAAGTGGACTGAAAACGTGAACCCCATGTAAGATAACCAACAGAACCTGGGAAGTGAGAAACGCAGGCCATCCCAGCCCATAAATTATAACCTTAGTCACAAGATTAAGGTTTATCGATGATTTTTTTTAATTGAGAAAGAACTAATTGGTAAAAAAAATCCAAGGTACAGGATTTCTAGGTGATATGTATGTGTTTGGGGCTACGTTAACAACAGACTAAAATCTGAATTACTTACTACTTGTCAAGAGTTCTTTGTTCTTAATCCAAAACGGTTTTTTTAGCTTTCATCTCAGCCCCAAAGCACGTATCTGTTAAACAATTTCCATATAGAGCCATTGTGTTATGAGCTCTGGACAAAAAATGATACATGGCTATTGCCTTAAAAGAATTTACCATACAGTAGGTATGATAAATATGCATGCATATACATATGAGAAATATGCATGCATATACATGAATATAATATAAGATCATATGAAAGTCTACAGATCATGGTTTGCAGAGATTATTCATGCATTAAAATTTTAATAGAGTGTCTATTCTACAAATAACATAAAGCTGTAATTAACGTTTTAAAGTTATTTGCCAAAGTAAGTGTAAGTAATTATATTGCTTTATTCTAATTTTTAAAGTACTAAAGAAAACTCTTCAAAGTCAGGGAATAGGTCTGTCTTGTTCATTGTATTTCCAGCAATTATCACAACGCTTGTTATAGTAGACATTCAGTGTATCCCATAAATATAGAGTATATACAGTCATGGGTCACATAACAATGTTTCAGTCAACAACAAATCATATATACAACATTAGTCCCATAAGATTAGAATGAAACTAAAAAATTCCTATTGTCTAGTGATGTGATAGCTGTCCTAATATCATACAGCAACACATTACCTTTTCTATGTTTAAATGTGTGTAGATAACACAAATACTTACCATTGTGTTACAATTGCCTATAGTATTCAGTATAGTAACATGCTACACAGGTTTGTAGCCTAGGAACAATAGGCTATACTATATAGCCTAGGCATGTAGTAGGCTATGCTATGTAGGTTTGTGTAAGTATACTCTATGACGTTCACACAAGAAAATTGCCTAAAGACGCATTTCTCAAAAATTCTTTCCATCATTAAGTGACACATGACTCTACAGTTATTTGTCAATTCAATAAAATTATTTAAAAGATTAGTTGAAAAATAAAGAAAATTTTAATGCATAAAAATATAAAAAAGAAAATAAATATAACACAAACTTTGACCAGTACTATAAATACTCTAAAAATATATATTTTTGCTCAGATTTGTGATGTTATTCTTAGAAAATTACTATAATTGGAATTGCAATGTTTAAATTATATTTACATTTTGCATTGTAATACATAATGATTTACTACCCTCTAAAAAGTTTATGTTGTTTTATACTTCATTCACTAGCATATGAGATTTTCATTTCCCAAACATGCCTTAGCACTTTGTCAATTCTTCCTTCTTGGCCAATCTGATATGTGACAAATAATCTTGCGTTGTTAATTTCACTTGCACTTCTTTGATTACAAAAAAAGAGCATTTTCTGTTCATTTGCCTTTAATAGTTCTTTATGAATTAGCTCCTTGTTTCCTTCTCCAACTTTTCCTCAAGAATGTGTAAATTCTTCACATAACACTGTTATATAGTACCTTTTTCAATCATATTTACAATTTTTTCTAATTTTACATTTGTTTTCAATGCCATCCACTATGCAATTTATCATCAATATATTTTATCTTTTATGTAACCAAATCTATAAAAATTTTCCTCTTGTTTTCTGACTTTGATCTCACATCAAAGCCAGGACCACCCCAACATAACATCTCTGTATTGTTCCTAGTTTCATTTTTTCCTTTAAACTTCTAACATCATTTGATAAATAAGCCAACAGCTTTGAAATACTACATTTGTGATACAAAAAAAAAAGATTGTGACTGTAAATTTTTTTGGATCCTCCTTTTATGTTTATTCCTTTGGATAAATCTTAAAATCTTTTAAGCAGGTATTTCTTACCACATTTTATTGAAATTGACTCTGCAATTCTCAGAATATTTTTTAAAATTCTCCATGAGATAGTTATTTTGCATTATTTTAGCATAATTTTAATAAGTATGGGACTCTTTTCAAGAAAAAATAGTAAGTGGAAAAACAAATGAGAATTTGTTTCTCTCTGAATGAGAAAATTCACATTGTCAAAAATTTCAACAAAGGCAAGACCCCACAGACCCACAGATCTTTTCTTTCTTGGGAGCTTTGGGGTAAACAAAACAAACAAACAAAAAATTACTGCATTTCAACCACCAGAGGGCAGTGCATTCTAAATAATGGACCGCAGCAATCTTGCTGTGAAGCCCAAAGTTTCACTTGTCTTGAAGATGAAATTTACATAAGAATAATAATAGACTATAAGTTTCTTTTGGACTCTAAAATAATTACAAAACTTAATTCTGATATATTAGTATAACATTTATCTATAATACTTATAGAATATTTATAGAAAGGTAGTCACCACTGAATTATCCATATATCCATATCAGTCACTGCCTGCCAATATTGCTGAAGATCTACATGAAACTAAAGAGCTACATGAAATAAGATGTTGTGCCCGAATGAGAACTGGAACACAGGACCTGTGTCTTGCTCACCAGTTGTTTCTTCTGTACATGGATAGGACTTGGTTACAGTAACAACACTAAATATTTCATGAATTGAAAAAATTAAATGATCTGTAGTCTCAGCTCTATTTCAATTTTTGAATTAATTCAAACTCAATCTACACTATACTAGGAACTATTACTACCCTTACTTAAGTGAGTCCCGTACCCTGGGCCCTGCACTTCATCTGGGCCTCCTCCAGCCACAATCCCTCTCCATCAGGATAAGACTGCCCTCCTTCCCATCGTCAATGCAACAGGGCTCCTGAAGCCTATGGTCACCCTTTTACATCTTGGTCTGGGTAAGACAGACCCAGAGAAATAGAGCTACACAGGTCCTGGACATGGGCTTCAGTGCCATCGGTGTGCACACCCTAGACCCAAAGGGTAGCTGAAGGGGCTATTTCTTTGAAGTGTGGACAGAATTTTAATGTGCAAGCTGGGATTTATGGACCAGAAGGATTGAAAGCGAATTTTCTCTCTTTATTCTTTGTATTTCTGTATCATATAATTTTTATACAATAATTATTTATTACTTGTATCATTTTTGAAATACAGAAGGAAAGATATAGAAATGAGACCCATTTGACTTGGTGACAGATTGGATATAGAGGTTGATGGAGACTACTGACCTTGTGTACCTTTCTGGCTTGGGGACTGGTTGAATAGCAGTATAATCAAATGAGATTAGGAATTCAAGAAGAGAATGGGTTTGTAAGAATGATAAATTCTATGAAGAACAAGTTCTGTTGAGGACCTGTGTCATATTCACATGCAACTATCTGAAAAGCAGTCAGAAATTCTAGTGAAGATCTCAGGAGGAAGGTTTTGACTAGATCGTGCATTTGAGAGCCTTCTGTGTACAGTTGACAATACAAGCAAAGAGGCTACCCAGAAAAAGTATATACAGTACAAAAAGAATAAGGCTAAGGTCAGTACCATGAGAAATAACATTTTTGGATAACAGGGAAGAAGATGACTGAGTAAGAGCCATCAGTAAGGCAGGCGAAGGATCAGGAAAGTAGAAAACGAGGAAAAGTTTCAATAAGTACAAAGAGATCTTGAGTCAAACGGAACAGAAAAGTCAAATGCAATACATTCTTATAAGCACTGTGTGGTTTGGTCATCAGGAGGTCACATGGGACTTTAGAGGCAGTCATGTCAGTGAATGCTCAAGGTGAGGACAGAGTGTTCCAGGCAGAGCAGGGATGGAAAATAAGTAGAGTTAGTGTCTACCTATTCAAGACTTCTTCCGTGGAGAAGATAAGGAGAAAAGGAGTGCAGATACTTTCCAGCTTGATGAGAGAGGCTTCTTTCAGGAGAAGCTGTAAGTTAATAATAAGAAAATCAGGAAAACATCATCACCCCTATTGGAAACCCAAATGCGACCTCTATCCCTCCTCTTTTTCTGTTCCTTCTTTTTTTTTTTTTAATTCTTCCCCCCAACTCTGAAGCTGGAAGATCCTGTTCCTTCTTGACTCCCACCGCCAAGATGCATCATTGACCAGTACCAATTAGAAGTCAAACATCCAACAAATGAATGACTTCCTGCCCATAAAGTATGGGTTCTCTTTCATGAAGATTAATGTTAAAATAGGGCTTTTATTCATCATTGTTTTATTCATCATTATTCATTATTCATCATCATCAAATTGTGACTTTATTTTCTAGATTTTATTGACAATAGGCAATTTAGGGTTGTAAGCAGTACATAGTAAATTCATATGAAAATTTAGTAATGCAGAGTAAGAAGGTAGTATAAGAATCCTTACGGAAATCAAAAGAAATGTAGGCTGACCAACGTTTTTAATTTCCTTTGGCATTCTTATCTTGGCTTTAATTTCTCTTCCTACGAGTAAATTTGTAAGTAATGAAGGCTTAATATTGACTTATGTCAACTTGGGTTTTAATGGATTCATTACTGGTCTAAATCAAACACTATTTCTCACCTTGTCCCAGAGGCAGCTTCCTCTGGCACACACTGCAACCCCCTGCTCTACTCTTCATTGTCCTCTTCTTCTCAACACCCAGCTCCAACTGTGAGCCACTGCTAGTTAAGCAGTTCACATCTGGCCACTCCTATGCACACTGAGTGGATGCTGCTGTCTTTAGGTAGGTTTCCACAGGAAACAAGGCTGTGATCTAAATATGATACTTTTTAGGGTCCAAGAGAGGAACCCTAAGAAATTGAACACTGCCCTCTCCTTAAGTGTTTTGTGCACTCTCTCAAACAACTGCCTCCTGGCTCCCCTGTGAGACTCTCCATCCTACTTTTTGAAACTCAATTTTCCTCTCATGATACCCAACCACTCTCTCTACTCCCTCCCAATCCTGCTAGCACAGTGCCCTAAATCTGATTCATTCCATCCGTGTAATACTCTGGGACTGGGGCCTAGGGGGCAGTCAGCAGTGCAGTTGATGAGAAACATAACCCTCCTTTCCCAAAAACAATACTGTGTGAGTTACAGCAAAGGCCAGCTGGTGCTCCAAGTTCCACAGGGCCCTTAGACTCCTTCGATGGGCTACCCAGCTGTACGCAGACCAGTTGGACAAAGGACACACCTCTCTAGGACAAAGGTAAATTGTCAGACAGTATAGCTTGAATCCATAAGGAAGCATGAAACAGTTTCCCAACTGCCTGCTAGCTGCTTTCTAATTTGGGAGGCACTACTGCCTCCTCTGATACGGTGAGTCACATTATTAAATAGAGCAGTAATTGTACTTCTCAAGGGTGGATCCCCTAGGAAAAAAGAAGTTTGGAGATAATTGTTCTACCAAGTCCTTAATAAACTTCTTTGCCAAATACCCTTGTCCTCAATTTCCATCTGGGGGATCTGAAGGAAGTGGTTTATTCTCTGGTTACTTCTGCTTAGGAAGGAAGACCAAACCCCTTTGTGATGTGATGCCCAGGATACCAACTGACCCACTGGATAGTGTTGATGAACCGTCTGTTTTTCCTGTATCTAAAATCTTCTTATCACAGTAGCTCATGGGGAACAAGAGATAAGTTTTTGGAAGTTATTCATATGTATTTGTATAGCACTTGTGATGTCCTTCACGGCATCCTAAGGGAAGATGCCCATTGTGGTGAATAACATTTTCTGGACAACTCTCAACTCTGCCTATGACCAGTAACTTCCAAATTGACCTTCCACGAAAAATCATAAATTTGTACACATACACGTACACAGACACACATTTGTGTCTTCAAGGAAGATTACAGCAGCAGAAGAACCAGCATTAAATCCTTTTTTGGAATCTCAAAGGATATAAGTAAACAATTACATTGTGGGGAATGGAATTCATTTTTATGTATTAAAATGTTTAACAAGTAATAAAACATAAACAACATTACCCAGAAAAGAAATGAATAACATCCAAAGCATATTATAGATAAACACGAAAACCATATGTTCCATTATGGCTCATTCCTAGAATAAATGCTAATGAAAGGATTATATAATTTTTTTTTAAAATAGAGTCTCACTCTGTGGCCCTGCGTAGAGTGCAGTGGCGTCATCACAGCTCACTGCAACCTCCAACTCTTGGGCTCGAGAGATCTTCCTGCCTCAGCCTCCCTCCCACGTAGCTGGGACTACAGGCGTGAGCCACCACGCCCGGCTAATTTTTCTATTTTTAGTAGAGACGGAGTTTTGCTCTTGCTCAGGCTGGTCTCAAACACCTGAGCTCAAGCAATCTTCCCGCCTCAGCCTCCCAGAATGCTAGGACTACAAGGCATGAGCCAGCGCTCCCAGCCAGAATATATAACTTAATCATATTTTTTGAAACACTGGACCTAACTCCAGTTGCATGAACGGACCAAAGACCCACCACTTCAAAAGCATTCAACTTTTCCTAATACATTTTTCCTTACAAATACACAACCCCCTAATCCCAGATTAACAAAGAGTGGTTTCTGGAACTGAATCATTGAGTAATTGCTTGTTTGTCCGCAACTGATACACTCTTGGAAAATGCAAGCCTCCCCACAGAAGAGAAGTCCACAGATTAGCCATATATATATTTTAAAAGTTTTATTCTCTCTCTTCTCCTCTCATCTTCAGCAGAATTGTTCTCAAATAGCTAAACTGACATCATTTTATCCCTTTTCCCTCAGTCAACAATCATTGATTGAATCTCTCTTAGGTTTTGCTCCCTGTACCAGCACCAAAGACAGTCACAATTTCTTGCTCTCATGGAATTTATACCCTAGAGGCAGAAGACAAACAATGAGCAAATAATTATGCAAATATACACCAGTAAATTTTAAATTAGAAGGGCCTCTCTAAGCTGGATGTGAGTCTTAAATAACAAGAAAAATCCGGCCTTGAAACAGACTAAAGGAAATGCATTGCAGGTGGAGAAAACAGCAAGCACATGAGGCCCTTAGGCTGCAGCAAGCTGAGTGTGTTTGAGAAACAAACCAAAAGCCAGTGTAGCTGGGGCATCCTGAGTGAGGGGAAGAACAACAAAAGATCAAGTTAGGAGGTGGTCAGGACCCAGATCTTGTAGTATTTTTCAGGCAGCAATAAAGAGATTAGATTTTATTCTAAATGAAATGAGAAACCATTGGAGATTTTTAAGCCAGAAAGTGGAACCAAGCTATGACTTACATTTTTAAAATATTATTCCAGCTACAATGTGGCGAATGCATTTTAAGGATGAAAGTAGACTCAGAAAGAGTAATTAGGAAGCTATTGCAGTAATCTAAATAAGAGGGGATGATAGTGGAAACAAAGAGGAATTGATAAATTTGAGGTTTAACTTGGAAACTCAGCTGAGAGGACCTGTGGACGGATTAAGTGTAGGGGATGAGGAAGAGATAAATGAGGATGACACCTATATTTTGGGCTGGGCTTCCAGTAGGTAGAAGACGATACTATTTACTAACTAGGGGGAAAAACAATTTGGAGCACAGGGAGAAGGGAGGAAGAAGGAATCAAGTGTTCCTAGTTAAGCATGTTAAGTTTGGAATTCCTAATAAAGTGATGTTTTACATACACAGAACCCAAAGACAATTATTACGTAGATTGCCCAGAATCGTACACAGCGTGTTACATGTTCTAGTATTTGAAGTTCAGTCCTTATTCCAAAGTGAATCCAACTTTGGAGAGGACCTCAGAAATTACCTTATTCATCTTGTATCCACAGCATAGAATTAGCCTATCCGCTGACCAAACACAGAGTCAACCTTCCTGTATTATTCTGGATACTTGCTGAGCATTACTATAGACAGTAATTATTACTACACAGAGTTCTTCCTCAAATTTGCTTAATGTTACGTAATGTTAAGGATCACTTAACACTTTCTATGCTCATGACTGATTTAGGCAGGTGAAACTTGATTTCAAGAGTTTGAATGTCTTCGGAGAGGAGTTAAGTAGAAAGGATAACTGTTCTAAATATAAAAAAGGCATTATTTAAAAAACTGTTGAAACTCAAATAGAGTCTATAGTTTAGTTAGTAATACTGTACCAATGTTTATTTCTTAATTCTTGTTATGTGGGATGTTAATGTTAGGGAAAGGAGAGTAAAGGTATACAGGAACTCCATGCGATATCTTTGCAACTTTTGTGTAAACGTAAAATTCTTCCAAAATAAGAGATTATATAAAAACAAATAAAAAGATACTGATACATCTCTGGAACCCAAGTGATTGAAATGCCTCACAAGGAACTAGAACCAGGAAAGAAGAATTAAATAGTGCCAACAGTCATATGCAAAATGTTGAACTTCACTAGCAATTGAAGAAACACAAGTCAACATGAGATATAATGTGCTTCCTATGAAATCAGCCAATTTATAATGATAGCCAATGCTGAGTAGAGTTTGGGAAAATGATCCCTTTACACACTGCAAGAGATATTCACCATATCAGGATATTTATATTTAATCTAATAGAAAACTTACCCCACACTGGAATAAAGAAGGAAATTTTTGGCCCAGGAATCTGAAAAGTTTAAGGTTAAGTGAAGTTTCAAGTGAGAACTAGCCCACTAACAATCCAGGTTCTTTCTGTCTCTTCTCTCCGCTTTCTGTGGTGACTGCTTTACCCTCGCTCTGACTCCCTGTGTGCCACGGGACTGCAGCAATTCCCACAGCTGTGTTCTTCCTCTTTTGTGCCAGGAAGCCAAGAGAATGATTTTCCCAATAGCGCTGAAAAGGAAAATATTTCTCGCCTCAATGACCTGAGTTAAGTTGTTGTTCCATCCCTGAGCCATTCACTCTGGCCTGGAGGATGGTTTCACAGATGGGCCAATCCCTCCAACACTTCCTGGATGAGAATATCAGAGGAAAGGTCCATCAAAGGAGACAGAGAACACTAGTTCCTTGAAGGAGAGGTATAAACTAATTTAACTTTTATGGAAGCCTTTTTATGGGAAATTTTAAACATTTTCAGCATTTTAATTTATTTCAAGTAATCAAAGTTGTGCCAAAAAGGAATCATGTGCAAGAGATTAAACTAAATGTTCAGCTATAGTATATTACATGAGTTACAATGCATTGCTCAATAGACTATCATGCAGATGTTATGTATGATGTTTTCATAGAATATTTACTATGTAAATAAAAGTCATACTATACTAGCAAGTTCCACAAGTAATTATTAATGGTCTACTATGTGCCAGGCACTGAGATACACCAGTGAATGAAAGAGACAAAAATGTCTGCTCTCCTGAATTTAAATGAAAAATTAATAATATTGCAAAAAGAATATGATTCAATTTTTTTTTAAAAAACCAAGATTCTCAGATGCACGCACACACAAATGTCAGCAAAGTTGTACATTGATGTTAGGAATAGTTTTCTCTGGCTGGTGGCTTAAAGGGGAATTTTTTTCTTTTTGATTCTTTATTTTCCAAATTGTCTACCATAAATATATACAGTACTTCCTTTTAAATCAGGAAATAAGTAACAAGTTTGCTATCTCTTGAAAGAGCGAATATTGACTTCCGCTGATATCTCATCATTTGCAGAATATCGGTTAAATGCCTAATTCATTTCTTTTCATTCTTAAGTAGTTTGGGATTAGGTGGTGAGAAAAAAAGCAAAGAGAGGATATTGGACTTATTTTTCTACACTGAGAGGTAATTCCACCTGATTTACTCAAATCAAACACTTCTTGCTTCAAACCTCATTCATTTTAGTAAATGATGATGAATGTGTATTCTACATGACAGAACTGCTATTTTTAGATTTGTGAAAAATCAAAACTGGATTCAAGAAATGGGCATTACCTATTTTTATTATCTAAGATACGATTGCAGAGAGAATTATGATTTCACATTTCAGAATTCTGACAACATGACTTCTGTCATATATTAAAAATGTCTCTAATACTGTCCAAGACATTCTGTATTAACTTTGGTGTGTGAATTCCAAAGCCTTTCCCAGAGTAGAGATGTTTTTGAAGCAATTTTCCATGAGAAAACAAAGCATCTGACTCTTAGTGATATAAAAAAATAAAATTTTCACTCAAATGGTCAACTTTTCTGTCTTAAATACTCACTCCTATCATCAATAGTAACAACCTCCTTAGTATGTATGGGCTAAAGGTAAGTTTTTTATGAAGTCTTGTCCTATGGAATTAAGTCCTACATATAGTTCATATTATGTGTTAAACTGAATTTGATGTACTTTGACCTTTCAGGGTTGAACAGTTGGTCAAATAAGACTATAACAATTTCTTAAAATTTGTTGGATGAGTGATGAGTGAATCCAAATTTATTCCCAGGAGCATCACAACTAAGTTACTATTCTCTCATATATTGAAAAAAAATTTCTGAAAATCCTATATAATCTGGGAAGTTTAGAAAGGTCTTATGCATGTAAGGTGTTTCCTGAACATTCTGACATACTTGTGTGAAGGATTAATGACCCCTTCCTAATTCCCAGAAGATTCTGTTGCAAAACTGGCCTAAGATTTATCCCAGAAAGAATCAGGAACAATCTGCTCACTAGCTCTTTGTCACTTGTCCTTTCACTATTTTGTGGACATCAATTTAAAAATCTTGACTTATCAGAAAAAAATATCAAGTGTGTCAATTATTTTCATGAACAGGACCCCCAGTGAAATTATACAAGTATCAAGTACTTCTTATTTCAAAATGTGTTTACAAATCTTGAGTGAAAACAGATTTCTACTATGTAACAGATCCACAATCATTTAGTATGGGTGATGGCTCAAAATACATGGACTGAAACAATCGTTTCCAGCGAGTTAGAGCACCCATTTGTAACAAATCAAGGTAGCCTACTATTTCCATAAGAGATTTAGCTTCATTTGGAGCAAGGGACTATTAAGTGACAAAGGCCAAGGACAGGACAATATCTGCTTAAAAGTAGATATTTTCAGCAAAAAAAGAAAGCAATTAGAAATACTATCAGGTATAAATAGATTAAAATAATTACTAACGAGATTAATAGTTTGTAAATTTTGTTATTAATATCTTCTTTGAATTTCTCAAAAATGTGAAACTTTTAATAAACTATAATCTCAAGATTTGGAGAACAAATAGAAATGTTTTTATTTTTAAAAAACTCTTAAACACTTTCTAAACTCAACGTTCATCAAATAATAGCAGTCAAAAAGTCTTAAATATAATTTTTAAATTCTTCTACAAAACATCCTAATAATAAAGGCCGACTATTTAATTCAGCAGTTAAACATGGAAATACCCAGCTGAAATTCATGACTCAGTATTAAGAAATCCACTCAGCGTAAGACCAAGAAGATCTTCTAATGCCTAATGCAAATCACACTGCGCAAGTGGTAATTAAAACAATGAAAAAATGTCTAGCAGTTAAAAACCACAAGTTATCCTCTTACTGCTGTAACAGAATATGCTGTTGGACAACAAAATGTACCACTGCTTAGCTATAAAAATAAATCCTTTAAGGTCAAGAAGTAGAACAAACTAATTAAACTAATAATCAGGCGATTCATTGCTTAGTGTCCAGGAGGGTCCCTACCATTCCTGGCACTGTGAAAAGCCAATTGACTTGTCTTGGCCTTGATCTTCAGAAATTAACACTCTGGGTAGTTGTGGTTAGTCTGGATTTTGCACCTAGAATTTATCAAATTCTGTTATTTATGAAGCTTCCTACCAAAAATATACTTACTATTATATAACACCAGCAGAGTTTGAACTTCAGGATCTTTCATGTGCACGGATCTCTTTAAAGGCCCTTGAAGGGACTACAGCAATGTATTTGCATGGCAATATGTTTTTGATATTTTAACTGCAACCAGGTAAGACCCCTGTTTCTTTCCACAAGGATCTCCTCTCCATCATGCTTCTCATATCAGATAGTGTTGGAATGACCATGGGCATTCAGGACATCTGGCTAAGATGATTTGCAGCTGGAGATTCCTTTAGTTTTGATTTGGTCAGATGTATTCACGTAGTTTGCAGTGACTCATGTACAGTTCAATGCTTGTTAACCACCTCAGTGTATGCATGATGTTCAGGACTATATTATCGCTGCAACTCATCCAGCATCAAGGCACAAAGATCACAATACAAAAGTGTCCTATTACATCTGGCACTGTAAATTTGTGGGTAATAAAACAAAAACAAAATTATTCAGTTTACCCATGATCAGGTGAGGATATTTCGGATCAATTGATGCCTAATCTAATAAAATGACAATGTGCTTTTAAATTATTCCCATATTTAAAATGTATTACCTTAATATCTTATATCAGATGTTTATAAAGCACATAGTGTGTTAATATTTGTAGCTAACATTTACATTGTACCAGGCACTGTTCCGAGCACTTTACATATGCAAATAATTCTCAAAGCAAACCTATGTGGTAATGTTATTATCCCATTTTACAGAAGAAGAAACTGAATAACGTTCCTTGCCCCAAATCACACAGCCCTAGTACAATGAACTAAATTTGAACACAACTTTCTTCCTTACTAGTATCCACTTCCCCTTTCCTGTCCACCCTCACCTATTATAGCACTTTCACCTCTGTAATAACAAACAAGAGTAATAAATATAAGTGATGAAATCAGTAGAAAGTAGTCTAATATTGAAAAGGAAGTTTTAATCTAAAAATGAATTAGGTCACCCAGAGTCCAGGCTGATATAGACAAACTTCGTCAGCTTCCTTTCCCAGAAAGTAAATTTATTCTAGCCTTCCAAGGGACTTGGCTTTATATTGAGATTCTAGTTTCAACTCCATACTTTACATGGACTCAATCTCCTATCGCCACATAGATATACCAACCCAGGTCCCTGGAATATTAAAACCAACACACTACTACCATGGCCAGAACACATGGAGCATTACGTGTAGACCATGACAGCTCCAATTTTCTGGTGCCTAAGTATTTCCCTAACTTTCTTTTGAGCAGAATGCTGTGTCTGTAGCATTTCTGTGTCTTACCAGGAGAATATTCGGGTTTTTAATTCAGAAAATTGTGAGAAGCTCCCACTTACTTCTGTGTCGCTTTTTCCTTCCACTGCCTGGGTCCCTGCAAACACACGTTACTTCTTCCTCTTTTTATTTGTTCAGAGCATTCTTATGTCTTATTCACTCTTTCTCAGACAGTGACAGCTGTTGTTCTCCTTTCCTGGAGAAAGGCAGAATGGTTGATGGGAAACATGAATTTGGAGAGAGAAGAATGAAAATATATTGATTTTAAAATGTTAACATTTTATTCCTTGTGACAAAGACTGACTAGATGGTTTCTGATCCTGTTTCCTCTTCCTGGGCAGTCAGGAAAATGATATTTCCCAGCCATCCTTTCCACTAGGCTGAAGCCATGTGAGTCGATTCCAGCTAATGGGATGTGGGAGGAAGAGGATCACTGCACTGTCAGGCCCGGCCCTAAAGCCTCCAGTGACACCGTTCATACACTCTGTCCTTGTTCTCAGTTTCTTTCTGGAGTACCAATTGCAAGGTGTGTCAGGCAGCAACTTTGTTGGCTTCCCTTCAGTCAGCAATTCAGAGGTCCAGCCTTCTTCCATCAGGCAGCTTCAGCATCTGAGAACAAGGACAGAGTGAAGCTGAAGCTGCCTGATGGAAGAAGGCTGGACCTCTGAATTGCTGACTGAAGGGAAGCCAACAAAGTTGCTGCCTGACACACCTTGCAATTGGTACTCCAGAAAGAAATTAACTTTTACTGTGTTGAGTCACTGAGTTTTGGGGGTTTCTGGCATTAATAATCCAGATAAATACATTCCTATTATAGTTATTTGAAATACAGTTTTAAGCCAAAATGCTCCAATATATGGTAAATTTTAAAAATATCCTCTCTGAAGTCAAAATATGTTTATGATTCAACTTAAAAATGCATATGTAGAATCTTATTGGTAAGTTTATAAATCAATTTTGAATTATCCTATTGAATGTTTATTCCAAGTAAGACATCAAAACTTTAAGCACCCTTAACTTCTAAACATTATCCATTCCTAGTCAGGTGTGGTGACACATGCCTGCGGTCCCAGCTATTTGGGAGGCTGAGATGGGATGATCCCTTGAGCCCAGGAGTCTGAGACCAGCCTGGGCAACATACTGAGAGCTCATCCCAAAAAATCAAAACAAAACAAGACAAAAAAACATTATCTATTCCTTTTAGCTTAAATATTGATTATAATATTTCTAGTAGCTATACAGTTATTTGTGCAGTACCAATCACAAATGTGTTCATTGATTTAAAAAAAAAATTAATGGCTTCTTGGAATCTGAAGTAAATGCCCAAAACCTTGAATCAATATCAGAGAAAGCAAAGAAGTGAATCCTCACCCATTCCCAGCACCCAGCTGGATTTCAGGCTGGCCAAAGTGTGTGGATATGTGGATACCTCTCTGTATTCTTCAGAGAAAAAGGAATACAAATGTTGTAAAATGCATACGGATAAGTTCTTTATCCAACTAATCTTTCAAACTAATGTTTATTGTCTGTGAATGTATGTGTATATATTTTTAACAAAAAGTAAAATGTTCAAAACTGAATTCATCCTTCAGAACATTTTCATATATTATAATATCTTATACTGATTAGCTCTGGAAAAACCTATTTTTAGATAAGTAAGAGTTTGAATTCAAAATGAAAACTACCAACATTTTTTCTCACCTATCACTAACATAGTAATTGTTTGAAAGCTGTATAACATTTTGACATTGATGAAAGCTATATTTTATTCCTTTGCAAAACTGTCATAGCTTGTTTCATAATATTAGAGAAATTTCTAGTTGGGAGGGACTTCCAAAATTTTCATTTTAAGGATGGGAAAACAAAGGCACAGCTAATTAATTGCCTTGTTCAAAGCCTTAGAGATAGCTGGTGGCCATCTGGCAACAAAATCTGGTGTCTTGCATCCCACTTCCCTCCTGCTTTGTGTCTCATTATTGAGATCTTCCTATTCCAAAATCAATCTCAGAAAATTTCAAAATCATTTTACATTCTGCTTTTTTAAACTTATGTATAAATAATCTTTATGTTTGAGAGCAACTTTCCACATTCAAAATGTCATGAATTTTCTACTTTTGTGATTGATAAATAAATAAAAACACCAACTAATAATTTCCTCAAATGTATTTCCTAATAGAATTACAGCATCGTAAAACCTTTAATTTCAATGAAGAAATTTCTAGTTGTTCTTACTCTTTTTAATAGCAAAAATGTCATACTTTAATATTAGGATGAAATTTGAGTTTAAAATGCAACAAGAGACAAGCAGGATCTTTGCCAGGCAACTCATGTGGAAGTTCTTTTAGGTGAGAAAATTTTATTATTTTTATATATTTTTAATATTTAGTTGACTAATAATAATTGTGTATATTTATAGGGTACAATGTGATGTTTTGATCTGTGTATACATAATAGACAGGTTCAATCAAGCTAATTAACATACCTATCACTCATTAATTTATCATTTATTTACGATGACATTGTTACATATCTATTTCAGCAACTTTGAAATACACATTATTATTAACTGTGGTCACCATGAAGTGCAATAGATCACTAAAATTTATTCCTCAAGTCTAACTGAAATGTTGTACCCTTTGATCAATATCTTCCCTTTCCCATCCCCACTTCCCCAGCCTCTAATAATCCCCTTTCTACTCTCTGTTTCCGTGTGATTATTTGTTTAGACTCTGCATAAGTGAGAATCTATTCCACTTATACAGTATTTGTCTTACTGTGCCTGGTTTATTTCACTTAGCATATTGCCCTCCAGTTCCATCCATGTGGTCAAAGATGACAGAATTTTCTTTTTAAAGTTGTATAGTATTCCATTGTGTATTTATACTACATTTTCTTTGTCTATTATTCTGTTGATGGACACAGGTTGCTTTCATATTTTGGCTATTGGGAATAATGCTCAAGTGAACATGGGAGTACACATATCTCTTTGACATACTAATTTCACTTTTTTTGGATAAACAGTAATGCATCACTTAATGACAGGGATATGCAATTGTAATGCAATGGTAAGTATTTGTTTATCTAAACATAGAAAAGGTATAGTAAAAATACAGTATTATAATCTTATGGGACCACCATCATCTATATGATCCATTACTGACCACGATCCTTTTTTGCCTGATGTCTGCTGTCTTGAAAACCTTTATTTCATGTGTTTTGGCTGTATTTTTCTTGCTGTTGCTTCAGCGGGGAGGCAATTCCAGCCACTGTTACTCCTTCTAGGCTAGAAGCTGAAGTATTTCAATTCATTTTAACAAGAAAGAATTCATGGAAAGTTTTTGAAAGAGGGAAAGTCTTGTTTTGAGGAAATTATAAATGATGACATACTAGTCATTGTGGAATATCACAGAAAATATGAATGAAAATTTAACAGATTTATTGTTTAACCCAGGCACAGGGACATTGGTTTAGTCTGCTGTAGAAAATATGGGGAAATTGACCTAAGATGGTAAGCTTATCAGTAAGCTTAGAGTAATTTTTGCTGCAGACACAAAGACATCCCTCAAGAGTTTATTTATTGCTCCATCATAGGACCCAGGAGGATGGGACAGCCTCTGCTGGGATATATCTGGTTTGATGGCAGAGGTAAATCAGAAAGTGCTGAAACTACAAAATGTCTTATGGCTTCTGCTCAGACAAGGGACAAATCATGTTCACCCATATTTTATTGACCAAAACTAGTCACAAGTTTATCCTCATCTAGGGAGCACCCTGTAAGGAGAGGCCCATATGTAAGGTTTCTTAATATTGAGAACAATAATAAAATTTATCATGTTCAATAAAAATTAAACTAGTAGTTCTTATCCTCTTTTGAATTCTTAGGAAGGTTTGGACCCCCTTCCCAGAAAAATACAAAGATGTAACGAATATAAATATTTTTCACATAATATCCTGGGTTTTGTGAAACCCCTGTAATCTGTCCAGAAGCCAGAGGCCATATATTCTAGGTTAAGAACCCCTGATTAGATACCTTTGATGTTTCATAGCTTTGGGGCCAGGAGAAATTTCAGAAAGGTGTTATAAATGTTCATAGAATTGAAAGGTCATATTTTAAGAAAACCAGAATATACTCTAATTCTGCTGACTATAAATTCTAATCTGTTTGTAAACATATGAAAATATTCCATAGAATAAATATAAATGAATGTATTAAACATTTGTAACACATAGTAGTTTAAAAAGTTATCTAATCTACCATGACTTTTGCTTCATTTTCAGAAATATTAGTTGAGCCATCTTAATAAAAATGTTCTTTAGACTGAAGCAAGTTTGCTAAACTTCATTTGAACTTTTAACTCAGTCATTTGATGAAGCCTGTGAGAATAACAAAACACCTGTTGGTCAAGCAGTGTTACTTCTGTTTCTTTTAAGAAACCTTGCCAAATGTGTCAGACTGTGAGGATACACATACTCCATTAAAAGTCACAGAAGACCGTAATAATGTTGAAATAAGAAATAAAAGAAGCATTCTTTCATTTATGTTTTGAAGAATGGAAAAGAAAACAAATCAAGAACAGGAAATACCCAAAGGCCAAAGAGGAAATTATTTCTGTTTAGGGCACAATTTCATCTATTTCATTTTGATCTGTATTTTTGTTGTTTATACTGATTATCATTATAAAGTATATGAAAACAGGTGAGGAAATACTGGATTAAGAAAAGAATATTATTTTCATGGGACAGATTTGTAAATATTTAGTTAGATTCAGATAGTTTGAATTCAAAAATTTTGTATTTAAAAACAATAAAAGTATACTACATAAATTTTCTTAGGTCTCATTAGGACAAAATAGAAAGGAAATAAATGAACAATACACAATAAGATAACTGAATGAACACTGCAATAATTAAGGTCCTAGAATTCAAAATAGAACAGTTCTAGGAGCATTTATTTACAAAGGAATGATTTTCAAAAGAATAGGCAGAGGGTAGGGAAACCACAAAGAATACTGTAGCGCTTGGAGTTGGTAACATCTGAGCTTTATGATGTCAACGTTCAAGGACAGGGTGAGATCAGTTAATAGAAGCTGGAATCAGAGAGTCATTTACAGTATCTGCCTGGAGAATAGCAGTGACCTTTGGTGGAAAGACAACATTGTCCCAGGGTAATCCCGTAGGGAGAACACTGACCTTACTCTCCTGCCTTCATCTGATCTGCTGGGGCTTCCCGTTGGTAAAACTCAACTTAAAGAAGCCAGAACTCAAGGAAACCATTCAATGCTAGGACTGGATCTGGAAGGGCAAATGGGAGGTAACTGGCCCAAACATGTAAACACAGAATTGGATGATTTTGAGAAAATTAAATTATATGATCATATGAGTGGATCATACTCTAGATATATCTTTTAATTGCAAAATAGCACTGAATCTTGTTTCATCATCATTTTCCTCTACTCCTGCTATGGGGAAAGGAGGGGTGAAAAGAGGGAGCAAGCTTCCTCAGAGACTTGCAGCCTCATCGGTCTATAAAGTCCTTGCAGCAGGTTGCCGCAACTCATGTGTGTTTCTATTCTAAGCACCTAGCAAGTATTTATTGAATAAATTGAATGGGTAAGTGAACAAATCACATTTAAATGAGATGGATATAAATAAATCCTAACAGTATAAATGGAAATCTATATAACACAGATTGTTAATCCTAAATGTAACTCCTTTGGTGGTTTCTTGTAAATCCACGGGAGAGAAACTTTAATTCTGTAGAGAGCTCTGGCCTACATTTCAAAATTATTCCTTTAGGTAATCTCATACAATTTTCTGTATATCTAAATATACAGCAGGCCCTGTGTTTTCCATTTATTTTATGGTAAGATGGTTCTCAAAATATATCATTACTAATTCCTCCAGTGTACTTTGAGTGTTATATCATAAAATATTAATGTCTAAATGAAAAGAGGGTGATTTGTTGGAATGAATGAGTACTCACTTAGGCCACCCCGGAGAAATAAATCTCAACACTTTCAGGCAGCCAGGGGAGCCCTGTTCTTTTGGCCTCAGCTTGGCTCACCAGAGAGTGATCATCTTTAAATAACATCAGTAAAAGTCAAAGTCCCTTAGAGACCTAAAATGTGCAGCTAAATCCATTTCTAAGCCAGTTTTCACTTGACTGAAAACACTGCTCCATATGTAATTCACACTATGAAAGCTTTTATCCTCAGGCTAATTATGAAGTCATTCTTCTCTGTCCTTTCCTTTCCCTTCTCTCTCTTCTTCTTCTATACCAGGAAACAAAGTATTAAAATATTCCCAAGTAACATAGCCACTTATATGGAAAAGGAAAGAGGGCCACAGATATGTGTGTAATTTGACAACTCCCTTATACACTTTATGATAGAACCTGAGGGTTTTGTTTGTTTTTGTTCAAAGTTTGTGCATTCTACCTTAAACATAGGTATGATGAAAATATCACATATATGTTGGATGGTGGAGGGAGAAATTGAAGAAAGGGAAGACGGGCAAGAGAAAAGAAACAGGGAGGGATGGAAGGGAGAGAGGAAGAGAATTCTCTTCTATCTCCTCATCCATTCACAGTGCTTGGATCAGATTCTTCATATGAAAGCAACAAAGAAGAAATGGAGAAAATGTGTGAGGAAAATTAGAATATGTCACCCCAAAACTTCCAAAACCTTAAATAGATCAGGCCATAGTTTGAATCTAAACTAAAAAAGAAAAGGAGCTTTTATAATGGAGGAATTTCTTATTGATTTAGGTGAACTCTAAGGTAAAGACAAGGATTTCGGTAAAAATATGTGAACTTCACATGAAAGAAAGACCATGAGTTTTGGAGTCAGAATATGTAGGTGTGAGTTGTGGCTGTGACTCCACAAGTGTCTTTTGACAAAAAAACACAGGATTCTGATCAGGTATAGAATTAACCATCCATAAGATGAGCTAAAAACAACTATTGAACAGAAGCTTCTCTTGCAAGTGAGAGAATTTCTCCTGAGTTCCGCAGTAAGAAGACATTATGTGATGGAGGAAAAACAAAACAAAACACCCTAAACAATAAATAAGTAAGATTGGTATACACAACATAAAAGGATCCTTACAGATCTTCCAGAGTGTTCCAAGTATTCTGAGGCCTAGCCGAGTTACTTCTTTAAATCAAAACATTTGTCTCTGGAAGGCTGTTTTCAAACATCAACCAATGTACAACTAACAATCCTATAAAACAATCCAACGCAGTTCATTACCAAAGAGTACATTTTGACAACTAGTTTATCTAAGAGGTTACAATATGAAATTATGTTGTTTAAAGCTAGACATTCTTTGGGGGATTGAAGTTTTAATGGTAAGAATTCAATGATATTGTTTTTCTAACTTTCTTTTTTTTTAAGTTCAGTCTCTTCAGAGACTCTCAAAAATTGCCAATGCTAACTATATTGCAAGTCATCACAGTAGGGTATTGGAAAAAGTTTTCAATTAGCAAATAATCACACCTTGGGTAAACTTTATTGGCTACAAGGCTGCCACTGCACAAAGTTGAAACTTTTTTAAAAAGTGTTTTTGAACATACACATGTCCAAGGTAGGATATGACAGAAGCTAAGATGAGTGAAGCATAGTGGAAAATTGGGGGACACACAAGATGAGAATGTCAAAGTCAAAGTACAAAAGGACTAGATAACATAGGCCCTGCTGAGCCATGATAAGACATTTTATTTTAAGCTCAGAGCAACATGAAGCAATTGAAAGGTTTTAAGCAGAGAAATTTATGGTCCGATCTACTATTCCTATATTTAGATTCTGTTGAAATAGCAAGTGCTAGACTACAAATTTTATAAGGGCAGTCGTAGGAAACTTGCCTTTTTTTTCCCGCCTTCATCCCCAAGTATCTAACACAGTGATTTATATTTTGTTTTGTTTTTATTTCAAAATATTATGGGGGTACAAATGTTTTTGGTTATAGGGATTGCTTTTGTAATGCTTCAGTCAGCATTATAAGTAAACCCAGATGTGTTCATTATACCCATTAGGTAAATTTTTGCCGATCCCCTCCTGTCCCCTCCCCACCTGCTTGATTTCCACTGACTTTTACTTCCCTTTGTGCACATATGTGCTCATCGGTTAGTTCCAATTTGTTAGCCAGTACATGTGGTATTTGTTTTACCATTCTTCAGGTACTTTGCTTAGGATAATGGTCTCTAGTTCCATCAAAAATGTTGCAAAAGGCATTAATTCATCCTTCTTTGTGGCTGAGTAGTAATCAATGGTATACATATACCACATTTTATTAATCCACTCATGAATTGATGGGCACTTGGGTTGAATCCACACCTTTGTGAGTGTGAATTGTGCTGCCATATATATTCAAGTGCAGGTGTCTTTTTGATAAAATGACTTCTTTTCCTTTGGGTAAATACCCAGTAGTGGTATTGCTGGATCAAATGGTAGGTCTACTTTTAGTTCTTTGAGGAATCTCCATACTGTTTCTCATAGAGGTTGTACTAATTTGCAGTCCCACCAACAGTGTAAAAGTGTTCCCTTTCCTCTGCACATGCTAGCATCTATTGCTATTGGACTTTTTAACAAAAGCCATTCTAACAGGAGTAAGGTGATATCTCATTGTGGTTTTAATTTGCATTTCCCTGATGATTAGTGACATTGAGCATTTTTTCATATGTTTATTGGCCATTTGTCTATCTTCTTTTGAAAATATTCTGTTCATGTCTTTTGCACACTTTTTAATGGGGTTGTTTTTTTCTTACTGATTTGCTTGAGATTTTGTAGATTCTGGTTATCGGCCCTTTATCGGATGTATAGCTTGCAAATATTTTCTCCCATTCTGTAGGTTGTCTATTTGCTCTGTTGATTACTTCCTCTGCTCTGTGGAAGCTTTTTGATTTAACCAAGTCCCATTTATTTATTTTTGCTGTTGCTGTGATTGCCATTGGGGTCTTCTTCATAAATTCTTTGCCTAAGCTGATATTTAGAAGAGTTTTTCCAACATTTTATTCTAGAATTCTTATGGTTTCTTGCCTTACATGTAAGTCTTTTGTCCATCTTGAATTAATTTTTGTGAGTGGTGAGAGATATGGATCCTATTTCATCCTTCTGCATGTGTCTATCCAATTTTCCCAGTACCATTTATTGGATATGGCTTCTTTTCCCCAGTGTATATTGTTATCTGCTTTGTCAAAGATCTGTTGGCTGTATGTGGATGGTTTTATATCTGGGTTCTCCAGATTTGTTCTTTTTCTTAAGATTGCTTTGGCTATTTGGACTCTTTGCTGGTTCGAAACAAAGCATTAAATTATTTTTTCTAGATCTGTGAAATATGACATTGGTATTTTGATGGGGATTGCATTGAATCTGTAAATCACTTTGTGTAGTATGGACATTTTAACAATGTTGATTCTACCAATCCATGAGCATGATATGTTTTTCCATTTGTTTGTGTCATTTGTGATTTCTTTCCTCAGTGTTTTGTAGTTCCCTTTGTAGAGATCTTTCACCTCCTTGGTTAAGGATATTCCTAGGTATTTTATCTTCTTTGTAGCTACTGTAAATGGTATTGAGTCTTTGATTTGACTCTCAGCCTGTTATTGGTGTATAGGAATGCTACTGATTTGTGTACATTGATTTTGTAACCTGAGACTTTGCTGAATTCATTTATCAGTTCCAGGAGTCTCTTGGAGTCTTTGGGGTGTTCTAGATATAAGATCATGTCATCAGCAAAAAGTGATAGTTTGACTTCCTCTTTCCAGATTTGGATACGCTTTATTTCTTTCTCTTGCCTGATTGCTCTGGCTAGGACTTCCAGCTCTATGTTGAATAGAAGTGGTGACAGTGGGCACCCTTGTCTTGTTCTAGTTATTAAGGGAAATGCTTTCAACTTTTCCCCATTCAGTATGATGTTGGCTGTGGGTTTGTCATATGTGGCTTTTACAACTTTGAGGTATGTTCCTTCTATGCCTAGTCTGTTGAGGGTTTTTATCATGAAAGGGTGCTGGGTTTTGTCAAATGCTTTTTCTGCAACTATTAAGATGATCATATGGTCTTTGTTTTTGCTTCTGTTTATGTGGTGAATTACATTTACTTGTTTACGTATGTTGAACCATCCTCGCACCCCTGGGATGAAGCCCACTTGGTCATGGTGGATTATTTTTTGATATGAAGTTGCATTCAGTTTGCTAGTATTTTATTGAGGATTTTTGCATCTATATTCATAAGGGATATTGGTCTGTATTTTTTTTTTTGTTATCATTGTGTCCTTTCTTGGCTTTGGTGTCAAAGTGATACTGGCTTCGCAGAATGAGTTGGAGAGGATTCCCTCCTTCTCAATGTGATGGAATAATTTCTGCAGTATAGGTACCAGCTCTTATTGGTAAGTCTGCCAGCAGGCAGGAGCTCAAACTAGGTGAGCTCCCCCACAATGGTGCTGTGGGCTGGGAGCTTCCCTGTCCAGTATCCTGCCCTGGGCTAAGATTGTGGCCTTCCTGTGGGGGGAGGGGTGCTCTGTGAGTGAGCTGTGGCTGGGACACTGCACTCTCTTTTCAGTTCTGGCCACATGGGCTCCTACACCTCCAGAGATTATTTCACAAATCTCCCCTCCATGCCCCCTAGCAACATGATTGGGGGTCCTAGGAGTACTGGACGTGGCCTGCAGGACTGTGCCTGGGGCTCCAAAGATCAATCCCTGACCATGCCAGGGAGAAGTGTGCTGGTCCCAAGTTGCCTATGGGGTGCTCAAGCAGGTTTGATGTCCCTCTGCTTTGGGGTGTGCCCTGGTCTGATGGGGAAGGCTGGTGAGCAGGGAGCTCACAGTCTGAGCATCCATCTCTTAGACCACTGCAGGTCTTTAAGAGGAAAGATTTGAGCCCCACTCTCTGTGGAAGCCCAAGTTTGGTGGATGCACCAACAGAGGGGAAGCAGCAGATCCTGAGAATCCTGGCTCAATCATCTCTCTTGGAAACCATGGGGGGGTTGGGGGAGCAGGGGAGGAAAATAGTCTGAATGGAGGAAAGCTTGCAGTATGGTCAATTCTGTCCCTCTCTTCAGAAGGCAGCCCGCCCAAAATGTACAGGCTCTAGGGTCACACAGATCCCCCAGGACCCACCAGGCCCCTGTGGCTCCCACAGTCTGGGCCAGAGTTGGGAAATGTTGTGTGGAAACAAGCAAGATGAAAACTGAGGGGCTGAAGCCCCCAGAGGAGCAGAAATGTGCACAGTGGGTGTAGAAGAATATAGCACCTGCTGTCTTGGTTCAGGTCTGTAGTGACAGGAAGTACCCCAAGGGGGCTGGCAGCCTAGTGCTTTGTCCTCAAGAATCTCCCACTTTACTGGGAGCAGTAGCTTTTGGGCTCACAAGGGTAGAAAGGCTCCCAGTAACTCAGGAGCCTGCTGACTGCCAGAGATGAGAGGTAGGGAGAAACAAACCATTCCACCTACCCTTTTTGCTGGACTCCAAGTCTCTCAGGGGTTGAACTTTGCTGATATCTTGCTCCTTCTTGTTCTGTTCCACAACTTTTTCCTGTGAAATCTCTTGTAGGTTCTGGCACTTTTCCCTTGGAATTAAATCTGATCTTTGTTTGTTTGTTTTTTCTTTTTCCTCTAAAACATTTCCTTGTTTCTAGGATGATCTGGCAGCTGATGTCTCAGGTCAGCCATATTGTCTCTCCCCTAACATAGTGCTTTACATATGGTACTTGTCAAAGTAACTTAAATGCCTTTATGGTTGAGTAACAGCAGTTATGGGGCATGTGGTAGACACCACCCTTCAATGATCCCTGCCTCCTGGTATTCATACTTTTGTGTAATCTTCTCTCTTTGAGTATAGATAGAAACTGTGACTTGTTTAAACCAACAAAATATGTCAAATGGATTGAAATATCATTCTGTGATTAAGTTAAATAAGATTATAACTTCCCCTCTTACCAGCTGACTCTCTGTTGCCTTCTTGGCTTGCATGCTTTGATGAAGCATGGTACAATGTTGGAGAGATCCACATGGCAAGGTATTGCCAACAGCCAGCTAGGTTCTGATACCCTCAATCCAACAGTCTTTGAGAAACTGAATTCTGTCAAATTCTGCACTTGGAAGCAGATCCTTCCCCACTTGAGTCATCCAATGATACACCAGCCCTCACCAACATCTTGATTGCCTCATGAGAGACCCTGAAGCAGAGGACCCTGTGAAGACATGCCCAGACTCCTGACCCACAGGAACCATACTGAAATAAATGTACATTGTTTTAAGCCACTACATTTATAATAATTTATTACATAGCAATAGATAATTAGTATGGAGGTGTTCAATTCACACAAATTAATTTTTTTCTGGGAATGACTTACACATATAGGTGTGGGTATTCAGAAATCATTTTGGGTTAAGCAACAAGATGTCCTGGCCTTACTGTTACTTAATTCATAGGTAGTCTCCTCACCTGACCTTGGCCATTCAGAACCTGTCTTCCAAGACTTTAATGCTTGGAAAAGAGAGATAATGGGGTCACATTACTAGTGCTACTCTAAAAAAATGGTTGAAGGACTCCCATTGCTGAGTATAATTCAGTAAATCACATTCCTACCAATGGTGACAGCAAAGTAGGTGGATTTCAAAAAATCTCTTGCAGATTTAAATTTAAAAAACTAGAATTTATCCATACAACCTTGTCAATCATAATTCAGGTGTGAGATAATAATTGTGGAAATTTATAGCCTCACAACCAAAACTCTCTAACTCACAGTCCTTAGAAAGAAGTCGGTTTGCTTCATGACTTTATTTTATGTTAAGGGAAGAGGTGAGTTCAATTTGTGGAGAATTTTTTTTTAATCATTAAATGAAATTTGAGGATATAGGATGTACATTCTCAGTCATGAGGCTGTGGTTAGAGAAAGTAATCAGCGATAAAAGTTTGAGCTGGCAGTAGAGGATGATGGAAATTACTTATACATAATTTTGAGAAAATAAAAATATGAAAAATGCACAGGTATCTCCTTTCAGGAGATGGAAAATTTTAAAAAAGGATAAGATGTGATAAAAATCCATTTCTCTTTTTGTAAAATAGTTAATCTTATATTATTACTAAATTACACAGAATGTATTCTTAACCTCCTTTAAAGTTATAATTTTTTATGAAAAACTCACTATAAGGAAAAAAGAAAACCAAAAAACAAAAGCAAGAAAACACCGTTATCTACACTGCTGCCACTCCATCGCCCTCCAGAAGAGGGCAGCACTAAGGAATAGGGATGGAAGACAGAACACAGTAGTAGGCCTTTCAAGTTCCTGGAAACCCAGTTACGTTGACTATCATAAGTAAGCCAAGTTAAAAGAAAGAGATGCTTGGATCCAATAAAAACTCAGATAAACATATAGAATCCATTTTTTTGTACAATACAAAGGTATAAACCTGGATTATAATTCACTATGACTTCTAATTTATCCTGACTCATCCATCAACACAGTTACTAATACACAAAAATCACCAATAATCTAATAGAGACTTAAATTAATTTCAGGTCCTTTCTGGTTAAAAGAAGTAATATTCTTGGTTAATAGTTAGGCATTAAATGATACTAAAAACTTTAATGGTTATTCAGGACACCAGGAGGCAGCAGTGACCCTGCACAGAGAGACTATAATCCAATTAGTATGGCATTTTTTGCTGGGTGGTGAGAGCACGGAAATTTCAATAGCCACTTTCCTTGTCTTACATGTGTATTCATTATCAAAAGAAATGGAGAAACTGACTTGTAAAGTTGGAATGAGATGAAAGATTGTTTTTCTGTGTGGTCTTTCTTCTTGGAGTCTATTTCAAACTATTTACAAAGTCTACCAAAAGCATAACAAAGAACAATTGTGGAACTCTGAATTATTTCAAACTCTTCTTTTTTTACCCCTCAGGCTATACACAGATATAACCATCAAGATCTAAATTTTGCTCTTATTTATGGAGAGAATGCCTTAACAGAAAGTCTCATGTGCGGATTTATGGTAGAATTTGGCCCAATATCCTGTCTTAGGTGAATTGTTTTGGTTTTTCCCCACATTTTTCTGGTTGAATAGCCAGAAAACTGTTGTTTATTAGAGTATCTGTTAGCATATTCTGAAAAAGACTAAAATTATGCAAAGCATTTTGAAAATAGGAGATATTAAGAATCATTCAGTCCAGGAATATTTTGCCATAGATAAGTATAGAAAGCAGTGTGTGTGGGGGGTGGAAGGAGGGAATAGTGATTGTGTGGCATTCCTGTCTTAAACAATACTGCCCACAACTAACCAACTTGATTTTTTCCAAGTCCTTTTTTCAGTTTTGTTATTTGTGAAACAACAGGGTTGGACTATATAATCATATCTAAGATTGTTTTCAGCTCTATAATTTTAAATCTATGCAAATTATACTCATGCATTTTAGGAATAAACACTTAAGAGTATTGATAACATAAAAACATTGCAAATACATAACTCAACTTGGCACTTTTTGCAGAAAAATTGAGTTAAAAGAAATAATTCAGTATTCATTGTCAGAAAATCTGCTTCAAAAGCTTGTTAAGAGTTGTGCTTACTGGATAACATTACAATTATATTCCACACATGGTTTTACTAAAACAAAATGTCAAAGTGTTTCAAGAAGAAATCACTGTTTATTGTTTTCACACCAGTAGCTAGAATAATTCCATAAAGAAGTCTCACGACATTAACAACATAAAACATGGAGCACAGTTTAGAGATCTGCCTAAGAAGACTACCTACTCCCTTAACTATCAAGGATTACATACCACACGTATCAATTTGTAAGGTATTTAACATTATACATTATTTTAAAAATCCAAATCTACCAATATTTTGTTTATGTCCAATCTTTAAAAGAAGGATGTAGTCTATTAGAGGAAAGGATATAGAGATATAAAAGGAAAGGAAAACTGTAGTGATTATGGTGAGGTATTTTAATGTAGAGTATTTTAAACCAAACCGGTCTTAAACTAAATTTGGCCTGCAGATGCGTCTTTACTTTGAGCCCTTAATTAACAAACTGCAACCTAATAATAACTTAGTACTTAAATTAACTGAAAGCCTAATTTAGGAGTAGAGTTTTGCAACAAATAGCTGAATCTCAGCCAATCACAGCAGCCGAGGTTCAGTCAATCACAGGTTGTCAACTGATCAGATCATGTTCAAGTAAGGCAGATACAGAGCTGTAGCCAATAAAGCTGTTTCTGTATCTCATTTCTGTTTTCTGTCCATAAATGCTGCCTGCCCACATTGCAGAGTGGAGCTCTCTGAACATTTTCTGGGTCTAAGGACTGCAGATTCATGAATAATTCTTTGCTCAGTTAAACTCAAATTTAAGTACCCTGAAATTTTGGGGTCTTTTTTTTAACAGCTGAAACCATGGTATCTATTGTTCTGTGTTAACCCAAACTTCAAATTATGACTCCAAATTAAGTCCCCCAAATCCCAAACCTATTGAAGCGTTACTAGTAGAATAGGGTGGTGGCAGAATGCCTGTTACTTAGATCATGTTATCTGGTTCTTTTATAGCTTAAAAGAGTAGAATATATGGAAAAATCACATTTTTCTACCTAAAAATTGTTTTATTCCAAAAGGATTAAAATATTCAGAGAAAAAACCAGAAATATTCAGAGAAAATCTGTGCTGAATATACAAACTAATTTATAGAGCAGCTGAAATTCTGCTTCAGCAAACCAGTCCTTTTATTTAAGCATGGACAGGAATCAGGATTAGTTAGTTGGAGGGAATAATTTAGAAACACTGCTGCCAAGGTAACCTTTTCTTAACTTGAGGAAGAACATCACAAGTTCTAACACATACAAAGAAAATAATTTTTCTTTTCTCTAATCTTTAGTTTGAGGTGATAAGTGGGAACGTACAATTGAAAGGGAAGTTTAAAACCAAGCCAAACAGAGCAGAGCAAGACTTGTTCAGCACACAACTCTGCTTCCTCATATAGGGTGTTGACAAATAGTGGCAAGAGATTGAATAAAGAGAGTTATGAAGAGTCTTCTTTTCTTCAGAAGCCTTAAGTAGGTTACTACTCACATGAAGTCTTTGAGCCCACTAAGAGATAGACAAGGCATATTCTCTAGAGTTATTCTGACTCTAAGATGTGGAATTTTGTCTCTGAAGTAAGATTAAATGGTGACCAATGATATTTGTAGATTTGTGAGCAGGGAATAAACTTGTACTCAGGCATTTACATCTTATTAAATCATTCTTTGTACACTGTTTTCCGAAAATCCCTTTGAAAAAGAATGTTAGTTTTCATCAAAATACATTCCCCCTTTCTTCTACAGCAAGAACGTAGCTGGTCACATCATCTATCAGGAAAGACACTCCCTAGCCTCTCCTGCAGCCTGATCTGGATATGTGCATTCAGTTCTCCCTACTGAAATGTAAACAGAGGTGATGTGAGCTATTTCCTGGTCTTGATCTTGTTTTGACATTGGACATTCATGATCTATTCTCCCTTTCTATGAGCTGGAACACACATACCTGTGACCCAGTTTTTAGCATGCAGATAAGGACAATGTCCTGGCGTAAGATGGAGTAATAAGGGGAAAAAGATCTAGGTTCCTGAATCACTGTGTAGAGCTGAGATTCCCCAACAATCTGGATTATTTCTCTAAAGATTGTTATGTGAGGGAGGAATAAATTAAATTTTTCTGTAAGCTGCAATATTTGGGAGCCTATTTATTGTAGTAGCTTAAGTTTTGTACTGAAAGATTTTTATATATCTATCTATATATATATATATAAATCTAGCTATATAGATATAGATGATAAAACAGTGACTAGCCCTGTACCCCTTATTCTTATAATAAATAAAACATGACCAACATGGTTTGACTCTTTTTTTTTTATTTCAGAATATTATGGGGGTACAACACTTTGTTTATATATATTGCCCGTGCACTGCCCGTGTCAGAGCTACAATCGTGGACGTCCCCCAAACTGTGCTCCCCGCATCCATTCAGTAAGAGTTTTTCCCATCCCCTCCACCCCCCTCCCGCCTGCCCGCCCCCTGATGAATATTATTGCCCTGTGTGATGAAAGTGTTGATCAGTTAGTACCAATTTGATGGTGAGTACCAGTGGTGCTTGTTTTTCCATTCCTGTGACACTTTGCTTCGAAGAATGGGTTCTAGCTCCAACCAGGATAATACCAGATGTATTAATTCACTGTTGTTCCTTATTGCTGAGTAATACTCCATGGTATACATGTACCACATTTTATTAATCCACTCGTGTATTGATGGGCACCTGGGTTGTTTCCACATCTTTGCAATTGTGAATTGTGCTGCTATAAACATTCATGTGCAGATGTCTTTATTATAAAATGTCTTTTTTTCCTTTGGGTAAATACCCAGTAGTGGGATTGCTGGATCAAATGGTAATTCTACTTTTAATTCTTTGAGGTATCTCCATACTACTTTCCATAGAGGTTGTACTAATTTGCAGTCCCACCAGCAGTGTATGAGTGTTCCTATCTGTCCGCATCCCTGCCAACATTTGTTGTTTGGGGATTTTTTGATATGAGCCAATCTCACTGGAGTTAAGTGATATCTCATTGTGGTTTTGATTTGCATTTCCCTGATGATTAAGAAGTTGAGCAATTTTTTATATGTTTGCTGGCCATTATTCTGTCTTCTTTGGTTTGGCTCTTTATCAGTCAAAATTCTCCCTTCCTCCAACCTCCAAAGTCACCATCAAGTAATCCTGAATTTGATGTTTATCATTCCCGCACATGTTTTTATAGTTTTACTCAATATGCATGTTCCCTTATACAATATGTAGGTTTATTTTCATGTTTTCTAATATTATTCAAAAGGTATCTTTATCACCTGGGAATCTTAACTTGTAAACACAAAAGAATCTACTTTAGCTAGTTCAACCAGAAAAAGAATTTTTCATAGAATATTATATGGTTCATAGAATCTCCAGCATCCTAACAAAGGCAGAATCTAAAACTACAAACTACCAGGTACATCACAAAATCTCTAATGAAAACACTCATGTTTCTAATCAGCAACTGTGATATGAAGGAAATATTTTTGTGTTTCTTGTGTTTCTGCACTATTTGGGCTTTCTGAATAAATTTTCTGAAAACTTGGTATCTTGGGATAAGAGCTAGTGTTGGGAAGTTAATTTATAGCTGGATAGACAGTGACAGAACTCCAGAGAGATTTGCCTAACTCTGGATGCATGGGTTTACATTTTAAAAGAAAATGAGGCCCAGAACCTACATCTGTAGGTTATAAAAAGCTAGGAGGTACACAAGGCTTATGTAGCCCCTGGAAGATGTATGTACATTCCAAAAGGTTAGAGTGAGAACCCAGGCTCCTTTCCATCCCATATCTACAAAGCAAAGGTTTTTCTCCCTCCTTTTGGAGGGAGAGGGGGAAACAGGTATCTCTTTCTTCTATATATAAGAAAAGAATCCATTTTTCCTGTGCCTCACCAATAAAGTGTCCAGCTACTCACATAGGAGATTTTTCCACCTGGCTTTTAAGGACTGAGGTCAGGGAGAATAACATGCTTATTTATTGTAAAATAATAAATAAGAAATCTGTCACCAATCCAGAACATTTTATGTGCACATTCAGAATAAAATTAATAAAGATGAATGAAAAAAATCCCAACAATGTCTGTCTGGGACCACATGCTAGAAATTCCAATACTACTTCTCCCTAAAAACACCATACACCACACCTGTACCAGCCTGATATCTTGGGTCAGGTTATTGAGGAAACAGGCTCTGAGGCAGAGATTTCTGTACAAGAAGTTTATCAGGAAATACTTTCAGAAACAATACTCATAAGAGAGTGAAGGAAGTAACATTGGGTAGAAGTTGAACTGTAAGAAAATTGTAACAGAGGCCTCAGTCAATCTTTTAGGAAGCTCTGGCCATTCAGAGTTGTCCCCAATTTTGACCAAGAGGTTGGACCTCCAGAATTGACCATTCATTAGATACAAGCTGTCTCTGGGGGGGAAGCCAGAGATAGCTTCCTTTGGCTGCCCTCCAATTACAATGCCCAGAGACAGAAGCTAAGAGCATCTGCAGCAACACTCCTGGCAACCACAAGATGAGTGCCTTAATCTGGAAGCTGAGATCTAGGCAGTGCACCACGGCATCTGCCATGCCGAATCACTTCCTCCAAATGTGGCCACCTCCTCACAGTGCTCACTTCTAAGTCTAAGACCTGCATCGATGCATCTGATGGGAGGACTTTCAAAAGCATGGTGGTCGGAAAAGGCACATCTAAATCCAAGTGTGTATTCCAATAAGAGCAAACCCTGACAGAAGATTTCCATGACAATAAGCTGGTATATTGGCTGCCAGTCCTCCAGGGTATGCAACTGTATTTTGACAGGGTGGGAGATGGGGAGCAGGGAGGGAGGTGATGTCAGCATTGAGTATTGCTGCTAGAAACCTAGGTTCTTAGCAGCGTCAGTAACATGGTCAGCTTTTATGAAGAAACATCCATGTTGAGCTATGAAACTTTCATATTAGAAAATATTAACAGTCATTCAGACTGACAATGAAAGAAGACACAAGCATGACAATAGGTTTACTTGTCTAAGTAAGGTTTTCTTATCTTACTGTGGAAAAAAGTGCAATCAGAATATTGCAAAGAGATCAGGATGTTTATTCTTTAATAGATTTCAGAATGAACGTCCATGTTCCCCTAAAAAAGGAAATAATTTCAGGTGAAAAATCAGATTGAAACTTACATCAAACTTTCTAAAAGCTCAAGTGTGCCTCTTCTAGCCCAATCTAATATATTTTAACCTGGAGAAGTTTTTCACACAGACTAATCTGAATATGTGTCAGGGAATACACCATCTAAGCCAGGCAGAATTCATCAATCTCAATGACATACAACATAAAATATGATATTAGATTATAGTTCAATCAGAGGGTTAATTATCAAAAGTTCTTTTGTCACCTTTGGCCTCCTTGGTTTAAGTGCTCTCCTGAAATCAGAGCTAAGAAACTGAAGCAATTATTATATCTGGAGTCATGCTAACAGATCCTATTCCTGTTGATCCTGAAGGTTTATTGGGTGAAAGACAACTTTTCAGAACCAGTTATTGAAATGGGGAGTGGGGTGGGAGGGCAGAATTTTTCAGTTCAATAGCTCCATACTAAATACCAGGGGCTGTGTTAATTTGCTCTGGTAAAGAGACTACATTTGCAACGGAGTTACTACTTTATTAAGATTGCATTCATAACCCTTATTCTCCAAGACCCAAGTAAAACAGATGAGCTAAATGAGCCTATAATAAAGATAACTACACCTGCACCTTTCAACTTTTTGATAACAGAACTAATCTGTATGATTTCCTAGAGATGTTGTACTTCTTATATTTTGGTAGGGAACTAGTATTCTAGTGTCTACTCACTTGACTCTTCTTGCATAATAGTCTTCATGCCATTTTGGAAATTTGCTGAGTATATCTAATCTAATAATATACTTAAATAAAATAAGTAATGGAAGGCTGAGTTTTCATGCATGATAGGCCCGCTGTGACATGGTCTTGAGCTAAAATTCCATTTATTTCCATTTGCCAAGCCCTGGACATAGAGGTTTGTTTATTTTCGTTTAATCTTCACAACTAACATTAGGCTCATATCACAAAAGACTTGTCTGAAGTCACAAAGCTGAAACTCAAGTTTCCTGATTCCTAGTTCTTTTCTCTTTTCATTTTATCATGCATCGGTGATAGCATGATGACTTCAGAGCCAAGGGAAGAAGAGCCATTTATTTACAATATGATGTCATCTTAAGTACCAGGAAAGCCAAAATGAGATTATGTCTTTTCCAACAAGTGCTCTAGGCAGGATACCATTTTAAATGTCTTTACGCTCTTCCATTGAAAAGAATAATAAAAATGGGAGGCCCCCCAATCTATAAATGATGTTTAACTTGAAGATTTTTGTTACTAAAATTCCACACATGAGAATGAGTATCTCTAACTTTCATGACCAGATGTTGACTTGATAATGACAATTGCAATTGTGCCTTTTCAGTCTCTGACTCGAGACTTCTATCCAGTGCAAGTCCCTACAGCACAGTTGGTACTTTAGCAAGTCCCCTGCTAGGAACATTTAGCCCAGAGATTTCCCTCCTCAGTGCAAAATAAGCTTCTACTTAAGCAGCTCTATTTCAGTTGCTGGTTAGTGAGATATTTAACAACAAAAAAATACTTTATTAGCAAATATATTATTATATAGACAGAACTATCATGCAGAAAGACACATCATTTATGGGAAGCATGGTACAGTTCAGGAGTTGAAATGGGACAGAGATAGCTTATAAAAACGATAATGGATTTTAAATATCTTTTAAAAAAATTTGAGCAACAGCAGTTTGCTAAGCTTGTATCTTTTATGAGAACAGAAAACTTAGCCAAACATTAAGGGTGAAATACTCACCCAGGAAAATCTGGTAGAAGAGAAATGGAAAACTCGTGGCTCTGAGTAGGAAAGCTGATGTCATAAACACAATCAAAAGCAAACTATCCTAGTGACAGAGCTCTATCACTTTATGTGCCTTTGGGTATAGAAATGATTCCATATTCCAATCTCGCCTCATTCTCCACTTTTAAAAAGGAAAGAGAGGAAGAATAGCAAACTGCCATGTAGGCTGGGACAAATTACTTCTCAATGAAGAAATTGTTGCCATGTGGCATCTCATTGCATTTTGGTGGCCTTTAACTCACGGTGTAAGGGAACGTGACTACAAACAGACAAAATTCCTCCTGCTGTAGCTACTCACTACTCCATTCCATGGGAAAAATTCCCTCTTTTACAACACTTCACCCTTAAATAGAAATTATCAAAAGTGGTGAACGAGATTAAAAACTAATCCAGGGACACAAAGGGCTTGATCTGCCCACAAAAGCCTTCTAACACGAAATGAAAGATGGAACATTTTATGTCCCTAGCTCTTGAGAATTTATTGTCTTTGTATGTGTAAGAGGCAAAAATAGATTAAAGAGATTTTGTGGTCTTAAACACAAGGTCTAAAAGTGTTTTGTTTTAATTTGTTTTGTTAATAGACTTTATTTTTTAGAGCAGTTTTAGGTACATAGCAAAATTGAGTGGAAGGTACAGAGATTTCATATTATATAATTTTTTCATACATTGTTGAATTCAATTTGTTGATATTTTGTTCAGAATTTTTATATCTATGTTTATAAGAAATATTGGTCTATAGTGGGGTTTTTTTTCTTGTAATGTCTTTGCCTAGTTTTGGTGTTAGGGTAATGCTGGCCTCGTAGAATGAGTTGAAAAGTAATCCCTTGGCTTTTATCCTCTCAAACATATTGTAGATGCTTAGTATAATTTATTCTTTAAATGTTTGCTAAAATTTACCAGTAAACCCTAGCATGTATATGGAATCTGTAGCAACATGCCCTCTTTTTTCCCTAATATTAGTAATTTGTGTCCTCTCTCTTTTTTTTCTTAGTTTGCCTGAATAAAGACTAATCAATTTTATTGATCTTTTAAGAACTAGCTTTTGGTTTCATTGATTTTCTCTATTGATTTCTTGTTTTCAATTTCATTCATTTCTTCTCTAATTCTTACTATTTCTTTTCTTCTGTTTACTTTGGACTTAATTTGCTCTTCTTTTTCTAGTGTCCTAAATTGGAAACTTAGATGATTGATTTTAGATCTTTCTTCTTTTCTAATATATGCATTCAATGCTATAAATTTTTCCCTCAGCCCTCTTTTTGCTTCATCCCACAAATTTTGATAAGTTGTGTTTTAATTTTCATTTAGTTCAAAAATATTTTTTCATTTCTCTTGAAATTTCTTCTTTGACCTATGCATTGCTTAGAAATATTTTGTTTAATCTCCAGGTATTCGGAGATTCCCCAGCTATCTTTCTGTTACTGATTTCTAGTTTAATTCCATTGTGGTCCGAGAGCGTAAATTGTATGATCTCAATTCTTTTTAATTTGTTAAGATGTGCTTGGGCCCAGAATATGATCTCTCTTGGTAAATGTTCCATGTCAGCTCGAGAAGAATGTGCATTCTGCTGTTGTTGGATGAAGTAGTCTGTAGATGTCCATTATATCTAGTTGACCAGTTAATTGATGATGTTGTTGAGTTCAGTTATGTCCTTACTGATTTTCTGCCTGATGGATTTGCTGATTTCTGATAGAGAGGTTTTGGCATCTCCAACTAGAATAGTGGACTCATCTATTTCTCCATGCTTTTCCATCAGTTTTTGCTTCACCTACTGTGATGCTTTGTTGCTAAGCACATATGCATTGAGTATTTCCATGTCTTTTTGGAGAACTGACTCTTTTACCATTATGTGATGCCCCTTTTTAATCCCTGATAATTTCCTTGCTCTGAAGTCTGCTCTGTCTGAAATTAACATAGCTATTCCCAATTCCTTTTGATTAGTGTCAACATGGGATGTCTCTCTCCACCCATTTACTTTTAATCTATATGTATGTTTATATTTAAAGTGGGTTTCTAGTAGACAACACATAGTTGGGTCTTGTTTTTTGATCCACTCTGGTAATTCGTGTCTTTCATTTGGTACATTGAGACCATTGATGTTCAAAATGATTGAATTAATCTCTACAATATATGTTATTGTTTCTATTTGTTGCCCTTGTTCTTTGTTTCTGTTTTGTCTTCCATTCTTTTTATACCTTTGTGGTTTCAACTGAGCATTTATATGATTCAATTCCCCTGAAGTTTGCAATATACACTTACAACTAATCCAAGTCCATGTTCAAATAACACTGTATCACTTCACAGGTAGAGTGAGTACCTTATAATAACAAAATAATCCTAATTCCTCCTTCCTTTCCTTTGTATAATTGTTGTCATTCATTTCATTTATACATGAAAATATATAAGAATATATATATACACATAAGCATACATAATCAAATACATTATTGCTATAATTATTTTCAAAAAACTTATCTGTTAGATCAATTAAGAATAAGAAAAATAAAAGTTTTATTTTACCTACACTTATTCCTTCTCTGATGTTCTTCTTTTCTTTACATAGCTCAGAGTTTCTGACCTACATTATTTTTCTTTTCTTTAAAGAATTTCTTTTAACATTTTTTGCAAGGCAGGTCTCCTGATAACAAATTCCCTCAACTTTTGTTTGAGAAAGTCCTTATTTGTCCTTCAATTTTGAAGACTAATTTCTCAGAGTACAGAATTCTAGTTTGGTGATTTTTTTCTCTCAACACATTAAATATTTCATTCCATTCTCTTCTTGCTTGTATAGTTTCTGAGGCGATGTCATATATAATTCTTATCTTTGCTCCTCTGTAGGTAAAGTGATTTTTTCCTTTGGCTTCTTTCAAGATTTACTCATTATATTTAAGTTCTTGTAGTTTGAAAATGATATGCCTAACTGTAGTCTGGGTTTTGTTGTTGTTTTGTTGTTTGGCATTTATCCTGCTTGGTATTCTCTGAGCTTCATGAATCTGTGGTTTTGTATCTGATATTAATCTGGAAAAAGTCTCCATCAATATTGTTTAAATATTTCTTCTTTCTCTCTTTCTTCTCCTTTGGTATTCCCATTATGTATATGTTATACTTTTGTACTTGTCCCACAGTTCTGGGATATTCTGTTTTGTATTTTTCAGTCTTATTTCTCTTTGCTTTTCAGTTTTAGAAGTTTCTATCCAGATATCCTCAAGCTCAGAGATCTTTTCCCTCAGCCATGTTCATTCTACACATCAGCCCATCAAAGTCATTCTTCAATCTGTTATAGTCTTTTTTATCCTTATTATTTCTTTGTTATTCATTCTTAGAATTTCCATCTCTCTGCTCACATTACCCATCTGTCCTTGCATGCTGTCTACTTTATCCACTAGCACCCTTAGTATCTTAATCATAGTTGTTTTAAATTCCTGATCTGATAATTCCAACATGCCTGCCCTATCTGATCTAATTCTTATGCCTGCTCTATCTGATCTAATTCTTATGCCTGCTCTATCTCTTCAAACTGTGTTTTTTGACTTTCAGCCTGTCTTATAATTTTTCTTAATAGCCAGACATGATGCACTAGGTAAAAGGAACTGCTGTCAATAGGCCTTCAGTAATGTGGTGGTAAGGTGTGGGTGAAGAAGAAGCTTTCTATAGTCCTATGATTAGGTTTTAGTCTTTTAGTGAGCCTGTCCCCCTGGATTATGAACTTCACAAGTACTTCTCAGTCCCCACACCCTCCATCCCTTTAGGTGACACAGGATGGCCAGAGGGACTAGAGTTTATTTTCCTCCCCCAGGTCAGTTAGGCTCTGATAAAACACCAGAAGTTTAGGCTCTGATTGAATAGTTTCTCTTGAGATTAGACCTTGATAAAAACAGAATGTTCTGGTGATTTCTAAATGGCTATTTTCCCCCTTTTCCTGCTGGGAGCACAGGGGGGATTTTTCTCTGATATTCATTGTGAGAACCTGATGGAGCTACTGAAGATAAGCATCACAAAAGTGTGGGGGCTTTCCAATGACTTGGTCCCCCTCATGTTTTTATCTCTCAGATTTGTCCACACTGAGCCTCCAGTGATTCATCAATTGCAGTTCAGGTTTTCCTACCCTGGCAGGTTCCCACAGATTTCTGCTGGTGGGTTCTCAAGTAAGTTGTGATTCTCTGTATTTTCCTGTCAGTTTCTCCAATTTGGGGAGCAGTGGATTGCCCTGTTACCTCATTTTTCTTATGGGTCTAAGAATAGTTGTTTATTTTTCAGTTTTTTCAGCTTTTTACTTATTGTTAAAATATAGTGGTGACTTCCAAGCTCTTACATGCCAGACTGAAACCAGAAGTCCCAAAAGTGTTTTTAAGAGGGAAAAAAAGTGGATGATTTTGTTATCAGCAGAGCATGCTAGAAATATTTAGAGCTACAAATGGCTACTCAAGATCCTTGTGTGTTATGGTTTTACATTTTGAATTAAAATGTAAGTTCAGAATTCATCATCAGAGGACTGATGTCATCCTCATCCCTTGCTTCTCTGAGCCGAATGTTCTTCAATTGAGAGCAGCTTTGTAGGCAAATGGTGACATGGTAGAAGTCAGTTGCTGTGATGTCCTCAAGAAGTTTTTATACCTGTGGCTTTCTCTTATAAGGCAATAGGAGACCCCCTTCTCTGGCAATGATTAGATGGATCATTTGTTGTAAAAAAACCATCTCTCCTCGCAGCCAACACAGAAAAAAAAAGGGAGAAGGACAGAGGAAGGGAGAACACACCAGTCTAGTCTCTGCTGTGTAGCTCAGGTAGGGCAGAGTGGCCAGTGGGCAGCTGGGGCTAGTTGGCCCCTCTTGTCTCACAAGTGGCTCCTAGCAACCTTATACAACTTAAGCTCATTGGCTATTTTGGAGGCAATGCTTTTGAAGGCCATGGAGATGCCAGATATCTGTTTAAACTGAATTTTATTGAGAGACTTCTGCAGCAGTTTGAACACCTCCATCCTCTACTGCCTGAGGGCCTCTCGCTGCATGTATTTCTGGTTCAACTTACCCCAGCAGCTGTTTTCTTCTAGTACTTTACCAACCTTCCACACCATCTTCTTGGGCTCCAAAAGGAGCTCGAGATCCTTATATATCCCATGTAGAATGTAATGACTTGCCTCTGGAAATTCTTCCTTTTTTTTACCACTGTCTCCACTGCCCACCACATGAGGACTAAGTGTCTCCACTCAGTCTTTGATTTCAGGTTCATTCAGATTCTTTCTGGCAAATTTGAAACACAGATTTATGCATTTAAATTTGAGGCTGAACTTGTTGAAGAAGCTCCCAATGGCCGTCTATCAGCCCTGGAGATTGCCAGGAGAGGCTGGGATCATACCATAGGACAAATTCTGCTGGTCATGTGTGTATCCCAGCAGCTAAATTTGGTAGACAGAGTTTCCTTTGGACATACCCATGTGGAAGTTGGTTAGGTCTGGGGCTCTACCACTGCTGCTCATGTTGTGAGAAGAAGGGGAGGTGGGGAGGTTACAGGGTACATTCAGGAGATGTGCTGGGCTGTATCAACTCAGTTATTCTTTGTAGGGCACAGCCCAAAAGCCTAGCAGGGTTGCATCAAAGCTGACTTGGATTCCTGGTGCAGGCTGGTGGGGCCTTTGAGGGAAGCAAAAGCTGTGGAGGCCTCAAACCCTAGCACAGTTAGGCTGCCTTTGCTATTCTGGATTGAGGCTTGACCAAAGCTGGTCCTCTCCAAAAGCAGGTAATTCCTGCTTTAATTTGTGCTGGTGGAAAGGTTGCTATTCCTGGAGAGGACAGGAGTTCTTTTCTTCCCCTCCAGGCTGGGGAGAGGGATGACAGGAACATTGGCTGTGCTGCTAGCCTTCTGCCCTGACTCCTAACACCCCTTAGGCCCCTTGTTTTCTGTGTTGTTACTCTGAGAATTCTTAGAGTAGGACTTAGAGATGAGAACAGCAGACTGGCTGAAACTCCACTGTTTGTAACTGGCAGAAATGCTATGCTCTATATTGTAAGATGGGGAAGTAGTTCTGGTATTAGGCAGATCAGCTAAAGGCAAAGGCTTCACAGTGATGATGTAGCCCTCCAGTTCAGATATCTCGTAGAGCAGATAAGTGGCCATCTCCTCATTGTAGTTCTGGCCCATTTGTAAGTCCTGGATCTCTTCCTGTGTGTAACCCACGAATATCAACTCATCCTGCTTGGGTGCTCTGTCAGAAAGTGGCTCCATGTAAGGCTTTAACTCATCATCTTTACAACTTACATTCTATGGATCATTCATGATTTGTTCTGAAGTGACTCTCATGCTGGTATTCAGGATGAGAAATTTCTTGAGCAGGTGTTCACACTCCAAGGACATGTAAAAGGGAGCATGGTATTTTTTGTTCTGGTTCCCACAGCTTCTTGAAATTCTGTACATCAAAAGATGGGGATCTGCTGACGAGTTTATAGACTCCTGGGGTTGCATCCTACTTTTGGCCCTCAAAGAGTTCTGGGACAGCAAAAGAAAGACTGATTAAAAGTTGTTCAGCTTGTTGCCAAAAGGTTCCCTGCTGAAGCCTAAGTCTACAATCTTGATGTTCGTGTAGGCACGCTAGAGTAGACCTTCTGCCTTTAAGTCTCTGTGAACAATAACTTCTGGTGGCAGCACTCCACAGTAGACACCATCTGGTGGAGTCCACCTCAGGCTTCTTTTTCTTACCTACTGCCATGAGCCACTAGGCACTCAAATACTTCTCTTCCACTAGCATACTCCTTGACAAAGTAGAGTGTTTTCTCAGTGACTCTCACTTCAAATAATTTCACTATGTTAGGATGATTCAAAACCTTCCTGATTCTTACCTCACAAGATAGTTTCTGGAGGTTGGAGTTCTATCGAGTCTTGTCAGTGGTCTTCACAACTACCTTTTTCCCAATCAGGATGTGCTGGGCTGTCTTCACCTTGGTGAAGTGACCCTTGACTATGGTCTTGAGAGACTGGTAGCTGCCAATATGGGTCTCTCTTCCTCAGCAGAGATGGCTGGGCTAGAGACACTGCAGCATGTTGGCCTTACTCCTGAGATTGGAGTCAAGGTATCCCATGGTCAGTTTAAGATTGGGAAAAGCAAAGCTGGTAAAAAACTTGGTTCCAATCACCTCAAAAGAAAACCACTTCCAAAGTCCACCTGATGAACTGATCTTTACAATGGAATCGAAACACAATGCCAAAGTTTTGAAAAATTAAAAAAGGATAAAAAATAGGAGAAAAGAAGAAAAAATAAAGAAAATATGAGAAAAGGAATAAAAAATAAAAAATATAAAACAAGAAAAAGAATTTTAAAGGGTAAAGATAAAATGTAAAAAAAGAAATAATAACAAACAAAATAGACATAAACCTCACAATGCCAAGGAGGAAACAAGCTAACTTTTCCCCTAAGGGTCAAAGTCCCTCAGGTGACTGAAAACCAGCTTCTTAGCCCAGCCAAGGATTTAAATGGGGGCCTGGAATTCCATAACAATGTCACAACAATGAGCATGGACCTATCAAGGTTGGGGATTATCCACAGTGATTTTCTCACATTTTTGTCTCAAGAACACTGTACTTACTCTTTAAAAAAAAATTATTCAGTACCCCAAAGAGCTTTTTTCTTATATGAGTTATAGGTATCAATTTTACATCACTGGAAATTAAAACCTGGAAATGTTTCAGTGACATTTTCATTTTTAGTTTGAAAAGTTGTTATAATTTTTGGTTTTTAAAGAGCTCATAATATCTATACTTAAAATATTCAATTCCTTTTTCTTTAAACTGAGTGATTGGTCCCAAAATGATGCCAATGTTTAACTGACATTATGAAACTCTACAAAAATGTTCTGTTACATACTATACAATATACAACATCTACAAAGCTGAGGGGAAGTTAGCTTTCATCATATTTTCATTTCTTATTTATAGTTTTGCCCAGTTTCTTTGAAGTAGAGTCTTCCTTTCCACCAGCCACTGTCTACCTTTCATTATCTTTAAATGTAGAGGTTACAACTGTGGGTTGAGAAAGTAAGTCTTCTACTCTTTCCTTTTTAAATCAACAATCTATCAAGTTGCAAGTCTCTTTTATTCAGCATGGGTAGCAGGGTTTTAGTGCTGGACATCTAAGATGCTGCTACATGATTATTTTTTAACTTTTTATTAGTACTAGTATAATCTAAATACAGGAAAGCACACAAATCATCAGTGAACATCTTGGTCACTGTTCACAAATCGAACACCCCCATTTGATTAGCATCCAGATCAAGAAACTACATTATCAGCTCACTTACATGCATTGTCCCATTCTCGTTTCTAATCATTTCCTGCACACTAGTAACTACTATTCTGTTTTATAACAGATTAGTTTTGCTTGTTTTTGAACTTCATATAAATAGAACTATACAGTATTAAATCCTTTGTGTCTGCTTATTTTGCTCAGTAATTGGTGAGATTTATCTATATTGTTTGTTATTCTAAATGCTGTAAGTAGCCAATTGTGTGACTATAACACAATTTGCTTATCCATCTTACTGTTACTGGGCATTCAGGTAGTTCTCAGTTTCCAGATGTTAAAAATAGTGCTCATTTGATGAACATATATATATGCTTATATAAATTAAATCATATTTCTTTTCTATTGGATATATACTTAGAAACAGAATTACTGGTTTATAAGATATGCATATTTTTAATTTTAGTAGACATTGCAGTTTGTACCAGTTTGCATATCCAACGCCAGTGTACAGTAATTCTGTTTCTTCTCTAATATCTAGTAGTGCCTGCCTCTTAAATGTTAACCTTTCAGTGGTAATGATGTGGTGCAGCATTGTAGTTTTAATTTATATTTCTTTGATACCTAATGAATTAGAGCACCTTTTCAGATTTTTATTGGCCATTTCCTTTCTATGAAGTACCTTTTCACGTCTTTTGCCCATATTCCATTGTGTTGTCTGCCTTGTCTTACTGACTTGGGGGCCTTGTATTCTTCATACATTTTGGATATGAATTTATTGTTGAATACAGTAATGCATGCGTTTCTTCTCCTCCCTACCCATCCTTGTTAACTCTGACACTGCCTCCTACTATTTTACCTGTTGTTCATTCCTTTCCAGCTATTGAACTTCTTGTTCCTTGAACACGACAGACACACTCTCACCTCAGGGCTCTGCTTTAGCTCCTACTTTTGCCTGGACTGTTCTTCCCCAGAGAGCCACATACCTCTCTTCTACACTTCCTTCAAATCTTTGCTCTAATGTCACCTCCTTAGTGAGGCCATCTCTGGTCCCCCTGTTTGGATTTGCAACATCTACTACAGACCCTATTTGCCAACCTCATTCATTGCTTTCTATTTTTCAAAAAGTTTTGTATTATGGAAATTTTCAAACATACACGAAATTAGAAAGAATAGTATAAAGACATCATCACCTATCATCTAAACATTAATAATTATCAACATTGTTGCAATATTATTTTATTTTATCATATATACTTCAGTCTGCACCTTTAAATAAGTCATTTATTTTTAAACAGACATGATGTCACCATCAAATTCAATAAATTAACAGTATCACATAACACCAGTTCATATTCAGATTTCCCGTTGTCCCAAAGATACCTTATTACAGTTGATATGTTTGCATATAGGTCCAAACAAGGTTTTAAAAAAAGTAACAGATAATTAACTTTTTACTATTTATTCTAACCTTCAATCTCTATTCATAATATCTTCTAATTTTGTTTTAAAGACCTAAGGAACTACATACATTTCAGAGGAATTATAAATGCATATTCGGTAGAAGCAGAAGCTGAGGTAAAATTAGTTCCAAATATGATCTTTCTTCAATATCATGATTATTCAGACTTTTTATTGGAATACAGTGTTACAGAAGATGTGCCAAGATTCTAATATCTTGAAAATCCAAGTAAAAAATACTTGTAATCCCGAGTGGGAAGCTTCAAAGTTCATACAAATGTACTACATTGTCTAAAATATATCAATGAAAAATAGTCAAATATGCTCTAATCCTGATGTTAAAAAAGAATGATGTACTGAAAAGCTTATAACTGGGAAAAATGATTACTGCAAAAAGTCAATGCGCATACCAATCTATTAAAAGAAATTTGTTAAATTCTGATTGCTCAAATGCGAGTTCTACAATATGTGCTACATCTATTCAAAGGCTGTTAAAACTAAAATATTACCTTAGACTCCAATGCCCACATAGATTTAAGCAGTATTTTTAAAGGGTACTTTTACCTGAGCACAGAGTGAAGCAGCAGAGTTGACAAGAAAATATATTGCACTGGGAATTAAGAGATAAAAGTTCTGCATATTTTCTACTTCTAACTAGATACTTGACATTAGGGAAATCAATGATGCCTCTGCATCCTTCTCTAAAATTAGATAAAAATACTTGTCCTATGTAGTTCTCAAAGTTGTGAACTTTCTTTGTAAAATGAGATTCCTCTAAAGATACAAATAACATTTTCCTCCCAAGCATACCATCTTTTGAGAGGCTGTTTTCAACAAGTGCAATTGTTTTATAGCATACTCCTTTCACTTCCTTCCTTTATTTGCAAAACCTAAGGATATACACGTGCAACTTGGAACTTAAAGCAATTGTTCTCTGAAGTTCATACATGATGTGTTTTCAGTACGTGATATGTCTGCTGGTTATAAACATTGAGGGAGCTGTGGCCTTCTACAATGGGCTACAGTCATTCTTTCCAATCACAGCCACATCCAAGAGGATTTCACCACTCTCTCCACACACTGATTGAAATACGGTGTTGTGGCTCTTGCAGCAACATTAGAGACACCCATTGTCCTCATTTCAAAGTTCAGCCAACTCCTGTGCTCTTTACTGAAGTTCACAAATAGTATGGGACTTCATTTGACTTTTGAAAGTACTCCTGTATAAATGTTACTCTCTCCCCCTTTTTTCATAACCTATATATTCATTCTTTACCCCCTCCCCCATCTCTCTATCTCCTCTATTTTTCTAAACAGTTGTATAAAAACAGCTGGCTCTTCTACAGTTCTCTCAGAAGTGGTCCTGAAAGACACTGTGGGAGATGATTGTATCTCAACATTCTGGGTTCGTTTTACAATTTATTCTAAATTGGAAGTCCCTCAAACTTTTCTCTCAATTTTATTTTATTATGCACCATCATGTGGGATAATGAATTTTGTGAGTTTATAACTTCTATGTAACATGGTACTGTATTTGCTTTAATTCAGCTTAAAACCACCTCTTCTTCACAGGAGGAGATGAGCTTTGCTAGAAGTAGGCACAGAGACTGTCAGAATATAGCCAGGCTGTGATTCAGGGAAGCTGAACCAGATGCTGGGCTAGCATAGAATGCAAATTCAAGGGAGGGAGGGCATTTGAGGATTCAGATGCCAACACTGGCTAATTTGGTGGGGGGTTGGAGGGCTGGCACTTGCTTTCACAACAAATCCAGGGTTCATTGAAGAAGAAAATCTGAGAGTTTTCCTTCATATCTTTGAAAAAGTCAGACAAAGGATCAATTGAGTCTCTCTCCTATTTCCTACTCCTGACTGCCTGTTTTACAGACATGATCATCAAAGGGTCTTACTGGGTTTGGTATCAAATTTCACATTTTGATATAAACAGGGAAAGTTTTCATCATCCTTGTAGAATCTCTTTTATTCTTCTTGGGTTCAGAATTGTTTCTTTAATTTAGGATTGCAATGGCCTTATGCTTTGTGAGCTATTCTATTTTTCTTATGAATACATTGGTTTAAATTAGACATTTAAACAATATTTTCATTCATTGCTTTTTTCATTGTTGCTTTACTATGTATAAGTTTTTATTTGAGATCAACTGTGTTTGCTAAATATTCAATAATATTTTCAAACTGTAAGCTTGCTGCTCATTGTTTCATTTTGTTCTATTATCTACTTTTTAATGCTTCTAAAATCAAATAACTATATAATGAATTTGTTTAGTTTTTTCTACCTTAAATAAAAGACATCATTAATTTTTTTAAAAGATAGGTATACATGAGGAACAAATACATTCTTTATGAAGTAAAGATAATATAAAACATAGTCTTTTCTTTGTTCTAACAAAAAAGAAATATGGTATGGACAAGTGTCATTGATTAGTGTTTCTCAAGAACACGACTGTTTCTGAAGAAGACTACTTCAATGAGATCTGTAAGAAAAAAGTATTCACTACCCAAGTAAGTTTCAGAAATATACATCTATCTCCACTTTGGAGTTTCTCAGTGTTTGTCCCCATATTCATGGCTCCAAGAAGATCTGCAGTTCAAAAACATGTTTAACTTTAGTTATCTTTTTCTCTAATATATTTGACATGATAAGCCTTTTTTTAAAATTAGCATTTCATGGAACACATTTTGAGAAATAGTAAATTAACATAATTATACCTAGCAGCAAGGAAAACTGAGATGAATTATTCTCAGCTTCAGGAAGACTGCATATAGTGGGGTCAATTATTTTTATGTACAATTTACCCACTGATTTAGAAACAAGGTTATAGCAGTTGAAGTTTCATTAGGAAGATGCCTAGTGATAAGTCTTTGGATTCCTTGCCAGAAGTTGTATCAGTATCATTTAGGCTGTATTTGAATATAAGTAACATAAACTAACAGTAGGTTAAAAATTTTAAAAGAATATCTGCCATTGAGTAAACAAGAAGTCTAGAGGTAGGAAGTCCCAGAGATGGTTTAGTAGCTCAATAATATGTTGTGGTTCTCTTTTTCTTCTCTTCCATCCCCAGTGTGTCAGAAACACTTTCCCCTCATGGACGTAAGATGGCAGCTCTATGCATTCTGTCCCCACACAACTGAATCAGAGCACGAAGAGAGGGAAGGAACAACAAGAGTTCCTCAGTGCTGCTCTCTCTTTTCAGAAAAGAAAATCTTGACCAGAACCTCCCAGCAGATGTTCAGAGTTGGCAAAATGGACTAGGATTGCCATGATTCACTTAAACCAAAAATATTTCTCCTTTCAGCTTGAATTATTGCTGCCTGAACAAACTAAGAGTTATATTAGAAAGGAAGAAGATGAAATATCTTCTGGGGTGGGAATCAAGAGTGTCTGCCACATTCCTACTTTAAAATTGTACATGTTCCCAAATACTTATCTGTGGATACAAAGTCACAACATCAAGAAACCAAAGCTTGTGGTTTTGCCCCTACCTACATTTTCAGAACTTCTTTACCACCTGTTACAAATGTTTCTGGTAAGGCTCACAGGAGTCACAATGAGCCTGTCAGTTAAAGACACTATCTGACTTCCACATGTTCTTTCATTTTTGTTCATGTTCCCCTCAGGCACAAAATGTCTGGTGTCCACAAATCTGTTTGATCAGTTCTGGTCATTCCCATTTCTGGTTTTGCCATCATGAGTGCACCAAATCATGTGCCAAAGTCTGTGCCAAAGCTAAAATCTCTTAGTACATCTAACAACCCAGTCATCAATATGCTAAAGGGTTCTTCAAAAGTCAGGGAGAACACCCCCACTTCACTCTGAGCCCCTTTGGGCCCCTGAGAAACAGGAGAGTCAGTCAAGGAAACAAAAAAACAGAAGCAACAGAGGTTATGAAACTACAATTGTGACTATTTTCAACTATGTAAAGGAAAGCATGCACATAAAGCAGATCAAAATGAAAGATATAAAAAATGGAATTTCTAGAGATGAAAAATATAATATCCAAAATAAAAAGTTTACTGGATAGAAATAGCAGCAGGTTAGACATTGCAGGGAAAAAAAGACCAGTGAACTTGAAAACATAGCAATAGGATCTATCCAAAGTGAAGCACACAGAGAGGAAAAATGCTGAGCATCATGATCAGTGGAAAAATATTATGTGGTCTAAAATACATGAAATTAGAATCTTAGAACAATGGGGAGGGAGATAATTGAAGAAGTAATGGTGAAAAATCTTACAAATTTGATGAAGACTATAAAATCACAGATCCAGGTATCTCTACAAATCCCAAGCAAGATAAAATTAAAAGGCACGTACCCACACAATATACAAACAGCAGAATAAAATACCTTAAAATCATTGATAAAGTCAAACTCTTAAAGGCAGTCAGAGAAAAGAGACATATTACAAACAAAAGATCAAAGATATAAATAACTGCAGACTTCTTGTCATAAATATGCAAGCCAAAATATTCTCACCAGCAGACCTGCACTACAGTAAATGTTAAAGGAAGTTCTTCTGATGGAAAGGAAATGATAGCAGATGGAAAATTGAATCTACACAAAGGAATGAAAAGGTCCAGATATGATAAATAGGTAAAATTCTTTCCTCATTTTTAAGTTATTTAAATTAATACTGACCATTTAAAGCAAAAATAACAATGTATTGCTGGGTTTATAAAACATGAAAATGTATGGCAACATATAGAGGAAGAAGGGAAAATGAAGTATACTCATTATATGCTAAATGTCATAATATTATTATTTTTTTTTTCTGGCAGGACCTAAATGTCATAATATTATTTTAAGGTAGACTATGATAAATTAAAGATGCATGTGCAAACCCTAGCAGTACTACTACAAAAATATAATACATAAGTATAGCTAATAACCCAATAATGGTGACAATATATAATACTAATGTATACTCTATCCATCAGAAGTAAAGAATAAAGGGGAAAAGGGATAAAGAATAGGTGAAACAAACTGAAAACAAATAGAAAGATGGTAGCTATACACCCAACCATATTAAAAATTATTTCCATTTTAAATGATGCAAACTAGGGGTTAGTAAACTTTGGTCTATGGGCCAAATTCAGCCTGCCACCTGTTATTGTAAATAAATTTTTATTGGACCACAGCCATCCTCATTTGTTTATGCATTGGCTGTGACTGCTTACACACTACAATGTTAAGGTTGAGTAGATTCAAGGAGAGGCCATATGGCCTGCAAATCCTAAACTATTTACTATCTGCAAAGCTTGAACTATTTACTATTTACTATAAAGATGCAGATAAGATAAAAGTCAAAGGATGAAAAAAGTATAACCATGCCAACTCTTTTCGAAAGAATGCTGGGCTCTCTATATTAATGTCAGACAAAGTATACTTCAGAAGAAGGACTATTATCAGGGATAAAGAGGGGCATTCTTGAATGTGTATGCATCCTTTAGGACAGCTAAAAAGTACATGAAGCAAAAACTGACAGAACTGAAAGGAAAGACAAATCTGTAATTTTAGGAGATTCTATTCTCCTCTCTCAGTAATTGAGAGAATAAGTAGACAAAAAAAATCATTAAGAACAGAGAAAATGTGAACAATACTATTAACCAATATGGCTTAATTTATAGAATATTCAATCTGATGACAGCAAAATACACATCCTTTTCAAGTGTAAATGATATATTTCCACAACAGATCATATGCTGCTTCATAAATAAGTCTCATTAAATTTAAAAGAATTGATAGTGTTTGTTTTCTGACAATGAAATTAAATTAGAAAACAATAACAGAAATACACCTTAAACATATCCAAATACATGAAAATTAAATAATCCAGTTTTAAATAACCTATCTGCTATAGTTGGAATGTGTCCCCTAAATTTCTTGTTTTGGAAATATAATCCCCAATGTGGCAGTATTAAAAGGTGGGGCCTTTAAGAGGTAATTGAATTATGAGGGCTCCGACTCATTAATCCACTATGGACTAATGGGTTATTATAGGAGTGGACCTGGTGGCTTCATAAAAAGAGGAAGAGAGACCTGAGAACCATATTAGCATACTCTGCCCCCTTGCCACGTGATACCCTGCGCCACTCAGGACTCTGTAGAGGCACCACCAGCAAGAAGGCTCTCACCAGATGTGCTCCCTCGACCTTGGACTTCCCAGCCTCCATAACTGTAAGAAATAAATACCTTTTCTTTATAGATTACCCAGTTTCAGGTATTCTGTTATAAGAAGCAGAAAACTGACTAAGACACCATCTGTCAAAGAATGAATCACAAGAAGAATTAGTAAATATTTTGAACTTAGTGGAAATTTAAAAAGCAGTACATAAAAATTTTAGGATGCAGCAAAAGCAATGCTTAGAGGGACATTGATAACTTTAAACGCTTATATTAGAAAACAAGAAAGACCTATAGAAAGTCAATTAAACAGAATCTACCTTAGGAAGCTAGAGAAGAAAGAGCAAATAAATCCAATTAAGTCAGAGAATGAAACAAGAAAGATATGAGCAGAAAGTAATGAAATAGAAAATGGGGAAAATATAGAAAATTTATGTAACTAATAGCTGATTCTTTGAAATTCTACAAAAAAACTATTTGAACTAATAAGGTATATTTAGCAAGGTCCCTGGATAAAAGGTCAATATACAAAAAATCAACACTATTTCTATGAACTGTATTAGTAAGGAACAATTGGAAATTAATGTTTAAAACATTGTATTTACAATGGCATCCACAAACATGAAGTAGTTACAGATAAAGTTTGTTACATAATGTGTACAAACATGTACAATGAAAACTACATAATGTTTCTGGAGAAATAAAATGGAGAGATTAATAAATGGAGATATATAATATGCTCAGGCATGGGAAGACTAAATATTTTTTAAATCTCAGTTTTCCCCAAAGGACCAATAGATTCATTACAATCCCAACAAAAATCCCAGCAAGCTTTTTTTTTTTGTAGAAATCGACAAGTTGATTTTAAAATTTTATGGAAATGCAAAGGACTTAAAATAGCCAAAACAACTTTGGGAAAGGAAAATAAAGTTGGAAGACTCGGAATACCTAATTTCAAGTCTCACTATAAAGCTACAGTAATTGAGGAAGTGTGGTATTGGCACAGGGATACAGAAACATACCCTCCATTTATGATCAGTTGATTATAAATATAAATATACAAATATTCATCAAAAATAAACCCAACGTTTATGATCAACTGATTTTTGACAAAAGTAATAAAGTAACTGAATGGGGGAAATGACTATCTTTTCAACAGACAATACTGGATAACCCTTTTGGGGGAAAATGTATCTTGAATCTTACCTCACACTTTACACAAAACTTAACTCAAAGTAGATCACAGACATGAACATAAGAGCTAAAAATATGAAAACTTATAGACTTATGTTGTCTAATATAGTAACCACTAGACACAGGTAACTATTTAGATTTAAATTAAAATTAAATTAAATATTCAGTTCCACAGCTGCACTAGGCATGTTTCAAGCACTCAGTAGCCATGTGTGGCTGGTGGCTACTGATATGAACAGCACAGATATAGAAGTTTTCCATCCTTGCAGAAATTTCTATTGGATAGTACTATTCCAGCAGAAAACAAAAGAAACAATCTTCATGGTCTTAGGATAGGCAAAGATTTCTTAAACAGAACACAAAAAATACAGATTATAAAGGAAAAAATTTGATAAAATTGTACTTTACAACAATTTTATAATATCTACTCTTTGAAGGACTACATTAGAAAATAAAAATGTAAGCCACAAATTTGAAAAAATATTTGCAATTATACATTGTTATACCAAAGGATTGCATCTAGAAAATACAGTTGCTTACAAAGTTAAGAATACCCTTAGAATATAATCTAATAATTCTACTCCTAATACTCAAGAGAAATGAAAACACATCCCCACACAAATATTTGTAAATGAGTGTTCACAGCGGTGTTATTCACAATAGCCCCACACTGGAAATAACCCAACTGTCCGTGAACAGGTGAATGAATAATCAAATGGAAATATAGTCATACTAAGGAATATTACTCAGCAACAATAAAGGAATAAACTATTGATAGACACAACATCATAGATGAATCTCAAAAACATTATACTGAATGAAGAGAGCCAGAAACAAAAGATTACATAAAGCACGATTTCATTTCTGTGGAATTCTAGAAAAGAAAATTTTAATCTATAGTGACAGAAAGCAGATTAAGGGTTGCCTAGAGTTGGGGGAGGAGTAAATTACCTGGGAAAGGCAAAAGGAAACTTTTTGGGGGTGATGGAAATGTTCTATAGTTCTGTATCTTCATTGTGGTGGTGGTTTCACAGTGCATACATTTGTCAAAACTCATCAAAATATAAACTTAAAAATGAGTGCATTTTATTGTATGTCAATTATACCTCAATGAAACTGATTTTTTAAAAATTTAGCCAATTATATTTATTAAATATACACTGTAAATAAAATCAAGTTTTAACTTATATTTTGGGATTTATGTAAGCAAGGAGGAAAGGAGAGAAAAGAGATAGACAAGAGGTAGAAAAAATAGAATATAGACTGATTTCAGGTTATTTCAAAATTGTAAAATGGGGAGGGGGAAATAGTTATTTGATATATTTGGATTTATCTATTTTTATTTTAAATATCTCTTGTGTAATCAAAAGCACAAAACCATTGCAATTATTTTTGTCCTCAGAATTTTCTTTCCCCTGAGTAACATTATGTACAAATTTCATTTCATAGGCATTTAGACAGATTTTCATATAAATACATATTTGGGAAAAAATGTTTCCTTGCCAATTTCCAGTGTAGAAATTAGATAATACTAGGCATAAAAAGTTATGTGGTTGAATACTTTTCTTTATTTTCCATGCCAAAAGACCAGAATCTCTAATATTAAATAAACTCTTCTAATTTCATCAGCAGTTAGTCTTGTGGAATGCAGAATTTGGCACCAGAAATCCACATTATTCCACTGACAATTAGATAACATGGTCATGTCCTTAGAGCACCAATATTAAATTAGTGGAACATCAGAGAAAATGAAACTGTGAATTATGATTTTCCTTAGCAACATATGTATTTTTTTCCTATTACCCGCTCCCCCACTTTTTCCCCAAACTGACTAATTTTCTTCTTGAAATTAGTGTTTAATGTTTTCAGGGTATTAAAGTAGGCTGAATGCTTAAAATTCTTAAAGCCTATTTTCCTATTTACTATAAAACAATATAGGATTTAGAAATGTTAACACAGATATCACGGTGCTTTTTGTTTTTCACAAATTTATAAATGAAAATGGTTCTTTCCTAGGAACATTAGAAAAAATATTTTTTAAAAAAAAATAAAAAACAAAAGTGGGAAAAATGTTTGAGTACATCATTTTTATATACATGTAGTAAGTTTAATTCAAATAATAAAAATCAGTCTTGCCAGAATCACAAAAGAGAGCAAATACTTTCTTTTTTCTCCAAGTTATTTAATGAGTGAATTCAATGAGTGAATACATGAGGAATAGGAGTAATCATCTACAAAGTGTACCCAAAAAAGTCCTAAAAATTCACAATTAGCTGCAATTCTCAGCAACAGTGAGACTTAATTCTACACAATCTTAGTCAAGTGAGATGGATTTATTCAAGAAAAAATGTTATCACATATTTCAGGAAGCAGAGGAACAGAGTAATAGATTGTGGCCCTGCCAACAGCAACCACAGAAGCCACAATCTAGACTGCAGGCAGCCTATTCAGTCACTGCACAAAGACAGCAGTTCCCTAGCTGATCTGGGATAACAGTGGTGCTACCAATGGTGATGACAGCCTTAAAATAGCAAGGATGAAAATATCAAATTCTGCCTCACTCAATCATAGTTAAGTGATGGCAGGATATCCCAGTGAAGAGACTGCATCAATTCTGTTATATAGAGAACTAGAAAAAGAGTTTAGGATCCAAGTTAGAGATGAGATCTGATAATTGTCTGTACAGGTCAAACTTGTCCCAATACTTAAGCAATTTTTAGCCACAAATGACAAAAGTGGCTAATCCAAGACCACTAGCTCACACTGGTAATCCTAACAACAGCCTTACCATGTGTTGGGCACTTGTATGTATTTTTAAATTATCATATTTAAAAACAATCCTCTGAGGTCTTATTGCCATTCCCTTCCCCCCACTATTTTTTTTTTTTTTTTTGCTAGTCAAGTGAAGCAGTGGGTGGAGAAGGAACAAAGGGATCTGTAACTGTCTGTGACCAGTTGGTTATAATGCCATTCCCCTTTCAAAGATGAGAATACTGGGGCCTAACACAACTAAGTTCAAGGCCACACAACTAGGAAATGGCAGCAGGTCTGTCCAACAACCTAGGATGTTGAAGAACTTCTGGTTCCCATATCTTGTTTCTCACATTACTAGGAGAACCTAATAGAACAAGCCAAGCATGAGAAAGTTGTAATAATGATAGCTAACATATATTAGATACTATGTTCTTGATACTCTTCTAAAAATTTTATTCTATTAAATCACCAACATCCTAGGGCAGTAGGCACCATGATAATCCTCCCTTATATGATCTCTGTACTAACAAATATGGTTCAAAAAGAATTTCAAATCAACCTTGGCAAGAGAACCATTTCAACACAGAGTTAAAAACAAAAATGTTACCATGGTACCATGGGTGATTGTACAGGATGTTAGTGGAACACTTGGGAGAGGTCCCAAAATTGACCTGGGATAGTCACTCTGAATGAAACCTGCAAATGACATTCTGAAGGACAGAAAAAATTCAGTGCAATGCCTCCCTTTTTCACTCATGACTGAATTATAATAGATAAAAAGCAGGCAGTGAAAAATTCTGCCAGACGAACACAGCCATGGAGTGATTAATTGGCCTCCAGCAGCCAACTGAACATTGTATTGCCATGTGGACTATAAAGAGAGCACGTTTTAGTTATAGTAAATCTCAAAACAGAAGCTTTGGAGGCTGGCAGATCTGGGTTTGAATTCTGGATTCATCACTGTCTAGTAGTATGAAACTCAGTGTTTTCATTTATAAAGACATTACCTATTCCTAGGGAGCTGTGAAGCCAAAGAATGTTTTTGAAATCACTAAGTTAATGTCTCTGTTGGCTTCCTAATGTAACTGTTCTCCTTGAGAGAACTCAACAACAGTCCCTGTTTCTTTTCCTCTAGGCTCCCAGGATTCTCAAAACCTGCAGGGGGTCATTAACATTTCCTGGGGACAGACAGCAGCATTCATCTCTTCTACTCGCTGGGTGTTATTGGAGACAGTGACCATTTCTTATGTAAGCTTATGCCTCCAAAATTTTAACTACTTTGCCTTAAAATGATCAACAGAATCATGGAATGATGTGGTATAAAACTAATCAGAGCCAAATGTCTCCCCCCCCCCCTTTTCCTACGTGGGTGCCACCTATTTCCCACTCCACAAGCTTGTCAGTTAAATGAAAGCCAGAATAGCTGCTGCCACCCTTTAATTCAGAGAAGCTGAAAAGGATAAGTAGCTTGTCTTAAATGGAATTAAATATATTATTATCAAAAGGATCCCTGGGCAAGTAGATTAGAAATAATTTTAGACGTGTTTCTAAAACTTTAAAGAAAATAAATTCAGAAGATTTTTGTTTGGTTCTTAACATTCTTTCCTTTTATCCACAACAAACACCATCTTTTAACCAAAGACTTTCTTTTTCTTCCATATTACTTGTTTGCAGAAACAAAATGTTAATTAGCCTTAACACTTTGCATCTAAAAATGGAACCTGAACTCAAAAGATCTGTGATAAAAGCAATCCTCCACCATTATACCCTGCTCCTTACTCTCTTCTATTCCCCCAATTTTTGTTTTTTTTTCTAGCTAGACCCGTTGTATAATTATAGAAATAAAACATGGAATATGAACTATATTTCAGTCTTTCATTATGTGAGCGTAAGGAGGTTTATTGTTGTAAGTCCACTGCTATCACAAAAACCTATTCCCCATGGCAAAACCATCCAAGCCCCAATCACTACTGTTCTGTGTTCTCACGCATTCCTTTCTGAATAATATCCACAGTACATTTCCTAAGGAGAGTTAAGCCTGTCCAAGTTAACCTTGAGGATGTGCTCTTTCCAGTGAGCTACTTCCTACCAAACAAGCTTCCTCCTTTCCCTTTTACCCCTCAGTTGTGAAGGGGACAATTGTTTTCTTTTCAAAGCACTGAGCAATCCTCAAAGCTCAATTGTCCAATGAGCATTCAAATACAAAAGTTTAATAAGTCTTAAGAAAAAATATACTTCTGACAGCATTTCTGAAATTACATGTAATACCTCTGATTTCCTTAGTTTCTATCACTCCTCAACCTGTCATTTAGGATGAGTTATTAAATATATTTCTTAATCTCTGCATCTGGAAATATTTCTGTTTTACTATATTGCCAGAGAAAGAAGTTTCCACTAACAGCCTTATAGGGTAACCACCAATGACTGACATGTGAGTTGGACACTGTAGCACTAGCACCTACCCTTTTTAATAATTCTTAGGGTGAGCTCAGAGTTTCAAGATTTTTTTTTATCACTAAATTCACCATGAGAAGAAGTAGGGGGACATCACTTAAAATAAACAGAGGAATATAAAGGCTTATATCACTTAATTTTTAGTTCTCATAAGGGAGGACGATATAATGGAAGATGGCCCAGCTTTGGGCGCAGAAGGACTTAGGTTTGAATCCTTGTTATTCCCCTAATTATGTAACCATGAAAAATCTGCATCTGAGTTTCTTTAATATAGAAAATGCGTAAGATTTACATGCTTTATACAGTTAATTCCAAGGTTAATAAAAGTATTTTAAAGTTACAAATTCAAGTTTGTTACTTCAAAATCGCTGGGAGACATCATAGACGGAAAAATCAGTTTCAAATAGATTTTCCTCTGAATCCAGCCCCCACACACAGATCCTCTTTTTCTCCTCTGCTCCCCAACCCCTTTAATCTCACTACTTTATCCTTAAGGCAAGGAAAAAATCACACCTAAATTAAATTTTGCATTTCTCCAAGCAACCACTAACAATTCGCTGGGATTTGGCTCTAAAAACTTCTATGTATCATTTCTGGTTTAAGGGCTTTGGTGTTTCCCCCTAGAATTTACGCCGATCTGTGGAGGTTGGGGTGTATCCTTTTATCTTAAGCAGCTAATTTGCTTAACTAAGCATTTCCAGCCAAAATGACACCCATTACATAGACCTTCAGTTCCTCATCAAATACGATCCGCTTTACTGTAGTGTCCACATCATAAAAAGAAAGCCCATCGGTCACATTCTTACATCTGTGCTGCTGACAAATGCCACTGCGCCTTAACCATTAGATGCTCCTAAAGGATCCCAGCCACGAGTAAAATAATATTCTCTTGAATCCTTAAGCATCAGAGAGAAAGAAAAATTGACACATTTCACTGTTGTAATCAGTAAAAGGCTGGTGTGAGTAAGACTTGAGAGTGGAGACTTCTGGTCACTATCAGAGGTAGAGTCAGAAAACATAATGGCATGTTTTGCCCCAGCTGCCCCCTGAAATGAATGATCTCCCCTTCCCATTTCAGGCCACAGTACTCACTCTGGCCCCACCAACGTTTTCAGTAGAGAACCCTAAAAGACGCAGCCCTGAGCCCTGCAAACAAGCTCATCCTATGTCCAACAACCAAGTGCAGAGCCTAAACCATTTTGTTCAGACATTTATTTCACACTATTTAACAGTAAGCCTTCACCTTCCTTGAGTCACTGAGGATGCAGTGGGTACATGCTGGAAATTATCCATGATTTTAGTACAACAAGTAAGTTAATGGCTTTTTTTTCCTATCCCCTCTTCTTGTCTTATTCTCTATTATTTTCATCATGATCCTCAGTGCCACTGTAATGACACTTAATTAGCTCCTCCACTCCCAGTCTTGCCTAGTTTCATCAGCAGTAGTTGCCCACCTTACATAAGGTTTTGATTTTCAAGGTTTCAATTACCTGCCAGCAGCCTTGGGGGGGGGGGATTTTTACATACAATAAGATATTTTGAAAGAGAGAGAGAGAGAGGGAGGGAGGGAGAGAGAGGGGGAGGAGGAGGAGGAGGGAGAGGGGGGAGAGGGAGAGGGGAGGGAGGCGGGAGGGGGAAGAGGAAGGAGAGAGAGAGACACTACAGTCATATACTTTTATTACAGTGTATTGTTATAATTGATCTATTTTATTGTTAATCTCTTACTGTGCCTAATTTATACATTAAACTTTATCATAGGTATGTACTTATAGGAAAATCCATAGTGTGTATATAGGGTTCAGTACTATGAGGTTTCAGGCAACTACTAGAGGTCTTAGAACTATCTCCCTGAGACAAGGAAGGACTCCTGTATTCTCCCTCTAGCCAGAGTAATCTAAAATGCAAAGCTCTTTACCCTACTTCCTTCTCAAAATCCGGCAAGATTCTTCGATATCTCCTCCTTCCCTATCCATCCCTTTTTCCACCCTGAATGTCTCTACCCTTATCTTTTGCCCCTCCACCGCCAGCTTTCTAAAACCGCAATGATATCGAATTACTTTCACTCCCATTGAGCTATGTCCTCAGGCTCAAGGCCTTTCTACAAGCTATTTCCTCTGCGTGGAAAGCAAACCAATTACCCCAGAACCTCTGGGTGGAGCTCAAGCGAGGGTATTTTTTTAAGGCTCCCTAGGTGATTCTAATGTACAGCCAGGGTTGAAAAATACAGTAACATAACCTTTGTTTTATAGATTAAAAAAAGATTCAGGGAAGTTATCAAATTTATTCAAGGTCACATGTCACAGGACTCTTTTTACCTTTTGTCAAAATGATATATGTCATAATTTTACTTTGAATGTCAGTAAGAGCTATAGACACTTTCCAAATTAGATTTTTAAGTATTATTTTGAAATGGCAATTGAACCAGAGACATGATGGGAAAGCACTGTTACTGTTCTCAGTTCTTATTCAGAATGATCCTTCAGTCACCTACTTCAAGTTGTCATTTTTACCTAAAATATCAATATGGGAATTTTGGAATCTACTTATTCACAATTTTTCTGTGAAAACCTACTTTCGGGAAGGCGTAACCCAGGAATTACTTACTGGGTTATCATTATGGTAATGTTCCTTATTTCGAATGTGTTATTTGGGGCAAAATAAACTTTCTATGGAGTTTTTAAGATAAAGTTTTGTTAAAATATCCCAAAAAGAAATCTTTACAGCTAAATTAAACTAAACCATGGGTTGATTTATGGTCTTTCCCTTAAAACTACAGAAAAGACTCTTAATTTGAGGTTCCATTTGAAGCTCCCTATCCTACTTCCACAGTCCTTAAAGATGAAGCTCTGGATGCTTGCTTTAGGCACAGAGCTGCTAACCTCTTGTGTTGACATTTTATATGACCTATTGTCCCAGGGTTAGGGTGATATGTCCTTTGACTATTCATTGCAATTTCTACATAATGATAACAACAGCTTTCTACCTCCCCTAGGCAGGACACAGCTAATGGGCCAGATCTGTAACTAAGGATTATCAGGAGTGAGCATTGGACCTCTCCTTTGACAGTGAAGTTATCAATCAGAAGAATTAATCAAAGGCCCTAGCCAGAGCACTTTTAGAAATAGAACCATACAAAGGTAAAGCAGATAGGCAAGACATCAAAATATCAATTTCATTAACTGTGATGTAGGTGTTCAACTTATAAAAACGATGTGTTCTTTTCCTCTTTGGAATAATTATGTTTTAAGGTTAAGTTCTAACCATACTTACAAAAATGAGAAAATGTTCAGGCTAAAGATATATAGTGATAACTTATATGAGTAATACAATGAGGAAAGGTTATCATAGCTTATCTGTGTATGTATGTATTACATGCATGGATGTATGTATGTATTTTGCTGCCCTCTACTGGGGATCAAATGTTGAGTTTCAGCTCCATTCCAGTTGAAAACCTCTTTATGATGAAAATTAAATCAAGTGCCTAGCAAAGTTCTAAGTATGAGGGACAAAATACAGTACCCCAAGACCATAAACCCCAAGGGTTTTTTTTTTCCTAAATTGTTCCTATTTTATGTTTTAGAGCAAAATGGTTGAAATCTGGCAAAGATAGCCTTTATTGAGAATTATTTTTACCCTTAAGACTGAAAGTTTCATTCTGAATGGCATGAATCAGATTAACTTTATTTAGTGTCAGTTACACACATATAAAATGTTTTGAGTATGTTTTTTAAATGTTTCACTCTCAAGATTTGATAATCCCCCATTTTCTTCATGGTTCTGGTAAACTGTATGACTTTATGCTGCTGATTAATTTCTTTTGCTTCATCTCATTTAATCCTCTTAACTTAATACTTAAGTATTATTAATATCCCCCACTTAACATATGAAGAAATTTAAGCACAATGAAGTAAATAAATTTTGTGAAGACTCATAGCTAGAAACAGAAAATAGGGATTTGAACCCAGGCAATCTCACTATGGAAGCCTTGCTCTTAGCAACTACACCAAAAGGCTTGCACATAACATGGTGCTGATGAACTACTATGGTGCAAGAATGTACTTGCAGGACAAAAATCATTCACCTACTCATTCTTAAAAATCAGTGGGTTATGGGTTAGTCTCAAATTTGTCCAAGGCAAACTATATTGGGATGTTATATATACCCTGATAAATTATGGAAATATTTCATCTTGAGATACCAATTTTAAAAGCAGAGGCTGGGCATGGTGGCTCATGCCTGTAATCCCAGCATTTTGGGAGTCTGAGGCAGGAGGATCAATTGAGGCCAGGAATTCAAGACCAGCCTGGGCAACATAGCAAGACACCATCTCTACAAAAAAATTTTTAAAATTAGCTGGTGTGCTGGCACGTGCCTGTAGTCCCAGACACTTGGGAGGCTGAGGCGGGAGTATTGCTTGAGCCCTGGAATTCGAGGCTGTAGTGAGGTATGATCATGCCACTGCACTCCAGCCTGGGTGACAAAACAAGACCCTGTTTCTAAAAAAAGAAAAAAAAATTAGAGATACTCAAAGTAAATATGGTTTACATTCCATAAATTGTGTTTCTTGGAATTTTCCATGCTTTTTCTAACCCTCCAGCCTTTGCTCATTTTCATTATCATTGCATGACTCGGATAGGCTAGTACATCGTAGCTTACCATTATCTGTATTAGTCAGCTTGAAATGCCAAAGCAAAATATCATCGACTTGGAGGCTTAAACAGAAATTTATTTTCATACAGTTCTGGATGCTGGAAGTTCAAGATTAGGGTGCCTGCATGGTCCGGTTCTGGTAAGGGCCCTCTTCCAGGTTGCAGAGAGCCACCTTTTCCCTGTGTGCTCACATAGCCTTTCCTGGGTATGCCCTTGGGTGGGGAAGGGGGTAGATGAAGGGAGGGAGGGAAGAGCTCTTCCTCTTCTTATAAAGCCACCAATTCTATGGGTTTAGGACCACACCCTTATGACTTCATTTAATCTTAATTACCTCCTAAAAGCCCTAAATCCAAATGTAGTCACAATGAGGGTCAGGGCTTCAACTTATGAGTTGGGGGAGACACAATTCAGTTCATAACATCATCTTATACATGTCTATAGTATCTGTATGTTCTCCTTTCTTAGAATGCATGCATTGAAATCACCTGTTTACCTACCTGAGTCTCCTCAGATATGAGTTCCCTTAGGCCAGATTCTAAAATCTTGCCATTGTATCCCAGGCTCAGTATCTGGCACTTAATGGCCATGGGGTAAATGTTGGTTGAATCAATGAAGAAATGATACCAACTACCTTATTCTGCTTCTTTACCAGGTCTTAGCAGCAAATGCCATAATTAAAGCAGGGGTAATAAAATTGTTAGGCCTAAGCAGATACTTGGGACTTTGCTGGAGTAGAACATCAAAACAAGCCTCATGTTCATTCAGCTACTAAATTGCTTGGACTTTAGTCTCCTCCAAAGTCCTCATCAAAGTGGTAGAATCTGCATGTCAATACAGTTAAACATCGATCCATAGCCATGACTGGTCTAGGAAGCAGGTGTTGCACCTGTTCAGGTGAGTAGCACACCAACTCAATTTGTAAGTTTTATTTCTGACAAATTTGTTAAGAATAGGATAAACAATCCATTGAATAAATGACATGTGATAATACACTCAGCAATCAGTTAAAATTAAGTTTAAAAAAAGGACACTGCAATGAGGCCTGTCAAAACTTTATTGTACTCTGAATAACAAGCGTGTAACAAAATTTTAAGCATGACAAAAATGAAATATCTCAAATTCTATTCCTTACAAAAGCATTAGGAACAATACACAAAGACTATTTATAATATTTAAAAGTCTGCTAAAAATATCATGACATTCTAGGATTTGTGTAGTTATCTTTCCTTTCAACTAGAGTATTTATTCCCATTAGCTTTGCTACAATGAAAATTAACATATATGAACATACACATATAATATGTGAAATGGAAAATGAAGGCACACAACAAAGATTCCAATTAATCAGCAAGTATGAAGTCTTTTTAGCACTTCTGAACTTACATTTTCTTTGAATATATTGTACAATGAAACTTTTTTCCTCAAATATTTTTAATGTTACATGATTTTGACCATTGCCAATGTAATTAATACTCTTTCTTAGCATAATCATTAATCTGATTTTAGAGTTTGAAAATAAAATAAGAAACACATTAATCTTATTAGAGGTTATATTTAAAACACTGAACAACAAGCAGCCCACTGACCCTTACCAATAGGCACAGACACTGGAGTAAATGACAAATATGGCAATATTGTCTAACCCAGCTGAATATCAGCCCTGATCTTATTTCCAATGACCAAATATATGTTTTGGGTAATGTAGAAGCATGAGCGATGAGATGTGAAACATGTGATTGAACTCAAATCGCTACTGCATGGAGGTTGAATATGAACTATTTCACAGTGACTAAAATCGACTGGCTAACAAGCAATGGTGGATTTTTATATTCAACTGTGATTAAAACGAATGGACTTTACAAGAAACCCTTGAGATTTAATTAATGCTACTAATCTAAGGGCTCCAAATTACTGAGGAGCCTTTAAAATCAGTATGTGTAACCTTGTATATATTTTTCCATAAGGAAAAAAACAAAAACAAAAACACCGAGGTACTTTAGTTTCTTTTCAAGGGATTACTGTTGGTTATCTTCCTGAGATGCTAAAGACCACAAAAGAAAAGCACCATGCCTATGTTGCTGAATGAGGCATCAGACACTAATAATTTGGTCCTTTTCTAAATGGATCTCTCCCGACAATTACACTAAAACATAGCGATGGATCACAGATGCCAGGGGGACCTGGTTGCCCTTGGATTCCAGGTTTTCCATGATCTCCATCTTTGCCAGGGACACCTGGGTCTCCTGGAGGACCTTCTTTGCTTATTCCAGGAGGGCCCTCTGGACCTAAGATGGGACATTGGCAATATATGAACAGAGGACTTTGGTTTTTGATGGTGAAGTAACTGATTCTGCAAGAAATTTAAACTGAAAAATAAAACCTCTTGAACATTTTACATATTTGCACTAATTTAAAAGAAGAAGCATCCTCTTGCTAATTCTACATGCTTTCCCCTCTGAAAAGAACCATCCAAAAGTAATCAGTAATTTTTGTAAAACAAGGCTAGGCACATTAATATAGAAATCATGCTACTGATTAAGACATTAAGCTAACATTCTAATATTCTAATTTGTGGATTGTCCAAACTCATTTCTTCCTTTCAGCCTTTTGCCAATATTACTATAAATTAGCGTGATATATAGGTAAGCCAAAGCTCTAAAAGTCCTTTTTGCACCATATCTGTAGTAAAAATGACTATTTCCATATATATATTTAGTTTCCATATCTAAATACATTGTCATTGTCATAGTAGAATAGTCCTCAACACACATAAGTTTTATAGCATTAATTTGTGAACCATTGCCTGATTAGTTCAATTAGCATGCTCCAGAAAAGAAAAGTTAACTTAGGATATTGACCATTTAAAGATGATTCAAAATAACAAAAACAAAATATTCAGGTTTTGGGATGGAGCAGAGAGGTTTGGAGTACTTCCTACTACTCTACTTACTGCTACTACTAATAATAAACATTTATTTAGAACTTAACTAGGATTGCAGATATTGTTCTAAGTGTTTTACATAAACAGTATTAAATCTACTTGATCCACTCAAAAGCCTCATGAGTTAGTAACATCTAAAATAATAATAATAGCAAACACTTATTGAAAACATAACTATGATTATCATGCACTATTATGAAAGCACTATATATAATAACTCATTTAATCTTCCAATAATGTCATGATGCAGATAATATTATCATCACCATTTTACAAATGAGGAAACTGAGGCATGGCAAAGTTAACTAGCACAGCTATCAGAGCTTAAGAGTCCACCTCAGCATTACTCTGCTTCCCTAAGAGTCATAAAGATTAAACAATATTGTACACTAGGTAAGCAGTGGTGACTAAAAACATCCTAGAACTCTTCTAAGGAATAGATATTAGACTGTCTAAACGATAAGCAAGAGCTAATCCTTAATGATGCATGAATATAAGATAATATATGAAAAAATATTCTAAAAGTTAAACCTCAATGTCTTAAATGTGAATCCCTCAAAAAAGGAAACAAATATCTTGGTTTCAAATTATTTGACAAAGATCAATAATGATGTTTCTTAAAGCAAAATGTGCAGCAACACTTATAAGCATATACCAATTCTTACCAGGGGGGCCAGGAGGACCTTGTTCTCCAGGGTACCCAAATCCTTGGCTGCCCTTTGCCCCATTTCTTCCTGGTAGGCCTGCAGAGTGTCAAACATGTGAGCAAGCTTACTTTTACCGTAAAATCACTGCCTTCTAGATTCTTCCTTTCAAAGCTGTTAATATACACATTGAAAAAGAATGTCTTTTAAAAATAGCTTGCCTCCTATTTTTTTATTATTAATGGGAAACAATTTTTGAAGCAAAAATTTCTAAAATTATCAGTGGTCTAGATACAAGACTTAATGGAAATCAAATATTAAGAAAAGAAAATGGTTTGGGATTACTAGCTCTTTGTGTTAATCATAGTTGTTATTTAATTATTTTCACAAAACATCTAAGTTGTTGATATAATATTAAACAAAAAGGAAAGATTTATCAACCAACATTTCATGTAAACATTTACAGGCAAGGAGAAATAAGTTGTGGGCTATTAGGAAGTTTGGTCGCAAAACATAATTCTTCCTATAATAGAAAAAAATAGTCTTGAATAAAGTTACAGTGCAGAAACCAAAGTCAAAACAAAGGAAATGGTGTCTGTGATTTTCCATTTAAATACCTTATTAGACTTAAGCAAAATTTCTAAGTGTATTGTCAATATTTTCTAATTTGTAACTTCACATGTTCATAATTTTTCACATGTTCATAATTATTCTCTACTTGAGAATATTGCATCGAGAAAATAAAATAATTGCTCTTTAATTCAGTTGACAAATTATTTAAAGACTTAAGAGATTTACAAAAAACTTTTTTTCTATCATGAAAACAAAGTTAACTCTTGCCTAGTAAATGAATACAGTGTGTGAATACAAAAAAATACCTTTTTAAAATTCATTTGTTTATTCAAACAAATTAAGTACCTTTTAATCCTTTGGGCCCTGGGCGTCCAGGGACACCCATTAATCCAGGTATACCATCTCTTCCTGGCAAACCAGGAAATCCTCGGGGACCTTCTGGGCCTATGGGACCAGGTGGCCCAGGAATACCAGGGGAACCATGTTGGGACGGGCAATTATCACAGTTCTGAATTCTTCCACTCTGAAGTAAGACTGGTAGCTGGGCTTAAAAACAAAGAAACCCCACCCCGTATGTTTAAATGGTGATTTGAAGTTAATATCTCTAATAATGTTTTTTTATTTACAGGAAAAAAACCTATGAACATTGAATATGTACATATCTCTTAGCCAATAATTTCACTTCTAGGAATTTAACTATGGAAATAGTCATTGCTCTGTGCAATAATTTTATTAGAGCAATTGCTTAAAATAGGGATAAAAGTGAAAGCTAACCCCCAAAAAAAGAAATTGGTAAATTAAATTATAGACATCCATATTTGTGAATTAAATTATCAAGAATTATGTTACAAAAGAAAATTTAATTAATGGTAAAATAATGATAAATTGCTTTATTAAAAAGATTATAAGCATATATATAATATTCCATCTTTATAAAAATGTTCACTATAAAAAAGCAGACAGGGGCTTATAAATGTTGTCTATTTTCTTCTTCATCGTATTTATATCTTCTACAATTTCTACCAAGAATTTGTATTACTTTTGTAATTTGAAAAAAGTTATTAAAACTCTATATTTGAGACTTACCTCTAATTACCTCAGTGCAAACTTGTCGAATAAATTGTTCTGAAAATTCTCTTCCCTGCATCAAATTATTAAGGGTTATAACATGTACATGCTGAATAAAAAGCAATAAAAATCTAAAACTATGAAAGAAGCAGAATACATACAGGCTTCCCATCTAAACCGGGAGGTCCCCGAGGACCTGTTTCCCCAGGTTGCCCCTTGGGACCTGAAGGCCCCATCAGGCCATCCACCCCAGATTCTCCTTTTGGTCCAATGGCACCTCTGACACCAGGTTCTCCCTTTTCACCTCTCTAAAACCAAAAGAAATCTTTAAAAGTTCTAGTAAATATTTCAGGAGGTATAATTGCATCATAAAAGTCCTTAAGGATATGACTATGAATATGTACATATGTATATATATAACCTATGTAGAAAATAGCTGGGAAATACTGTCATTGACCAGAAGAGAAATATCATATCATATTAAACTGTTGTATATCCATACAGCCAACCAGCCAGCCCTACAAACATCTACTATTTATTGAGTATATTGTATAGGCAATACACATAGTACCAGAGATAAAACAACGGGCAGAACACAGTCCTGTTCCCAAGGAGCTTGCATTCAAGTGGGACAGACAAATACAGAAACATACAATATTCTTTATTGAAAATATGCAGAAAAATTCAGCTCCTAGTCTAGAAGAAGAACCAATAATATTGGCAAATATATGACATTTCATAACTCATTCAGTATAAATATATATACTCTCAAAATCACTAATTAGGAACTTCTATTAAAGAACATGAAAGACATTTTCTATTTGCAACTCAAAGCTAGCTTTACACAGTATCAAAATCCAAGAAATAAGGACTGGACAAAGGGAGCATAATACGTGAAGAAACATACCTCTCCTTTTGTACCATGATGGCCTTGAATTCCCTTTGGAAATTAATAGGAAAAAATTATAATAAATGTTCAAACTACAGTACTAGTAATGTGGTATGCACCTTTTACCACATAGTTAATCTCACTTTAATATTCAGTTTGGAAAATATTGATAGGATTAGTGACAGAATTACACATATAAGACCTTTTTTTGTGTGCCTTTTTAAAGGAGGCTAATTACTAGGAAATATGTTAACTGAATAATATAAAAATTTTAATTTTTATAACTATTTTATTCTTAGATATGAATCAAATCATGTAGTTTAGGATGGAATTCTACTGTATTTTAAAATATATCACTATTTTAAGGAAAATTAAAATTAGGTTTTGATTATTATTGATAAAGAAAGGATGAGTTAAAGCAAAGGTACCATTAAAAGTGACTAATAAGAGAGAAAAAACATATTTTTCCTGTGCCTAAACCACTCACTGCTGGTAATTAAGAGAAAAGAGAAGCAGTATAATGTAAAATATGGGTTTTTCCCCAGTGATATAAACACTAGGGAGCCCATGCATGAAGCTCACTCATCACTATAATTACTAGTGGCATCTGGATGGCTCTATTAAATTCTTTCCCACTCAACTCTCTCACATATTCACTCCAATCACTTATGACAGATAAAACTCTCAGGAAAGGCATGCAAATTTTCCATTTTTTAAATTCATGGTACACTTGGGCTCTAAAATCATCCAATACCAATTCAGGAAAAGAGGTATAACTTTCATGTACATAGATAGTTTCATTATTCAACTTTAAAATTAAAAATCGATGTTCTTCAATTCAATATGAAATTTAATGTACATTTCACACAATGAAGTTTGAGTTTGGATTTTTTTTTATTTTTAGGTTCCTTAAACATGGCATTTAAATTAGACAAAGGAAAGAAAGAATTACATAAAATCATTTGTCACAAAGAAAGGTAGATTCTCAAATTAAAATGTGAGCATAAAAACACCAAATATTTAGTTTTATATGAAAATCTATTAGTGAGTAAAAGACTGTCTGTGTGGCCATTCTTAAGTTCTGTTTCTGAAGAAATGCACAAGCGATCCCTTACCAGACACAATCCTACAACTGGAGCCAATGTAAGGGGAAAGATAAAATAGCAATTTCTCAGTATGAGAACTGAATTAGAGCTGAAACTGAAAACAGCTGTCATCTGAGAATCCACTAAGATGATTTTGTGAGAGAAACATTCACTTGGACTCCATTCACAAAATGAGGGCCAAAAAATTGCACACATGCAGCACTTGGTAAGATGACAGGTAACTGAGAATTCGTTTACATAAAGAGCTTGGGATGACTATCTGGCTGCTGAAAAGCAACAGCTGTTCTGGCCCCTGGTTACTTCATATAGGCTCAGCTCCTGGTGGTGGGAAACGTGGCTTCCAACAAATCTAGGGCAGAAGCTTTCTAGGGAACCCAAATCCTGCCTTAGGAGAGGAGACATGCTATTTTCCCTGACAAGCGAGAAAAAAACAAGTTAATGGAACTTTGGAGAAAGTGTCATCTATAAGCCAGTGAGCTAGCTAACTTCTGAGCTCAATTTCCAAAGGAAGTATCTTTTTTTTTTCAGACAGTTGTGAGTAACAATCTTGGGTGAAATACCTGGGTTGTGAAGGTCGAATGGATGAAGGGGCAAAGGTCCTATGAGAACAGCTATTTATAGATATTGTGTGGTTAACTTAGGGAAACTCAGAGGGTTGATCTGTGTTGCCAGGGAGGGGAATAGGGAAAGATCTGTGTCATCAAGTGGGTTTGAGCGGAGTGGAGGAGCATGAAAATTAAAAGACACTTTTTATTGAACATAATTGTACTCAGGCAAACCCAATTCACTTCTCCTCTCAGTTACTTTTGCTCTTATTATTATTTTCTATTAATAAATTCTCAACTCTTTTTAATATTGAGCATGAGAATGTTGGGAAGAATAGGGCCCCCAAGGTAGTCCCCCATGGCCCCTCAGACTCCTCCAAGTAAGGGACAGAGGCCTCTGTCCTTGGAAATATTGCAACCCAATTTTATCCCCCTATTTCCAGAGCTGGTATAATTGCTGAGTCTTTCTCCCACTCACACTCAGAGAAACAGGTCTACCCCATGGGAAGACTCACATATATACCTTGTCCTTTCAGTTCAGACCAAGTTGGAACTGAGCTCACCACTCAAACTATAGGTAATGCAGCAGCAAACATGCTATGTAAGTACCAATCACTTTTATGCTTTTTTGGGTCCACTTTGGCTCTGATTAAACTCATATGCCACTTGAAAATCTCACTGAAACACTACCCAATGAGAAGAGTTTAGTCAGGGGAGAAGCCAAGCAATCTTATTATGTGTCTGTTCCACAACACAGTCCCTCTGGATAGCGTTTTAATAAGCCTCTAGAATAGTAAGTTCTATCTCTGAACAAACTAAAGGGAAACAAGTACATTCCACCACTACATGTGGCCCCAACTGTTCACATTTCAAGAAGAAAATCAAGACTAAGCAGCAAGTATAGAGATGCTGCCATTGTCTGATTGACTGTTATTTAGGCCAATAACTACTACAAGATATGAATGGAAGTTTCCACCTTCAGGCATTTACTTGGCCAGGAGAAAGCACTGAAAACCAAATTTCACAGCCACCAATTTTATCAGTTTGGGAAAGCGAAAATATAAAGTAAACAATTAAAGAAAATCGTTATCACCATCACCACCTACATTTTCAAACTTGTATGCTTAGAATTCGTGTTATACCTATTCTTCTCCCCACCCACTTTTATTTGCAAGTATTCCTCTGTCAGCATTTCCATTTATGTAACTTATTTCATTTTTCATCAAAGGAAAAACAAAAATACCTGTTGCCCTGGAATGCCTTGTCTTCCATTTTCTCCCTTTTGTCCCTTTAACATTTAATAAACATCATTAATTAGTTTGCACACTTATGATGCAATCACATACACAATACAAACTATGTATTACCCTGAAGTCCAGAAGAAATGTCACAAAAGCAGTGATGCAAATATGTAAATTACGTGAGAGATGGGAAAGTTAGTCACTCACAGAAAAAGAAGAAGTAAAGGACAGTCATCCTAATCTTGGAGTTAAAATGAGTAAGAGACAAGGAACAAACAACTGATTTTGGGTGAACATGAAATAATTCTAGATAATGAGGATGTTCTGCTGAGCTTATATTAGGACATTATAACATTCATTTTAAACTATGAAAGTACTTTAAAAATACAGCAGATGTGGACATTTTATTAATTTCAATGACACAATTATGTTCAGTATATGAACTAGAGGTAACCATGAGGCATCTCACTGCAGTGTAAAAGCATGCAGGGAAGGAAGTAGAACGGACTCATAGAGACCAGTGAGGAAGATAATTGACTATGAACATGTGAGGACAAAAGACCTCTTCAAAAATTTATTTTAAAAAATTAAAATATATGGTTACACTTTAGTAAAAAAAATTGAATGAAATCTTTAAGTCAAGACAAATAAGAGAGAAAAATTAATAAAGGTATAAACATATGTCCATTCAATAAATATTTTTTTATCCACCATATATAAGACATCATACTAGACCCTGAAGCACTACTTCATCCCTGTATTGGACAAGATTAATTAGCAGTTTCTAGGAAGATGTATGCCCAGATAATACAATCGATGAAAGATTAAAGAAAGATTTTAAAAAGTTTAGCAACTAAAATTTCACTTCACTCTGGCCTAGTGATTTACTCATCTACTTACATAAGAGAATTCCCAATATTTATTGAACAGCATCTATTTGCTGGCACTTAGGGACACTGAAACAAAGGTATCATTGTTGCCTTCAAGTTGCTTAATGTGTGGTAGGAAAGATAAGCAATTAAATCAAGAATGATGAAACTACTGTCTGATAAGTATACAATGCATAATTAAACATCTGGGCTGGATACTACTGGAACTTATGAAGGGGCATCTGACAGAGAGGGTAGACAATGTGACTCACCCTTGAGTGCAGCGTTGAGAGATGAGTCAGAGGTGGCCAATTGGAGAAAGGAGAGGAGGGTGTACCAGGGAGAGCAGACACAGGGCAAAGGCACATAGTTCCTTTTGGCTAAAACAGCCCAGCAGGAGTGGATAATAGTGGGCAGAGTGGCAAAAGATAACACTAAAGAAGAAGATTCAGTCAAACCAGAGGCACTTTCTGGGAAAAACTTTGTCTTGAAATGTGTGGGCACCATTAAGGGATTCCAAAGCAGATGTACAGCTTAGTTATTGCATGCCAGTAAAAGTATGGGGGGAAGGAACTAGAATGGACTCAAGGAGACAAGTTAGGAAGATATTGCAGTAACCCAGGACCCCTGACAAGAAACAATTAGGACAGTGGGGATGGAAAGAAGGGGCCAAATTCAAGAAATATTTAGGGCTGATTGCCATGACAAGGAACCTATGAGGAGAAAGTGGTTTATGGGGAAAGACAAGTTCAGTTTTGGACACATTGAACTTGAGGTGCCCAGAAGGTATGTGAATGCAATACCGAGAAGGCAATTGGAAAATACGGGTCTAGAACTCACAGACCCTTACTTAAAATTTACCTCCCAATTTCAAATTAACTTAAAGGAGTCATATTGTACTAATACTTGAAGATCTTCAATAAAAAATTATCTGAAAAACTGAATTTTGTCATGCTGCTCTAAAAGGTTTCATATATATTATTAAGAATAACTTTATGAGTAAGGACTGTTAAGACTGTGAACTTAGTAGATTTTTACAATTATTATTACAATTTGAAATTTCCTTATATGCCTCTAGAAATTCTAGGGTTTTCAGAATTCTATATTTGTGAAATTTTTCAAAGTATTTTTCTATTTACTTTAAGCTTATTCTGAATAGCAAAGCTTAGACACTAGAACTGAGATTTATAATCTTAAAAACCTCATTAAAATACTATCTGGATACTAGATTTATTAATGTAATTCATGGTTGGAAAAGTTTTATATTTCTAAAACTTAAAAGATTGGAAGACCATCAGATATAATTTATTCTGGGTAAGTATATCATGACTCAGCTAGTGGCATCCTATTCAAGGGTCATCCTTCAGTGAATAAAAAATCCCACAGCCACTTCAATTAACCGAGGTGAAACTATCCTCATCTCCCAAAGTTAGAAGCACAGTTCTTTTCTTTGCCTTTGTTGCTAAGACACCCAAAACTAAATATCTTTCTAAATCACCCTAGGTTTCCTCAGCCTAATATAATTTTCTGATATAATTTTCTTTCCTTATATTACATTATGATGGTTTGAGTATGTGTTATATTTGGTGTTAATGGTTTTTTATCAGATTTGTTTTTGCCACTTTTCAAATCATTTTTGGAAACAAACATACTATAAATATATAAATAAATACATATCAGAAGTATGTAATAAAATCCCTATCTTTATTTTGTTGAATCATTTGGTTCCCACAACAGTGAAGTGGTAAAGAATCTTAAAGTTAGACTTGATGTTGTCTGAGAAGCTCAGCAGCATAAAGATAGGATTTAATAATTAGACATTGATGGTGAAACAGGAAGGAACTAGAAAAGCAATTATAGGAATTAAAAAGAACAAAGTCCCAATTTTGTTGGTAATCCAAAAAAAAAAAAACAACAAACCTGAACACCTTTTTCACCTTGGTTTCCTTTGTCCCCCTACAAAAAAACAATTTAATGTATGTCATAATCTAGTATATTCCGTATCCTTTCAAATAAACATGTTTTTCTTCAGCAGAGGAAAATATAAGGTTTCATGCAAATTCCATAAGTGCCTGTATATACAGAAGCTGATCCTAACACAGTATTTGGGAAGAGAGCAAAACCACATTAAGTCAAAATGATATTCTAAAAGAACTCTTTCTTGTACTCCTACATTTGAAAGCAAATTTACCACAATTTCTATTTTACCAGAAAGAAGAAAACTTTTCTATACTGTTCACAGTCTGAGGTTAAACAAACTAACAGGAGAGGACTCATTTTGACAAATGTTGTTTTATGAAATCAAACTAAAAATCTTCCATTAAGCTATTAGTAGCCACAAATTTATAGGAAACAATGACAAAATAAAATATAATGTTTCAATGATATTTTAGAAAACATATGCTTCAAAAATGAGCTTTTGGAGAAAAATTCATGTTTCACAATAATAAGTTTCATAAACTAGACACCAATTAGTATAATACAATGTCCTCCTTTATATAAATAATGAAATTGCAGATCAGGAAAGGTAAGAACTTGCCCAAAGTTGGGCTTGGACACTCCAAATTTTCTTTCTATGTCATCATGCTATTTAAATATAGAGTCTAGTTTTGTGTTTACAAGAAAATACAGATTTTTTTTGTAAATAGCAAATTTTTGAACAAGAAAATTCTCTTAAGCCCAAGCATATATCCACAGTAGATTTCCTTATCATTCACTGAGAGTCTAACACTTAATTGCTGCCATAAGGGGTTTATCTCTGTCTTGGCAAGTTCTGCCTACTGCTCATCAGAACAAAAAGGTCAAGGAGCATACTACATATAACAACCTAGGGGCCAAATAGATAATACACGATGGATAAAAAATGAAATGGTAGAAAACAAACAGTAAGAGATGTGAAGATGGAGACATGAAAGTTTGTATTCTTTCCAGAATGAAAGCCAGCATATTTACTTTTAACCTGAAATGTATGCATTTGCAGTAACATGGACTTCTTAGGTACATAGGCATCAGGTGTTCTTGAAAGCCTCCAAACAATAATAGTACTATAGACGCAGGTCAAGTTTCCCTTACTTGACCAAAATAAGAAATAGAGAGACATTGCAACTGATACTGCAGAAATCCAAAACATCATTAGAGACTACTTTGAGCAACTATTTGCCAATAAATTGGAAAGCCTAGAAGAAATGGATAAATTCCTACCAAGACTGAACCAGGAAGAAATCCAAAACCTGAATAAACCAATAATGAGTAATGAGAGAGAAGCAGTAATAAAAAGGATCCTATCAAAGAAAAGCCCAGGACCTGATGGCTTCACTGCTGTATTCTACCAAGCACCCAAAGAAGAATTAATACCAATCCTATTTAAACTCTTACAAAAAATCAAGGAGAAGGGAATACTCCCAAATTCATTCTATGAGGCCTGTATCACCCTGATACCAAAACCAGACAAAGACACACACAAACACACACACACACACACACACACACAAGAAAACTATAGGCCAATATCTTTGATGAACATAGATGCACAAATACTCAAAAAAGTACTATCAAATGAAATTTAACAACACATTAAAAAGATTATTCATCATGACCAAGTGGGATTCACCCCAGGGATGCAAAGATGGTTCAATATAGGCAAATCAATCAATGTGATACATCAGATCAACAGAACAAAGGACAAAAACCATATGATCATTTCAATTGATGCTGAAAAAGCATTTGATAAAAGTCAACATCCCTTCATGATAAAAACTCTCAAAAAACTGGGCACAGAATAAACTTACCTCAATATGATAAAAAAAAAATTTGACAGACCCACAGTGAGTATCATACTGAATGGAGAAAAACTGAAAGCCTTTCCTCTAAGATCTGGAACAAGACAAGGATGCCCACCTTCACCACTGTTATTCAACATAGTGCTGGAAGTTCTAGCCACAGCAATCACACAAGAAATAAAGGGCATCCAAATTGGAAAGGAAGAAGTCAAGTTATCCTTGTTTGCAGACCATATGATCTTGTATCTAGAGAAACCTAATGACTCCACAAGAAAGCTATTAGAACTGATAAACAAATTCAGAAAAGTTGCAAAATACAAAATCAACATACAAAAATCAGTAGCATTGCTACATGCCAACAGCAAATAATCTGAAAAAGAAACCAAGGAAGTAATCCCATATACAATAGCTACAAATAAAATGAAATATCTAGGAATAAACTTAACCAAAGAAGTGAAAAATCTCTACAATGAAAACATTGATGAAAGAAATTGAAGAGGACACAAAATAATGGAAAGATATTCCATGCTCATGGATTGGGACAATAAATTTTGTGTAAAATGTCCATACTACCCAAAGCACTCTACAGATTCAATGTAATCCCCCATCAAAGTGCCAATGACATTCATCACAGAAATAGAAAAAATCATCCTAAAATGTATATGGACCCACAAAAGACCCAGAATAGCCAAAGCCATCCTGGGCAAAAAGAACAGAACTGGAGGAATCACATTACCTGACCTCAAATTATATTACAGAGCTGTAGTAACCAAAACAGCACAGTTCTGGTATAAAAACAGACACACAGACCAATGGAACAGAACAGGGAACTCAGAAATAAACCCACAAGTGTATAGTGAACTTATCTTTTACAAAGGTGCCCAGAACACATACTGGGGAAAGGACAGTCTCTTCAATAAATGGTGTTGGGAAAACTTGATATCCATATGCAGAAGAATGAAACTAGACTCTTATCTTTCATCATATACAAAAATCAAATCAAAATGGATTAAAGAGTTAAACCTAAGACCTGAAACTATGAAACTACTAAAAGAGAACATTGGAGAAATGCTTCAGGACATTGGTCTGGGCAATGATTTCTTGAGTAATACCCCCAAAGCACAGGCAGCCAAAGCAAAATTGGACAAATGGATCATATCAGCCTAAAAAGTTTCTGCACAGTAAAGGAAACAATCAACAAAAAGACAACCCACAGTATGGGACAAAATATTTGCAAATTACCTATCTGACAAAGGATTAATAACTAGAATATATAAGGAGCTCCAACAACTAAATAGGAAACAATCAAATAATCTAATTAAAAATGGGCAAAGGATCTGAATAGACATTTCTCAAAAGAAGACATATATATGGCCAACAGGTATATGAAAAAAATCCTCAACATCATTAGTCATCAGAGAAATGCCAATCAAAACTACAATGAGATATCATCTCACCCCAGTTAAAATGGCTTTTATCAAAAAAATGGGCAATAACAAATGCTGGAGAGGATGTGGAGAAAGGGGAACCCCCATACAATGTTGGTGGGTATGTTAAATTAGTGCAACCACTAGGGAGAACAGTATGGAGGTTCCTCAAAAAACTAAAAATGGAACTACCATATGACACAGCAATCCCACTGTTGGGTATATATCTAAAGGAGCAGGAAGCAGTATATTGAAAAGATATCTGCACTCCCATGTTTATGGCAGCACTATTCATAATAGCCAAGATTTGGGTCAACTAAGTGTCCATCAACGAATGAATGGATAAAGAAATTGTGGTACATGTACACAATGGAATATTATATAGCCACAAAAAAGAATAAAATCCTGCCATTTGCAGCAACAGGGTGGAACTGGAGAACATTATGTTAAGTGAAATAAGCCAAGCACAGACAGACAAATTTTACATGTTCTCACTCATGTATAGGAGCTAAATATTAAAACAATTGCTGTTACGGAGACAGAGAGTAGAATAATGGTTACCAGAGGCTGGGATGGGTAGAGGAGAGGGAAGGGATAAAGTGGGGATGGTTGATGGGTATAAAAATATAGTTAGACAGAAAAAAGATAGTTAGATAGAATGAACAATACTTGATAGTACAACAAAGTGACTATAATCAACAATAAATTAAGGTATACTTTAAAATAACCAAAAGAGTAGAATTGGAATGTTCCTAACACAAAGAAATGATAAATGCCTGAGGTGATGGATAGTCCAATTACCCTGATTTGATTAAAGATATTGTATGACTATATCAAAACATCATGTGTACTCTATAAATATATACAACTATTATGTACCCATAATAGTTAAAAATAAAAAAATTTTAAAAATAAAAAAAAGAAATAGATAGGAGGTAACATACTGTTGTCTTCCCTCACCAAAACATTTTAAATGAGTATATTTGATTTGTCCTTTAAACCCCTTAAATTAATTTTAAACGAACTTCTACATATTATAATTGTTTCATAGACAGGAAATTCAAGGTCAAACATTTTGGGCATAATTGTTTTTTCATTTTTTAGAGACAGAGTCTCGCTCTGTTGCCCAGGCTGGAATGCAGTGACACAATCATAGCTCAAAGCAGCCTCGAACTCCTGGGCTCAAGCAATCCTCCTGCCTCAACCTTCCAAGTATCTGGGACTACAGGAATGCACCACCACACCCTGCCCCTGCTAATTTCCACCCCCTCCCTGCCCCCCACCCCCGTATAGTTGGAGTCTTGCCATGTTGCCCAGGCTGGTCCCAAATCCTGGGCTCAAGCAATCCTCCCACCTCAGCCTCCCAAATTGGTGGGATTACAGGAGGGAGCCCTGGTGCCCAGCCTTTTGTGAGTATAATTTTTAGCCTTTCAGACTTTTGACCCAGTTTTGGTAAGAGTGGTATTCATATTTTGGTAGGAGTGCTTGACATTGGATGATTTTCCTAAAATAATTCTTAACTCACCTGGATTGACTGCAAACAATCTGAACTTACAGGATATTACTTAATTATACATTTATATTTTCTGATCTGCATGCCTCTCCTAAGGTCTTCATCTAGTAGACAATACCCATAGAGGAATATGAAAGATACCATAGCTATTAGCATGAGGCTAAACACATTATACATACACCAAAAACATATGAGTACTTTATCATTAAACATAAAACCAGTCCTACTATGCTAATTTCATAAAAGTAAAACTTACATGTAAGTGGCCTTGAATTATATCTCCTAACCAATGCATACCTTTTTTCCTTGAATTCCAGGTAAACCCATGTATCCTGGTTCTCCTGGGGAACCTATTGCTCCTGGTTCTCCCTAGGTAACACAGAAATTCCATAAAGATCATGGACCTACTGCTTATGCAAAATCTCACCACGGTTTTTATCTCTATATAACACCTCAAACTTAAAATGTATGGTTAAAACATTTCTTAACAGAGTTATTACTGTAGAAATAATAAAGAATGAAAAGTTTACTTGAATCCCAATAAAAGTTCTTATATTTTTCTGTCTTTGCCAGCTGAAAAATTCTGATAGCATTTCATATTTTAAAATTTTACAAGTATTTGGTACTTTTATTATACTTTATAATTTCAATAATAAAGTAGTAAAATTAATAAACACAGGTTTTCTTTTTTGTTTACCTATTTACTAACACTTTTTCCTTCTCCTTGAAATTGTTTTTCTCATATTGCTACTTTAAAAATGTATTTTCTTGTTACAAAACTGATAGGTAAACAGAAGTAATAAAATTTTTTGAAAATCTTATTACCCACTGTTTTTATTTTGTTATGTATTTTTTCTCTAACTCTAACTCACAAACTCACATGCACAATTTAGTTACTAAAATATGTTCACTGTGTATGCATAATTTTATGGCTTTTAATCTCAAAATATATTAATATTATAAAGTTCTTCATATGCCATTATATTTATAACATTATTTTTAATTACAGAAGATTATTTAACTTTATTAATCTACTATATTTTATTTAATAAAATTCCTACCATTAAATATTACAGTTTTCATAATTTTTATTTTTACAAACAATGTTGGAATGAACATCCAGGTAGTTAAATTTAATAACATTTATTTTTTTATACATATGGAATATTATTTTCTTAGAAATTAATTCTTGAGCTGTTTTCAGTACAGGACATATTACATGAGTTATTGTAATTCAATTTCTTCACTCTCCATCATCCTGTAGGGATTTTCCTTTCTGAAATAAAGGTTTTTTAAAGGCCTTAAATAAGTTCTTTGCAAGCATACATTGACAATGCATTGACAATATTTAGGATATATTTGTAAGATATAGAACACAATCCTGAACATGCTTCATGCTTTTTTGTTTTGTTTTTATTTTACCATCAGCCCAAAACTCTATCACATCAACTAAAGACCATTCTCTTTTGTGGAAACCAAGTTTTATTGTCTTTGCTCATTGTACCCACTCCCTAGCTATTGAATAGTGCTCTAGATTTTTAAAGGCTGGAAGTGAATTTAAAACCCCATTGAAAGTAAATATCAACCATTTGGTTCAGAGGAAACTGGTAAAAGCAAATGTGAGTTCCACACCAAAAATGAAAGTCCCATTAATAAGCAAATAAAGAAATAGTACCATTTGTGAGAGCTACACACTCTTGTTTTCAGCTGTTTAAGAGAGGTATATTCTCTGGATCAAAGAGTATCCTCATAATTTTTATCATTTCTAGAAAAAATAAGTCAAAGTTTCTTTTATATCTTTATTACTCAATAAACAAAGTATCTAAAAAACAGAAATGAAATCCCACATTAAACATTTCCTTTCATGTACTTTAATTTTGTGATAAAGGTAATCCTTACTTTCATGGATCTTTTCTTATGGAATAAAAAATGTTAATTTTAGAAAGTAATGAGGGAAATTTACATTATAATTTCTTTGAAAATATTTCCAAATGCAGAAAATCACAATTACCTTGAGCCCAGAAGCCCCAGGCATCCCTTGAAGTCCAGGTTCACCTTTGTTCCCCTGTCAGTGCATCAAAAACATTTGAATTAAAAAATAAATTTGTCACAATATATCAGATATAGACACTTAGGGAATATATTGAAAATATTTTTTGCACTTTTAACTTTCTAATTGTTTGAAACACAGACTCTGTACATTAAGCTTATTTGTTAAGAAAAACTCTTTTAAGCAAGGAAGTGAGTCCACATATTTATAAAGCTCTCTAAAACAGCGTGTTAAAGCTGGTAGCCTCAAGTATAAGGGAAGAAATTCAAATCTTTAAGGACTAGCATTAATAAGTTCAGTCTCCATACTGCACAGGTGGGAGCCATATACTTCAATAGCATCCTCTGGGCCGAGTTCCTCATCATTGTCCTATTTCACCTTCTCAGTGTGATTCACCTTCAGTGTGCAATTGAAAAAAAAATTAGCTTCAAATGTGCAATGGCTTTTCTGAAGAAGTGTGAATCAGAAAACGTTTAATTTGTGCCCTTTTTCAGGGTTCCAGTGTAGTCCTTTCTAGCAGATGGACAGTTAGAGAATAAGACCAAGTTGACAGAGCAAAGAATGTAATATAGAAAGAGAAAGTTGAATATAAGAAGAGAGAACAAGCCTGCTGGCTAATAAGGATAGATTGTCGAATGTAGTTCTGGTTTTCGAATACTTTGATACCTGTTATTACAACCCAGTGTTTGGCAAAAGCCCATAATTAAACAGCTTGGTGTGACACCTAGAGGGGGAGGGCAATGGTCACCCAGAGTCATCTTGGGTTCACTAATTAGTAAAGCAATCTAATTCATTTTCAGTTCTTACAAAGTTTTCTAGGCTTTCATGGTAAGAAATATGTGAACATAATATTGGATTTAATGAAAGTATTTAACACATAACAGCATTATTGAACCATAGAATAATGGTTCCTTAAAATTTCTAACTTTACAAGTGATTAAGCTGAATAGATAAGACTTGTTGAAAGTTATATGACTTGATAATGTTAATATATCATGATATGATTTAGACAATATTTCTAAAAACTGAAATACAGTATGGTAAAGTACACTTATAAATGTTTCAACAGATTTTTTTAAAAAGTATTATAAATCTAAATTAGAAGTTTTCTAAAAATCTATCATAGTTTCAGCCTCATCTCTGCCTTATTTAATACAACTTTTTTGTCTCACCCTAGAACTTCCACCAATGATATTGCCAATGCAGTCCACAAACATATAGTTGACAAAACTAGCAGAAAAAAGTGAATACAGAGGTCAGTGAATTATTACCCAGGGGCTAAATCCAGTCCAATGCATGTTTTTGAAATAAAGTTTAACCAAGACACAGCCACACCCCATACCCATTCATTTATGTATTGTCCATGGCTGCTTTTGCTCTACAATGGCAAAATTGAGTAGTTGCATCAGAGATAATATGGCCTACAAAGACTAAAATATTTACTATCTGGCCCTTTGTGAAACAGTTTCCAATACCTGAGCTCATATACCGCACGAAAAGAAATTGAAACGTTTCATTGAAAAGATCACATTTACTAGGTATAATTTCAACACCTTGGATCTATTTTTTAACATAATAATTGCCCAAGCACAAGATGAGGGAAACCAAACTTTGGAGTAATTCATGTAAAGATAAACAAACTGTGATGCTGTAAACACCCACTTGCCAACCCAGCCAAATCAGCAGAATCCACTTAAGTGGTCGATGCCACAAATACATTGTTGTAAAATCATTTATGGAAAATCCAACAGATTTAATTGACCTCCAGCTAGGTGTGAGCCAACAGTGTAATGTAGCTAATTAAAAAAAAAAAAAAGCTGATGAAATTTTAGGCTGCATTCTTAAGAATTAGAGCACCCAAAAGACAGTGAGAGAGCCCATTGTGCCCTAGTTAATAAGGAGTATTTTCTTACAAAATTACCTTTAGAAATTATGCAGAATTTCTATTTAGGAATCCTAGTCATTCAAGGATTTTATACCAACTCTGTGCACACCTATAGCTGCTGGAACCTGCAATACTCTTCAAGGATCCACATGGTCTACCACTGATCAAAGAGCAATTACTTTTTCCTAATATTTGGGCTCCCATGGCATTTTATCCTCTCTCTTTTTGTAAGCACTTTAGAAATTAAAAATAAAATAGATTAGGTCATCTACTCATCTTGTAAGCCAGCGTCTTTCCCCTCAGGGACAATGTCTAGTCAAAGGTTGAATGCTTCCAAAACAGTAATTCCATCACTCCCTTTTGGAATGTTGTCCTAGAATCTACTTGCTAAATAGTTCAGAATAGTTTCCTGAGTCTAGCCAGAATGCATTTGGTTTGATCCTCTGATTAACCAAGGGAAAAAATAATTCTCTTAGCACAGGATTCTGTATCTCTAGAGAATGGTCAAATGATGATATTCAAAGATTTTGTTCTACCTTGAGAATAACTAGCCTGATATCCTAAATACATTTGTCAAGTTTGCTTTACTTTTTTAAATTTTGGAAGTAAAGATAATATGCTCCCTTACCCACAGGTCTAAATAAGTGAATGCATAATAAGATATTTTACAATAACAATTACATATACATTCCACTAAATAAAAAATACCAAAAATAGGAGTAAAAAATTGATTAAGAGCTATCCTCATTCGTAACCACTAATGCTCCAGATTGGTGGTTTTGGCACTGAACTTCACAGAGCTCTAAGTATTCCTCAGTGCCTACGAGACACCAAAAAGGGTATAGGGGGCCGAGTGGCGAGGGATTCCAGACCCTCTCCAGCTTAAACCAGACTTGTTTTACTTCAGCTTTTTTCATAAGCTAAGCTTTTGCCTAAGATTTCATTCTTACTCATAGAATGAAAACCTCATTCAAAATAAAGTCAATGTAGTAGTCAGGATTTTCACTGCAGTTATAAATGGCCACCGTGATTTCACAAATTTCTTAATCTTTTTAATTTTGTTATATTTACCTTAGATCCTGGTGTTCCAGGCTGACCTGGTGAGCCACTGTTTCCCATCAAACCCTACATTTTTAAAAGGGAATTTCAAAAGGTAATTTAGAAAAGAATATTAAATAACACTAAATTCATTTCCAAGTCACACATTCTCATAATAATTAATCCACTAAATTATAATACAATATTAAAGAATTTTCCCCATAAACATCTAAATAAAAGATAATAAAAGTAAAGAATCAAAGTATATGGGCAACAGAGCAAGACCTTGTCCCAAAAAAAAAAAAAAAAAGAATCAAACTATGCAAGATAGCATGCAGGTTAGCAGAGCCCTTATAATTCTGTAACTTGAAAAACCTACAAATGCCAACAATGACTAGAGAGCTAGTAAAGGACAGATGTAAAGAAAAGTTCATTTTTTCTACATTCTTACTTTCTTTTGTCATGATGGCTAAGAATTAGGTTTATTCGTAGATGTTATCTTGATCAACATTACTTACAATTTCTATTATCTTGAACAATATTTTGAAAAAGTTACAATCTGATAAGTTCTCTGAATATAATAATCTCTCTTCAAGTTAAAAAATAACTGTATTTTTAACAAACCATATGATTCAAAATAAGACAATGATAACTACTCTAGCAATTAGAATCTGATTTAATTTAGATGATACTTTAAATACTATCATATATTTAAAAACACCTGGCAAAGGAAATGTGATTAAAAATATTTAATTAATATCATCAGAAAACATAATCTCAATATGACCATAATAAACATACCATGTCACCACTACTATGCTTTGCTGTCAACTTAGGATGTTATTGCAATTATAAAATGTAAGATGTACTAGTTCTTAGCATAGTGAATAAAATTCTAGAAATGTTAAATGCAGATATTCTTAAGGTTTAATAGATACTAGTCAATACCTTCACTTTCTGAAGACTAACTTAGATACTAATAACCAAATTTAATTTATTATTTTAACTAATAAGTAATTTGGTAGTGCTGGTAGAAGTAGAAAAAGAGTATTCCCTTTTAAAGGGAAATATCTTCTTTTAAATTTCTCCTCAAAACTTGAATTCATATTTAACGAACATTTTCTCTATTTACTCTTACATGCAAAATTCACCAAATCTTTCACCAAACACTGATTAAAAGTCTGTTTTTTAAATTACATAATTAAATGAAAGTCATAAATTTTCAAACATAAAAGTGATCTGTTTTACTTAAAGAGAAAGCTATAATATTACAGGCAATTTGATTCACATATTAAAATCAGTATCACTTCTAGCAACTTAGAAATTATTTTAGTTTTGGAATTTTACACATGCATGATAGGATTTTCATAATATTCAATATCAAATTCATATGTCCCTTCAATTCCTGAAACATCTAAAATAATTTGCTCACTGATTTAGGATCATCCCACACTACCTCTTCTGAACATGTTCTCCTTTATCAGTGTAATAAATTTGTAAATTAAAATGTGAAAAAAGAACATTCACCAAGTTTTAGACTTTCTTGTGGTACTTAATATTTTTTAAAATTAAAATTATAGCTACAATATTTGTTTTCTGATTTATGTACAGTAAGCATCTCTGACCTTTGGGTGGGTGGCCAACTTTTTAAGACTCTGAAGAAATCTTTACTCCTTTAAAAAGATGGACGTAAACATAACATTTTTTACACAAATGAATGAAATTAGTGAACCTCGAAAATCTCATTGCTGTATCTTCTACAGTTTTGTGAACTACTGGTATGTAGTAATAACATTTTACACACTTTGATAATAATGACATTAACATACAGGCATCCCTGGAGCTCCTTTTTTTCCTAGTGGTCCTGGAGGCCCAATTTCTCCCTAAAAAATCAAATACAAATCAAATTTTAAAATTGTTAATTATGAACTCATTTCCAGGAATTTTCTACCTAAGCACAATGGAATGAAAATTCAATACCAATCAGTCCAACTTTTTTCTGTGTTCTCTTCCACTACTGTAAGAAAGGAGCAAGGCAAGGCAAAAAAATCAGTAATCTAACACCTTAAAGACCTGGGCCTAGGGTCTGGGGAATTACTGTCAAATACTTCCATTATGAAATCTGTAGTGACACTTGCCATCCTTTCAAAGGAAGACCTAACAGCTTAGACAGAGTTGGTAAGGTGAGAAAACGGAAAAAAAAGTCAAGTGAGAAATTTTTTTATTTATCATAGCGTTCAAGAGATATGATAGTGAACACAAATTAATAAAGAAAAAATAGAGTACAAAACTATAGGATTAGACTTCAACTTCTGGGACTGTCACTGATTAGGTGCTCTAAGGGACCCTCTAAGTCCAGAACAAAAACCCTGGAAAGGACATGCTCTGTGAGAGTGCTGTTCATCCAAGAAGTAGCAGAGGTATTCAAAGATCTCTAATTTTAATAAAATATCATCTGAGTTGGGACTATAATCATGAGGATTTGGAACTGTGCAGAAACCTTGCCAGAGGTAGAGATGTAGGAAGGGCGGGAGTGCCTGATGGTATATGGTCAGCTCTTGGGAAGCTAAATGTTGACCACCCATGAGAAGGGGGGAGAAATTTTCAATACCTATGATGACTCAGGACTTTCAAAGGGAGCTGAAATGGTATCTGTGGCTACCAGCAGGAAGCAGCTCTTCATTTCCCTGCTAGGCTGACAGAACTCCCACTAAATTAAGATGAAGCAATGACCTCTAAATCAACAGTAAGGAAACAGGAGACAGCAAGCCACAAGACTGAGAATAACAAATAATAACTAATAACAGGAATAACAAATAATAAGCTTCAAATATTAGAATTGTTAGAAACAGAATTTAGAACTATATATGAGATCTTTAAAAATTAAAAGACAGAATCATGAAAGGGTATTAAGACTGAAAATATAACAAGAGACTACCAAGAACAAAAAGAAGAATTCATTTTTCTTTCATCCAGAAGGCACTATCTAGAGAAAAAATTTTGTTTAAATTTTGGCTTAAAAACTTAGAACTTCTAAAAGTGAAAAATATGATTGTTTGTAACTTTTTAAGAATCGATCGTAGTTTAAATAGATTAGACACCATAAAGGAGGAATAAGTAAACTAGAAGATACACCTAAAATAATTTAACCAGAATATAAGACAATCAAAAATATAAAAATATGGTAACGCTAATAAGAGATGTAGAGTATAAAATCAGAAGAAAGGAAATGTGTCTAAACAGAATTCCTGAAAGAGATAATAGAACAAAGGTAATATGGAGATAATGGCTGATTTTTTCCAGAACTAATGGAAATAATTCCAGAGAGCCAAGAAGCAGACTGAATTCCCAGCAAGATGAATAAAGAAAAATCCATATCTAGACACACCATAGTAAATTTTAAGAACACTAAAAACAAATAAAATACCTTAAAAGATTCCAAAAGGAAGGGACAGATCACTTACAAAAGAATGATAATTGGAATAACAGCATATTTTTCTCGGTCAAAAATGGAGGCCAGGATACCACATAAGAAAATCTTCAATTTACTGAGAGAAAATAATTGTCAACCTTGAGTTGGATACTCTACAAAATTACCTTTCAAAACAAGAGTAAAATTTTAAAAATTGTAATTAAGTGGAAACTGAAAGTTTATTACCAAGATATCTGTGCTAAAGGAACATTCAATGATATAGTTCATAAAGACATGAATTATCCCAAAAGGATTGTCTTAGGGAACAAAATAGAAAAGTAATCAAGTTAAATAGGATGCAAAAATCCAAATTAATATCATATATATATAACAACAATAAAAACTATAAAACTTGATTTTTATCAAAATTTGAAAGGTTGAAATAACAGCTTCTAAAATTATGTCATATTTGAACAATTAACAGTGACCATAAATAATGTAAAAATGTATTCTATGGAAGACAACAGTGCATCACCACTTTACTCTTTTAATGAACAGATCCAGGCCCAAACCTTCTAACTCTTGATAATACTCACCTTTTGGCCCATTAATCCTTGGTTTCCAGGAAATCCTGGGATTCCCTAAAAACAAATAAAATAGATTTTTAATTTAAAAAAAATTGTAGACTTTATCATTAAAGAAGAATCAGTCATAATTAGAAGGAGGATATTTCATTTGAACACATTCTTATAGTACTTATAATGAATCATGCAAGAAAAACTGTCAAACAATAGAAGTTCAGATTTAGTACAGCAGTTCCAAAGGCACTCAGAGTCTCACAGCCTTAGTTAAAAATTAATGAAACTAAATGATTTCCTCCAAACTCAGCCTTGAAACAGCCATAAACCTATTTGTGTAAAATATGGCAATCTTTTCTCCTAATAATTCCCTTGCTGGGCATGAAGAATAGGTAGACCAAAGTTTGTGAAGAGACAGAAAGAAAGAAATACAGAGAACTCTTTCACATGGCTCAACCCAAATGTACAAGTCTTTAGCTAGATTCAGAGAAAATTAATGTTAATTCTATCAAGCTAAGAATAAATTTAGCACATTTATTAGTGGGAAAGCATTTCTACTGTCAGCCTTTCAATATATTTACCCAAAATGATCATTTATCACCCAAAACAAACAATGATGGCACTAATCAATTTTCATTTCTTAGTCAACTTTTTTAGCTCTTTTTTTGGTGACACTTCAGTTGAAATAATTAACATTTGTTTTTATACACATGTATTGACTCTCTGGCAGAAAAGGGAATTTGAAAGACAAGGAAATCAGGCCCCATCGGTATGTCTTTGAAAACCCTCTGCATCATTAGGGCTTTCAAAGAATAGCAGTACTGGTCAGTAAATCACGGCAGGTGGTAGAGCTGCCACTAACAATGAGAAAAAGTATATTCTATTATAGAAAGAGTCTGCCATTATTTTTATTTTCACATCTTAAGTTTAGCAGTACAACCCTCACTGATTAATGTGCTAATCACAATTATAGTGCAAGACAAGTAAATAGTTTCAGTTTTAAAATCTGAACTTGAATCATACATGGAATTCAGTTTGCCACTTCACTCTACTCTTTGAAGAGAACAAAAGTTGTATGTGAGCAAATGACTATCAACAAGGGGCTCACAATCTAGTTGAAAAGATAAGCCTTTACAAACATGCTACCTAGAGAATAATAGAAAAACAATATACTTTAAAGTAACAATATAAAACATGAGCACAGTACACCCAATAAGCACTCTAAAACATAAAGCAAAACTAAAATTATTGAATCATAAGTATAAAGAAAATAGACTGAAATGAATTATATCCTTCTAAGGCAGAAAACTCATATTCTCAATGCCACCAATTAAGATAAATACTGTTCAAAATAAAAGCCTCCACATCAATGGACCATGATTTGGTGTGAAACCACTCTGCGACCTCCGGTCATTCAAACACAGACACACACATGCACAAATTCACTGTAAGTTTCAATTAAGTGTTGAATTTAATTACAAATATGTCTATAAAACCTGATCAGAAGCAAGGGGGCTATACATTTTTTTATGCTGAAAAATGGGTAGAGTTTTGTCAAGGCAAACACCTTGGCCCCCAGAATCCCCGAAGGGAAAATGCAATTGCCCATGATGCTGCAAGACCTGAGAAGCTGTATTTCTTACTGCATGAGTCTTTTATTACTTAAGAGTTGTCACCACTATTCAAGACTCTCTATGCCTTTACACAATCTATGATGTTAGTGGGAATTAGTTATAGATATCCTGCCTCTACTCCTGTTTCTGAAGCCAGTCCCAGTGTCAGCAAGTCCTGGGGATGAACAGAGTTAGGGCCACATTTCCATAAATACCACCCTAGTTTCCACCTCCCAGGAGCCCTTAAGAGCCCATTTCCCCACAGTTCATTCCCTGGATTTGATTTGACACCCTTTTATCTGAGTTATTCTAATACTGAGCTTGGTCTATCCTAACAGACAGCCAAAAATCTTACATTATTTCAATATATCAGATATTGAGATTATTTGGGGGAGATTCTGGATTAGAAAAAATTATTCCTTTTCTTATTGTCTGTCCTTTCAAATTGGTCAAAAATTAATACACATTTCATAGATATGAAAAGAAGTCATAATATCTTCTACGTCCAATTACACTAAGAATTATTACTTATTTTACAAATACCAAGTAAAAATATATAAACACTACACAATATTACAAACAAAATGTAAAACTGATTTATATAAGCAACTCTTGGCAAAACTAACATAATACCACGAGCATGCATAGTATAAAAGACCACTGAGGGAGAGGTTAACCAGAAGAACTGAAATCATTCAGAGCTAAATTTGTTAATAAAACTCTCCTAGATAATATTTTCCTGGGCTCCCAATACATGCAGTGAAATTGACTAAACTTTGCCAAGTTTACGTTAGCAGTAATATCATTCAAAACCATTTGAAAGTTCCCATTTTGTTGATCCAAAAGTATTTAGTGACCATTATTTCATAGAGATATGTTTTTCCAAGCAAACTATGCTATATTTCACTTTCAGCCTATGTGGTTTTGGGTTCAGGCAACTGTGACAATGTGTAAGTAAAGACAGAAACAAGTATTTTATTTGGTAAGAATAAACGGACCTATTTTCTTCATTTCTGTGATTTCAGTTTGGGTTTGAGGAAGAGCAGAAAGTCAACTGGAAGGAAAATCCTGCATAATGTTGTGGTGAAAGAATGTTGACATGAAAAAAATGTTCTAGAAGCTTCTCTGTAACCATTTAAACCATTACTGTGTAACAAACAATTTATTAAGAATAGAAACACATACTTTAGAATAAATGGTTTGGCTTCTATTTCCTTGAGACTACTTTATAATGAAGGAAAGGTGTCCATAACACATTACTTAGAAAAGAAAAATATCACATTATACTTTCCCACATGCAATGAATGTATTTATTTTATTCCTGAAATTGGACCATCTTGGATCAAGTCTGCTTTCAAGTACTGCAGTATTCACAATGTACTAAAAACAGATCTAATCCATTAATGATATTTTTATATTAAAATGGTCAACCTTTCCACATAGTGGTAAAGATTTTTTAATATCACACAGTTATCAAAATATTAGAAGCATATTACATGTTTTCTTCTATTATATTAAGAAGTGATTTGTCCATTCCTCATTTCTAAAGATTCAATAAAGGCAAAACTTGTATGTTGAAAACGTCACCTTTATTTTCTAAAAAGATTACAATTATGATTACTACTAAAGAGAAGCAGGATGAAGCAGTTAAAAAACTACATGCTGGAATCAACCAGCCCATTTCCTAGTGGCTGATACACTCCAGGCCGGTTATTTAAACTGTGAAATCTCTGCATCCCCATTTTATACACAGGGAAAATAATAAAACATATCTCATAGAGGTAGTACATTCTATCAATTAACTCTCACAAGTACTTAGCTCCGTGCTAGCCCCATAATGAATAAATTTTTATGACCGTCTTCCCACAGCTCCTCCATGACCTTCGAAAGTCGTGAAATAGAAGAAGTCAATTTTTTTCCTTTTCCATGTCTCAAAATTTTAGCTTCTTTCTCCATTTTGAGGATGTCCTTTTCCCCCTTTTCACCTCGAGTTTCCATACACCTTCATTTACAAAGGTTTCCATTATACGCAAGATGACTCTAGCAATCTAAAGTTTCCCACTGGGGGGCGCCAACAAGTCAGCAGTGCTCCTGATAGTCTTCATGTTTGCCTGAATTTGATTATAGAATTATATTTTTGTCTTTTAAATACTTGAAATATATTTCATCACTATTTGTTCAGCAAAATATGACTGAGAACTTCAAATATATTTGTAGTTGAACTCCACAATGTTTTCAATTCCTTTTTTTAATTTCCACACTAACTGACAGATCATTATGAATGATTTACAACACATTACTCTGTGGTAAGATAACTACAAAGACAAGTAACTCATAATCACAGTTGTCAAAGCTAAAAGAAACCAATGTACTAGTACTTGCAATAAAGCTTTAACAAGGAAATTACCAGTTTTACTACTTTCATATTATACTCTAATTAATCTTTAAACAAAAAAATGTATCTAAGAATCTTGGATGAACTTATTCACCCTGGCCTACAGACCAGGACCCACGTGGGACTGGACTCAAATTACCCAAAGATAAATATTTTAAATAGAACATGCTTCAGTCGATATTTTTAGGCTACTCATATTTATATAGAACAAAAGAGACTGTAAGTTACAGAAAGAGAGCAAGGGTATCACAGGAAGGAAAAGCTATTTGGAGAACATTTGCAAAGCTACTCCAAGTTACTGGCATTTCTCTTCCATACCTCAAGGCATTTCTACATTTTTTAAAAGCCTATAAGATAGTCTAAACAATGTTACTGTTGCAAAAGCATAGTTTTTCAGGATAAGACAAAAAGACAAATGTTTAACCAATTAAAATAACATACCTGAAAACCCAGAGAAGGAGGAAGACTATCTGGAGAAGAAAGGATGGGTTAAAGAGACTAGGGGACAGTGCATGCACTGCCACATTGTGGGAAAGTCATATGACCACCTGGTGCCCAAAAAACCCAGAAAAATAACTTGCCCCTTTATATCAGTGAAGAAAGTGAAATGCATATAAAATACATCAATGTGTTAAAAGGAACATATATTCTATACACACATGTAAAACTGACAATTAATTCATTCTGAAAAAAAAATGTTCCAAAATAATACCAGAGTTGTTCTAAAATGGACTCGGATCCTCTGAAAGCCTGAAAAGTAAAGACCAGGCTTTTGGGGTACATGGATTGTTACTGCACAATTCAAAACAAATTGTGGAAAACTCATTAAGAAAAAAACCAAAAGTGGATTTTTCAAAGACTTGTATAGCTGATTTGGTTGCTGAATAAGAGTTAAATACCATTTTCCAGAGAAAGCTGAAAATTGTATTAATTTTTTTGAAATTTCATATATGATGGAGGTTATCAAACAAAAATATTTTAAAACACATCAAAGATGAAGCCAGTTTGATAAAGCAAACAAACTAATGAATAAATTTTTAACCTTAGTTAATTTATATAGTAAAAAGTAAATAAATACTTGAAGATTATATCTAATTTTATATCTTTTATGTCTTTTATTTATAACCTCATATTTTAAAAATATTATGTATATACTATTCCACCTAAATCTCTGTACTACTTATTGTGTAACTCAGCTTATTATGAATTTTGTTATGTTCATATAATATACAAGGTCTGTCTGGAAAGTATACAGCCATTGTTATTAATGATATAATAAGAACAGTTTGCGCAACATTGATGTGACCTGGCAGCCAAGGAGAGTGGACTGGAACGCACATGCGTGAACAATGACGCCCTCACTGTACTAGTCAGTGGGATGCTAGACGCCGTTGAGTGAGCAGGTGTACTGTGTGACCATCACATTCAAAATGACTCAGCAAGTAGAACATTGAATCTGCATCAAATTTTGCATTAAGCTTGAACATTCCTCCACGGAAATTATTTAGATAATTCAGAAGACTTTTGGGGACAATATAATGAGTGCAGCACAAATAAAAATGTAGCATATATGCTTCAAAGATGGTCGAGAATCTGTTGAAAGTGATCCATGTTCTAGAAGACCTGCAACGAGCAGAACACCTGAGAATGTTGAACGTGTGCGGGTTCGGTTAAGAGATGCTGGGAGAACTGTGTGAAGTCACAAGGTGCCAACTTTGAAGGGGACTGAGGTGTCATTGTCCTATGTACAATGTTTCTTGTATCTTGTTCGATAAATGTCTCTATTTTTCATATTACATGGCTGGATACATTCTGGACAGACCTCGTTATATCCTCATTTTTCCTACCCAAAATTGATGAAATGCTAGACTAATAAGCACTGACAAAAGTAAAAATTTTAAGGAAATTACATTAGTTTTCTATTGATCTCCAACAAATTATTACCATACATTTAATGCCTTTAAATAGCACAAATTTATTATCTTACAGTTCTGTGGCTCAGGAGTCCAGCATAGTCTCAGTGGACTAAATTCCAGAAGTCAGCAGGGCTGCACTCCTTTCTGGAATCTCTAGGAAAGAATCTGCTTCCTTCTTATTCAGATTATTGGCAGAATTCAGTTCCTTGCAGTTGTAGGACCAAGGTCCCCATTTTTCTGCTGGTTGTAAACAGAGGGCCACGCAGAGCTTCCAGAGGCCACCACATTCCTTGGTTTACTCCACCTTCGTGTATCTTCACAGCTAGCAACGGTGGGTCAGGTTCTTCTTGAGTCACATCTTTTTGACCCACTAGTCTTCTATATTTTTCCACTTCTAATTACTCATGATTAGGTCCCCCCCACCGGATAATCCAGGATATCCATCTCAAGGTCATTAACCTTAATCACATCTGCAAAATCCCTTTGCCATGTAAAGTAACATATTCACAGGTTCCAGGGATTATAACGCGGATAACTTTGGGGAGAAGGGAAATTGCCATTATTTTGTCTACCACAGAAATATTACATAATATCCAAGGAACAGATAGTTTCTATGTAATTTAAACTCCTCCAAGGCATTAAAAGGATGAAAATAATCTAAATTCAAATTATGAGGCCACTAATATTAAAATTAGTTAAGAATAACACCTAAAAAAAGAAATCTACAAGATGATCTAATTTGTTAATATAAATGCAAATGACTTTAATACTAGTAAATCAAATATAACAGTTCATTAGAACAAAAGCAAAGCATGACTAAGTAGGGTTTGTTTCAGGATGCAAGGAGTGTTCAAATTAAGAAATATATTCATATAATATGCTATACTCATAAATTACTATAATAATAGTTTAGAGGAGAAACATACAAAATCAATTCAAAAGATACTAAAAATGTATTTTGTAAAATTTATCACGAATTATTTGTGAAAAACCCTTAATCTACAGGGAATAGAACTTCGTAAGCAGGAATCTAAGTCAATCAGAAACTGATTATAAACATTATACTTGGTGAAACACTAGACATTTCTGCTTAAATTCAGAAATTAAGTATAGGCTATATTTTATACTAGCAATTCCACTTATAGGAATATATCCTTCAGGAAAACCATGGCATAAATAACTAGGAATATATGTAACTTCAATAAGAGAGGTTAGATGAAATATAGCCATGCTAGAAATAAGATAGATTTTATATTGTCTTATAACTTGATATGATAAAATGTCCATATTATAAAGTTAAATAAAAGTTTCACTTGATCCAATTCTTTGTTTAAAAAATATGTATATATTTTTGTTTATATATTTGTATATACAAAGAAAAAGTTCAGAGAGAAGCTCATTAAATGGATAACAGTTGTTATCTCTGGGAATGGGAATAGGATTTGGGTAAGTAAAGGCACACTTTCAAATTTGCAATACATCTTCTATATTTTTTGAGTACTTAAGATAAATTAAATAAATAAAAATGTATAATAAATGATAAATATAAATAATGAGTAAAATAACATAATTAATAAAATATAATATATAAGTAATAGATGAAAAGTTGGCCCATACAATTTTATCTTTAAAAAATCTATGAATTTTTTCCTAACATTTAAGTTATCCAAGAAACTATTTTTAAACATTGTTTAACTTTCAAAATAAAAAAATAAAGATATTAAATTTGTGGCTATCATTTGAAAAAAGAACTAATACAAGAAAGAAGTATATTGCAGACTCAAAGATCAATGCTGGAGCAGTAATACAACTCACTGCTGTGAACTCAGAGTGTAACATACGTGATTAGTTTTTATGCCTTGGTAGGTTATTCTTGCAGATAATTTTCACATATTGCTAAGTATATTGTGTTGAAAAAAGACATCACTGTTTCTTAGGGAAGAATAATATTGTGCTTAAGAAAAACTTTCTTTAAAAGAAGAGCAACTAATTTGGTATCTGACAAAATTAGCTTTACCAGGCAGCATTTCCCCATTTTCCCTCAGTAATAGTAGTTAACTTTTCTAAAACAAAAATGTTAATATACCAGATCTAGAATTAAAGATTATTTTATTTTTAAATACTATATAAATTTTTAAAGTAAATTTCTAGGAAAATTAATAGCCTAAAAATTTCATTAAAATTGAAGATATAAAAAAAAAAACTTAAATGACCTAATTTATCTTAGTTAGGATTTATCTTTCACTCATATAAACAAGTTTAGTTCTCTTCAATTGTACATAGATGTATTTTTGTTTTATAAGACAGATTTGGTTTTTTTGTCAAAAAATAATACTTAAAATATTTTATATACACCAAGAAAACAGAATTTATTTGGAAATATAATTTTATATTATCATTCATGACAACATTAAAGCTTATCTTAAAATATCATAATTCTATTTTCCTTTACCAATGTCACTAAAATTATTCTCCAGTAGATAACTTTTGTCTTCCTACTACCTTCATATTCCTCTTTTTGATTAACCTGCCTCAAAGCCTTTATATCAGTAGTAATTAAACTTTACATCAGACTCACATAGGGGAGCCATTAAAAATGCAGTTTCCTGAGCTTTAGCCCCTGATTCCAATTCATTAGGACTGGAATGGGCCCAGCAAACTGAAATTTAACAGGCATTTCTGGTGATTTTAAGGTATTCTGTGTATCAGAGCTTGAGAAATAGTGTGTTCTACATTTCTTAAAAAATGAGATTCTTGAAAACGATATGTATTGGGGGCATTAGGATAGTCATCAAGCAGTTTTTGATTTGACTTATGATTATCTGCCAATTAAATTTTCAGATAAGCCATTTTATGGCCCTCTGCTTAAAAATTACTATATATAATTTTCCCACCAATCTTTAACCCTTGATCAAAATTCTTAATACCCTGCCTGTCATGATTAAATTCACTTGTCTTTAAACAGCTTTTAAGAGTTTTAATCCATCACATGATTTTTACATACAGTTGACCCTTGAATCACAAGGGGGTTAAGAGTACCAACACCCCCTGCCCCCACACAGTGGAAAATCTATGTATAACTTTTGCCCTCCCCGAAAACTTAACTACTAATAGTCTACTGTTGACTGGAAACCTTACCAATAACGTAAACAGTCAATTGACACATATTTTGCATGTTACATGTATTACTACTGTATTTTTACAATAAAGTAAGCTAGAGAAAAGAAAATGCTAATAAAATCATAAGGAAGAGAAAGTACTATTTACTATTCATTAAATGGAAGCAGATCATCATAAAGGTCTTAATCTGTGTTGTCTTCAGGTTGAGTAGGCTGAGGAGGAAGAAGAGGAGGGGTTGTTGGCCTTGCTGTCCCATGGGTGGCAAAGGCGGAAGAGGCGGAGGTGGAAGGTGAGGCAGGAGAGGCAGGCACACTTGGTGTAACTTATGGAATACATGGTAATTTGTCTTTTTTGCTTTTTTGTTTCACTAAAAGTGTTTCCATATGGCACCAATCCTTCTTCCATCATTTGCTTTAGTTTCAGTGCCTGTATCATAGAAGGGTCCATGTCACAGTCAAAAGCAGTCTTGAATAATCAGAACCTTCTGCCAGATTGTCTAATGTCAGTTTGCTTTCTGTCACCGCTTCTTCCACGTCTTCTTTCTCTGGAACTAGTTCAGAAGCACTGATGTCCAACAAGTTGTCTTCTGTTAATTCCTCTGGTGTGGTGTGCATTAGCTTTTGAATTTCTCCAAGATTCATACCTTGAAACTTTTTAACACCCCCCCACACACACCTCTTTTGCCATATCCACATTGTCTTTCATGATTTCCTTGATGGGCTCTTTCATAAAGTCATGGACAACATCTGCACAATTTTCTCCCACAAGAATTTATTGTTTCGAGCTTGATAGCCTTCGTGGCTTTTTCTGTAACAACGATGGCATCTTTAATGGTATAATCCTTCCAGGCTTTCATGATGTTCTCTCTGTTGGGTTTCTCTTCCGTAGAACTAACAATAGAGTACTGTGTGTAGTGAGCCTTAAAGGTCCTTATGACCCCCTGGATCTAGAGGCTGAATTGGAAATGTTGTGTTTGAGGGTGTGTAGATCACTTCAACATCTTCAGTGTTGAACTCATGGGGTTCTGGGTGGTCAGGGGCATTGTCTAATAGCAAAAGAACTTCAAGGCAAGGTACTTCCTGATTTCAGGGACAAAGCATCAATGGAACTAATCCAGAAAAGGAGTTCTTGTTGTCCAGGCCTTCTTGTAGTACAACCAAAAGACTGTCAGCTCATGTTTATCATTTCCCTTTGCGATTCGAGGGTTAGCAGCTTTATAGATAAGGGCAGTCTTAATCATAAACCCAACTGCATTTGCACAAAACAGCAGAGTTAGCCTATCTCTTTTTGCCTTAAATCCTGGTGCTTGCTTCTCTTCCTTACTAATATACATCCTTTGTGGCTTTTTTCCCTCCAGAATAGGGCACTTTTGTCTGCACTAAAAACCTGTTCCATTAGATATCCTTTCTCCTCAATGATTTTCTTAATGGCATCTGTCACTGGTTCTTCCACGTCTTCTTTCTCTGGAACTGGTTCGGAAGCCCTGATCTCCAACAGGTTGTCTTCTGTTAATTCCTCTGGTGTGGTGTCCATCATCTTTTGAATTTCAGTGTTGAACTCATGGGGTTCTGGGTGGCCAGGGGCATTATCCAATAGCAAAAGAAAATAGCGGGAACTCATCTGCTGCTTCTTGGTCAGCAAAGTTGCTTCTCGTCTTATCTTGACGTTTTTTAAGCCAAATCTCTTCTAAAATTATGGAACCATCCGTTGCTGGCATTAAATTGTCCAGCTTCATATCCTTCACCTTCCTTTTAAGTTGTCATATAATGACTTTGCTTTTTCTCAAATCATATTAGAGTCTATAAGTACGTCTTTCCTATAGCACTCCTACACCCACATAAAAGTTGCATTTTCAATATGAGATAAAAAGATAGTTTACAAAAAGTGCAAGGTTTTCACACCTTCTGGTGTAGCTGCAGTAATGGCTTCATGATTTTCCTTTTCTTTCTGTCTTTTTTTTAACAATGGTCCTTACGTTGGATTCATTGATCTTCAAATGACAGGCAACCGCAGCTGCAGACCTCAATCTATGGTACATCTCAAGCAATTCAACCTTTTCTTGTAATGTCATGACTTTTCTCTGCATCTTGGGAGCACTTCCAGAATCACTAGTGGCACTTCATATGGGCCTCACGGTATTATTCAAGGTCTACAGTAGTGCACTAAACATGATGAAATATACACAAGGATTGTGAGAGATCACCTTACTGTAATAAGCAATTTACTGGAGAAACAAACCGTTCACATGGAAATGACTAGCATCGCAAGGTGTTTTAAGCAACATGAGCTCACCACAATAGCAACAGGAGGTGGCTATGAAATTGTTACAGTAGAACAATATGTATTACAGTTAATTTATGCAAATGATTTAATACTACATCTTTATATTTGTTTACATTTCTCTCAGCTGGGAATGATGATATGTATGGTCTGTAAATTTTTGTGTACATAGGTTTTGATAAATTTTAACTTTTTATAATAGACTTGTATATATTTTATGGTAGTAAATTATTAAATAAACTAGTGACTACATACCTTTTATGCATTCATCATGTACCTAACTTTTAATTTTTTCAATATTTTTTCTAGGCTACATAGTTCATCTGCAAGTTTTTTAAATTGTTACAAGTCTCCAAAAAATTTCCAATATACGTATTGAAAAAAATCTATGTATAAGTGGACCCAGGCAGTTCAAACACATATTGTTCAAAGGTCAACTGTACACCTTTGTACAGCATGTTTTGTGAGTAAATTTTCTATTTTCTTAATTAGAGAATAAATGTTACATCTCAAACTGCCTAGTACAATGTTGTACATTCTATAATTACACAGCAAATATTAGGACCTGACTATTCATCTCAGTAAGAATCTGCAACCATTCTAAAGCTCTCTAGTGGACGCTTCTCTTTTTGTGTGATCAGTCATTCCAGTTTTAAAGTATATTGTTCAGAAGTTATTCATGTTTCACCTAAATTCATCAATTAAGTGCCTTTTTATGTAGACAGCACAGAAGAAGAAAATTCTATCATGATAAAGGAATTGTTCATGGTTTTTAGAACCAATAATCATCTTAATGTTAGTTTATCAAATTTCTTCATTAGCAAGAAAAAATCTTCATTGAAAAAGCCCAGTCGCTCTTCTAATACAATTATTAAAATTAATTCTACATTCTAATGTCCTCTATTGCCATTGGATTAAATTCATTGTGAACCATTAATGTAACACATAACTTCTGGAATGTATTTATGAATACTATTCTATTAGTGATTAATATAATCTTTTGTTAAAATATACCTTGGGTTTTATTTTCTTACAACCCCTGAAAGAGATACCTATATCAAAAGCATTTCAAAGCCACAATATTTTAAAGAACAAAATTAAAACAGAGCATGAACCATTAACGATGACTTAACTAGGCATCTTTATTTCAAGCAATAGAACACTTCAGTTTGGTATTCAAAGAATATAAAAATCTTTTTGTAAGCCATTTAAGTACCTAGAACTATTGGCAATTAATTACCTAATTATTATGTGCTTACCTGATTATCAAAAATAAAAATGCATATTGATACAAACAACCAAATAAATATTTTTAAGTGCTCTCTCTCAGATATTCTCCACCTGTGTGTTTTAACTTCCCTTAAACACACCCAGGACATAAATGATTTTCTGGTATTAACTCTCAGAGGCATCAAACATTTGTCTAGTGTTCACTGTGGTAAATACATTCAATCATTTTGAAAATATTTCTTAAGACATAAAAATGGGATATTTAGAAGGAAATGACCTAGTTACAAAAACATGCACTCTATATTATGTAAAAATGTAGTTGTTTCTAGACTCATTGAACATAGAATGAATGTAAAATATTCTAATTTCATCTGCTAAAATAACAGTTTATATGGATCATAAATCCTGTATTAAAATAAATACACCTTGTCTTGAACACCATTGTTTTCTTAAAATTCTGTATTTTTCATGCTTTGAAAATGAAGACTACATTTGGACTAATTTCATATGAGTACTTCTTATATATTAAAGGTTTTAATTTTAATGAAAATTATGCATAATTGCCCCTGGTCCCTGTATGACTAAAGAACATAATTTATGGGGTTAAAGTCAAAGGCCATTTACGTGATATTAAGCCTTGAAATCTAGACTTCATATCCTGTATACATGATGTTTCTTCTTACCCATTCTCTTCAAAACAGAGAATGTCATCAATTGCACCAGTGAAACTACTGAGCCTACATAAAGAACAATGAGAGTCTCTTTACTCATTATCCACTATCCATTCTGAGAACTAATCATACATCATTTCATATTTTCAATTGCATTTATTCCTCTTGTAATTTCAGGGCTCAATAGGGCCTCTTTCAAATTATAAAGAGATGAATAGAGAAGAGGAAAATTCAAATAAAATATTTTAGTGCTTACCAATGGTTCTCACAATGATATTTTAAAATATTTTTTCAGAACACCACCACAAAAAAATGATCAGTGCCATAGACACAGAGCTTCTAAATTTAAAATCCACAATGTTGCTTTATAAAGTTGTTTGATGGTGGTCCAGGTTTACCATGCCAATGATATTTATGCCATTTATAAGAGGAAAGAATCAAACAGATCCATGATTAAACCTGATGGGACTTTATCAACTAACTTGTACAGCTAATGGGCCAACATTTGCTTGGAAGTTTTCTTAAAAAGGCGTAGTATTTTCACAGTCATTACAATGCCAAATGTCATATTTCAAGATGCCAAAAAATTGTAGATACTGCTTACAAATTTAGTCACTTCTGTAGATAAATTTAGTCACTCCTAGATAAATTAAATTTATTTAATTTAGATAAAGCCTATTTCAAAATGCATTGTAAGAGTCATTTTCAATCAGGTTTTAAAACATAATCACTAGAACTAGAAAGGGATTATTATAATAATAAATACAATTGAATTTTCAAATCGTATTATCTAAATTGTTAAATGTGGGTTGCCTTCACCCTAAGAAGTGCTGTGTGAAATTCTTAACAGCAGATATGAGTTTCATGTTAAAGTTGGTTTACACAACACATACCAAGGATGTGCCACTCCTGCAGCCTGAAAGAGGGGTGAGAAAAAGTATTACAAATCTGTACAAAAGAATTAAAAGCCTTACCATACAATTGCAAATCAAATAAGAACAGTAAGAATAACAATAGAACTAGTGTGTGTGTGGGGGGCGGTTCCTCTTACCTTTTTCTTAATCTAAATAAAAAATATAGTCAAGTGGGCAAATAAACACACCTCCACTTTACCAGCATAATAAAGTGGATTATTCCACATGGGAAATCATCATAGCAAGTCAACATTAACTTTCCCTAAGAGTTCTATGCATGTCTTCTGCCTAAAATGATATGCCAAATAATCACACCATAGAAAAAGTGATTAAACAAAAGATCTACTTGTCTCTTAAGTAAATGATGACTTGGACCAGCCCAGCAGTTAACATTCCACCAGAAAAACAAGCATAACATGTGATATAGCAAGAATGGGAAAAGTACGAGGGAAAAAAAACAAGGAAACAACAAAAGCTTCAATGAGCCAGTGTCTTTAAACATACTACAGGGATCCCCATGTCTTTATTCCTAGAAAAAGGAGACAGCAAACATTTCCAGAATAAAAAGGCTAAAGACATCCTTAATTAAGAAATATGTGCTCATCTCCATAAATCTAGAAAACGTGGCTCATCCTCAGGGAGCTGTGGGGATCTCAGCTCAGAGTGGAACACAATCCCTGCCTGCAAATCTTCACCATGAGCCATAGGGCTCCCTATGTACAACAAGGCTGGCTAGTGAGCAGAGAACCAGCAAGCAAATGGTTTGGACTGCCCGATGAAAAATGTTACACTAAATACAACATGTCATCAGGACTGAGCACCAGGAAAAAGCTACAGTGAAAACTTTTGAGACTGCAGGTAATTTGGTTGGCAAGAATTGGCCAAAGCAAATTAGTTGGTCTAAAATGATAACTTGGTCTAAAAGCTGATTTAGTTGAAAATGATATTCTCCTGTTAACTGTTTTTTTCCAACTACTGGTAAATTTGGTATACTGCTGCCCTCATATTGCTCTGCTCCCACTATCCACCCAGCTTCCCAAGATTAAATCATAGTGATTTTGTGAGAAGTTAGGAAAAAACATTTACAACAATTGAGGATTCTTTGAAACAACCTGATAGTCCTTCATTTCTTGGCATAAAAATTAAAACGCAGTCTGGCAAGTTTGGCATCTTAAAAAAAAAACTAAAAAGCACTCATAATTCAGGCCTTAATTTTTGTTATAATGTATTACGAAAATAATGACATGCTCATAGGAGAAAATAAAATACAGGCAAGCAAAAATTGAACATAACAAACATTAAAAACCCAGCTGGTGGAAAAAATAAGCAAAGTAATTGAAACATGATTAAACCATATATGATGTTTATCCATGCAGATCCTTACTTACACATACATAGTCATATATTTCTTAACTATGGTTTATATACATAGTACATTAAGCATCTACATTTAAATTGTTTCAATTTCACAATATGTTAAATAGTAGAGAGAAGAAATAGGGCTAAAAGTTACTAAATACAATAATGCATGTAGAAAAGTAAAAAATGGACAAATTAAGTTTCAAAAAGTACAAAAAATTTTAAAGTAAATGTTAAAAGTTTAAAGACAAAATTTTTTTAGTTTTAAAAACACATGAGAATTTAACAAAATTGATCGTATAGAAAATATTGATTGAGAGCCTTGCTTTTAACAAAATTGTCATTTAAACCAAGCTGTTTATCAACCTGCTGAAAGTCCAAATGTTTTTGATCAGTACATGTGCTACCAACAGTTTGTAACAAATATGTACTCACATGCATTTTTACACAGGATCACTACATAAAATAATTGTTAAGGATTCGACTAAATGAAAAACCTAGTGTACTAGTTTCCAATGGCTGCTGTAACAAATTGCCATGAACTTGGTTGCTTAAAACAACAGAATTTTATTCTCTCACAGTTCTGGAAGTCAGAAGTCTGAAGTCAAAGTCTTGGCAGGGTTGTGACTCCCCCAGAGGGTCTAGGGAAGACTCCATTACTTGCCTCTTTCAATTTCTGGTAGCTGCCAGCATTCCTTGACTTATGGATGCATTACTCCAATCTCAGCCACCATGGTCTTATTGCCTCCTCCTCTTTGTGTGAAATTTCCCTTTGTCTCTCTCTTATAAGGATACTAGTGATGACATTTAGGATCCACTGGGATAAGCCAGGATACTCTCCCCATTAAAAGATACTTAGTCACATCCAGAAAGGCCCTTTTTTCAAATAAGGTAACATTTAGAGATTCCAGGGATTAGGAGCTAATATCTTTGTGCGGGGAAATTTTCAACCTAACACAGTCCACCCTCTGGCCCCCACAGATTCACATTCATCCCACATGAGTATACATTCACCTCATCCCAATATCTCTAGATGTCTCAACACGTCACAGTGAAGTTCAAATTCTTATCTAAATAGCATCAGCTTGAAAGTCCCAAATCTCATACTCTAAACCAGGTATGGGTATGATACATCCTGGGACAAAATCCCCTTCCACCTGTGAACCTGTAAACTAGAAGGCAAGTTATCTACTTCCAAAATACAATGTTGATATAGGCAGAGGATAACAGTTATAAACATCCCTATTCAAAAAGGAGGAAAATGGAAGGAAGAAAGGAATCGCTGGTCCCAAGAATTGTTTAAATCCAACAGGGCAAATTCTGTCAGGTTTCAAGCTCTGGGAATAGCCCTCTGGGCTTGAGACTCTGTCTTCTGGTCCAGAGGCTCTAGCCTCTGTGCCCACGGCTCCAGCCTTGGAATCATTATTCTTTTCTCTTAAAGGATAGTACATATTTGCAGCTGAGTAGTTTAATTGGCTTGTTCCCTACCTATGGAATTTGGGGAGTCTAACAGCCTTCTTTCATTTTGTCCTGTTTGTAAACCTTTTAGTCCAAACTGGCAGTGTTTCTGCTGCTATAACATTCTCAAAAACCTTGTTGGTCTCCCATGTATATCATAGTAATTTATACAATTAGATGAGAGGCTCCTCCACAAGTCTTTCCTAGATAATCTCATCTTCATTTGTGGCTTCCACTGGAATGGTTGAGTGGATTCACAAGTCATATACCTAATCTCTTTAGCACTAGCAATAGCTTGTCCAGCCACATCCTTAGCCTTATTTCCAGCATACTTTTCTAATAGCAAATCTGCTAATTTTTATGTCTTCTGCACTCTGGATAAAGTGAGTATTTCCCAAATCATCAAGTGCTGGTTCCTTTTTGCTTAACACTTCTTTCCTCAACTTATTTTTTTCCCTCACCTTTACTATAAGCAGCAAGAAGAAATCATGCCATATTTTCAGCACTTTGCTTGTAAATCTCCTTAACTTAATATCAAAACTCACCACTGAAAAGTTCTGCTTTCCACACAACTGCAGGACACAATTTAGCTAAATTTTCCACCACTATATCACAAGGATCAACATTTTTCCAGTTTCCTATAACATGTTCCTTATTTCCTCCTGAGCCCTTACCAGCAGTGCCTTTAAGGTTCATTTATCTACCAATAGTCTGTTTATAATGATACACATATTCTCCAAGATGACAAAGACTTTCTTGACCATGACCTTCACTTCTTCACTGGGCCATCACTATCAGTCTTTAATATCCATATTTCCACCAACAGTCCATTCAAGGCAATATAGACTATTTCTATCATGTGCCTCAAAATTCTTAGTCTCTACACATTACCCAATTCCCAAGCCACTTCCACATTTTTAGGTATTTAGGTATTTACTTCCTGGAACCAAAATCTGTATCAATCAGTGTTCCAGCAGAAAAACAGAACCAGTTGATATATCTGAATGTGTGTGCATGCACACACATACACATATATGGCAGAGTTTTATTGCAAGAAATTGGCTTATCCAAGTGTGAAGACTGGCTAGGCAAGTACCAAATCCACAGAGCAAGCCATTAAAAGGGGCAAGCTGGAAGTTCTCAGGCAGGAGCTGACAATGCATTCCATGGACACATTTCTTCTTTCTCTAGAAAACCTCAGTTTTTCTCTGAACTTGCAACTGAACTGACTGGTCATCACAAGATCCTTAACTTAATCATATCTGCAAAGACCTGTTATCCAAACAAAATAACATTTACAGGTTTCAGGAATTAAGATTTGAGATTTTTGAGGGGGAGGCATTTTTTAACCTACTACAACTAGTAGTCACAGAAATTCATCTAAAATTTCTGACCTACTATTTCTTATTGAAATTTTATTAATCCCATTTTTTACAAGTCTATTCTTTTCTAATTACCCCAAAACATAGGCCTCCTCATTAAATGCCCTTATTATTTAGATATGTTTCATCTGAAAATATTTTAGGATCACCTCCTCCAGCCAAAATTGATTCTTCTTGTTCTGTTCTCTGTTTATTGCTTGGGGTTCCACTGCTTTCATCCATGCAGTAAGACTTTAAGAGCCATCTCTTCTCATCTTATCCACAACCAGTTTATCCTCAAGTCCTGCTACTACCTCTTTAGCTCACTTCACATCAGTTCCACTCTCCTGCTCCCAACTCTGAAAGTTCTTGCGTTAGTTGGTACTAGAGGTAACAGAGCTCAGCTAGACTGTGGCCAGGCTCTGTCCTCCACCATTATCTACCTCCTACCCATTCTCTACTCTGCTGTCAGAGTGATCTTGCTAAAACTTTCTAAATCTGATCAACTCACTTCCCTACTTAAAACCTATGAATGGCTCCCGTTACTGTCAGATTTAATTCCAAACAGGCCCTTCTTGATCTGGCCTCTACATATCCCTACAACCTCATCTACTCTTTCTGTCCCTTCTCTGCTATGCACCCCAGGCAGCCTGAACTAGTGTCAGCTCTTCCCAGAGAATCATGCTTTCTTCTGTGTTTTGGAACATGCTACATGCTCCTGCTTTACCAGGCCAAACAACTAGGCAATTCATATTCATCTTCCAGAATTTGGCCAAGAGAGTGCCTTGTTTAAGAACGCATCCCTATAAACTTTAAATAGGTGAATTGTTTAGTATTTGACTTATTTCTCAATAATGCTTGTTGGGTTTTTTTTTAAAGAAATGCATCCCTTTCAGCAATGCCCCCCAAACTCTTCTAGGGTTATACACGTCTTCTACAACTCTCTAAGCCCCCCAGTGCCTACTTCCATAACTCTCATACTGTGTTGTCGGTATTGGTTCATCTGACTCTTTGAGGACTGGACCACAACTAATTAATGTTCACATCCTCCTCAACTTGTATAATGTCTGACACAAAGTAACTGCTCAGTAAATGCTTGTTGAGTAAATAACTGAAAGAATATGATCCTTAAACATAGTGAGACATGGGTTGAAACACATTATAATAAATCTAGTCAATGTGAGAACTGAGTTTACAGTCACCTGGATTGAAGTTAAATGGGTATAATTTGCCACTTAGAAAGTAAATTACTTTTAGGATTGATGAATGCTAAAATTCAAAATATTGACAAGTAAATGTATTTATACTTTAAAGCAATACAATCATTTCTCAACAAAATACAGCCTTTGCCTTCAATTTTAATTCTAGTAGTTAGTGTTCATATGTATCAATCTGTTTAGAGGGATGAATCACCATTAGGCTGCCATAAGCTGTGTTTGATTAGCTTTAAAGCATTTTTCTGAGTGCTTTGTCATTCCAACTTAAGTTCCATTAATTTTCTTGGCTACCACACTGTAGAATGAAATGAACATGCCCTTTTTAGTGAAGCCAAATCATTCCTTATAAACACTTAAAACCAGTATTCACACACCATGGAAGAATCTTCATTTCTTATGTCACAAAATATATAAAGTTTAGGGATTTGTTCTGTTTTCAAAGCTTTTTCACAAGTGGTAAGGTTCAATCTCCACAGCATAAACGTTTCTAACAACCAAGTTTTCATTAAAGAACAGACTAGTTTGTGATGCTATGTGTACTTATTTGGAAGAAAATACAGAACAGAAGAATTACATACAGACAACATCAGCAAATTTTAGATGTTGAACCTATCAATTACTTCCCTAACACAGGACATTTCCTAGCATAGGAAACCTGGTTTCCTCTTCGCCATTCATCAGGAAAAAGAGAACAGGAAAAAAGGGATAAGGGAGGCTTTCTTGTCTTTCCTGATCTGTTGGGCTGGAGCAGGAGAGTCTCATTCAGTAACTCTCAGTTTTCTGTCTACTGGGTTTAGGAGAAGAGATTGCATCTCAATAACCTCCACTACCCAACTCCCATTATTCCCTGCCTCAGCACCTTGTTTGCCTATCTTTTTGAACATTATAATTTCATTTTTCTTTATCTTTTTCCCATGTGTCTCCCCCACTAGGCTGTAAGCCTCCATGAGGCAGTCCCACCGTTGAACCACACATTGTAGGGTTTACCCAGTGAATTTTGGGAGGAAGGAAGAAAAGAAGGAAAAGGTTAAAATCTGAAGGCCATGCTTCCTGGAATGGAAATTTATCCTAGTGCAAAGGCTCTAGACAGGAATAAGTCTTGAATAAAGTGGGAGTGGACAGGGCAGGAGCAAACCCAAAGCAATGTCTGCTTCTGGATAAAAGTGAGAAACGGGCAGTCTTGGGGGAGGAAAACATCCCCTAAACATTCCTCAGTTCCTATTTAACATTTTTTTTCTCAGTTTTGGCTTTATTATTATAACACGATTTCAAAAGTATTATTTTCAAAGTAAATGTAGGCTCCTCACATTACATTATGGTCTACATAGACCTGCTGGTCAGTCTGCCCTTTATAACATTGTTTCTATGGAAAAATGAGGTAGCGTCCAAATAAGTGACACACAAACATTTAGAACACAGTCACATCATACATTATAACCTGCCTCTCATGTCCACTGCCTTTTATTTCCCTCTTCCTCTTCCTTCTCTCTTCTCTTCCCTCTCTCTCCTCTGTCTCTTTATATTCTCTCTCACACACAGACATACTTTATATACTCTCTGAAATAAAAACAAATAATCACATCCAGCCTCATATCCAGGTATTAAGTCCTATAATTCTTCCCTAGTTATAATAATTGTGGCTCAGATACGTTGGCCTCCCACTATCCCTTCTGAACTGACTCGCGCCTATTAGCGCCCTAGTTGGGGCCTCCTAACTCACACCTGTTCTGCCAAAATAACCTAATAAGCATCCTGATTCCAGTCCCTTCTCATTTCCACCCATTCTGCACACACCAGTAGCTCATAAACTGACTCTAAAGAATTTCTTTTCATTATGTTATTCTTTTTTTCTTGCAAAACTTCAACAGCAAGTGAATAAAGCTTATTTTCCAAACTTGCAGTCAAGGACCTCTACATTATGGACCTAACCACCTTCCTAACTTTACCCCCTACTACCCAACAGGGACCCTCCACTGCAGCTTTGGGACCTCACTAAGATTATTTACTTGACAGGGGCCATGACTAATTAATCTTCACATTCTCCTCAACTAGTATAATGTCTGACACAAGGTAGACACTCAGTAAACGCTTGTTCAATAAATAACTGAAAGAATATTATCCTTAAACATAGTGATACATGGGTTGAAACAAATCATAATAAATCTAGTCAGTGTGAGAACTGAGTTTACTAAGATTATTTAGTGGGCACACCTTTACCCATCTCACCTGTGTGTCTTCACTTAGATTATTTCTCTCTCTTGTCTTCCTTTCATTTCAAGTCATCCTTTCATGACCAAATCTAGCCCTAAATTTTTGGTAAAAATTTCCCAGCCACTCCAAGATGCAGGATTACCTTCCTATACTCCTTTGACACTTAGGATAACCCCATACATTTATGCAATATTTTTAATTCTTTTTCAAATTTCCTATGTAAGTCTCACAACAACCCTATATAGCAGACATTATAAGCATCTACACTACCCAGATAAGGATAAAGGTATTCAGAGATGTGAAGTGACTTATCCAAGCTCACAAAGCTGGAATGTAGCAGAGATCATATTCAAACCCTACTTTCTGATTCTACATCAGACTCGTATTTGGCACATATTATAAACAGTCTTACGTTGGTCATCAGGTAATCATTTGCATCATGTTTTTCAGTCTTCCAAATTAGATTATAAGCTCCTTGAGGGCAATAGTTTTAGACACAATTTTCCCCAGGGCATCATAATACAGAAGAAAGTACAATGAAAATTTGATTAATTCTAAGAGTAGTTCAATCCCTCTACTCTACTTAAGAAGCCTCAGTGATACCTCTCTCCCTCTTATGTCCAATATTTAGATTCTGGACTCTCAACTGAACACTTTGTGATAAATGGCAATATATCTTAGCTATTATTTCACTTCTTGACCTAGCTCCCCTCAAAGCAAATCACAAATTCCCTGAGGATGTGTACCTTTGATTAATAAAATGAGATCTTCTGGTATTTAAATGTTGGCCATGAGTCGTAGGAATAAAAGGTGAGGGCAAATTATATCTTTAAAACTCATCTGAAGTGAACAATCATCTGGGACACTTGCTAAAAATATAGATATCTAGGATTCTGATTCAGTACTTTCTTAAGCATGTTTCTCCACTCCTGACTTTTATTGAACACATGATCCCAGACTGCATACTACAAAACAATGTGGCACAGTGACATTGACTAAAGGCTTAGCAACAGACCACGATGTTTGTGTTATCCACCCATTTGTTTGGGCATGAGTGCTTGTGGTTGTGATTCATAACACATGCAAAATTCTTCCCAGTTTCTAAAAGAGGATTAAATATTTCAATATTTTATGGTGCTCCATAGAGCTTCCACAACATCTAAGGTCTAGAAGTCACTGAACAAGAATAGGATATCTTGGAGAAGAATTATTTAAATAGTCAAAGGATATCGTGACACAAAAAGAACTTCATCCTATACAACGGAATTAAGAAGGTACTTACAGGCTCTCCCCGAGGTCCATCCTGCCCCGGAGCACCAGGTGATCCTGCTTCTCCCTTTTAATGATTTGATGAGAAGAAATAGAAAATTCCATTTTCAGGTCTGCTTACTAAAATAACGGTATATATTATAACATTACATATTAAAGCACATTCAATACAAACAGAAAAATAAAAATTCCTTTTGGATTATTGATATTAACTTTTCCTAACATCAAATAACTTTTCCAGAAATTCATAAAGTGACTATATAAACATTAAAATTTATATCTAATGGCAGATAATTAAGTTATAAAATAACTATGGTAGAGTACAGTCATTCTTATAAGAGTAGGACATTCTTACCTTCAAAATAAATGTGGTCAACATTCTATATCAGTCCTTTTCATATTTATTTTGATTTTCATTTTTACTTTAAAATTTATCATCCTGTTGGAACTAATTTGACCTTGCCTTCCAAGAGTTGCATTTTAAAATCAAAATAAAACTTTCATTAGGAATGGAATTACTTATAGGTTATTACTTGAAATTATCTGGCACTTTAATTTAGTATATACCTATTTAAAATAAACATCTAATATGTATATTTTTAGGTAGATGTTAAAATTATAATAGTTTTCAGTTACATACCTTTAAATTTCTATGCTCAAATTATTTAAACATCTTATTTTATACCCAACTTTTGGTACGCTAAGATTTTTTTCCAAATGAATCAATTGCTAGTGTAAACAAAAATATCTGACACCCTACCTACTAAAACAAAAATTACCTGAATATAATCCTAAAATGTATAATATTTGCACATTAATACAGCTATTAAATTCCTGAACAAAATAAAGGGTAGCAGGGAAAGAACCTCTTGAAACACACACACACATACACCCTCAAACATTTAGATTTTTTGAAAGCTAACAGGCATTAAGAGCCATGAGTTTGTTTCTATCCAGCAAAGTGCTGCATCATAACAAGCAAGTTCTCTGCAAGCAATTATGCCACACTTGTCTTATACTAGAAAGAACATTTTATCCTAGACAAGATCAGATTATAAGTATTTTTCTTGTAAATGTCTCAAGCATATGAAATGAAATAAATTTAAGGGGGAAAGAGTCTCAGAATATAAGCACTGAAGCGTATTACAACACTGTTATCTATAGTTTTATATTCTAATGAATTTCCAAAAATTCTAGAAAATGAACCATAGAAAATTCTATACAACTTGCAAACATAATCAGCATTTAAAAAATTCACCCATATCATTTTACATAAACGATGATTCTCTCACTTATTTGAATTCCTGCATTTCATTAGCACACTGAAATACCAGCTAAAGCCAAATATTTCATCTGTTCCAGTTTTATTTACAAGCACTAGATGACAGTTGAGGATAGAAGGAGCAAAGAATAATGGTTTCTTGTAAATTAACCAAAGGAGAGGGAGGGAAGGTTCTGCTGAGCCAATGGTTCTACACAGAAAAGCTTATGAAAATGTCAGAGAAAACAAAAATGTATGTTGGGCCCACTTATTTTGAAAGCTACAGTTTAAAAAGCCTGAAAAATTCAAGACAAGGGATAAGTTAGGTTCTAAATACAACAAGAAAATAATTCAACATCTGAACTCAATGCTTCTGTCAATAGTCAGAAGGAATCTTCCACATCTGTGGTTCTCAAGTATGGTCCTCACACCAGGTAGATCAGCTTCTTTCCTCCACACGGGGAGTTCCTCAAAATGCAAAATTACAGGATCTACTTCAGCCTATCGAATCAGAAGTTTGGGGATGGGGCCCAGCTATCTGTGTTCTAACAAGTCTCCAGCTGATTCTGATGCAACCATTTGAGAACCGTGGCACTGCTGTGACCACTTAACTTTGACACCTTTAGGTATTGTCATATGTGACTTATTAAGCAAATCTGCAGTTGACATTTTCTGTATATAAAATAAAGGGGAGAGCACAGTTGCCAAACAGTAAAAACAACTAATTTGGAATTTGCATGACTACTTTGGTCTGTAAAAAAATCTCTCCTTTTACTTCTCTGTCCATTGTCCTAATCTTATTTTATTATAATTAGGAGGTTTTGTTTTGTTTTTTTTAAGTAGCCATCAGCAAGGTTTATCAATGAAGTTCCACAATTATTTGAGGATTTAATTTATTCTTATTCTTCCTACTTTTTGTTAAGATAGCTAATCAGAATAATATGGAATTTAATGAACAAAATATCACCCATTCTTTATCATCTACAAAAGTGATTGTCAAAATTTAGCCTCATTGGAATCAACTGGAGGATTTGTTAAGCTTCAGATTGTGGACCCCATCTAAGAGTTCCTGATTCAGTAGGTCTGGAGTAGAGCCCCAAAATTTGCATTTCTACTAAGTTTCCAGGAGGTGCTGATAGTGCTAGTCTTGGAACAACACTTTGAGAACTACTGCTGTAGCCCAGATCTCAAGATGGAAACTTACAGACCCTCTGTGCTCTTAGGAATTCCTTTCTTCTATGAACTACAAAAGCATTGCATAGCTTTACACTTAGCAATAAATTTTACAATGGCTATGTTGTTCAGCAGGTGACTTATTTATATAAGTGTTGTTTTCCTGACTTGCACATTCTTTCCAGGCCGGAAACATAACTTACATGAGTTTTCTATCACCTACAAAACTTACAATAGTGCCAAACATAACGTAAGACTATATGTACACTTCTTTACAACCACTGGAACGTATCAAGGAAAGAGGAATGGACTATTTATTCTCAAATGCTCAGTTTCAAGGTGATAAAAGAAATAGTAAAAACATTTGTGAATAAGGCTCTATCATTTGCTGTTGGATGATTATGCAGGTTAGTTATTATAAGAGAATGGCCCTTAATATTTACCTAGGAATATGCTCTTCATTCTTTTAATAATGGATTTTTAATAATGTTTCATCAGAAGATCAAAGATAATTTCTGCTTGGCCATTTTCCCTAAAATAATCAAATGCAATATACAACCAGCCTGTAAAATTCAATATTCTAACTAAAACTTAACCTGATCACTTGGTTGTTTTCATGACCTGGAGAACCCAGTACAGGTCAGTTTGTTTGGCTTTTGGAAAAAGCATACAACATGGCTCCACCTCGGATTTAGCATTTTGCTATATATTAACTTCCTTCTTGATGTAAAATAATTGAAAAAATATCATGCCCAACATTATTCCTCAATCCAATTTCTACAGCTAATGTCAAAGATGATTTATTCCACAAGAAACCAGTTATTTGAATAAAGAAAATTTAACCAAAAACAGACATGAAACTTTCATTGCATGTGTATTTCCGTTCATGCTGTGGTCTTTGGTATTTATCCACAAAAAATAAAAGGATGGAAAGTAATTTACCTTACAGTCATAGCAATCCATAAAATAAGGTGGAAGGTATGGTTTACTGATCGTGAAAATATAATTTAATTTCAAGGAAGATCCTTATTTTGTTCTTAAGAAAACACTTTATTTTTACTTCAATCTTACTGCATAGTTTATTCTATGTATGTATGTAAACAAATCTCTAGCATGTCAGAGGATGTATTAAAGATGTAAGCCTGGGGAATCTTCTCCTGGCTGATTAAATAAACAGACAAACCTCCGCAAGGCATCATGCACAGAGGGGAACACACAAACTAGGCCTGGAAGTCTCACTCTGCCACAGAACTGTACACATTTGTATAAATCCTTTAATTTCTCTGAAACTGATGCTATGCATAAAATGCCACTAATACCCCCAACTTTGGCCAGGTGCAGTGGCTCACACCTGCAATCCCAGCACTTTGAGGGGCCGAGGCAGGAGGATTGCTTGAGCCCAGGAGCTCGAGGCTGCAGTAGCTATGATTGTGTCACTGAACTCTAGCCTGGGCAACAAAGAGAGACACCGTCTCTTAAAAAAAATACCCACAACATCATAGATTTTTTTTTTAAGGAAAATAATTGCCTTTGTGAAAGTGCCTTGCACAACTCTAGGTGCAGAAGGGGAGATCCACTGCCACCAAAGAGTTGGGGTTTTAACAATCCTTTATTCATGATGTGTTTTAGGCTGCATGATTTTCAAGTCATGTATGTTATTTTTATATTTTAACTGCTATGATTTGTCATTATAATTTTGGCAAAATGAATATTTTTTAAAATGTGGTCAATCCTTACTTTAATCTAGTTAAAATATCATTAAAAACTGTAGGGTCAACAGTTTCAACATTATTTGGGTTTAACATGACATTCCACCAAGTTGGTGAAAAACATTTTCATTGATTATTAAACTATGGCTATCTGATCATGGACAAGTTATTTCTTAGTTTCCTCATCTGTAAAAGGGTAACTTTTTTCCATTTTATAACTCATAATTATTTATGAGATTAATGAAAAAATGCATGTAAAGTGCTGCAAAAAGAGCCAAGCATGTGATAAGTATCCAATGAATTACGTCTTTAGTCATAATCCATCCTATCCTATCATCACTTCTCTTCATATCCAGCTTAAATACCATGCTTCATTATTTCAACCACTCTCTAACTAAAATTCTTACCCTTTACCTCACTGTACATTCACTGTAGCAGTTCATACAAATCCCAATGTTGAGTAAACCAAACTAAAACCACCTCAGACCTATGCTTGGGTTCTAAGCATATAGTTATGCTGAAAAAATACTATTATAATCACACAGAGTGTAACTTCCAACTTCAACTGGACTTCAATGCAGCTTCTATATTTCCTTCATCTCTTCTCTGCCATATTTTTCACATATATAGAAAGTTTCTGCTATATAAAAGTTCTCCAATCAACATAAACTGGTTTTTTTCTCCCCCTTCAACAGGTGACAACTCCCACATTCTTAGGGGAAAAAAAGAGGTCGAACATCCTACCACCAAACCAACACACTTACCTGCATCGCACCATCCATCCCTCTTTCTAGTACAGTGAACAGTTGTCCCTCATCCAACCTAAAATAATCCCTTCTAACTCTTTTCTGGACCCCATTCCTTCTCCTCCCTGCAAATAAGATGGAGCTCCTTATCTGGATCTAACTGCTTCCTGGACATCTTCCTTTGGATGTGCCACAGGAATCTAAAATGGACACATTATGTTTCTTACTCCTCTACCTCCCCAGCAGGAAACAAATGAAATTCCCTGCAGAAAACATACCAAATCTCATTGATTAAAGAAATTGCTAACTTCACTATACATAAAAGTGGACGGGCTCTCAAACTAAGAAGTCTAGTAAGCCACCCACTTTTATACCCCTGCCTATTATTGCAGGTCTAAATATATATAAGATATTTCAAACTGGAAAAGAATTGGCAGACAGTATCCAAACAAGACTATAGAAGAAAAAAACAAAAAATGTGAATCAAAACACTTCCGTAGATTTTCCTCACACAAAAATATACATGAAGCAGAAGAAAACTGCAATGAAATACTGTAACCTGGATTAGCAAACATTATACAAGCATTTTAATTTGTTTAAAAAATACCAGAAATCAAAAACTCAGAATCAAAATGAAAAAAGGATGATATGAAATAAGAATTAACTCAGAAAAGAAATAAAAAAGACAAAGTCACCTCAGATATGATGATTATGATGGTCAAATCACTAGAAACCAAGGGAGAATATATTTAACTTAAAATTTAAAAAGGTACTGAAGAGCAAACTAAACATAGCTATAAGATGAAATTTTAAAATGCATTAAAAGGATCAGAAAATGGCATTAGTAGAAGACAAAGAAATCTCAACATATCTATAATTGGAATCCTTGAGCTATAAGTCAGAACAATGTAACAGAATTTCTATTTAAAACTATAATCAAAAGAATATTCCAGAATTAAAAGAATACCTGAATCTACCTTTCAAAAGTTTTTTGGGATAACTGGAATTCTTAATTCTGAGACATACATATGCTATTAGACTTGAAATGTAAAGTTTTTTTAACCTTTCAAGCTGTCTTTCAAATACCAAGAGTATAGAAAAACACATTAAAAAATAAAAATTCAGGGAGTACTGTATTCACAACCCCTTCATAAGAAATATATTAGAGGAGGATCTTCATTAAACCCAAATGATGACTATGCAATATCGGTAAAGGGGATGGTGACAAACATTGAGCATATTTAATTACAGATCTGAAACAAAGGTGGGGAAAGAGTAGAAAAATAGTTTATAAATATTATATGATTTGACAAAGCAGAAGTAATATGATTAAACAAAGAAGAAGAAAAGGATAAGGAAAATGGAAAACAGAATAAATTCACAGATAATAGGGTATAATTTAAATTTAACACAACAAAGAGTTGATGCTTAAGTAAATCAAAGGGAGACTAAAGGAGTTCTGAAATGTATATTCATAAAGATTAGTAAAGGTATTAATATAAAGACCACTAAAACAAAAATATAAATCTTCCTAAATCCCAAAGAAATTAAAAGCAAAGAAAAGGCAATGGACCACACTGAGAAAGAAACATAGTAAATATAGCATAATACACATAGTAAGTATTAACAAAATTATAACATAAATATTATGACAGAGATAAGACTAAACCTATCACTCAGTGTGCAAAAATAGACAATATATTAAAAGAAAAAAATCCCGATTGCTTCAAAAACCAAAGACAAGAGATAGAACTAAAACAAAGTGTTCAAAAAGATAAAGCTAAATAATACAAGAATGGGCAAAGGTACAGCAAGCAAATAAAAATAATCAGAAAGGAAAGGTATGATCTGATACCAGACAAGGTAGAATTCAAATTAAAAATTATTAAAGGAGACAAAAAATGACATTTTATAATGCTAAAGCCACAAATCAAAATGAAGATGTAGTAGTCATGAAAATCAAATAACACAGAAACCACATTCATGAGACAAAAGATGGAATCAGAAATAGACAAAAATGCACAATAATAGGACACTAATACACCACTCTCTATTCAAGACAGGCCAAACAAAAAATTAAGTATAGAGAATATCTAAATATGATATTCAATAAAGTAGATCTTATGAATGTATAGTGAGTTTTACACTCTGAAAATATAGATTTACCTTCTCATATGCACAGGGAACATTCCTGAAAATCAAACATATAATAAGTCAAAGAAGAAAATTTGACACCACACAGCTCCGCCTCTGCACTCCCCACACTGCCAGAACCACCCCCCAACAAGCACAGCTCCACCTCTGCAGTTCCCAAGTGGTCTGACCCCATGTCCCCACCTATCTAGCTCTTGCCCTGCCTCCAGGCCACAGCTCCAGCTCTGGGGCTCCCATTGTGCCCGGGCTATGGCTCCACCCCCAAGGCTTCACCACAGCTGCTGGGACTGGCTTCACCCTTCTGAGGCTCCAGTGCTGCCCCTGGGACCTGAGGCTCCACCTCTGTGGTTCCAGTGCTCCCACTGGGCCCGCAACTCTGCTCCTCAGATTCCAGTACCGTGCCTGAACCCCAAGACTCCTGCCTCAAGTCTCCACAACTGCCACGAGGCCTGCAGAACTTCCCTGAGGTCCAATGTTCTGCCAGGGACCCTCCGGCCTCAAGTTGCCATTGCACCTAGACTCAGTTTGAGCAAAAGCCACAGCCCGGACACCCTCAACCACTGCCTAGATAGCATTACCCAGCTGCCACTGTCACCTCTGCAGGGAGAACCTTTAGCAGAGCAATCTCCCACAACACCAGCATCCATGGAAAGGGTCTCACCTAGCTCCCAACTCGAACTTCTAGCAGTGAACTGGGGAACAACCCACCATCCTGCATGAAGATCATCCAGCACTGGCTTGAAATGTGACAATCACAGAGGAAATGGGACAAAACAGAATAGCTGCATTACAGGCTTTCAGTACACCTGCCCCTCTCCTACTATGTCAACATTCCAGAGTAGGACACAAAAGTACCACCTAAAGACCTCCCATTCTTCTCACTAAGTAGAAGAGTTCCCAGCAAAGGAGAACAGGTACACTGCAAACCCACCAGACCTGAGCTGAGAGAAGAGTATTCAGAATGAGAAGAAATCAGTAAAATAACTCTGGCAACATGAAAAAAAAAAAACAGTTCAACACCCCCAAGGGATCACAATGGAGGTATAGTAGTGGACACCAACCAAAAGGAAATTGTCAAAATGTCAGACATGGAATTCAGAAAATGGATGGCAAATAAGATAAATGCAATTGAAAAGAAAGTTGAAAACCAACAAAAAGAAGCCAAAAAATTATTTCAGGAAATCAATGAAAAAAATAAAAAGTCACTAAAGACCTAGACAACATACAAAAGGATATAACAAAACTGTAAAAAAAATGGAAGAATCATTTAGGGAATTTCAAAATACAGCAGAAAGTTTCAACAACAGGCTAAACCAAGAAGAAGAAAGAATCTCAAAGCTTAAAGAAAAGGTTCTCCAACCAACCCAGTCATTCAAAGAGGCAGAAAAGAGAATAAAGAAGACTGAACAATCACTCAGAGAAATATGGGTCTATGTGAAGCAAACTAATATACAAATTATAGGTATCCCTGAGGGAGAAGAAGAAAAAGCAAAAGGCATGGAAAATCTATTCAAAGAAATTACTGAGAAAAATTTCTCTGGTATTGCCAGAGATCAGACATCCAGATATAAGATGGTCATCGAACACTGGGAAGATTCATAACAAATAGGTCATCCCCAAGACACATAGTTATCAACATGGCCAAAGTCATGAGAAAATTCTACAAGCAGCAAGATGAAAACAACAACTAACCTACAAAGGAAAATCCATCAGGCTAACAGCAGACTTTTCAGTGGAGACCATACAAGCCAGAAGGGATCTGGGCCCTATCTTCAGTCTTAAACAGAACAACTGCCAGCCAAGAATTTTGTATTGAGAAAAATGAAGTTTCATAAATGACAGAAAAATAAAGATTTTTCCAGACAAGCAAATACTAAGGGACTTTGTCACAACTAGACCTGCCCTACAGAAAATACTCAGAACTGCATTATACATGGATTGGCACAATAGATACCCACGAGTGTAAAATCACTCAAAAGCTAAGCTTTCAGCTCATATGAAAGAATAGCACAAGGAGGGAAAACAAGGCAATAAGGTACTACCTAACATGAACAGCATCCCACATATCAATACTAACACTCAATATAAGCAGTCTGAATGCCTCATTCAAAAGACACAGACTGGCTGAATGGATTAAAAAACACAACTTAAGTATATGCTGTCTCCAGGAAACACATCTAAACCACAAGGACTCACACAGACTCAAGGTGAAGGGAATAAAATATTCCATGCTGATAGAGATCAAAAGAGAGCAGGTATAGCCTTTCTCATATCAGATAAAATAGACTTTAAATCAACAATGGTAAAGAAAGACAAGGAAGGTCATTATATAATGGTAAAGGGAGCAATTCAACAATAAGATATAACAATCCCTAACAATATGCACCTAACACAGGAGTCCACAGATTTATAAAGCAAAACCTACTAGATATAAGCAAAGAGATAAAGAGTAGCATCATAATTGCTGGGGACTTCAACACCCCACTGACAGGGCTGGACACATCACTGAAGCAGAAAATCAATAAAGAAACACTGGACTCCAGAACAAATGGACCTAACAGATATTTACAGAACATTCTACCAAAAAACTACAGAATATACATTCTTCTCATCAGCATATGGGACATTCTCCAAGACTGATCATATATTAGGCCATAAAACATGTCTCAACAATTCAAAAAAAATTGAAATCATAACATGTATCTTCTCAGACCACAGTGGAATAAAACTAGAAATTAACTCCAAGAGAAACACTCAAATCTACTCAAAGTCATGGAAATTAAACAACCTGCTACTAAACAATCCTTGGGTGAATGTTGAAATTAAGAGAGAAATCAAAAGATTCCTACAACTGAATGACAAAGGGGAAAATTCATAGTCTTAAATGCCTACATCAAAAAGACAGAAAGATCACAAGTTAATAATTTAATGTCACATCTCAAGGAACTAGAAAAGGAAGAGCAAACCAAACCCATAGCCACCAGAAAAAAAGAAATAACAAAGCTCAGAACAGAACTACATGAAAAGGAAAAAAATACAAAGGATCAATGAAATAAAAAGTTGGTTCTTTGAAAAGATAAACAAAATCCACAGACCTCTTGCTAAATAACCAGAAATAGAAAAGAAAGGACCCAAATAAGCTCAATCAGAAATGAAAAAGGAGATATTACAACTGATACCACAGAAATACGAAATATCATCCATGATACTACGAAAATCTCTATGCACATAAACTAGAAAATGTAAAGGAAATGGACAAATACCTGGAAACACGCAACCTCCCAAGACTCAATCAGAAAAGAAATAGAAATCCTGAAAAGATCAATAATGAGCAGCAATATTGAAGCAGTAATAAAAAATCTCCCCCCCAAAAAAAGCTCCAGACTAGATGGATTCACAGTGTAATTTTACTAGACCTACAAAAAAGAACCAGTACCCATCCTACAGAAATTATTCCATAACATCAAGAACACAATCCTCCCAAACTCATTCTATGAAGCCAGTATCACCTTGATATTAAGCCAGGAAAGGACACAACAAAAAAGGAAAACTACAGACCAATATCCCTTATGAATACAAATGCAAAAATCCTCAACAAAATACTAGCAAAGCGAATTCAATAGAGCATCAAAAAAAACTTACCACGACGAAGTGGGCTTAATCCCAGGGAGACAAGGATGGTTCAACATTCGTAAACCAATAAATGTTATTCACCACATAAACAGAAACAAAAACAAAGATCATATGATCATCTCAATAGATGCAGAAAAAGCATATGACAAAAATAAAAACCCTCAACAAACTAGGCATAGAAGGAACATACCTCAAAATTGTGAAAGCCATATATGACAAGCCCACAGCCAACATCATGCTGAATGGGTAAGAGTTGAAAGCATTCCTCTAAGAACTGGAACAAGCCAAGGGTGCCCACTGTCACAAATTCTATACAACATAGTGCTGGAAGTCCTAGCCAGAGCAATCAGGCAAGAGAAAGAAATAATGGGTATCTACATCAGGAAAGAGGAAGTTAAACTATCCCTATCTGCTGATGAAAAGATTTTGTATCTAGAAAACCCCAAAAACCCAAGCAAGAGACACCTGGAATTGATAAATAAATTCAGCAATGTCTGGAATTACAAAATCAGTGTACACAAATCAGTAGCATTTCTATACACCAATAACAGTCAAGCTGAGAGTCAAATCAAAGATTCACTACCATTCACAATAGCTATAAAGAAAATAAAATACTTAGGAATATACTTAACCAACGAGGTGAAAGATCTCCACAAGGAGAACTAAGAAACACTGAGGAAAGAAATCACAAATGACACAAACAAATGGAAAAACACCTCATGCTCATGAATTGGTAGAATCAACATTGTTAAAATGTCCATACTGCCCAAAGGGATTTACAGATTCAACACTATCCCCATCAAAATACCAACGTCATATCTCACAGATCTAGAAAAAATGATTCTACACTTCATCTGGAACCAAAAAAGAGCCCAAATAACCCAAGTAATCTTAACCAAAAAGAACAAATCTGGAGGTATAACATTACCAGACTTCAAATTATACTACAAGGCCATAGTAACCAAAACAGCATGGTACTTGTATAAAAGTAGAGACATAGATCAATGGAACAGAACAGAGAACCCAGATATAAAACCATCTACCTACAAACAACTGATCTTTGACAAAGCAGACAACATACACTGGGGAAAGGAAGCCCTATTCAATAAATGTTGCTGGGAAAACTGGATAGCCACGTGCAGAATGAAACAGGACCCCTATCTCTCACCATATACAAAAATTAATTCAAGGTGGACAAAAGACTTAAATGTAAGGCATGAAACCATAAAAAATCTAGAAAAAAATGTAGGAAAAATTCTTGTAGACATTGGCCTATGTGAAGAATTTATAACTAAGACCCCAAAGGCAATTACAACAACAACAACAACAACATAAATAAATAAATGGGACTTGATTAAAAAGCTTCTGAACAGCAAAAGAAATAATCAACAGAGTGAATAGACAACCCACAGAATGGGAGAAAATATTCACAAATTATACATCCAATAAAGGACTAATATCCAGAATTTACAAAGAACTCAAACAAATCAGCAAGAAAAAAAATAATAATCCCATTAAAAAGCAGGCAAAAGACTTGAATAGAAGTTTTTCAGAATAAGATAAATGGCCAACAATCATATGAAAAAATGCTCAACATTTAATCATCAGGGAAATGCAAAGTAAAACCACAGTGAGATATCATCTTACCCCTGTCAGAATGGTCATTATTAAAAAGCCAAAAAATAATAAATACTGGCATGGATGCAGAGAGAAAGGAGTGCTTATACACTGTTGGTGGGACTGAAAATTAGTACAACCTCTATGGAACATAATATGGAGATTCCTCATAGAAATAAATATAGACTTACCATTTGATCCAGCAATCCCACTACTGGGTATCTACCCAAAGGAAAATAAATCATTTTATCAAAAAGACACCTGCACTTGAATGCTTATTGCAGCACAATTCACAATCGCAAAGATGTGGAACCAACTTAAGTGCCCATCAATTCATGAGTGGATATGTATACATCATGGAGTACTACTCAGCCATAAAAAGGAATGAAATAATGTCTTTTGCAGTAACTTGGATGGAACTGGAGACCATTATCCTAAGCAAAGTATCTCAGGAATGGAAAAACAAACACCACATGCACTCTCTAATAATTTGGAACTAAATTATGGGAACACATGGGCACAAAGAGAAGTAAAGGTCATTGGAAATCAAAAAGGGGAGAGATGGGAGGAGGGGAGGGCTACGAACCTACCTATCAGATACAATGAACACTATTCGAGTGATGGGCACACTAATAACTCTGACTTAAGCATTATAAAAGCTATCCATGTAACAAAAATATTTGTACCCCCTTAATATTTTGAAATTTATTAAAAAGTCTGCATAACAAAAAAAAGAAAGGCAAGCGGGCAAGAGAAGAGAATAAGCACAACCATACAGGTACATTGCAAGCCTTTGCTCACATCACGTTTAATAACATCCCAGTAGCCAGGCAAGTCATATGGCCAAGAACCAAAGTCAAGGGGTAGACTCTCTGCCCACCATGAGGCCAGGGTAAGGATTCAGGTGTATATTCATACTACCAGAGGAGTCAGGAATTGGGGGCCAATAATTCATTCTTCTATGCCTGTGATGTTGTAACTATTGCTGAAGTGTATTCCCCTTTCTTGTCAGTTAAGGGGATTGTCCTTTTGATCTAGCTGTAACCTCTGATGAGCAATGTACCTCTTGGTACACTGCAGGCCAACATAAGAAGATAGGACTTTCTCTTTCATAAATAAGCCCTGTTAAGATTCAGTTGTGTGATGAAGCAACTAAACTGAGTAGAGGAGAAGAGAATCGTAGAGCCAGACTTTAAAATCCAGCCCACAACAGCACAGACTAGAAATTGTTACCATCTAATGTCCATTCCTGGGTCTAAATGAATTGAATTACTGGTTTCCCTCCAATTCTCAATGATTTTCTGGCCATTTTCTTAGAAACCATCAATGTAACTGATGCTTCTGGTTTCAAAAATACACTAAATCAAAAGCACAGATGACTTTGAAAATGTGACCAATTTCTAGGAACAGCTCTCCTTCGCCATCAGTAATACTCAAACTACTCTAAATTTTTGTGTTGAGTTTAGGAGACAGAAGGCTGGCAGTAGCTGGGCCTATTAACATGAATGTGGATGAAAATCCTTCTTCTATGGTCATTTAGCAGAATGCAGGTCTTCAAATAATGACCCTTTTTTCTAGCTTGATACATTCCATCTACCGCCTGAAGGGCTGGGAGTTTAGGATTCTTCCTCATTCTCAGTACTTCTCAGGGAAATCCAGAAATATCCAGCTGAGAATAGTTTCCCTGCTTGGTTGGTTTTCTGAGAATCTTACTGGGAGGCAGAATGGCTCAGGGGTTAGAAGCCTGAGCTCTGGGGTCTCCAGTTGACTTCAGTCTTTGCTGTGGTAGGTGTGAGACCCTGTGAAGGTTGTGAAGCTTGCTTAACCACTTCAGGCATCACTGATATTGATTACAGATGTTCAGTTCCCCTCTCCTCCTGGTACCCAGAGGAATGAGCCCCCGGTTCCTTTGTGGTTGGGTGATGCTATGTGACTTGTTCTGACCAAAGAATTGTGAGCGAACATGTCATATGTAACTTCTGGGCAATACCATTTAATATCCAATGAGAAACTCTCCAGAATTCTGATCCCTCTGGCACAGTGACCAGCAACATTCAAGATGGTGACTACTCCATCAGCCCAGGTTCCAGAATCACTACAATGAGCAGCATTCCGCTGTTGACCTGCACTAGACATGTAGCATGAGAGAGAAATAAACTTGGTTGTGCTAAGCCAAAAAAAAGAAAAGAAAAAAATTCAATAAAACTTGTAAAGAAGAAATTATACAAATAACATTCTCTGATACAGTGCAATAAAACCAGAAATTGGCAACAGAATCAAAATAAAAGGCCTTTCAACCTAAAAAAAAAAAACTTAACTTTTTAAACAACACTTAGGAAAAAGAGAAATAAAAAACAAAATTGCAAAATATCTAAAAAATAACGTTAATGAAAACATTGTACATCAGAATCAAGAGAATACAATTGAAGCAATGATCAGAGAAATATTTATAATTTAACTGCCTAGAGCAAAAACAGCAGTAAAAATGAAAATAAGTGAATTCAATTCTCAATTGTAAAAGCTAGAAAAAATGTAGGAAAAGAGAACAAAGGAAAGTAAAAACACAAAAATCAATGAAGTCAATAATTAAATTACAATGTTGGATCTTTAGAAAAAACCAACATAGTAGAGAAACCAGAAGCTTATATATTCAAGCAAAAACAAAGTAGAGTGTAAGCGTAAGTATTCAAAGTAAGAAATGACAAAGGAAGAATAATCATTAAAACAGAAAACTTTTTAAAAATCATGAGAGGAATTTATACAATTTTATAGAAATCATTTGAAAAATCCAGATGAAATGCTAGTTTCCTAGGAGAGTGAAGTTTGCTGTTATTTACCCTATGAAAGAATGCTTAAACAGACAAATTCCCATGTAAGAAATAAGAGAAAGTTATCCCAGAACAAAAAAAGCACCAGGCCCAGATGACAGAGGGGAAGATGTAGGAAAACCCCATGGTACTAGATTTCAGTTGTAAGTATCAATAAGAAACCATTATTACAAAACATATAATATCAGAAATGAAATATAGGATATCACTACAAACCCTACAGACATTAAAATGATAAGAATAAGGCAATTATTATAAACAAAATATGTGAATAAATTTGAAAATGGACAAATTCCTTGAAAGGCACATTGCCAAAGCTTATTCAAGAAGAATGAGAAAATCTAAATAGCTGTATATTTAGTAAAGGAATTTAATTAGTAATTAAAATCTTCCTTACACATACAACACACCTACAAAGCCCAGGCCCAGATGGCATCACAGGTGAATTCTGTCAAAGATATAAAGAAGAAATGACACCAATCCTACACAAACTTTCAGAAAATAAAAGCCAGTATTACGTTGATAACAAAGCCAAACAAAAATATCACAAGAAAACTACTAACAAATATTCCTCATGAACATAGGGATGGTTAAAGGTACAGCAAATTTGTTTAATAAATTTGTAATTGAATTCAGCAATATATAAAAAGAATAATATAAGATGACCAATTGTGGTATATCCCATTAAAGCAAAGTTAGTATAACATATAAATATCAATTAATGTTATATAACATTGAGAAAATATGAGAGGAAAACCATTTAATCAATTCAGTAAATGCAGAAAAAGCTTCTTTTTTTTAAATAAAATTCAACATCTAATTATGATTTTAAAGATAATTCTCAAGAAACTAGGAATAAAAGGGAATTTCCCCAACCCGATGAAGGGCTTCTATGTAAAACTAACAATTAACACTCAATGTTGAAAGACTAAAGGCTCTCCACCTAAGGTCAGAAACAAGGCAAGAATGTACGCTCTTACCGTTTCTATTCAATATTGTATTGAATAAAATCACTGCAATAAAACTATTAAAATAAATAAAATTTATATAAATTAGTATAGAAGAAGAAAATTGTCTTTATTTGCAGACAATATGATAATCTATGCAGAAAAACTTAAGGAATATGCAACGAAAGTTGCAGGAACAAATAAGTGAGTTTAGCAAAACTGCAGAATATATGACCAATACACCGAAACTAATAATATTTCCATATACTAGCAACAAACAAACTGAAAATAAATTTTTAAAAATCTACTCACAAGAGTATGGAAAAAGATAATGAAATACTTAGGTATAAATTTAACACAATACATATAAGAACTATACATTGAAAACTACAAAACTTTTCTGAGATAAAATAAAGAAAACTTTTGTGAGCTTAGGTTAGGTAAATATTCTTAAGCAGGACAGAAAAGGCAAGAACTATAAAAAATTTAAGAAATTGGACTTGATCCAGATTAAAAATATTTGTTCATCAAAAGATACCATTAAGAAAATGAAAAAATTATCAAAAGATGGGAGAAAATATTTGTAAACATGTATCTGATAAAGGACTTATATCCAGAATATATAAAGAACTCTTAAACTCATTAAGAAGAAAACAACCCAATTTATTTTTTAATGGGCAAATGTTTTGAATAGATACTTCACAAAAGAAGATACACAAATGGTCAACAAGCCCATAAAAAGATGTCAACATTGTCAGTCACCAGGGAATGAAAATTAAAACCACAATGAGATACCATTGTGCACCAACTAAAATAGCTAAAATATATAAAGGGTGATGATACCAATTATTGACAGGATGCTGCAAAACTGGAATTCTCTTACTTTGCTAATGAAATAGAGAATCATGCAACCACTTTGGAGAACAGTTCGTCAGTTTCTTAAGAATTTAAATATACACTCACCATACAACCTAGCAATTCCACTAGGTATCAACCAAGAGAAATGAAAACATGTCTACACCAGGATGTGTATAGGAATATTCATAGCAACATTATTCATAAATGCCAAATACAGGAAACAAGCCAAATGTTCATCAATTGATGAATAAATAAACCAACTGTCATATATCCATATCACTAAGTACTATATGATTCCACTTAATTCAAATTATGAGAGTGGTGAAACTATAGTGACAGAAAGCACTCTTGGGCTCAAGCAATCCTCCTGTCACAACCTCCCTAGTAATTGAGACTACACGTCTGCACCCGGCTAATTTTTTTTTTTAAGTTTTTTGTAGAGACCGGGTCTCAATTTTTTGCCCAGGCTAGTCTCAAACTCCTGGCCTCAAGTGACCCTCCCGCCTCAGCCTCCCAAAGTGCTGAGATTACAGAGTAATAGATGCCTACTGCCAAGGAGAACAAGAGAAATCTTTGGTATTAAAAAAATTCTAAAATTTGAATTTGACGGTAGTTGCACAAATGACACAAAACTCATCAAATTGTACTTATAATGTGTAAATTGTATTATATGTAAATTATTCCCATAAAGCTATAAAAAGAGCATTTATAATAGGATCAACAGTATTAATACTTGGAAAAAAACTAACAAACAATTTGCTACACATTTATGAAGGAAATTATTAAACTTTTTTGAGAGATATTTAAAGAGAACCTAAATAAATCGATATACTATGAAAAAAATAAATACCTACATATGCCTATATACACATAGCTGTTGCCACTATCTTAACCAAGTGTCCAAATTTAGCAATAGCAATAATAGGACAGATATTACGTGTCTCCTAATGGAATGTAAAAGAAAGCACAAAACATCACCAAAATGTTTATCCTGATTGCAATCATAAGGAAACAATCAGAAGGTTTCAGAACTTTAACATTGATACAATAATATTAACTAATAATACAGAATCTGTGACCTCTTATAGAAATTTCATGTCAATTTTGCTGTGAACCTACAACTGTTTTAGAAAATAAAGTCTATATAAATAAAAAAAGTAAATAGGCCTTTTATAAAATTTGCAAATGATTCCAGTAAAAGATTTACAAACAAGACAATATACCTAATTACTTTTAGGACATCCACACTAGTTAGAAATTAGAAGACATAACCAAGGTTAAATATGAAGGGTGGCATGAACCTATCAGAAGAGCAAATATCAAGAGTGAGCTGACCTCAAAATGTTAAACATAGTGATATATCCATATAATAAAATATTATCATCATTACCAAGGAATAAAGTACTGATATAGGTCAAAGCATGGATGAACCTCGAACACATTATGGTAAGTGAAAGAGGTCAGCAACAAAAGACCACATGTAGTATGGTTCCATTTATATAAAATGTCTAGAATAGGCAAATCCACACTGACAGAAAGTAATGGTTGTCTAGGGTTGGAGGTGCGGGCAGTGGCTTAGAGGGAAATGGGGAGTGGCCACTAAATTGGTACAGGGTTTTCTCTTTGGGTGATGAAAATGTCCAAAAAATAGACTGTAGTGATGGTTTCACAACTCTGTAAATATACTAAGAACTGTTGAATTGTATACATTAAATGGGTGAATTTTATGGTATATCAATTATATATCAATAAGGCTATTAGAAAAGTGTGAACTGATGTTTATACTTGCAGGTGTGTGCATGCACACATGCTACCCAGATTAACACTAAAAAGGGATCTTAAAGTTATGCTCAAATCAAGAAATGGACAAAAGAACTAATTACTCATTGAACACTTATTCTCTGCCAGGCACTGTGCTGGATGCTTTATCTTACTCAGTCCCTACCATACCATTCTAGGTAGGTAATATTTACTCTGTTTTTGAACTGTAGGAAGCTGAGTGTCAAAGAATTTTCCAGAGGACATACAGCTAGTTACGGAAAGTCATCGAAAGCCGGAAATCCAACTCAGTTCTATCCTTAAACTCTACCACCCAAATAATGAATAATCCCATTTCTTGGGGCATATTGGTTTATGCTAACAGAAGACAAAAATATTAAATTAAAATGAATGCCAAGGTGGCAGGTAAGGAAAAGAATCTGTGTTCTCTCACATAGAAAGACTAGATTATAAACTCCGTAAGAGTGGAGGCCATGACAGTTTTATTCTCCTCTGTATGTCTTGCACCTAATAAATATCAATAAAATCTGTTTAGTTAATAAATAAGTGGGAAATAAAGTCCAAAACCAGTAAAACAGAATTAACAAGAGGGTTCCAAGCTCTTTACAATGGGCCCCCATATTTTACATTCAGCTTACTATCCCTATTGTCTTAGGAAGCACTCTCTTGAAGAATCATGGATATTTGGAGAACTTTCATAGTATTTGAAACAAATAAATGGACAGTTTTTCCAAAGGAAGGGAAAACAACTACAGACCAAGAAAATGTGAACTGTATTTCTGAGTAAGTTTGGTCTTCAAAGTGCTGAACATTAAGAGACATATCCCTAAATCCAATGCTTAACCAAGTGGCCTCTTCAGCTCTGGTGGATTACACAAATCTCCTTAAGTATCCAAATCAGCTAAATCCAAACTGTAAGAATATGATGGTTCTAACCCACAGTCATAACGGCACGTGCCTTTGAGTTTTTCAGGGATGGTGAATGACTGGCACTTTGCAGTTCCCCTCTTACTTTAATTCTCTCATACTCATTCCACACAACTGATAAAGAAGTTGTCAGTGTGAAGGGGACAGTTTTTTTCCCTCTGAAACTTTAATCCCTTGGGAGACCTCTGCCTCTAACCCACCAAACAAACCAATCTGAAGCGCTTATCGAAGAAGTTCAACCTTGTAACATCCAGTGATTTCATTTCTAACATACAAGAGTTCACAATAAATGCAAATAAATTTAGTATCATTTTTAAATTACAATAAAATTTTAGCCCATTAATTTTATGCCAATGCCATTTGTAAAAAATTCTAATATTTGTACATTTTTCTAACATCCATTCATGTACAAAAATCTTTGTTTTGTGATTGTTTTGTAAATACCTTGAAACCAGGACTACCCATTAATCCATCCTTTCCATGTCTTCCTGGCTCTCCCTGAAAAAATAAATACATGTGTTTTAATATACTTTTGCACTAATTTTTCTTTTTAATGAAAGATACTTTTTATTTAAACTAAAATACTCAAGAACTTTTATTCTATCAAACTCACAGCACGTCCAGGAAGGCCAGGGAAACCAGCATTCCCCTTTTCACCCTTTGCACCCTGTATTAAAAACGAACACTTAAAAAACAATCTTTGCAATAATGATTTCAAGTTCCAACTTAGATAGGAAAGCTAATAAGTTAACATCATTTTGTAGTGAAAGAATTCATGGAACTACAACGCACATTGGCTCTGCAAAGCATTATTTCACCAGCCCAGTGGACACTAAACATGTTGATAGATGCAGAATTATTATGACAATCATCTAGGCACAGAAACCATAGCTTGGCAAAATTAAAAAGTAATGAGTATTTTAAATACACAGAGAATATAATCTTCCTTCAGCATGAGGAAATAGGAAGGCCCATCACATCGATTGTCAGTGGCCATGGTTTTCTAAGCAGCTACTGCTTCCCAAGGAATCTCTCACTGTAAATCTTTTAAAAGTTCAGAATGATCAATAATACAATGTAGTCTTACAGAATACCGTCCATAGCAGTCACCAGTTATTTTTCCTTTTTCTTTTTTATTGTTCTAAATTAATCCTCTGAAAGGGTGAAGAAAGCTAATTGCTCTAATGTTGGGTTGAAACTGCAATTCAAGTTCTCGATTTCCTTTACATTAACAGATCAATATGGATACTTTGTTGTGTGATCTATACTTCCCTTTTTACCATAAAATCCAGGTGATCCTTTATCTCCTTTGAAGCCCATTTCACCCTAAGTGACAAAATATAAATATTGAACTTTAGAGAAATAGAAACATTTCCCTATAAAGAAAAAGATACAGATCATAAACAACAGAGTTTAATATGCCAACAGCAAAGTAAAATAAAAATAAAATAATTTAAAATTTGTTTACTAAAGTCCTCTTTTCTGGGCTTTATAAAGAAAAATAAGAAAAAATAAGGATAGTTAGTACTATAACAGGGTTTATAGTTTAGGGCTTACAGTTAATAAAACTTGTATTTAGTAGAACCCATTCATCAATTTTTAAATACTATAAGATTACACATTTATAAGTGGAAACTTTAAAAGGAATTTTTTTCTGTTTTATGTAAACTATGATATTAATCTTAGCCCAATTATTTACTTTAATATATTTATTTTTAATTATATGAGCATTTATTTATAACACATTTATAATAAAAAAGTACTTTCAATTTGAATTAATATGTGGCCTTGCTGAATTTAAAAAGAACAAATTTCTTCAACCTTTGATCCTGGTATCCCATGAAGCCCAGGAAAACCAGGAAGTCCACGATCACCCTGAAAATAAAATTGAAATTAACTAAAGAAAAAATGTTTCATCCTAAACAATATTATCATATATTTTTCAACCTTACCCTTGTCAAAATCAATTAAAAATAAATCTGCAAACAGTTAAATTCATATCTGCATTAAACCCTATCCCTATGAAAGATTAATCCCCATTTATCAGGGTCTCATTTATGATTACAGAAGAAAAGTATTCTGGAGCTAGTGGAATCTCACCAGCAATCCTGATTCTACCCTTAGTGAGACACCACCTATTCTGAGAATGACTCAGGATTTTACAAGGGCAAGACACATAAATTAATTGAAACGATTTAGTGCCAACGAGCTCTGGAAACAGCAACATCCTCTGAGGTCCCATCCAGCTCAGTAAGAAAAGACTTTAAACTGAAAGTCTCAACAAACTGTAGGACTCTGTGGGGATTTTTTTAAATTGCTGATCTTACAAACTGTTCATGGTAAGTATCTGTTCATACGTGTCTATGAAGATGAAAGGCCCGCCTAAGTTATCTCTGAAAGAGGAAAGATTAAGAATAATCTGAACAACTTGATATTTAGTAAATATAGATTTAGTACTTAGTTCTATGGGAAATGTTGGATGCTGTTGCTTTAGCTTCAAAATCTTCATTGTGAAGACAAAGTTAAGAGAGAACCAATGCCTAACATGCCAAGATTTGAGTCTGGTTCACTTTTATCTAGGCAAATTAAGATATTGCATGCAAACAAATAATTACACTCTTAGCTTGTCTGGTGGAGAGAGAGGCAGATGAAACCAGTTACCTATGACTGATACAATTTTTATGAAGTTTATTTATCAATATGTTTGAAAGAGTAGTAAAGTTATTCAAGACTTATAGAACCCTCCAAAGACAACTCTTTTTACTCTGAACTTCTGTATCTCTTTAAGTTCAAACCACCAAACCACATGGTTACATTACAACTATATTTTTAATCTTCAGCATTATCAACTGACTTCCCATGGCAAATGAAGAGGATTAACCAGCCTCTCATACCACCCAAAATTCCCTCCCCACCTCTACTTCCTACAGGCACAAATCCCCTTAACCTTCTATTACAGCTTTGGTTAAATCAGTAGTCAGGGTTTATTATACTAAGATTCACAGCTACACCAAAATATACTCTGATAACTTGCCTTTTCCTGCCCAAATGCTTGTTTTTCCTGGAGTCAAATATTGCCTTCTTAAATTGCTTAGTTTCCTATAAACTTATTGCTATATGAAACTCCAAAATCTCTCCAATTGTCAAAATCACTTCTCAATGTACTCATATGCATTGAAAATTTCATATTCTTTAATAAATCCCTGCTAGAGCTCTCTCACTTGTTTCAGTACGGGGTTGATTTCTTTCTATCTGTATTTATTTCCTTGTTTAGGGGCATATATCATCCAATGGCTTCCTGAGAAGGAATTCACGGGTGATAACTTTCTGAGACCTTAAATGAATATGTCTCTGAAAATGTCTTTATTCTATCCACTTATGTAGTTGATAATTCACAGATAGAAGTATAATTTAGAATTTTTTTCCATCAGACTTTTGAAGGCTCTGCTCCATTCAGTTCTTGATTTCAATGTCACTAGTGAGATGTTTGATGCCTTTCTGATGCCTGGTCATTTGTGTGTAGGTTATTTATTTTTTATTTTTTATTGGCCAGGTATGGAGAAGTAGAGGTGGTGGTAGTTTTCCTCTCAAAAAGCTTGTAAATTTTTCTTTTGTTTTCAGTGTCTTGAAGTATTATAAATTATGCACTGGTGTGGCCTACAATCATCTATTACACTAGGCACTCTAGGTCTTTTCACCTATAGGGACCTCCTGCCCATAGACGTGGACATCCCAGACCATACTTCCAAGCTCCATCCACACTTCACATAAATAGCCTCCTCTCAGCTACCTCTATGCGTAGGGGTGGACGCACAAATGTGTTGGAAGGCCTCTAGGAAGACCAACACAGGAAAGAGAACTGCAAACCTGGGAAATAGGCTTGGGGAGGATTACGCAGGGATTTCCAGAACCTGGGATCTGGAATGTGGTCTACAAGGGTCTCATAGGCCACCGGTGTGCCTTGAGGTTGGCCCCAAAGACTTTTCACTCAACATCGAGGAGCACAGCTGAAGCAGGGTCTGTCAGGGGTTCTGCCTCTGTGAGGGCATTCATGACAGGATTTCTTCAGGTCTCCCTCTCCATGCCTTGTATAAGTTTCTTCCAAGATTTTTTGTTTGTTGATCTTTAACTTTCCTGAGATATTAGGTGATTCTTTATTGTCAGCTCACATGGAAGTTGACGAGAGAGTTCACTGACTCTGAGCTTCACTGTAATATGGTCTGGTTGGGCCATTTCATTGGGTAGCTCTAGATGTCAGTGGATGCCCCATAGAAGGATCTTCTATGCATGTAGCATACAGGATTGGTTGATGGCATTCTGGAGGCCAGGTAGGGAAAGAGGATTAGGAGGTCTCAGCATGGGTAAATATCTGCTAAATTCCATTGTTTCAGTGTTAGTACAACTCTCCCTTTTCTCCCCAGTCTAGAGATCCCAAGTTTCATCTTCTCCAGAAAGTAAACATTTATGTTTCTTCCAAGGTAGAAGAAGGGAGATCCACTTGGCTATATAGAGTTGAGGAAGGGATGGTGGGGATTTAACTATTCTTAAACCATAAACAGACATTGAACCATGCTTCCATTTTTAGCTCTACTTTCACCTCTACTTCAGACATACTTGATATTACCATTTCCTGAACTTTTGGGGTATCTGTGCCTATATGTGCATGCATACAAGTGAGTGTGCACATGTATATGTATAAAGGAGGCCTCTCTCATATAAATCATATCACTTCTAATTTTAGGATTCAGCTTCCAAAAATGTAGAGCTATTATCTCCTCTTTAATGATTTGTGTCATGTTAGGCTTTATTATTATTGCTGCTGCTGTTGTTGTTGTTGTTCCCTTCCTTTAATGGGAATTTAAGAGAGAGAGAGAGAAGGCAAATGTTTGTGTTCAACCCTTCATCTTCATCCAGAAGTCCTAGTGACTTATTGATGTTTCAGCAGTAACATTCAGGCATCTTGGCCACTAAGGAAGAGGTTTCACAATAGTCTACTGGCAGGAGACAACAGGACAAAGAGAAGGAAGATACAAATTGAGAAAGCATTCATACATGTGTAATCTCCAACTGTTCCTATGGATACTTTCCAGTGGGAGGCTTTTAACCTCCTGGACAGGGTTACTGTGACCTCTTGTGTAGGGGTGCTAACATTCATGCCCTGTTTTCTATTACACTGAATCAACTTCATTACTGATCCACTCGGGCTGACTGCAGGAAAATCTGGGAACATATTCATCTGATTAGACCAATAAGGTATTAGCTTTCTTCACTTAAAACATATAACTTTTAATTTTAACACTGATCTATTCCATAAATAGAAATACCCCTTTATTCTTCATTAGTGAGAGAGTGGCAGCCATTATAAGATACGTTTTCACAGAGAGAAAACCAAGCACAGAAGTCCAGGAATTCCCTAATCTTCTCCCGTAACAATGATGGCAAATCAGAAACAAAAATGACAAAATTTTAGATATATCTGTATTATATTTGGGTAGTTTAATTGATCTATAAGTCTATAGGTATAAAGGGTGTGGTAGACTGATAGTTACATCCAAAATCTATTCACTTCTTACCACCACAAAAAGGAGTTTGAGCTGGGCTCACAGCTGCCCAACTAGAGACTGTATTTCCCAGTCTCTTTTGCAGCTAGGCATGGCCATGTGACCAAGTTCTTGCCAGCAGAATGTGTGTGGAACTAAGCTATACAAATTCCACATTACCAAAAAGAAATATATTGCTGTGACTTCTCTTTCCTCCTTCCCATCAGACTAGAATGCAGATAAGATAATAACTAGTGATGCAGCATTGACTGTGTAAAAGAGAACAATATTCTTAGGGAGACTAGAGCAAAAAGAAAAACAAGAGTCCCTGAATGAGTTCGAACATAACAAATTATATGAGAAAAAATAAACTTCTTTCTCATTTAAGCTGCTGCATTTGGGGTTGTATTTGTTATGGAGCTTAGCCATCAATTTAATAAATACAAAGAATAACTATGTTTCCAGTCTAAACAGGAATAGTATTTTTATAGCTTATAATGAGTGTCCTTCTCAAAAGTTATAGCTCCCTCTTGACTACTTTTATTTCCCACTAAAGATTAAAAACAATCTGTTGCGTATGAGAAAGAGAGAGAGAGAGAGAGAAAGGTCAGGGGACAGAGAGAGAGAGAGGAGACCCACTTAAAGCCTACAACATCCTAGAACTAATTATTCCTAAAATTCAACAGTTTATCCAAATAAGGGACAAAAGAAAAAAAATAAATCTTAGGGGGAGACCAAGAGACACAACAATAAAACTGGATGTTCTTTTCCCTACTTGCGGACTACTAATAGAAGAATCAAAACTACTTTTTGAGATAGAAAGGGGATTGAAGTTAAGAGAACAACCTGAGTTGACTCTTTAGAAAACACCGAATTGAGATAACCAGTTGAAGGCCAGTCTAGTATAAGATGTACTCTTGATAAGATAGAAATTAGCTGGACAGTGGGTACTTAATAAAACTACAGAAGAAAGGGGTGAACCAGGATCTCCTATTAAGGCTGAACAAAGTCTCAGCTAAGACTTCCATTCTCTGGCTACAGGTTATAGAAGACATATTCTCTCAACTTTAATTTACTAGAGATGACAAACAGATCTCAGAAGAAGCAGGGAGAAAACTAGGAGCATTCATTCACATTGGGACAGAAAAAATACAAGGTCTGGATTAAGCTACCCTATGTGCAGAAGCAAGATTTTTAAGTATAATTAAAAGGTATGAGGCTGGGTGTGGTGGCTCACACCTGTAATCCTAACACTTTGGGAGGCCAAGGCAGGAGGATTGCTTGAGGCCAGGAATTTGAGAACAGTCTGGGCACCACGGCAAGACCCTGTCTCTGCAGAATAAAAAATAAAAAATAAAAATTAGCCGGTGTGGTAGTGTGTGCCTGCAGTCCCAGCTACTCAGGGGGCTAAGGCAGGAGGATTGCTTGAGTCCAGGCATTTGAGGTTGCAGTGAACTATGATGACACTACTGCACTCTAACACGGGCAACAGAGTGAGACACCTCTCCAAAAAAAAAAAAATTGATATGATATCTATGTTAACATAACTCACAGAGAGAGAACGTGCAAAGAAACTGTGAGCAAAACTGTTGGGGAATGCTGCAACTTGCAAAGGTAAATGATGCATCAAATGATCTTACAACCAGACGTAAAGAATTGAGAAAACAGAATATTGGTATTATAAATTGATTGGTATTGGCTGTACTTGACAAAATACCATAAAAAATATGAGCTTAGAAAAGAATTGGCGGGGTTGCAAGGAACAGGCTAAGCCTAAAAATACTGGGATTGGGAGATACAACTTTTTTTCTTATCTCTAACAGGTAAATAATGAAACCAGAGAATGCCTTTAAAAAATAAGTCCAATTAAAACTCAGCCTCTAGGAAGGATGAAATCAAGGATGTGGCTATAAACACCATTCTTAAAATTTCTGAATCAATTAAGGTGGGTCCAATAAATCTTTCAAGCTGGACAGTATGGCTCACAAAAAAGAAACAAAGGTTTTAGTGGATGCATGATAAATGTAAGTCACCTAATACAAGTGTAGAGATATGTGACTAAGAGAGGATGGTAGATTCCGTTATTGGCTGGAATCAAATGTCAAAGACACAAAATTGAAAATATATATAGTATATAAAATACATATACTGTATACTGCTGAGAGTTATACTACCAAAAGAGCCACCAAATGGGACTACAAGAGTGCCTATTTGAGACTTAAAATGAAAACAGTTACCCAGTATAAACCCTATTTGTAATGTTTTTCTGGACTAGCCAACAAATTTAGACAAAAATATAGAAATAAGGGGATAAGAACAAAAAGAAAAGTTATCTTTAAGATTATACATCTAATATGCCAATATACCTATTGCTCTAAAAGAATTAATAACAGAAATCAATTAGTTTGTGTTTTAAAAAATAATATATAAAAATAAATAGCTTTTAGCAGCTTTATATATATAAATAATAACCAATATAAAAATATATTAAGGAAAAGACTACACTTGTAATAGGAACAAAAGAGATAAAAATTCCTAGGCATAATAAACTTAAGCAATGTTCAGAACCAATATAAAAAAAAAATTCAAGATTGAAGTAAAAAGAAAGATACACCATAACCTTGAATAGGAAAACTCAGTATTGGAGAGATGTCGATGCTTCTAAAATTAATCCATAAATTCAAAGGAATTCTAATTGAAATATGAATAGGAATTTCTAAGAAATTAAAGGAAAGATACTGAGCTTTATCTGGAAAAATAAGCATTCAAGAATAGCCAGGAAAATTTTGATTATAAAGAATAATGAGGAAGGACTAGCCTTGCCAATATTAAGTCATATTATGAAGTGACAATAATTAAAACAATTTGGCAGTGGATAAGATGTAGACAGATCAATGGAACAGAATAGAAAGTCAAAAATGCCAGACCCAAATGAAAATGGAAATTTAATGATAAAGATGGTTTTTCAAATAAATGGAGAAAAAAGTGATATTCCATAAATATTGTTATAGCAACTGGCTATCCATTTAGGAAAAAGAATAAAAAATATGAATGCTTATCTAACTGTACTCTAAAAACTGTACTCCAAAAGTTTAAAGTTTAAAAATAATAAAATTATAAAAATAAAAACAGAAAAAAACCCAAAGTCTGTAAAATAATTTAAAGAGCTTTATTCTGAGCCCAATGTATGTGACTGATGGCCCAGAGCACATGGCCTCAAAGGGTCCTGAGAAAATGTGCCTGAGGTGGCCAGGTTACAGTTTGGTTTTATACATTCATGGAGACAGGAATGGAAGGCATACATTGATTTGGCCCCAAAAGGCAGGACATCTCAAAATGAGGGGGTTTACAGGTCATAAGTGGGTTTAAAGATTCTTTGGTTTGTAATTGGTTAAAGAAATGAAGCTTTGTCTAAAAGCTTGTAATGTTTTAATATAAGGAAGTCTGTTAATCAGAGACAAGCCACCAGGACATTTACCAAGACTCAGGTGACCTGTTAAATAAATTGAAGGCCTGTAGGTATGGTTTAAGCTTTATCTTCCATGGCCTTAGAACCTATTAATGATTTAGTATCTTATTGTTACAAAGAATAACTACAAAAGGGAGGGGACATAACTAGGCATGTCTGGCCTCCCCTCTCCTTATGGCTAGCAACTCAGCTTTAAAGTTTTTCTGGGGTCTTGTTGGCCAAGAAGGGGTCCATTCAGTCAGCTGAGGGGCTTAAGATTTTATTTTAGTCCACAAGTAATTATAATCAAAATTGATGGCCTAGATAGGGTGATGGCTACAATTTAAAACCACCCTTTGATCCAATAATCATTCTACTGTCAGAATTTTCCTATGGGTAAAAAGAAAAAACATACATATATAAAAAAATTAAAAATTTCTGTGTGGCTAAAATTTCAAAAACCAAGTCAAAACATATGACACAAATCAGGAAAAATATCTGCACACATATAAACAACAGTTTATGAAATGCATATACAACTCAAAAGGATATGAACAAAAAGCAAATTACAAAGAAGTAACACAATGCCCCCAAATCATATCAAGATACTTTACTTTGCTCACTAATAAAAAAAAGAAAATCAGACAAGTACCATTTTTAACTTACACTGTTGAAAATCAGAAACTTTAATGAAGCCCAGTGCTGATAAGAATGTTGGGAAAGATATTTTTATACACTTTTTGGGAGACTACAAACTTTCTAGAAGGTAAATAGGCAATATATATAAAAGTTTAACTATGAAGTTAACCCTTTGATCCAATAATCAATTCTACTTGTCAGAATTTTTCCTATGGGTACACTCAGAAAAATTTCCTGAGTATTATATACAAAGATGTTTCTTATAGTCTTGTTGGTAATACAAAAATATATATAATAAAGAATCAAAGCATCTCTAACTTAGGGATTTCTTGCATTGGATAAGAATAGTCCCTATATTGTGTAGCTGTGATCAACCTTTTCTTTATAGTTTCTTCCATGAAGGCTTTTCAAATTTTCAACTTTTCCTCAAACTCCCAGAGAATATTATTTTCTCTCTTCTTTGGCACTTAACATGGACTCTCTTGAAATACAGTTACTTTGTATGTGTTATATCCTTTATTAGAGTCCAGACTCTTTGAGGAATGAATTCATCCTTGATTCATTCCTATTTCTTCTTGGTACATGTAACTATTAAATACTATTTGCCAATATCCAGGTTCTCTCTACTTTTCAGCATGTGGGAAAATCACACTTTCCTAATGTTTTGAAGTTCGTGTGGTTTACACAATTTACTCTCGTTAATTAAATATGAATGCAAGTGGCTTAAGAGCCAGTGTTTGATTCTCGACACACCTGCTACCATAACTAGTTAGAAACTAGATGGTGAAACTTCTGTTAGCCTTAGTTTCCACATGATGACAGTGGAGAACTCCTCACTGCTGCTGATAAATGTGCAGTTTGATGACCAATAAACCTTTACTGTTTTAAGCCGTGGGTATTTGGGGGTTCTTTGCTATTGTGGCAAAGAACTTGATCCTACTGTTGCCTTGCTTGTGATAGATGATAATTTGTTGAATATACAAAATTTTTCATTTCCCAAAACATGATAAACACTCTTGAGTCCTCAAAGAAAATTCCAATAAAACAATTATTTTGGGGAGTCACACTCGTGGTCCCATCTGAGCTTACAAGACATTACAGTCAAAGAAAATCCAAGATAGTAAGATGATTCCATCTTCTACGGGTAGCTTCCAAACTTTTCATGGCTAATGAATATGGTTTTGCTGAGCCTGCCCATTTTATAAGTTGAACTAGAGTCACAGTCTTCAAAATCAGGTAAAGATTATTTATTCGGGTAGGAAAAGAACATAAGAACTACAATTTTTTTAATCTCACTTTTTAAAAATGTCTCTGTACCTTTGTGTATGTGTTTTAAATCCACACAACACTTTGTTCAGTAGCACAGGTATATAATTCGTATGTATACATGGGGTTATGTGTCCAAAAGTCTGTTACTGCCAAGGTTTTGCAATTTAAAACTTTGATGACCTATGATCTAGAGCACGAGTGGGGAATCTTTTCATGTTGGAAGGCCACATTAATTTAGCTGTAATCAAATAAGGCCTCATTCAAGAAATGTCAATTAGATACACTTAAAATGTACATTATTTTGTAAAAATCTAACTATTGTGTACTTAATAATTTCAAAAAATGAAAACTATTTGTTAATTTTAAAGTTAACTGACCTCTTCATGACTTTGTTGTGTCTGTTTTTTGTTGGAAAGCATTTGAATATTTGGTTGCAGCATGGAGGTCCACAGTTTCAGTTGATCTTCTAGATGGGTAGGGTATCAGTCATTTGTGACCTTAAGGGCATCTTGATTTGGGTTAGGCAGGAGAATATACATTCACAGCAATAAGTGGTTGAAAAGCAAGAGAGCATTTTGGGGGCATGTTGCTGAAGGTGTGGTTATTCTACTGCATTTTTCCATATTTCAATTGAATCTTTCTTAGCATCAAACAATGACTTTAAAATGTCATCTACTAAGAGCTCAATCAATTCCCTCTGTAGTTCTTTAGGTGTCTTGGTGATATCAACTAAGTGAGGCTGAATGCTAATTTCATGTGATGTCATGATTCTCAAAGTCAGGGAACATTTCATTGTATTCTCCAATTAATAGGTCTATGGCAGCTGCATATTCTTCAAATGATTTGCATATATCATCCCACTCATCAATGACCTTTGCTAACTGGGGAAAAATATTCATCTGAAATTTCCTTTTGAAGAAGTACTTTGAAAAAAGATAGGTTTTTTCAAAATGCTTGGATTTTTTGCCACATATCACATATAGACTTAGTTTTACCTTGCAAAGAAATATTCAAGTCATTTGATTTGACACGATACCACACAGAAATGCTGTATTCCTATAGAAATCATCTTTTACTAATTCACATTGTTTCTTCTTCATAAAATTTAACTGTCTGTTCTCACAGAGATAAAATTTGGGCTAACACCTGTCCCTGTGATAGCCAACACACTTTAGAATGATATGGCAAATCCACACTGAATACCTCATTGTTCAATTTTAACATGTTAAGAAACTGACATGTTGCATTTTCACGAATATAGTTAACAATACTTATAACTTGTTGCAAAGTGTCACTTAAAATAGTAGCTTTAGCACAGAGATTTTGCTGATATAAGATACAATGAAAAGAAATGAAAGCATCTGGATCTGTTAATACATTTTTTATCTGTGCAATAAACCCTTCATGATTTCCTGTCACGGAAGGTGCACCATCTGTACATACACTCAGCAAATTTACCAAATTCAGTTGGACACATATCTTGAAAGTTGTTGAAGATATCTATTCCCTGTGTTCTGTTCATAAGAGTGCCCAAAGTGAGTAACTCTTCATAGCAAAGAAAATCTTCTGTTATAACCCAAATGAAGTATAAAATCTGTGCCAGGTCAGTATTACCAGCTGATTCATCCAAAGCAATTGAATAATATATATTTTCCTTTTGAAGTATTACATGAAATTATTCTGTTAAGTTGAAGGCTAATTCATGGGGCCGATCAGTTATGGTTCTCCTTGAAAGAGGCAGTTGTTCATACTTTGAAATACTATTGGGGTCTAAGCATCCTGCAACTTAAACAATGTATTCTTTCACAATTTCTACACCACTGAATGGCTTCCCTTTTTTCCTGAGAATATAAGCTACTTTATAAGTTGCTTCAGTGGCATTATTTCCTGGTTTTATTGCTGCTTGAAAGAACTGTCTTTGCTTTTGCTCTTCATCTTTTAATTTCTGCAATACAAACTTTCACACCTCTCCCTCTAACTTAAAATATTTGTGGTCCTTATGAGTGTTATAATGCTCATGGGCATTGAATTTCTTTAATGTTGATATTGCAGTATTACAAAACAAGCAAATCATTTTATCTTTAGCAGAAACAAGATAATATTGCAATTCTCAATCCTCATTTAAAAAATCTGTTTTCTTCCTTCAGCGTTCTCTTGGTCTTCTTTGACATCATGGGCTGTTAAACAGACAGAATTAAAAAATACTGTCGAGCTGTGCAACTATTCACAAATTCCACTTCAGACAGAAATACAGTGCACCATTGTCAAAAGCTGATGACAGACTGGTGTACTCGACCCCCATAAACTCTCACCAACCAGCCTCGTGTAGTAGTGGCGCCAGTCAGGCAGGGGAAGTTAGAACTAAATCGTGAGCATAGCAGCCATCAATTTAGCCCTTACGGATTACTAATGTTCTAATTGTGCTGGTCAATCTGGGAGGATTATTTTGTTGAAACTTATTTTATTCTTTGGTATTTTAAATACATTCATTTTAAAAATAAAATAAAAATATAAAAGATGAACAAAAATGTATTAATAAAAATAAAAGGATTTGTTCTGTCAAATTTGGGTTCAGTCAAAAGGCCACATTTAAGGACCTAGAAGGCCACAGGTTCCCCACCCCTGGTCTAGAGTGAACTATCCCTCTTCCCTAGAGAGATAAGTAGACCCTGAATACTCTTTCATGGCCCAGTCAGCACAACAGTGGGGACTCATCCATCCTGCTCCCTCCCCTACCTATCTTCTTGGCTACTGACAGGCAATCGGGGATTCTTCTCACAGTGTAGGCAACAGAGTAAAAGAGGCACAAATCACACTGTGAAAAACTATTTGGCCAAAGAAAAAAAATATATAGGGAAAAGAAAGCCAGCCCGGGAGCAAGGCATCTTATTTCAACTCCCCTATCCTTGAGTAACTGTAGACAAATAACAAGCTCTTCAATTTTTAGTTTTCCAAATTATAAAATAAGAATAATTTACTTGATAATTAATGTTAAATGAGTATAGTATGACTTACTTTACTAACCTCGTAGGACTTTTTGTGAGGATTGAATGTGATGAGGAATGCATATGGATAATACCAGTGCAAAACACATCTAGGAATAACATAGAAAAGTGTACACACAACAGTAAAACCCTTCAAGCACACAATACATCAAGTCTTGCACAGATCTGTGTTTCCTTCTCCTTTCAGATTAAAGGGAAAAAACCACAAAAGCTAAGTCTTACACAGGCTTAGGCAATAACGACTTTTTGGGAACTGTTTAAATCTACTAAAATATTTCCTCTCCCTAACACAGTGATGGGCATTCCCTTTGGGTTTTGGGATTACCATTGGATCACTCAGTCCTACAAAAAAAGTAGATTCCCACGCTCCTTCCACTGAGTCACTGTTGTAGCTTCTCAGTGACCATACAACAGAGTATACTGAAAGTGAAGATGGGAAATTGAGTTTGGAACCAACAAAATATGAAGCACTCTATGAAAAAAATTCCATAAAAGTAGTAATTTTCCTAATAATGCCAGTAGAAAAAAAGAAAACAGAACAGAACAGCCAATAAATGAGGCAGGACATGGAATTAACAATTCTTCCTAATGAACTAAGATGCTGAATCCATTATATAGTTTTAAAAGAAGAAAGGGATAGTTGCATTGGTGTGCGCCCGTGGTCCAAGCTACTTAGGAGGATCCTCGGCTGAGGCAGGAGGAGCACATGAGCCCAGGAATGTGAGACCTCAGTGAGCTATGATCATGCCTGTGAACAGCCACTACACTCTAGCCGGGGTGACAGAGCAAGACTCTGTAAAAAAATAAAATAAAAAAGGAAAGAAAAGAAAAAAGGTTGAATGATCTGGAAATAATCAAGACATTGCAAAAGCAGTCACAAAAGTAGTGAAAACATAAGCATGCATAGGTCAGCACCACCTGTACAGGAGGGACATTTCAACAAAGCCTAATATCAGAGAATATTTAGAAAGGGCACAGCTAGTGCTGCTTTAGAAGAAAAGCCTCTGAAGAAAGAATGCCAAAAAAAAAAAAAAAAGGAAATTGTGGTAACATCCCTTCCCAAAAAAAGTAGAAAAAGTTTTTTCTGAAAATCCCTGGTTATAACAACTCTAAGGTTTCTACAAATTCAGATGAAGCAAAATATTTTTTAGAAAACATATTGTGTATATATGTTTGTGCATGTATTTATTTAATAATGTTTATTATTACATTAATTATATCAATGTATTAATAATTGCTATAACTAGAATTATAAAATATATGCATATTTATATATTTAATATGTATATTTATATCCATATAAGTTTATACTTAATAATATTATAATAATAGACTATTAAGGAAGAAAAGGAAGGGCATAGAGCTGAATCCTGGAACATCCCAACATTTAGAGAATAGATAGAGAATGAAAAGCCAACAAGTAAACATGAAAAGGTAACTCGTGACGGCAAGTGAAAATTTAGGAGCACGTGGTATCCCAGAAGCCAAGAGAAGAAACTATCCTGAGAAGGAGGGAATAGTCAACCGCGTCAAAGGCTGCTGAGACATACAGAAAGACAAGAAGAGATATTTGAAAAAGACTGACTGCTGGATTGCCCACATGGTAGACTAGTGATCTAAACACGCAGCAGAAAGTTGGGATGGAAGTCTGACTGGAGTGGTCTCGAGAGAGAAAGGGACGCGAGAAGGTACAGACAGTAAAGGCAAACCTTTCAGAGTACTTGCCCTGTGTTGAGAAACAGAGAAATAGGCTGGTAGCTGAAGGAGGCTGTATGGTGGAGGAAGGAGGGTTTTGTTTGGTTGGTTTCAGATGGGTCATCCTTTGGACTATTGAGAAAATTTAACAGGAAAAGAAAAAACAAATGACACAGAAGAGAGGGCTGATTAATAACACAAAGTAATGGAGAAAGATGGGACATAGGGCACAAGAGAAGGCTTGTGGATTATGGATTATACATGGACAAGCCACCCATATTAACAGGAAGGAGGGCAGAATATAGGTACATATACAAGTAAGAGGGTAGAATTCCTATCTGATTGTTTCAGATGGGGCAGGCACTTCAACAGTTACAGAAAAATTAAAGGGTAAACCAAAGGTATTCCCAAAATTTTTGCCTTAAGTAATCAGCAGAATGGTGGTCCCAATAACAAATCATCATCATCATCATCATCATCACTAACTTATAATGCTTAATTTAGGCTAAGCATATTCATGGCCTCATTTAATCTTCTCAGAAAGCCTATGATATAATACTGTAACCTCTACTTTCCAGATAATGAAAACCAGGTTTAAAGAGATTAAGAAGCATGACTTGGGAATTAAGCAGTCTGAATTCAGAACCAAGCCTATAACCTGTAACTGCTTTAAGCCCCCTACTCTCATATGCATGCAGCACACACATACACATACACACACACACACACACACACACACACACACACATACACTAGTGTTTGGGGCATTGTGCTATCAGACAGCTACATGGGTACATTACTCTCCCTTTTTGAGAAAGCAGAACAAGGAGGCAACATTGCTAAGCCAGTTCTATTTCTCCCTCCTATGCCATATAGGCTTTGTTTTAATTTTGTTAACTTTTTTTTTTTTTGGTCTTCAAGAATACTGCAAGAATTAACACCACTAACACACTAAGTTCTAACATATTATTCCCTAAGAATGCTTTTAGCTTGGTTTTTTATTACTGTTTTCTCAAAATATATGTTGGAGTTCCTTGGTTATGACTGACTATATAATAGAAATCACTGTGAAGCCACTTAGTCCTTTGATGCTGGAAGCCCAGAAGTAAGGGACTTACTCAGGAAGGGAAGTCCCACCCATTACATGACACCCTGGTCCGAATGCCAAGGACAATGAGAAAATGAGGTTTTGAAGGGACCTCTTAAATGTTAAATGTTCTAACAAAGAAAATAAATGTATAATTTGTCCAATAATAATACTTTAGATATAATTAATACATTTTATTTCTTAAGCCCAGAAAAAGGGAGTAATGGGTTTGTACAAAGACTAAATAGGTTAACAAAAAATTATTAATACTTCCTTCATCTCCAGAATTGAATTTGCAACAGAAAAGTTTCATACTCAATTTGAAAACTCATAAATACATATCAATTTACCAACAAAGCCTACTATAAGTTTTAACAAAATATATTTCTCCATACAATTTAAATATATTTGGTTTCCTTAAGGTTCAGGAAGTATTTTAAAGTATTTAAAGCAATTTTTAGATTTCAAAGATTAGCTTTAAAGCATGTAATAAAATGAGTTACCAATTGAAGACCATTTGCTGAATAAGTATTCCTTTTGACTTTATAAATTCAGTTAAAAATAAAACCCTGCAAAATATATACACATTCTATTGTCTTATACGTGAAGAATGACTGTTAAAGTCAGCAAGAAAGTACATCTAATTTTAATTATCTTAAGTGGAAACTCCTCTGTGGGAGACTTCAGAGAAAATCCACAAAAAGGAAATTATTCTGGGAAAATATCCTAATGGAGAACAGTATTGTGTGGAACAGTCTCTCAAAGGCTACTATATGATGCCTGGAAAAAATATCCCTGCGCTGCCACAAATCAAAACTGTCTCAGGGGTATATTTTTTAACCTTCCTATTTCTGAAATCAAGGAACTATGTTATGAAAGAATAATCAAGGAAAAATCTTTAATTGACTTCTCAATTATTTTAACTCTGGGTAAAGAACTCTCAGAAGCCACATGTAATGTGAGGAGGGAACTTGGAAGGTAACGCACATGGTGATTTTAGGCCCACAATGACCATGTCAAATCTGTTTAACCCCAGCAATGAACTTCGGAAAACAACCAGCTCTGAATGAAAGCATTACTGGTCTGAAAACAGAGACCTTTGCATAAACATGCATTTTATTTACCTTATTCAGTAAAATGTATGACTTTGTAAAATTCACACACTTATATCTAAAAGACACATCTAAATCACCCAAGACAATAAAGCAGTTAGTTTAAGATGCCACTAGTAGAATATTGTTCTTTTATCTTTAAATAAAGTACATTTATTTCCACAAAATTTATTTCAATTATTTTAAGGTGTATAATTAAAAAGCCCCCTTTTTATGTTTGTTCTCTAAAACTCAACTAAAGAATGAAATAAGTAGGTTGACAAAATATCTACACTCCCATGTTTATTGCGGCATTATCCACAACAGGCAAGATATGTAATCAACCTAAATGTAAATGGATAAATGGATAAAGAAAATGTGGCATATATACACAATGGAATATTATCATGCCATAAAAAAGAATGAAACTCTGTTATTTGCAACAACATGGATGAACCTGGAAGACATTATGTTAAGTGAAATAAGTCAGACATGGAAAGACAAATACCACATGGTCTCACTCACATGTGGAATCTAACAATGTTGATCTCATAGAAGCAGAGAGTTAATGGTGGTTACCAGAGGCTGAGATGGTTGGGGAGGTGCAGGAGGCAGTGTTGAAAAGATGTTGGTCAAAGGATGCAAAATTTCAGTTAAATAAGACAAATATGTTCAAGAGATCTATTGTACAACATGGTGACTATAGTTAGTAATATACTACATTCTTGAAAAATGCTAAAAGCGGATTTAAAGTGTTCTTACAAGAAAAATGATAACCATGTGAGGTAATGTATATGTTAATTAGCTAGATTCCACAATGTATAAATACTTTAAATATTATGTTGTACACAGTAAATGCATACAATTTGATGTCAATTTAAAAGTATAAATAAAAAACTCAACTAAAAAGAAAAATAAATTTATTCATTAATTCATTCACACATACACACTTTCATACATTGTTTTTTCCAAAAGCAGGCTATTTGTGAGAATATAAAGAGATAGCAATGATCCTACAGACCAGAATGCAGGTGAGGTGCCTGGCACATGGTGTCCTCAGAGCAGGTATCCTTATCCTCCCGGTGGAATCCCCCTTTCACCTGAAGGAGGTCAGACTGCCTCTTATGACACCCAGAGAGCATGGATATATAAGACATCTCCCATTCCTGTGGCCTGGGCTGCTCTCTGCTGTCTCTAAAGATTCCTACATCATTTAAAACTGGCAGAGATTGCTCAGTGGCTTAAGAGACTCATAGAGACCCAGGGTCACTCAGTGGACAAGAGGATTTTATACTTCTTCTTTGGGAATTACATTGACTATTGCTTCTGCTTTACCTCCTCTAATTCTCGCCATATTGTAAATCTGCCTTTACCTATTCCGTTTTCTCTGTTTCTTTTCCAGTCACTAACCCTATAGCCCTGGTGGCTGCTCTCACCCATGACTTGCTCATGACTCATGCCAGCTTAACCCATGCTACATCCCAACTACCACAATGCTACTTGATGAACAAGACAGAACAACAGAAATATGTACTTATTTAAGAAAATCCCTATGCCAGGAACCATACTATGTAGTTTTCATATATTCTTTCATTTAATCCCCACGCTAACCCTGTTTTTAAAATCCCTATTTTGTCAATGAAGAAAATAAGATTCAGAGACTTTGAGTAATTTTCCCAGGATCAAATAGTATGGAAGTGACAGATCCATCAGACTTGATATGATACTTTAACAGCTATAATTTTCCATAATCAACATAAGCAACTGTAAAAACATAAAATGGATATAGTCTACATCAGTATATCTCAGATATGAATACTGTGCACATTATTTTAATAAGGTTAAGAATTTTGCAAAGATGGCAGTTAGAAAATTACTGTAGGTTTTTAGCAAGAGCAAACAGCAATATACCTTCAAAGACTTTGCAAATAAGACTGTACTTTAGAAATTAAGCTAACAAATCAATGTGGGGATCTGAGCAAATACAAATGGTGAGCATCTTAGACATGGACTAGCCACAAGGGCCAGCAGGTATTGACTGGATCCATGGCAAGGTACTAACATATTTAACAAACATATACTTCAATAGGAAGCTTGGCAAACCTCAGAGTTGTTAAAAGAAAAGAGAGAGAGAGAGAGAGAGAGAGAGAGAGAGAGAAATAGAGTCAGTAATACAAATGTTGTCTGTACCCATTGAAACCCTAAGGGAAAAGTCCATTAAGGCTAAGCCAATAGGCCACCTGCCAGATAGACACCTATTGCGGAGATGGACCTTCAGGTATTGGGCTATCTGAGGCTAACACGGCAATACATTCCTTTCATATAATTCACTCCCTTCTAAGAAGGTAGCTGTCTGTGGAGCTTAAACACAGAGAATATGGCATCAAGGCAACGCCAATGTCTGTCCCATCTGACAGTCATCAGTGATGACCACTTTTATCTTGTGATAAAGCCCTTGTGAGCTTAGTTGGTCAATAGCCAGTGACAAATTTCTGAGCCCAGAAATCCTGGAATTCACCGTGGTGAATACTATTGAATGGGAGCCATCATAGCTAATATACTTTGTCTTTGAGTAATTAAAACCACCGATTGCATTTTTATTTGTGTGTGTTTACCTTTTCACCATCTCTCCCTGGTTCTCCTTTGTAACCTGGCAGTCCTTGAGCTCCCTAAATTGACCACAAAATAAAATTCTGTTAATTATGTTTTTTGGTTCATTAGAAATTAGATTCCTAAAATGTGTATAAAAGGATCACATACTTGTATTCCCGGAGATCCTGGAACACCTGGTGATCCTGCAATTCCCTGATATCCCTAAAGAAAAATAAAAAATAAGTAATTAATATTTCACCAAATTTACAAAGAACAGCTCTCCATTTCAGGATTCACCCTCACCTCAAGTATCTTATACCTAAAATTTCACTTAGTGATTGTTCCAAAACAATAAAGTATCAAATGCTTAATAAAGAAGTCATACCCTTCTACTTAATGAAATCCTTTAAAATGTATAGGAAAAGATCTTGAATATCTCTCAATAAATAAAAATATCCAGAAATTCTTAAATTAAAAGGAAAGTTTTGGGATGAAAATACAGACCTGTTCACAGCACCTGAAGAAATGCTCTGAATATATTAGGAACACATTCAACATATTCAAGAGAAAAACACCTCAGGACATTGGAGGATTAAACAAATGTAATATACTTTTAAACTACCTGATTAATGGTCATCTGAGTTAATCCCAGGAATAAATTAAAACTTGATGAATGTTATTGTTTAGATTAAGTCTATAACAACCTTTGGATTGCTCATTTTAGAAAGCTGCTGATGTTAAACCCAAGAATGTGGTTGTGACATATCCCTCCACGACCCCCAAGGCTGGGCTGTCTGCTAAGGGACGAGGGAGGACAGAAGTCTCATCACTGCTTCTTACACATCCCTCCAGAAACTGGAGCCTTGGTAAAATAGTACAACTTTTCTTGACAGAGGCAAACTATTCATTCTTTACTCAGCACACGGCAACTAAAGTCTCCACACAAACTTGCAGGCCATGAACATCTATCTAGGTTTCCCAGGGCCAACATCAGGTTAACTCGAACCACCCGGCACCTGCAAACACATTTACCTATCAGGTTCCATTTTACTCCCATTGTCTATTCAGATTCCATCTTTCTTGGATCCTACTGTTTGGCTACCAGTTTCTGTTGTCAACAGTATTAACACAGATCTCATTAAGGTTTCCGATTACATCTTTATTCTTAAATCCAAGAGTTTCATTTCCATGTGGCTATTCATGGCTGTCTGTATATTTATCATATTTATCCACTCGCCTGTCAGTACATTTTTAAGTATAATTTTAGAGACATCATAATTTTGTTTTTCTACTCACATTTTCAAATATTCTAACATTCTTTGTTAGGTGTAATAATAATAATGGTTATCTTTGAAAGATCAGTCTTACATTATTGTTTTTCTCCTTTTACATGCACTTACATTTCCTACTTTGTAAAATGCCTTTTCAGTTACTTCCAGAATGATGATGACTATACAGTTTTTATCACTAACCATCATCCCTTCCTTCATACTCCATTCAGTTCTTTACAGAGTATATCATCAGGATTTCTCCATGATTTCTCAGATTCAAATATTTCTCTTGAGTCCTCTTGCCCAATCCTTAGCCACTTCACTTTACCAGTGAACAGTAAGTCTCATCATCAACATCTCCACACTCCATATAAAACAATCTGCAATTTTCAAACCGACTATCTGCTCTCTGGGCTAGCACTGTCTCTATCACTGAATTATGTGCCCCTTTGAGATCAGGGACCAGGTTTAATTCATTTCTGTATTTACAGCATTGAACACATTTTTTGGCACATTTTTGTTGATCAAGCATTGGAAGAATTTACCTTTAAGTCATCCACTCTGCATGTAAGTATGCAAAATCTCTTTCCCCAAGGAACTCTGTTACATTTGTGCAGCTTTCAGTAGAAAATTGAAACTTTTAGTAACATCATGTGTTTCCTGTTCTCAAGATCAGCCAAAAGAAAGAAGAAAGTTAATCTACATAGAGCTTGCTCAGGCCCATATCTCTACCACTCTAGTTATCACCGAATCTCCTTCCCTCAACCACTTTGGATTCAGGCCTGAAATTGAATCTCAACTCTGTCACTGCTAGCAATGAATGGAACTGGATTACTTATAAATGCCACCACCTAGAATATCTTTCAGATCCTTCAAAACCCTCTCTGCATTCTCTGGATAGTCTGACATGATTCATAATAGGCTGCTGTAATTGGGAAAATAATAATTTCAATGATTTATATGGTATTTTTCATGTTTCACACTAAAAATTTCACATATATTAATTTATATTACTCCTCACAACCACCCTTTAATGTAGGTTCTAAATTATCCCCATTTTCAGATAAGGAAACTAAGGCACAGAAGGTTAAGTAACTTGCCCAAAGTTACATACTAAATTGACAGCCAGTGGGCACGTCATCTATCAGAAAGTGCTTCTTGGTGGAGCAGATCTGATCATTCTAGAATGAGTCATCATATTCAAAGAAGTCCATTTTGCATGACTATTTTTGAATTATTTAGAATTCTGAGTGCCCAGAGGAAAGGAATGTTCATAAAATTCCTCAAAAGAAAGTTACCATGGAGATTGGCTATTGATCAAAATGGTCAGTCATCTGCAAAGTTCACATTTAATGAATTACTTTTCTTTCCTATTTTTTCAAAAGTTAAGCCAAATGTCATATCTGCCTTATTACTTTTTTAGAATTAATCTCTTACAAAAGATCAAAAGCCACTGCGCTGTCTTTCCTCTTCGAAGAAGTTGATGTGGTGCATTTGTTAGAGAGGACACATTACATTTAACAGATTAAAGGAACATGGAGATGCCCTGGACTGTGTTCCCAGCTCACCTCTGACTCATAATGTGACCTCAAGCAGAGTCATCAAATCCCGAAATCCTGGGAGGCAACACAGTAAATTGGAAAGATAATGAATTTTAAAATTAGAAAAGACCTTGGGCTGAATTTTTGGTCTTCCCTTTACTTTCTATGAGATTTTAGCTAAGTCACTTTGCCTAGCAAAGGCTTAGTTTCTTACCATAAACTGAGACAATAATAGTCACTTCACTTTTGAAAAGAAACAAATGGAGTCACAGGTGAAGATGTCTGGCAGATGTCAGGAACTCAATAAACGTGAGTTTCTTTCTTTTCTTTAAACTCAATGACTATTGTACAAAAGCACAAGAATACTCACACAGGGGTGGGGAACCTGCGGCATTCTGATTTCTTAAAAAAGATTGTTCTTTTTTAAGCACCAAAGGAGGCAAGAAAAGCTTTATCTTTCTCTGTTGCACCCCTTTTAATAAAAGAATTTGTTCTGTAAAATTTTGATTCTGTCAAAAGGCCACACTTAAGGACCTAGAAGGCCACGAGATGCCTTAAGGCTGCATGTTTCCGACCCCAAATGGCTCTGTTTGTTTTGTCCTTGGAGGGATTACAATATAGGAATAAATAATAAATGCTTCCCACAATATAAGAATACTGTGGTATGTATACTTTTTAAGCTTATAATGAGATGCATTTTTGAAATCTTAGTTACAGAAAGAAATTCAAAGTTGATTTTAGAAGCTAGAGGAAACATGCCTAGTAACAAAACAAAGAAAACCAAACCACATCCAAGCTGGGGAATCCCAGGGCAAAACACCAGAAGAAATTGGATGAAATTCATAACAACCAATTTTGGAGTACAAATCAGGAAAATAAAGGTTAACGGGGGAATATTACAACACAGAACAATTTCCAAGAAGAGAAAAAATTAAACATTGGTTGACTCATACCAGAGTACCTTAAAACAAGAAAAATGCCCTATATCAGGAAAAATGATATGCTTTTTATGTACATTACTGAGTTTTTATTGTTCTGAACACACAAGTTTCTGTGTTTCACTGCAAAACTACAACTTTCCTATGATCTTTGACTGATTAATACTGTTCTACATGAATTTTTGCCATTTTTCAATTATTAGCAGGTCCAAATACCCACCCTACCCTCATCTGCAAGATTTCTGACAGTATTTAAGTCTTTTCCATGTTCACAGAAAGCCTCTTTGTCCATGAGTCATTTTTTAGGAAAAAAATATTCTCACTGCCAAATTGTAGGGTTGAAGAAAAGAATACAGAATCAATTTAATTTTCTTCCATGATTCATAGTTACAAGGCTCCAGGAAAGATGTATAGCATTGAAATGGAAATTAAGGAAATAAAATCTTAAAATGTGCAAGGGTCACCAATTTCTGAGCCCAATTCTAATCACATCATAAAATATTCTGCCAATCTAAATATGTATACTTTTTCAAAATAGTGAAGAGGGTAGGAATACTGGTTTCCTTTAAACACTCTAAACTTAAAAAATAAGAATAAAATCCAGAGAAATAATACTGGATGTCACCCTTCTTTTAAAAATACAAGAATGTGATTTAAAGTTTGTTCTATTACATAATTTTCTTCAAAGTTTTCCAGAATTCCAACAGATACTCTTAGGTACAAAGCCAGGGTAACTAGGTAACCAAAATCAAGTGTGTGCTTTTAATGTCTACTGTGGAATCTTCTAGTCGTTGGCAGACTTTATAGTTCTACGCAATTAAATTCCAAGAAAATTCATAAATCTGTCTTTCTTTGTATAGCTAATGTAAAAACTAATTTGCTACCTAACCCAACTATTAGTCAAGTAGTTTATATGCTTTAACTGATTGCTTACATTACTTGACTAATAGGTTACATTAAAATATGTAAAATTACACCTGAGCTAAGTTCTGAGAAAGGACTGTGCTTCTATGGGAGCGGAAGCAGCAGCAGTCAGGAGAAGCTTTCCTAAGAGACAACACTAAAGGAAGCACAATGCATAGGGATTCCCTTCTATATGCCATGCAACAAGAGAGGGTGTACCACATCCACAGAGCCAAGAGAGCGAGCGAGGGGAAACACACTGCAAAACAAGACTGGAACAGTAGACTGGAGGTTACCTGCACAGCTTGTGGGGCTTATGAAAGACTTGATCTTTATTCAAGCCTCTAAAGTCATTTAAACCACGGGGTCACACAAGACTTGAAATCTGAAAAGATCACTTGCTACACTGTAGAAGATGGATTAGAGGGGACAAGGGAAAGCATGGAGACCAGCTGGGAGAGAGAACGGTAGGTACAACTTAAGTCCATTCAAGGTGCATCTAGTCTAATGTGATGATGGGTTATGAGGGGTGGGGAATTTGGAGTCGTGGAGTAATGCCCAGGTTTCAGGCTCGTGCAGTGGTTATGGCTGATGATATCACTGACTGACAGGAGACTCTGGAGGAAAATACAGTTTAATTGGTTGCAAAATGTTAAATAGCACAATAAAAAACATTTTTATGGACTAATATAATTTATATATGACAATGAGAAGCTATATACTGCTGAGAAGTAAACAGAATTTCTACTTCAAATTAAAGCAAACTATACTTACCATAAATGAAATTTAATCTAAATCTAATTCTCCCTTCTGTAGGGAAAGGTGGATGGGTGATAAATATAGAGTAACATCATCCAGTTTCCTATAATATTTGCCTTGAGCTAAGCACATAAATGACAAATAATCTCTGCAGACATAGCTAGGCTCTTAGATTCACAGCATTTAATTAAACTTTGGTAAGTTGCCTGATTCCCTAAGTTACACTTAAAATTATACTAAGATTATTTCAAAAGGTGAAGGTACAATCTTTTAAGGTAACTGATACCATTTTTAGTAATTCTTACTTCCCAACCTAAATCTCCAGTAATTATGCTTTTCATATTCAAAGGCAGGTGATCAATTGATCAATATCTAACCTCATTTCCTCCATATACTTTCTTTTTTTTTTTTTTTTAGAGACAGGGTCTTGCTCACCCAGACCCAATCATAGCTCACTGCAGTCTCGAATTTCTGGACTCAAGCAATCCTCCCACCTCAGCCGCCCAGATGCTGGGGTTACAGGCCCTCTCCATAGTACTTAACACCATCTGATACTGTGTGTGTATTTATTATCTGTCTCTCCTCAACGGAAATGTGAACTTTAAAATGGCAGGGTTTAGGGTTTGGCTTTGTTTTGGTTTGTTCATTGCTATATTCTCTTAGCCTAGAAGATTGCCAGGAACACAGTAAATACCCAACAAATATAGGGTATATGACTGAGTGAATGACAGAATGAACAAATAAGCAAACAACCAGATGAATACATACTGAGTCCAACCAGTCACCACTACTAAGAACTCTCATAGTAGAGACAGCCCTGCATTCATACAGATTACAATCAAAAGAAGACACAATATAAGCATGAACTTATCTTTAAAATCATAAATGCTAGATGTGTCACTGAACAATTCTTTGAAGAATTTAATAAATATACAAATAACAGTGTGTGTGTGTGTATATATAATGTTTACACACATCATTATATATACTACCTATAATACGTAAAATATAAGTGCTCGATTTCTGAGACACATAAGATAAACATGGAATGTTCCACGTGATTTTTACAGAAGGAGAGTGCTAAAGAAAAGTGAATTAGCTAGTCAGGCTTGTCTCATGGGTCCTACTTGTTTTACTACTAACTATTCACACACACACAGACACACTGCTAAGCTTACTCTGCAGGCCTAAGTGCTAGATTTCATCCCTGTCTGCCCATTCTCTACCATAATTCTTGAATATTTGAAAACAGCACCTCTTGTTTGGATTACACCCAAAGTTCAGTAAATCCTCCCTCATAGGCTGTCTTCTGAGTTCTTACATGCTCCCAGTTACGCTCCTCTGAATGGATTCCAGTTCCTGCATGCCCCTCAAGTGTAGAATCCTCAGCCAAATCCAACACTCCAGAGGCAGGACTGTCATCTTTCTCAAAACAGATGTTATATATCTACTAACTATGCCAAAAATTGCATCACCCTTTTAGGCAGCACATTACATATGTCAATCCCTTTTCACCAGGATTAAGGCTTTGTCTAGGAAAGCTTTACGAAGACATAAGTTTTAAATAACATTTTATTACAGAAAAAAGAGATAAACTGCCCAAGCATAGGATAGTTCATTCGAGACAAATGGTTCATATTTTAGCTTATCAGTGAGATTCTCACGAGGGGAGAAAGTATGTGTGTGTCTAATGGAAGTGAGAGAAAGTGAGACAATAAATCTTTCTGGGGGGGGAAGAAAAAGAGCGAGAGGAAGAAGAGGGAACACACTAAATAAATAAATCGATCTGCTTGCTAAGAAGCCCAGACTGAGGTGAAGGGAGAGTTCAGGTGGAAACTGTTCTTGATAGAAGGATGTTTCATACACTTCATAACTAAGCCTCCTCTTACAATTTTCTTCTCCAAGCTAAATAATAGCCATTGCTTTGGCCTTTATCCGAATGCATCCCATTTTCCAGTTCTTTAAACTTCATGGCACTCGGCCCCACATTCCCCACAGCTCTTAAACTGTCGAGTCCACAACTGGCACCATATTCGGTCAAGGGTCTGAAAGGAGGAAAGCATAAAAAGCTTGTCTCATGGGTCCTACTTGTTTTACTACTAATTGCTCACTCCCCATCAGGCTTACTCTGCAGGCCTAAGTGCTAGTTTTCCTCCCTGTCCTCCTATTCTCCACCATCATTCTTAAATATTTGAAAGCAGCATCTCTTGTTTGAATTACACCCAAAATTCAGTAAATCCTCCCTCATAGGGTGTCTTCTGAGTTCTTAAATACTCCCAGTTACACTCTTCTGAATGAATTCCAGTTCCTGCATGTCCCTCAAGTGTAGCATCCTAAACCAAATCCAACACTCCAGAGGCAGGAGTGTCACCTTTCTCAATGCAGATATTATATATTTATTAACTATGCCAAAAATTGCATCAGCCTTATAGGCAGTCCCATTATATATCTTGATTCCCCCTTCACCAAGGTTAAATCACATCTCAGAGACAAGTAAGAGCCATACATTTATTCTAGTTGAATTTCATCATTAAATAGCTCATTCTCTAAGTTCTCCAAATCTTTTTGGATATTCGTGTCACCCCAAATACAAAAATAAATTCCCAATGAAATCAAGAATTAAAAGTCACTAAAAATCATAATAAATGAAATGAACATACAGTACAGTATCTAATGCTGAAAAAAATAACACTGGAACAAATAAAAGGAGAAAATATTTGATTCTGGGAAAATTTTACATTTCTAAAAATTAAAAACAAAATTATAAACCAAATGAATAGTCAAAAGAAATATTTACAACATATATAGCAATGGATTAATTCTCTTAATGCATAAGATCTTATCAATTGATATGAAAAATACCATCACCCCTATAGAAAATAGGCAAAGGACAGGAAAAGACACTTTTCAAAAGGGAAATTCACTCTGAATGTCAGACTTCTATATTCAGCTTCCTACTTGAAATTTCTACTTAAATATCTAACATATAAATTTATCATAGTCAGAACTACACTCCTGATTTCCCTCACCCAATTTTCTCTCCCTCATTCTTCCATATATCATTACAGCCTCCTTTGATTTCTTTCTTTCTCTCAAACCCACATCCAATAAATCAATCAGCAAATCCTGTCAGCTCTAACTTCAAGATGTCCCCAGAATGTAAGCAGTTCTCTCCACGTCACCACTGCCACCCTCAGCCCAGCTGCCGTCATCTCGCTCCCAGATTATTGCAAGAGCCTCCTGACTGTTTCCCTTCCTTTCCCCTCATCTTCATAAAATCTACTCTCAACTCAGAAGCCAAAGTCATTCCTTTTAAAAATAAGTTTGATCACATCACTTTTCTACTCCAGTGGCTGCAGAGCTCACTCCAACTGAAAGCCAAGCTCGTCACAATGGCCTAGAGAACTCCAAGTGTTCTTCCCCCCCTTCTCCTTCCTAGCCATCCAAATTCATTTCCTACTAAACTTCCCCCAGCCTGCACATATTTTGTGGTTTGATAAGTCATGTAACTTTGAAATTCTCCACCTGTGCTGGCTACTGCTTTTGTAAGGTTTAATCCTCCATGGAAAGCTGGCCTTTTTCTGGCACTGCTGGTCCACTCAGGGGCACACTGAAGGGGGCAGGGGTACGGGGAAATCACTAAAATGGCCCATTGGCCAACCCACCCTTTTGTCTATTGGTAGCCGTGTGCTGTCCGTCTTCCCAACTCACTTCTTAAGGCCATTAATATGGAAAATCATCTCCGGAATTCTACATCTCAGTCTACCTCTCTCTTAGCAAACATGGTGGCCTTCATGGAATCTTAGAAAATGAGACTGGAGAGAACCTGGGCCTCATCTGGAAGCAACTTCTCATTTTCCAAATGAAGAAACTGAGGCGCATAAAAGCAAAGCAACTTTGCTAAGTAGAGAGCAAAACAATCCCAGATCTCTCCAAGGAGCAGCTTGGGCTTTTGTTTTAAAAAGTAAAGTACTTTACTTCATAAAGAGTAACTAATAATGACAGAAAGCAGAAATGAGCACTGTAAAAATAAAAAAATAAAAACTTCTATAAAATCATAAACTAGTGCTATTTCTACATTGACTATTTAAAAAATCAATGTCATATCAGTATAATGCCTTTAGTAGTTGTACTCCTCTGATTACCTAGCAGGATATGTACATATTCCCTCTACCTCTCTTTTATACTGATAAAATAGTAAAGTAATAATATGCTCAGACACTGTGCTGGTAGAAGTTACTTCACTGATAGAGAAATGAGAAAGAAATGGAAGAATTTGAAATAGCTCTTTAATTTTGGTTGAAGGTACTTTCCTTATGAAAATTAGTATTTCTCCAGAGTGGAATAATTTCCTATTTAAAGCTTCAGTTGACTTGGCCTGGTTATAATGTGTGAAAGAGATTCAAATTGCTTATTGAGGGGGGTTGTACAGAAACAAGTCCAAACAAAGCAGAATTCCCTTCGAATTGTTCCATCCAAGTTTCCTTGGTCCAGATGGCTCCAATAGCCAGCCAGAGGCCCCACCCACACCTTCCCACACCCGCTGGGTGCTGGCCCCAAACACACACTAATGACCCTCAGCTGTTTTGGCTCCCAGGCTCTCTTGCTCTTCCTGCTTGGCTACCCAACCTCACATCGCCTGCAGAGGGAAAGAAACAGGAGTGGGAGTGGTGAAGGGGGGAGATATTTAAGAAAAAGTCATACCTTTGGGAAAACAGGATTTCAGTTGGCGCATCAGTTTCCTATTGCTGCTATGATAAACTACCCCAAACACAGTAGCTTAAAACAACACAAATGTATTATCTTATAGTTCTAGAGGTAAGAAGTCTGAAATGGATCTTAGGGGGATAAAATCAAGGTGTCAGCAGGGCTGCATTCCTTGTGGAGGCTCTAGGGGAGAATTCATTCCTTCCCTGTGCCAGCTTCTAGGTGCTACTTACATTCCTTGGCATGTGGCTACCTCACTGTGATCTCTGCTTCTATCATTGAATCTCCTTCTCTGACATTGACACTCCTGCCTCCCTCTTATCAAGATCCTTGTAATTACATTTGGCTACCCAGATAATCCAGGATAATTTCCCATCTCAAGATCCTTAAATTAACTATATCTTCAAAGCCCCTTTTGCCGTGTAAGCTAACATATTCACAGGTCTTAAAGATTAGGACGTGGACATCTTTGGGGGACCATTATTTTGCCTACCACAATTTTTTTTCTTCTTTGACACTAGTGTCAGATAATATAACAGCTATACCTATACAAAAATCATAAACACATACACAAAAACACATATATACATGTACTGAATGAGATGAAGCAGTAAGTCCATTATAACTTAAATCAGCCATAGAGTAATAGCCATGGTTATTATATCAAGCTAATGGAACTAATCTCCAGCACTTCATTCCCGGGAAGATATTAAACTGAGGGCTGGATAGCCTGTGGAAGGCCTGTTCAGCACTCCCCTCCAAACATTGCCCAGGACTCCTCATCACTGAAAAAAACAAAAAGCCTAAAGAATTTAGCAGTGCTGTCAGGGAGCTCTGTGTCATTATGACGTGCCAGCAGATGACTTACCAGTCTATGAAGTGTTATCTGCTTTGGCGTTGGTACAGCACTTCAGCTGCCAGTCTTAGAAAGAGTAGGTCCCAGGAAAGGGGTCTCCAGGCAGAGGAGGCTCACATTTATAAAATTCATCCCCCTCAGTGTGATTAGGACAGAACTCACACAGGACCTCAGGGAAGTGTCTTCAGTGGGACAAAGGAATTGCAGTAAGGAAATGCAACAAAGTCATATGACATCTTAAGTTAAAGTGAGAAAGGGATGGGTTATAAGAGAAATTACAAGGCAAATTTTAGCATATAACAGGGGTTGAAGACAAATACAAAAGGGGAGATATTAGGTTTGGAGTCTATTCAATCCAATTCAATTCAAATATTAATAGAAGCTATATGATGATAAGGTCCTTGGCCTCTTCCCCCAAAATACACCACCTAGCTCTTTCTATGCTATTGGCTTGGCCCCCCCACCATATAAAGTTTAATTGCCCTTACTCTTATATAGGCCAAACTCTTCTTTTGTGACTGGAACCAATGTCCTCCAACCTACCCATGGACTTTCTTCCTGAAAATATCTCCTACCTCCCGAACTTTGACTTTCCCTCCTTTTGCCTCATTTTCATCATCATAAAAACATGCTAAAATATCTCCCATCTTTTAAGACCCTGCTTTTATCCCACGTCTCCCCCATTCTACTGCTCCACTTCTCTGCTCCCCTTTTGATCTCTCAGAAGCATCTGTATTCACTGTCACCATTTTATCTCCCACTTTCTCTTTACCCCATTTCATCCCAGCTTTTGTACCCACTCTCCCTGAAATCCCATTTATCCGGGTCCTCAATTCCCTCATACAGCAAATCCAATGGTCTAGTCATAGGCCTCATTTTTCTTGACCTCTTGACAACAATGACACAACTGACAGGATGACACACTATCCTGATTTTCCTCCTACCTCGCTGATCAGTCCTTTCCAATTTCCTGATGGATCCTCCCCCTCTTTTTTCCCCTCTGTAAGAGAGCCCTAAGCTCAGCCCACTGCTGGCTTCTCTCCTCTGTTTATCTGTACTCATTTCCTAAATGATCTCATCCACTCTCGTGGCTTTCTATATGTCTACATGAAAATGAGTCCCAGCTGGATACCTCCAACACGTCCACAATGCATTCTCAATTCCTATCTGCTATGGTTTGAATATTCGTCCTCTCCAAAACTCACATTGAGATTTAATTGCCATTGTAACAGTTTTAAGGTGCAGGGCCTTTAAAAGGCCTTTAAAAGGGGACACTGTCCTCATGAATGGATTAAGGCTATTATCTTGGGAATGGGTTAATTATTGCAGGAGTAGATTCCTGATAAAAAAGGGTGAGTTCTGCCCCCTTATTGTCTTGCTTGCCCCTACTCTCCTCCCTCTAGCTCATGCTGTCACCATATGATGCCTCCTGACATGCCCTCCCCAGATGCTGGCACCATGCTTTTGGACTTCACAGTCTCCAGAACCATAAGCCAAATAAACTTTTCTTTATAAAATAGCCAACCTGTGGTATTCAGTTATAGCAACATAAAATAGACTAAGACAGCCCCACAAAACAGACTAAGACACCCCCACAAAACTTACATCTCCCCCAGTCTTTCCCAGTGCAGTTAATGGCACCACAAGCTGCCCAGTTGCTCAAGCTAAAATACTTCAATTCTTCTTTGATCCCTCTGTTTATTTCACACCCTGGCAATTCTGGTCAGATTTACATAAAGAATAATCCAGAATCTGACCACTTCTCTCTTCCACCACATCACCCTAGTCCAAGCTACTCTTACCTTTCACTTAGAATCATGAAATAACCTCCTTCATAGTCTCCCTTCTTCCACTCTTGTTCCATTTAATCTACTCTCCAGATAATATTCATATTCATCCTTCTAAATCATAAACCAAAGCAAGTCACTTCCTTTCTCAAAGTCCCTAAATGGCCTGCCATCACCCTCTGCAGCCCTGTGGGTCAGCTGGGCAGCACAGCCCCAATCACACAGCAGCTCCTTGGCTCTCTGCAGCACCCGCTGGCCACCACCTTGTTATCTCTCCAGCATCCCTGCTTTGATAATCTTTCTCTAGAGAGGCTCAACTATTTATCTAACACCTTCCTGTACAACACTGGTACAAAAGGCCTCAGCACATCACTATTTCTTCAAAAGCTGGCTAGTTGGTTTGAATTCATTTATTAGCAAACCTCTCTCAGGAACTTAACTCTTCTATGCTGATGGTTGGGGTATTAATGATTTAACATAACATCTGCTGGTCTTTCATTCCTTGAGCATTACTGATTCACAATAGAACATTCCCACTCCATGGTAAGAGTTAATGTCTCATGATAAAAAAAGTCTTTAGGAAATATTGTCTTTGGTGACAATTATTATTTAACATTCAAAAGCTAATTCTTAATGTTTATTTACTCTTATAAACATGCTGACCATGACTTACCTATAAATATTTGCCTAAAATGCTTTAAAGTTGACTTAATTTGTGTTCCCTTTAGATGTCTCTAGACTTCTCTTGAACCTTACAGGATATTACTTTTTTAGTCAGATGATAAGTATATTCCAGTGCATACATTCTTTAGGAAAATAAATATCACCTTTAAAAATTTTTTAACTTGATAACTTCCATAGACATGCAGGGAAAAGATGATATGATTTCTAAACCTAGCCCTTTATGATACTGCAAACTCACTGGACAATTTTTTAATTGGAGCAAAGATGTATGCAATTTTGAAGTAAGATAACTACAAAGTGACTAAAACGCTGATTCTATTGACCAGGCTGGCCTTAACGTTACCCTTAGCCCAACTAACCTTAGGCAGGCAGGCTTCTTCCTGACTCCAGGCCTCCCTTTTCTCAGCACATTTACTTTAAAGAACTTGTAATTGTGTATTCTTTCTCTGTCCCTTTGAGATGTAAATCTTTTTAAAAGATTCTTGCCAATTTTATACCCAGGAATGTCTAATGTCTTTCTAAAGGACCTCAGAGCCATTCCTTTGAAATGTAATTATAAGGAAAACAGTGCCCTATTTTCCAGTCTCTGTGGGAGTGCAGGAGCCTAACTTTGGTGGACACCATTTAGCAAACACAGATAGCCTGATCACAGAGGAAAACATTTGCAAACGGAGGAATAACTCAATGTGCTTCATCCCACTAATCAACCTCCCAGCTTAAGTCTTCTAGTACTCTTTCACTAGCTCACCCAAACACTCAAAAACTCTCCCTCCCTTTGTTTCAGCAGAATTGAGTTCAGTCTCTCTCTCCTATGTCAGTAGTCATGAATAAAGTCCTTCTTGCATGTTTAGCTTTGCCCAGTGCAATCTTTTCTTTGACACTATATCCCAGTACTGGAGATGACTAAGCTTTCAGTACTCACAGGCTTACCATCTTGACCAGGTTGTCCAGGGTAGCCAGGGTTCCCAGGCAGTCCAGGGTCACCCTAGGCAGAAAAAAAATTCTCAGCACAAAACAACCAACCACACTGATGCAATCAGGGCCCATCAAGGTTCAAGGCCAATTCCATTATTCGAGGATTTTGTATGTTAAAAACAAAAAGTCCCAAAATAGGGTTAGAAAAATTATGCCATATTTTAAAAGCTATGTTTTAGGCATTTGAAATAAGAACTTTTACTGTATAAATCTTTCAATGATTTATTTCTGTGAGCACACCAGGTATAACAAGTGAAGCATTTTTCACTGATGTAAAATGTCAATATTTTTGCAGGGTACATTTTTAGAATTTTGGACAAACTATGAAGTGTCATAGTAATTATGGTTTCCATGATAGGAATATTTGACTCATACATCTATAGACTTAATTCTATCCTAAAAGTTGTACCACAAATATCAATGTCCTATTATGCAATAATTCAACTCAAAATTATTTATTTAAAAAATAATCCCTAGACCATCTGATCTCACGTGTAGGACTCGAGGTTAAAGCAGCATAACAGTCACTTCTTTTAATCCTGCCAATATGTCACTTTGTCTATATTTACAATCTCAAATTTTAACATAATGTTAAAATCCTAAAACTTTAGTATTTTTGTGAGAGCAAGGCCCAGGCCAAACAACTCTCTCCTAACCCCCATATCCCTTGAGTACTTGTAATACTTAAGAAATGAAGAAATGACCTTTATCCTTACAAACCTAAGATCTTAAAAGAACATTGTTCCATACAATATAGCAATCACCCCAGACACATTCTATGGAATTCTAATATGTTGCCCAATGGCCAGTACTGACCATTCAGATGGTCACCACCATGTAGAAAAGCAATGAAAGCAAGACTTTTCATGAGGTAAGGGTATTTTATAATTTAATTCTAAGAAATACTTAAAAATATCATGTTCATATATCCTTGAGTCCATGAAATCCACATGAGACATCTTGCTGAAAAATATGATGTCTCCACGATCATCAGTACCAGTACACTCCGGCATAGAGGCAACTGGTTTTCATTCAATAATTCTTCATTATTTTTTATCAAGAAATCATTCACATAGGACCCCAGTGATTAAGGGTACTTTTACAGAGCCAAATTTGCTGGTCTGAAAGAGCACTTCAGACTCCTGGCTAGGGAGATTCGTTTCTGAAACATAACAGCAAAAATGGAAAGAACTAAGTGAACTGTATTAAGGAACCAATAAAGAAGGGATGGGCTATTCACTTAACAGCCACCCCACGAAGAAGCTTAGCCTGAGGAAAGGCTGGGAAGAGGGAAATATCTTTGTTAAAAGAGAGAAAGAAGAGCTGTTAATCTGGGGCGGGAAGAGGGGAATAATGCTGAAACTTGTAATGTCTTGCTAAACAGATATAATTTGTCATTCTAATCCAAGGATTTGCAGTGCTAGCTGTGTTTGGGAGCAACTTTCAGGATCTCTAGGGCAGTAGAAATTCCATCTTCTTATTTTGAGAAGGTCTTCATTAAATTCCAGTCTCCCTGTCATCCTTCCTTACCCATGTTCAGATTGTACTCACTGCCTTTCAAAAAATTCCATCTTTTTCTTCTCCTGGGGAAAAAAAATGTTCTTCCTTTTCCACTTAAGAGTCAGCATGACAAAATTCTCTATCACTGTACCTTTCTTGTTATTGAATTTTTTCCTGGTGTCTTTGTCTATTGAAACACTACAGCAGCTCTTATATCCCTGATCACTTATTCATAGCTAGTGTTTTCTCAAAGTTTTCCATTGGTTAGTCTTTATTTATCACTTGAACTGAGGCTCCATAACAAGGTTTATATTTTCTACTGCTTTTTTTTTTTTTTTTTTGCACAATGCTGGGTATCAAGTAGAGATTCAATTACTACTTTATGACTGATTTATTTCAAATCACATCTGCTGATAATGACTAGCTTATTTGCAGAATATTAATATCAGCTAAACCTAGGATATCAAAAGGATCTGAGCACATTTAACATCTATTAATACTAGGATGAGGCTGAAACCAAATTTTGGCACAAGAAGAAAAGGGGCTTGTTGTTTTTATGCTGCATAAAATTACAAAAAATACTTAATAATAATATTTTAAGTTAATCAAAATTAAGTTCCCAAGTGAAAACATCACCCACAAGATAAATTCAATGTGACTTCATAAGGACTATAATACCGGTCAACAGCCCCAGGAGGGAAAATAAACTTTATGTAGGTTCTATTATTACTGTTAGATTTTACTGGTTATCTTGGCTATTGCCCTCACTGAATTATTTGCAAAAAACGGCAGGTAGGTTTGATGTTGTTTCCACAAAATTAGAAGAATAAATTTAGCTGATTGGAGAGAAGGCCAATTATAATAAAAATTTAATTTTATTACTGTAATAATAGCTGACACCCAACCTTTATTAATTGTGGTTTTTTATTTTTTTATTTCATAATATTATGGGGGTACAAACGTTTTGGTTACATGAATTGCTTTTGTGCAGTTTGAGTCAAAGTTGTAAGTGTGCCCATCACCCAGATATTGTGCATTGTACCCGTTAGGTGTGAATTTACCCATCCTCTTCTTCCCCCTCCCACCTATTAATTGTTTATTATATGCTAAGCACTGGTCTAAAAGATTTACATATATTGAATTACTTAATTCTCATAATAATCCTATGAAGCAGGTATTTTTATTCCCATTTTCTATATAGGAAAACTAAGGCCCAGGGAGGTTAGGTAATTTGCCTAAGATCATACAGCAGCGCTAGAGACGGGATTCAAACCCAGTCAGTTCAGCTGTAGGGTCCAAACTCCTAAAAACTACTATCCCTGCCCACATTAATATGCATAAACTGATCAGAACCAGACCTGGGGACTGCTAGCAAATTTAACATGGAAAAAAAATTTCCAAATACATTAAATTAGACATATCACTCGTTATTATACAACTGTGACTAAATTTCCAATCCATTTTATTCTAATTTGGTTGAAACAATTGCACATTTTGCATTTTTAAAAATATGTATTCAGCTGAAAAGCAATACATATTTATGTTGAATTGAATTTGTGCCACAGGATTTTTGAGTTGTTGACAGGAGTGGAAATGTCATGGACTAAGCTAAAACATCTCTGAATATGGCCTCTAAAGTAGTGTAAATATAAATAAAGTTAGAAACAGCTGTGCTTGCAAAAGTAAGCTAATAATATTTTAACTTGCTCATCCAGGGCAAATGCTTTTGGAACTCTTTGCCTAGGCCCAAATATCATGTTTTCAAGCCCTCTTCTCAAAATCCTTATGCCTTCATGCTACTCCTCTGGTCTCCACAGGAGTATCTGACTTAAGACCTATTCTATCCTCCAAAACCAACCTCTTCCCTCTCTTAGAACCAAAATACTCACTCCCTGAGGCTAGAAGGAATCCACTTAGTCTGGGAAAATTAACATAAAAATGTAAATGCCCAGTGCCTCCTGAAATTTTCCAAAGGTTTTTGTGTTTTAGATAGAGGGTACTTTGATAGCCCAAAATGAATCTCTAATTGGTAGAATTATTATGGTAAAACAAAGAGCATTCACAGGGATGTGGCCGTAGAGAAAGGAGTATTTCAGAGCAAAGAAGTTTTTAAGAAATTGTTCCAACCTAGAAAAAGAAAAAAAAATGCTTTCTTTTCACTTCTAAACATTCAAGGCTAGATCAAATGTGGGGAGTTGGTCGCCACAAACGTTCCTATGGCTACTGAGGTGAAGGAAGAAGCTGTCCGTTTGTATGTATGGGTCATTTGAAAGGGAGTTCTTTGCAATGGGAAATTGCCTGGCTCTTTCACACAGAACAGAAACATCCCATATAGGTTAACTGCGGGGGAGAGGTGTATCTTATTTTTTCAATGATTTCATAAATCATTCAACAAAAAATTATTACTATTAAGCACTGTGCCAGACACTGGAATTTCAAAGGAGAACTTTCTTTTTATTAACCTTTATTGTGAACAAAAGAAGTGCTTGCATAAAAATATGATCCCAATAGATTCACTGATTTAGTCATTCCCTGTGTTTGGCATTAGGGATAAAAAAAACAAATAAGCAATTCTTCGAGGGGCTCACAGTTCAGTGACAGATATATTTTTCGATGCTTGATGAAGCATTACAATGACATGGTAAGTCTAAGTGTGGGGCATCTAGTCAATTTGATCTGATTTTGCAACAAGATTGTCACATTTTTCAGAAACTTAGCTTTAAAGAGATGACTTTCTTTATCTTAGAATACGAACTTATTCTCCCAAAACTAGATTTCTGGCTAATAGGAAGGCTAGATCTGTTCTTCAGAGGGGACTCTATTTGATAGACATCTGCAAAACTGTCCAGAAAGTATCTAACAAAAAGGGGCAGTAATTCTCAGTGGGATTTAAAGTGAAATTGTCTTATCTGTTTTAGTTCAGGTTCTGTTGAAAAGAAGAGCAACTCAGAGTGTTACTAGGGATTCTGTTTTTCACGTACAGGTCCCTGATCTGGGTAAGGAACCACCTCCAGGGTAAAGAGTCCTAAAAGGATGGAAAAGTGTGTGTGTGTTCCTGTCCTCCTGCCAGATTCTCTGGAGAAAATGGAAAGCAGATCAAGAAGCCACGCCAACTTGAAGATTGGTGGAAAACTGCAATTTAATATAAAGTAGTAGGTGGCAATGGGGCTAAATTATGACTAAGAAAAGAGAATGAAAATGAGGAACACATGAAACTTGGAAATATTGGAAATTAAAGTCTTCACCAGATAAAAGAATGGATGTGTTAAAAATTTAGTGTAGGAACTTATGTGAATAAAAATTGGTGTCACTACAAGATACATATTGCACCACGAATGAAGAGAAAATATCAGACGTTTCAGGTGCCTCTACAAAGGTGGACAGCCCTTTGGAGACCCTGGAGGTGGCCTGAACCTCACTGAGAGTCAAGAAAGCACTCTGGGCTTTGGGAGGGCAAAGAGCCTGGGTCTCTCATTTCCACACTATATCTTGTGCAGACAAAATCATTTTTATGTATAATATTCCAAGTTGAATAAACTACATATATATGTCTTTAAAATAATCTGCTAGTAGGGCACACTGAGCTGTCTTACAGGGTATATATTCTCATAGGAGCATCTTATAGGCATTTCTCCTTTATGTCAAGGCATTCTAAATAATATGTGGTTACTTAAACTAAAGAACACTTGGATTAACTTTCCTAAATGCAATCCAAAAATAGTTTACAATAATAAATTGATCATGTACTGTAGTGAAATTCCAAGTCAGAGATTTACTCTGAAGGAGATGTTGAATGTATACTTCTTAAATTACATATCTTTCTTGATTTTAACAGCTAAGCATGAAAATGGATGGAAAAACATGCACAAAAAATAGGAAGAATTAAATTATTTTAGCTAAGCAGTCCAAGAACTAAAACTTTTTCGGATGTGGTGATTGAACCACTAATCAAAAAATTTAGTCTAAATGAACATTGTGATTCATATTGAGCAAAAATTATTATGGTCACTTCAACTAATAGATGATCAATACACATAAACACTTTATTTCTGGCTAGGAAATCATACTTTCTTTCAAATTACACATTTTTTTCATTTAAGTGATATTTTAAAATAATGTTAAATAAACAAAATTTATCTATAATGGGCAAACCACTTAACTTCTCAGTATCTTAGGCTGTGTCTAAGTGATGCCACAATAAGTATCAACTTACTTAAAAACATATACATATTAAATAGCATAGGAAAATATTCAGATCATGTTGTTATGTAAAAAGTAACTGGTTACAAAATAGTAGGCACACCATGGCTCCAGCCATATAAAAATGTATATATACATATGTATACAAATCAATATGTAAACTCAACTGGGCAACTGGAACGTATGCACATATGGAAAAGACTAAAAGAATATACTCCCCCAAAGTAATTATAACATGATTAAGTGAAATAAATATATATGCCTCTATTTTTAGAATTAGACATCAAACTCACAATATTAAAATTAATTTAAGATTTCTATTTCATTTTTCCATCTGAAAATCATTTCAGCAAATTAAGAATTTAGAGCATATCTTAAGAAATACTCTTCTTCATTTTTTAACTGGTTGTAAGGAAGTATTATTCTTGGGATCTAGCAGCAGTATTTGGGGGGAAAAACAAACAAACAAATAATATTCCTTCACTTTAATGTGTGCTAGGGGTATCAGTGTTATGTGCAAAGGCAGTTCCAGATTAGAATATGCTTTTTAAGAAAAACTACACTAAAACTCAGGCTGTAAATTGTTATAAGACATTTGGTAGAAATTTCACAACAGGGTCAATGGTGATTAGGAATTTTATGAGTTTACTCAGCTCTTCTTTGGGTGTTTTAACAAAAATAGCAAATTCGGTATTACTCACTTTGGGGCCTTGTAGTCCTGGTTTTCCTGGAGGACAAATACAGGGAGCTGGAGTTGAACCTACATCGCTGGGACCATTAAGGCACTACAAAGACAAAAATGGAAATAAACAACAAGCATGGAAAGACACACACACACACACACGGACATATGTGTATGTACCTATATTTGTGTAAAACAGTAAAAATATCTCACAGTCATTTTCCAATTTTATTTAGCCCAATCCAATAAGAAATTCCAAATCACAAAAATCTGTAAGTACTAAATACATTCAAATAACATAAAGATGGGTTCTATTTTTCTAATATACTTACAGCTGATGGAAGAGAGCTAAACAGTCCCACAATGCAAATATTACCTTAGGGGGAATAACAGTATCCAAGCCTACCTCTCCATTCTGAAAGAAAAACAACAAATGTGGTTTAAAATACGTTTTTAATTAAATTTCTAAATTATCATTCTAATTTACAGATATTTTATTGTCCAGATTAGAGATATATGAAGTATCAAAACCAGCAAGAGCCAAAATATTTGCTTTCATCGATCCTAAAAAATCACTTATCTATACATGTTCCTACTCCATTGATAGTAGGATAAAGGAAGGAAATCAATAAAAGTGAAGAGCGGAAGAAGAAAATTAAAACACCACCACTGCTCGATATAATACCCATGCAGGATCAAAACACCTCAAGGTGAGATTTACATGTTCTCTTGAACTTTCTGGAAATCATTTAAGAACCAGAAGGAAAGAAGGCAAAACACATCTGAGCAAGTCACACACTGCATGCATTAAAATTTTATGCACTTTACTTTGGGAGAGTTTCTCACTAAACAGTCTGTTTCTTATTGAATAACATACAATTTTAAATAGGTCAATAATCTTTCCAAACAATAAAAAACTAGATCGAAAAATGAGGAGGGAACGAAAGTGCAAAAGGCAAACAAGTCACGTGAAGTCACATCTGAAAGTCAGGAAGGAGACATAAAAATATTGAAAAGTGGCTCTAAGAATTCAAAATCTGCAATCTAAATCTGTGCTTTTATTATATGGGAGGGTAATGGTAATGGTCATATGTCAATGCAGAGACATCAATAAATCACATGTACGATGGACTCTCAAAGGCAACGCCTTATTAATACTTTTAGGAGAGATATATAGTCCAAGTTTTAAGTGCCTAAAATAAAAACTATAGTGTTTAAAGAATTATCTATCTAGAAAACCAACCCAGAATGAATCATTTCTAGAAGGTTCCATGTTTGATTTTACCACAGATCTTTTAAATGCACTGCTCTATGTCCTTAGGTTTTCAGAACATGTAGATTCATAAGTTATGCCATTTGATAGGGAAAAAGAAGGTGATGACAGCATGACTATAAAAATTAAAATAACCGTGAATAACTCAAATATCACTGGCAATACACATCGCCAAAAAGTTTTACAACATTCCACCATATTTCCATTAACAACAATACACTATTTTTTGCCCAAGGGAAAAGGGATTGATCACACTTACACACACGTAAACACACACGTGATCAGATGTTGTAACATTTTAGTTATTATCTTTTTCTTCCTAACACATTAATGAAAATGGCTAAATAAATAAAAACATTGCTTATACACCAGAACTATAAGAAAATTTTACTTAGGTAAAAACAACGAAAGAAAACTATCCATTATGGTTTGAGGAAAAAGGCTTGTGAAAAAATAATACTAATGATTTCTTCCTCTTCAAAACTGTGCTGTTTGGGGTGTTCTGTCCACACGCTTAATCAAATATAATAATGTATTTGCCACACTGAAATTCAGAAAGAGCATTCTTGAGTAGGTCCAGTCCTGCCTCACCTGAGCACTGGAATAGTCACAATCAGAGATGACATAGGAAAAAAACATTTTTTTGTGGTCTTTCATTCACACTTGCACGTTGACACATCATAATTTGTTTTGAATTATGAATCTCAAAACATGTTTGCTCCATGTAACTTTACTTCCATTAACAATAAAAAAACAAAACTAACTTTACATATTAAGTTAGGTAAGACTTGGATATTATCTGCTTTTTATTTATTGCTTTGAAAGTACCAATGCAATACTTGGGGAAAAATAAGCCATCCTACTTACAAATCCAGGAATCTCACAAGCTGTCTCTCGGTTGTTTTGTTCTGGGTCACAGTAGATTCGCAACTTTTGGACATCAAACTAGGAACATAAACCCAGAAGAGTTAAAGTTGAGGCACAGGCTAATTGCTTTATAAGAGAAACTCAGATACACAGAAACAGCCACTATAGTTAGTAATTGTGTGAAGTTTACATCACAGCATTTAGCTAAAACAACAAAAACACAAAATTTGAATACCTGACATATGCTATAAAGATGTGATGTAACATACTCCTAGAAAAAAAATACCTAGCATCAAGAGCAAATCTGATTTCCTTCTGGAAGCCAGTGTAGCTTTTTTAGTACCCCAATATTAAGAGGTAGTCTAAAAAGCATTTTCTAGGACACTTGAAAAGCTTTCCCAGGTTTTCTGTGTTTAGCCTAAATCTCTACAACATTCCTGATTGTATATGGTGGGCTCAAGAAGTCATCTTTGGTTTTGTTGGTTTTAGAGATTTAGTTGCTGGCATGGAGCATTGTGTGAGAAGTAGGCCCAGCACCTGTTACCGCTTAAATATTTATTATAATTTGACATGTAGTATTAATACATAGTGACCACATGTGTAAACACACGTTTGAATATGACAGTCTTGCCTTAATAGGAACAGAGCAGGAAAGATACACCTTTTCAAACAAAGGATTTTTCTAAAAATGGCTTTTTACACACACACTTTTCCACCCAAACACAAATATTCCAGTTTAAAGAGATATTAAAAAAGTCAAAACAAAACTTTTTTAGGTATGACTTGAACATATTAAAATTGCTTTATTTTTAAGTTACAGTTTTGTTTGTGGAAAACCCTGATATGCATTAATCTAATTTTATCTTCACAGCTGCAAATAAATTTTTATAGCCTCCACTTACAATGGAAACCATATTCTCTTTTCCAAATTCATTATTTAAACTATGTATCTCCTGGGAAACATGAAATTAATGTTTCCTGGAAATGTAGAATACTACTTTGAACCCAGGGGAACATTTTTCTAAGTATTCTTATAAAATAGGGGAAGTCCAATTTTGCATTTTCACACACACACACACACACAATTTCACTAATGAACGGACTACACTTTTGTTAAGTATCCTAAGGAAATTCATAATTAAGTTAAATACAATTAAATATGGTAAAACCATTACAAAAGACAGCAAAAGTTTCATTTTATACAATGCAAAAACAAAATCATTATTTTATCCACCTGAACAGTTTCTTCTTTCCCAGAATATTTTCCAATTTGGGTTTGCCCACTGATGAAGATCCCTAAAACTGGATGTAAGAGCTTGCTTTCAATTTGTTGGTCATCGATGTACAGAGTTACATCTTCCTCCATTACTAAGAGACGAATTTGATGCCAACCTTCATCAAATAAAGTCTATAGGAAGAAAGTATAGAAGATTCATAAATAAAACCCCTAACAATCTTTTCTTTTATTAATCCCTATCTGAGTTCTTATTACATATCCCAAAGTAGTTGTGCCAATTTACTAAAACTGCCTCAAAGTCACAAATGAGTTACTAATCTCTGAATCCAAACGGCTTCTCTCACTCCTCATCCTATTTCCTTCATTGCAACTTTGGACCCCGTAACTAGGCCATCTTCCTTGATACTCTCACTCAACTTCCATGATTTGCACCATCTTGATCATCTTTATTTCTTCCTCTCCAGTTGCTCATTCTTTCTCTCTCTCTTTGAGGGCTCCTCTCCTTCAACCTGCCCTTTAATGTGGGCATTCTTCACAGGTCTGTCCTTGACATTTTTTACTCTCCCCTTTGACTATCTCATCCATTCCCACAGGCCAATTATGACTTCTATGTAATAGCTCCCACATCTACGTCAACAGCCTAGACCTCTCACATACATGTGGGTCCTATAATTCTAATACTAGCTAGAATAATTTTGCCAGGATGTCTCAAAAAATCAGCCTAACAGAGTACATAAAAACATAAACTTGAACTATCCCCCAAACTTTCTTCCTCCCCCTATTTCCCTTGGATAATAGTATCTTCTTTTCTAAAACTTAAGTTTCTTTCCCTGAATCAAAATAACTAGCCAGATGCAAAGTTCTACCAAATATGTTTCTTCAGCATGACTCAAATTCACTTCTCCATTCCCATTTTTACTGCCATAATTTAGGTTCATGGATATCTTGCTTCTATTTCAATAATTTTCAAATATATCTCTATCTCTGACCTTTTCCTCTCTAAAGCATCCTTCATACTGCCACTAGAATAAATCTCTCTCACTAGAGTTTTGTTAGTGGAGATGCCCCATCTTATTAATCTCTGTATCCTCAGAACCTAGCATAATTCCAGGGTAAAGTTGAAAATACTGTCATGAAAAGAAGAAGGAAAAGGAGAGGAGAGGATTGCTTTGGCCATAACACACCCACGATCAAGACCTCTTGATGGAATCCTGATGTTCACTGAATAAAGTCCAAACCACTTCATGTGGCTTCCCAGACCCCTCACAGATTGGACTTACATTTTGCCAGCCTTTTCTTCCATGCATCTTATACTCCAAACACAGACACCACTTTATATTGTCTAAATAAAAAGCCTGCATTTTACTACACACATGACTACTCAAATACTGAACCACTGATTTCATGTTCCCTTATATATCTCTCCATCAAAATCCTGTATATCCTTCAAGGTCCAGTCCAAAATCATCTCATTTATGAAGATTTTCCTATATTTTGTGTTAGAACCCATTTTCCCCTTCACACTCCAGTAATGCTTTGTACTTCTATTTGATAACATTATAAATGAGCTCCTTAAAGATGAGAAACACGCCTTATTCCTTTGTCATTTCTTATAGAACCTAGCACATTGGCTTTAGTGAAGATAGCATACAATAAACATTTTTAAATTTAATATGCTCACTCAGTGAAGAAATTGCATAAATGAATAATTTATATATATATATTATATATTTTTATATTATATATATATGTATATTCCTAAATTGTATAATATACCTTTGGACTACCATAATTATAATGATGAGCAAAACTTAATTGATTTTATTACTGAATTCTGAAAACATGACTTAGAAAATAAACTTTTAAAAAATTTATCTATGTTATTAAATACATATTCCTTTTTAGAAAATAAAATGTCCTCCTAATTAAGGTAAATTCTGTACTCAGTATCTATATGGTACATATATATGCATGTGTTTGAGACAGGGTCTCACTCTGTTGCTAGGGCTACAGGGCAGTGACATCATCATAGCTCGGTGCAACCTCGAATTCCTGGGCTCAAGCAATCCTGCCTCAGCCTCCTGAGTAGCTGGGACTACAGGTGTGTGCCACCATGCCCAGCTAATTTTTCTATTTCTGGTAGAGATGGAATCTCCGCATGTTACTCAAGCTGGCCTCCAACTCCTGGCCTCAAACAATCCTCCCGTCTCAGCATCCCAAAGTGCTAGGATTACAGGCATGAGGCACTGTACCCAGCCTCTATGTGGCATTTAATATTCTAGCAGATATGTCTTTATCTCAATATCCTGTAGGACATGCAGTGTAAAACACACCAACGTGGACTTTGAAATCAACCAGACCAAAATTTAATTCCTGACATCATCACTTATTAGCTGTGCTGCTTTGAGGGGGAACTTAATATTCTTGAATATTGGTTTATTTGTCTGAAAATGGAAGCAATAGCTTCTTCGTTGGGTGGCTATTATAAGTAACTGTGACTGGCACCTAGTAGTAGGCATTCAAAAGATGTTAGTTCCCCTCAGCCCCTGCCCCTGATTAAGAAAAAAATTTCCTTCCTCTGTTGCTTTTCTCCAATAAAGCAATACTAAAATATGAAGTCAAAATCTTTCCAGTCATGTTAAAATTATAGCTCTCTTCCTCCAACACACACAAACCCAATGAGGCTTCCCCATGAATACCATAATCATGGTATTATCCAAGGCATCTTTACCTTAACTTGAGGGTCAGCAAAGGTGACCACTTGTGACCCATTAATTATGCTGGTTGTTGTAAATAATAAGGTTTTGTCCACACCATTTAAGGTAACTGCTATTTGTGGCCTTCCATCGATGGTTAATATTCTCCATAAATCCCACATTTTCTTGACCTTAAATCTCTGAGTGGAGACAAATACATATGATGGAGGAAGACCTTCTGGGAAAACATTGCTAGGAAAAGAAGAACATGTGTAAGTGTAAAGAATTCTCAACACGTCTATAGATATATAAAAAAAATTGTATCATCATATAATGTTTACCTTGTGGATTCTGATAAATCAACTTTTGATGTTACTTCATATCCTTTTATCTTTGTTGGTGAAAGCTGGATTCTTTTCTTAACCTTTTTCTTTACACCCAAACCTAAAAGAATATCAAATCCCTTCTCATCGCGAGCTGCCACTGGAATTCGTGTTGGACAGACAGATTCTATAAAGCAAAAGCAGTAAAGTTGGTTAATCATGGACTACTCCAACAAGAAAAGAAAAATCAAGAGAGAAAAATACTAGAGAATATAAGAATTATGAAATCTATATATGTATACAAATGTATACAAACATATATAAATACATTTTCTGAGAAAATGTGGAAGTATTTTAGGCATTTGAGAGTAGGGTTGCAATTGTCCTTTTTTTTCCCTACAGAGGGATAAAAGTAAAACAAAAATGTAAGAGGAACATGTGTTAATTGAATGTCTTAGGGTAGCAATATACTGAAGTTTGCAATATGAAGCAACCTAATACCTGGGGAGTAGGAGAACGCTGGAACAGTATTCATGATTCTCACCCAGGATTTGCTATTAATTATTCATGTTAACTTGGATAAGATTCACTAGAGGAACCCAACAGCACACTTGATCAAGCAGAAGAAAAAGAATTAACAAACTCGAGGACAGGTCAGTTGAAATTATCCAGTTAGAGCAACAAAAAAAGAAAAAAAGAATAAGAAAGAGTGAAGAAAGGCTAAAGGACTTACAGGACACCATCAAGCACACCAATATACGCATTTTGGGAGTTCCAGAGAAGAAGAGAGTGAAGAAAGACAGAAAGCTTATTTGAAGAAATAAGGCCAAAAACTTCCCAAATCTAAGAAAGGATATGGACACCCAAATTCAAGAGGCCTAATATATGCTAAGTTGAAACCAAAGAAATCCACAGTGAGATACATTATAACCAAATTATCAAAAGTTAAAAACAAAGATCACACTTTGAAAGCAAGAGAAAAGAGATTTGTTATGTACAAGGAAACCTTTATAAGACCATCATTGGATTTCTCAGTAGAAGCTTTGCACGCCACAGGAGAGTGAGATGATATATTCAAACTGCTGAAAGAAAGAAACTGCCAACCAAGAACACTATATCTGGCTCCTTCAAAATGAAGGAGAAATAAAGACTTACCTAGATAAACAAAAGCTGAGAGAGTTCATTACCACCAGACCTGCCTCATTAGAAATCCTGAGAAAGTTCTTCAAGTTGAAACAAAAGGATGTTAAACAGCAACACAAAAGCATAAGAAAGTATAAAATTCTCTGGTAAAAGTAAATATATAGACAGACACAGATTACTATAATATTGTAACAGGTACATAAATGACTTAATTCTGGCGCAAAAGTTAAAAGATGAAGCACAAAAAATAACTATAGCATAAAAATATGTTAATGGCCACAAAATATAAAAAGATGCAATTTGTGACATCAATAACATAAAGGAGGGGAAGTAAAAGCATAGAGTATTTATATGCAATTGAAGTTGTTACCAGCTTAATATGAATTGTCATAACTATATGATGTTTTATGTAACCTCCATGGTAACCACAATAAAATGCCCATGAAAGATAAAAAAAGAAAAAAAAACAAGGAAACACAAAGGAAGACAAAAAAATAGAAAATAGGGACAAAAAGCTACAGGATAGACAGACAATAATTAACAAAATGGCAATAGTAATTCTTCCCTACTAGTAATTATTTTAAATGTAAATGGATTATACTGTCCAATCAAAGTATATAGAGAGGCTGAATGGATTTTTTAAAAAAACACATCCAACTATATGTTGTCTATAAAACACTCACTTTAAATTTAAGGACACATGTAGGCTAAAAGTGAAGGGACAGAAAAAGATATACTATGCTAACGGTAGCCAAAAGATAGCAGAGATGTCTATACTTATATCAGATGGTAAAAAACCATCACAAGAGACAAAGAAGGATATTCTACTGTGACAAAAGGGTCAGTTCACCAGGAAGATATAACAATTATAAAAATATATGCACTCAAAATCATGACACCAAAGTGTGTGTATGAAGCAAACATTTATAGAACTGAAGGGAGAAATTGACAGGAACACAATAGTAGGCGATTTCAATAATGATTGCAGCATCCAAGCAGAAGATCATTTCAATAATGATTAGAACATCCAAACAGAAGATCAATAAGAAAATAGAGGACTAATACAATACTACAGACAAAATGAACCTAATAGACATACACAGAATATTCCACCCAATAGCAGCAGAATACACATTCTTCTCAAGTGTACATGAAACATTCTCCAGGATAAATTACATGTTAGTATTATTTGACAAGTATTATTTAAGAACATTCAAATCATACCAACATAGTTTCCAAACAAAATGGAATGAAACTAGAAATTTATGGCAGAAGGAAAACTGGAAAATTCACAAATATGTAGAAATATCTTGAACAACCACTGGGTCAAAGAAATCAGAGGGGAAATTAGAAAATATCTGGTGATGAATGAAAATAAAAACACAACATACTAAAATTTATGAGATGCTGGAAAAGTAGTACTAAGAGGGAAGTTTATAGCAATAAACACCTACATCAAAAAAGAAGAAAGATTTCAAACAACATAACTTTAGACCTTAAGCACCTAGGAAAAAAAAGAACAAGTTAAGCCCAAAATTAGCAGAAGGAAGGAAATAATTTAGATTAGAGCAGAAATAAATGAAATAGAGAATACAATGACAATAAAAAAAAAATTAACACAGCTACAAGTTGCTTTTTTGGAAAGATCAATAAAATTGACAAACCATTAGCTAGATTAAGAAAAAGAAAAGATTCAAATAAAATCAAAAATGAAAAAAAGATATTACAATTGATTCCACAGAAATAAAAAGAATTTCAAGAGACTACTATGTACAACTATATATCAACAAATTGGTAGCCTAGAAGAAATGGATAAGTTCCTGAAAACATACAATCTACCAAAACTGAAACATGAAGAAATGGAATATCTGAACAGACCCATCACTAGTAAGGAGATTATATCAGTAATCAAAACACCCCAACAAAGAAAAGCCTAGTACCACATTGCTTCACTGGTGACTTCTACCAAACATTTAAAGAAATAATACCAATCCTTATGAAACTCTTCCAAAAATATTTGAATAGGAGTGAACCCTTCCAAACTCCTTTTATAAGGCCAGCAGTATTGTGATGATGATACAAGGAAGTATCACCTTATACATATTAAAATGTCCATTACCCCCCCAAAAAAGAAAAGATGGGAAGGAAGGGAAGGAGGGAGGGAGACAGTGAAGAAAGAAAATGGCAAGTGTTGGCAAGCATGTGGAGAAATCGAAAAAACTCTTGTGCACTGTTGGTGGGAATGTAAAATGGTGAAGTCACTATGGAAAACAGTATGGAAGTTCCTCAAAAAATTAAAAATAGAACTACCATATGACACAGCAATTCCATTTCTGGGTATTTATCCGAAAGAATTGAAAACAGGATCTTAAAGAGAGATTTGTACGTCCATGTTCATATCAGCATCATTCACAATAGCCAACAGGCAGAAACAACCTAAATGATGTCTATGGATGAATAAATGGATAAGGAAACTGTGGTATACACACACAATGAAATATTATTCGACCATAAAAAAGAAGGAAATCCTGTCATATGCTACAACATGGATGAACCTTGAAGCCATTATGCTAAGTGAAATAAGCCAGTCACAGAAGGACAAATACCACATGATTCAATTCTATGAGGTATCTAAAGCAGTCAAAGTTATATAAACAGAAAATAGAATGGTGGTTGCCAGAGGCTAGAAAGAGGCAAAAATTGGAAGTTGTTATTTGACGGGTACAGAGTTTCAGTCAAGCAAGATGAAAAGTTTTAAAGATCTGTTGTACAACACTGTTCTTATAATTCACAATACTGTACACTTAAAACTTTATTAAGAGGGTAGATTTCATGTTATGTGTTTTATACAAGGAGGAGGAAGGGGAGGAGAAGTAGTAACAGTAGTAGTAATAGACTCTCACACAGATAAAGAACCCATTGCTCATCACAAAATGGTGGTCCTGACATGAGGAAAGTATTGGAGACAACTTAATAGGTCCATGAAGATGAAAGAAACTGTGTGGCAACAAACAAGTAAATAATATTTTGTCCATTGTGAATCAAGCACAGTAGTATATAAAAACGAACAGTATTAGGAAATGGTAATCCTTTACGTTAAGCACTTCAAAGTAGAAGTTAATTATGCATCCCCCCAAAAAAAGCATGTGAATTTGTCAAATGATTCGAATATAAATTACATGATTTGAAGTTGCTGTAACATAGCAAGGCATTAGTTTATTGCATTAATCACAGTCTAACACAGTTTAAAAAGTCAAGTACAAAAAAGCTCATATAAATTCCATAAGTACAATTTCAAAAGCTACATTTTAAAAGACAGCTATTGTGTGGCATATATGTGAACTGAATAGACACAGAAATTACTTACATTCTTTTTCTTTTGAGTGTGGATGAAAAAATATTTGGCAAGATTTCAGATTTCTTTTTTTTATAGATTATACATCTTAGCCAAAAGAATTTTTAACTCTTTTAAACACAGCTACTCTTTCATGTGTAATTAGAATTTTGAAAATAGAATACATTTACCAAAATACATATGCACAGAAAAATGTCTCTGAAGCAAATACTGAACAAACATATTTAATCAATTAAATTTATTATATTTTAAGATAAAAATAAATAAGTGAAATTTCTCTAGGAAAAGTCTGTTTTAATAATGAAATATTCCTGGCTTCAGAATCAAAGAATTATAACTGATTTGACAACATATTAAACATAATCTAAATCCCTATGGCCTGTTCAGGATGATAAAAGTCAACACAGTCTTACTGTTAGAAATTCATAAGAAAAACAACTGTGATGAATATTTGTACTTGTTACAGTACATTAAAGTTTGATAAAGGATGCTTAATTTTCTATACTCTCTTAAATAAGTATTCTAATGAAAATCTTTAAAATGGTTTTCTCTACCATATCTCCCAAATAAATATGAAGAAAATAGAGGAATTAATGATATAATTTTTTTCCTAACCCAAAAACATATAGGAATTTTTCTATCAAATGTGAACCAACCTACTTTTGGTGTTTTTATAGGCAAACTAGAAAAAAAAACGCTTTTTCATTTCATATGAATATTACTTTTTTAAGTATGTGATATATTAAATACTTATAATATTAAAAATAAAAGAGATTAACAAATTATTCTCCCCTAAAATAATCTGAATATAAGCATGTCTATGCCCTGACAGGATTAATATTTACCAAAAAATGGAATTTTCCCATACCATACAATGCAGTTATCATGAACATGAAGTTAGATTTCATAAAATGATATAATCATGATATTATAGATTGTTAAGTACTTTATTTTCAAATGTTCTTTAAAAGGGAATTTAAGCCTTTTTTAAGTGTAATTTTTAATATTTTCCAGATCTTTAAAAATGTCAGTAATCTAACCCTTTTTTCTGAATAACGATAGATTCCAACTCAGAATTATGTAAAAGAATATTCACTGTTATATTAGCAAAACTTAGAAATAAATTCAATGTACAAAAACAGGGAAATTTGGAAACAAATTACAGTAGATGTCTGCTGTCATGTTGATAGAGTATAAAAATTACATATACAATAGAGTATATAACAATATAAAATGGGTATGAAATTATATATACAGTAGTGTACTGATTTAGGAATAAGGTTAAATTCTAAGATACACTGGGGGGGAAAAGGAAAAAGACTAGAATGAAAAATATGAAAAAACTCATTAACAGGAGCCATATGATTACGTGTGGTTTACACATTTTTTCATTCTTCATTTTTCTTTTTGTCTACCGTCTCCATAATGGACATGTTATCATGGAAAGGAAAAACAATAAATGTAACAAAATATCGTATTGTCTGTATTTATATTTTTGTAAGTAATTGTTTCTAAAAACAAAATTTATCCAGAATAAATATAACAAATATTTGTGCTTATCTTAATTCTAACATTATAAATAATTTGACTTTAAATATAACTATCTACACCAGTGTTAATGAACAGATTATACCAAAATGTAAGAAAGTACCATTATTAAATGTTTCCAAATTATATTAAGGCTTACCTTCACAAAGTTTCTGCTTCATCACTTCCCTTATTTTGGATATTGCAATATAGTCCTCCACATAAAACACGTAAGTAGACGAGGGCTTATTGGCAATAGCTCTAAGTTCTGCATCCTCTGTTTCTGAACCAACACCAATGGCAAATAATGTTATCTTACTGTCTCTTGCTGCTTCTGCTGCATCCTTGACTTCATCTTGGGATTTTCCATCCGTAAGCACCACTGCTATCTTAGTCAAAAATCTTGAGGATTTGGCAAAAAGGTAATCAAGTGCAAACTGGATGGCCTTCCCAGTCCTTGTGTTTCCTCCTAAGTAGTGTATGGATTCCATTGCTGCCGTCAGATGCTCTCCTGAATCATAGCTGCCAAGGGGAATCTCCAGCACAGGGTAGTCACTATACTGGACCACTCCAACTTGAATAAACTTCGGTCCTATGTCAAAGTTTTTTGTGATATTGACAAGCCACTTTTTCACTATTTCAAAGTTTTCTGGGCCAACGCTATAAGAGCCATCTAAGATGAAAACTAAATCTGTTGGAGCAGTACGACAACCTACGTACAAAAGAAAACCATCAGAGCACATCTTTTATATGAAAAGCAAAAGGGGGGAGGCTTTAAATACATGATTTTAAGCTACATGCTAATATTGCTTGTTTCAAGTTATTAATGAAATATGTTTAGTCTAAGCTGACCTGAAATATTTACAAAAAATATAAACCGATGAACAGGGAGAAAAATATTTAAAACAAATCTTCTGCCAACTTCAGGATTCAACTAGCCAATAAAATTGTATACTCTTTGATATAGTTGATAAAAGTTAAATGAACCATGATCGTTAAAGTGTCAACTCTTGCATTACATCCAAGATGAGTTTCTAAAGGTTTGATCTGTCATCTTCAGCCAATAATATAGTCATAATATCAGCTTGTTCTAAGTGAATCTATGTTCAAGGGTATGCAGCTATTTCTTGCTGTGTGGAGAAAAAGATTCTTGTTTCAAGATACCAGGAAACAATTGTGGTCAGTACATCTTAGAGTACTACTGGGGGAAAAAAGGACAATCTTTGGTGCAAATGACACCTGAACAAGTTATAAGCAGTTGTGAAAAGAAAAATTTTAAAAAATCTTCTTAACTCTCTTGTTTCTACAGTACACACAGCATGCCTCTAACCTTATTTCATTCTTTCAGTATATGTACATGGAATACCTCCTCTGTACCTGACATCCCATTACGTCTGTGTTCAAATATACATAAGATATTTCAAAAAGCTCAAAGTCTAGTAAGACAGACAACTGACCAGTTAGGTAAAGTAAAAATATCATGAGAACATTTACGAGGGTGTTACAACATAACTGTGGAAAGTCAGGGAAGGTTGTATGGGAAAGCAGACAGGCAATGAAAGACCGGAAACAAGAGCTTTCTTTAGCCAGGTGAGGAGGAGGACTTCTAATCAAAGGGAACAGAAAGCGCAAAGACCCAGAGATGAGAGACAAACATAGACTAAAAGACAGACTGGTTTGTTTGGGCAATTCCAGTAGTTTGGAATGGCCAACAGAGTACATGGAAGGAATAGTTGTATTTGCTTTCTCCTTCTTTAACTTCTACACTCAAAGCAACAGAAATAGCTATTCCTTATGGCCCATATGCTAATGAGATAACTTTATATTTATGCCTTGTTTTGGATTTAGCCAAAACATAAATTACCTATATTACATAAAGGTAATATGACAGCCAATTTTCAGTCTCTCGCTTTCACTCACATTAATGGTATCCTTTAGGTAGTATTCAGATGCCCAATTTAAAGGTTAAGGTGATTTATATCCTGTACATATTTGCAAATAGAAAATCATCATTGCAAAGGATACTAGAGGAAAAAAAAGTCTAGTGGCAATTAATATTCTTAGTATTTTTGCATCTCCTTAGGAGTAAATCAATCTTTTTTTCTCTTTCCCTTCCTTTTCCTTCCCTTATCTATGTCTACTTACACATCTAGAATGTTGACAAAGCTCACAAGAAGTCCCAGTTTTAGTTATCTTAATTCACCCATCACAGTCACCAGCAAAAATAAACATTATTGGGAGGTGAATATTTATAACAGCTAAAAAATTACAAAGGAAGAAGGAATTGCCAAAACATGGGTTTGTCACAAAAATGTAACTGTAGGATTATGACATTACTCCTAAGGTGCTCTCCTGCAGGTGGTGGTGTCCTCAGAAGGATGTAAGGGACACAGTTCCAACAATCTCTGCCATGGTGGCCACTGCCAGAGTTCAGGGCAGGGACAGCAGAAACGGCATTCTGCCCAGAGGCAAATTTGCTAAACCAAGGGAATGCAATTCTTCTGCTATTTTTGGAAGTTGGACTGGGATTAAAGGGTTATGCTTTTATTGGGGGTTTTGGGGGGAGACAAAAGGACAGAGAAGTTGTGTTTGCAGAGCTCTTCAATGTTGGCCCTTCCAAAATAATGAGACACATTGTTGTCTGAACCTGATAGTGTTTGTGTGCCACCTGATTCAGTGGTTTCAGCTCTTACAGGGTTATTCTTGGCCCTTCCTACCCTTCTCCCTGTCACAGAGCCATAGAGCATGTATTTCATAACTGTAAGGTTAGCCAAGAGCATGGGTACACAAGCAAGTATTGCCATTTATATGCCCCAGACATAACACCCCTCCAAGAGACTTCCTCCATAGAGAGATGAATGGCATCATAGAAATGGGATTGGGGATCAAAAGCATAGTTCAAACACTAGTCACTGTCCTCACAAGCTGTATGACTCTAGCTAAGCCCCTTAAATTTTGTGAGTCTCTCTTCCCACTCAGGAAAAAAAAAAAACAGAAAAAAGTTATCTCTACCTTGTAGAGTGCTTGGGTAGATGAAACTATAAAAGTGTTATGCAAACATTAAGTATTATTGTTTCAATAAATTTTCAGCCAAGTTGAATCAAATTGTCAAACCATCTGATTTAAATATCATAGAAACCAGTTAATTTCTAGTAGCATGTTTATGTTTATAAGTTTTAAAATGTGAATATAAGAAAACTTCTAAAAAGAAATATGCTATCTATAAATTATGGTCTGGGTAGCAGAACGACAATTAACACAGACCTTTATCTCTAATGCAAGCTTTCCTGCAGGTAATAATGTCAGCATTTATTGAGATGTATTCTGCTAAGCCATTTACATGCATTATCTCATTCAGTCCTGATAACCAACCTATAAGGCAGGTACTTTCTTTATCTCTACATCATGCAGCTCAAAAGTGGCTGAACATGAACTCAATACCAGACTGTTAACTCCAAAGCTTGATAAATTAATTGAACAAACTATTATCGTAGAGTCATCTCAAAATTATCTCTGAGGTAAGCTTTTTCTCTCTGTTAATGAGTGAGAGCAATTCATTTATTTTAGGGAATTATAGCATCAAAGACAATAAAAATGAGATCCTTAAAACCATTGCTTGAACTCCCCTAGTTTGATTTCCAGAATAAATCTATTGATAACAAAAAGGAACAATGCTGATAATTCTTACTTGATCTTATTTCCCCATCTTCAGCTAACAAAGAATTCTGGAAAAGCAGGACCAAAACTATGCAAAGAAATGCAATATGGCAAGCCATGTTTCTGCTTTTGTTGTAATATCTTGGTTTTAGGATTCCTAGGGAAAAAGAGAAAAAAGAAAAGTTAAACATATTAGATAAATAAAGACAAACACCTAGCCATTACACGTTTAAATTTTCAAATTATAATACCCACTTGGAGTATAGTTAATTTTATGACTATCCTTAGAATTAATTTAGATGTGTCTAAAAGAGTCAAATTTTAAATATATTAATGCAAGAAGACAATAAATAGAAACTGAAGAAGACTATGGTAAGTCTTTTAATTCATAATTGTCTTGCAAAAAGTTATGCTTTTGCTAAAACTTTGAGCTTTGCTCAAAACAGTTACTAGAATTCCCTTTTTTTGGCATAGCCTACAGAGCCTTATAACATTCTTTTTAATATCTGAATGGTAGCAAACATTTTTCTTTTAAATATGAATTTGCATTTAAGGAACACTCAAAGGGTATCTGGTGAAACTATTAATATTTATATAATAAAGCTGAGTGATAGGATTTAATTTTTTAAATGAGATATAATTATAAGCATTAAGGTATATTTTATGTAATTCAAAAACACTCAGTTATATGACTTTAATGTACCTTCTAAAATAAGTCCAAGGACTTCATTTCTGCTTAGAATGTGGAAAGTTGCAGGAGATTGTGACTTGCAACAGTGAGAACATACCAGATAAAGTACAAATCCATAGTCTCTTTAAATCCAGCAGAAATGAAAGGATTTAAAGAAACCTAAATGAATTAAATACCAGAAGTTATTAACCTTTGTAGGATAGAAGAGATTCACAACTGTTTTCATTCCTGTCAGAAAGGGAATCCTCCTGAGAAGGAATCTGCCATAGCATGTGAGATAACACTCAAAGCTGGTGTAACAGATTAGAATCCTGAGGAGTCCCAGCCACAGAACGAGCATGCCCTAACCCAGAAATTCTTTCCCATGAGCCTTAACTAAATGGGTGGCCTAGAGAAATAATACATAGAAAGTTAAGAACAGTACAGAACAGCCTACAGAGACTCTTTCCTTTCCTTCTCCTGCCTAAGTACCCAGAGACTTCCTCAAGTATAAAGCAGTGAATTGCTGAAGGCTGGGGTAGTGGGAACAGAGCTGAGAGAAGTCCCTCCAAGGCACTCCAGTCTTTCACTACAGTGGAGAGAGAGATTTCAAAAAGCAGAAAGCCAAGGGAATGACTAAAGAGAAATATAGAATTCCCCAGCAATCCAAAAACTGGAGACCATGCTGACAAGCTGAAAGAAACCTCCCAGTTTTCTCCCAAGATGTGAGAAGAAGCAAACAATTTAATTTCTGATCAGGAGAAAAACACTTAGTATAAGCAGATCCAGAGAGTATCTAAATATCAGAAGTATCAAAAAGTGTTTGTAAAATGGCTATGATAAATATGTTAAAGGATCTATTGAATAAGATGGATGAGGTGTAAAACTATGGGAAATTTCAGAAGACAGATGGAAACTATAAAAAAATCAACAGAAATGCTTATAATGAAAAATATGTCACAAAATAATTCATACAATGGGCTTACTGTATATCATTGGTAGAAGACATCAGTAAACTTGAAGATAAGTCAAGAGGAAAAGCCCAGAGGAAAAAAGAGTGATAAAAGGAATAGAGAGAGCATCTAAAACTTATGGAAAAATATCAAATCATCTTTATTTAGCATATAAGTAATTACATTTTTCAGATGGAAAAGAGAATGAAGAAACATTTGAAAATACATGGTCAAGAATTTTCCAAATTGATGAAAGCCACCAACTCTTAGATTGAAGAAGTTCAACAAACCCCAAGCAAGACACAAAGTAAATCACACCTAGGTACACCATATTCAATCAGCTGAAAATCAAACTAAAAGTTTAAAATTTGTAAAACTGGCCAGAGGAAAAAAAGACACATTACATATAGAGGGACAGGAATAAGAATTTTAGATAAAAATTTCCCAGTAATAAAATGAGCAATCAATCAGAAAAATATAAAAATCCTAAACATATAGACATTTAATATTAAAGCTTCTGAATACATGAAACAAAAAATGGAAAAAACAAAAAAGAAACAGACACATTGAAAAAATAATGTGTGATTTTAACATCCAGTTTTTGGTATTACTGAATTAGACAAAAAAATAAAATAGTAATAGAACAGGTTTGGACAACACTATCAAATCTATTTGACCTAATTGACATTTATAGAACACTCCAACTAACAGGAGAATACACACTGTTTTGTAATGTATGTGAAATAGTCACCAATAGAGACTATATGCTGGAGAAAAAAACAAGTCTCATATTTCAGAAAAATAAAACCATAAGGATTATGTTCTTTGACCAAATATTATTTAAGTAGAAAATATTGATGAAGCTATCTGGATCTGGAGTTTTCTCTGTAGGAAAGTTTTTTTATCATTAAAAATCAATTTATTTTATTGAATAATTAATTGGACCAGTTTCAATAAAGTGTTTTCTTAGAACTTGGTCCATTTCATTTGTCCACTTATTATGCTTTTATTATATGTAAGATTTGTAGTTGTCCTACAGATTTTCAGTTGTGAAAGTCCCCAAATACTTAGCAATTAAGCAACATACTTCTATATAATCCCTGAAATTTTTTTTAAATCATAGAAGAAATTTTTAAATATTTCAAACTTAATAATTTTTAAAAAATAAAAAATTTTGTGACACAGCTAAAGCATTGCTTAGAAAGAAAGTTTAGCTTAAAAAGTGTGTTAGAAAAGAAGAAAAATGCAAAATCAATATCTAAGCCTCCACTTTTGGAAGCTAGAGAAAGTACAGCAAATTAAACCCAAAAAGTAAAAGAAAAAAAATCAATGAAATATAAAATTGAAAAAAAATTTAAAAAGAAAGTAAAAAGTTAACTCTGAACAAATAAATGTAACTGATAGCCCTAGCAAGTATAATCAAAAAACAAGACAGAAAACATAAATTACACAAGCCAGGGGACACCACTACAGATCCTACAGACATTAAAAAGCTAATAAGTGGACAGATGAAATGGACAAAGTCCATGAAAAGCACTACTTATTGAAACTGGTCCAATTATTTATAAAAGAAGTTGAATTTTTAATCCAAAAAATCCCACAAAGAAAACCTCAGGCACAGATAGCTTCATCAGAAATTTCTATGACTAATTTATACCAAACATTTAAGAAAAAAATAAAAATAAAACCCTTTCATTAAGTAAAATTAAATGAAAACAGAGGAGGAATGAACTCTCTCTGAAATTTATTAAGAGGCCAATATAATCCTAATAAGAAAAGCTAAGCAAAGATATTATAAGATAATATCTTATCCTTGTCCATTATCCTTTGTGAACAAAGATGCAAAAATCTGTAACTAAATATTAGCAAATCAAATCTAGCAATATATATAAAAGATAATGACTAGAAGGGGGCATAGCAAGATGGCCAAACAGAAACCTCCAGGTATTGCCTCTCTATATGAACACCAAATTCAACAACTATCCTAGCAAGCAAGTATCTTCAGAAGAACCAAAATCAGGTGAGCAATCTTACTACCTGGTTTTAAGATTACATCAAGGAAAGAGACACTGAAGAGGGCAAAAAAGACAATCTTGCATTGCCTCTGCCACCCTCTCCCCTATCCCCCAGCAGTGCTCCACCAGGGCACCAAGTGGAGAGAGAATCTTTGTGCCCAGGGGAAGGAGAGTGAAGTGACTCTGGGACTTTGAATTGAAACTTAGGGCCACCCTGGCATAGGGGAACACAGCACAGGGCAGAATTCTGCCAGTGCCCACAGAGGGAGCATTTAGGCCAGCTGGCCAGAGGGAAATCCTCCAACTCAAAACCCAAGTTTTGGCTAGCCCCACAACCAACTGAAAAAAAGCAGCCTGGAGCCTGAACTAAATTCATAAGGCAGTCTAGCCACAAAGGCTGCAATCCTTGGGCAGTTATTACAACTATGCTGGCTTGGGGCTAGTGGACTTGGGGTGCAAGTGACCCAGTGAGATACCAGCAGTGGTGGCCAAGCCAGTGCCTATGTCACCCCTCCCCCAACTACAGGCAGTGCAGCTGAGGGAGAGTCTTCTTCCACTTGGGGAAAGGAAAGGGAAGAGCTCAGAAAACTTTGTTTTGCAACTTGGGTAACAGCTCAGCCACAGTAAAATAAAGTAGGAAGGAGACTCCTGAAGCCCCTGAGTCCAGGCCTTAGTTCCTGGATAGCATTTCCAGACTCATCCTGGGCCAGAAGGAAACATGCTGCCCTGAAGCGAAGGACTCAGTCCTAGCAGGATTCACTACCTGCTGACTAAAGAGCCTTTGGGCTTTGAATAAACATCAGAGTTAGCCAGACAACAGTAATTACGGACTTTGGGTGAGACTGGGCTGGCTTTAGGTATGACCTGACACTGGTGGCCATGAGAGAGTGCCCATGTCACTCCTCCCCCAACTCCAGCAGCTCAGCACAGAGAGTGAGGGAAGAGAGTGAGACACTTTGCCAGGGAATCCTCCCTTATCTTCCCCAAGTCCACCAAGGTAGTACCACCAAGAGTCAGTCACATCATTACTGGGCTTGGGGTACCCCCAGTGCTGATATGGCTACAGTAACCAAAAACTTAGATCACAACACTCAATTCCCTTTGAATATCTGGAAAGCCTAGTCAGGAAGGGTGGCTCAAACCAAATAAACTAAATAAGGTACCAGTGACCAATTTGTGGAGTGATAGAGGTATGTGAACTTTCAGACAAAGAATTCCAAATAGGTGTCCTGGAGAAGGTCAATGAAATTCAAGACAACACAGAGAATGAATTCAGAAGCCTATCAGAGAAATTTAACACAGAGATTGAAATTTTTTTTAAAAATCAAGCAGAAATTCTGGAGCTTAACAATTTAACTAACAAACTGAGAAATGCATCAGAGTCTCTCAACAACAGAATTGACCAAGCAGAAGAAAGAATTGGTGACCTTGAAGACAGACTATTTGAAAATACACTGTCAGAAGAGAAAAGAGAAAAAAGAATAAAAAAGAATGAAGCATACCTACAAGATCTAGAAAATAGCCTCAAAAGAGCAAATCTAAGAAGTATTGGCCTTAAAGAGGAGGGAGAGAGAGAGAGAGGTTGGGATAGAAAGTTTGTTCAAAAAAATAACAGAGAACTTTCCAAACCTACAGAAAGATATCAATACTCAGGTACAAGTAGGTCATAGAACACCAAGCAGATTTAACCCAAAGAAGACTACCTCAAGGCATTTAATAATCAAGCCCCCAAAGGTAACAGATAAGGAAAAAGTCCTAAGGGAAGCAAGAATAAAGAAAAAAATAACATATAAAGGAATTCCAATACATCGGGCAGCAGACTTCTCAGTGAAAACCTTACAGGCCAGGAAAAAGTGGCATGACATATCCAAAATGCTAAAGGAAATAAACCTTAACCCTATAATATTATATCCTGCAAAAATATCCTTCAAACATGAAGGAGAAATAAAGACTCTCCTGGACAAACAAAAGCTGAGGAATTTCATCAATAGCAGACCTGTCCTACAAGAAATGCTAAAAGGAGTTCCAAATCTGAAAAAAAGGGACATTCATGAACAATAAGAAATCATCTGAAGGTATACAACTCACTGGTATCAGTAAGTACACATACAGAATACTCTATTGCTGTAATTGTGGTGTATAAACCACATATATCTTGCGTAGGGAGACTCATAGATAAAACTACCAAAAATAACTACCACAACTTTTTGAGAAACAGATAGTATAAAAAGATATGGATAGAAACAACAAAAAGTTAAAAAGCAAAGGGGATGGACATAAAGGGCAAAATTTATGTTAGATTTTTCTTTTTGTTTATTTGTTTGTAAGCAGAGTTGTCAAATATTTAAAATAATTGCTTATAAAACGTTTTTTGCAAGGATCATGGTAACCTCAAATTAAAAAAAAACCTACAACAGATACACAAAAAATAAAAAGCAAGAAATTAAACCACACTACCAGAGAAAATTACTTTTAACAAAGAAAGACGAAAGGGAAGGAAGGAAGGAAGGGAGGGTGGGCAGGCGGGCCACAAAACAACCAAAAATCAAATAACAACATGGCAGGAATAAGTCCTTACCTACAAATAACAACACTGACTATGAATGGAATAACCTCTCCAATGAAAAGACATAGAGTGGTTGAATGGATACAAAAGCAAGAGCCAAGGGGAAAAAATAGTGGACTAGAGGCACCCTACCAGCTCGCAGCTCCCAAGGAAAGTGAAAGGTGCAGGCAACCACCTAAATACGGATCTCTCATCTTGGAAGCAGCATTGTGAATTCCCAGAGAAGCAATATGGGACACTCAATGTGGAAAAAAGGTGACAGGGTGATACATATAAAAAGATTAGAGAATGAAAGGAGAACAATAGGAGAATAGAGTGTGGGAGCACTGTGCTCACCATGCGGGCACAGTGCACACTGAACTGCAAGACAGCCCCCCACCACTCCCACAAACCTTCTACCTGCTCAGACAGGAACATGTCTGGAGTCTGTGCAAAGCCACTGCACTAGACAACAGGCACTGTGGGGATCAGGCAACAGCTAAAGCCATCCTGAACTCTTAGGTGCACTGTGCTGGGTCTCCACTGGGCTGGGGAGGAAGTGGACTGATTTGTGTCTTCCCTGAGCTGTACCCTGGAACATAAAGCCAGGCACTTCACCCCTAGAGTGCATAAACAAAGAAACAGTGGACTCAAAAAGAACACTAGTACAAGTGGGCCTAAAAGACATTTACAGAACATTCTACCCAAAAACCACTGAATATATGTTCTTCTCATCAGCTCATGGAACATCCTATAAAACTGATCACATCCTAGGCCACATAACATGTCTCAACAAATTTTAAAAAAATAGAAATTATACCACGCATCTTCTCAGACCACAGTGGAATAAAATTAGAAATCAGCTCCACCAAAAACACTCATCTCTACACAAAATCATGGAAACTAAACAACCTACTGCTGAATGATAGTCAGGTCAAGGAAGAAATTAAGATGGAAATCAAAAGATTCTTTGAACTAAATGATAAAGGGGAAACAAGTTATCAAAATCTGTGGGATACAGCTAAAGCAGTACTGAGAGGAAAATTCATAGTCATAAATGTCTACAACCAAAAGACAGCAAGGTCATAAATCAACAATCTAATGAATCATCTCAAGGAACTGGAAAAGGATGAGCAAACCAATGACAAACCCAGAAGAAAAGTAATAACCAAGATCAGAGAACTAAATGAAATTGATAACAAAAGAACTATACAGAAGATTAATGAAACAAAAAGTTGGTTCTTTGAAAAGATAAATATAATTGACATGCCTCTCACTAGATTAACCAAAAGCAGAAAAGAAAGGACTCTAATAAGCTCTATCAGGAATGAAAAATGAGAAATTACAACTGACACCATGCAAATATAAAATATCATCTCTGAATACTACAAAAATCTCTATGCACATAACCCTGAAAATGTGGAGAATATGGACAAATTCTTAGAAAAACACAGCCTCCCTAGGCTCAAGCAGGAAGAAATAGAATTCCTGTACAGACAAATATCAAGTAATGAAACTGAAGCAACAATAAAAAATCTTAAAACCAAAAAAGTCCCTAACCAGATGGTTTCACACCCAAATTTTACCAGACCTACAAAGAAGAACTGGTATCTATCCTGCAAAAATTAGTCCATAACATCAAGAAAGAAGGAATCCTCCCCAACACATTTTATGAAGCCAACATCACTTTGATAGCAAAGCTAAGAAAGGACTAAACAAAAAAAGAAAACTACAGACCAATATCCCTTATGAATATAGATGCAAAAATTCTCAAGAAAAAATCCTAGCAAACCAAATTCAGCTGCTCATCAAAAAAAAAATCCATCACAACAAAGTGGGCTTCATCCCAGAGATGCAGGGATGGTTCAACATACGCAAATCTATAAATGTAATTCACCACATAAATATAAGTAAAAACAAAGATCGTATGATCCTCTCAATAGACACAGACAAAGCACTGGACAAAATTAGTACCCTTTTATGATAAGAATGCTTAACAAAATAGGCATAGATGGGACTTACCTCAAAATGATGAAAGCCATATACAATAAAACCCACAGTCAACATCATACTGAACAGGGAAAAATTGAAGGCATTCCTGCTTACAACTGCAACCAGACAAGACTACCCATTATCACCACTTCTATTCAACATAGTGCTGGAAGTCCTAGTTAGAGTAATCAGATAAGAGAAGGAAATCAAAGGTATCCCAATGGGGGCAGAAGAGGTCAAACTATCGCTCCTTGCTGACCATCTGATCTTATATCTTGAAAACCACAAAGATTCTGCCAAGAGACTACTGGAATTGATAAATAAATTCAGCAGTCTCAGGTTACAAAATCAACATACACAAATCAGTAGCATTCATATATGCCAACAACAGTCAAGCTGAGAACCAAATCAGAGACTCAATATCTTTCACAATAGCAACAAAGAAAATAAAATACCTAGGAATATATTTAACTAAGCAGGTGAAAGATCTCTACAGGGAGAACTACAAAACACTGAGGAAGGAAATAGCAGAGGACATAAACAGATGGAAAAACATACCATGCTCATGGATCAGCAGAATCAACACTGTTAAAAGTTCTATATTACCCAAAGTGATCTACAGAATCAATACAATCCCCATTAAAATATCAACATCATTTTTTGCAGATCTAGAAAAAATAATTCTACACTTTGCTTGGAACCAGAGAAGACCCCATATAGCCAAAGCAACCTTAAGCAAAAAGAACATATTGGGAAGCATCAGTTTGCCAGACTTCAAGCTATACTATAAGGATATAGTAACCAAAACAGCATGTACTGGCACAAAAACAGAGACATAGAACAATGGATCAGAACAGAGAACCCAGATATAAAACCATCCTCATATTGCCATGTGATCTTTGACAAGGCAGATAAAAACATACATTGGGGAAAAGAACCCCTGTTCAATAAATGGTGATGGGAAAATTAGATAGCTACATGTAGAACACTGAAACAGGATCTGCACCTCTCACCACTCACAAAAATCAACTCACGATGGATAACAGACTTAAACCTAAGGCATAAAACTACAAGAATTTTAGAATAAAATGTTGGAAAAACTCTTACAGACATTGGCCTAGGCAAAGAATTTATGAAGAAGATCCCCAAAAGCAATCATAGCAATAACAAAAATAAATAATGGGACCTGATCAAATTAAAAAGCTTCTGCACAGCCAAGGAAACAATCATTAGAGCAAATAGACAACCTACAGAATGGGAGAAAATATTTGCATGCTATACATCCAATAAAGGGTTGATAACTGGAATCTACAAAGAACTCAAGCTAATCAGCAAGAAAAAAAACAAACAACCCATTAAAAATTGGACAAAAGACATGAACAGAAACATTTCAAAAGAAGATAGAATAATGGCCAACAAACATATGAAAAAATGCTCAACATCTCTCATAATCAGGGAAATGCAAATCAAAACCACAATGAGATATCACTTAGCTCCAGTAAAAATAGCTTTTATCAAAAAGTCTCAAAACAACAAATGCTGGCATGGATATGGAGAGATAGGAACACTCACACACTGTTGGTGGGACTGCAAACTAGTACAACCTCTATGGAAAGTAATATGGAGATACTGCAAGAACTAAAAGTAGAACTACCATTTAATCCAGCAATCCCACTACTGGGTGTTACCTAAAGGAAAAAAAGACATTCTATTAAAAAAGACACCTGCACTCAAATTTTATAGCAGCACAATTCACAACTGCAAAGATGTGGAAACAACCCAAGTGCCCATCAGTATATGAGTGGATTAATAAAATATGGTATATGTATACCATGGAGTACTACTCAGCCATAAAAAAATGGTGAACTAATACCTCTTGTATTAACCTGGATGGAACTGGAGACCATTCTTCTAAGGGAAGTATCACAAGACTGGAAAAACAAACACCATATGTACTCACCATTAAATTGGAACTAATCAATCAACACTTATGTGCATATATGGAAATAACATTCATCAGAAATTAAGCAGGTGGGAGGGAGAGGAAGGGATAGGTAAATTCACACCTAATGAGTACAATGCATGCTATCTGGGTGATGGGCACACTTATAACTCTGACTCAAATGGTACAAAAGCAATTTATGTAACCAAAACGTTTGTACCCTCATAATATTCTGAAATTAAAAAAATAAAAAATAAACTGCTATCCCCCCCAAAAAATAAAAAATAAAAGTAAAAATAAAGCAAGAGCCAACAATATACTGCCTTCCAGAAACCTACTTCACCTATTAAGACACACATAGACTGAAAATAAAGGGATGGAAAGAGATATTCCATGAGAATGGAAACCAAAAAAGAGCAGGAATAGCTATACTTCCACCAGATAAAGTAGATTTCAAGACAAAAAGTATAAGTAGAGACAAAGAAAGTCATTATATAATGAAGAAGAAGAGGTCAATTCAGCAAAAGGATATAACAATTCTAAATATATATGCACCCAACACTGGAGCACCCAGATATATAAAGCAAATATTATCAGAGCTACAGAGAGAGACAAACGCCAATGCAATAATTGTTGAAGACCTCAACACTCCACTTTCAGCAGTGGACAGATCATCCAGAAAGAAAATTAACAAAGAAACATTGAACTTAGTCTTCACTATAGACCAAGTGGACCTAATAGATATTGACAGAACTTTTCATCCAACAGCTGCAGAATACACGTGCTTCTCCTCAGCTCATGGAGCATTCTCAAGGATAGATTATATGTTAGGCCACAAAACAAGTCTTTAAAAATTCAAAAAACATTGAAATCATATCGATTATTCTCTGACCACAATGGAATAAAACTAGAATTCAATAACTACAGGAACATTGGAAACTATACAAACACATGGAAATTAGACAATATGCTCCTGAATGACCAGTGGGTCAATGAGAAGATTAAGAAGGAAATTTTAAAATTTCTCAAAAAACATTTTCTTGAAACAAAAGAAAATGAAAACACAACATACCAAAACCTGTGGGATACAGTAAAAGCAGTAATAAGAGGAAAGCTTATGGCAATAAGTGCCTACATCAAAAAAGTAGAAAAGTTTCAAATAAACAACCTAACGATGCATCTCAGAGAACTAGAAAAACATGAGCAAACCAATCCAAAATTAGTAGAAGAAAAGAAATAAAACAATCAGAACAAAAATAAATGAAATTGAAACCAAAAAAATACAAAAGATCAATGAAGTGAAAAAATGGTTTTGCGAAACAATAAACAAAATTGACACACCATTAGCCAGACTAATGAAGAAAAAAAAGAGAGAAGACCCAAATAAACAAAATCAGAGATGAAAAAGGAGACATTACAACTGATACTGCAGAAATTCAAAGGATCATTAGAGACTACTATGACCAACTATATGCCAATAAATTGGAAATCATAGAAGAAATACATAAATTCCTAGGTACAAACAACCTACCAAGATTGAACAGGGAAGAAATCTAAAACCTGAATAAAACAATAACAAGTAATGAGATAGAAGTAGCATTAATAGTAAAAAGTCTCCCATCAAAGAAAAGCCTAGGACCCAATAGCTTCACTGCTGAACTCTACCAAGTATTCAAAGAAGAACTAATACCAATCCTACTTAAACTATATCAAAAATTCTAGGAGGAGGGAATACTCCCAAACTCATTCTATGAGGCTTCTATCACCCTGGTATCACAACCAGACAAAGATACAGAAAAAAAAGAACACTTTAGACCAATATCTCTGATGAACATAGACGCAAAAATCCTCAACAAAATACTAGCAAACTGAATTCAACAACTCATTAAAAAGATTATTCATCATGATCAAATGGGATTCATCCCAGGGATGCAAGGATGACTCAACATATGTAAATCATTCAGTGTGATACATCAGATCAACAGAACAAAGGACAAAAACCATATGTTCATTTCAACGGATGCTGAAAAAAGCATTCGATAAAATTCAACATCCCTTCATAACAAAAACTGTCAAAAAACTGGGTAAAGAAGGAACTTACCTCAACATAATAAAAGCCATATATGTCAGATCCACATCTAATATACTGAATGGGAAAAAGCTGAAACCCTTTCCTCTAAGATCTGGAACAAGACAAGGATGCCCACTTTCACCACTGTTAATCAACATAGTACTGGAAGTTCTAGCTACAGCAATCATACAAGAGAAAGAAATAAAGGCATCCAAATTGAAAAAGGAGAAGTGAAATTATCTTTGTCTAAGATAATGTGATCTTACATGTAGAGAAACCTAAAGATTGCAGAAGAAACTAGTAGAACTGATAAATAAAATATTCAGTAAAGTTACAGGATACAAAATCAAAATACAAATATCACTAGCTTTTCTATATGCCAACAGCAAACAATCTGTAAAAGAAATCAAGAATGTAATCCCAATTATAATAACTACAAATAAAATAAAATATCTAGGGATAAACTTAACCAAAGAAGTGAAAGATCTCTATAATGAAAACTATAAAACACTGATGAAAGAAATTGAAGAGGACACAAAAAAGTAGAAAGATATTCCATGCTCATGGATTGAAACAATCAATATTGTTAAAATGTCCATCCATACTACCCAAAGCAATGTACAGATTCAGTGCAATCCCCACCAAAATACCAATGTCATTCACAGAAATGAAAAAAAATCCTAAAATTTATCAGAAACCACAAAATACCCAGGATAGCCAAAGCCATCCCAAGCAAAAAAGAATAAAACAGGAGAAATCATATTACCTGACTTCAAATTATACTACAGAGCTGTAGTAACCAAAATGCTATGGTACTAGCATAAAAGCAGACACATAGACCAATGGAACAAAATAGAGAATCCAGAAGTAAATCCACACATGTATCGTGAACTTATCTTTTATAAAGGTGCCAAGAACATATAGTGAGGAAAGGACAGTCTCTTCAATAAATAGTGCTGGGAAAACTAGATATCCATATGCAGAAGAATGAAACTAGACTCTTATCTCTTATAATATACAAAAATCAAATCAAAATGGATTAAAGACTTAAATCTAAAACCTTAAACTATGAAACTACTAAAAGAAAACATTGGAGAAATGCTTCAGGACATTGGTCTGGGCAATGATTTCTTGAGTAATACCCCCAAAGCACAGGCAGCCAAAGCAAAATTGGACAAATGGGATCACATCAAGCTAAAAAGCTACTGCACAGTAAAGGAAACAATCAACAAGGTGAAGATACAACCCAGAGAAAGGAAGAAAATATTTGTAAACTACCCATCTGACAAGGGATTAATAACTAGAATATATAAGGAGCTCCAACAACTCAATAGGAAAAAAATCAAATAATGCAATTATAAAATGGGCAAAGGATGTGAATAGACGTTTCTCAAAAGAAGACATACAAATGGCCTAGGTATATAAAAAGTCCTCAACATCATTAGTCATCAGAGAAATGCAAATCAAAACTACAATGATATCTCTCACCCTAGTTAAAATGGCTTTTATCAAAAAGATAGGCAATAACAAATGCTGGCAAGGATGTGGAGAAAGGGGAACCCTCATACACTGTTGTTGGGAATGTTAAATTAGGGCAACCACTATGGAGAACAGTATGGAGGTTCCTCGAGAAACTAAAAATAGAACTACCATATGAACCAGGAATCCCACTGCTGGGTACATAGCCAAAGGAGGGGAATTCAGTATATCAAAAAGATATCTGCACTCCCATGTTTATTGCAGCATATTTATAATAGCCAAGATTTGGAATCAACCTATGTGTCTATTCAGTAGATGAATGGCTAAAGAAATTGTGGTATATATACACAATGGAATATTATATAGCCATAAAAAGAGTGAAATCCTGCCATTTGAAACAACATGGATGGAACTGGAGAACATCATGTCATGTGAAACAAGCCAAGCACAGAAAGACAAATCTCACATGTTCTCACTCATGTGTGGGAGCTAAATATTAAAATGATTGATCTCATGGAGACAGAGAGTAGAATGATCATTACCAGAGGCTGGGAAGGGTAGCAGGGAGCAGGGAATAAAGTGGGGATGATTAATGGGTGCAAAAATATAGTTACATAGAATGAACAATATTTGATAATAGAACAAAGTGACTATAATCAACAATAAGTTAGGGTATACTTTAAAATAACTAAAAGGGTGGAATTGGAATGTTCCTAACACAAAGAAATGATAAATACCTGAGGTGATGGGTACTCCAATTACCCTGATTTGATTAATTCACAATGTATGCCTGTATCAAAACATCACATGTACCCTATAAATATATACCATTATATACCCATTATAATTAAAAATTAAAAACTCAACTTGTATAATTTACTACAGTAAGAAACTAAAAAAAGAAAAATCACATGACCATCTCAATTTATGCACCAAAAGCATTTAATAAAATTTAACACTCATTCATGATAAAACTCTTAGCAAACTAAGAATATAAGAAAACGTATGATGGATGCTGTCTATGAAAAATCTACAGCTAACATCATATTTAGTGGTGAAATAATGTTTCCCCCCAAAATCAGTGAGTGGTTAAGGATAAACTTCCATACCATCTCTATTTAAAAATGTATAGGGAGTTCTAGCTAGTGTAATAGGCAAAAATGAGAAATAAAAGATGTCAAGATTATAAAGGAAAAAATAAAACTGCCATTATTTGCAGACATCGTAATTATCTACAGAGAAATTGGAATCTAGCAAAACACTAGTAGAATTAATAAGTGAATTTATCAAGGTCACAAGACACAAGATTGATAGTTCCTCTTTTTAAAGTATATCTATAGACTAGCAACAAAATTGGTGAAGGAATTCAATACTATCTTCAGTAGTATCAAAAGCATCATAAACCTAAAAATAAAGCTAATGAAAAATGTGAAAACCTCTGTAATGAAGCATTGTTGAAACATTACTGAGAGAAATTAAAGAAACCAAATAAATAGAGAGATCCAAATTCATGGATTAAAAGACTCCAAACTGTTAACATGTCCATCCTCCTCAAACTGATCTATAAATTCAACACAATCCCAATTAAAATCTTAACAGATGTTTTTTAAATTAACAAACATTCTAAAATGTATATGAAATGCAAATGATTTTAAATTAGAACAATCTTAAAGAAAGAACAATCTTGATTACAAACAACTAAGTTGGAGAATTTGTATTATCTGATATTGACTTACATCTTAGCCTGTTTTCTGTTGCTATAACTGAATACCTGAGACTGGGTAATTTATAAAGAAAGGAAATTTATTTCTCACAGTTCCAGAGGCTGATAGTCCAAGATCTAGAGGCCACATCTGGTGAGGGCTTTAATGCTGGCAGGGGGGCTCTTTGCAGAGTCCTAAGGTGGTGCAGGGCACCACATGGTGAGGGGGCTCACCAGAGAGAGCCAACTTGGCTTTTTTTAACAGACCCACTTTCCTGATAAACAACCCACTCCCATGATAACCCCTTAACCAATTAACCCATGAGTGGGTTAATTTACTCATGAGGGCAGAGCCCTCATGACCCAATCATCTCTAAAGGCCCCACCTCCAAACACTGTTACATTAGGCATTAAGTTTTAAACATGAGTTTCAGAGAGCACAAATATCCAAAACATAGTAGCTTACTATAAAGCTACAGTGATCAAGAAAGTGTGGTACTGTGTTGGCATAAGGATAGGCACAGAATAGAACACAACAGAGTTCAGTAATAGGCACATACTTAAACAGCCAATTGATTTTCAACAAAGGTGTCCAGGTAATTAAATGGAAAAGGAAAAACTTTTCAATAAAATGGTGTTGAATCAACTGGATAAACATACAGAATAAAATGAATCTTGACTCCTACCTCATTCCATACACAAAAATTAGATGGAGCATAGATCTAAATGTAAAAGCTAAAACAATAAATCTTCTAAGAAGAAAGCATGATATCTTCATGGCCTTAGGATTAGACAAATATTTCTCATGACACAAAAACCACTAGCAATTTAAAAATAGGTACATGAGATTTCATCAAAATTAAACATCTCCATTCCTCAAAAGACATCATTAAGAATGCAAGCCAATATTTTGATTAAATTCTTCTGATGAATGACTCATATCCAGAATATATATATACACACACACATATATTTTTTAAAACCCTACAAATCAACTATAAAAAGAAAAACCAACCCAATGTTTTAAATGGGTAAAAGGTTTCGAATGGGCACGTTACAAAAGAATATACAGAAATTGCTAATAAGCACATGAGGTATTATTCATCATCACTAGTCATCGGGAATATGTATATTAAAACCACAATAAGATACCATTTTATATCTATAATAATAGCTAAAATTAAAGGACTGATAATATCAAATGTTTGCAAGGATATGCGAAGAAATTGGAACTCATACATTGTTGGTGAGTGTGAAAATTGACATGATTACTTTAGAGAATTGTTAGGTACAGTTTCTTATAAAGTGCAATCAGCAATTCCTTCTGCTAGGTATGTAACCTAGAGATATGAAATTGTGTGTCTATAAAACAGGCTTTAACAATGTTTACAGTAGTTTTATTCATAGCAGTCCCAAACTAAAATAGCCCAAATGCTATCAAGAGAATGAATATACAAGTTGTATGGTATAGTCATACAATAGAATACTACTCAGCAATAAAAAAATAGTGAACAATTGTTATACAAAATAACATGAATAAACTTAAAATATTCAATGAAAGAAGATACACACAAAAGAATACATACAGTATGATTCCAGTTATATGAAGTCTCAAAACAGGCAAAACTAATCTGTAATGTAAGAAATCAGAAAACCTTTGCCTTTGATGGGAGAAGTTGACTGGAAAGTGGCACAAGTAAACTTGCTGAGTCATAGAAATATCCTACATTTGCAGTGTCACTATTCAGGTATATGAACGTGTCTAAGGCCATTAAACTAGATGCTTTACATCTGCTTAGTGAAAAACAATCAGTCCAGAAGCATCACTGTCATTTTTCAAATTAGGCCAGCCCCTCTGCGCAAAGAATTATAAATGTCCAAAACTGTCAGTGAGAAGCATTTTTGGTGAGTCATCACAAGGATGTGCTATTTTATGGCAACAAGATGTACTAATAAATTTTTACTAACTTCCTCCCCAAAAGTCTCAAAATTAAATTATTAAGCTCCACTACCAAAAACATCCTCAGTATTTCTACGTAATATAAATTCATTCAGACTTCTTGGGCTAAAGTTAATTCCCTAATTTTATTATACTCTAGATTGACAACCATTAAAGTAGAAGAGATGAAAGGGCATTAAAAGCATGTTATTGTCACGTTATATAATCACTGAAACAAACTGATATGTTTCATAAATATGTTTTATAGATATTTAATTGCACATATGTTTATGCACAATGCATATAAGGTTAGGCTTATCAAGTTTTAGCATTTGCTTGAATCACTGCAGGAATGTGTTATACATATGGATGTCCTAACCCTGTCCAATAGCTTCAGGTCGTAGGGGAAGGGACCAAGCAGTTTTACAAAGTAAATAAATAAACCTCTTCATTTTCTTAAAGTACAAAGTTCTAGAAATTCTCATATAAGGCAATGCAAATGTGATAAATAAATTTTTAAAAGTCCTATTCTCCCTATTCCCTAGGTAATAAATGAGAAAAGTAAATTAGCAACCCTATTTAGGAAAGCATAACTGAAAGAATTTCTACAAGCAAAAATTCTAAAGCCTTGCTCCTCAGAGTGATCAGATAACCTTTAGCATCTCCAGTTCTCACATGTTAAAGCACATACAAATCACCTAGAGATCTTATTAAAATGTATATTCTGGTTCAGTAGGTTTGGTTTGTACCTAAAGAGTCTTCATTTCTGCTATGGTTTGAATGTTTGTCCCCTCCAAACCTCACTTTGAAACTTAATCCCTAATGTGGCAGTATTGAGAGGTGGGGCCTTTAAGAGGTGATTGGATCATGAGAGTTCTGCCTTTCCAATCCATTCATGGATTAATGGATTGATGGATTAATGGGTTATCATGGGAATGGGACTGATGATTTTATAAAAAGAGGAAAAGAGACCTGAGCTAGCACGCTCAACCCCCTTCCCATGTGATTCCCTATGCAGCCTTGGGACTCTGCAGAGAGTCCCTATCAGCAAGAAGGCTCTCCCCAGATGTGGCTCCTTGACCTTGGGCTTCTCAGTCTCCATAACTGTAAGAAATAAATTCCTTTTCTTTATAAATCATCCAGTTTCAGGTATTCTGTTTTAACTAACAGAAAACATTGACAACTAAGACAATTTCTAACAAGCTCCCAGGTGATGCTGATTCTGCTAGGCCAAAGACCAAACTTTGAGTTAGGCTCTAAAAGGCACTCCAGTTTTTGTCTTTCATTGTTTTTTTTTTTCCAAAAAGTAAAAATAATGCTGAAATTTCTACAATACCAGAAATAGTATCCCTAGTGCTAAGAATCTGAGCCCCATATCTCTGCCTTTCTGAAACAAATGTTGTGGTGGAGGTAGACAGGTAGGCAAATTGTGACCCCAGTAGCATGAACCAAGAGTATTTTAACATCTATTTCAGTTCAATTAGATTTCTAAGAAAAAAGAGAGAAAACTCAAATAAGTAAATTATAAATTAAGAGCTATTACAACTGATAGCCCAGAATTACAAAGAATCATAAGAGACTATTATGAAAAAATTATATAACAACTTAGAAATAAATTCCTAGAAACTTACAATCTACTCAAACTGAATAATGAAGAAATACCAAATCTGAACAGACCTATAACTAGCAAGGAGATTAAATCAGTAATCAAAATCTTCCAACAAAGAAAAGTCCAGGACCAGATGGTTTCATGGTGAAGTTTACTAAACATTTAAAGAAGGAGAATGCCAATTCTTCTCAAACGCTTCCAAAAAATTGAAGGAGAGAAAATACTTCCAAATTCATTTTACGAGTTCAGCTTTACCCTGATACCAAAGCCAGACAAGGATATTACAAGAAAAGAAAATTACAGGCCAATATCCCTGATGAACATAGATGTAAAATTCCTCAATAAAATACTAGCAAACCAAATTCAACAGCACATTCAAAGGATCATACACCATGACCAAGTGGGATTTATTCCTGGGATGAAAGTATGATCCAACATGCAAAAATCCATAAACATGAAACACCACATCAACAAAATGAAGGCTAAAATCATATCATCTAAATAGATGCAGAAAAAAATTTGAAAAAATTCAACATCCTTTTATAATTTAAAAAAACTCAACAAATTAGGCATAGAAGGAATGAACCTCAACATAATAAAGCCATACAAACCGACAGATAAAATCATACTCAACAGTAAAAAGCTGAAAGCTTTTCCTCTAAGATCAGGAACAAGACAAGGGTGCCTACTCTCACCACTTATATTCAACATAGTACTAGAAGTCGTAGCCAGATCAATTAGGGGGAAAAAAAAAGTCATCCAAATTCAAAAGGAAGAGACAAAATTGTCTCTATTTGCAGATGACACAAACTTATTATAGAAATTCCTAAAGACTCCCCCAAAAATGTTAAAACAATAAACAAATGCAATAAAGTTGTAGAATACAAACTCAATGTACAAAAATCAGTTACATTTCTTTAACAACCAGCTATCCTAAAAGAAATTGAAAAAACAATTCTATTTACAATAAAGTCAAAAAGAATAAAATACTCAGGAGTAAATTTAACCAAGAAAGTGAAAGATCTGCCCACTGAAATCTATAAAACATTGGTGAAAGAAACTGAAGATGACACAGGAATATATGGAAAGATATCCATATTCAGAGACTAGAAGAATTAATATTGTTAAAATGTCCTTATTACCCAAAGCAATCTGCAGATTCAATTCGATCACTATCAAAATCCCAATGGCATATTTTACAAAAATAGAAAAAAGGATCCTAAAATTTGTAAGGAACTACAAAAAAAACCACAAATAGCTAAAACAATCTTGAACAAGAAGAACAAAGCTGGAGGTATCACACTTTCTGATTTCAAATTATATTACAAAGCTATAGTAATCAAAACAGTATAGTGGTGGCATAAAAACGGACATATAAGCCAATGGCACAGAATAGAGAGTCAAGAAATAAACCCACACACATTCAGACAACTAATTTTCCACAAAGGTGGCAAGAATACATAGTGGAGAAAGGACAATCTCTTCGATCAATGGTGCTGGGAAAACTGGATATCCACATGCAAAACAATGAAATTAGATGCTTATCTTACACCTTACATCAAAAATCAACTCAAAATGGATTAAAGATAAATGTAAGACCTGAAACCTCAAAACTCCTAGAACAAAACATAGGGGGAAGGCTTCAAAACATTGGGCTTGGAAATGGCTTTTTGGATTTAACAACAAAAGCAGAGGCAACAAAGGCAAAAATAAACAAGTGGGACTACCTCAAACTGAAGAATTTATGCATAGCAAAGGAAACAATTGACAAAATGAAAAGGCAACCTAAAGAATGGAAGAAAATATTTGTAAACCATATATCTAATAAGGGGTTAATATCCAAAATATATAAGAAACTCATATAACTCAATAGCAAAAAAAAAAAATCCAAGTAATCTGATTTAAAAATAGGCAAATAATCATTTTTCCAAAGAAGACATATAAATGATCAGAAAGTATATGAAGATGCTCAACATCATGAATCATCAGGGAAATGCAAATCCAACCACAATGATATCACCTCACACCTGTGAGGATGGCTATTGTCAAAAAGTCAAAAGATAGCAAAGGTTGGTGAGGATTGGTGAAAAGTGAACGCTCGTACACTGTTGCTGGGGATATAAACTGTTGCAGCCGTTATGGAAAATAGTAAGGACGTGCCTCAAAAAATTGAAAATAGAACTACCTTATATGATCCAGCAGTATCATTTGTGGGTATACATCCAAAAGAAATAAAATTACCATCTCAAAGAGATATCTGCACTCCTATGTCTATTGCAGCACTATTTACAATAGCCAGTAGCCAAGATATGAAAACAACCTAAGTGTTCATCAACTGTCGAATGATTAAAGAAACTGTGCTGTGTACACACACACACACACACAATGAGGAAATCCTGCCACTTGCAACCACATGGATGAACCTTTAGGACAGTATGCTAAGTAAAACAAGCCAGACACAGAAAGGTAGTACTACTTGATCTCTCATATATGTGAAATCTAAAAAATAAAAGTCAGCCTCATAGAAACAGAGAATAGAATGGTAGTTACCAGAGGCTGCGGGATGGCAGAAGAAGGGAGATGTTAGTCCAAAGGTACAAACTTTCAGTTATTAGATGAGTAAGTTCTGGAGACCTAACGTACAGCTTGGTGACTATAGTCAATAATAATGTATTATATACGTGAGATCTGCTGACAGAATAGATCTCAAGTGTTCTCACCACACACAAAAAATGGTAACTAGATGAGGTGATGGATATGACAGTTAGCTTGATTGTGCTAATCACTGCATGATGTACACTTATATCAAAACATCATGCCATACACCTTAAACATCTATAATTTTTATTTGTCAATCATAACTCAATAAAGCTGGGGGGAAATGTTTAACCTCACATAAGTAAAAAGAGAAGAAAAGCAAAAAGAATACAGGCCAGCAATGCCTACAGTGCAATCAGAAGGCCGATGGCATATTAAGTAGAAACAAAAAGAGAAAGGGAGAGTAAGAAGGCCATGCTCTCAGGTCTATTTTACATGCCGTTAGGGGATACTACATCATAGCCCATCCACCTTCTTAATAAGAAACTAAAATGAGTCGTTTGACACTTTGCCTAAATTCTATTTTTAAAAAACTTTACAATATGTATGCTTAAATATTATCTTGATAGGAATTTGGAATAACTACTATGGTGGCAGGAGTGAACAAAGTTGGAAAATAATGGCTTCCCTCAAGAATGAGGCTACTGATTAAGTTTCCTTTGTTCACCAACTGAAAGTGGCTCTACAGATACAGAAGGGCTAGGATAACATTTGGGGTCCAAGATCCTGGGCACAGATGCTGAATCTGCCCCTTCCTACCACAGAGACACAGGTACAGTGCTGCAATTCACCAGAATTAGGCCTACCCTGTACCAAGAAGTGTTTAGAGCCTGCCTGTGGTCATAATTATTACAGTTTCAGGGTCTCCAGTAAATGATACTTGAATTCTTAACAGCAGAAAATCCATAGTTGCTTGCCTCACTTCTGGTGAATGGGCCTCTAAAAAATACAGGAATATATGCCACCTTCTCAAATGTGGAATTCTGTTTTAGAAAATTTTAACTTTTTAATGCTACATAAATCATTCTTAATGGGTAATAGAAAAACAGGAAATAACTTTTACCAGAATATAGGAATGTAGGAATTTAAACTGAGCTCACCTGTTAATGTGGAATATACACTAGGCTAAATATACATCAGGTAACCCAGGTCATAGATTTAACATGGCCATTAACTAATTATAACTTAAAGAACATCTTTCTTACAGTTTTCTAATGCTTAAAAAAAAAAAGGAGGTAAACCTGGTGATCTGTAATCTTCCTTTCAACTGTGAAAATAATGATCCATATTCTCTGTCCTCACAGGATTGCAATCACGAAAATTTATAGTTTAAAAACTGCTTTGAGAGAACATTAGTTCATTTAATCTTAAGAATTGTTGAGGAAAAGAAGGCTTACTTAGTTCACATGGTTTGCCTGCTCCACGTACTCTCATAAGCAACAGACTCAAAACTTAAAACCAAGTTCACTGATATCAGAGTTCCTTCCACTATATTCATTGAACAACCAACATTTATTAAGTGCCTACAATGTGACAGACACTCTTTTAGGTGCTGGGAATCCAGAGGTAACCAAACTAGATAAGGAATTGGTTTTCATGCAGCTTATGTGACAGAAACTAAATAAATGAGATAATTTCAGATAGTAGCAAATGTATAAAGAAATGAAAACATATCACAAAGCCAGGAGGAAAGGAAGGGCTCTCTGAAAAGGTAACAGTTGAGCTGACCCATCAGCAACGTGAAGGAGCTACGCTTGATGGGATCTGGTGACAAACTTTCCATTCTGTTGATGGAGTAAGTTTGGCTCATTCCAGGAAAAGATGGGGGTGGGAGCAAGAGGAAGAATGGCAGGAGTTAAAGTAGAGTCGCAGGATGCACAAGTAATCTATCAAGTTTAGGATTATTTTTCTTAAATGCACAGGGTATCTACCAAAGGGTTTTAAGCATGATCTGATTTTCATGTTAAGTAGATCATCCCACTTTCAAAAACAAAGAGCTGTATAAAGCTTAAGAATTATTTTATTTTCAAGGGAAGCAGGAAATAAAGACAGCGATTGGTTATTGACCTCTCTTGCCTTCCATATCTCTTCCATTTCCTTACATTATGTATTATATCATATTCACATGTTGTCATTGCTAACATTTATTATTAATAATATCAAAATAAATACTTGTGAGTAAATTTCTCAGAACAGTAGAAGCAAATGAACGCAAGTTCCTGGTCCCCTTGCAATTAATGTATCTTTTGGTGCATCAGCGGAAAGGCATGGGGATTAACATGAAGAGCTGCCAGGAATGTAATAAAAGCTTTCAAAATGAGGGACAGTCAGGAAAGATACCATCTCAAAATTTGGATGCTGTGCTTGCCTGTAAAACCTTCAAATAAAAGTGAAGACTAAAAATAGTCCCCTCATGAGGCACTAACTCATACTTATTTAAAGGCTCTGTCTTTGAACTAAATTGTAAAACAGGAAAAGGTGGGGAAACTGAAATTCTGGTCCCTGCTCTTTTACACATATACATTATATTATTCTATATTCTGACATTAAGGTATTACAAGGAAGAATCAATTAGAAAAGAATAGAATTTACAAGGGCAAAATGCTGGCAAACTGATTTTAAAAAATTAAGAACGTGTGTGTGTGTGTGTGTGGAATTTGGTTTGTTTGAGCTATTATTAAAACAATAGAATGATGGTTATAACTTTTGGAATTACATAGGTTAAATCATATCCCCAGAAATACATAATTAATCAATGCCACCTTATATATGTATAACAATTTATGGTTAACTAAACAATTAATATTTGTTATTGTATCTCTCTAAACAACAACCTAGTATGGAAGGCAGGACAGGTAATTATAATACCCATTTTACAGATAGGCTAACAGGTTCAAAGAAACTACAGTATTATTTTACCCATCGTCTTAAATACTAAGGATACAAAGATTCTCTCCCCACCCCTGAACTGCAAAGTCTGGTGGGGAAGGAAAATATGTGAGTGCATACTTAATGGCAATTCACCATGATATTATGTTCCAAAAGATGTCAAGCAAAAAATAAGACAAATTTGTCACATAATGGCTCAGAAGCTTTGCAACCTGAAAACTAGACCTTAAAAAGATATTTGAAGACACATTCCCATTAAAAAGTACACATGTAAATCAAGAAAGAGAAAAGCATGGCATCCAGAAAACGGAAGATCCAAGCCAGAAGAGCAGCAAAAAGCTGTTCTGGGACAGAAAGGCTATGCTAGCAATGCCACAAGTGTCGGAAACAGCATGTCCACAAGGAGACCAGAAAACAGAGTGCACCAGAATGGTCACCTCCAAGAGGAAAAGGAACTGGATGTCAACACAATAGAATATATAATACAATAGAATATTTGGAAAAAAAATAAGAATCTGTAGGTGGCAAAAAGGGCCAGAGGAAAAAAGGCAATTATGAATTCATAAAACAAAACAAAAAAACCCAGATATTCAAGAGAGGAATATGTTTATAGGATGGTATTCAGCCAAATAGTGGAAAATATTTATGTAATCATAATAATGTAACTGGTTGTTGACTTAAAAATGATGCATTGGGTAGATGGGTAAAATAAATAGAAGTGATATTAGGAAAATCGTCACTAATTGTAATAGAAGTTTAATAGATACCATATAAAACTGATAAATCAGAGAATTTGAGTGTAAGTTTATTTCAAACTATAGAATAATTATAGAATAATTACCAGAAAAAAAAGTTAAAAGAAATTGAAAGGTTGTAGATCTGGAATAGGGAGGAATGGTGTAGGGGATTTTGAAAATTTTTGTTATGAGCTTTTAAATAATCATTAATTTCGGCCATTTGTCCATATTATGTTATCACAAAGTATTTTAAATAGGGCTGTCAATATTTGTTTCATAAGACTATGAGAAATAAGTGGGATAAATTATAGAAAGCACAAAGAAGAGGGCCTAACAATTAGTGAACTCTCAATACATAGAAGCTATTATAATGATTATAGACTAAAAATACATTTAAATTTTTAAAAATGACAATAAATGATGGGATAAGAAGCATACAGATTTGTAGCCAACCCATTATTTAATTATTATATTTTAGTTTATTAAAATTAATGAAAAACTAAAGCTCTCATTTTTAAACTTGCTTTATAAAAATGTTTACTCTTCCTTCAGTTACTGAATGTTCTTTACTATTATTTGAATGTCATGCTTGAAATATAAGAACAGAATAACAATCCATTCCCAACTGAAAAAGATAAAGGTAAAAAGGGAATGCCCTAAAACATGGATTTTGATTAACCATGACCAAAGGTAACATAGATGAAAGACTGAATTACCTTTCAATCTAGATGAGAGAGGAAAGACTGAACTATCTTTCTACTCTTTCCAAAGAAAGTTATATTTTAAATTATCAATGTCATAATAAGAGGTAATTAAAAAGTATATAACCAAAACCATAGGGACAAAAGCATTATAGAGGTATCAGGCAATTAATAAAATTCTATGTTGTTTTTCTGGAGAAAAAGGGAGAATCACAGCATTTCCCACAATTACATTAACAGCATTGGCTTCTATCCTTTTGCTGATGCTAAAAACCCAGGAGCACACATCCATCTTTCTTGTCTCCCCTACATTTAATTGATGACCCGTAAGGAGGAGGAGGACTTTGACGTTCTCTCTCATCACTGCATCCTTAGTGCCTCAAATAGCACTTGGCACATCCTTGACACTCTGTAAATATTGGCTTATTAAATCCTATTCTTTCTACTTCCAACATCTCTTCTGTCCCTCCCCTTGTTTTATCCCCACTGATAATACCTTCCTCATCTCACACTTAGTCTACAGTAATACCCACCTGAGTAGTCTCTTAACTACTGGTCATATCCCCATCTAATCTAAACTGCTAGTTCCAGAATTTGCTTTCGCACTGCAGAGTGGATGAATAATTTTTTGATTGGTTTGTAGAGTATATAACATAGTATTCACTAAAACCACACAGGAAAGAGAGAACTGCAGTAATTTGGTTGTCTGGATTTTGAAGGAGTGGTTTAAAAATCCAATCTAGTCATAGCAACTTCTAAATATTGAAGCAACAAAAGAATTTACGCATCTATATAATCACTCAAAACGAGACCAGTAAAAGATAGCCAAGGAAATGGAGTACAGTGTATTTTATTTGCCTGTGCCAGCAAATCCACTGAAAATAGGCCATGGGATTCTGTTGGTGATTTAAGCTGTGCTTATGAATGTAGCCTTTTTCTCTAAATTCCTCTTATATTAACACCAATTAGTCTAATTTCTTTTTTTAACTTAACTCAGTTCCAATTGTGACAATAATGTATTAGAAAAGTAAGGACATCAATTTCCAAAAGGAAAACTAATAAAACTTTAAATATCTAACTCAGGTCAAAATTTTCCCCCGTCTAATCTTCCAATTCATACATGATACACCAGAAAGAATTCTGGGTAGCAAGTCAAGTGATGTGATTTCTAGTCCTAGATATGCCTTGTTTGCCTTCTTAGAAAATATAATATCAGCATATGCAAAGTTAAATAATAGTACAGGATAACAAATCCAAAATAAATGGCATAGATAATGGTATCTGAAAGGAAATGGGTGGAAATGAGTGATTTACGTTCAAGTGATATGAATAAAATCATCAATAAGTAACTAGCACCCCAATTGTGGTCTCTAAATGTCATTTCCCGTAAAAGGAACCAAGGATCTTTGGAAAAATAGCAGTTTCCAGATCTGGGGTATATGAGACATGAGACAGACAAATCTTGTCATTCTGAAAACAAGAAAACCTCCAAAAGCTATTGGAATTAAATCAAAGAGACCCCAGAGCCAATTTGAAAAGCTTCCATTGACAAAAGATTTGTCATCATCATTTGATCATTAAAAAATAATTGCAATGGGTTAAAATATAACAATTTATTAAGTATATGAGTTCATAATGATAAATATAAAAAACTCTTTGGGTCACCTTTGAAGGTTGCTAGGGCACAAAGAAAGAAAGAAAGAGAATCAAGCATCTATTCTCCTTTTCCTACATGGATGATATTTCAAGGTAATAAAACAGTTGATGAAGAAACAATAAATTCTAGAAAAACAATAGAATTATAAAATCATATTTTGCAACCCCCAGTGAAATAATGGATCTAGGCAAGGATCTCCAGAGGTTGCTAATATTATTAGATGGAAGGTTAGAGAATAAATTTAAGACAGATACATTAGGTTGTACTACATGTGAACCCACTTAACTGCCTTATCATTAAAGTAGAATAAGAGATATATTCCTCCAAACATGATATAAGAGGAGGAGCACATCACCATCTGTAAATTATTTTTGCCAAAAAAAAGTAAAATCTACTCAAGTCTCTAAAGCTACCCAATTATAAGAAATTCAGAAATGTGTTCAATGATACCTTGAGGATGAAATCAGTGAAATCGAGAAATTCTAGAATTATTCAATAAATAAATGGTATGAAAAAAGGGTATGGGGACTTAAAGACCTCAATTACATGCAGTTGTGGACTATGTTGGGATCCTGATTCAAACCACTAACTGTAAATAGGTATTTTTGAGACAGAGAAAATTGAACATGGGCTGGATATTAGATGATATTCACCATTTTTTAAAATTCATTGTGTGTGACAGTAGCATGGTGGTTGTGTTTTGCTTTAAGCACTTAAATATTCAAATGGAAAGAAAGAAAATATAAAAAGAATAAAGGAATAGGCCAAACAATGGGAGAAAATATTTGGAACACATAAAATCAACAAAGAATTTGCATTCAGAATACAAATATTTATTTATTTCTAATTTTTTTCTAACATGAATAGTAAGTACAGTTTTTGTTTTGTCTTTCTCTTACTTTAAACCTTTTTAATAGTTGGAGTTACTAAAAAATACATCAGAAACGAAATTCTTATGGTACAGCTAATAGCAGCAATATTCTCACAGAGGATGTACAATAGTAACGTAAACAGCCATAGCAGGGAAGAAAGCCCTATACTGAAATATTTGCCTCAATTCAATTCAAAACAAAACAACAAAACCTCATCTGATTTGCAGTGTCTTTAGACTAATTACCCAAATTGTTGGGGGAGATGTCGCTTGAATGTGTGATATACATAATTAAATTAGTGCGATTGTCAACACGTTTTTTAACAAATGCTATTTCACTGAGTCATTCTCTAAAAATTCAAGCTGCTTATTTTTTTTTATTAAGGTGCACCTTCTCCCAGTCCCTAGTTTCAAGTTGAACTAATTTGATTGCCTAATTAATAAAATACTTCAATCTGTACCACTTTTATCAAAACTTAATAAATGTGCATACATCTGCAATTCTAAGCATGATGTTATGTGAGCAGTCACTTTTCAGATCTTTCTAAGTTTGATGAGTTTCAAAGATTGTGAAATTGTCAAGTGGGCACTGGAGAAAAATATGGCATCAACTCAAATTTCCCGGAAAGTTTAAGAGACTTGGTTTAATCTGAATTATTTACTCCTAAACTATTCTTAATTCTAAGAGGGCAAGTAAAATTAGTGCTAAGTATTTCATCAACATTTCTTATATTCAAATCATACTTATGATACACTAGAAGGTTTCCTAGGATTGCTTTATGACACTTTGGGGCCTCATATAATTGATTTGTACTCTGTAATTAGGTTCATTTGTAAAGGTTTGGATAATTATTTTTTTCCATTTTGAATTACCATGGCTCTATGATTGCTGTTGTGAGAGCACCACTGACGTTATATATTATTTAATGTTAATTGCTAATGAGGAACACAGCCCCCCAAAAATAATATTCTTATTGTGAATATGAACCATTTAATAAGTGATTTTATAGCACAGTTTTGCTACAAATACAATACCTGTTCCTACCCTGAGATATTCTAGGTTTACAGGAGGAATTCTAGTGTTAGACTAATGAAATATTGGTAAAGATTTAGCATTTAAGTAGAAGAATCATTATAATTATCTTTCTAAACTTAACACTTTTCCCTTTCAAGGAAAACAACTAATCATGAAAAAAACGCATAGTACTTACAGGTAACCCAAGAAAAGACCCAGCGAAAAGCCAAAATTTGGAGTCAGTAAAGAAACAAAACATCACCAAGGAAAAGGCACAGAAAAATGGATAATAGATTCAGCATTGTTATCACCTAATTTAATAGAGCACTTAATGTCTCAGTGATCTCTAAGAATATTTTGCATAAGGATGTGAAATGCATGGTTTTCACAGTAAGATATTTCTATAATAGTTTATTAGTGCATGTGAAAATGAATGATATATACTTGAAAATTATTAAAATTATTTTTATTCGTTAATATGTACCTATATGCCACAAATGAAAGCGAGAAAGCATTATGCAGCTTAAAGAATATGAGACTAGATGTCGGAAAACTGGGTTTAGCCTGATTCTGCCATAAGATTTAAGCAAGAGAGAAAGAAAAAATTAGGCGGGACTGCTCTTGGACTTGGTTTTGTTTCCTATAAAAAGTAGAGGGCTGACCAGTCTGATAGTCTGTGACTCTATGACAAATAGTAAAATCAATTTACATGTATTCCTTGTGTTGTTTTTATAAACAACAACATCTTTTATACCATTTTATAGCCTTTCAAAAATGATAGACATTTAAGAAACAGTCTAAGAGCCAAGATATTTTATTCCAGTGGATAAAACACAAATACATAATATTGATTAGGTAAACAGTATAGAGCTTATCCTGTAGTAATGCTTTCATTTTTATCATCCATGATTACCCTTATCCACACAATCTTTCCTTGTCTGAACTCTTCACAGCCAATAACATCTACTAATTGTAGTGTGTGTAGGGACTTGTCTCTCCAACTAGTAAACATACTTGCCGATGCTGGACTGGTATTCAAACCCTGGCCCACCAACTACTTTCATGGGCAACTTACCTAACCTTGCTGAGCCACAGCTTATTCATCTGAAAGAATCAGTATAATACAATAGCCCTTTTAGGACTGTCATAAAGATTAAATGAAATAGTAAAACTCTGGCTTATGTGAGATTAAACAGTAAGTAGACAGCACATATATTTCATTTTTTTTGCCCTCTCTAGATCCTTACTTTACAAACAGCAAAATATCTTATATACATCTTGTGTATCCTACAGAGCCCTTAACAGTGCTAAGCCCACAGAAGGTACTCAAATATTGGTTGCATCATTTATTCAATAAACATTTACTGAGAAGCTACTTGTGTCAGGCTTTAAGGTAGGCATGGAGGAAAATAAAAGTCAAGAAAAATGTCAGAGCTCTTTCACTGAAGATTTCTAGGTCTGCTAAACACCAAATAATAAGGATATTAGAACTGTGAAGTAATTTTAACATAGCTTGGAATAATTGTGACTGGAGGGTGACCAAAGTATTGAAAAACACAAAACAAAAATAACAAAAACACATAGTGGTACCTAAACAGGAAAGATTTTAGGCTATGGACATTGTTTATCTCCTTAAATGAAAATGTCCCTTGGAATTAAACTTTAATGAGCTAAATAAATGTGAATATTTGTGTAATTGGAAACCTGTTTTCTTTTTCTTGGAGCAGGAATCACAGGAAAAACATTTCAAAGTCTCAAGTTCCATGATAAAGGAGAAAAAACAAAATGGATTTCATAGATGGGATTAAATCATGTTTCCATGGAAACCCTAAACTGGTTTGTTGCAAATCCAACTTAAGTTGGCAATTTGGGCTAATTTCAACTATAACAATAAATTTGGCAACTTAAAAAATTTACCCATCTTATCATGAATGTCATTTTCAAATGGTAACTAAATATATAGAAAGTATCTCACTGAATTAAAAATATATTTTTTAATTTCTTTAATCATTACCAACTTCACCTGGCAAAGATATCATTTAAATTGGAAGCAAATCCAATGATCTAAGTTGTGCCAGAATAAATAGAATCTAGAATATGGTTATCCTCTGATTCCAATGTTGGAGCAAGAACAGGGACAAGAACTTCCTCTATTACAGAATAGCAGAGTCTGTGGGTTTAATAGCTTTTACTGAATCATGATAACTAAAATAGACTCAACATCCTATCCCAAACAGCCAAGGCCACTTTTTTTTTTCATTTGGAATATTTTTTTTCCAAATTAGAAATCTGTTTGATCATGGCATATGGTTGTTAGGCAAAACAAAAATAAGATACCAAAATGTTTATGTTTTATATTAATGATTTTAAAAATATTGTTGTCCTATGTTTTACATTTATTAAAGGTTTTTACCCTTAAGTACCCCCATTGTTAAATAGGAATTGGCTCCAGTCTTTTAATTTGCTTCATATGAATTTCTTTTACATGACTCAATGCTTTTAGACACAACAAGTAAAAAGAATCAAAGGACAGGCAAATATATACCTGAACAATCAACTCTGAATTAAAACTGCCCAGTCATACACCCTTGACCTTCATCACATCCAGTGACTCTTTTCCAATCACATCCACAAATGCTTAACCTCCATGTTTTATACATATGACAGTCAATTCCAAAACTGAGACACTTACAATTAATTCTTAAAGTATTATTCTTCCCTTGACTCTTTTATTTGCATGTTCCATTCTTTCCTTCCCTTCATGGCCCAGCCTTATGAGATAGAGGTCTTCCTTTGATTCCCTCCACTTCCTCACCTCCTGCTAAATCTTTATCCCATTACAATCAATTTCTCTGAGAGTGTGGGTGGACTCTCTCCTCCTATGTTCTCACTTATCCCAGATACCTGGTTTTCAAAGACTGGCGATAGGATACCTTATACTGTAGCTGTATTTTCTTTGGACACCCCCCCACACTCCTAACCCACACCCTCTACCTGTGGAAGTATTGACCATTCTCACCTGGCAGTGCAACTAACTATTGATCAAGATGGAAATATTTTTAGAGACTTGCCCAAACCTAGATACTTTTGTATTTTCCTGTACATACTCCTAGAAACCATGGCATAATTGAAAACTACAGGCTTTCAGTTAAAACTGGCTTCAATTCTCATTCTACCACTCACTGTGTGACTTAAAACAAGTTTCTTAATTCTCTCTCAATCTTACTCTCCTCCTCTCTAAAACCAGGGATGAATCCACCCTATCTGCCTTGACAGATTGTGTCAATGCTAAGTAAGATGGCATAAAAACACTTTGCACAGTCTCTAACCCACTGTAAGAACTAAACAAATATTTTTTTCTTCCCTTCCCTTTAAATTTTTTAACACCAGGATTTGCTAAAATATAAGTGGAAAAACAAGTGATTGTTATAGTTGAAACGAAGCCCCTTTTCCTGAATGCTCATAGTGCACTATCTGCACATTTTAAGCAGTCATCACTTTCCTATAAGGTAATATATATTCATATATGTATGCATATTTCCTAATTACTTGACTAGTTGCCTGTGAGTTTCTTGAGGGCAAGTTTTAAAACCAATAATTTGCTAAGCCACACAATTCCTTACGTTATAGGTAATCAGTTAAATATTTTAATGGCTCACCCATCACTGGTAACATATTTAGTTTCTTTTTTTTCACAATAGTGATAAATTTTGGCTAATCCATCTCCACTTTCTGAGATGACTTCTTTGGGGGCCACACATCATTAGAATGATTGGCTAGGACAAAGCGTACAGAATGCAGCTGTGGAGGGCTATACAGTCCACTGGAATGTGGGACCTATTGCTGCATTAGTGGCTATGTTCCAACCAAGCCAACCCAGATATCATCCAACTCCACATAGAAGAGCAACATTATTATTTTTGGAGAAGAATTTATCTTTAGGAAATCCATATTTTAGCTTTGAAGTTATGAACAAAGTAGAGCCAAAAGGTGATACAACCAAATTTACAAACAGAAAAAAAAAAAGATATCCCTCCTCTGCTCATACACACATAACTTTCCTTTTCGGCCAAGGAAGTCTTTTAAAGTCTAATTCATACTAGGATAACTTAAAGATGTGCTGAGAATCCTGTCCCTTTCTCTTCTTTTACTCTGTTCTTTGTAATCCAAATATAATAATCCCCATTAGAATCATCAACAAAGGCTCTTGATTGGGGTCAACATCATACGATGTGAGACTCACTGGTTGTACACAGCCAAAGCTAGGTCAGCATTATTCATGGCCTCTGACCAAAAGAAAATTCCAATTCAGTTCCTTTTTCTAACAACCTGTAGAAATCTTGAAACTATATTTTCTTGACACTTGTCTTTTTAACGCGAGAGCTAAGCTGAATTTTCCTATACCTGTGTGCATGTTTAAACAATGAAAATTTTATGAGATCCCCTGCCTCAATATCTCTTATTTTTAAAATAACAAGATAACTACAGAATCATTTCTTTCTGAAAATTAAGAACACGAGAAAACAAATTTGTACATTTAAAAGATGAGTCCTAATTACATATTCCAAAGCGACTTCACAAGTATTTTCTGTATTAAGCAAGTACATTATATTCAGTAGTACACATGTTCTTTAAATGTATAAATTCTTAAAAAGAAAAACATGGCCAATCTATATTTTTAAGAAACTTTTAAGGTGTAGAGTTTAGGTACTAATTATAAAATATATTGAGTTTTAAAATAAGAAAAATAGTGTTGAAGAGAAATACTCTCAAATGCAACAGAAGTATGTTGTTAGCTTTTTAATTAAAATGAGATTTCTATAAATGTATGCTATATGAGTCTCACTCATGAGGGCTACATGTGTTAATGAAAGCTCAAGAGTTTCATATACTGTAACCTGCTATACAAAGTATTAAAAATTCTGTGTCCCCAATTGAGAAGATGCTCATTCCCTGATATGTACTATAAAACTATCTGAATATAATTTAGTACCCTTTTTAAGAGGAATGCATTAAAAATGTTGATAGATCATGAGCTTGGAACAAATATTAGGAGGGTATCCAAACTTTTTTGAGATATCTTGTTTGCAAAGTGCAAAGAAAATGCATTTGATGAATATTCAATGATCATAACTGTTCTCTAACATTATTTCCAGGCATAAAAGTACTTGGTTTTTTAAAAATAAACTATAACAAAAACATCAGAATAAGTCCATGAAAGTTGTTAGCCATATCATTATTTTCTTCTTAGCACATTTCCCAACACTTTTTAAAATCAAAAGCTTCTCCTTAACTATATAATAAAATCACTACATGGGTTGTTATTGCTATAGATCTAAAAGACATCAGATCCCTTAGATGGAAATAAAATGTATCCCTATTCATTTCAACCACAGAGAAAACATACAATATATTGTACTCTGAAGTTTCTATCTCATGAGCATGATTTTAAAATAATGTCTATATTCCTTTCATTAAATGAGGGTCATTACATAACTTTTTGAAATGACTTTTAATTACTAAAGTAATGATTATGTCTCTTCTCTTCACATTGAATATATTACAAAATATTGAACATATTTATTTGAGGTTTTTGAACTGTTATTTACTGTTTCCTACTTGTTTTTATATCTTAGAATTGTATTATTTTCAGAAGTAAAACTAAAGGTATTCTCCATGATGTGCTATCTTTACTTCAGAAAAAAATTTAGTGTTTCTATCTGTCCATATAAATCAAGGGAAAAAAAATTGGTTTAAGTACATATGTAAGTACTCAAAGTGACTAACTAAATCAATTATTAGGTTAGTTCCAGGATCATAAAAATGATACTTTACTCTGAGGAAAAACCATTCTGGAGGAAGGGTGTTCCCATTATAATTGTTCCTATTATAATTTTGCATTGAAAACCAACTTACATGGACAGAGTGACACAAAGCCAAAGTGAAAGCAATTACAAATTATTTTAAATGAAAAGACATGATTTGGTTTACAAAAATATAATTAGCAAAAATTACAATAAAGCATCTATTGCATAATTGAAACATATATATCTTTTGTGATATCATCAGAATAAATTCTACTTCATTACACAATTAAGATAGCATTTTGTCAAGCAGCTGACTTTTGTTGCAGCAAACAGTTGAGTACTTGATTTATTGAATACCTCATATGTATTGAATGCCTGATAAGCACTCAGGTGTTATGAACTTATAATAATCACAGTCCTTTCGATCAAGGCACTGAACTGTGTAGAGGAAGTTTATTATAAATACATTCTGTTTATCCAACAAAACTAAGAGCTTTTAAAGGGTGAGCTGAAGGTGTATTTTATCTTTTTAGAGATTTTTAATAATAGACCATATTACCACATAATACATAGAAGCTCAATCAATATTGCTTTAATTGTTAACATATTTGTTTATTTATTCATTCAATGAACATTCATTGCCTGCCTGTCAAATGATGCAGTACATACATGTACAGCACATTGCACAGTACTGGCATACAGGAAATATGCAATAAATGTCATGTTATATGGAGATAAGTGGCTGGCCAGCCATGACTTGTATTAGGCAATAAGCACACAATAGATGTACAAAGGATTTTGGTGGTATAGAAGCGCAGCCTTGGTGAATCTGGCAAATAACTAACACTGGTTAGTAGAGGGAACCAAGGGAATATGTTTGCAAAAAAATGAGAGTCAATGTCTTAGTATCAAAATACAAAGTTTAAAATTACACTATCAGTGTTGTCTATGCTTACTTGATGTCAACCTTACCTAAAACACCTTAATTACTAAAGACACAAGGAAAACCATCAATTGTTTTATGTTTTACTTAGAAATGGTTTTGTATAACTAAGAAAGATGGAACGTCATTTAAACATACGTAACAGAGCTGGAAAGAACACAAGATGTTGTCTACACTCTACTTGAACTTTTCTAAGAAGAGGAAACTTGCTACTTCCTAAAACTATTTAATCTTTAGACAATTCTAATTGCTACAAGATTCTTCATGATAGTACTCTGAATAGCAGCTAACTTTCATTGAGATCTTATATGGACCAGGCAATACATTATTTCATTTAATCATGTTAGAACTTGATGTAGGAACTATACTATTAGCTCCATTTTACAATGAGGCTCAGAAAGATTTAAAGGAAGCTGGTCAGACAAAGGCAGAACCAGATGTTTTAGTGAAGTCCTTTTCAGGCACTATGACCTCTGCTTTCCATTACACAATTCAGTACCATTCTTGAGGAAAAAAATCTGCCTCTTGTTAATTGATATTCTGTAGTTCTTTGTGCATTCAATGTATTGCTGTATATGTAGTCCAGGGTTTCTCAACTATTGGCATTTGAAACCAAATAACTCTATTGTGGAGTCTGTCCCGTGCACTTTAGGATGTTTGCAGCATCTCTGGCCTCTACCTACTATAGGCTAGTAACACCCCCCCCCAGTTGTGACAACCAAAAATATTCCCAGATATGGCCAAATGTCCCAAAGTCCCCCTATTAAAAATCACTGATTTAGTCAATAGAGGCTTGCCTCAAGGGTTGATAATTAAACCTTAATAAATGAAACTTAATTTAAAGTTCCTAAGTCTTAGATTTCATACTAGGAATCAACCACCATGCTCATAATCCTTTGTCCAAAGAATAAGGCAGTAAGGTAAAAAGCATCAATTTGTTTAAAATATTTAAAAAGACTTGAATTTGTTGGTTAGCCCACTCTGAATCAGGCTTGACATAAGCTCTATTCTTATGTATTTCATTTCAGAATCAAAATGTTTTTAAAATAAATCAGGTATTGCCCCCCAAAAAACAATTTAAAAGCAAATTGAGAAACCTACTGCACATACAATTTCATGGCTTGCATTTGCTTTTTATTCTTTGGCCACAAACAATAGAGATTTTTGAAATTAAAGGTGTTTTCCTTCTATTTTATTTTAGTTTTATGGACAATTGTAAAACAGGAGGTTAATAATGTTACCTTTGAGGATTTTGATTATACTTCACTCACTCACATGATAATGATGGTTATATTTTTCATATTTCTCAAGCCATACTTGTGCAAAGCTCTAAGATCTTATGCCTATAATAAAATTGTTATATAGGTCTTTAGTATAGTCAAAGAATATAATAAAAAAGAGGCACTGCTTCTCTAGGGAGTAATTAAATTTAAGACACATAATCCATCTCTATGATGAAATGCAGATTTCCCATTAGAAGACAAATCATTCATTTAAATCACTTGAGTAGGATAGTACTAAAAGAAAATACATCTGGTTACATTTAAGGTTCAGAAAAAAAATCATGTATGAAAAGATTCTTTGGCTTTCCGCCTAGAGGATTTTCATGAGATTGTCAATCAGATATATTTTTAGTTAGTGTAAGCTCCTATTCTTTACAAAAAGGGATTCCCAGGGAAGCACTGGGAGAATTTCAAAGGGGATCAGTACTTCCAGACTCCAAAAAACTAAAGCCAACTTGGTGATTCTGGCAATGGTGGGTGAGTGGACTAATTCTATGTCCTTGATTTTTACCATCCTTTACATTTTTTTCTCATACCAATGAGATATTATGTGAGTCATTCATGTATTTAATTTTTATTAAATGCTGACAAGGTACATATTTAAGGAAGAGATATCCTTCATCTATTCAGTAAAAAAACTTTGGAATCCCTGGCTAAGCTATTATTTCTGTTATTGTCCCAATCACGTCTAGATAAGCAATAGTTCTTCTAATACTACTTTCTATGATAATCAGTTCATGTATTAGTTGTGTTTCATTTGAAGACAGGCTGATAGTGACTGCCAGTAACATCAGTAGATGGAAGAACAATAACGTCATTTTTTTCTATATTCTTTGCCTCTTTATCATCTTGATTTTATCTTTCCCTTCCTGACAAAGAGTAAAAGTCTTCCTCCAATATGAAACAAAAGGCCTGTACTTTCTTATTTCATATTTTATTAATGATTTATTTGGATGTCATAGAAATACTGTTCATTCTATAACATGACTCACTACAACACCTATTTATTTGATTTCCAAATAACTGAATCATTAAATTTAAAAACTAAAAACTATATTAACTTCCCCTAAGAATTTAGGTACTAGGTTTATGTAATTTTCTTTATATGTTGGCAAACAAAGCACATTAACATTTTCTGGAGGCCAACCAGTAAATGGCTTCCAATCATTACAGTTATTACACTGATTTTTTACAGATAATAGAATAATTCTAATTTCAAAAACATAAAAATTTTAATCCATGTAGAACTATTATTGCATAATACATTCATGGTAAACTACCTTTAAATCAAAGGTGCTGAGGAATGTAATATCATTAGCAATTGCCAGAGCAACAAAATGTACCATGGTTCACTTTGATAATAACCAAAAAGGTTTTTACCTTATGAGAACTAACTTAATAAATGCATTAAGATTTTGCATTTTATTTAATTTTTCAACTGTAAAGTGTTGGAATGTACTTCAGCATAGGGTTTCCATGCATCTTGTATCAGCTTATATTCAGGACTTTCTTCCCAATAATGTTGAGAGACATCCCCTACAGCCTTGGGAAATAGTGTCTCTCTCCTGGGATAAGGGAAGATTTGTTTCTTGACTGTAAAATAAAGATAATCTTTCCTCCAGTACAAATATTACAAAGGTTTGCTAGCACCCTTTTTCTAAGATGAGGGATTTATTAAGCTTGGCGTTCTTCAGCTGTGACACAATCCCACTGGTGTACACAGCATCCCCTTGGGTCCCTCCATATCGACCCTGTGGGACTTAGGGGGAAAAGGAACCAATGCAAACATAAAGCTCATGCTGTTTTCTGTGTTGTGAGTAATAAAGCCCTTTGTCTCTGACCCAAAAGTCTCTGGTCTGCCAACATCTATAAAACTGTGGCAGACTAACTTGTTAGCTTGCAAGTAGGGTAAAATCTCAGATTCTTCACAGTCTTGACAGAAATGGTAGATGGATGATAATTATTTCTTAAATAAAGAGCACAAACCACCATGTAAAACTGAATTCCATTACATAGCATGAAGTTTTACAATTTTCTTTAGCTAAAGCATGTTATAGTCTATACTTTATGTTGTACACAATTAAAATTTTAAAATACTGATTTTAATACCGTTCTGATACCTATGTACCTTATGTCAATAAGTGATTGTTACTTAACAAGTCTTGATCTTTTTTTTTTTTTTTAAGGGAGACATAAACCAATTTTTTTTTTAATTTCAGAATATTATGGGGATACACACACTTTGGTTACATATATTGCCTATGCACTGCCCAAGTCAGAGCTACAAGCATGCCCATCCCCCAGCCAGTGCTCCCCGTACCCATTAGGTATGAATTTACCCACCCCCTTCACCCCCCTCCCACCTGCCCGGACACCTGATGAATATTATTTCCATGTGTGCACATAAGTATTGATCAGTTAGTACCAATTTGATGGTGAATACCAGTGGTCCTTGTTTTTCCGTTCTTGTGATACTTCACTTTGAAGAATGGGCTCTAGCTCCATCCAGGATAATACAAGAGGTATTAATTCATCATTGTTTTTTATGGCTGAGTAGTACTCCATGGTATACATATACCACATTTTATTAATCCACTCATGCATTGATGGGCACTTGGGTTGTTTCCACATCTTTTCAATTATGAATTGTGCTGCTATAAACATTCCAGTGCAGATGTCTCTATTATAGAATGTCTTTTTTTCCTTTGGGTAAAATACCCAGTAGTGGGATTGCCGGATCAAATGGTAGTTCTACTTTTAGTTCTTTGAGGTATCTCCATACTACTTTCCATAGAGGTTATACTAATTTGCAGTCCCACTAGCAGTGAATTTTGAATTTTTAAATATGATTTTTTAAAATCATATTTAATACCAAAAAAGGATTGTGTTTCTAAAAATCAGCAGATTTGAATGAATCAAAACAAAAACAGTGACACTATGGGCTGTTGTTTTCCTGACATTGCTCTACTTTACTAAGTCCCTTAATGGAAAAAACTCATCAATATGAGCCATTAGATGAAAGTAATGACAAATGAGATTTCATTTGGACAATTATGTTGAAATATTATAGTCGGAAAGCACCCCATTCTATTAACAAAAAGTACTGCTTAACCTATCACAACTAGTGAACCAAATCACACCAACCACTTTTCCTTTCTCTTTTTCAAATGATGGTGAGAACAGCAGTGCTCTTGAGCAAGATACCATGCAATGTAAACTATAACATAAAACTAAAACATAAATCAATAAACAGGGAGAGAAAAGCAAAATCCTGATCCTCCAGGGCAAAAAAAAAGAAAAAGATTCCTTTTTTCTCAAATTCTGAAAATGATCATTTCAACCACTAAATTAGTTTAAGCACCACTGACTCCTCCAAAGCCACAAATTTTAAATTTTCCCCCACAAAATCCTTAAAATTATTCCATTTTCCTTTATGATTATGCAAGTTAAAGACAGACGTCTATTAAAGCAAACAACTTCCCCTGTGTTAAATGATCATTTCTTTAAATCATTTTGAGATCCTAAGCAATCAAAAAATTAACCACTAGGTCAAATGATCTTCAGTGATTTTGAACACCTGCTGCTGAGTGATACAATGACTCAAAATTTCTGAACCATTTCAGACCTTTACTTTTAGTGGCTGCTACTAAATTAACTACTTTAGTTCCTCAGTAAGGAAACTTGAAGGCCTTAAGTAGCTAAGTTCTCTGCTCAAATTCAGAGGGGATCTATTGTAATTGGTGGAATGAAGGCAACAAAAACCAACTCCAACAGCAGAGACCTGGCATTTGGCTCCCTAAATGTTGCCACTTGAGTGAATTTTCAGCTCATTCCCGACCAAAGGATATGCTGTTTTCAGGTATGCGATGAAAATAAAATAATCTACGTCAGAAAAGAATCTGGTGAGGACTTTTTCCTATGAAAAGATCTTTTTGAAAAAAAGGACTTCAAATGGCAAGGATGTGCCACTGATACGAATCACAGGCAAAATTTTGAAAATTTTAAATATATTCATGGCCTTTAAGTTTATTAATCACTTAACAGAACATCTTGTCTTTATTAACTTGTACATATTTATAGAAATTACAATAAGTACTATGCCTGCTATTTTATGACATGCTTTTTTCACCTTATTTCAAATATTCTTCCCAAGAATCAACAGAGTACAAATAGTAAACAGAATTGTTTAAAGAATCCAAATATCTTGAATTTTACTTTTCAAACCTAACATTAGAAATATTACCAGTGGTTAATTCATATACCATCAAGAAGAAAAATAACTATAGGGCATAGCTGAATTCCCTATAGGGTAGCTTTTACAGTCAAGTTTATACTAAGGTAAGTTACTTTGTTTTAGTCCCCTGGAAAAATAGTAATATTATATTATTCCTTTCTAGAAACAAGAGCAGGGTAACTTTTTACAAAATGTTCCTCATCATTTAATGTATATGGCTTCATCTACTAATGATTCTACTTTTCATGATAATAGATATTTGCCCCTCTCCTTCATAATCTTGGAGGGAAAAGATAACCACCATAAGTATTTTTAAAACTGTATGAACTAAATCAACATAAAATAAACCAACTCAATTATATTAATTTTATCTGGCATTTTAGGACAGAATTCACTGGGGATGTTGGGAATATAAACAACATACCAAAATGTCAGACTCCCATTTGGAGACAATTACTAACCAACAGGTCTGCTTTGAGTCACATTGTGTTCAGAGAACCCCATTTTCCTAACTCATCTTGAATTGTTGCTTTGATGGCATTGTTTGGTTTGCTTTTATGGTACAATGTACTGCTTGGTATCTTTGGCATTGCAGTTTATATGAAAATCATATGTTCCTCACTTCTACAAAGAACAGAACAAGGTGAGAAACTAAATTAGGGAGGAGTTAAGTTGGTATGACAACGAAACTTTCGATGAGACTACCAACCTTGACAATGGGTTACTGAGAAAAATTGAGAAACACTTTTTTTGGAGATTTTTTAAAAAGTATATAAGATTCTCATCCCTGTGGGATAGCTTCTGTAGGGGGAGTCCACAAATAGCATAGCAGATTTTGAATCACCTAAGTTCTTTTCCAAACTTATAATGGTGACATGCAAGGTCCTCAAAGGAACTAAGAGAGCAACTTTCTCAATAAGTAAAAGCAGAATACAGTTCCAGATCACCAAAACTATGCAATGCGGGTTTTGTGACCTTGACTCAGAGTCACTGGGATGTACCAGGAAACCACAGTTCTTGGCAGCTACACATTCTATGCACAAATGTTTACCAGATGTGAAGTTTGAACAATCTATGCTGTGTAATAGAAACAAAAATGAATGTGCTGTGTAATATGACATGCTAGTTCATTCTGTGCACCAGCAGGCAACAGAATTGGTCTCATATTTAGGCAGAGCCCAGGGGGTACTAATTTGGAGCAAAGAGAAAACTTCTTAAGCCCCACTCCCAGCCCCCAATTAAAACTAATCCCATATGCTTGTTAAGGCTGAGAAAAGAAAGATTCCTTTCTTTAGATTAAGAATTCTATCCTTGTAAAATGGAAATCCTCTGGGGAGACACAAACTATTATCAGTTATTAAACTTCAGGATAAATGAACTTCAGATCCTGTCCTGACAGCTGGTTCTGATAAGAATACATGAAGCTTGGTTGTTTAGATTGTAAGAGAGATGGAAAAAATCTTCAAGAGATAAAAGTTAATACATAAATAACTATTTTACCACCATTATTTGTCTATTCATCCACTCATTCAACAATACTTACAGTCATCTACTATTTTCCAGGCAATGTGCTAAGCACTGAGTATACAAAGATGAAAAAGCCTAGTAATGGTCTCAACAGGTATAGGGTTTTTGGTGGAAAGATATCAAACATGCAACTACAATACAATAGCAGACATGTTAATGGAGATATGTGCAAGGTGCAATGGGAACTCAGTGGAATGAATACCTAATTCCTGTTTGACAGAGAAGAAATGGGTAAATTTTCCAAGAGGAGGTAAAATTTGACTTAAATGTTGACTTAAAAGATAACCAGGGATTTGCTAGATTAGATGACCTTAAGATGACAGGAAGACAATACCTAAAAATGCTTGGAAATACTAAAGACTGAGATGGATGTGCTCAGTAAAACAGCTTTTCTGGAGTGAAGTGCCTGCAGAGGTTGGGAGGGGGATGAGGAGTGAGAGAAATGAATGATGAAGAGGGTATTCAGGAAGCAGAGCATGAAGGGCCTTTTACATCAAGTGAAGAGGGGTGGCCTTTGTCTTTAAAGTTTATTACAGGAGGTATTTTAAGCAGAGAGTGACATATTCTGGTTCACATTTTAGAAAGCTCACTATGGCAACAATAGTATAGCAGTAATAGAATGGTATTCAGGAAGACAGAAATGCCACCATAACAGTCAAAAGGTAAAAGGCAGAGAGGGCCTTGTGTAGGACAGGAAAAGCAGAAATAGATTTGAGAAATATTTAGTATGTAAAACAGGCCAGGTTTGATGAATGATTAGATTGGAGTGGAGGGGAAAAATGAGAAAGACGCCAGCCTCTAGCTTAGACATCTAGTAGATGGTGATGTCTTTCCTACAGAGAAAGAACTCAGAAAAAAAAAATGTTTGCTGGAGGGTAGAAGAGAAGAAATAAAAACCTTAGTTTTTAGAAAATTAGGCATAAGTTTCTTATGAGGTAGGTACATATGGAAATATTTACTTGACAGCTGGCTATATGGACCCACTATGTGCCAGGATTGGAGTAATGGGGAGATGCAACTGATGCTAAACAGAGTGAGTGGAGGTGGACCTTGCTCTGGTTTACTGCTTGCTTCTGAGTATCAAAGGCTGAGATCTTAGTCTATTAAAACTCTTTGTATTGAACAAAACTTAAATAACACTATAAGAACAGTAATTGCTGGTTCATCCATATGATGGAGTACTACAGAAGCATAAAACTCATGTGTTCCAAGAACACATAATGGCATAAAAAATTACCAGTAAGAAAAAAAGCAAAATACAGAACTATATAGTAAGCTAATTGTGTAAAAATATATCTTTCATAGAAATGTTAGAAATTGTTGCTCCAGATAATAGTATTATGGATATGTAATTTTTAAATTTTTAATGTTTTCCAAGTTTTCTCTAAAGAATATGTATTATTTTACAAACATAAATAAACATTTTTAAACTTACACATGTTTTAGGTAAAGTTAATATTTCAAAAGGAGTTGCTCTCCACCACCAGCAGAACACATAATTAAATTATCCCATACCAATCACCAGATGTTAGGCTATGCTGAGTAACAAATATATTCAAAAATTATAGTGCCTTATAACAACAAAGGTTTATCTTTTGCTCATACTGTAAGTTCACTACCAGCTGGCTAGTGGCTCTGCCCCACAGTCCTCATTTTAGGATCTAGTTGGAGGAGCACAGTCACTTACCATAGCAGAGATAAAGAGTTCTGGAGGGTCTCACACTGGAAATTAAATGCTCTAGTCCAGAAACATGTGTCTATTTCCACTGAACTCATTAGCCAGAACTAGCATGGGGCCAGGACATGTTATCCTACCATGTACCTGAAATTTACTTGACAAACAGAACTAACAAGGATCACACAGAACTACAAATTTATCCCCTACCCAACAACAACAATGAACTGTAGGGGGATTTTTACATCAGTGTTTTTTAAAATGCAAATCATGGTGGAGTCTTTGGGTTTTCTAGATACAAGATCATATCATCAGCAAATAGGGATTGTTTGACCTCCTCTTTTCCAATTAGGATGCCCTTTATGTCTTTCTCTTGCCTGATTGTTCTGGATAGGACTTCCAGCACTATGTTGAATAGAAGTGGTGACAGTGGGCACCCTTGTCTTGTTCCAGTTCTGAGTGGGAATGCTTTCAACTTTTCCCCATTCAGTATGATGTTGGCTGTGGGTTTGTCATATATAGATTTTATAATTTTGAGATATGTTCCTTCTATGCCTAGTTTATTGAGGGTTTTTAATCATGAAAGGTTGCTGGATTTTATCAAATGCATTTTCTGCATCTACAGAGATGATCATATGGTCTTTGTTTTTGCTGCTGTTTATGTGTTGAATTGCATTTATTGATTTACATGTGTTGAACCATCCTTGCATCCCTGGTATGAAAACCACAACGACTCCACCAAGAAATTCCTGGAATTAATAAATTCAGCAAAGTCTCAGGTTACAAAATCAATATACACAAATCAGTAGCATTTCTATATACCAATTACAGTCAAGCTGAGAGCCAAATCAAAGACTCATTACCATTCACAATAGCTGTAAAGAAAATATAATACCTAGGAATGTACTTCACCAAGGAGATGAAAGATCTCTACAAGCAGAACTGGGAAACACTGAGGAAAGAAATCACAAATGACACAAACAAATGGAAAAAATCTCATGCTCATGGATTGGTAGAATCAACATTGTTGAAATAGCCATACTGACCAAAGTGATTTACACATTCAATGTAATCCCCATCAAAATACCAATGTCATATTTCACAGATCTAGAAAAAAATAATTCTACATTTTGTTTGGAACCAAAAAAGAGCCCAAATAGCCAAACCAATCTTAAGCAAAAAGAACAAATCTGGAGGGATCACATTACCAGAATTCAAACCACACTATAAGGGTACAGTAACCAAAACAGCATGATATTGGTACAATAATACAGACATAGGCCAATGGAACAGAATAGAGAACCCAGATATAAAACCATCTACTTATAGCCAAATGATCTTTGACAAAGCAAGAAAAAACATACACTGGGTAAAAAAAATCCCTATTTCAATAAACGTTACTGGGAAAATTTGATAGCCACATGCAGAAGAATGAAACAGGACCCTTACCTCTCACCACTCACAAAAAATAATTCAAGATGGATAAAAGACTTAAATGTAAGTCATGAAACCATAAGAATTCTAGAAGAAAATGTAGGAAAAACCTCTTCTAGATAAATGCCTAGGCGAAGAGCTTATGACTAAGACCCCAATGCCAATCACAGCAACAACAAAAATAAATAAATGGGACTTGGTTAAATTAAAAAGCTTCTGCACAACTAAGGAAATAATCAACAGAGCAAATAGCCTTCAAAATGGGAGAAGCTGTTTGCAAACTATACATCTAATAAAGGGCTAATATCCAGAATCTAAAAAGAACTCAAACATATCAGCAGGAAAAGAACAAACAACTCCACTAAAAGTGGGCAAAAGACAGGAACAGAAGTTTTTCAAAAGCAGATAGACAAACGGCCAGCAAACATAAGAAAAAATGCTCAATGTCACTAATCATCAGGGAAATGCAAATTAAAACCACAATGAGATATCACCTTACTCCTGTTAGAATGGCTTTTATTAAAATTCCAAAAACAATAGATGCTGGTGTGGATGCAGAGAGAAAGGAACGCTTATACACTGTTTGTGAGACTGCAAACTAGTACAACCTCTATGGAAAACAGTGTAGAGATTCCTCAAAGAACTAAATGTACACCTACCATTGATCCAGAAATCTCACTACTGGGTATCTACCCAAAGGAAAAGAAGTCATTTTATCAAAAAAGACACCTGTACTAGAATGTTTGTTGCACCACAATTCACAATTGCAAACATCTGGAATCAATCCAAGTGCCCATCAATTCATCAGTGGATTAACAAAATATGGTGTACATATGCCATGAAGTACTACTCAGCCATAAAAAAGAATGAATGAATGCCTTTTGCAGCAATTTGGAAGGAATAGGAGAACATTATCCTAAGAGAAGTATCTCAAGAAAGGAAAAACAAACAGCACACGTACTCTCTAATAAATTGGAACTAACTGATGGACATACATGTGCACAGAGGGAAGTAAGTCATTGTAAATCTAGCAGGAGGAAGTGGGGTGTAGGGGAGGTCTAAAAATCTACCTATCAAGTACAATGAACACTATTCGGGTGATGGGCACACTTACAACCCTAACTCAGTCATTACAAAAGTACTCTGTGTAACAAAAACACTTGTATCCCCTTAATATTTTGAAATTTTTAAAAATGCAAATCATGATCCATCAGCAGATTGTGAAATCAATTTAGTGGCCTATTACCAATATTGTTTAATACAATGGAAGGAAAGGGAAAATGTCAGAGAATATTGCATGTATAAAAGGTAAATATTTATCATGAAACAATATTTGATATACACAAATATCAAATAAATTTATTTATATCAAATAAATACAAATGTGTCACAATGTAAAATTTGTTTCCTCCTGGGGGTCCTGTAAAAAAAATTGAAAGCCATTATTTTATGGCAGCCCCAACTAAGCCAGATATATAGACACATGGCAATTTCCATCTTGGGCTCTTCTAGTCCAATGTCCTATGATGACTGTGAAAGACTGGGGGAAACTTGGTCATCCTCCATGGTATGTCTCAAAGAACTTAGTCGAAGTTTTATTTTTTATTTAATATCGTGTTCTCTCAACAACGAATCAATTGAGAAATATCATGAACTTCAATTTTTAGCCTCTTCCAATTACTAAGAGTATCATTACTTTTTATAAATAAAAAATTTCAAGCTTTCAAAGCAGTTTTCCTTAATTCTGTAGAGCCCCATTTTATTGGTTTGTTAGGAATAGACACACTTATGTTAATTTAAATGGCATCCTGGGCTAGGATAAATGGTAATATAATATTTTTATTTTGTCTTGCTATTAACATAAAATATTTTCATGTTTTATAAGGTAGTGATTTTTATCAGCCTTATTCTTTGATGTTAAAGGAAAGAAAGCATATTTCAAAACCATAATCAATCACAAAATACCTATTGTACGAGTACATAACTCCTTGTCACAGGTTTAATATTCACAGTTTTCAATGCTCTATTTCTTATCTTCAACTAAGAAAATACAAATTTGAAATGTGCTAGTTCTATATGTTTGTTTATTGGTAAAGTACATTTATAAATTTAGTTTCGAATTTCTCATTTCCAAAATGAATTCATCTTAACTCTTACTTTCTATCATCCATGTGAAAGGTCTATAATTGCTTACTTAAAGCAAGAGTTCCAACCAATTTCAATGTTTTCTACCCTTCCCTCAAAGACACTACCATGCTTTTACCTACCTACCCTTCATAGCACTGCCAGTTCAAAAGTCAGCCTTTTTTTTCTACAGAAAAAATGTTTGCTAATCAGCCAAGAATAGCAAAATCCCTCACGTGCTACAATCTTCTTTTACCTCCCAGATGGTTCCACTGCCATTTACTAGGTATGCCAGAAGAGATTTCCTGAGGAAAAAGGAATCAATGTGAACTAATATAATCTACCATCCTGATGTTCAAGAGAACCAAATAAAACATGACTAACTGCATTTAAAGAACGGAAAATAAAAAGGCTATCCTCAAAAATAAACTAATGTGCAGTTTTTTACCATGTAAAAGGAAGCTCTGGTATGGAAAAATGGTAAACATCCTCCATTTGTTAATAAAGGAAGCATTATATTCAGTTCAGTACAATAACTTCTTCAAAAGTGATGAGTCACAATATTCAGTTGCTTCCTGGCGTCATTCAGCTAGGTGTGGAGAAAAGAGGACTGTACTGGGAGCTAGACTGTCTGTATCCCAGACTCAGCAAGGCCACTAAGATACTGCGGGAACTGGGGCAAGAAAACAAGCCTGGTTAGACTTCAGTATCTCCTCTGTAAAACCAGGGGGTGAGGAGATAAGCAAGTTTGAGGATCTCTTCCATTTCCAATTGGCTACAGTTTATTCTCTTAAATATTTTACTGATTATGTGTACCAGTAAATACAAGGTTAATAATTAGCTTTCTAAAACAAAAAAAAAAGGCATTTCTTTCCATTATTCAAAACTGGATCTAGTAAATCTAATATACCATGAATTTTCTATAAATTAACATTTTACAATCAAAATTATTATAGCTATAGTATTTCTATTAAATTCAAAGAGTTACAAAGATACACACAGTAACATTCAGATCATTCTCTTTTCGTGAGATTTTTTTTACTGCAAAGCTGTCAAGACAAAAAATAATCCCGTGAAAACATCCTTGCTTTTAAACAAATGGCAAGTACTACACAAATCCAACTGAACACTTGCAGTATGGTTTTGAATCCTAAAATGTAGTATTTCTTAAACTATTTTACACTGTTCTCAACATGCACGAAAAAATGTTAGCAAATAAATACCACAATCAAATTTTGACTATCTGCCAAGTGGAATGGCGAGAGAGAACTAGTACAGATATTCTTAAAAGGTAGAGAGTAGGGGGGAAATGTACAATTAGGCATTGGAATGTATTTAATTCTTATATTTAATAAAACTATGCCTGGCATTCTGGAAATTGGCAATACTATACTTCAGACTGAGTAAATAATGAAAACATCCTAGGAAAAACCAATTAAAAAGAACTAGAAAACATTCTAGTTTGTAAATATTTTGGTTCACACCTTGGAAAACAAGAACAGTATGCAATGTTTAAAAAGATATTTTTAAACCTATGCTATGTTAGACTAGTGTGATAAAAAAACTGAATTATAGGTGCTGATACTGTCATTAAATATTTATAAAAATTCTTATAGAAAGGAACCCTAAAATTGATCATGTTATATAAACTTTAGTAGTATTATTATTATCATTATCAAATTTGCCTTCTACAAAGCAAGAAGCTCATGAGGTGGGAAACTCTAATGCCTCATTGCTCACTCCAAAGTCAGCTGGTTATGTGCTGTTATATAGACTTTCAGACTCAAAGGTCTAAAGCAGAAACAGCTGCACTGGACTTCATTCATCCTGGAAAACAGACATTTCTCAAGCCAGTGCCAAATGCAGTCTCAGAATTACAATAAGTCTGACATCATCCAAAAGGAGATGCTATTATTTTACTACATCATCCAAATGCTTTTCAGAAGAAATTGCAAACAAGATCCCCAGAGCCATATTACCCAATGGCCCAAGGGAGAAACAATGGCTGTCCCCATATTGTTTGGTTCAAAATGTTTATTTTCGAGCAGAAATAATAAAGCAGACACCAAAATGACTTTTGTTCCTTTCTACAGTTACAGGTACTTTTGAATATTGTCAGATTAGCACTGAACATGACACCTCCCTAATCCCATGGCCTATATTGCTGGGAATTGTACTATTCTTATAGGACAATATTACTCAGAGATGGAAGAAAAAGGATTCTGAAAACAGGAGGAGGAAAAGTACCCTGACAGAGGTAGATGCCTCTCAGAAGGAAATGGTTTACAAAAATACAGAAGAGTGGCCTCTTGGACATTATGTACAACCCAAGAGAAGGATGAAGTAGCCATGTCCAAAAGTTAAGACACATGTACATTGTCCAACTCCACAATCATTGGGGGAAAGCTATAGTAAACAGAAAAAAAATCCATATAGTATTAAATACAAGATCGCAAACACAAAGATGGGCATACAAATAAAAGTGAACAAATATTCAATAAAAACCAGCATCATGGAGGAAGACTACAAACTCAGCAAATACAGTAACATCCATAGAAACAGAGTTAATAACAGTAAAAACAAGACAACTCATTTAAATGTAATTAATATATTTAGAGATATATGTAAGAATATTAATGAATAAAAAGAGAAAGAACAAATTAGTATCTTGGAAAATTAAAAACTTAAAAATGGACATAGTTGAAGAGAGAAGTAACTAGACGGAAAATCAAGTTGAAGAATTCTACCACATTATTAATACAATACAAAAGGATACAGATTTTACAAAATATTTAAAAATAATTTTCAAAAGTAAAAACTAAAAAGAGACATATGGAGAAATAATGAGAGAAAAGATAAAGGAAAAGTTCTCAGTGCTAAATAAAGATTTGAATCTTCAGACTGAAATGGTCTCACAAATACCAAGCTGGTTGAATGGTCAAGAAAAAAGGCCTCTTTCAATCATTTTTTTGGTGAAAAACCATAATTTAAGCAGTAAAGCAAAAAATCCTAAGAGTTTCTGGAGAGGAGGGTATAGACTGGATACCTAAAAAGAAATGAAATGTAGATTGTCTAGAGACTTCCTATCATAAAAGTGAAGCTAAAAAATAATGGATCAAAATCTTCAGTGTTCTACAGGAAAATAATTTTAGATCTAACCAAGGAAATATTCATTTTTGAACATTTTAAACATATGAACATTAAAGAACTCAAATGTTTACTATTGATTTGCTTTCCCAAAAGAGTTATTAGAAGCTAAAAACTAACAGCTATGTGTGAGATGAAAATTTTTTTAAAAATCAACAAATTTGCCACCCTCCTCCAACAGCTTCCCCAAAAGAAACTTCAGTCAAAATTTGTTACTGCAAAAAAAGCTAATAACATTCTAGAAATAAAATATGAGTTCTCCAACTGGGAGGTGGGTGGGTTGAAAGGCATGGCGGGGCAGGGAAGGTCGTACAAATCATTTAAACATGATAAGTAAATTGTCTTAGGGGGTGATATCAACAAGCTATTAGTAGAAAAATATGTTTTAATTGATACATAGAAATGTAATGGTAACCATTATTATATAAATAGGATTATAACTCCAGAGATAATTGGTAGAAGAAAATGAAACAAACAATTCCAAACAAAGACAGAATAAACAGTAGTAGCTATATTAAAGAACAATAAAGCATGGTAAAAACAGAAAACATAAAGTAAGCTGCAAGGGAAGAGTCCAAACATATTAGCAACCAATCATGATAAAGTTTAATGGGTTAATTTGCCTATTTAGAATTCAGAAAAATTACAGATTGTGTTTTTTTAAGTCTAACTATATGCTGTTTACAAGAAACCCACCTTAAACTCAGTGACAGCAAATGTTGAAAATAAAGGTGCATAAAAATAACTTACTAGGAAAATGCTAATAAAAGAAAATAGATGTAGTATATAAAATAGAATTCAAGGCAAAAGCATTAAACAGGACCCAGAAATGAATATTTCATATTTATAAAAGATAAATTTCCTGAGAAATAATTTAAGAAACTATATCCATTTTTCTTTGAATATTTTGACATGAAGATTTTCTGTATATAAAGTTGTTTACTTTCCATATTTTCTAATTATATCTAAAGACAAATTTATTGTTAAACATCATTTTTAACACTGTTTCATAATCAGTGCAAAATGCAACCTTTTCTTTAATCATGCACATTTAGGATGTTTTCAACATCTAACGTATACAAATAGTATGACAATAAACACCTCTAGGGATATTCCCCCTAAAAATAAAACGAATAGAGAGGCAGTCAGATTGACAATCTGAGTGATAAACCCCCAAACAACTGAACCTCAGATTCTCACATCCTCAGGCCATCAGACAGAAAGGGAAAGTCATGCTGGCAACGTGGGAATTGATTTATCTCGTCCTGCTCAACACAAACACTTTTGAAGAGCATGCATACCAGTCAACAGTTATCACCTGCTTATGTCAGACACTGTGCTTCCCCCATCAAATGTAGGATCTCTATTAATAAGTTGAAAGCCTAAATAATACCTGACAAATCTTTGTCATTCCTCTCAGTATTTCTATTAATAAGAATACCAACTTGTATAATAAGCATAAGGCAGAATTTAGGGGAGAAGAGACCCCTAGCTCAGGTATTGAAGAAGGCTAAAGTAAAATATTAATAGAATGATAGCCTTCCTAAGGTATGATATGTTTGGAAGGATTTATCTGAAAACCATTCACAATGGTCTATAGAAAGCTTTCCACACTTCTTCAGTGTGTTCTTATACCTAACCTCTTCCTTTTTCTTTATATTCAAAATCCCTCCTCCTTCACACACAGATGGCTAGGAATGAATTTTTAAAAGCTGGAAGGGCACAAATCTTTGTATCTTTGCTTGGCTCATATTCCACAAAGTAATCAGCACGTGAATAATTGAGCTACAAGGATTTTTCCAAGGGAGGTATAGTACTTAAGGGAGAATTGTACATTAGCACTGACATATTAGTTATTTTCTTTAAATAAAGGAAGATTTTATTACATAATAGCAAAACTGGAATGGTAACTAGTAAGTCAGAAAGGATAATTTTTTTTCCTTAAATCTTCTGCCCTTTCTAGATATTTCCCTATTTCCTCCATTCACCATACTTCCCAAGCAATATTATACACCTCTTATAGCTTCAAAAGCTCATTATGCATTTTTTCTAAAATACAATAAAATGGTACTTCCATCCCCATCAATAATGGAAATGCTTACCTGGAGAGCAATGAACCCCTCATTTCCCAAACCAATGGCTCCCTCATCCACACTCCCACACTTCTCTCCTGTACCTCCCCCCTCTGCTTAAGATCACCCACTCCATAAGAATCACTCTTCTCATGAGTTTTCACATTCATCTCTTGAAAGTTATCCTTTCTCTTGATTGGCCATCTTCTTTTGGCCTTTTTCTTTTGGGCAGGCTTTTGACAAATGTGTTCTCAGCCAACTGACCACTGCCCCTCAGCCAGAAAGCACAACATCCTCCACTGCCACAGTCACTGCTTCCACTCAAGGATTCCAGCTCCTACATACTGAAATATTTTATTTCCTACTTGTCTACATATTAAACCCTCCATTCCCATCAGGCAAATTATATCAAGCCCCTTGAATAAGCCACACTTTTTTCCTAGTTCTAAACCTTTTTCTCAAAACATACCTTAATTTGTTACTTATAGATTAGTGCTCAGGGTCGAGGTAATAAACATCACAAACTTACAGAAATTTGGTGTAAAGCAATCTGCATGTAATAAAGAAACAGAGGCAAAAGGGAACAGAAATAGTTATGAATATCAAAGAGCATATATACCTCCAGTAAACTCACGAGCCTGAGGGTTAAAAAATATTGTGATTAGCTGGTACAAAGCAGTGCTGCTGTGCAGATTGTGTATGCCCATCTGTTCTGACTGGGCCTGTGCCCACTCTGATTGGTTGATATTTTGGCCTTTCTAATTGTTAAATATTCTCAACATCACTCCTATTTATGGGCACTTACAAAATTTACAAAAGGAATGAGTCACTGAACGCTATGCAATGCTTGCTATGTGGCAAAAATAATCATATTAAACCTGTACTTCTTTGATAGGAGCACTAGGTGGACATCAGGGGAATACTATGCTCATGAGATTTCAAAAATGAAAATGGATGAATATAAGCTGGATATAAAACTAACTAAATGGCTCCTTAATTAGGGAATTAACACCTGATGTCAGCCTGGTAGGAGGTTTCCAGTGATATGTTCTAGAGTTCTGCCCTTTTCCCTGATTCATTCGTTATTTGTAACTTGAATAACTGCAATGATGGCTTGCAAATCACATTTCCACAAAAAACAAACCTCAGAAAGATGTCTAACTGATTGAATGAAAAACTTTGGGTGAAAATATATAGCAATTGGATAAATAATAGACCAACTGCAACAAGAAAATTTTCCAAAGAAACACAAAAGTCTGGGATCCAAAATCTGGAATGTAGAATGCTCAATAGGAATAAGTTGGCTTAACAGCAACATGTCTGAGTAGACTAAAAGGTCTCAGCAGATGGTAAAGTGAAATAATTAGTATGAACTGGCTGTCAAGAGTTAGTTTGCTCTTGGGCTATGGTAAGGAAAGAATAGGGCTATATCCTTTTTATTCAGTAACCAATGGCCAGAGAAAATCAAAACTGAATGTGTCCAGGGAAGGCTGACCAGAGTGGAGATACAACTACAAACCATCTCAAAAAAGAAGTGGTTTTAGAATATGATGTTCCACTTGGGGCATATTAGTGGTCTTCAAATACTGACCATGTGGAAAAAGAAATGAGACTGGTTTCTAATTCTATACTCTGAGTACAGAATTAGGTCTAAAGCCTGGAAACTCCAAAGAGGAAGTTTTCAGTTTAATTTAAGGAACATGTTTTTAATAAATGGAGATTTCTCTAAAAGTAAAAATTCCCCATCATTGGAGGTATCTGGCATTGGCTAGTATGCTCAATATGTATGCTACTGGGAGGGGTTAAAGCATCAAGTATTGTTGACATAAACAATATTTGTCGCAAACAACAATTATTTGTAAAATATTTTACAGCCCTATGATTTCTGCTGACTAGAGTGTGTGTCTAAACTGAACCATTTATCCAAACTGAACCATGCTTCAAGAGGCTAGTTCAAGCCCCACCTTCTCCATGAAGCAAATCATGATAAAAACAGACCATATTTTTTATAGAGCTTATCTCCAGTATTAAACCATTTGGAGCTCAATTATACAGAGTATTATTAATATTTTTCTCCCTAAAAATTGTATATGAAATAGTCCACCTCACAACTGTATCATAAGCAACCTGGGGTCATGGCTTGCCTCAAGCTACTAAGTACCTAGTGGCCGCTGAAATTAAAATTGCTCATCGCTTTTCCTGTTTTTCATACGACACATATTCAATGGTTTTACAATTAATAACATCTCCTTGCTATGAAAGCGATAAAATATACAGTAATGGCTTCCTTGGGAGTTTCTAGGGATGCACATGAATGTCCTGGGAGGACATAAGGAAGGAGTTCCTAGCCCCCTCACCCCTACCTTGATATATCAAAATTTCTGTATTTTTCCATTTAAAACTTCCCAACTCCCTATTGAGAATAATGGCTCCAAAAACTCGAACCCATTCTTGCAGGTTTTGAAAATAGTGAAATATGCCTTTTCCTTTCCCCTTTTATCCAAGAACATATCAATAGATAAGAAAACAGAAATCCCAAGAGAGGAAAGATTTTGAAGGAAAAAAAAAGCCAACATTTGAAATTCTCTAGAATCTACAGTAATAGACAGCAAAGTCTTGCATTTAGAGAACCAGGGCTACACGTCTTCTTCACTGCAGTCTGGAAAGTGTGCAGCTCTATATAAGTTGAATATCTGAGGACACTCCCTTGGGTAAGAAAGGTTTGCATTATCTAAGGATTGGAAATACTAAAACAATGAAAGAAAAAAAGGAAAAAATTTTTTCCTCAGCTAACTTTATGATAAATGCTAATCCTTGGGGATAAGATGGAAGAGTAGGTAAAGCTGAATGCATATATACACTTATTTTTTAAATTAAGTTGTTAGTATTCAAATCAAGTTTGAAAATGTAAAATTACAATTGCTTCTCTAATCTTACTTACGCTATTTTAGCCCCAAAGCTTAAAAATATGGCAGGTTACTGGAAGGGAGATTTGGAATTCAACTTAGCAACCATATCCAAAATGGTGTAGAAACATTTAAAATGCACAAACTTATTGACTTATTCAAGCTCAGTATTTAATACTGTAATAGGTCTGGCCAAAAATTGTCCAATGTGAAATTACACCATCCAACTAAAAATTAAAAATATTTAGAGGCACAGTTAAGGAAACACACATACACAAATGCCTCTAACTATTCTAGAGAGGTAACTGGCCAGACATTCATTTAATTAAGTTAGAATGAATCAGAGATCAAAAATATTCACACTTTTTCCAATGTTCTGAGATGTATAGTCTAAAAATAATTGATTCTGATTTCCTGGCAGATAAAAAGTACTAAAATTACCTCAAATTAGTTATTATTATAAGTAGCAACTTCTCCCTACTTCTAAGTTTCTAAGCTTTTTCACACTGGCCCCTTTAAGAGATAGGGCCTTTAAGAGGTGATTTGGCCATAAGGGCTCCTCCTTCATGAATGGGAATAAAACCCCTACACAAGAGGCTTCGCACAGCTTTCAGTTAGTTTGCCCTTCTGCCCTCTGCCTTCCACCATATGAGAACACAACATTTCTCCTCTCCAGAATATGCAGCAACAAGGCACCATCTTGGAAGCAGAGAGCAGCCCTTAGCAGACAACTGACCTTGCCAGTGCCTTGATCTTGGACTTTACACCCTCCAGAATTGTGAGGAAAATAAATTTCTGTTCTTTATAAATTACCCACTCTCAGGTATCTTGTTATAGCAGTACAAAATGAACTAACACATGTGTCAATAGAAATCTTAGAAATAAATGAATTCTACATTTCTCAGTAGCCTAATTTCCTAAAGGATATACTATTCCACATTGACTTAAATTCTATATAGAGGTGCTCTAAGATTCAATTTTTTACATGTTCCATGATGGCCTCTAATGGTTCTTTCAACCAAGAAAAAAGAAAAATATACAAACAGCAAAATGAAAGAAGACTCTACAATCATACATGTCTAACTGTCCTTTACTAAGCTATCAGCTTTTCAGTAAGTTAGTGGCAGGCTAGGATGAGAGACCATTTCCTGGTCCAGGGCCTCCTTGGCCTTTATTTAGTACTCGACATATTAATACTATTATTATTATTGAAATGGCAGTATAGAAATGACACATAATGTAGATTATACTTGTTCACACTTCATACTCACATGCTTACTGCCACTACAGAAATACAAGAGTTTGAATTAGTTCCGTGTGCCCCAATTTCATTAAGAGCTCTGCATCTCACTTTCGCTTTTCAGCCCTGCTTCCTCCTCATCTCACAGGGACCCAAGGAGGAACTCTGCCTATACCTTTACCACTCTAGTTAAGACAATTACATTGCTATGAAACCAAAGGTACCCTCCCAAAATTCATATGTTGAAGCCTTAACCCCTGATATGACTGTATTTGGAGATGGGGCCTTCAGGAAGCAATCAGATCATACGAGTGGAGCCCTCAGGATGAGTAGTGTCTCTATAAGACCAGACAGCTTGCTTTGTCTCTCACCACGTGAGCACACAGCAAAAAGACTACTATCTGTAACCCAGGAAGAAAGCCCTCATCAGGAACTGAATTGGCCAGCACCTTGATCATGGACTCCCCAGCCTCCAGAAAAGTGAAAAATAAACTTCTATTGGTTAAGCCTGCAGTACTGGTCCGTGGCCTGTTAGGGACCGGGCCGCAGAGCTCCGGAACTGTAGAAAAATTGTCTTCCATGAAACTTAGGAAATGGAGAGGGCTGGGGCGCACAGCAAGAGGTGAGCAGCCAGGGAGCCAGTGAAGCTTCATCTGTACTTACAGCTCCCCCCATCACTCCCATCACTGCCTGAGCTCCACCCCCACCCCCGCCTTCCATAGAAAAATCGTCTTCCATGAAACTGGTCCCTGGTGCCAAAAAGGCTGGGGACTGCTGGTTTAAGCCATCTAGTCTATGGTATTTTGTTTTAGCAGGCGGAGCTAAGACACACGTTAGCCTGCTCCTCAGTTGATACTTCTTTCTCATTCCAAACCTTAGCCCAGAGTTGCTAGCTAACAAGGGATCTGAATAGGGAAAGAAAAGTAAAGGAAGTGTAAGGTGATCAAAAGGCAAACTGCCAAAGAGGGTGATATTCTACAAGGAAGTAGTGGAGAGTTGCCTGCATTTATATTCTCCACAATGCTTTTCTCTGGAATAATCTCTCCACTTCTTGCCAAGATATTACTTTAAATCATATTGAACCCTTTCTAAAAATGATACATAGTGTTATGTCAAATGAGAATCAAAAATGGTTTGAGAAGAAATCAAGTGATAGGTCATGCTATGCTTGGTTTTCTAAGTTTAAATCAGAACTATTTTTGCCTTACACATTTTTTCAGTTCATGGTGTTTATTGACAAAATGGTATTTTTACATATTAACTTGAAGGAAGTTTTCCATTAAAAAAAAAAGCCTGAAAATTGGCTATTAACAGATTCACTAAACTGAACCTAGCAACTTTGTGTCTGAATCCCTGTCACCTAGGATAGCCAAGCATGTGGTAGGCACTTAATGGCTATTTGATGAATGGCTGAACACTTACAAGGAATGTTCCTCCCTGTTTTATCTTTAATATTCTATCTTCTGGTTACTGCTAGAAACACGTGCCCAGACACAACCTACGAGTGAAGTCAAACTCTCTTCCTAATAAAGCAGCAAAATATATATACAAGATTTTAAAATTTTTAAAGTATATTTTAATAAGTTATTTCAATCATTGAATCACCAATGGATTTGAAAGTTACCATAAAAATATAAGTCATATATTTTGAGTGTTTATCTACCCCTGTTACACAATAAACATAAAACACTAAATTTCTAAAGAATATTTTTAAAAGAGCAAATTTTCTATAAAGCTCAAACTTCACTAGAACTTCTTTTCACTTTGAGTAAATGAAAAGGAAATCTTCTTGGTCCTTAATCTTTTCTTGACACCAGTAACTATACAAACAAACAGTTAACGGGTAACATACCACTGCAATCATGGCTAAATTGACCTAGATCAAAACAAAACAAGTCCAAACAAAAACCAAGCATTGAATTAAACACAAGCAACTGGAAGCATTCCCAGAAGGTCACCAAACTTGGACTTGAGAAAACTGTCAATGTTTCCTGAAACTTTCAAAGGTATCTCTGAGTGTTTCATTATTAAAAACCAAAATGCCAAAGAAACAACAAAGAGAAAAAAACTAAAGTGAATCCTTTGAAAAGACAAATGTGAAAAAATCATCTTTTTCACAACTAATAGCTACAGATTTATTTTATTGGCATTGTAAACATATTGCTTTTGAGTGTTTTTTAATTAAAGAAATCTTTTAAATAAATATCCCTGAAACCAAACTGATATAAGTGGGACAGACATAACTAATGGCACTCTATAGCTTTGGTTATATGCCTCTTTGTTAACATTACTCAATTTTTCAGAAAGCAAGATAGTTGAATGAAAAATGTACTGAGTAAAACACAGGAAATCTGAGTTGTTATCCACTGTCACCACTAGCTGGTCATGAGCCCTTGGCTAAGAATGATGTCTCCAAGCCTGTGTCTCCTTCACTTAAACAAATTCCAAAATCCCTTACCATTCTAAAAATTCTATGAGTACATGGAAATCCCATGAATATATTTAATGTGGAGACATGTTACAGGGCCTCTCTTTTCAAAGGACATAATTACTTTACTTCTTTTCACAAATTCTAAGCATTCTAACCCACAACTCTTTAAAAAACTGTTCTCAGGTGATTCCAATGTGCAGTCAAGTTTGGGAACCAGTGAGTTAAAGCAGTGATTCTCTAAGTGTGGTCTCTTGGCCAGCCACACCAGCATCCACTGGAACCTTTTAGAAACGTTGTTCAAAATCTTGTGCTTTCTGAGAAACTTGAAGTACTTACTGAAACAAATTCTCCCACTATATAAAACAAAAAAAAACATGAAATGAACATTTATATTAGTAACCTAAATTACTATTTCCTTTTTAGAATCTCAATTTCAGGGGTGAAAACAGAAAAGAGAGCTTCAAAAGACAGCTTCAGCTTAAACCATGCATTAATGCCCAAAGTGTAATAATCGCAAATTCTTATTAAGTATTTACTATGAGCTGGGCACTGTGCTAAGAACTTTACATATGTTAACTCATTTACTCCTCACAACAACCCCACTGAGGCAGTTACTATTACCCCAACTTTACTAATGAGGAAACAGAAGCAAAAAATGATTCTGTAACTTATCTGAGCTCAAACAACTAGAAAATGATAGGGCCAGGATTCAAGGCTAGGCAGTCTGGCTGAAGAGTGAGTGTTTTTAACTATGAGTCTATGCAGAAAGTTGGGGAATTCAGCCTCCATGGTCAAATTTTTTCCTGTGAGACTGGACCACATGCCAGAAATAAACATTTCAACTTTGTTTCTCACATGAATGATAATGAATCAAGCTAAAGAATTACTATTGCATGCTGAGAAATATAATCCAAAAACAATAAATACAAAATAAAAACGTGTATCCATTTCCTGTGATGTGTTTTACTCACTAGAGTTTCAAGATTGGCCTTAATAGAAAAACCATCCACTATGGAACAAAGAAGGCCCTGAAAATGAACTTCAATGAATGCCAGGTAACTCTCATCAAAACCTTTCTGAGTCAGGTTATGTAAACCAAGTGCAATTAAGCTAACTTCTTTATGATTATTTCTGCTCTGGGCCCTATGCCTATAAGTGGAGAATCACAAAGTCACTGTGGGGCATTGCAATATTGATCATTCCTTATTGGCCACTCACTGCAAGCAGTGCTGCCGCATCTGGCACTCCAAATTGCAACATCACACATTTTCTCAGTTCTTCAGTTAAATTATCCAGAACACATAATTTGATTCCTGAGAGTTTGAATGTGCTTCCACAAGCCTTCATATTTCCCATCAAGAGATGTGCCCCTGATCTTCCTTTTTCATCCCCACAGCTACTCCTCATTCCATAGTGAGTCAAATAGAAAACCCACTTACAATAAATTGTAATTACATTTAACGTAATAACATTGAATTCTAATTCTATTCAATTTAATAACACTAAATTGTAATGTTAAAAGTATCCTAATGAAGACCTGATTTCCTGAATGGAGGAGTTACCAAGATGCTCATATGCTGGAACTTACCTTATGTTTAGCCTTACAGAAGTTGCATAAGATTGTTTATAGGCAAGTTATAACCCCTTGCATTTAAAGATTCCAGATGGGTGGTAAAAAAGTTATTCTTAGTTAAAAATCTAACATTTAACTTGTCACTAAAATTAAAGAGAATCAAGACTAATTTCAAAGAACAGAATCATTTGGCATCATTTTTTACTTAATACCATAAATATTTTTTACTACAATTATTTGGTCCTAAGAGGATCATACAGATTGATTCCAATCAAATAATGTGAAAAGAATTGAGTTTGTGTGTGTGTGCGTGCCTGTGTTGGGTTTGAAGCATTTTGACATTGTTGCAGTTAAGGAAGAAAAGGACTCTTAAATTACCTCACCTACCCTTTTTGCCAGTTTAGGCTTGTCCTTGCTCTGTGTCCTCAGTTTGCTTTCTTTTATATTTTCTTGAACAAACCATGATGTAACTGGATAGGGCTTCCTTTATTCCCTCTGTCAAGAACCTAAGAAATACCAGATAGTACTTCTAAACTGGGTCTCTTGGAGACCATACCATGCCACTTTTAGATTCTCTCTCACCATCTGAATTTTCTTTTATAAAGAATAGTATTCTGAAGAGCCAGATTTTAAGGCTATTTAAATGTGAATGTTAACAGATTATTAAGCCCATCAGACAGTATAATCCGTCACCACAGACAGTGACTGGATAAAAACTAGGCTAATCATTTGAAGCTAACGTACTAAAAATTTTGCTAGACAGTTCCATGTAAAACATGCAGTAAAATTATGAAGATAAATGTCTGTATGTTCACATTCTGGTAATAAGAAAAATTCTGGTTAATTCTGAGGGTGCAGTTGGCATATACATATAAAATCTAACCCTGTAAGAAACTATTTTTCATGTTAAGGTGTTTGGGGATTAGGTTCTTGTTTTCTGGTTTGTGTGGGTACATGCATTTGTATTTTGAGCTAACGAATATTTAATTTACTATGCTAGACACTTTCAAAGCATTATCTCACTTAACTCTGACAATATGAATTATGAGGTAAGTATAGTACTACTACAGTCCCCATTTTACGGATGAGGAAAGTGAGGCTCCGAGAAGTTATGCAGCTGTCCAAGAGCACAGAGAAACAGAAGAGCAGGTCTTAAACCCAGGTGTGCCTCAGCCCAAGGCTTCTGTCCCTAACCACTACCTATATTTCCCCCAGTTCTCTAAGCACAAGCTTAGTACCTGTTCCTTAACAATTCTATATACCTCATACACAAATTAGCACAGAAAATAGCAACTTGGAAAATAAATGTTCTCTGTACAGAAAGTCTTGGTACATTTAGCACTGTGTTCACTGTAGCACACATGTGCTGGGACTGGAGTCTTGCCTATTCTAGATTTTCTTATCCAATGTCAGATTTCTAATCCATTTAAGCCCATTTGCAAAGTCATTCTATTTTTGTATTAGTGGCTTAGGAACAGCTGGGACTATTTTAGCCAAAATTTTGAAATCTCAGATCTCTATTAAAAAAAAAAAAAAAGGTTTCCTTCAGTAATCCAGAGACCTGCAAATGCTGAATCCCCTGTCACTCAAGAGAATTGGCATGAATCCCTTAAACCCCTAACCACTTTAGGGAGAAAAAAAAAGTACTGCATATGATTCCTGTAGCCTGCACTGATGACAGTGCCGATCCAGGATCATCTCATCAGGGGTCAAATATTCATGTTATTACAGCTGGAAGACTCTTAGGTATAGTTCTTCCTTGGCTTCATTTCAACTCTTGGAAAAGGAACAATTCCTATTCTCTCCTAAAACAAGTATGAAAATTCTACCATGTAAAAATTACTCAAGATGATCATTAAGTCTCTACCCTTTATAGGATCCTGCAAAGTCCACAGTATGTTTCTTTATATGGGCAAAACCCTACTGATAAATACCTAAGTTTTTCTGAAAAGTGGTCTGTCTTCTCCCCTCTCTGTGGAGGGGGATTTGCAGGTGTCTTCCCTAACTTTGAGATCCAACCCAATAGTTCTCAAACTTGAGCAAGCCCTAGCATCACCTGGAAGGCTCATTAAAACAGACCGCTGGGCCCCAACCTCAGGGTTTCAGGTTCAGTCTGTCTAGGGTGGAGCCAGAGCCCTAAATTTTGCATTTCTAAAAGTTTCCAGGTAATACAGCTGCTGCTGCTGCTGCTGCTGGCCAGAGACCATTCTTAGAGAATCACTGCTCTAACTCACTGGTTCCTAAACTCGACTATACATTGGATTCACCTGAGAACTGTTTTTTAAAATGTTGATGCCCCGAGTCCTACCCCCGGAGATTCCGAGTAATTGGTCGGGGATGCTACTGAAGTTCTGATTTTTTTAAAGTTCCAGGAGTGAGTTTACTTTGCAGCAACTTTAAAGAGCCTTTGATCCACCCGACACAGCCCCGGACCCATGGCTCTTTGCGCTAACTGTCACGCTCGCAGGCACGCCACGTGTGGACGCTGGAGACCCTTCCAAGAAGATAAAAGCAGAGCGCTTTATCGTTCTCAGAAGCAGAGATCTGCGCCCAGCGAACCTCCCAAGATTGATTAACACCAGGCAACTTTGCAAGACAAACACTGACTTCTCAGCCTCCAGCCTGGGCGCGGAATTTACCAACTGCCTTGGCGCAGGGAGAAAACTGCACCTTTGGACACCTAAAAATGCCACATCGCAGCCCCTGGAGGAACAGCCCTTAGACCCCCTAGATGTCATTCTGGCAGGGAGAGGGCAGTAGGCGGTGTCCACTTACCTGGTGCGGCATGCAGACTCGGGGTTACTGTCGCAGCCAGCTGGGTGTTGCACCGGGCGGGCAGGGGTGTCCCAGGTAGTGACAAGCCCAACCCGAGCAAAACCTGGACTGACACGGGTTGGCAGCCCTCCGCCCCGGAGTCCCGTCTCCCTGCAGCGGCCAGTGCAGAGCGCTGCTGCGCGGCTCGGAAACTCGCTCTCAGCCCCCTGGAGGCGGAGCCCGGGAGATAAGGTCCGCGCTCCCCACCCGCCCCCTTTCCGGGCCGAAGGCCAAAGGGTGGGTTTTGGATCTGGATCTCGAAGGGCGAACTGCTAGTATAACCCTGGTGGAAACATGCTCAGTTCAAATCCTGCTAGGACCGGAAAACGCACGACTGGGGATTGCAGGGAACCGCGGGGAGAGAGGCAGAGCGAGGAACCACCTACCAGGAAAGCAGGAAAGAGAAAGGCAACTCGGAGGTTGAAAGGGCAGCCCTAAAGGAGGCAATACCTGGGGAGCATCGCCTGCGCTGATCAAAAGAGGTCTTCCTCTCTTGAGCGAGAACTCCCGCCTGGGGCTTGGCGGGTCAGTGGCGGCAGACTGGTGTACCTTGCTTTTAACCGAAGGTAATAACTGCCAGAAAACCTGAGGGGAGTCCACTTTCAAATAGGCAGGTAGGCAGTTACCTTTGAGAAGTCAGGAGCTGTGGAGAAGCCTGGGAATAAGGTGACTGCTTTATGACAATAAAAGGATGCTCTGTGCTTTGCCCCTCTGAATCCATTCTTCATAGAGCAGCCAGAGAGTTCTTTAATATTCATGTGCTTAGAACCCTAATAGCTTTCTGCTGGCTCTCACCTGTCACTCTCCCCCTTTCTCACTCTGCTTCACCCCCCCACACACACACACACACACACTCACATACTGAGGACCTGCTTGCCCTTTCTTATAGACACCAGTGTGTTCTCACCTCACTTGGCATTTCTTCTGCCTCCAGAGCTTTGTCCTAGACCTTATCATAGTGGCCTGGTTCTCTTAATTCAGTTCTCTACTCATATGTCACTTTCAGTGAGTCCTTCTTACAAAATGGAACCCCCCACATCCATTCCCATCTCCAACCCCATTTTGTTTTCAACAGATCACCTGTTGCTACCTGAAATTTTATTATATGTTTGTTGCTCTTGTGTTTCATATCTAACTCAAGATAAGCTCTATGAGAGCAGGAAATTGGTCTGTTCCCAGCTTTATCCTCTGAACCTAGAACAATACCTGGAATATACAAGGTCCCCAATAAATATTGGCAAACTGAATGTGAGAATTAATTTCTTCTCATGGGAGAACTTTCACAAAGAAATGCCTTCCTTCAATAACTGAATGTCACTGGATTCAGGTCTGATACAAGCATCTTGGAATGGTCATCATTTCTCAGATTTCCTCATTTATTCATGTTAGATTCTATTGTTATGCAAATATGATAGTAAATTGCCTTGGATTTGGCAATGTATTCTTAGATATGACACCAAAAGCATGAGCAATTAAAGAAAAATATAATTTGGACTTCATCAAAATTTAAAATGTTTTATTTCAAACAACACTATTTAGAAAGTGAAAAGACAGCCCACAGACTGAGAAAATATTTGCAAATTATATATCCAATAAGATTCTTACATCTAAAATATATAAAAAATTCTTACAAGTCACCAATAAAAAGACAACCCCAGCGGGAGGGGGGTGGAAGGGATGGGAAAAACTCTCACTGAATGGATGTGGGGAGCACAGTTTGGGAGACGACCACGATTGTGGCTCTGACACGGGCAGAACAGGGGCAATGTGTATGGCCAAAGTGTTGTACCCCCATGATATTCTGAAATTTAAAAAATAAATTAAAAAAAAAAAAGACAACCCCAATGAAAGATGAGTAAAGAACTTAAATAAACAGTTATCCAAAGAAGATATAGTAATGGCCAATAAGCACATGAATGAATGCTCAACATCATTAGTCATTAGGGAAATGCAAATCAAAACTACAAGCAGATATACTACACACTCACTATGATGACTAAAATAAAAAAGACAAACAATAAGTGTCTGGGAGGATGTGAAGAAATTGGAACACTCGTACATTCTTAGTGGGCTTGTGAAAATGGTTCAGCCACTTTGGAAAACAGTTTGGCCATTCCCTAAGATGTTAAATGTAGAGTTAACATACGACCTGGCAATTTCACTCTTAAGAAGATAGCCAAGAGAATTGGAAACACATACCCATACAAACACTTGTATATGAATATTTATAGCAACATTATTCATAATAGTCAAAGGTGGTAACAATCTGTCCATCAGCTAATAAATGGACAAAATATAGTACATCCATACAATGAAATATTATTCTGCCATAGAAAAGGATGAAATGCCACAAAATAAAACATGAATGAACCTTGAGATGTTAAGTGAAAGAAGCCAGTCACAAAAGACCACATATTGTGTGATTCTACATAAAACATTGAGAACAGGCAAATCCATACAGACGTGAAGTAGATTAGTGATGCCAGAGGATGGGATAGTGGAAATAGGAGTGACTGCTAATGGGGAATAGGATTTACTTTGGGGATGATGAAAATGTTCTGGAATTAGTGGTAATGGTTGCCCAATTTTAAATATACTAAAAACTACTGAATTGTTCACTTTAGAATAGTAAATTTTATGGTATATGAATTATATCTCAATTTTAAAACACTGATTTGTACACTTTAAGTGGGTAAATTTTATGATGTATGAATTAATGTCAATAAAGATATTACATAAAACAAGGAGGTATAAAATGCACTGAATTTGACGGAACTGTAGAACATTCCTTTAAATTCTAGTCCTAAGTGAATTCACAATTTTTTTAAACATGTCTGCACAATTATTGTTTGAATTCATCATCCCCATCCCCAAAATATGCCATGTATCACATACATACCTATGGAAATATTCATAGCATCTTTTGAGACAATTGCCTTAATTAAAAGAAAAAGAAGTTAAAAAACTAATCTAGGTAACTGCTGTGAAAGGATTTTGCAGATGTAATTAAGGTCCAAAATCAATTAACAGACAGGGAGACTATAAGTATGGGTTTGACCTGATCACCTGAACCCGTTAAAAGCAGAGAGTTTTTCTCTCAGAAGAGGAAGATAGAGAGACATGCTTAAGCTGGCCTAGAAGAAAGCAATCATCCATGTTGTGAACTGCCTATGGAGGCCACATGGCGAGGAACTGTGGGCAGCCTCTAGGACCTGAGAACTGTCACAGGATGACAGCTAGAAGGAAAACAAAGGTGTACAACCACAAGGAAATGAATTCTGTCACCAATCAGTGAGCTTCAAAGATGACCGTGAGCCTAGATGAGAACCTCGGCCCTAGCCAACGCCTTGATTTCGGCTCAATGAGACCCTGAGCAGAGAAGCCAGCATCGCTATGCCCAGACTTCTAACCCACAGGAACAGTGATAGAAATCATTCGTGATGTTTTAAGCTGCTAAGTGTGTGGTAATTTGTTATGCAACAACAGAAGACTAATACAGTGACCATTAACCCAGATGTTTTAGCAAGGTCTAAATTTCCTGAGCTATTCATTTTGATTAAGGTAGTATGTTTTATAAATGTGATTAATGTTATTAAATTACTATATGCCTGTAAAACTTGCATCTAAATATTTAAATTTACAGATTAGGAAAAATGTATATGTTTACCAAGTTAAACTTCTCAATTATTGTTTTAGGACATTATTGTACCCAAATCTACAATATTCCTTCTTCCTTCTCAATAACAGAGATTTAAGTTGTAGACCCAAAAATTAGAGCAGAAGAGCTAAAACAAAATTCATTTCCCTTACAGTCCTCTGTCTCATCTCGGCCCCATCCATCTTTTGTGTTACCAAAAGATTGGATGTAATTGATAACTTACTCTCTTAGAAATGCTTTCTATCCTGACTTTTCAAGGTTCAATTTCTCTGTTCTAAGTAATAATTCTTCCTCTTCTCCAGAAGAATAAGCCTAGCTTACCAGTATATGATTGCATTTTAAGTCTCAAATTCTCCACTAAAGCATATTTAATCAAGCTACCAGAGTGAACCTAAGGCTTACAACTATAACTAAGTAAAAGTCAGTACCATTGAGAGCAGGTACCATATCTGTAATGCTCACCATTATATTCCCATGGGAAAAATAAATAAGTATTTATTGCATGAAAGAACCTAATGTGACAAGACCAAGGGAGAATAACATCAATGTATATATACTGAATAAATTGATGTTATTCCATGCACCAGGCTAAACTTTTGAGATGTAGCTATGAACAAAACTAGCCCCTGTCCTCCCTCATGAAGATTCTAGTCTCTGGATGAAATCTAATCTGGGGCATAAATAACTAACATCATCCTAATATAATGACCATTCACAAAGGCAGGCAATTCTTAAATGCTCTCTCTAGGTTTGCAGGAAGGGTCATTCCAAGCAAATCTTATGATATCATTACCCTTTCCTCTAGCAATCCTATGTAAATAAAATATAATGAAAATTTAAATGAAGGGCATGTATGAAGACAGTGAGAAGTCACAGAGGGCTTCTGCCAGAAGGTAATCTGATTTCCTTCCGTAGCTCCCACCTTGCTGGTTTTGATCACACTAACTTTATCACTAGCCAGAGAATGTGGCTTTTGCAACTATCCAAGGTTCCAGAGTATCAGGGTTTAAAAGCATCTCTAGAAAGGCTCTATTTTTTTCTTTCTCTCCTTTCAGAATGAGCTTCAGCTTAAGTATATCAATTTTTTTAGGATCCTACTGAAGGCTGCAAGATTTAGCCAAGAAACTTCAATACCTTCACATTTTCCTTCTACGTTTCTGGAAGATTTAAATGGCCTGAGTCCCAAGTTACTACAGAATACAATTTAACAAGCTTTTCCTTTTTTTGCATAATAATAATGGCCAACTCCCTGGCCCTGGATAGAGGAGTTTTTTTCTACCTTCCATCTTCCCTTGCCTAGGTAATTTTGCATGTTAAGCTCTGTGACTTGCAGTACCCTACTTCTAGCCCTAATTTCTATATTAATTAGGGCTCTTTGGTTGCAAGCACAGAAAGTCTTTCTGTCCAACTTACACAAAGTAAATCCTTTGGAAATATATAAGTAGCTCACAGAAGGGCTGGAAAACGAAGTTTAGAAAAAGAGGAGCCAGGCAAACTTGCAGAAACCAGGTAGCAGCAACTACTTAGCATCTTAAACGGACACCAGAAATGATATAAATAAGCAACATTTTTCCCATTCATATTTTAATTTACCTGATGTGTAAGAACAGTGAGTTTCATTGGCCTTGCTCAGGTCACCTACAGACCCCTTAGATTAGGAGAGAACAAGGCATCTAATTGTACTACCCTGTCAAAATTGCCCATGGTGGGAAAGAAGAAATCCTCAAAGGAAATCAGGATGCTGTTACCATAGAAAGGAGAAATGAATTCTGGGTAGACAAAACAAAACAAAAAAGCCACTAGGGAGGAAAGATAGGCTATTTCCTTAGGGCTTCTTTAGAATCAACTACAGGGGCCACCTCCTTCGCCTACATCTTTGGACTACACACACCTCCAGTTTGATGGGTAAAATGGAAGGCCTAATATATAATAGTTATATTCTGTCTAAGAAGATATGACCTATATATTCTATCTATGAAGACAGAACAATTCCAGTTCCTTTTCTTAAAGGTTATATTTTCATTAGTCCACTCATTCCCTTAGCAGTCCTCGGAGATTTCTTCAAGTGCTACACAGGTCCCTGAATAATAATTTGTAGCCCTACTCCTGAAATAATTGGAAAATATCTCAGACTCTTACTACTGAACTATAGACTTGGGCTGCTGTTTCCAGAAACATCACAGTCCAGAGGCCCATGATTTTGCAGGAGTGATTCTAGTGGTCCTTGGTTTTGGCTCCCATGATAACCTCACTGGGCCACTCAACCTACAGAGGGCTCCATCCATGTGGACTGGTTTAGGGATGGACACATGACCCTAACGAGGCCAATTAGACATCTCTCTAGGACTTTGGAAGGGAGGGAAAGACAGTTTGTTTATTTGTTTGTTGTTTTCTTAGATTGTGAACTCCAAGGACCACGTAAACCTAATTCATCCTAGGAAAGACCCTGACTAAGAATGAAGCCAATACAGAAAAGGAGAACTCCAGAAAGAGAGAAAACAAGCTGCTGACATCATTGGAGTAGCTACACCCAGCCATTATGGAAAACTAGGCCTACTTCTATATTTTTCCCTATGTGAGCCAATAAATCCCTTTTTTGTTTAAGCTAATTTGAATCAGGTTTCTGTTGCTGTCAACCAGAAGAGCTCTAAATTGAACACCCAAAAGTAATTCAGAGGCTAAAAGACTCCTAAGAAAATAGAATGTCAATATAAATTCCTTTTGTGTCTTAAATCCTGCTTAAATGCATAACTTTAAATGCTAAATATCAATACTTAAAAGACTTGGCATCAATAATGACTATTTTAATAAGTTCATTTAAAAGTCCAGAAGCCCAAGGAAATTTCACTGATTCTAATTTGGTTGAATGACCTGCAAGTCTCATTTCTGAAGGCATGTTCTTAGATCCAGATGTGAGACCCAAACTGGCAGATAAAGGTGAAAAAAATTCACAAATACACACTGAAGTATAGTCTGAGAGTTTCTGGAGATAATTCTTCCATTTTATGGCTTCTCTCTTCCTCAGTTTCAGAGTGTCAAGTTCTTCTGGCCAGGAGAACATTGAATTAAATCAAGTTCCCAGGGTTTGGGTCACATTTTTTATATTTTTATCTTAGGGCTGAAAGGCAAATTCAACTGTCTTTCTGTTTAAATCATAACATAAAATGAGAAATTACTTTATTTCTAACTAGCTATAGAGATGATTTCTTATTAGGCCTCTTCCTACAAAGAGATGCCTCTTTGTGGTTGGTTAGTGCAGTGAAGAGGGAAGACAAGAGGTGGTTGGTCTCTATACTGAAGTCATTTATATACAAGCATCCCCAAAAGTAGAAGGAAGATACATTCTTTGTTGGTTAATTTATTTATGATTGTACTGTTGAATCTAAAGTGAAAGCACATATTAATTATTGGATTTCCCTTGAATTATGTTTAAAACTTGGAAATAGAGGTCTAACAACAAGGATTCTACAAGTCCCTGAATTCTTTATAAAAATTGTTAGTAACAGGCTGGAATAGATAAAACAGTTAAGTTTCTATTAATTTTGAACTTAACATATCAATACATAACAAATTAATTGTTTACAAGCTCCCTTAGATGGACATGCGTGGGTGTGTGTGGGGGGTGTGTGTGTGTGTGAGAGAGAGAGAGAATGGGAAATATTTGAAGATATTGAAGTTAACATAGTTTTCTAAAAACTAACAATCCCAGTTCCTTAACTTTTTTTAAAGGTCATATTCTCATCATTCCAATCATTTTCTTAGCAATTCTCTGAGATTTCTTCAAGTGCTGCACAGGTCCTTGAATAATAATTCATGTAGGAAGTCAGTGATGACCACTTGGAGAAGACATCCTGTAGTATGCTGCTGGCTTTAAAAAAGAAAAAAAAATCCTATACTGTTTGTTTCACGATTCTTATTAATTATCCCATTATCCCTAGATTTTTTTCTGTAGTTATAAGTCATTTATTATCCAACTTGCTTTTTTTCCCCTCGGGTAAATGACTCATCACTCATTCCCTTACATTTTAATTCTGTTTAATTTCATATATTTTTATAGAAGTCACTTTGATCAGATTTGAGAGATATTTCATCACAGGTCATATGAAAAATTAGGATGATGGATGAAATGATGTCTATGGTCCTTTCCAGCTCTAATTTCTGGAACCTCTGTGAGGTCAGTCAAGTCATAATTACAATTATACATTAAAACCTGCATATTTTTTCTTACTTCACACATTCTATAAATCATAGGTAATTGAATAAACTATCTTCTAGAGTCATAACTTTCTTTTTCAGTTCTGGGCATAAAAATCTTTTTTCCTAACCTTATAGATTGATCATTGTCATTAAGAGGGAGTATGTGTGTATTTAGTGTTTGTTTGGATTTTGCCCCAGTCTAACTACACAGAACCCCATGAAGCAAACCTTTTCTTAAAATATGCATGGCTTTTTATCAGATGCTATCTCTGGAACTCTTCTTCATAAATTAGGCCACCTGCCTGCATTAAATCCTGTTGTAAAGAACAGGGAGGGAAATATCTCCCTTCTGCTCTGCCAAGGTTTTTCCCTGAGGAAAAGCATACTTAGGAAGCCTCATGTAACAGCAGAGGTTAGGGATGAATGCCTCAGCTGGCTGCAAGCTGGACTTTCAAAGATATCAAGTTGTTAAAACAGAGCAGTTCCTCTTCTGTGGAAGAGTCATCTTCTAGTATCTGTATACAGGAAAGATGCGGCTTCACTTTCAGCCCTTCCAAAATCCAAGTCTGATAAACCCTTGGGGTCTGAATTCAAGAAAGCCACAAGGTATCTGACAAAGAAGGTTTAAAAGGGTCCCAGTCCCACCTCTCATCACAGCTGGTGTCTGAGAGGGACCGCACAGGATGATCTCCACAGGCTTCTTCCAAACCCGAACTGCAACAATTCTACAAGTTCTTCTTGGCTCAGCACTGGAAGGAAGACCCTCACACAAGGTTCTCATCTAGCGATTGCTGAACTCTCAGGATGTAAAAGGATACTTCTAGAGTCTCCCTATGAGTTATTCTGATTTTTTTCCTACAGAAAAGTTAAGAGGCTCTAGAGTATTTTCAGGAGAGACTTTAACTCATTAAGCTGTTGCTGAACAAAGGAATGAGGTTCTCTGGATGACAACTAGCCAAAGACAAGGCTAAAATTATTAAAGCCAACACAATGGTCTCATAACACTTCTCAGCTCCAGCTACTCTCACAATGCTCTTATTTAGAAATCTGGAAAACTTAATCTGAGGAGGATTTTATAGGGCTTCAGGTCCAGCCCCTTTTTCATGTATAAAGGGATGAAAAGTACTCATCTCACAAACAACATTGTATTTTCCTTTCAAATCCTCATAGAATGTACCTTAATTCCAGCATTTTAATTCTACGTAAAAATCTATCTTGTTTCTGTTTCCAACTTTAAAAAAAAATTTTCCCTAGGGATAGAAAAATTTAATTTTTAAATTAGTGTCAAATTAGATCTTTGAAAACTTGATAAGCAAGTGTTCAAAATCAGCATAACTTTGTGCAGTGTCAAAAGTAAAGCTTTAAATGGGAAGGGACGCAACACTGTACCCTATATGATGTATATTCGTTTCACATGAAAGAGAGTAAAATCTAGACTTCAGATTTTGAAGCCTAATTATCTCTTCTCCCACTTCTCCAACTAAATAATGTTAAAAGGGAAGTTACAAAGCCCTTTTCATGAATGCAGCTACATCATAGTCCCACATGTGGATGAAACTAATCATGCTTCATTGTTCAGGAGGCAAATATATTTATCAGTTGAAGGAGAAATGAGCATTGGCAGGTTCAGTTAGAATTTATCTAAAGCCAATCATTCAAAATACCCGTAAATTCATGTAGATAGACAAAGGAGCCCTAATTTCAGATTTACACTGAATCAGATAAAGACTCTGATAAGTCTTATTCTCCATGATATACAGAGAGATTTCTCCATTCAACACTCCAATTTACAAAGACTGGGGAGTAAGCAAGTTCTATGAGGTGTCACAACAGGATGTGTCAAGAGCAGAAGCTGAATAGATTCAAGGCTGTATTGAAAGGAGAGATAAACATTTTAAAGCATGTGAAACTTACTCCTCCAGAAAATTCACATTACTAGCAAGGTTGGACATGATTAACACTTTGTTTTATTATTAAAGTAGTTTGGGGCAGGAGAGTTTAGAATTTACATTGCTAAAGGAAAATCTTTGCAGCTCTCATATGCTTCTCGTGGGAGTATAACTTAGTCTGAGCTTTCTGGAAAGAAATTTGGCATTATACATCAGAAGCCTTAAAATACTCACACCTTTTGACTCTGTTTTTAGAAAAATACCTAAATAGAATAATCAGAAAAGCAAGCAGAAATTTATATGCAAGATATCAATTAAAACATTTATAATGGGCAAAAAAAAATTTTTAAAGCCCAAGTAATTATGGGTTGGTTAAATCAAGGATCAGCAAATGTTTTCTGTAAAGACCCAAATAATAAATATTTTAGGCTTTGCAGACCATGCTGTCAATTTTACAACTACTACTCTGCCATTGTCATGTGAAAGCAACCACAGAAAATAGTAAATAAGTGGCTATCATTGTGTTCCAATAAAACTTTATTAATGAATACTGAAATTCAAACTCGTAATTTTCAAATATCATGAAACATTATTCTAATTTCTTTAAAAAATTTAAAAATGTAAAAACCATTCTTAGCTTGTGGGTTTTACAAAAACAGGCGGCAGGCCCCATTTGTCAAACTCTGGGTTAAATTATAATATTATCATTAAAATGATGTTCATTATTTATTCAATCAAAATTATAGAATGAGAGAAAGAGAGTAGTTATTTCTGGATTGAGATTATGGATAATATGGATGATTTTATTTTATTCTTTATGTTTTATATTCTTGGAGTTTTCTACAAGTATATGTTATTTTATGATAAAAGTGATATTTTAAGGGGTGCATTTTTGGCTAACAAGATTTATTTCTTTCTCATTCTTCAGACATTCCTCAGAAACTTTGGACTTTCTGAAATTCTTGACAACACACTGTGTTTTAGCAATAACTTTTAAACAACAGCATTTTTTTTAAAAGGAGCTAACAATTCATTTATTTTCAGGGGCACATACTTCTTAAATACTTAGATCTTAACCCCAAAGTCAGAGTGTGTCTCCCTTATTTTTTCATTTTCCTCCCAGACCTGTGCTCTTTTATTAGGTACCCTTCAGTCCCTGCCCAGCAACAGAGCAAATGCAAGCTGCCCAAGCTCCCCCGAGCTTGCACTGTAACATCTCCAACTACTCCACTTTGCCCGCATCCAGTCAAGTGCCTTAAATGCATCCCTCTAACCTTCAGTGCCCACCAAAGCCCACACATGTGCAGTCCATTCCCTCATGTCTAGGTAACCCATTATGGGTTTACAGTCAGTTAACAAGCTACACATCGCTTGTTGAGTCAGTGCTGGGATGTTTTTAACTGATAGGGGCTCACTCTGTAGTATCTCCAGAAATATTTTTATATTTATTTTTAAAGAAGTTTTGGAATCTTAATATCTTAACTCAGTTGAATAATTAGCTGACAGGCAATGTTCTGGCATCCAAGCCAGCATTTCCCAAGTATGTTCCACAAACACTTGTCCTAGAAGATCTCGCAAGAAAAAAAACAGATCTGTATTCAGATCTTCTTGAGAGATGCTGCCTACAATATTCCATTTCTTGAGGATCATAATTTATATTTGCATATCAAAGGCTGTGCAAAATCCAAAAATAAAGATACCATTTAACTACAATTTATTGTATCCCAAACTTATTTACACTACCCCCCATTTTTGTTTTAATGAGAACACAAAACATCCCGAAGTGGTGTTCTTGAGGAATGTTCTTGGTGATACCCTGACTTGGCCAATAGAAGAGCTGATTTGGGAAGGGGAGAAGATAATAAAATATTCTAACAGCCCTCAAAACACTCTGCATTGGATTGTGATGGTCTCAGACTGAATCAGACCCATCCTGGCCTGGGGTCTACTGAATTCTCCCACTGCTTCAGCATTGCTGCCATCTGCATTTCTACTTAGACTAGTGAATGCCTTCAACTCCCTCCTCCATTGCAGCTTTTCCTTCCACCCATCTCTCTGACTCCACGCCACAGGCGCTATCATTCTAGTACATTCCCATCATTGCTGAAAGCTCACTTACCAATTATGTATTTAAATTTAAATTAAAATCACCATAGCTTCCCTCGGCTGCTTCCAAAAATTAGAATATGTTTTCAATATTTGTGGCACACATACAGCTGACATTTTTAGAAAATTGCATTCTGTCTGCAAAAACATATGTATCCAACTGTGATGAGATTAGATGTTCTTGTGTTTATTTTTCTAAGAATTGAGCACATCCAATACAGTCTTCTCTGAATGCATCTCATTGTTTCTCTTTTGGCTGTATCTTTCAAATGTCCAATCACAAGGGAGAGTTATGCATTAAACTTAAATTTAATTAATAGCTTCTTAGAAAAACATGTACTTTTCCCAAAAGCAAATTCCTATAGCCAGTCTGCAAAGGACAGAGAATATTGCTGTGGCTTAGGACACTTTTCACAAAACTAATTATTTCAGATCTCAAACATGTGCCTCTTACAACTACAGCTTAAAGAAACACATGGCCAGTTCAGCCTTTGTCAGTTTCTAAGCCACAATAAGATATCCTGGATTCATTCTGGGTATTTTCAGATAAGTCTCTTTATCAAGGAAAAAAAGTATGACATACTTTCTCACAGTAACATTTGGATTCTAACCCAGAGTATAGGTATGACCCACTACCTCCCCACCAAACACACAGGACATGTTTCAAATTCAACAAGAGTGAAAAAGATAGAGAGTTGGAACTAAATAATGAATCCAGGAGAATATTAGTCAATAATCTAGATTTAAACTAAATTATCTTTGATCCCCCCTCAAGACACCACTCTAAACCTGACGTTTCTACCCTCCCTCAAGAAACGACTCTAAACAATTCTCTAATTATAGATTTAACTCACAAGAAAGTCTTAGATGGGAATAATTCAATGAAACGTGAGGTACTGTAACATTATTACAGATAACATGGAATCTCCAGCAAGGATTTTTTAGAAAATAGAAGTGGAAGACAACTTCGTTCTCAAAGAAGCCCCTTTATGGACTACAATTTTGCTTTAAATCATTATATATATATATATACACACACACACACATCTTTTATAGCTATATCTATATGTTTTAAAAAACCTCTAACAGTGACTCCAAACTTCTTGATTCTTTTTTTACCTATTCAAGTCTAATAACAACATTTATTTGAAAGGCAAATTTTAATGTCTAAATGAATTCCTCTGGCTCTTGGTTTTCCTGACGTTTCTTTGCCTTCGTTTTTATAGAAAATAAGGAGTTGACTATAATTCCACTACTCCAAAATTATTTCACTGATCTTTGAAGCTGGGACCTCTCAGACCTCATCCGCCACCCTCTCCCTCTCCTTCACTCTGCTTGGGTCATCAGGGCACTCATTTGCACATCCTGAGAGGGACAGCCCCCTTCAGTTTTGCCCCCCAGTCATGGCCCTGGTCCAGAAGTTAACATTATAGTCTGGAAGACTAAAATCATTGTATTAATCAGGGTAAGTCAGACTGGATGTTTGTGTCCCCCCAAAATTCGTCTGTTGAAATCCTAATCCCTATGGTGATGGTGTTAGGAGGTGGGGCCTTTGGGAGGTGATTAGGTCATGAGGGCAGAGCCCTCATGAATGGGATTAGTGCCTCCATAAAAGAGCCCAAAGGAGCTTCATCCCCTTCTACTTAGTATGTGAGGACGCAGCGAGAAGGCACCAACTAGGGACCAGAGAGCAAGCCCTCACCAGGCACCCAATCTGCTGGCGCCTTGACTGTGAATTTCCCAGCCTCTAGAATGGTAAGAAATAAATTTCTGTTGTATTTAAGCTACCTGGTTTAAGATATTTTGTGATAGCCGCCCAAATGGACTAAGATAGTCAGGTAATGCTGCAATAACAAATCAATCCCACAATTCTGGTGGGATTAACTCAACAAAGGATTGTTTCTCAGTCTCACTACAGGCAGTTAGCAGGAACCTCTGCTTTACCTATTTACTTGGGGAATTGGGTGGTGGCAGCTTCACCATGTTGTATTCCATGCATCTGGAACATGTGATCTCTGATCACTGCAGCAGGGGAAGAATATGCACTTTACATGCCTCAGCCCAGAAATGACACATGTCATTTTCCTTACATTTCATTATTCAGAACTCCAAGAGGACCATGAAATATGGAAAAGAAAGGGGAATATTTGATAAGCTTTACTGTCTCTGCCAAACTCTCATATGTAAGTAACAACTGCATATGACAGATATGAATGTTAGTTATTAATGCATCCAATTCCTCAAACCTAGGTTCTTTCTCATCCCCAAGCTTTCAAACATGTTTCCTCTGCCTGGCATATTCAACACAAATGTGGCCCACCCCAAATTCTATACTTACTAAATCCTACTCAACATTAAGGTTTTGGCTCAGACAGTGTTTTTTCAGAATTCTTAAATAACCTTCCTCCCCTCAAACTTGACCCTCCTCTGGGCTTTCATTTACTTTTCCCACAATAACAATAGCTAGCATTTATCTAGTATTTACTCTATGCCAGGTAATTTTCTGAGTACTTCATATTTAATCCTCACAATAAGCCAATGAAGTGGTGTCTTAGTCTGAGCTCCCTAGAAAACAGAGCCTAAGCCAAAAGTATATATGCTAGCCCTGCAGTAGGTGGACAATTCCAGGGAATCAGGAAGGGAAGAACAGAGCACCATGTCAGGGAAGAAGGGGAGCATATACAAAGGCCTGGGATTCAGAGCTGGCCTCAGCTTTGTGAAAAGCTGAGAGTTCACAGGAAATCAAGGGATTCAGAGGGGTAGAAAAGCCCTATTATGACTCTGAAAAGTTCATCCCATCTCCAATTAGACCAGGAGTAGCCACCATGCAGCCCCCAGGTCTACAGTAGTGGCAGCAGCCTGGCTCTGTGCCCAAGGGAAGAGTAGAAGATGTTCAAGAACTACTCTAGCTAGAAAGCAAGGTGAGGACATGGATCTAGGGTGGTATGGCAACCAAAATCAAAAGTATTTGCTTCAGATAGTTGCAATTTATTTCCAGTTTTCAAGGGAAAATACTAATGCCTAGAAATATGAAAATTTTTTAAAGATTACACAGTTAGAAAGTGGCATAACCAGGATACAAACCCAGGAACACTGGCCCTAATACATGCCATCTCAACCACTACACTGCCGCAAGAATGCAGACTCCATAAAAGCAAGAACTGCTTTGTCCCTAGCATCCATGATAGAGTCTAACACAGTAGCCATTCAATATATATTTGTTGAAAGAATAAGTAAGTTTTAAATAAGTGGTATTTCAAGAAACGCCAAAGAAATTAATAGGAAGGAGAGATTATATTTTATTGGGGTACTCTGAAAGGTTCCATGAAAGAAGTGACATCTGGGCTAGATCTTCCAAAGATTTAGAGAAAAGTCTGACCCAGCGACGCAAAGCTATATTTGGAGATTGCAGTTTTACTGCATGGAGTATTGAAATACTCTATGGAGTGTTGAATGGAGGATTGAAACAGTGGAGTGGTGGCAAATAAGACATTACATTTGTTATCAAATTTTGAAAGCTTGTCATCTTCAAGGTGGACAAGATGCTTAAGGTGAAGAGAAGGCAAGAACTGTGTTCATTGCAAAAGAAAGTCCCACTTTTACAATGCCCACAGTCAGGGAAGCCAAGAGCATGCCCCAGAAGTCCCCAAATCATGGCTCACTTAAGCTGTGTTTTATTCTGTACTCTAGGAACCCACAACCATTCATTTTGTTCTAAGCAAAAGTTCTGTTTTGTTGCTACCCAAGTCTCTATGGCTTAAGATGAAGTTGTGTTCTTGTTTTCTATCAAGAGAAAGAAAAATAGCTGTTTAACACTATTTCTATAACAAGTCTCACACAATTCAGCCAGTTATTTAACCATCATCCTGGTATTTGATCATTAACCCAGCACACAGCATAAGTTACCATAAGAAAATCTTAGAGAAAAGAATGAGTGATAATATTGGCTCTAGAAAGAGAATCACTCCCATACACACACACACAAAGATGGGAAAAAAACTATAAAGAATGTCCTTTATAGGACAATTCCTCTGTTCATAATGTTTTCCTTATGATACATAATGTATTGTATTTATGATAAATGAAGTCTCTCTGGAACTGATTATATCACACATGGGAAGCAAATTGTTAAAATAAATTTTTATTTAGCAACATGAACCTTTCAAAGGAATCCACAAGAAAAGAGTTGCATGATGCTGCCATTTCCATCTGCATTTCCATCTGGCTAGTGTCCTCATGCATCAGGAGGAGCCACACAAACAGAATAACCACAAATAACTCTTCAGGCACTTACTCCTTATCTTGCCACTTCTTTCAGGCTTAAGCGTCTTGTCCACCTTGAAACCATCTCCTGGGTTTCCTTCTACTTCTATGGTGGCTCCTTCTCATTCTTTTGGGGAGGTACATTCCTATCCACCCAACCTTTAAATGTCAGAATCCTAGACACTCAAAGATCAATCCTAAACACTCTCCTCTTTTCATCCTATACCATCTCACTAGAAGATTTTATTCACATGACTCACAAATTTATATCTGCTTTAGGCCCTAGCCTCTGAAGCCCAGACCCATGTAACCAATTGCCAATGTGATATTTCCATGAGAATGCCTGCATGCTGTATATATATAGCTCAATATATCAAAAATTGAATTTATGATGCATAGACTCCCAATCTGATCCTAGTATAATGTTCTTCTTCTCTCTCATACAGTTCCCCTTTACCTCCTTTATCTAACATAATCTGAACACCAAGTCCTATAAATATTATCTTCTAAATATTTCTAATATATCCACTTCTATCCTTCACTACCACCATCAACCTAGTCCAACATAATGAAGCAGTATGATGAATGGGACATTCCTCTTGCCCAGGAGCTCTTGATGAAGGGCCTCTTCTTTCTTCTAACAATAGTAAAGAGGAGGTGCCTCTCCCAAACCAGTGTTGGAAAGACTATAAGAGATTGGAGGTGCCTACAAGGGGACACTGGCATCTCATTTCACAGTGGATTTCTGCTTACAAAAGGGTTTGTGGATTTGCCCACTGTGCTTATTTGAGCAGGAGGAGAAGCCAATTGGAGGGACATGGCAGGGCTAAGATAGGGCTGGCAGTGGAATAGTCTGCCATCTACATGGAAAATCAAGAATTTGTGAGTCTGCCGTGGGTCAAGTGGATGTGCCACAACTCTTGATGGGGACCCTAGACACAAGAAGCTCTGGGGCAAACTGTCCAGGGCAGATGCTAAGTAGAGGACTGGAAGAGGTAATAGAAGGCACACAAGTTTTTCATGAGAAGCCAGAATTTGGATGCCTGTTGCACATGAGTCATCAGGGTCTGGTCAATGTTAGTCTTAAAAAAAGCAGGAACCAACAGCTCAAGGACTACAACAGAGCCAACTAAGAAAGAGGCACCGTCCCTTTCCCTTCCTTCCTCCTACTCCACTTATCAGAAGGGCCTGGTCCAAGGACAGATGATGATACTCCCCACCCCCGCTGCAAGGTGAGTCTAAAGTCTAGTTCAAAACACTTGTCACATAAGCAAATGCTGTACATGTCATAGTTCAAAATCCCTTTACTAAAAGAAGACTTTATGTCCCGTGGTTCCCATTAATGACAGATCACACCATCTGAATTCAGTGGCTTGCTCCCATCTACACCAGTTAATTAGATCTCCTTTTGTGCTTATTCTGGGTACTCAAGGTTTTTTGGGTATTTTGGGGGTTTTTTTTACACTACTTGCTGACAGAAACATTTTAGGAAAAGATCTCCTCCTAGGTAATTTGAAAACATTAAATAATGAATAAAATGACTGACGCTACCTGGAGTCTTACAGAGAAAAGTTTTTGAAGTAAGAAAATTAAATTCCATCTACGTATGAGAAGAAAAATTAAGCAAATACCACAACTAAAGTTTATTAAAGACTAAAGTTTATGAGAAAGGTCCATGAACCCTTCTTTAGCAGTTACTAGAGCCCTCTGTCCCAGTGCTTTGAATGAGGCAGTTTTACTCTGGGTAACCAGCAGCATTTATGGGCCTGTGATCTAACAAAACATGCCAACACAATTATGATTTACAGCTTCATTAATGCCGATGACAAAAGACATAATGAATTAGCCAATGTTATCTTAGGTCATTGTCATTCTTCCCACCAAAAATCAAAGTGAAACTCCAAACTCTGTAGAGAGAAAACAGCTTCATAAATGTCATAAAAATCTAATATAAAAGTAGAAAATGTAATCTTTTAGAAAGTACTGAACATTCTAGACTGGGAGTCAGCAAACTGTAGCCCATGGACCAAATCCAGACCACTGCCTGTGTGTGTAAATAAAGTTTTATTGGAACATAGCCATGATCTTTTTTTTAATATATATTGTCTACAGCCGTTTTCACAGTACAACACCATAATTGAGTAGTTATAACAGAGACTGTATGGCAACAGAGACTGTACAGCATGCAAAGCTTAAAATATTTATTATATGGCATTTTACAGAACACGTTTGCTGACTCCTGCTAGATGCAATGCAAAATCTGCAGTTCTCCTGAAATGACATGCTATCCTTTGAAAGAAAAGTACCTAAGTACATGAACATTTTCTGGTAGGATTCATTTATATAAATGTATGTATGGATGGATGGATAGATAGATAAAGTTTCTATCCATTAGTAATATTTTCATTCATAGCATCTGAAGGAAATGAACAAAGGACATTAAAAGTGCTCTTCTAATCTTACTTTAAGAATCATTTTATTCTTTAAAGAATGTATTGGACTAAGATTATCTACTTCAAACTATATTCAAGAAGGGGAAATAATTTTACCATTACTTTCTTTTGTGCAGTTAATACATAGTAGCTCACATTGACTCAGTCACATCTACACATTTTTCACAGCACATAGCTCAGGCCTGAATGTACATAGTTGCTTTAAAAATCCTGTTACCTTAAGCTTGACTTTAGTCTAAGAAACAGATTATGGACATCCTCTTCAACCCCTCTCCTCTTCCAAATAGAAGTCTAGATTACTAGTATATTCTATCCTTCACATTACCTAAAATACATAAGGTGTTATGAAAATTGTGAGTTGGTATTCATATGATATAATTGTAGCCAGCGTTCATTGAGAGCTAGCAACATGCAAGGCATTGTTCTAAGAGTGTAGAGCAGAGTCTGACCAGCTCCTCATCAAACCTGCTTCCTTGTCTTCCCAGGGACACAGCTTGTATTCTGGCCAATGGAATGTTCCTGGTCCATAAAAACCTCTTGTGTATGATCCTCCATGCTCTTTCCCTTTTCACTGATTTGATAGAGATAAACACAGCAACCTGGGAAACCACTGGTGAAGATAAGAGAGCCCCAAGATGGAAGAAACCTGGATCCCCAGTCACAGTTTAGAAGAGAGCCCCCTATCTATCAATTTCCTGATTTGGATTTTATGTGAGTGAGAAATTAAATTCTTTAATACTTGAACCATTATATGTTTGGAGACTTGATTGTTATGACAGCAAGCATACATAACTCTAGCAGTAATTGTCATTTAATCAAGAGGTATTTTATTATTACTACTATGTATGCATAATGTCTGCCATATGCACTGAATAGTCATTTCTGTTAAGATCACACAGTGATTTATAAAAATATACCAAGTCATGTAGATATTTTACAACTGTATAGCAGATTTTTTTAAATGTCCTTAACTCCTTGATCTTTGAAATCCACACACTGCTTTTTATCACCTTTTGGGTAAGTCATTTTAGATATTAAACGTTCTTGTTAAAAATAGGGAATACTACAATCCCACTACTGGGTATTTACCCAAAGGAAAAAAAGACATTCTATAATAAAGACATCTACATGCAAATGTTTATAGCAGCACAATTCACAATTGCAAAGATGTGGAAACAACCCAGGTGCCCATCAATACACGAGTGGATTAATAAAATGTGGTATATGTATACTATGGAGTATTACTCAGCAATAAAAAACAATGGTGAATTAACACATCTGGTATTGTCCTGGTTGGAGCTAGAACCCATTCTTCGAAGCAAAATATCACAAGAATGGAAAAACAAGCACCACTGGTACTCACCATCAAATTGGTACTAACTGATCAATACTTAGGTCACACATGGCAATAATATACATCAGGGGGCGGGCAGGTGGGAGGGGGGTGGAGGGGATGGGAAAACTCTCACTGAATGGATGCGGGGAGCACAGTCTGGGGGATGTCTATGATTGTAGCTCTGACCTGGGCAGTGCATGGGCAATATATATAGCCAAAGTGTTGTAACCCCATAAATTCTGAAATAAAAGGAAAAAATAAATAAATAAAAAATTTTTTAAAAATAGGGAATACTAAATAAGTTACAGATAAGCATATGAACTATAAAAATGTCAATAATTGTTAGTGAATTCAAGTGAGACGGGAAGGTGGTTATCAAGAAACAGATTTATATTTGTAGTTGTGACAAAGGAACAATAAATGCACTAATTATACAAAGACAACGGAAATCCTACTTAAATTATAATTTGTTAATTCTCAGAAGTTTTCATATAATTTTGGCCAAAACTGAAGACTTCTGGAATATCTTTTATTTGCTGGATCATAAAGCAATAATATTGTTCAAAGTGGCAAATTATTTCCTTCAAGTCTGGACTTTATTTCGGAACAACTTTGGATGTTTTCTGCCACTTAGATTAGAATTTCTTTTTGTGTATTTTCTTTTTGGCAAACACAGAACTAAACAAGTGCCAGAAACTCTCATCATCCTTTTCCCATAAGAATTCCTAGCACCACTATCCTCTCCCTCTTGAGCATTAGACACACTTTATTCAGTTTAAGGGAATAGGCTAAAATAAATGGTGGGATATTTGAACAACTGTGAAATAACTGCCTGGGGGTTACACTTAATGATCTCAAAAAGCATTCCAGCTGACACATCCCTGTGTAGAAGCCAGAAGGGAGCAGGAGGTCTAACAGCAGGAGGTTGGAAGGGAGAGAAAAAGCAGTTTGTACAAGTGCATCATATTTTGTCCTCTCATTCTCTGATTCTGTGCTGCCTGACGAGGGAACTGGAAACACTGCATACCCTATCACGCCCCCCATGAGCCAAACTCCTCATAATGGCCCAAGAGACTTCCTTGTCCCCATTCCCTTTCCTCCCTCCTCCAGATATGCACAATATAAAATATGCATATTTGTGCACTCATACAGCATCGTATATTTTACAAAGCCCTTTCACATATGTTCTCACTGATGTCTAGAATAGCCCTGTGGCTGAATAGGAGCATGGCCGCAATCAGATGAAGAAACTGAGGCTCAGGGATGGCAGCAACTTCCCCATGTCACACCAATGCCTGTGAATGATTGAACCTGTGTTAGAACCTCCACGTACCTCCCTAAACACCCTCCCAAATACACAAATACCTCCACCTCCCTAAACACCTTTCCTCTTGAAATAGCAATGAGATATCCTAATTTCCTGGTCCTTAGATAAATTATGCTCATGCCTGAGAATGAAGTTGCTTAGGCCTGGGCTCGAGATTAGTGACGGCAGAATGAGGCTGAGGTAGAATCAGTGGCTTGTTTGGCTGCTAGATTTCCTTGCCTGGGCCCCCTGCAGTTCCTGGAATTGCTGATAGCAACAGCAGGAGCCAGCAGTGTCTTTTTCTTGGCACTCAGCAGTGGCCACTCCTTTCTGATGCAGCCCTCATGAGGACCATTCATTTCCAATTGCCAGATTTGATAACTCTAGGATTGTGCAGGAAAAATACTGGAAATACTTAAGAATGACTCAGAAACCGCAGGTGTAAAATAAAAGCTGCATTCATTTAATTGCTTAAAAAATCAAATGAGGCACTTAAATAAGTCTTAATTTATGTTGGTTATCAATATCATCTGTCAGCAGGTGGACCAGAAAGATATGCTAGCAAGAACACCAAGGTGCCTTCTCTTCTATCCACCAGTGTCAGATAGCTTTCTATATTGACTGTATGAGTCAGACAGTAACTTTTCCTGTCTGTAAGACCACTACCCACCTTCATTTATCTAAGTTAATGTTTAATAGCAGCTAAAGGAAACCAAGACTGACAAACCACCTAATTCCCTTAGTGGCTCAAATGAATGTACTTCTTTCCCTCCTCTGTCCTTCTTCTCTCTCTCTCTGTCATTAATACACACACACACACACACACACACACACAATGTAGGTGGAATACAAATAGCTAACATCTTCCACTACATACACTACCTTCCAAATAATCTTTTACACTTAACCACCATCCATGAGTTGTATGTCTTCTATTTTTTAATCATTTTTTCATTGATTCAATGAATATTTATTGTGTCCAGTTCATGCCAAGCACTCATGTAGGTCACCTAATCTCAATTCCACAAGCCTTCCCTTTACAAATGTTCTTATTAACATTATTCATTCAATAAGTATTGACTAAGCTCTGAACTATCAAGAGATAAATTTGGATAGATGGCATAGGACCAGGCTTTTATTGTTCTATTCTGCTTCCTTCCAAGTTTTTCAACTCTTCTCCAAATTCCTGATGTTATTGTGGATTCTTTCACACAATTGAATGCAGCTCAGTGTAACTGCCACTTACGGAGCCTCCACTCTCAGCCAGGCACTGACCTGGCCCACTGGAGATGAAAAGTAAAGAAGACACCGTCCCTGCTCTTGAGGGCCTCACCTTCTAGAGTGTAATTATAAATATGGCAAGTAAAGTTCTATCAGAGAAGCCCCATCGAAGCCTAGGAGCATGTAAGGAAGGAAGAAAGATGGAAACATTTGCGGCTTACATGCTGTGTGACCAGCCCAGGAACCTAACACACACTCTTGCGTATGAAGGAGATTTATTCTCATCATTTTACAAGTGAGGAAACTGAGGCTCAGAGGGTTGAAACAACTCACCCAAATCTGCCTGACTGCAATGCCAATGTCTGTTCTACTACACTACACTTTTCTATGACCCTCACAGTTTACGAAGCCATTTCACATTTAATTCATGTCTAGTAAAAACTGTGAGAGGGTACTAAGAATGACTTTTTTCTTTTTTGTGCATAGTTAGTGTGGTAATGAGGAAAGGCAAAGAGGAAACAGTCAGTTAACATCACCCCCAACACCACCACTATCATCATCACCAAACTAAACAAGCATAAAATGTTACAGAGATGTAGACCTCAAGAACACTTTCAGAATTTTATGAAAATAAAATATCAAATTCTGCTGATATTCTTCCTCATTGTGTAGCGGATGAATGCTTTATCATTACCGTATAGACTTGTCTATCTCTTTCTTTATCCCAATTAACTTTGTGCTGCTAATCTGGAGCAGCACCTCTAGGGCCTGTGAGTTGAGTGGTTGCCTCCAGATTTGAGTTTGAAAAATTATGAAATAATAAAAGTAGCTGATCCTTGTACTAATTGAGCATGGACTGTGTGGGAGGCTGAGCGCAGGTCTGTATCAGATGGTGCCTGGACGTAAGAAATAAGCCTATTACTAAGTAACTCCAATACCACAAGAAAAAGTTGTGTCATGAGAAAGATATGGAAAAAATATTTTGAAAATTCAAAAAGAAGACACATTGAATTCTAGAAAATCTTAGGAAATTTTCTTCAATATTGAATAACTTTGCTGTTGTTTCAAATGATGATGCAAGAAGGGGTTTTTAGGATTGCTATTTCCTGAGTGGTAAGTTTTCCATTCAAAATATTTTTAGAGGAATTCTAAAAGCTCTGGTGCCTTCAAATTTCAGGCATGTCAAATAAGCAACTGCTGATTGGGGTTATACACACAAGTCTGTGTTCCTAGCCAAGAGAAGCACCTCAGGAACCCTTTGTATTAATTACTGTCAAAACTTTATTACAATTGTAGTTATCATGAGGATTTTAATACAGTCCTTAAGAAGAAAAACATGGAAAATTTTAAGCTGGAAAGAGTAAATAAGATAGTAGTTCCTGTTAAAGAATGATGGTAAAATTCATTTTTAAATAAGACTATGTCTTTTCTTACACACATGGTTTTTTCATAATAAGAAAAAATAATTTTAGAGCAAATATTCCCATGACAAAAAGGAAATTATAAACTAAGGTACAAAGACTTGAGCCACATTTCAATTGTTCTATTATTATGAAACATGTTCAGTCAGAGAGAAGAGGTCTGGATGCCAGATACATCATATAAATAATTCCAAGTTTGTCCATACAATCTTATGATGGGAAAGCTCCTCTGTGGTCAGACCAACATGCAGAACATCGCACAGCCTGAAGACTTCTTCCAGATGCATTGCCTGTGTGTTGTTTAAATAAATAAACAAGATCCAGACACTTCTGCCTCACATAATTTTCAATATAGAAAGGCTTCCCAGGAAATGTATAGGTTAATTTTAATTATCTTGCAAAGAAGGATATTATCTATGCGCAAGTTACGTGGATGATAGATTGCCCCCAACAAAAATGATCGTTCCTAACCCAGTAAGCAGGATTCCCTGCCACCCAAAACCACATTGCAAACTTATTGCAGGGTCACTTGAGTTAATGAACTCGGGTTCTCAAAAATAATTTGTGTCAATAATCTCCTTAATTATGAAGTTTCAATGGCTTTCTCAGCATAGATGTATTTGTTTGTGGATTAATCCTTCTCATTTAAAAATTTTTGAAGGAACTTTTATTACAATTATGAGATATAGAAATATGCAAAATACACTCTAACACTCAATAAATATGTTCAAAACTTTTGAAAAGTAATTTAGCAATCTGTATAAAAGATCTTCAAAAGTAAGTACAATTTAACCCAGTAATTCCCCTTTTAAGTATTTATCCTAAGGGAGTCAGGACTTGCATAAAGATTTATGTGCAAGATTCTCAGCATAGCATTATTTGTAAAAGTGAAAAAAATAATGTCCAACAAAGGAGTATGGCCAAAAAAAATTATAAATTGATTTGTTAGAATAATATACTTTCATTAAAATGGTTTTTTAACAAATATTTAACCATGTAGAGAAAGTCTCATAATCCAAGGTTAAGAGAAAAAACAAAGAAAGAGAATAAATATTCAGTGGGAAGCCACCTCCTAACTTTACAAATAAGTTTAGGCATGGGCCAAAGGCATACTTAAAAATACCAAGATGTTAACAGTGCAAGAAAACACTATTGTGAATAATTCTTATTTTCTTTCTTGACTTTCCTACATTTTACAAGTATTTACAATGAATATGTACTATTTTTAAAAAATTAATAAAGAAGACATAAACCCAAAGCAAATAATTCCTGTCATTAGTGCCCAGTGATAGAAAAATAGGCATGATGGGTTGGTGATACCTGGGAGAACTACAAACAAAAATATAGATCATTCTCCAAGAGATGAATGAATGAAAACTACACACAAACTCCACCAACCTACAATTAATCATCTGTTGGAAGAACCACATTTTTAAATAAACCTTGCTAAAGAATGTACCAAAACTCAAAAATTCCAATAAAACAGGATCCAGTCTCAGGAAGGCATAGCAGGGATAGGATTGTATCTGTAGACACATATACACACACACACATGCACACACACACATGCAAACACACTCCCCAGCAGGAGAGAGATCAAACAGTAAACAGAACGGCATGGCCAACCTGGAGCAAGCCCACCAATTATTTTGCGTGGGATGATTTTCTTAATCATCAGATACTGAAACTATAACTACTAGGATGTGGAAGTGTGCAGTTTTTTAATTGATATTAAAAAGTGATCTTTATACTTGAAAGCACAATCTGGAAAGCTTATTTTTATCTTCAGATCCTCTCTGTGCCTCAACAACCTAAATTAACTAGTTAACAAGACTGTGTGAGTCTCTCCCAGCACTGTCTATTGCACATGCCTTTTCCTGTCCATCCCCAGTGCCATGCCTCTATTCACCTGGACTAGTGCAACAGCCTCCCTAACAGCAGTGTCTTCTTCCCCATCCATGCCCTCCACCCTGGCCAGAATTACCCTTCTAAGGCACAAATCTTATTATGCACTTCCTTACAATTCTTCCTTAGCTCCCACATGGCTACAGAATAAAAGCTATCTCATGACTGTGGCAACTCAGAAGATGAACTCCACCAAGCTATTCATGTTCTGCCCAGAAGTTCCATATTCTCATTATGATCAATTCACCCTACACTTCACCCACTCAAAGTCACTTATCCTTCTCCAAATATGCTTTGCTCTTCCAAGTCTCTAGGTCCATGGGCATGGTTTCCCCTCCTCTTTATTCTTTGCCGTCAAACCAACTAAATCAGACTCACTTAGGATGGCATCTGGTCATTAGTATTTTTTTAAGCTCCCAGGTGATTCAAATGTGCAGCCAAATGTTAAGAACCACTCATCTAGTCTCCATTCAAGCACTTCCCTCCCTGCACTCTCTTTATTTTTGTGTCTATCTCCCCAGCAAACTGCATCAATCAATAGCAGGGACTTACCCATTCATTTATTCATTCATTCAATGGGTATTTATTATGTGCCTTTTGTGTGCCAGGCATTATTCATCTTTACATCTGAGCTGCTGCTTCTCCTTTCTTGCTACCTAGCACCCAGCATATAGCCTGGCACAGAATAAGACTCAACGAAAATGTGTTCTATTTCACTGAAATCACCACTAGGCTTTTACAGCTTTTAATCAATATCTTAAGTAGCTCCTTCTTAAAGAGCAATCAGTTAGCAAAGATGGTAGGCTCTTACTTCTTTTTTTATTATACTAACTTCATATACTTTAGGGCTGGAAAGGATCTTAAAACCCACTTGTCCTTAGGATAGAATTCTGAGAGTAGCATTTGTCCTGAGCAATTTACCTCATATAACACAAATGGTTTTCTTCTTCATAAATGTGATCAAGTGAAACAATTGCTTCATACAAAAAAAAAAATATATATATATATATACACACACATATTGTAAAGGGGAAGTAGAGTCTTCTCATTTCTTTTTTGTTAGGACAACAAGAAGAAAACATGCCAAAAAAGGGAAATCTATGAAATTGGTGTAAAGTCTTCTCAAGTACTTGTGTAATGTAATATTTAAGGAAAATTTTCTCAGCCACTATACTCCTTTGGCCCCCTGATCTCTATTGAACAAATCCAAGTCTTCTTCCCACCCTTTAAAACCTTCTTCCTGGGCCCTGCTATTCCTCCCCATCCTCCCTGCTTGGCCCATCTTCTCACTCTCCTGAAGACAGAGTCTTTGCAATAAATTTTGCTAATCTCCAAAACACAGTTTACTTACTCTTTTCTTCCTGCTATACATTATTCCCTTTTAGACTCTCCCATGGAAAGGGAACAGTAATGATAAGTTGCTTTTGTTTTGTTTTGTTTTGTTTGCCTTTCCTTAATCCTTTTATGCTGGCAATTAATGAAATGCGTATTTCATTAGCTCAATCTGTTTCAGGAAACAGAAAAGTCAAAAAGAGCAAAGGACTTAAAGTCTCCCTTGATAAGTCTTAATTAACTGGCCAATCAGAAAGCATCTTGGTGTTTAGGCTACTAACTAGGCCATAGTATGATTTTATGCAAGGTTTAAACAGGGCATGTTCAAAACAAGTTAAGAGAAGTGAACATCCGTAAATGAATTGAGGAGAGGTCAGTTTGACTCAAAGCCACACACACAGTGCTACCACTGACATTCAGTTACACATATACATGCACGGACACTAACATGTATACACACAAACATGTGCACACACTTACATACGCACATGTGCATACATGCATATATACATGCACATACCCATGTGCCCACACATACACTCACACATACACACACACACACACACATATGCACACTTATGTTTCACCTCCCAAATAAAATTCTAAGTTCTATGAGGCTGGTACTATATCATCTACTTCTTTTATATTCCCTAGTACTTAGCCCTGGGCTAAGCCCACAGTAAGTACTCAACAAATACTAGTTAACTCAAAATGTTTACAGTCTTGTAAATTGATATGCCTGAATTTACTATTTGTCCTTGTTTAAATAACTTAACATCTTGTTTTTCCCAACTGAGAACTGTAGATGATCACCTCTGCATATCTCATAAGCTTATAGTGATATGCAAAGCTGATAATCATTGAGCACATGCAATGTAAAGGGGTCTGCAAGTATGAAAAGGGTCCATAATCTGCTATCATTCTACATAAAATAAGACTGGAGATGAAAAGAATGTTCATAGAAAGAGATGGAATGATCTCAAGGCAGTTTGAATTTTCTTTTCTGAAAAGAGTAGCATTATTTTGTTTCCTTTTTGGCCTTTATTATGTTTAAAGATAATGCCAATTTGATTTTAGTGTTTCAGGTATCATACTAATTGCTCTTAAAGAAACAATAAATAGAAAGTGGCAGAATCACTGCTGACATTCAGGTCTGTGAATCGATTTCCATATTAATAGAAACCAAAAACAACCAGTGCTCACACTGAGGCTTAAAGGCATGAAAAACATGATGTTGAACCCAACCTGATCTGCCACTAAATGTGAGCATTTCAAGACTACTTGATGTATTTGTAGCAGGATATTTTATCATAGGGTTGTATTTTTCAAACTTTTTTACATTGTGGCCCTGTGGTGGGAAGAATAATGGCTCCTAAAAATTGTCTGCGCCTTAATCTTTAGAACTTGTGAATACGTTAGATTACATGGCAAAGGGGAAATAAAATAGCTAATCAGCAGACTTTGAGACAGGGAAACTGCACTGGATTATTCAGGTGGGCCCAATGTAATCAAAAAAGTCCTTTAAAGTGGAAGAGGGAGAAAGGGGAGGCGGTCAGAGTAACGCAGTGTGAGGAGGACTCGGCCTACCATCGCTGGCTTTGAGGAGGGAAGAAAGGGCAACAAGCAGAGGAACGCAGGCAGCCTCTAGAAACTGGACAAGGCAAGGACAAATGTTATTCCCTGGAGCCACCAGAAGGAAACAATAGCCCTGCTGACATCTTGATTTTAGCCAGCGAGGCTCATGTTGGAGTTCTAACCCACACAACTATAAGATAATAAACTTGTGTTGTACGCCACCATATTTTTGGCAATTTGTTCTAGCAGCAACAGGAAACTAATACTAACCCCTATTCATGAAGCAAAAGTTACCTGAAATGACATGTATCTTGCTGCATGGAATGCTGATAGTTTCTATTCTACTCCAGCTTGTTTCATTTAAAAATAAAAAAAGGAAATGCTGGCTTGTTTGACTGCATGAACCACTGAAGAGTTTGAAAGCACCTTCTTTTGAAAAACACTGCCCTGGGGGATATAGGTGAGGATTGCTCTGGTACTCCTCAAATATCAACAATAGAGAAAATTAGTTATGATTTTAGTGAAATCATAAAAAGGGTTGCTACAATCATGCTCTAGAGATGGATGAATTTTAAAACTACTTAGCATTTGCTGACTTTGAAGTCACACTCCCTGTTTGAACACCACACTCAGGTGCCAAGGGCCACCAGGAGACAAGAGCCAGTAAAACAGCTGAGAGAACAGCTGAAAAGGCAGGTGCTCATGACAATCACTCAGTCTCTGTTTTGGGGTTCAGAATGTGCAAGCCAAGAGCCAAGTAAGCCAGAGGGCCAGCTATCTGAGAACCAGTCAGCACCTTAATAATTAGCTGCACCCACAGCTCCTGCACCCTGGGGATGTACTGAAACACAGAATACTGTGCTAACAGTGCTAGAGGTGATGACAGCAGTACAGTGATGAAAGAGCACTATCAGTACTCATTAGCAACCATTTTATATCTCTGACATTTATATTACAGTGCTTGCATCACTGCAAATTACACAAATTCTCTGTTGGGATGAAAATCCTTAGTATTCTTAATGGAATATATCTAGGGATATCACTTTCCAAAATGATACAAACTCTGACTCATAAGCTATGTAAAATTGGCATGTTATTTACACTTTCCAAGTCTTGGTCCCACTAACTTTAAAATGGAGATAAATTTTCCCTCAAGAGACTAAAAGTGAGATAAATTTTCCCTCAAGAGACTAAAAGTGACCTAACAAAGCATGAAGTGCAGGCCCAGCCTGCACTTGAATTGCCAATGTGGCAATTCTTACTCACTCACTCATTCGTGTGTTCACTTACTCATTCTTATTAAAGTTAACCAATTTCTCAATTCTTAAGGATACGCATTGAGTACCATGCTAGCAACAAAAAGGAGGTTCAGAGAAACATGCCAGCTTTCTCTTGACTTTTGGACTGTCATTTTTGATGGTGACACCAGAGTTCCTGCCAGTAATACAGAACGAGACAAAGTACATAACATCTATGTGGTTCTGGAAGAATCCTTGCAGCTTGTACGTACACTGGCAAGCCTTGAACTGCAGTTAACTTCCAGGACCTAGAATAAGTAACAAAGCATGCATTATGGGACTATCTTCTCTCTGCTCAGGTTGTCTGAAAATACCTGGCTCTCAAATCTTTGTGTAGTTTCCAGCACCTAGAAAAGTTCATAGTAAATGCTCAGTAAATATATGTGAGTAGATGAATGAATGAGCAAACAGATAAAGAGATGAGCTGGGTTGACTTTGCCATATCTTCTAGATTAGGGCTTCTTCAGCGCTATTGATATTTGCGGTAGAATAATCCTTTGTTGTGGGGGATTGTCCTGTGTGTTGTAGCATCCCTGGCCTCTTCCCACTGAATGATAGTAGCACACACACCCCACAGTTGTGACAACCAAAAAAAATGTCCCCTAGGAGGGCAATATTGCCCCAGGTTCACAACCATTGCTCTAAAACAAAGATCCTCAACTCTGGATGCATGTTAGAATCAGCTAGGAAGATTTTAACAACCCAATGTTTAGGGAACACCTCAAACCAACTAAATCAGACTCACTTGGGGGGTGGTATCTAGTCATTCATAGTTTCCTAAAGCTCCCAGGTATCTCAAATGTGCAGCCAAATGTTGAGAAACACTTCCCTACACTTTTGAGTAGCACTTTTGCTTGCCACCAAAAGTGTGGTCCATGAACCAACAGCTGGGCTTGTCAGAAATGCAGAATCTCAGGCCCCACCCCAAACCTACTGCATCAGTCAAGGGTCAGACAGGAGATAGAAACCACACCAGTTATTTGAACAGTGAGAATTTAATACAAAGAACTGTTAACTAAGGATGAAGTTGTTAATTAGGTAACTGAAAGAGTAAAAATGAAACTCTAATATGTTAAGGAGGTAGGAACTGCAGAAAGCAGCTACCAACTGTAGGGTGGGGGGACCAAAGGAAAGAGGTTGGAATCCCTGAGAAAGAAGCAGTTTCTTGGCCAGAACTGGGGTCTTTGAAGGGGCGTAATGACGTTCATTCTGAGAGTACTGGAACAACTGCAAACTGGAAGCTGGTGCCACAGAAAGGAACTGCCGCTGCCAGATTGAAGAAGCATCGCGGAGGTGAGGCACACAGGAGCAGCAAGCTGGCAGGTGCTCTCACCCTCCTCAGGCCTTGCAGTCTCCCTGCAGCACCCCCTACTGCAAAAGCCTAGTGCAGAGCCAGCTGGCAAAGCAGAAATGTGGGTTGCAGAGTCTAGCCCCAGCAACACAAAGCAGAGCTGAGTGGGGCATTTACAGTTAAGGGGCAATAGCTTAATAACTAGCACATCTACTGACTCAGACTCTGCATTTTAACAAGACCCCCAGGGGATTCCCATGCACATTATAGTGGGAGAAGTCCTGCTTTACAGGACATCACTCAATCCTGCCCTCTAAACAAGTTCCCTCAAGTCAGTCAGTAGCTTGGCAGCAACCCTCACTTAATGACAATCCACTCCCTAATGCCAGTGATACAAATGACTACTTTATTGTGGTTTATCATCTTACACACACAAAGAGTATTTTCAATGTGAGAAAGAAATGAATTCAGTCCAGGTGCTCTCTTCAGAGCTAAATATCTCCATCTGTTTCTCCCCTTTTTAAAATTTAAAATTATTACAGAAAAACAAATTGTCATCTTTTTCTTAGTCCTTCCTTAATTGAGTAAAATGCAAAAACTTCAATTGTATAGTTAATATCAACAAAACAGGGATCTCCTCAAGGAGAGTCTGGGTTCTTTAACTCACCAGGAGACTAGTGAGTCCAAGCACTAAGTATTTTTTTTCCCATGCAGGTGCCTCAGCTTCTCACGGAGAAAGTCCTGTTAGACAGAGATTGGAGTGTCTCACTCTACCAGGCATCTGGCAAGTGTGACTGGTTCACCACAAGGGATACCAGGTGGGAGAACATAGTGGCTCAGTGCCAACACGTGGACACAGCTGAAGAAAATAACTGGTCACTGCATATCTTTCTTAGAAGCATCAGCATATTCTCCTAGGTAACACCCATAGACTCCACATTCCCCGGACAGGGTTCTATTTGTGAATGTTCCTGGTATGCTTCTGCCACCCAGTGGATAATCTCTAACTCAAGCTTAGACTGTAATTGTAAAGTCTAACATTTTGAATTTAAAGCTTAAGCATAATTATTCCTGAAAATTACCAATCCTTTAAATAAATGCATTACAACTTCATTTAAAATAGAATATATTCACATGTATATGTTATTATAAAGTATATGTACATATATGTTCAATTTTATATGATTGGAAATGTATAGTATACTTTTACAAAGAGAACTTAGCTCATATCAAAGTATGAATGAAAACAAAGTGAGCTTTTTTCAAATCTAAGGAGATTCTGCATAGTTTAAAAATACACTAAGAGGGCTGGGATTGCAATGCGTCTATAGTCAACGCAGAAGTTTCCATATATGTGCAGATGTTGAGTTTTCAGTTATAAGCATATGAATTCTCTTTCAACTTTTACATGAAATTTTTAAAAATTAGCATAAAAGTGTCAATGATTTTGATTCAAAAGTTCTCATCTATATGGCAGGCTTGCCAAAACAATTTTATTTTATAAGATTGTTTTGCTTGTGTATAGGGTTATTTTTCTCACATGTTTTATGAGTCACAGATTCTGAGATTTTCAGGTTCTTTAAAACTTCCATTCCATATAACATTTCAAGATTATTTTATTTGAGTGTGGATGAGTAAGCTTATGGAGAAATATTCTGATAAAAATATTATGAGTCATTCTTCAGACAACAAAAAAAAAGGTAACACAATAAATATACTATGTAGAAACTAGAAGACCTGGTGTCCAATATTAAAAGAAAAAAATCCCATTGTTAAACCATCTTATAAATTTATTACTTTTTATAATTAATTAAATAAAACATGAGATTATAGATAACACTTCTGACATTCACATTTCCTTAGGGAGCTTTGACTCCGTTGCTAAAAGACATCTAATAGAAATTCTGCTCTTGATTTAAACATAAAATTATCAGAGAAATCTAGACATTATTAAGAAATATTTAAGAAAATAGAGAAGGCACATGAAAGCTGATGATTTTGATTTTGAAATTTAATTAAAATAAATGAAAAAGTTACATGACAACTTCCAAACAGTTGGCTAATTATACAAAATTCATTCAGCCATAAGAAACTTTTATGAAAGGAGAGAAGGTTTCTATTGTGTTAAGTTTCAACTGAACCTGAACTATAACAGCTGAGATGCGATAGCTCCTTTTGGAATTTATCCTGGTTCATTGCAATGTGCATATGGTGAAAACTGCATGTGGTAAGTCAAACTCAATTAAAATAAAACCAGAAAATTGATTTGAAATGGCAATTTAGTTGAACCAGAATTGGACCCAAATTGTTATGTTACTCTACCAATCATAATCATACCAAACTCCTATCTTCACTTTACTAAACCAAATAGGTGTATCATTTACAAATATATTCTGATTCTGAATCATACAAGACAGCAAGATTGAATAAAGTAGCAAATCTCTGCTACTTTTGTGATTTACTGCAACGTATGAGGGCTTAACTTTGCCCAGTCAGTCAAAATTGAAAATCAATCAATAAATCAATTCCATAGAGCAGCAGTCCCCAACATTTTTGGCACCAGGGACCGGTTTCATGGAAGACAATTTTTCCACAGGCAGTGGGGTGGATGGTTTTGGGATGATTCAAGCGCATTACATTTTTTGTGCAGTCAAACCTCTCTGCTAATGATAATCTTTATTTGCAGCCGCTCCCCAGTGCTAGCATCACCGCCTCAGCTCCACCTCAGATCATCAGACATTAGATTCTCATAAGGAGCGCACAACCTAGATCCCTCGCGTGCACAGTTTACAGCAGGGTTCATGCTCCTATGAGAATCTAATGCCTCTGCTGTTCTGACAGGAGGTAGAATTTAATGTTGTGATGCAAGCAATGGGGAGCAGGTGTAAATACAGATGAAGCTTCGCTCCCTTGCCCGCCACTCACCTCCTGCTGTGTGGCCCAGTACTGGTCCCTGCGCAGCCTGGGGTTTGGGGACTGCAGCCATAGAGCGAGAACTTTTAAAGTGTCAAGAAATAATGCAAAATATTCAAAAATTCTGTAATACATAGTCAAGTGAAAAGTAATTTCACATTCTTGTTTTTTATGATAGCATTAGGTTTTAGGTATACAGAAAATTGAGCAGAGAGTAGTGAGAATTCCCGTCTATCCCCTTCACCCTGCCCAACATACACACAATTTCCCCTATTATTATCTTCCATTAGTGTGGTATATTTGTTACATCAATACTGAAGTCCATAGTTTACATTAGGGTTCACTCTTTGTATTGTACATTCTATGGGTTTTGACAAATGTATAATGACATATACCCACCATTACAGTATCACATAGAAAACTTTCACTGCCCTAAATATTCCTATGCTCTATCCATTCAACTTTCCCTCCCTCCCTCTGAACCCTTGGAAATTATTGATCTTTTCACTGTCTCCATAGTTTTTCCTTTTCCAGAATGTCATATACTATACATAGTTGCAATCATATAGTATGTAGCCTTTTCAGATTGTCTTCTTTTACTTAACAATATGCATTTAAGGTTTCTCCATATCTTTTCATAGCTTGATAGTTCATTTTTTTATCACTGAATAATATTCCATTGTATGAATGTACCCAGTTTGTTTACATATTCACCTATGGAAGAACATCTTGATTGCTTCCAAGTTGTGGCAATTATGAGTAAAGGTGCTATAAACATTTGTGTGCAGGATTTTCTGTAAACATAAGTTTTCAACTTCTTTGGTTAAATACTAAGGAGCAGGATTCCTGGATTGTATGGTAAAAGTATGTTCAGTTTTGTAATAAACTGCCAAACTGTCTTCCAAAGAGGCTGTACCATTTTGCATTCCCGCAGCAATGAATGAGAGTTCCTGTTGCTCCACATCCTCACCAGCATTGGTGTTTTCAGTGTTTTGGATTTTAGTCATACTAATAGGTACATTGTGGCATCTCATTGCTGTTATAATTTACAGTTCTTTAAATGACAAACGTTGAACATCTGTATGTTTATCTTTTTTAGTGAGGTGTCTGTTCAGATCTTTTGCCCATTTTTAAATTTTTTTTTCTTATTGATGAGTTTTAAGAGTTCTTTGTATATTTTGGATACTAGCCTTTTCTCAGATATATATATTGCAAAGATTTTCTACCAGGTGGTAGCTGTCTTTTCATCCTCCTAAAAGTGTCTTTCACAAAACAGAAGTTTTTATTTTAATAAAACCCAACTTTTCAATTTTTCTTTAGTGCTTTTGATATTGTATGTAAAAAGTCATTGCTAAAGCCAAAGTTATCTGGAGTTTCTCCTATCTTATCTTCTAGGAGTTTTATAGTGTTGCATTTTGCATATACATCTATGATCTGTTTTGAGTTTATTTTTATAAAAGGTATAATGTCTGTGTTTAGAATCTTTTTTTTTTTTTTTTTTTTTTTTTTGGCGTGTGGATGTTTAGTTGTTCCAGCATCACTTGTTGAAAAGATTACTTCTTCTCCAGTGAATTGCCTTTGTTCTTTGTCAAAGATCAGTTGGCTATATTTGTGTGGGTCTATTTCTGGGTTCCCTATTCTATTCCATTAATCCATTTTCCTATTCTATCACCAACACCACACTGTCTTGATTACTGTAGCTTTTTAGAAAATCTTGAAGTCCAGTTACATCAGTCCTCTGACTTTGTTTTTCTCCTTCAATATTTTGTTTCTATTCCAGATCTTTTGCCTTTTCATATAAACTTTAGAATTAGTTTGTCAATATCCAAAAACCAACTTGAGATTTTCATTGGGATTTCATTGAATCTATAGATCAAGTTAGGAAGAACTAACATCTTAACAATATTGAGTCTGCCTGTCTTTGTGTATAGAATATCTCTTCTTTTATTTAGAATTTCTTTGATTTTGTTCATCAGAATTTTGTAGTTTTCCTTATATAGCTCTTGGGTATGTTTTGTAAGATTTAGACCTACTTATTTCTTTTTGGGGTCTTTTTTTGGTGCTAATGTGAATGGTATTATGTTTTCAAATTCCAATTATTCATTGCTGGTATATAGAAAAAACAATTGACTTTTTATTAACCTTGTATCCTGCAACTTTGCTATAATTGCTTATTAGTTCCAGGAATTTTTTTGTTGATTCTTTGGGATTTTCTACATAGACAATCATATCATCTGCAAGGACAATTTTATTTCTTCCTTCCCAATTGCTATACCTTTGATTTATTTTTCTTGTCTTATTAGATTAGCTAGGACTTACAGTATGATGTTGAATAGGAGTAGTGAAAGAGGACATCCTTGCCTTGTTTCTGATCTTAGTGAAAAGGTATCTAGTTTCTCACCATTAAGTATGATGTTAACTATAGGTTTTTTGTAAATGTTCTTTATCAAGTTGAGGAAGTTCCCTCCATTCTTACTTTCCTGAGATCTTTATTTATTTTAATGTAAATGTTAGTATATTTCAGCATTAAACTAAACAAAACCTGTCTTAAAACATAGGGGTAACACGTCATCTTTTCTTGTCTAACCTGAAACTTTTAAAGTAATAGTATATACAATGTATATTATATTTTAAAATGAAGATTAAAAATGGTCAATCCAAATGACTTGCAATGGGTGTAGTTAAGAAGCACAGGCACTTTCCAGTCTTCAATGAAAACGATATTTAAGCAAAATAACCCTCCAATCCTCCTGGCCACAATCACTTCTTTAAACTATTGTATATGCTGATGACTTTAAAACTTGGTCCATGACACTTAGTTATGCCTCTAATTACCTCAATACATGTAATGATATTTTAAGAATATTATTATGTTCCCTCTCATGTTCTCTTATACACACATAGATACCATGAATAATAAACATCAAAAGGCAATTTTGTAATTTGTTTCACTCACTCTGAATTGTTGACAGATACACTGTACATTAAGCCAAGCTTCTTCCTGAGACAATATTTAGACTGTGTCTGAATTATGGTGAACCAACATTTGAGAAGGAATATGCCAACACATGGGTGGCAGGATTGGAAGACTTTGTACAAAACTCCCATGATACTAGCCACCAGGTTTTAAGGAACAAGAGACTACTTTTACATTTTGCCTCTAGAAAAGTACCCATAAGTTTCCATAGAACACTTGATAAGTGGTTTCCCCCAGGCACTGAACATATGAGATAGATTACAGGAATGGAAATACAGCACATTTTATTGAAGTTAAGATGGGTTTCCGAAATGATTTGTTATCCATAGTTTCTTCATAATTGACATGCCTAGAAACCTGAAGAAGGCTCAACCTAGTCTATTATCATCCATGAGATGTCTGAAGCCCCTTCAACCATTTACCCACTTTTTGAATTTTCAGTCAGCAGAACTCTTGCTGTAGCTTTACAATAGTAGCCTACTGCTATATTAAACTGCTAATCTCCCATAGAGATCCAATATGGAGACCAAATATTTTATAATTTTTCAAGATGGAGGGGGGCATTAAAAGCAGGCCAGAACAACAACATATTTTGATAGAAGAATGACTGAATACAGATCAAGTTACCATGAACTTGAATTATGCAGAATAAATAAAACTCTGGACAAGTGAAAACTAGTTTCTGTCATCCTGTCTGAAGACAACTTCAAAGTCATTTCAGTAAATTCCCCAAAAAACCTGTATATCTCACAGTTTCCTTTTAATTACCTCATTGTTTTGTTTATTCTCGTCAGCTTAAATCCAGTGAAACTTGATATTACTTTTCACTGACCTTAAAATTTGATCAATAGTCATCTGGCCTTACAGAGACGGGCAGATCCCTGTACGTGGGCCAACATATATATTTTTACTTTGCTTAATGTTCTGTCATATTGTGAAATAATTCTAAGCTGGGAAAAGAGTAATCAAGTATAGTTAAGAATACTTACTATGTTCTTTTACTGATTGTAATTTCTTTTTATTTGACTTCGTGGGCAACTCTGAATGTCATAACTGATCAAAGAATAATTTGGTTTTTTTTATTGATGACAATCTGAAAATTAAAGTCCCTAAAAAATAAGCATGATTTATAATGATAATAAAATGAGATATTGGAAAGTAGAAACAAATTATACACAATAAAATTATGGTTCTTAAAAGGTCACAACACTGTGGACTGATGGCATCTAAATGCCATTATTATGACTCAGAATTTGTCTTTCAAGCAGCTGAACATTGTTACAGTTAGGATTTAAAAGTCAAGAGAATTCTATCATTTTATCCTTTGGTTAGGGCCTCAATTCTGCACTGTTTATTCTTCAGGGATGTACATTTCTCTAGATCTGCAGAAGGGGCATCTGGAAAGTGGTGAAACCCTGCTGTGGAATCAAAATATCTGGCTCTAACATTCAAGAGTTGTGTCAGTATGAGCAAACTTTTTGGTTTTCCTGAGGTTCAATATCTTTTATGAAAGTAATATGGATGCTAAAATAAAAACAAAAACAAACAAAAAACAAAACCCTTGCCCATGGTTGTTACCAAGCAAATAAATAGGTTGGAAGGAGCCAAGTCTAATGGCAAGGGGAACACTCGGGAGGCTGTGGCCACAGTTTGTGAGAGAGATGACAGTGACTAAAACTAATGTAAGCCAACAGGTTTGCAGAGCAGCAAACAGATTGGAGATATGTATAACTTACAGAATCAATAGAATTTGACTTTAATGGAATGGGGTGAGTTAGGGTGGTGTTGAGTATCATTCCCAGATTCCTGTCTTGGGTAATTACAAATTTGAGGTGCTTTTCACTGAGACAGTGAGCACAGGGCGTGAAGTAGATTTGACAGTGGGATGGTGGAAGGATGGGAGTCAGGAGCAGTTGAATTTGTTGTGCCTATAGAAAACATACATGTGCAATGGAACATAAATATATGGTCTGAGGATTGAGGAAAAATGATCCAAAAATAGTAATGGGGAGTGAGAAGTACACCACCCCATGCTCAGCCCTGAGATCTAAAGGGTTGGTGGTGGGTAGGGGGGTATAGTCAGGGTAGAACCAGTTTTAATTAAGACGAGAGGATGGAAGGAGAAATAGCTATTTCGGAGAAATGGCTGAGACTATAGGAAGGTTGCTGTTATTAGAACTCTTGCTCAGCACAGCTATGAACATGCCACCATCACCACCAATAGCAACAGCAGTGGAGGCCAGAAGCAGAGTCCTAATCCTCTCTTCTTTCCTCTGTTTATCTTTAATCTTTTGGAAATATTTGGCATAGTTTCTTATTCAATTTTAAAAATGCAAATCAGTACCTCTTCTTATAAATGCATCATCTCAGAACTTGAAGGGACCCTAAAAGTCACATAACTACTTGAAACCACTTTTATTCAATGCCATATTATCTGAGAGAGATTTCTATGCCATCATAGTTAACAGGATCAAATAATTTTCTTCATTTGTCACTTGCAGTAAAAATATCATGTTTTGTAATGTGAGGGAGTGGGGACACCAACCTGGAAGGGAGAAAAGTTGGCTTCTTCTGAGCTGGCACTTTTTAGCTATGTGACCTTTAGTAATACATTTAATCCAGAGATCTCAGGCCCAAGCAGAAAGCTGAATTAGATCATTTCATATATTCTATCCAGCTAAAAATCATTATGAATCTATGAATGAAATAGGCACATAGAACCTTTGTGCTTTGGAACTGTGGTATAACAGGGATTTTCAGCTTGATGAATTTTTAAATGCTAAACTTTGATTTGAAAAATAGATTTTATTTGTTCCTCTGAATATTTTAATTCATATCTTTATGAATAAAGTGTTGTGACTCAGGCCCATTGCATAGATAAATTAGCTCTGGTTCTTTGTAGTTGAAAATGGCAGAAAGACAGAAGCAACTGTTTGTAAATAATATATAATTTTACAATAATAAAGTCATACTCCAGCCCAGCCAACCCTAATAATGTGCACTTTTGTTAATATATTTAATGAATTAAGGAAGGTCATTTACAATCACCGTGTATTTCACAGACTTATGTGAAAAGATAACATTTTAGAACCCAAAAGAAATTTTTCATATTTTATGAAACCATATTTTATATGACTTCATATTTTCTGATCAGACTTTCATCTTCATCAGTAACTTATTTCTCAGTTCAAGTTCTGGGTTCACCTAATTGTTATTATAAGAAATTCTCCTTCAGAATGTCCCCTAACCCTAGAAGTTCTCTATGCTTCTTCTAAAATTGGATTATATATATCTTACGTCGACATTATTTAATATGTTCCTAAAATAAACGGGAGTAGAACTTGGATATTTTTACTCCTATTTCCCCTGTGGTTAAGAACTCCCCTTTCTCCTCTAAATAAAAATGTAAATATTGTTTTAACTCTACTTGCAATCTCATATATTTCCACTTGGTAAGCTGTTTTCTAAAATATGAATTGAAGTAATAGGAAAATTAAACAAGGCTGGCTTGCTTAGTATTTTCTATATTTAGTTGTTATGTTTTTCCTTCAGTACAAAATTCCACATAAGGTAAAGAAAAGACAGTAAATATCAGCAAGATTATGGTGTAGCCAAAATGTGCAGGAAACCAACATGAATATGAGGAAATTCATTAACAAATCTGCCCAAATGTGTGTATGAATGATTAAATGCACAGATAAAATGATATGATTCTGGAATTGGCTTTAAAATAATCGTGGTGGGGGGGTTGGAATGTAGGTTAAAACGAGACAGCCACAGGATGATTGTTGTTTAAGCCGAGTGATGGGCACATGGGTTTGTTACACGATCCTCTTTACTTTTGTATATGTTTAAACTTTGAAAAATAAGCTGTTATTAAATGCTTAATTTACAAATAATTAAAACTGGACATTTTCTATCCTGAAATGTCTTCCAAACAACTGGGTAAATTGCCCATTCATTAGGCATAATAATATATGCATAACATAAATGCATAGTAAAGTAATCATACAGATTTTCATATACTAACTTCCCTCATCAAATAATGTATTAAACTTTCAAATGTCCTGGTGGCATTGTGGAATTCATTCATGAGACATGATCCATCAATCGTCATTCTACACTTTTTTGTTCTCAACTTCATTCCCAGAGAGACTTACAAACAGGCTTTGGCTTCCATTGCTTTCATTAGTCCAAGACACATATTTAGCCAAAATGAACAGATCAGGATATAATTATTCAGTCTCTGTTTGATTGGTAATTATTAAATACTGCTCCAAAATCTGTTTTAGTGATTGGTTGATTGATTGATTGCTGAAGATTTCAATCCGTGGCGATGATCAAAATCAATTTGCTGCATCGTGACCCATCTTAAAAGACTTTATTCACCCAGTCAGAGCTTATCATATACTCCTTTTATTTACCTTAATCACTTCATTCCAACAAACATATTTTAAGTGCACATGTTATGAAAGCCACAGTTTTAGCCTAGGAATTAAAATCATCAAGACCCAATTGTTGCTCTTAAGGAGGTGGATAGAAAAGCACATGGGAAACTATAAGGTAAGGTAGAATAGGTCCAATAGTGTGTGGTAAGCAGACTAATGACTCCCCAAAGATGTCCACATCCTAATCCCTGGAACCAGTGAACATATTACCTTACAAGGCAGAAGGGACTTTGAAGATGTGATTAAATTAAGGATCTCAAGATGAGGGAATTATCCTGGATTATCCACATGGGCCCAATGTAATCAAAAGAGTCATTATAAGTGAAAGAGGGAGGAGGCAGGTATGTCTGAGTCAGAGACAGATTTGGAGATGCTGTGCTGTTGGTTTTGAAGATGGAGAAGGGGCCATAAACCAAGGAATTCAGCCGTCCTCTAGGAGATGGAAAGGCAAGGAGACAGACTCTCCCAGCGCCTCCAGACAGGAACACAGTCCTATCAATGCCTTGGTGTTAGCCCATAAGATCCATTTCAGACTTATGACCTCCAGAACTTAATAAATTTGTGTTCTTTTAATCCACAAAGTTGGTGGTAGTTTGTTACAGCAGGAACAAGAAACATACAGACAGAAACAACATTACTTCTGACTAGAAACGTCAGGAACCATTTTCTGAAGCAGATGAGATGGAAATAAGACGGAGATCACCACTTCTGCATCCTTTAGATCTGTACTATCCAATACAGTAGCCAGTGACCAGATGTGGCTACGGAAATTTAAATTTAAATAAAAAATAAACATTCCCAATAACCAAGATGTGGAAACAACTTAAGCATCCATCCATACATGAATGGATAAAGAATATGTGTTTACATAAATGCAATGGGATACTCTTCAGCCTCCAAAAAGAAGGAAATTCTGCATTATGTGACAACACGTGTGCTATGGTCTGAATGTCCCCCAGAATCCTTGTGTTGAAACTTAATCCCCATTGTGGTTGTATTAAGAGGTGGGGCCTTTGGGGAAGTGATTAAATCATGAGGGCAAAGCCCTCATGAATAGATTAGTGCCTTATTAAAGGGCTGGAAGGAACTGGCTTAGGCCATTTTCACATTTCCACCTGCAATGTAAGGATGCAGCAAGGAGTCCTTCATCAGACACATGTCAGCACCTTGATCTTGAGCTTCCCAGCCTCCAGGATTGGCAGAAATAAATTTCTGTTGTTTATAAATCACCCAGTCTGTGGTATTTTGATATAGCAGCACAAACGGACTAAGACAATAGGTGAACCTTGAGGACATAATGCTAAGTGACATAAGCCAGTCACCAAAAGACAAATACTGGATGATTTCACTTAATGCAAGATATCTAAAATGGTCAAATTCATAGAATCAAAGAGAATGGTGGTTGCCAGGGGCTGGGGGAAAGGGGAAATGGGGAATTGCAATTCAAAGGACATAAATTTTCAGCCACGTAAGATGAATAAGCTCTAGAGATCTGCTGTACAACAATGCCCCTGTAGTCAACAATGATATATTGTACACTTAAAATTTTATTAAGAGAGTAGGTCTCATGTTAAGAGTTCTTACCACAATAAAATTAATTTTTAAAAAATTTTAAATAAGATTTAAAATTCAATTTCTCAGTTGCACTAACCACATATCAAGTGCTCAGTAGCCACATGTGGCTAGTGGATACTCTATTGGACAGGGTAGATATAGAACATTTCCATCATTACAGCAAATTCTATTGGGCAGCCTGACTATAGGTCCATAAGAATGGCACTCACTTCTGTCATATCCCTGGAATATCATATGCTTTTGATATACTATCTTGGCCAGTATGGAGGACAGAAAGATGGAGCAGATTCAGAGGCTTCCATTTGACCTTCAGTAATTTTTTAATCACTCCTAGTCTCTTATCATCCTTATAGCATGTCAGTTGAGCTTAGCAAGAGCTACCCAATCCCACTATCCTGATAGTTACTATTCCCCCATACTTTTCAAATTCCTGATACATCAGAGCAGCTATTGCATCCCTTCCCTGGGAGGTAGCATCCCAACTCACCACTGGTGAGTTTCCATAATTGGATCACCAAGTTCTGCCACTTAGAGGACCCCATATCCTACCGCCAGTAATAGGGAATTCAATGCCAGTGGGACATGGAATGATCCAATGTAAGAACATCATTTTGTCTCTGTTTTCTCAGATCACACCTGCAACAAACTGTTGCAGATTGGGTCCTTCAGAAGCAGACTCTGAAATGGCAATTAGTGTGCCGAATATTCATTAGAGAGTTTAGAGAGTGTCTTTGGACAGTGCAGGTCCAACATCCCTCAGGCAACCCCACAAGAAGCTCCGGAGCTAAATAGCCATAACAGTTATCTTACGTTGAGCTCTAATAGCTAGACCTTTATACCTCTGCCTCTGTCATTGGATGTGAAGTACCCCAGGAAGGGCAGTGACCATGGACCAGGTAGCTTTCCATAGCTAAGGCAATCCCTGAAATGGCTAATGGCCAAAAGATGTCTACTGATGGTACTCCCAGCAGCTGAGTCAAGAAGTCACCTTTGAAAAGTATCTGAGCAGCTTATCTCTGTGTGCCATCATAAGTATATCTAGAACATAAGCCCCACAAGTTCATGGATTTTTGTCTACTTTGTTCAGCTATATATCCCCAGCACCTAGAACATTGCCTAATGTATAGTAAGCACTAAATGATTACTTCTAGAATGAATGGATAGATGGATGGATGGACAGATGGATAATGGGTAGATGGATGGATGGATGATGGATGAATGGATGGATGAACTGATTAATTAATCAATGATAGATAAGGGCAAAACAAAGTCATTAATAGGGAGACTGTAGTCACATAATCTAGTAGTGAGTTTTTCCAAGGCATGGGAGCTGTATCTTATTCTTTACACCCTGAAGACCCTGAAAGTCTAAGATAAATAAAAGTCAGTGAATTTGAATAAAGAAATGCAGTCAAGAATCAAAATCCAGGATCAGTTACTTGAAGTATAAATTAGGTACAGCAAGATCTACAAGAAGAAACCAAACATCTGTAACCAGAAAGGCAACGAGAAATGGAGGATTTAAGAAAGACAGTTGAGATGATGAAACTTGATTCCTGTAGATATAGCCTGGCTCACTTTGGACTACTTTGGGCTGAGTACCCATCTTCTGGCCACCACTTCAGGAAGATTTAAAGCAGGGGGTCTCAACCCTGGCTGCACATTAAAATCTCTGGTGGGGGCAGGGAGGGTTTAAAAACACTTATGCCCAAATCTCCAGACAAATCAATTGAGTTAGAATCTCTGGAAGAGTTTAAGTATCAGTATTTTTAGCACTCCCCAGATGCTGCTAACATACACCCAAGATTGAAAACTGCTGTCTTAAAGGTATACTGATGCCTGACAAGTAGGGAGGCCACAAAGTAAAAATGAATTCACCACTGCTGATATTGTGTCCCATAATTATTTAATAGGACTATTACTGACCAATAATTTTATTTAAATGTAGACATTCTGATACTGGAAAGATCCTTCTTTTTATTTTTACAAAAATTACTTAGAGGTCATTTACAAATACATGATTGTAGCCCCAAATAACTTGTCTGACCAGTTAAGTAAATCTTATCCAAAAGACTTACCATCCAATGCCAAGGGATAGATCCAGAAGAAATGAAGAAATATATATTCATTAATATATTTGTATTTAATAATATTATTATATAACATTTAAAATATACTATATGAATATATTCATATTAATACATACATTAACAGATTTTTTTTCCTTCTATCAGAAATCTATTTGACTGTCTAGCCCATGAGCATACTTGAGAAGCAGACATATAGAACAGGAATTTCAGTCCCTGGCACAGATGTAGCAAATCAACAGATACTTAACTAACAAAAGTCAGGAATAAGCCATAGTTATTAGTGTTTAAAAGACACAACAAGGATTGAGCAATGAAATGCCAATGTATTTTAAAAGCATCATTTCTATAAAGAGAAAACCTCCAAAACTCCTACTATTAGCCTATCAACCTCTGGTTCCACAGAGTACAATGACTCTCTTCCTGGCCAAGATGAATGTACAAAGATGGTGAGTAAATAGAATAAATCAGAAAATACAATTCTTGGATTAGTGAGTAGAAACTAGTTCCAGGATATGAGTTGCTACATCAGAACATTTGTTTGAAAACATGTGTTCCTGGTATAACGAGGGAGTGGCCCAGATCAGAGCCCCTTGGCAGGGAGTCACTTGGGCTCCTGCAGCACCACCCTACTTATTTTAATGCCTGCACTAACTCCTTATCAGATAAACAATGAAAAGGAGGAAGAACATTCAGTAGAATGCTAGTGGAACTCTTTAAAATGGGGAGTAAAGAAAAATTACAACCCATATTTTCATGAGAGGTTTGAACCTGGACAAAGTAATTTTTTTTAAAGGGACCTGTAGTACAGCTCTATATTTTTAAAACAGGGTAACAGGGTTTTACTTTTGAAGACAGCACCTACTTAAGGTGGTTATAGCTGTATGTGTGTATATATATATATACACACACATATATCTATATCTGTAAAAATAAATAGTGGCCCATAAGACATTGAATGATCAGTGTGCCAGCATGATTGGGTTTTGGTGAAGGCTCTTTGCCTGGATCGCAGATAGCTCCTCACTGTGCCCTCACAAGGCGGAGAGAGCGTGCTCTCTCTTCCTCTTCTTACAAGGCCACAGTCTTTTCGGATTAGAACCCCACTCTTATGGCCTCACCTACCCTTTATTACTTCCTCATAGGCCCTACCTCCCTACCTCCAAATATAGTTACATTGGGGTTTAGGGGTTCATCATATGACTTTTAGGAAGACACAATTCAGTCTATAGCATAGCCATTCGTATCCCTGGTAGAAAGCAAACAGATGCCCCTGCCAAATCACCCGCATAACCTATTATTTGAATAAGAAAAAGCACATGAAGTCAGAAACATGGACAGATTCCTGTAAATCCTCCCCACTTGCCTCTGCCCTATTCAGCCTATTTTCTGTTGTCTTCTGTTTTGCCGAGAAATAATGCTCTGTAATCAATAAAGAATGCATCTTTTTTAATTGTACCATTTTCCTAAAAAAAGAAAGATCATATATCTTCTTTTTCCTTCAAACAAAAGAGAGATCGATTTTCCTGTTTGAGATGTCACACTTTCCTTTAAATCAGCCTGAACTTTGGGCTGACCAGCCTCCCCATTAAATAAGTGTAATTTTAATACGTGGGTTGTATGAAAGAAAGATTCCTAGGGTCAGAAAACTTGGATTCTAGGCTCAGTTCTGCCATAAATTGTCTGAAACACTTTGCCCAAGATATTTTAATCTTGGAGCTTTTTTCCTCAACTGTGAAATGGTTGGGTTGGATTCCAGGATCTTAAACTTTATTCCATCCTTAACATTATATAATTCTAACAACACTGAAAAGCTTCTAAGGTTCAAAATGATCCCCTTCCATATCTCCAACTTAGGATCTTCTATTAGAGTTTTCTGTGCCTAGTTTTTTACTTTACCATGGAAAGAAATATAAAGATATTGTGATATTATGGCTCTTAGTGCATTCTCTAAGAATAAAAACAAAGAGTTTCCCTTATAATTTTCAATTAGTGCAGAAGGTTGCTTTCTACATATGGTAGTACAGTAACTGTAAACCCAAGAATGAACCACCAGAGGGCAGTACACTAACGTATATTCTTTGGTACCTTGGCATTTCCTACTGTAGTGGAGCATCTATAAACAAGAATCACTGGAATCTCTGAGCATGAGCAGTATTATGGGGTGTTACTGCAAACACAGACTACATGACTTTAACAAAATCAATGCAACTGGGAATTATTTAACACCAGTATGATAAATGCTGTAGACATTTGGCTATCTATAAACAAGGCAAGTGCGTGAATGTAAATTCAAATACCTAATCAACTTTTTTTCTTTTCATTCGGATATCGCTCTGTACAAATGTGGCCAAGGATGATGGGCTGCACCAATAAGATTCTCCCATTCTGACATTTAAATTTAGAACTATGGAGAGAAGCAGTCCGTTAACTGCAGGAATATATATGAGCAGAAAATAAAGAGTGATGATCTCTGATTCCTTCTCCTGAGAGCTGTTAGGGAGGCCCATCTTTAGATCTGGGTTGAATCTTGAATCTTTCCCATTTCCAAACTACAGTTTCTGTTCTCCCCTAGAGGCTGTTCTAGCTTCCTTTGAGATTTCTCTCTCCTTCTCTTCTCCATTCCTCCCTCTCGGGGCCCGTCCTTCCTCCTCCACCCCCTCTCCCCCTTCCCCTCCTATCTCTCCATCTCCCTCTGCCTGCTTTTGCACATGGATCTTTTCAATCGCCTGAGTGAGGAAATCCAATGCTTCTTCCTTCCCCCTGGAACAGGAACTTAGAAGCACACTATAGTTAATACTAATGTACCAGATACTTGAAATTTGCTAAGAAATGGATCTCAAGTGTTCTTACCACAAAAAAAAAAGTAACTGTGAGGAGATGGATGTGTTAAATTAGCTTGATTATAGTCATCACTTCACAAAGTATATGTGCATCAAAACATCGTATTGTATACCTTAAATATACAGTTTTTACTTGTCAATCATGCCTCATTAATCTTGGGGGTGGGAGGAGCACACCCATGGTAATTGCTATGTTATTGCTCACCAATTTTCTTTTTCTAATTTATTTTTTAATTGACAACTAAAAATTATATATATTTATGATATACAATATGATGTTTTGATATATGTATACAACATGGAATGACTAAATCAAGTTATTTAACATATGTACTACCTCACATGATTATTTTTTGTGGTGAAAATAATTAAAATCTACTCTCTTGGCAATTTTCAATTTTACAATATATTGTTAATGTAATCACCATGTAATTGTAATTACCATGATATACAATATCTCTCTTGAACTTATTGCAAACCATTTTTTGTACATGGTACTTAATATGTTACTATATTGCAATTATGTGGGCATATTCTTACATGCCTGTTAAGAAAAACTACAAAAACCCATTTTTAATTCTAAATAGGCTATTCTTATTTTAAAAAAAAAAAGAACTATAGTTTCATATGAATACTCCAAGGAATCAAATATTCTGACATTAAAGGTTCTGAGCAGCATACTGGGTCACAGAGTGTCCAGATTTCAAGCCCAGTCTGTTCATTGAGTTATATTACTTCTTCAGAAGCATTTAGAATATGAAGACTGCAACCACAAGGAGTTTCTCACTTTCATACTAGTCCACACTCAACCTCAAGCAATTAATCAAAATTATCATGTAAGTGTTCCTACCAGTTTGGGGCTCTCGCAGTCTCTGCTCCTAGTAAACAGATCTCAGCTGTGACTGTCTGCACTCACCTCTCTCTCCACATCTCAGGGTGGCAGTTTGCCCCTCAACCTCAGTTCTCTGATGGGCCAAAACAAAATCATTGATTTTCAGTTTGTTCAGCTTTTTCTTATAGTAAAAATGGGAGTTATGACTTCCAAGCTCTTTACATGTCGGAACTAAAACTGGAAGTTCAAAAATGATATATTAAACACTTACTACGTGCCTGGCACCATGTGAAATGTTTTAGAAGCTTCCATGCCTTTATTTTCCCAGTTCCACTGTGGCTCTTTGCTGCAATCCCTGTACTGCCGCAATGCTTCTGTGTTGTGGACATCTTCAGACCCCAAGGGGATTCCTCTTCATTATGTGAAGATTTTAGTTCCTTACTCTCTAGTTACTCCTGTCAAAACTTTTAGGAATTTCAAAGTCCATGTAGGTGACTCTTCCAATACCCCATCCTCTCAATGCCTTGACCTCCTTCCTTTCCTCAGCTAATCCTGTCCCTCACCCTGTTTAACCCCCCACTGCATGGCCATACCAATAGCATATTTGCCATTGCAAAAAAATGAATTCCTTCATAATCTCAACTTCAAACATAATAGTTTCTCACTACCACCTCTTATCTCTCCAGCTCAATCCCTCTAGTACTTGTACCCAAAAAATACTTCAGTGGCAATGGATGTACAATCCATTAATTCTACTTTTCACTGTCCCTTGCCACCTTCTTGATCCACCTTCCTTCATAACTATGGCCCATCGTTATTGCATAGAGCCTCAGATTCCTTCTTTATCACACTCCGTTAGTAGGACTCCCACTCTGGTGAAATCCAGCTCTGCCTACTCCTAACCCTGTGCCTGTAAAGCGAAACATAGCTAAAGAAAAATATTCAACCATGCCAATTCATCTTACGTTCAATATGTGTCTACTAACCCTTAGTGCTAACTGGAAATCCAACTGTACTTCCTAGTGCATTCACTTTCCAATCCCCTTAAACCCTTTTTCATAATTTTTTTCTAGCCAAACCTTCAACACCTTCACCACCCTTCTTATTCTCAGCTGATGGCCACAGTTCCTGTTTCTATTTTGGGTGGAAAAACAAAATTATCAGGAGAAAACTTCCATGCTCTCCCATAACTACCTCTACCCACTTATCCTGCATCTGTGCCCATATTCTCTGCCTTCATTCCTGTTACAGTCGATCAGTGGTTCTTGTGTCAAGGCATAAGGTCAACCTTCCCATGTGTGCACTGGATCCTTTCCCTCTTATCTTCTCAAGCACACCTCTCCTAACGTAATCAATTTTTCCTTCCTGGATGGATTATTCCCATCAACATACAAACATGCTATAAATTCTCCTATCTTAAAAAAAAGTATATATCTACTATTAAGCCCATTAGCTAATATCCCATTTCTTTGAACCCATTTTTCAATGAAACTTCTTGAAATTGTCTGTACTTATTGTCTGAAATTCCTTCCTACCCCTCACCTCCCCACTACATACACACACAAACATACACACACACACACACACATTCTCTCTTAAACCCACTTCATTGAGGCTTTTGCCTCATCTACAAAACTGCTTTTGCCATGGTCACCAACAATGTTGTTTAATCAAATAGTCAATTATCAGTCCTCATCTCCCTTGAGTTTTCAGCAGCTCTTGGCACAGTTGACCCCACCCTCCCTCTCAACACTTTCTTTATTTAGCTTCTGGGACACCCTCTCTTGATTTTCCTCCACTGTTTTGGTGACCTTCTCATCTCTCCATTATCAAGGAATAACTCAGAGACATTTAGATAGTTATTTGCATTCTGTTTAGTTATTTTGCATGCAGAAGTTTTCACACATGTCTGGTAGTAGCAAGAGTCAAGAGAGGGAATAGAAGACTAGAAAAAACTGCAGGCAGTCTGGAACACTGGGTCTTTTTATATATTTTGGGGTGAACTGACTAGTTGGCAGATAGCAAAGAGACCAGCCTGGGCATTATGCCCTTGAACAAGATGACTAGAACTACCAAAGAAAAAATTTCAGTTGTTTATGGATTCTACATGAAACCTTGAGAGGATAGCCATGGAGCTCACCTGACAGACTGCCTCAGGTAGTGTCTGCCAGGATCCTTAGCACCTCTACCTTAATTAGAACAAGTCTGCACTATTTCCCTCATTTGAATTTTTCCCTATCCCTAAACTTCGGAGCCTCTCAGAGATCAATAATTAGATCTCTTCTCTTTTTTATCTAGTTACTAGTGGCTTCCTCCGATTCACATCTTTAAATACTATCTACATATTGGCAACTCCAGAGTCCTATATCTAACCACTTACTTGACATCTCCACTTGGATACTTAAAAAGCCTCTCAAAGCAACACAAATCCCAAACTGGCATCTTACCTTCCACCACCTCCCCCCACCCCCGCAAATTGTTTCTCCCATAGTCATCCACATTGCAATAGATAGCAACTCCATCCTTCCAAGCACAGTGGTCCAAAACCCTAGAGTCATCCTTGACCCTTTTCTATACTGTATCTAATCCTTAAGCAAATATTGTTGATTTCACCTTCAAAATATATCCAAAATTAATCTCTTCACCTTGTTCTAAAGCTCCATCAACTCTCTCGTACATTAGCGTGACAGTCTCCTGGATGGCCTCCCTGCTCCTTCCCTTGCACTTCCCTACCAGGGTATTTTCATCCCATGGTCGTATTTCAAAATAAGACCTGGACACTTCTTAGCCTAAAGCTCTCCAATGACTTCCTGTCTCATCCAGGTTAAATATCAAAGTTCCTATGATAACCCCCAAGGTTCTACATAATCTGCACACACGCACACACACACACACAAACACACGCAAAACTCACTTTCATTTTCTTCTGCTTCTCTCCCCACAACCGCCTCCACTCCAGCTATTCGAGTGGCCTCCTTGCTATTTCTGCAACTCACCATTCAGGACTTGCCTCAATGTTTCACATTTTCTGTGTCCTCTGCCTAAGAAATCTCTTTCCTTTGATATCTATGTGGCTTTTACTTTCACTTCTTTCAGACTCCTGTTCAATTGTCACCTTATCCAAAAAGCCTAACACACTTTTCTAAAATAGAACACACTCCATGTGGGACTCTCTTTCCCTCTTCTCTGCTTTGTTTTATTTTTTTCCCCAGAGTATAAACATCTTTGACTCACTATATACTTTTGAATTTTTTTTATGATCAATATAAACTGTTTAAAATGCAAACTCCACAAGAGTGACTTTTGTCTGCTTTACTTACTACTTTATTCTAAATGCCTAGAATGGTGTCTGGACACAGTGAGCATTCAGTATACATTAATTGAAAGAATACTAAATTTTATAGATGAGGAAACCAAATTTTACAGATAGCACATTAAGTGGCTCATCCATGGGGAGTGCAGAACCACTAGAAATTGCAGAGCTTCTAATTAAACACAGATCTTCACAACATAGTTGGGAATGAATTCTTCATGGGTCTCTCATGTTTCTGCACATTTTATGAGTAAAAGCACTGATTGCCCTTGGTTTTAGACTGTATTTTCAGGGAATTTGTATGCTGACCAGTCCTGGAAATTAGAGATGATATCTCCCTCCAGAACAAAGAGCAGGCATGCTTATTGCTCATTATAAAAAATTTGGATTCCCTAAGTTCAGGGTCCCTCTCCTATAATGAAGCCTATTACATACATAGACAAAAATCTGGATCCACAGTAGCCTCATGGAACTTTGAGGCAAAGGGAACTAATACAAATATGCTTCTTGCTGTATCATGAGTAATAAAGTCCTCTGTCTCTAACCCTAGATTTGTGTCTTCTTACAGCATTTATGAAACTACAGGTTTATTTGTGAGCTTGCAAGTAGGTAAAATCTCAGTGCCTTCATAGTTCTTGACAAACACTATATTACTGTTCCCAGGTGCACCAAGTAAATCCTAGCAGCTTCTATCCCTGATTCTTGTAAACCCCTAAACTTACCAAAGATATTCCATTTAGTTAGCCTTTACTTGATTCTCTGTATAACTTATGTAGTTGACTGTAGATGAAAGGTTCAATCGTTTGCTTGTGTTAATATCTAATCCAAAGTGCCAGGTAAATTCTTTGAAATCCTAGCTTTCAATAATCTGATAAAAATAACATGTCAAGTCATTAAAGAATACAACTTTTAAATTTTCAAGTATTTTAAAAGCTCATGTGTGATTAGGAAACATTTGTGTATGATTAGGAAACACTTAACCAAAGAATTACAGATATGGTATGAATGAACACCGAAGTTTTTTATATTGTTTTCTTGAAAATCACTTCTCAATAGCTAATTGGCAACAAACTCAAAAATAACTCATATTTTTTTTCCTTAGATATGCTCCAGATGATGTCATAATCTTAAACTGCTACCTCTTTGAAGCAGGTAAGCTTTTTTAAATGTCCCATCTAAAATAGCAGAAAGCACTCAGCTTACATATCAATAGTATATTGTTAGTATACTATAGTTAATAGGATAAATATTTATTTAAGCATTCAGTGACTTAAGTAATTATTACCATGATGTAGCCTGAAGTAAAAATGTTAGAAATTACTCTTCTTGTACGTGAGTAGTGTATCTGTGTTATTCCTGTGCTCTATGACACAGGAAACTACCAAAATGGCAATTCCACAGGGCATGAAATGTTTCTGTCTTAGTCATAGCTGTGTCCACAGCACCCAGTATATTGAATAAATGAATTAGCTTTGTTAAAGAAAACCAGAAATAGACAGAAGTTAAAGCAATGAAGATAGATTTTATTTTGAAAAAAACTATTGCAATAGGGGAAAGAGACTGTAGTATAAAACTGGACTCAATTCTGAATACAACCAGAACCAGTGAGGATTTATAGCTGAGGAGTAAGTTGGAGAGCAGGGAAGATTTGTGGATGGAAAATTACTAAAAGAAGACATCAAGTCTAAAGGGATTCTGGCTGAACGAATCCTGTTAGGGATTCTTGCTGAAGGCAAGCTGAGGTGATTAGATATCACCTGAGGGATAGTGGGGATGAGGAGTTTGATCAGATATCAGCAATCAAGGGTGGGGAATTCTTGCTAACCTGACTTAGCAGGATTCTTGCTAAAACAGTACAAGAAAGTACACAGATAGGGAGAGGGTTCAGGGGAGCCCAACTAAAGTTTGGTCAAGTAAAGAATCTTTGTCAGTATGTTCTGATATTTTATTTAATAAGTAGTTCGTTGTGGGATATTATAAATGTTGGTAGTATTTACTTCATAAAAATAATGGTTTATGCTCTTGGGTTGGAGATAATTCTCACAGGAGCACAGATGCAGGAAGCAAAACTATGACACAGAGATCAATGTTAACTTAATGTTGTAGGATAGTAACTTGAACATTCATTCCTGTATGTGCTTCCCACCCCGAGTCCACAATCATTCCATCTCTGAGGGCTTTCTCCTTTAACCCAAACATTTGGTGTGCAGGGCCCATTGCTCTGAGGGAAGTAGGAAGCAGAAAACAAAGGTGGCAACTTCTTGAGTTCTAAGCATAATAGGGTGGCGGGATTTAAATACAAACTGGCAGAGCAAGCTTTTCCTGCCCTCAGATCAGATAAAAGTTATCATAAGCTGATAGAATAGATGGGGAAAACCATCTAGAAAGGAGCAGAGTAAGGATAAGAGGTCTCCAGCCACCACAGGGTGCCCAGTTGCCCTTCTGGCTATGGTCCAGTGAGCAGCCTGTGTGTTGTCTTGGATTGTCAGCAGGAATGACACTCATCTGTGCCTCAACACATTGCTTAGCATCCCCATATGTCCCCCTTATGAAGGCACTCTCTCCATGCGCTGGCCCTGAACACAAGGTGGAGGGGAGTCCTAGATACCTGGATAGGGGGAGCAGTATGGAAGGGAAACCCACCCCACATGCACACACATCTGACCAAGGTGAAACTGGACAGAATCAGATGTCCCACCACATCTGGACAGCCATGGAACCCCACCCACTTCTATTACATTACTATAATAATTTAGACACTGTATATGACTGTGTTATTCTTCTAACTGATGGGGTTCAAGACACACTACCAAAAATACGGCACCTTGGCATATTGAATATTTTAAGCTGAAGGAAAGAAATAGCATGTGCAGGAAGTTCTTTCTGACCTTCTCCCCACCCTTCTACCTAAAGCAAGTCAGAAAACGCAGGAAAGATGTTCTGACCTTGCCCCAGTGCAGGTCAAAAGACCCTCATGAGAGAGGTGCCTTCCTCTGGAGGAAAAGAATATCCTTAAGAAGAATATGAATGAACAAGCCTTGCCAATTTTCCTTCAGTTTATTACCATTAGGTCATATTCCTTTTGCCCTATCCTATTTCTCAGGGCTCTTCATTCTTCATCAAACCTAGCATAATATTCAAGTTTACCTGTTTCTTCAGGTCTTCATTTCCATATGAAGGCTCCCGTGTTACATAAAACTTATATCAAATTAGTTTATATGCTTCTCTCTTGTTAATCTTTCTTCTGTTATAGGGGCATCAGCCATGAACCTAAGATGGGTAGAGGAAAAGATATTTTTCCTCCTTTATATAACAGACATTTAATTAATATAAATTATGATAACTGATTAAGAATTTTAACACAAAACAAGGGCAATCTGGAGAAATGCACAATTCTATTTTAATATCATATTTGATTAGATATGTTGTCTTTCATGATCAAAGTTCTTCACACATTTTAATTAAGTGCACATATACAAAATGAAAAAGATAATTAAGTTTTGAAAATCTTTTGATCATTCTGAAAGTAATCAATGGAGGTAATTTTGAATAATTGGATTCTTCAGTTAGCTAAAATTTATTAAATTAAAATTGTAATTCATAATTCTCATATATTAATTCAAACAACCTGGGAAATTATAAAAATGTATCCAGTTAGAAGCAACAGGATAATCAGGAGTCCCCATTTCAGAAAGTAGCTGCAACATGGGCCCTGGCACACCTATTGCTTCTCCCTTACCTAAAACTATCTTGTTCCAAATTTCATTAGGCTGTCAAATCTTGCCAGAGGGGGGAAAAAAGTAATCTTATTGTAATTTAGTGATATTATATCACAATAATGTGATACAGCATCGTAAATCAAAATGACAACCTTGTTTTTCTCTTTGATCGATCATCTTACAATCTTACATGGTGAGCAGTTGAAACAATTATTGGGATGCTTCAAAACATTTGTTTCTAGCAAAGTGACCATTTTGGTTAAGTTAGGAAATAAATTCTGGAAACCTTTAACAAAATAACTATTACTTCAATAAACAATTTGTTCAGTTAAAAACATGTGTTCATTTCTATCTTGACTATATCAGGAAAGATGGTGTGCAACACAAGAACGATTTAGTTTTAATTGCTACTAGATATCCATGCCTAAATCTACCCCCAAAAGTTACTTCCACCACACAGCTGGACTCAATAAGAGGGAAATTTTAACAGAAAAGGTGAAATTCTTACATTTCAATTACACATGTAGAAAATAGTTTGTGAGACACATGCATCTTCATAATGGATTTTTTTTCCTTTTTATATAAAACAGTATCAAGTTAACATTCCAGTTTGCAGTAGATGATATAAAACTTTATCACTTTGATTTAGTCCTTTTATTACTTTGATTTAGTCCTTTTTTGTAACTGTTAATGTTATATATTATTTTCAAGTGCTCTAAAACTGTAAATATTTTTAAAATCTAGCAACCTGGTTTTAGATGACCTCTAGATTTCAGAAATTTATGTTTACATGTGAGTAAAAATAAACAATTATTATCACATAAAATAAAATACTAAATAAAATAGTAAGTAAAATATTAAATAAAATGTCAAAATAAAGATAAAATACTTAATGAAATAAAGATAAAATTATTAAATAAAAAACTATGAAAATATTCCAAATTATAAATAAAAATATCATTAAATAAAAATCTGTAGATAAAAGTAAATAAAAAGGTGAACCTCATGCCACATGGTTTATAGTGAATTTTGATAATAGATCAAAATGGTTTGGACTGGGAAATGGAAGAGACTAAGGCAATGGGTTCAGAAACAAAGAAATGAGCATTTTTCCAGAAGCCTACATGGGATGTAGGGGAAGATGAAGCATAAGAAGAAATATCAGGTGAGAGTTAGAAGCCAGAAGCCCCCATGTACAGGAGCCCAAGGTAAGACAGAAGTGGTCTAGAGTCAATGAGGCACTTAGAAAGCTGCACAGACCATACCCAGTTTGGAACCGTGGTTGAGAATGTGAACTCAACAAACAAATCAAACAGGCCTGAGCTCAAACCCTGGCTCCATCAGTTAGATACTCTTGGTCAAGTTACTGTCCCGTCTAAGCTTCAGTTTCTTCAAAATGTAAATGGAGATGATCACAGAACTTACTTCGTAGGGTTGTTGTGAGGAATAATGAGACAAACATCCATATAATGCCCTCATCACAGTGCCTGGCTACGAAACCATCTCACACTGAGACTAACCCAGCAACTGCAGCTGACAAGAGTTGCACTGAGAAAAGGTAAGTTTGTAATCAGGGTAATGTGGTGAGTGGGAAAAGTAACTGTCTTATGGAATATAAGAAAGACAGAGTACGAACACCATAAACGTAGGATCAGGTTGTCCATCATGCAGTTGGGAGCTGGGTCATTTTAAATGTTTGTTTTAAGGGACTCACAATGTACCCCTAAAAATTCTTGAACTATTTCTCAGATTTTTAATTATGCGAGTCAAAATAGATTCATAGTTGTATAAACCCAGTATGTAAACTCATCTCTTCACAGTGACAGCTGCAAATACTTATGAGGTCTACTATTTTTAAAATATGAGTTTCTTTTCAATTAAAAACTCTTAAATATTTAAAAAATCTGTCCCAACTCAAATTTGATATGACAATATGCATATTGAACTTTAGATACAACACAGAATAGCTTTTGCACTACCAAAGCCAGCGTATAATTGTCTCATCAATTTCCATCAGTTGTAAGACATACTTCCCAGTCACAACAGTGGTACGGCATAATACAGTACTTCACCTATACTAAACAACTGAAAGGTGTTACAATTTGTCAACTATTTGCTGATTATATATCTATCTTCTGCACTGGAAAAAAATCAAACTGAGAATTTGCTGCTCATCTTTTTCACAAAATCTCCAAAGCCCAGGAAACACTGTTGAATGAATGACAAGTTACATTGAGGTATCAATATGGCTCACATAAACAAAACTTTCTAACTTGATGAAAGCTATGTATTTGCAAACACGGCAAAAGCAAAAACACCTTAGATCACATTTAAGAAAATCATGTCGCAGAATTGATGTCAGCTATAAAAAGCTTAGAATTATTACCTAAAAAATATTTTTCAAATTCCTGACAGAAAGCACTTACTTTGTAAATAATAAACTCTACCATCACAGTATGTTTTCCCAGCTATTATTTTAAAATGTATAACAGAAGAGCATGCCACCAAAATGGTAGCTAGGGAGAAAAATAGTAACCAGCAAATTCTGCTAATTGAGCTCACAGCCGGTCATTGTGGGGTGCACCTCCTAAGACCCTGATCACTTGGCCAGCTTAATCTAAATCCTCCAGTAGCAGCAAAGCTCCTGCTTCATCTATACAATTCCTAAAAGAAAGGGCCATATAGTTTGGAGCCTAGATGTAGGGCCAGAACAAACCTGGGTTCAGACCCCAACTTGGCCACCTACTAGCTGTGTGACCTAGAGAGCAAGTGATGTGTACCTCTCTAATCTCAGTTTTCTCATCTTTAAAATAAGAAAGCAATATCTGTCTTACAAAGTGCTTAAAACAGTGTTAGGCATATAGTACAGGCTCAGAGGTGGCAGCTGGGTCATGTGTGGTGGCTCGCGCCTGTAATCCCAGCACTTTGGGAGGCCGAGGCGAGAGGATCGCTTGAGGCCAGGAGTTCGAAACCAGCCTGAGCAAGAGTGACACCCCATCTCTACCAAAAATAGAAAAAATTAGCCAGGTGTGGTGGCAAGTGCCTATAGTCCCAGCTACTCGGGAGGCTGAGACAGAAGGATCCCTTGAGCCCAGGAGTTTGAGGCAACTGTTAGCTATGATGATGCCACTGCACTCTAGCCTGGGCAACAGAGCGAGATCCTGTCTCAAAACAACAACAACAACAAAACGATAGCTACTATCACTATCATTATTACATGCCATGTATCTGCCGCCAGTTCGAGTTTCTTTAACTTTTAATTTGTTTCTTTAACTTTAATGACTACCTTATTAAATATTTTGTGTATACATACAACCATACACACACAGACACACACACACATTTGATAATTATGAGCACCACCATTTTATCACTGGTTCTGGGGTTCTGTGAGCTTTGCCCCAGTTGCAGGGCTACAGCGGAGGAAAGAGGCAGGAGAAAGTCAGGGAAACATATTTCACATTAGTGACCATTCAAAAGTGAAATCTGTATAACCACATGGGACCATTTCGTACCTTGATTTTTATATTGCTGCCTGAATAATGTAGGGCAGCTCCATTTTTTTCCCCTCTCTTTACGACGGTTTAGTTCAGACGTGAGAGGAAATGAAAAGGCTTGTTTGTCAGGAAATAAGTTCTCTTTATTCAGCCGAGGACATGCACCCAACAACAGCTGTAGCAATATGCCTATCTAGTTCCACAAACTTAAGTCACAGGTTTAGATAAGGTTGTCACGAACTTGGAAGGTGCAAAACCCTTAGAGAAAGCTGTTAGTCTCCTTTGGCCTTACCATAGATATAGCAAGTAGTCTCAGATTTCTGAACTAAGTTTAATAAAAGTTCCACATATCAGCATGTGATTCTTAGGATAGTCTAGATCCGTGTAATTTCAGCATGGAGAAGATATGACATAGACCCACAGAGAATGTAGTGTTAACTACAAATTTAATTTTCTCCAAGGATAGAACTTTTGAAGAATCTTCCAAATGAAGCTTTTCTGTAGATTATTTGACCATCAAGTGCCACACTGCAAAATAATTTCATAAAAATAAAAATTACTATCTGCCCTTTTAAAAGTTTTCTATTCAGTATAACCTTGTTTTAGATCTTAAAATCATTGGAAGTCCATTTTCAACATTGGGTTATATTAGTTTTTAAAAGCATATTTGGTTTGCTGTCCTGTAAAATACAAGTTGATTCTCTTTGAATAAAAGCATATATTGATCTCAAAATATACCATTCATGTTTCAGAAAATATAATTCATTTCTTTAAATATTAAATTTTAAAATTATTTGGAAATTATTAACCTGGATGATTTTTAGTATAAACCAAATTAACTGCTATATCGGGGGAAAAAACAGAAATTCGTAAATGAACAAGGTAGAATACAACTTTAAAAGGCTAAAAAAGCATTGGTTAATATTAACTATATTCTTTATCTAATTATATAAATAATCAAGAAAAAATATTTGGAAGGCAATTACCACTTTAGTTTTAGAATGCAAATTACTAGCTGTCAAAGACTGTATCAGAGAATCACTAATGTGGAATATTCAGAAAAGTGCTCAAAAGACCATTTAGTTATGGTTGAACTTGCTGCAATTGGGTAAACTTTTTTTGCTATATTAAGATTATTTTCTTTGGATAGATTACTGGTATGGAAGTTCTAACTCAAAGGATTAAGGTTTTTAATGCATGTCACCAAATTTCCATCCAAAAGGGATGCATGTTTGCCTTCCCATTAGCAGAGCAGGGTAGGAGAGTGTCTATTCTATCACCATTTTCAACATTGGGTTGTATTAGTTTTTAAAAGCCCACATGAATTTCCATGACAGTGGTATTCCTGCTCAGTTTTAATTTGCATTTGTGTGATTAGTAAAAAAAAACAAAAAACTTCTAGATATTTCTTAACTGTTTGTATTTCTCCTTTTACAAATTGGCTATTCCAATTCTTTGCCCATTATTCAATTGGTCTGCTCTCAGCTATTTAACTACTTATTTAAAACTCTTTATACATTAAAAATTTTGAGGAAATATGTCCAGAGATATGTCAATATTTTATTAATTTGTCATTTTCAATTTAATTTTCTATGCTGTTTTTTTCCCTTAATAGGTTTTACATTTTCATTTAGTTAAATCTATTAACCTTTTCTATCTCTTATGGTACTTTTGTTTCTGTACTTATGCTTAAAAAGGTCTCCCCGCTCTGAGATCAGAAATTGTCATATTTTCCCCAACTTTATGGTCTAATTTTTTTTAACTTTTTGAAACAGTTTTATTGAGGTATAATTGGTATATAACAAACTTCATGTGTTTAAAGTGTACAATTTGATAATTTTTGATAAATACTACCTGTGAAACAATCACCACATCAAGATGATAAACATGTCCATCACCCCCAAAAGTGCCCCTTTTAGTCCTTCACTTCCAATCCCCTTTGTCCCCTCCCACCTTAACCCAGGCAACCACTGATCTGCTTTCTGTCACCACAGACTATTTTGCAGTTTCTAAGAACTTTATACAGATGAAGTCAAACAATATGTACTCTTTTCTTACCTGGCTTTCTTCAGTCAGTATGGTTATTTTGAGATTCATCCAAACGTAATGCATATCCATAGTTCATTTTTTATTGCTGAGTAATGTTCCACAATATGAATATACTGAAATTTATTTTATTCATTCACTTGTTGATGGACGTTTGGGTTGTTCTAGTTTGGGGCTATTACAAATAAAGTTGCTATGAACATTTGTGTGCAAGTCTTTGTATGGATGTATGCTTTCTTTTCTCTTGGGTAAATACCTAAGAATTGAATGGCTGGATCATATATGTTTAATTTCATAAGAAACTGTCAACCTGTTTTCCAAAGTGGTAGTGCCATTTTACTTTCCTGCTAGCAGCATACGAGAGTTCCAGTTCCTCCATATCTTTGCCATCACTTGATATGGTCAACCTTTAGCCATTGTTATAGATGTGTAGTGGTATCTACTGTGGTTTTAATTTGCATCTCCCTGATGGCTAATGATGTTGAACATCTCTTCATGTGGCTATTTTCCATTTTTATGTCTTCTTTGGTGCAGTGTTTGTTCAAATCTTTTGCCCATTTTTATTGTGTTGTTTTGAGAGTGTTTTATATATTCAGCTTATAAGTCTTTTATCAGATAGATACAGTATATGCTTTGCAAGTATTATATATCAGTAGGTGGCTTGACTTTTCCTTTTCTTTACAGTTTCTTTTGAAGAGGGACAAGTTTTTAATTTTTATTAGATCTATTCATTAATTTGTCCTTTTTATGCATTGTGCTTTTGGTGTTGTATCTTTTTTTAAAAAAACTTACCTAACCCAAGGTCGCAATATTTGGAGAGCTCAGTTTCAGTAAAGAGTCATCAGATCTCAAAAAAACTACAGAAAGAGGGAATAGATAGAAAGTCCCTTATTCACAGAGGTCTTTCGTGACTACTCAGTCAAATTTGGGTCCTTTCTGTTATTTATAAAATTTATCACAATTTCTAATTGTATACATACTTGTCCATCTGCCCTTCTATAACACTGGTCTCAAAGTGGGACCCCCAGATTGGTAGTATCAGTATCACCTGAGAACTTAGAAATCCAAGTTCTCAGGCTGCCCAACCTAGATCTGCTGAATCAGAAATTCATTAGTACGACAATGAAACTACTCACTTTACAGCATTTCTGTGCAGATTAAGTGAGATGACTATGTAAAGCACTTTTGCACACTTATGCCTTGCACACAAGGAAAATACAATAATTTTGGGTATAATTGTCATTATTCTAGAGTCTGGTATGGTGGCTTACATGAGCTATACAGAGCAAGACAATAGTAAGTTAAATGTCAACTACAATGAAGATGTGTTGTTGCCCATGGAAGGATGGCTGCTGGCCAACAAGAGGCTTGATGCATGGCATCAGCTTATAATTCAGTAAATTATAGGATCTGTTGCTTGGTTTTGGCAGGCTTAGAGTCTTGACTTGTGCTGTGGTTTGAATGTCCTCTTCAAAACTCACATTGAAATTTAATTGTCAATGTACCAATATTGGAAGGTAGGACCTGTAAGAGGTCATTAGGTCATGAGGGCTCTGCCAGCATAAATAGATTAAGGCCATTATCATGGGAGTGGCTTACTTATCACAGGAGTGGACTCCTATAAAAGGATGAGTTCCGGCCCAATTTCCTCTCTCTGTTTTAAGAGCTTGCTTGCCCTTTAAGCATAGGATATCACAGCACAAAGGACTACGCCAGATGCTGGAATAATGCTCTTGGACTTCCCAGCCTTCAGAAGTGTGAGAAATATCTACAAAGAAGAGCTGGGACCCATACTACAGAAATTAGTCCATAACATCAAGAAAGAGGGAATCCTCCCCAACTCATTCTACAAAGTCAGTATCACCTTAATACCAAAGCCAGGAAAGGACACAACAAAAAAAGAAAACTACAGACAAATATCCCTTATGAATATAGATGCAAAAATCCTCAACAAAATACTAGCAAACCAAACTCAACAGCACATCAAAAAAATAATCCACCATGATCAAGTGGGCTTCATCCCAAGGATGCAAGGATGGTTCAACAATGTAAATCAATAAATGTGATTCACCACATAAACAGAAGCAAAAACAAAGGTCATATGATCATCTCAATACATGCAAAAAAAGCATTTGACAAAATCCAGCACACTTTCATGATAAAAACCCTCAACAAATTAGGCATAGAAGGAACATACCTTAAAATTATAAAAGTCATATATGACAAGCCCATAGCCAACATCATACTGAATGGGGAAAAGTTGAAAGCATTCCCACTAAGAAATGGAACAAGACAAGGATGCCCACTGTCACCACTTCTATTCAACATAGTACTAGAAGTCCTAGCCAGAGCAATCAGGCAAGAGGAAGAAATAAAGGGAATCCAAATCGGGGAAAGAGGAGGTCAAATTATTGCTCTTTGCTGATGATATGATCTTGTATCTAGACAATCCCAAAGACGCCACCAAAAGACTTCTGGAATTGATAAATAAATTCAGCAAAGTCTCAGGTTACAAAGTTAATGTACACAAATCAGTAGCATTTCTATATACCAAAAACAGTCAAGCTGAGAGTCAAATCAAAGGCCTAATACTATTTATAATAGCTACAAAGAAAATAAAATACTTAGGAATATACTTAACTAAGAAGGTGAAAGATCTCTACAAGCAGAACTATGAAACACTGATGAAAGGAATTGCAGATGACACAAACATATGGAAAAACATCGCATGCTAATGGATTGATAGAATCAACATTGTTAAAATGTCCATTCTGCCCAAAGGGATTTACAGATTCAACACAATCTCCATCAAAATACCAACGTCATATCTCACAGATCTAGAAAAAATAATTCTACACTTCATCTGGAACCAAAAAAGAGCCCAAATAACCCAAGCAATCTTAAGCAAAAAGAATAAATCTGGAGGTATCACATTACCAGACTTCAAACTATACTACAAGGCTATAGTCACCAAAATGGCATGGTATTGGTAAAAAAAATAGAGACCTAGACCAATGGAACAGAACAGAGAACCCAGATATAAAACCAGCTACCTACAACCAACTGATCTTTGACAAAGCAGACAACAACATACATGGGTAAAGAAGCCCTATTCAATAAATGGTGCTGGGAAAATTGGGTAGCCACATGCAGAAGAATGAAGCAGGACTCCTCTCTCTCACTATTTACAAAAATTAACTCAAGATGGATAAAAGACTTAAACGTAAGGCATGAAACCATAAAAATTCTAGAAGAAAATGTGTGAAAAACTCTTCTAGACATCAGCCTAGGCAAAGAATTTATGACTAAGACCCCCAAAGGCAATTACAGTCACAATAAAAATAAATAAATGGGACTTAATTATTAATAAATTAAAAAGCTTCTGAATACAAAGGAAATAATCAACAGAGCAAACAGACAACCTATAGAATGGGAGAAAATATTTGCAAACCATACCTCCAATAAAGGACTAACATCCAAAAATCTAAAAAGAACTCAAACATATCATCAGGAAAAGAACAAACAACCCCATTAAAAAGTAGGCAAAAGACATGAACAGAAGTTTTTCAAAACAGGATAGACAAATGGCCAACAAACATAAGAAAAAATGCTCAATATCACTAATCATCAGGGAAATGCCACAATAAGATATCACCTTATCCCTGTCAGAATGGCTATTATTAAAAAGTCAAAAAACAATAGATGCTGATATGGATGCAGAGAGAAAGAAATGCTTATATGGTCTTAGCGGGACTGCAAACTAGTAAAACCTATATGGAAAACAGTATGGAGATTCCTCAAAGAACTAAAAGTAGACCTACCATTTGATTCAGCAATCCCACTACTGGGTATCTACCCAAAGGAAAAGAAGTCTTTTTATCAAAAAGACACCTGCACTCTAATGTTTATTGCAGCATGATTCACAATCACATAGATGTGAAATCAACCTAAATATGCATCAGTTCATGAGTGGATTAACAAAATGTGATTTATGTATATGTGGAGTACTACTCAGCCATAAAAAGAAATGAATTACTATCCTTTGCAACAATTTGGATGGAACTGGACATCATTATTCTAAGTGAAGTATCTCAGGAATGGAAAAACAAACACCACATGTACTATCTAGTAGGTTGGAACTAATTGATGGGCACACATGGGCACAGACAGAAGTAAAGGTCATTGGAAATCTAGAAGGTGGAAGGGGGAGGAGAGAGGGGTAAAAACCTACCTAACACGTACATTGAACACTATTCGGGTCATGGGCACACTAATAGCCCCGACTGAAGCATTACAAAAGCTATCCATGTAAGAAAAACATTTGTACCCCCTTAATATTTTGAAATTAAAAAAAAACTGTGAGAAATAAATTTCTTTTCTTTATAAATTACCCAGTCTTTATTATTCTGTTAGAGCAGGAGAAAACAGACAAAGACAACTTGCTAATGTGCCTAGAATAGAAATCGTGACCTTGCATAGACTAACACCAACTGGGCTAACAATAGATGATGCAGAAGTGAGCCGATCTATGAGCTGCAATAAAGGCTACAAACGCCACATGGGTTGGATCACTGATCAGTGCAGTCAGAACTTCCTCTCCCTGTATATTGTCTCTGCACTGTGACAGATTGAATATACAAATGGACAATGTCCAGACCATACATAAAAATTGAACTTTGACTCACAACCTGCAGCAACCTTTCCAAGAAACCAATCTCCTTACCTATCATGTATCAGCCTGCTATTATATAAGGCAGACTTGCAGGAATTCAGATTGATGTCTCTAGTGACAATCCAGGAAGCTAAATATCCAGGATTCTATAACAATCAGCCCAAAATGGCCAGGACTTGATTAATAACTGACAGCTTCCCTAATTTTTGTCCCCACTTTCAACTTAAGACCAACCAGAAAAACCCAAATATGCACCCCAAATCACATGGGATGCCCCACTTATGTTAGCCTGCCTATAGCTGCCCTATGTAAATAGCCTCCAAACAGGGCATATCTGAAGTCTTCCTTTTTTTCCACTTTAAAGTTTTCCCACTCACCTGCCTGCCTTTGAGTCTCTGCCAACACACAAGTGACAATGGCCAACTCCCTTGCTATAGCAAGTTCAGAATAAAGGGCCTTTGCTCTCTCATTTGGTTGGACTTTGAGGCCCCCACAGGGAGCTCAGCCTGGATACCTGGTTTTAGTTCCTTCCATGGCAATTGCTCAGGAATTCTGAAAAAGTCTCCATTTTGTGTTAATTTTATTATTTTAACTGTGAGAGTTTGAGGACTTCCTTGCTCATTGCATTATTAACTATTTGATGATGATCATGATGACAATGATGATGATGAAGATGACTAAGAGGACAAAAACAATCATCAGGACGATAGACAAGGATAATAACAGGTAACATTTACTGAACACTTGCTGTGTGCCAGGTTCTCTGAGAAGCACTTAGTTATATAAATTAACTCACTGAATACCCCAATACCCCTAGAGTTCTCAAAGTACATCAGCCTCAGCTGGGGGTTTATTAGAAATGCAAATTCCCTGCCCCCTCCCTTACTGACTGAATCAAGACTTCTGGGGGTGGGGCGCAGCTATCTGCTTTAAAAGGAGTCCTCCAGGTGATTTGGATTCAGCTTAAGTTTGAGAACCACTGGAACACACCATGAATTCACTTTAATTCATATCACTTATGATAAGAACTTTAAGGCACAAGGCAGTAAAGTAACTTGCCCAAATTCACACATCTAGTAAGTCGTGAAGGCTAGGTTCAAACTCGAGGGGTCTGATTCTCTATATCGCCTCTCTAGTTATAAGAGAAAATATGAAAAGTTTCCAGTTTCCTTTACCTAATTAGTCTATGTGGCCACTATTTACTCCATGATATTTTAAGTAATTAAAATAGTTGAAGAATCAACAGATGAGAAGAAAAATATTCTGATATTAAAAAAATTTCCCCCACAGCCTTGAAGAAGGGACAGTCTAAATCAGCCTTGGAGATCGTATGAGTTTCCCTCAAAACCCCCAGGATTAACTATTTTTCCCAGTAACCAGTTTTTCCTCAGGGCTATGTTAACAGTGAATTACTGAAGAACACAAATTGAGATCAGTCTCAACCAAATGAGATCATTTATGTGGAAATACTTTTTAAGAAGTTATACAAATTCAAGTTACTGCCATTATTGTTAGCTAGGACCAAGAAGAGTGTCTGTAAAATTATCCTGCTGGTACCTCTCCCAGCCCTGTGGTTTAGGTTGCATCTTCTCAATGCCAAAATTTTGGTTAATGCAGTGGGAAAAAGAAATATGTCAAACCAGTTATTTGGTGCTGTCTAGCCCAAAACAATGGGTGGATCGCTTTTCATCTACTTATTTTGGCAAAATCAGAATGGCCTCACTTGCTTTGTTTTGACTAAGTAAATACTTTCTATGCCTTTTTCCACATTTAAATGTCCATGAATCCTCCCCTGCTACCCTTAATTGTTTCATGGAACTGCACTTAGCTCAGACCTTAGATTACTCTTCCAAGAGATTTGTCTTTCTTTTTCTCTTTCAAATGTGCTCTCCGAGCTTACTTTTCCCGGACATTTTTCTTGATCCACCAAAATAACAAACACGAGTAGACACGACAATGTCAGACATCCCCAGTTTTAAAATAAACCTCTTTGTTTTTAGAATGAGTTTCTCAAGGGCTCCACTACTTAATAATAAAAATTATTATACCAATAACCACTACTATCATTTATTGAAGGCCAGCAATGTCCTAAGATCTTCCAGCCATCATTCTTACTCTGCAAGGCTGGAATGAAAGGATACATTCCTCTGAGGATAAATTATTTCTTCAAGGGGTTCTGCCTATAAACAGCCATTAGGCTTGTGTGAAAGTGTTACACCACACTAAAAATTATCAGGATCAAAATGCTTTACATTGTGGTTCTTAATTCTTGTTCCCAACCACCAATCCAGGTTTCTGGTTAGGGCCTCAGCTCTAGAGTCAGACATCCTACTCCCTGGCCATGTGATCTTAGGCCTTTCTTGGTGCCTCAGTTTTAACATCTGTGAGATGGAGGCAACACTTGGCTCACAGAGTTCTAGTGAAGATTAAATGGGATAATGTGTTATAACCAGCTTATTGATATGTCTAAATTCAGTAGACTACAAACGTGAAAAGGTTTTCTTTCTCTTCACATGCTGCCTTCCTTGTGTACTACATCACACTTTTCTTTAACTGCATTTTCCAGAGATCCCATTGATTTGGGGTCATTTGCAGACATTCAAATTAAAAAGTCTCATCTAATCCAGTTCAACTTAAAGTTACAGTTTCACATTCACTGTAATGTGCATTTCTTCCCTTGGCTTGTGGCACTCAAGCTAAGAAAGAGAAAAGGGTCCTTTCTTTTATGCCAACCTCCCTTTCCTTTCTCCCCCAGTGCTTTAGAGAAGAGACACTTTGCTCTTATCTAGCTGGTGCTACTCCATACCTGCTGGCTGTCACACTTTCTGGCAAGGCAACACACTTCCCTGGGGCACTGGATCCTCCCGGTCACACAATTCCCTGATGGTGGGTGTGGGCTTCAGCTTGACCTCTTCTGCGCCCTGCCCCTCTCACCCTGACGGTTCACCCCTCAGTATCTTGCTTTTGTGGTAGGGCCCTTGCAAGGTGACTCAAGTCAAAGCACTTTCAACAGTGTCCAATGGACCAGATGAAACTCACTCACCTTTGCCAGCTGAGCAATCTCCCTCTCTTTTTCCTCTCCCCTTGATCAGAGATGCAGGGGAAAGACCAAACAGTCTGCTACATAAGCAAATGCGTAACATGGAAATGCCAGTCCTCTACGTTACGGGCTTCCCCAATGCTAGGAGATAGTCTCTTGGAGCATCCTCTTGGCTGTGGAAGAAGACACATTCACGAGAAGAGAGAGAATAATGGCTCACTAGAGATACTGGACTCTCCACAACTCCTCCCTTGAATAAATCTCTGGATCTTCTTGATTCCTGCTTATATAGGCTTCTGGAGAGAGAGGGAGGTCCCATGACGGCTGGAGTGGCAGAGACAGCTCACGTGCTTCTTAATGAGCCCTAAAAAGGGGCTCCAGCAGCTCTCTTTTGGCAGTTCCCTTTGTAATAGGGAGCATTTCTTCTCTCTTTAATCCCAGTTTCACGTCCTAGTAGCCATTTCCTAGGCCAATAGGAAACTATTCTGTACCATGCGCGAAGCACAATGCATTCATCTTAGCCGTCATCATTATCATATCTTGGATGTGGAAACTGGGCTTGGAGAAACTGCATCACTTCCCCCAGGAACCACAGTTGTCAAGCAACAGAGGAAGCCTTCTCCCTTCATCATGTTGCATCCCCGATGGCTACGGGAGCCTGTCTGGTGGTCAGAGAGCCTTGTGTTTAGTTCATAGGCTGGTTTCCTGAAAGACTAAAGGTTTATTAGATGGCAATGCCCATGTTTGATTATCTAACATAAACTTTATTATTATATTTAATTGAAACCTCATAAAGGATCTGAAAAGCAGTACTAGCCTTATTGGTCCTCTAGTAGCCTCTCGGGATTATTTTTGTAGTTGTAGTTCTTACGAGTAGAATGAGGATCCATGTGGTCTTCTGCCCCTGATATAATCTTCAAAACACAAAAGTTTGGAATCACTGATCTAGAACATTAATTTATGTTGTCGATTGTCAGTATTATTAAATCTTTGGTTGTCTGTTTATTGAGGAAAAACTCCAGGTAGCACACGCTTCATTAAAGGGACCCACTTTCTTTTGAATTTTATAATAGATTTCCAGACACTCACCAGTGTTTAGTCAAAGTGAGAACTAAAGCCTGTGCAGACACCATAAGTAGAATCTAAGCCAGTTTTGTGTGCCTACTTCCAGAGACATAAGAAAAATATTTCCCCTTTACTCAGCTGAATGAATATTTTTCCAAATCTAGTTTTGTCATCATTCTTTAATGTTTTCTTTATAATGCATAAATTTATAAGTACGATAGAAGAAAATAAATATAAAAATGCAATCAGCTAGTCATAAACAAAAAACCTCCGAAAGATAATATGATGTTGCCAATATCATATTTTGGAAAAAAAAAGTATTACTTATGCTAGTAGTTTGGGCATCTAAATCAGGATTGGAGGCTCAATTTCCTATGATTGGATAATAATGCAGAAGAGAAAAACTCCAACTCAGAACCACACATGCCAAGCACATCTAATTAAGAATACTTTTCTTTAGCGATACATTGTTTTCCCTTTTTCATTTGCTCTAGATTAATTTTTCCTGAGCCCCACCTCACCCGTCCTGCCTCGGTGCCCTGTTCCTCAGTCACCTGAGAGCAATTTTGGGCTTCCTCAGTCGCGTTCTCAGCACAGGCGTGTGGTCTTCCTCCCTGAGGACTGTGGAGATCCCCATCGTGGGGTGAGAAAGGAGGAGGGCAGGGCAGGGATTTGAGGAGGTGCACAGGGAAGAGGAAGCCAAAAAAGAAAGCTGCGGTTGGAGAGGACAGTGCTCTGGCACAGAGTCAAACAGCTGGGGAAGAGAAAGAGGTTTTCCAGGCCAAGTTTAATACCTTCTCCACTTCCCCTGGTTGATGGGACAAGGAGGACCAGCCGGGTCTAAGCACTAGTGGAATATTTAGTATGTAATTATTTAAAGACACTTATTTGCTAGATTTCCCACTAGAAGTTCAAATTCAGAGATTTTCTGTTTGCTCTGTTTATTTTCAAGTAACAATTTGGATTTCCTTGGTGTCTGTATAATATGAAACACTCTTCTAACAATGAGCAGAGTTTTCCAAGATTTTCCTCACATTGAAGTCATGATAAATTCGTTAATATCCACAAATGATTTTACACCACATTGGATTTGAGTCTGGACTTACCTGCATATTTTGCCATGAGGAGTTGTTGGCCCATCGGATAAGTAATCCGTGTTTCCTGGCATCCCAAGCTGCTAGCAAGTGGAAAGGAATCAGACCCCTTCGCTCTTTGAACACACAAAATCAGCGTTCATGTCTCCTCACACTTACAGAGCCCAGAAGTAGGGTCTCTAGGCACTTTATGGAAAGTGAAACATACTTCCAGGGCATGATAGAGTCATAAATTTGTGGACTGGAAGCTACTGCAGTGACCACCACTTCAAAACTCATCTCCAAGGGGCCTAAACTTCTTTATTTATAGACAGAAAGCTGAGGGCCAATATCAGCCTCCCATGTTCCAGAATAGGAGAGGGAGAAGGAATTTGGAAATAAGAAATTTAAAACTGAATGAAAAAAAAGAATATCTGTATATCAAAAAATTAAAAAGAAAAATTATGATAATAAATATGTGGGAAATAAAAGAAAATTCAAGAAATTTTTCTCAGCACATTTGAAATTCTGATAAGGTATGATGGAATTTATTTTTAATAAATGTCAATATACTCAATTATTCAGGGATGGTATGATTATTACATTTGTTGTGGTATATCCAGACAATGAATGTTATTCAGTGATGAAAAGAAATGAGCTATCATGCCATGAAAAGATGTGAAAGAAACAAATGAATATTACTAAGTGAAAGAAGCCAGTCTGAAAAGGCTATATACTATATGATTTCAACTATATGATATTCTAGAAGTGGCAAAACTATGGAGGCAATAAAAAGATTGGTGGTTGTGGGGGGGGGAAGGACTGATGAATTGGTGGAGCACAGAAGATTTTATGGCAGTGAAACTACTCTGTATGTCACTGCAATGGTAGATACATGTCATTATACATTTGTCCAAACTCATAGCATGTACAACTCCAAAAGTGAACCCTAATGTAAAATATGGACTTTGGGGGATAATGATATACCAGTGTAGGTTTATTACTTGAACAAATGGACCACTCTGGTGCAGGATGTTGATAGCTGGGAAGGCTATGCATATGTGGGGCCAGGGAGTACGTGGGAAATCTCTGGCACCTCCCTCTCAATGTTGCTGTGAACTTAAAACTGCTCTAAAAAATAAAGTTTATTTTTTAAAAAATCTAAGGACACAAAAAAGGAATGATAAATAAAGATATTTTTGGGCTAAAAAAATTATACTTGTTAAAAATGATACTGAAATGTCACTAACAGTCACTGGCTTTGAGAATGGTCATTCCCTGCCCTCCCTACTCCCCATCCCTGCTGTTCCAAACAGCATGTGACTGGGTGCCACTGTTTGTGTTTAATGCTAAACAAAGTTTGTATTTAATGCTGGTTTGGAAGTCCTGCTTATACATTCTAATTTGTGGTTCTAGTTTTTGCACATAAAACCTTAAGAAAAGGAGTAATTTGGTTTTCACTCTACCTTGGGGAAAGGGAGGGTAAGTAAGAAGCTGCCAAACTTCTGGAAAAATAGAAGTTTGATTCTGAACATGTATATACATGGTTTGTATTACAAAAATTGCTCTAAACATTCTGGATTATTATGACTGCATGATTAGGTTCCATATAAAACACCTAAGTGTTTGTTATTTCACTATGACTCATCCTAACTCCCGTATTATTTCTTCTTGCACAAATCCCACTGACCTGAGAATGAAACTCAGTCATCTGCACTGTAGTTAACTTCTCTACAGCCATGAGTAAAGAGATCCCCAAGGAAAACAATTGACTTGTCTGTGTGCCAACCTCCTTGGTGCTACACTGACAAGACAAAATCAATGCATGTGCCTTGCTTTATACTTTATAAGGCATTTTCACATATATTAGGATTCTACCATCTGGTATATATGCCATTTCTACTTTCATTTTTCAGATGGAAAACACTCAAATGTGATTTGCCCAAAGTGGCTTGGCTGGTAAATATTGGAGCTGGAAAACAGAAATTCAAAATTAACATTGTTATCTCCTTTTAATGGAAAAGGAAATGTACACACAGATGCTTTGCAAAGTACAACTCTGCATATTAATGAGACTCATGGAACCATGAACTGAATATCCTTTCCTCCATGCTTTTGCCAACACACCATATTGAAAGGTCTGTGCTCTTGTGGGTCAGGAATCCAGCAGAATGTGTCCAACTAGAACTCTCCTAGCAACCCAGTCACTTCTTCAGTAGGAGAGAGACTCTCCTGAGACTCAGTACTGTGGAACCCACTACTGCCAACTCATAGCTGATGGATTCAAATGAAATTTTAAGGTAGAATTTGCTAAAGGAGGGACTCCCTTGCCTTTATATGAAGAGAACCTTGGATTTTTTTCTCAAGACAGCTCCAGGAAAGTGATGTTTGTATTCCTGGGGACCCACCTGTGAAACATCCCTGAGGTTTAGAGGAAAGATTTCCTTTAAAAGTAACCATCATGGGGGCCACCCAGAGAGATAGGCAGGCCTTTTCACAAGCAACTAAATGTATCTGGTCTCTGGTAGCAGTTTACCTGAGCAAGTTAAGGCCTTCCAGTCTCATCCCATTGCCTGAGAAGCCTTCCTAGTCTGTCCTTGTAATAACCTTCAGAACCTCCAGTAATAATCAATGCCAAGCTTTAAAAAATTGCATGCTTCTCACATATGGAAGCAATAACTGTCAACTTCCATCATAATTTAAATGCTGAAATTTAACTCTACTTTTGACCACATGTGGCTTTTTCTTGCTGGGAGAATGGTTATCTGCTTTTGTCTATGGCTCTTTACTCATTTGCTGAGATGTAGCTGGGGTTTACTTCAGCCTGCCTCAGACGCCTCCCTCTGTTTTAGAAGCAAAGTCACCTTCATAATAATAACTGATTGTAAACCAATGGAAAGCTGAGAGAATGGTGGATAATCGTATTTTAATATTTCAGCCTGTTTTCATTGTGAAGAGCAACTCCAATTTCAAAGTTCAAGTTTGCCTTCAAATTTTTCCTACATTCTATTTTTGTGGCTAAAACGAAATACATTATTACTGAAATGAAATACATTATTCGATAGCATAGAGATCAAAGGAAGAATTCTTTTTCCTTATCATTGACAGAAACCAACTGAATTCATTATCATTCATGTTATGTTTCACCAAAGACATTTTCCTACGGTGTGCCTACCATCATATAATAGCAACAATATCTTAAAGCTTACTGTTATACTCAAAATACCAAAAACTCTATTACCAGAATTAATGTTTCCAAAAGAATTACAATTTTCCTATTTTCTTTGATGACAATTCTATACAAATGAGAAAAAGAAGAGATGTTTTACAAAGAAATGTTATATAAAAAACATTCCATAAAACTAAATTCTTCAGATATTTAAGTAAAAATTTAAGTAACATTCATCTAACTATAACACAACCTTTTGTAAACATTAATAATTAACAATGTATTATCATATGTATTATATATTTACACAGTAGGTTAAGGTTCCTAAATTTGTTTATAATAAGTTGGACAAGAGCTCAGTTAGTAAACAGATTTGAAACTCATTCATTCATTTATCCCACAGATATGTCTTGAACATGGGTCATATGTCAGACACTTTTCTGCCTCTGAGGATATGGCTATGAACAAATAGAAAAAATCCCCCCTCAGGAAGCTTATTCCCCAAGAGGGTATTTTCTAACATTGTCCTTTGCTTTTTCAATTTCTAGCCCCTTATGCCTGTCAAAAAGCCCCTCCAAAGCTGACCTTCCAAAGCTGGCCTCCCTGCCTGTGTGTGGAGCCAGATGTAGCAAGCATATCCCACCATCCTGCAGGAAGCATATGGAAGTGGTTCTACTAATCCCTAGTGCCAGAATATGGTGCCCACCTCCAAAATGGCACAATGATCCTCACTTCATGGTGTTTGTGCCTTTGTCTAGTCTGCTTTCACATGAATCAGGACAGGCCTGTGCAACTAATAGAATATGGTAGAAATGATGTTATATGACTTCAAGGCTACCTCATAAAAGCACTGCAGCTTCTGCCTAGTCTCTTGAACTGCTCACTCTAGGAAGTCAGTCACCATGCAGCCCTGGGGAGAGGCCCATATGGAGAGGAACTGAGGTCTCCCATCAGCAGCCAGCACTACCTTGACAAACATGAGCACCTTGGAAGCGGAACCTCTCACGTCAATCAAGCTTTCAGTTGACTGCAGCCCCAGCTGACATCAACCTATAATTTCATGAGGGACCCTAGGTCAGACCCACCCAGCCAAGCCACTTCCAAATTTTTGACTCTTATTGTCCGTGAGAGATAACTGTCTGAGAGAGATGATTATTAGGGTTTTAAGCAACTAAGTTTTGGGGAGATTTGTTACATGGTAATAGACAACTAATACACAGGATTAATATCAGCCAAAATCTTTTCAGATAGTAACATCTTCACCCATAAAGTATGTATTGGAATATTCTCTTCCTAAGCTCAGAGAATGTTCTCTGTGAGTTAATACACAGTTGATCTGATAAACTAATAGAAGTTACTGTTTAAATTATTGCAAATACGTTAGTTTTATATCTTCTCTCTGCTAAAACATTTGTACTTTGAAAGAATCCTTCAAATTAACAAACGTTAGGTGCTTACCTATATGAATCACTGAGCTGGACCTCTGTGGGGTACACAGGTGAACAGAGAAGGGACTCACCTTTAAGACCTTATCAAGTGATAAGGAAGACAAAAGGCAGAATCTGATTCATGCTGATGATGGTTATACCCCATATCTTAGCAAAGAGCAACATGGATTACTTATGGGTGGGAAAAACAGGAAATAGTATTTTAATTGGGAGTAGAAAGAAGAGAATTCCAGAAGGATGCAAATGTGTGAACTAAGGTCCATAACTGGTAGGGGTGATATTTGACTAGGTGACCTTTTGCTGTCCTATAAGAGCAATACTAATAAGTGCCCATTTGTTGAGAGGCTATCATATATATATCAAGCACCTATATACGATCTAATTTAATCTTCATAGTACAATCTATAAAGGAATTGTTGTTATATCCTTTTTGCATATAAAGAAACAAAGGTTCTGGGAAATCAGGTGGCTTTCCAAGATCACCCAGATAAGAAATGGAGAAGTCAGGGCCTGAATTCAGATCTTTTTGATGTTGAAACCAATGCTTGTCCCACTACAGCACAATGAAATGAAACAACTTTCCTAAGGACTCAGAACATACACATGCACAATCCCTGCATCGTCCAGGGCCTCTTATGTCACCCATCTTTCTTTCCAAAAAATGCCATTAGGATGTGTTGACAGCTAAGTTTTTACTTTAAAGGAGCCATTGTGTCTTTAGACAAATCAATTCCAGGAGGAGAGTTTTGGAAAAATGCTGTGGTAACATAATGGCATCTAAAAATTTCCAAGGGAGGGAAAGAAGTCAGAGGAGGCCCAGGGGATATTTGATGAAAACACATTTTCCTCATTGCTCATGGCTAAACTTTCTGTCCTCTCTGTCTACTACTCAGGGGCCTGATTGAGTCAACTTTGGGTGAATTTAAGTACCACATATATTTTTATCTGGCACCATTCACTTTTAAACACTTGATTCTATACACTGACAATTTAGCCCAAGTCTTTGGGTGAAAAATGAGTAGGACTGTTTTCTTCATTTACTTCCTGCCTTTTTTTCAGTACTTTTTGAATTATAATTTATATACAGTAAAATATACAACTTTTAAGTGGACAAATCAATGACATTTTACATATGTATACATCTATATGGCCACAGCCCAGATCAAGATATAGAACTTATCCATCACCCCAGAAAGTTTCTTCATGCCCATCCAGTCCATAACAACTCTCCTCCAGGAATTACTGATGTTCTGACTTCTACCACCATAGATTGGTTTGCCTATTTCTCAAATTCGTATTAATGGATTGACACAGCATGTGCTCTTTTGTATCCAGCTTCTTTTGTTTATTGTTTTTGCATTCCATTCATATTGTTGCATGTATCAGCAGTTTCTTTTTCATTACTGAGCACCATTCCATTGTACCAAAAGCTACTTTATATGAAATAGTACTGAGAAACTATTCAGATCTACTTGGTCAATATTTGAGCTCATTCTTTATAGTCTTTGTAACATGTCAAAAATTTATATACTACCATCCAAACATACAAGAAACAGCTGTATTATCTAAAACCATTCTCATCTTGCCCTCTTGTTCCTACTTTCAATGATAGCAGAAGAAAAACACAGATGTAAAAATTAGAAGTAGCTTGATATGGTGTAAAACAGTGTGTATTGGCCTAAACTGATTTGGAATGAATATTAATTCCACTCAAAGTTCCACCTTGCGATGAGAGCTATTCCACTCAGAGTCATGTCTGAATGGAAAGGGAGGCATTTCTACCCTCAGGGTAGCAGTGGGCAGAGTTTCAGACAAAAACCACCCTCCAGGTTTTTGCTGGTCTCCAGTGAATGAGGGTCTGTCCTCTGAGAGAGCCTGGTCTCTCCCAGTCTCTTGGGTGTCACAAGGCCACACACCATAGCACTCAGTGGTGCCTACTAGAGCCTCTTGCACTGAGCAGTCTCCCCATCTCAACTCCAGGCCTATTAACTGGTCTATCACTTCTTCTGCATGGCCCTTGGGTCCCAGGAATGCTCAGCTTTGCTGCACTAAACTGAAGGATGACAAGCTCTGCCTTCTGGCCCACCCACTTGGTCACATCCCTCAGACATTCCTAAACTGTCGCCTGGGCAGTCCTGTGCTCAGCACCACACGGAATGCATGGCTTCCCTGCATGTCTTGAGATTCTCCTGTGAAACACTTCAGAAGCTATGACTGAGTCCCACACCAAGCATCCCCCAACCTTATGGCATGTTCCCATTACCCATTTCCCACCCCCTCACCAGGGTTTAGCTCTCAGGAGAAAGTCAAGTCATTCCTGTCTGCCCTCCTTGCCCTGCTTTTCTACTTCTTCTTCTCCTATGCAATGAGTCTCGCCAAAAGTTATATCATCCAGCCTTTAAACAATACAGTTTACAGAAGTGTTCTCAAGTTGGGCTATACATTAAAATCACTGGAGAAATATTTTTTAAAAACACAATTATATCTGAACTTCATCTGAGACGAAATAATTGAGTCAGAGCCTCTAGAAGTGGGACCCGGCATTAGTATTTTCTAAGGCTCCCCAAGGCATTCAGATATGCAACCAGGGTCTGAACACACTCTTTGCAATAAAACTCTCTGATTTGAGTCAGCCAGTCAGAGTCAGGCTGACTTTTGATGAGTGAAGGGAAACTTTCGGGATTTAGAAAATCTCTTTCTGATGATAAGGCATTATATTGCTAAAGACTCAAGAATGTCAGCTCTGAGAAGCAAAACCAAAAAATGACTTCTCTGCTCTAGAATAGGAGTATCTGTTATGTCCCTGAAAATTAACAAAACCCATTGATTCCATGTACAGGGATCTGAGAGGCATTATAAATTAAGGGAATTAAAAAACACATCAGTTTAATATTTTCAAAATACATCCCCATATTTTATTCCCTTTTAATATATTCATTCATTTATTCACTATGGACCACATCATTCCGTAGAGGAGTAGTCAGGACCAGACTATATAGAGGAGGAATAAGCAGTCACATGATTGTTATGCTTGGAGCACAAGAGAGGGTCCTCTTCATTTATTCATTTGGCGAACAAATATTTAGTTGCTGAGTGCCTACTTGGGGTAATGTGCTTTAGCATGTAAAAGGGGCACATGTAAAAGGGAGAAACTTGTTCTCTTCCCTTGGGAAACTGTGAGTATGGAAAGTGAGGCAATCATATTGAACTAGGAACCTAGGGGCCCATAATAGTGGCTGGGTGGGTTGAAAAAGGATTCTTGGTGAGAATTCCAAGACAAGATGTGGAGAATAGCTCAGAGTACACCACTGAATCACCTTTCCCTCCTTTCCGTTTCACCCTCTCCAATACCCCCCTTTGACCCCTGGGAATACTTTCCATATAAACTACTGCACAGGAGCCTTCATCTCAGGGGAAGTGCAGGCTAAGCACCATCTGACCGTCATCTGAAAATTTTCCAGCTGAAGTTTAAGATTTCTGGTAGAAAGATTTAGGAGGGAGAGGTCCTTTTATATCATGGGAAGGGGGCTGGGCAGAATTCCAGGGCAGCAAGAGAGGCCAGTGGAAGAGGACAACTCGCTGGGACACCAGAGAGAGTCAATAACTGAATTCAGCCAAGAGTCCCAGTCAGAAAGGTGAGGGAAGGCAGAGGAAGCAAACCGGCTCCTTTACAACTCAGGCTCGGGCAGCCTCACCTACAACACTTTGGGATTAGGTAACAGGGAAATTTTCCTCATTTGTGAAGACAGGGAGCTTTCCCGACCTATAATTTCCCTATAAGAGTGCATTTTTCTTGTTTTAACCAGAATTTACCATAAGAATTCTCACATCATGTATTTGTGAAATTGAGAAAGGCAAAAGGGATAGGTGTTTATCCTTACTTTGCAGAAGATGGAGCAAGATAGGGGACAAAAATTCAATGTGAAAGTTTAGACCGGTTAAGTCAAGAGATGAAGATGCTAAACATGTCTCCATCACTTAGAGAGGAAGGGAAGATAGACTTTCCCTTTAGACAGTGCTCCTGAAGGGGAAAAATGCCCTTAAAGCAGAAAAAAGAGCAAAGAATAGCTTCTGAAGAAGAGAAATTAAAAATACCTTCTTTCTAATTGTTGGCTAGGGCACTAAGAAAATGAGCCTTGGAAATAATTCACTGCCCTGATAATATAAATTCAGTGAGACAGAAACCTTATGGTTGGACACATTAATACTGAACAGCCCAAATAAAGTAAAATGGATTGAGGTAAGAAATTGAATTATAGTCTTTTTAATTTCATGTTTTTGAAGAGAGAGCTTGGCTAATCCATAAAGACCTCCCCCAAAAGTTAACCACATAGACTGAGGAGTTGAGTCATCATAAATCAAAATAATCTTTAAAAAGCTAACTCATAGTGCAAAGCCATAATTATCTCAAGCTGCATTCTTGCCAGCAAGTGGTTTTTGACCAAAGAAATGGCAGATGCTAAGGGCTGTCACCAAGGTAGCCATAGATACTTCTGCATGATTGAATTCTTTAAAATCATCAATTGAAATAAAATAATTAAAGTTCCAAGATACTAATTTTTAATTTTTATTCTTACAGACGTGGAAAGGAGAAGCATAGCAATAATTTAGAAAAGGCATAAAATGAATATGCCTGTTTTTTTAATTAATTGGACTAAATTATTTGCTATTTCTTCTTTTATATTATTGCTTATACTTCTATTTAGGTTGTATTTCATTCCGTTTTGTCATTTCAATCAAGGAGCATTTTGTTGTTAAAAGAAAGCAAACAACCCAGAAATCCCCTCAAGTTGGCACTGACAGGAGTTCTATCGTAATCTGGTCGCCTCGTGGATTACAAGGGCAGGAGTACAGTGGGCCTCGTAGGGGCCTGAGACTCTCTGAGGAACCAAGCAGGATTCTCTCTCCATCTCTCTTAGGGGCTGACATGGACTCTGTTTAGATCCTCTCTACCTTCTGTTCTTTTCTTTCTGTAGTATACAGCTCAATGCTGTATACTTCCCTTACTAATTAGCCGCTGGCCCCCAAAAGTCTGCTCAAAAAGGCAGTTTCCTCCTCTGAGTGCACATTAGCATGTAAGCCTGGCCAGTTTAGAACTTGGCCCCAATTTAAAATTATCAGAAGGAATCTAATTGGCCAGCTGGGATCAAATATGCACTTCTGGTCCACTCCAAATTGGGGCGTGGGGGCAGGTGCGCTAAGAGTCGCATGGCTGCCGCTAACTTAGCAGGCAGAAGACCGCGTGACACGACGGCATGGGCAGGAGAAAAGGACAAAGTGAAGGAGTGACAGAGAGGATGGAGGGAAGATTGGTGACCTCTCGGGCACCTGTACTACGATTACAGGTTATGTATTTTGACCTTCTGGAGAATGTCAGCTGGGGGCGAAGGCGGGAATGAGGCAATGATGATAGCTTTCTCTATAGGTCCTTCTCGTCCCTCAGAAGGCGTGACGTGTTGCCTCTCTCAAAATAGGCATTAAGCAATGTGTACTAAATGAATCAACAAAAGGTAAACTAAAATACATTTCAGGGAAATTATACCTGAACAGTGCAATTTTTTCGTCATTTTCTGGACCTTCATCAAAGGGCCTTAAGTTCTAATAGCTCTCCTCCAGATAACACAGTGATCTAGAAAAAGAGGACATAAACACTGATCAACGTGTACCAGAATTGTGTTCTGAGACTCCTCCCCAGTTGGGTCTCCTTTCTACAAGTTGGTGACCTGGGGCCCTGGACTAGAGAGGGACAGCACAGAGTCAGGTTACAGCATCATTGCTGAATCCCCACACCTGAGGCCTCAGTCCATCCTGTGGCAACCTAGCCACACAGAAGTCCTGGTTTCTGTTGTGACAAATAGAGACACTTGCATAGTGTAATATTAGCCTTTTTTTTTTTTTTTTTTTTTTTTTTTTGAGACAGGGTCTTGCTCTGTCTCCCAGGCTTCCAGGCGAGAGTGCAGTGGCATCATCATAGCTCACTGCAACCTCCAACTCCTGGGCTTAAAGGATCCTCCTGCCTCAGGCTCCCGAGTAGCTGGGACTACAGGCACGTGCCACCACGTCCAGCTGATTTTTCTATTTTTTTGTGGAGACGGGGTCTTGCTTTGGCTCAGGCTGCTCTCGAATATTAGCTCTTTAATGAATGTTTAAACCTTGGAAATATAGTTTGCTGTAGTCAAGCTTTAAATGGCTATGGTGCTGAAGTCACTAGAATATTTAACAAATATTTGCTTAGCACCTTCTCTATGTCATCTTCTGTCGCCCGTTAGAGACAAAGCCGTGACAGTACAGGCATAAGGCTTACAGCCTAGCAGGGACTCTAGATTATAAACAGATAATTAGCTGCCCACTCTGATGTAAAAAGCCAATGCTCTATATGACTTTGGAAGCTCTGCTAAATTCTCTTTGGGTTCTTTATTGTATTCCTTGAAGGCCACTGCAAAAGAAAATTATATACTTATCAAATATTTTTGTGTTGTGATTGATGCTAAAAAAGATACAGGAGAAGGGGTCTCAACAGTGAAAAGAGCAAGGGGGGAATTTCCACTAGTTTTTCCTTTCTCTGTCTCTCTCAGCTTCTCCTAAGTACAGGCCCTGTCACATGGAACTGCACAATAGCACAGGAGCTAAAGCTCTGAGAAAACCCCATCTTTCTGGACAGAAGAACCAGTAAATGGGGACCTGGGAGCTGGAGAGTATGGCTAAAATCTCAGAAAGGAGAGCCCCCTAATTCTGTATATGAACCAACACAAGTCCTGAAATCGCCCCAAACTGCACATGTGTATAATATACCCAAAGAAGCAAAACAAAGGCCTTGACAACTGAACTATATAGCATAAACCATCGCCCAAGTCCCAGACCAGCCCCGGGTGGCCAGGAGCAGACCTCCTTGGAGTCTGCACTGACATTGGAACTACCGCCAGAAGAAGGTGGGACAGCACTTGCAGTCTGAACCTTAACCGGGCTGATTGGCTGATAAAAAAAATCAAGCAACATTCTCCAGATGATTTTAACAGGACATGGAGTGTCACAACATAGTATGTTAAATGTCATGACTGGGACTAGGCTGAGGTTAATAAAGCACTCACTTTAGGCACAAAGTTTAAAAGAGCGGGGGACCAAAAAATTCAGTAATCAAGATAAATGATATTTTAATGCAGTATCTTAAAAAATTAAAATTGATACAAAAAAATTCCATGATGAACAAAATATCAGAATTTTAAATAAAGGCAGGATCAGTATTACTGATTTTTCCTTTTTCTTTAGGCTCCGATGTGGCTTACCACAGCACTGTTATTGGTCCTGGAAGCCAGAACATGAGGGAGGCCTGTGGCGCAGTCAGGCTTCCAAGGCTCAGGGCAGGGTGGAGAGGAATGGAGAGTGAATCCAGAGAGGCAAAGGGAAGGTACCCAGGACACCTAGAAAGATTCAAGACTTGCGGGCACTGGGTATCACAAAGGCAGACAGGTGTATGTCTGAAAATGGGGATCTGTTGGAAGGGTTTACATAGAGCAGTTAGACTTCCTGGCTCCACTCAGCAAAATACCAGAGCTCCCAGGGAATTTGAATTAAGAGAAAGTGACTAAGGAAAAACAAATGCAGTCAAAAAGGAGGTGATTAAATGAAAACCTGTGTGCTAAATCATGGGACATTCCCACAAGCAAACTGCAATCTCCTTTCTTTCTCTACCCAGTCTAAGGATACTAACAGACAGGTATATACAACTGTGACCTACCTCCCATGCTGACCAGTAGCCTGGAGAATTTGTCTTAGGAAGAGTCCTAAAAAAAAAGACTTGCAGATGCTGACTGTGGTGGTTTTAAAACACATCTACTAATTATTTGGCATTCATCCCATCATGAAGTGGAGTCCAATTACCCTCCCTTTGAATATGGACTGGCCTTAGTAGCTCATTTCTAGTGACTACAATGCCATAGAAAGTAACGCTGCAAGATTTTTGAAGCTAGGTCAGAAGAGGCCATTCCTATAGCTTACATCTATCTTGAGACACATGCGTTTGGAACCCTGAGCTACATGTACCTTCATAAATTGCACATTTTTCTTTACATATGTTATATTTGAATAAAAAGCATATTTTTAAAATTAAAGAAGAAAATCAATCCATGCATTTATATTACCAGGTAACACTAATGACAAAAATAGTGTCTGTTTTAAAAATAAAAGCACATAGCTGTTGGAATTTTAAAAAATTCAGCAGCTGACTTAAGTAGATTCCCACCGGCCACAGATAGGACAGCTTAACTTGTGCATTAGGCATAATAAGAGTAATAATACAACAGAATACAACATATCCAACATGTTCAAGTCCATGACAATAAAAAGCAATCTTCATTGGTCATCACCGGACAATGATAGGAAACCAATTCATTGTTTTAAGTAAAGAAAAGAATTGGGCCTTTGTTCTGCCATTCCTCTACAGATTAAATCTCAGAAGAATGTCAGAGTTGATGGGGGGTTTCTCTTTATGGATCATAACAGCTAGTTCTAATAGAATTAAAATACGACCACTTTGCAATCCCTAATAAATGAATGGATCAGTAGTTACTAAGATCACAAAAAGAGAGACAAGCAGTCATTACATACCTTATGATGGAAGTACTCACATCACCTACGGAATAGTGCTGCCAACGGGATTGAACCTGAATCTGATTAAACTTCAAAATATAACTGCCAAGTTCTAGAAACATAGCGGACAGAGGAGCTCATCAAACACCACCACACCACAGGGGTGCAATCAGCAAGATCCAAACAGTGGGAAACACTACAGCACAAAGAACAATTTTTTCAATGAAGAAATTGCAAGTAAAAAAAGAGAGACAGAGAGAGATGGAGGAGGAGCCTGTAGATTAAAAGAGAATTAAGAGATATATTACCCAATTATAATGTATGGACTTTGTTTGAATCCTGACTCCACAAAATAAAGCAAACCTGTAAAATACAAACGAATCAATGTTTAAAATCAGAGAAATGTAAACACTGCTGGATATTGGATATTATTAAGGAATTATTACTCATTTTAAGGTGTAATAATGGTATTGTGATTTTTTAAAAAGAGTTCTTATCTTTCAGAAATATATACGAAGTTTCGACAGATAAAGTTTACTCCGGGGGCTTGGGAAGGATGGGGGAAGCAAAGGCAACATGCATGATGCAGGAAAAACCATGAGTTGTTGGTTGTTGGAGCAAGGAGATGGGTCCAAAGGGGTTCTTATACTCCTAAACTCCTAAATATACAAGCCCTCAACTGAGGCTTTGGCATCAAACTTAAGCTCCCAAAAGAGTAGAAGAGCAGAACCTGAGGGAGCAAAAGGATTCAGAAGACTTTGCCTTGTGGTCAACACCCTCCCCTCCTGGCCTATTAGCACCAGCATCATCATCTCAAAAAATTATGTCAAAGCCAAAGCTACACGGAAATTAATTGTGTAAGACTAAGTATTACTAACTAAAACGTCTATAACTTTATTGTTATTTATATTTAATAAGTAGCCTTTTTTAGTTTAATAAATAATAGCCTCAGAGTTAAGTTTCCTTCTCCAAAGTCACTTGAGCAAAAAGTAGCCAAGCGATGCGGTAGGCTGAAAGCTGTATTTTTGTCCCTCTGTCATGCTTTCTCATTTCCTTTCTTCTGGTTCCTTTGGGGAACTCCTCCCTGCCTCCATGTGGCTACCAGTGGGCTGTCATTCACATCACAATCTACCATCACAAGTGTGACCATGAGATGGAAGTGCCCCAGTCAGAAGTCCCTCTGTTCCTAACCACAATAATTGGATCAATGTTGGGCTTGGGCCCATGACCCTAGAAAAGTCCATTCGAATCTTTTCAGATAATGACATATGAAACAGTTCTCATTTTCGAGGCTGATATGGGAAGGTGGGAGTCTCGGGCTTCCTGTGGCCATCTTTCCTGACATGTGGCCAGAGTCTGTAAACAGAATTAGGCCAAGCAAAGACTGAGTATAGATTTTTTGAAATCCTGAATCTAACCATGCCTGCAGCTTAATTTATCCTCAAACTTCAGAGTTACATGAACAAAAAGTTCCTCTTACAGTTAAGCTAATTTGAATAGGGTTTTAGTCATTTTTTAGCCAAAGAGTCCCAGTTAGCAGAAGGCTTCCCTCAAACACAGGCTTTCCAAAAAACTTTATTTCCCATTAAAAGTAGAGTACCTGGAAGATGTTCTAAGTAGCTTGGCACATGTTACATTCCTCTGAGATTTTTCAATATTCAATCACTGAACAAATAATCACTGAGTGTCCGCTATTCCAGTGCAGTAGACTCCAATGTTATGTCTGCCAGTATTCCTCTCTTTCTAGGAACTTCTGCTCTTAGCTTTATCTGTAGTTGATTAGTTCAGGGTGGATGAATGACCCAAGGTAGCCAATGAAGGGCCTTTCCTCAGAAGTTTCGAACTAGAGACCCAAAAACATGAGACTATTCCTCTTCAGGGGAGGCAGCCATAAGAGTGAAAATTCAGGAACTGTCGATGGCCACATTTCACCATGTGGAGGATGACAGGTCACATATAGAGAAAAGCAGAGACAAGAAACAGAGAACAAGTCTTGCCAATGTTTGTTTGTTCTAGTCTTCCTGGACTCCAGCTATATCACTAAGCTTGTTGAAGTTGGGTTTTTCAATATTTCCTGGGATTCTTTGTTTTGCCTAAGCTAGTTCTAGCTGGATTGACATCATTCATTTGTAACCGATTAAATGTATTCAAGCACAATGCCAGTTTCTAAGGACATAGTAGAGATCAAAACTCAGCTCCTGTCCTCAAGGAGCTTAAAGGATAATGTGAAGACAGACAAGAAAAAGTAGTTGATTCAGAACAGTGATGAGTTCTGTGAAGGCAGCAAGCACAGGGTCCTAAGGAGCCCATGGAAGAGGTGCTCAGAGAGGCCTTCCAGAAGAGGCACTACTTGGTAAGGGCTGAAAGACTACTTGGGACTAGACCAAGGTGTTTCAACCTCAGCACTATTGACATTTTGGGCCTGATAATTCTTTGTTGTGGGGGGTGTTGTCCTGTGAACTGTGGGACATTTAGCAGCATCTCTGGCCTCTACCCACTAGATGTCAATAGTACCCACTCTTTGCTCTCTGCCACCAGTTGTTTAAATAAAAAAATATCAACAGACACTGCCAAATGCCCTTCAGGGACAAAAAAAATTACTTCTACCCAATGTCTTCATATTAATAATAGAAGGGTGTGCTGCATGAAATGTGGCCAACATAAAATAATGACTGCCTTATGGAATAACAACGTGATTTCTTCATAAAAGGTATCCTTTGTGGCCAGAGGTTGACAACTTGCAAGCAGCTTAAATTCCTCAGGCAGTTCCTTGGTACATGCCTGGGAAAATTTGTTGACTTGTTCTTGTTTCAATAGGATGAATCCCTTAACCACCAATTCCTGCTGCGAATCACTTCCTTCTGAAGAGGCTTTTGAATCTTTGCTGAAGATAATTAAAATTTCTTCCTGGAGGAGCCGTGCTGCCCAATTACAAAAATAACAACAACAGTTCAATCTTCATAATCCTGAAGCAATCACAGCAGCTCAATCATTTTGGTATAGGATATGGTAAATATATATATATATATTATATATATATAATGGAATGAATATTTGTTTTTCAGAAATCACAACTAGAGGCCACTTACATTTTATCAGTGCTTTGCAAATTCTGCAGTATTTTGTGCATTCATTTCTGGGTCCTCTGAAGATGACATATATGATAAATCTGCTGCTTTGTAAATAGGGTATCTGATACCAGGTCCTGTGAACTGCTACGACCACTCCTCATTTCTTATAGTTGCTTATGAATGGACGAACTCAAGGCAACCATTCCTCTTGCAAAGTCTGTTCTCCAAATTCTTAAATCTTCCTTTAGTGCTATACTTTCACAGAATGATCTGAATAAGAAATAGCAATACCTACCTCACAGGGTTATAATGGAGATTAAATTAAAGGGTAACACACCATACTTCACTGATTCAAAAAACTAGATCTCCTCATGTCTGAGCATCTCCAGAATGGGAATGTATCTAACAATCTACAGCATCTTACAATCACCACCAGTGGCATGGGAGGAAATCCCAGAGCTAATAAGACAGCATCTTCTAAGAAATGCTGTGTCACCCACACAAGACAATTTTGGGTAGAGAAATAAGAATCTCCACAACTCTGAGTCAAAGAGTGATTCAGTAAAAATAGATTCTGAATGCAAAAAAAAACTTTTAGGAATACCTTAATTCATTCGTATTTTCCTTTTTATTAATATATATGCACAAGAGTGACATATAATGAAAGAATCAACATCTAGCAAAGTCTAAAACAGCTCTTTCACTAGGTGTAAAACAAAAATTCTGTGTAAAAATAAAGCATTTAGTAATATTTTAATTGCACTTTTTTTCCTAGTGATGCATACAATGATGGCATAGCTCACATTTGATGCTGTTTTAGATTTAAAGGACTGCAGTATAGAGAAGGCCAAGTACACTGGCTCACACCTAGTCCATTCTCAACAAACTGCAGATGCTGTTGTTGTCAGGACTTTTTAGTTGTCAAATCTGGTTGAATCAAGAGGCAACATTTGAGGATAATCTGAATATTTAATATGTAAAAAGAAATGCAAATCAAGTGTGAGACAGATGATACCACGTTACAACTCAAACATTAATGTCTTCCCTAAGCTATTGATTTCATTTCTGAATTTGAATCTTCAAACAATGACTGCAAAGTGTAATTTAAATTATCCTTCCTTCTCCTCTTTTTGTGGATATCTTTTCTATGTGGTAGAATCCACCAGTACAAGGAAGCAGAGTAAGAAAACTAGAAATTAAAACAACACTAACCCACTTGCATACACACCCATAATTCAATCCTGTATGTTTTTCAGCTTCTAGTGGTTTTGATTAAATCTCACTGGAATTTAAACTGTATCAGAAGAAAGGATTAGCATTGGAATATGGAATTCTACCACACATAATCCCAAGTCAGGAAAGATACTCTAAGAATATAAATTAAAGAAGAAAAGGCCTAAGATCTCCAAATATTCTAGGGGAAAAAAGTCACATTTATTAATATTTTAAATTGCAAGAAAATAATCTGTTATGGCCAAATGGATAAACAAAGGTATAGGAATATGTACAGAACGTTCACTTTATAAAAACAGTAAAATGTGGGGTATATTCCCTTCCTAATGGAAAGAGACTTCCATTTAACAGATGTTTGGTTAAAGCAAGGCAATTTTTATATTCTTTCAATGTTAAATTTTCTACCTATAATATACTGAATAATTTTCCTTAAAACTTTCCTAGAATTTAATAAGAATTCTAATTAACTATTAATTCAATTCCAAAATATAACTTTCTGTTTAAAAGTTACCATAGAATACATCAGCTCATTCCACAGCAAAATTACTCTGTAGAAGAATTTTCCTAATATATTCCAAAAGTTACTTCAAATATATGAATAAATAATTATATACTAATCCAATAACCTTAACAAGAATGCTTTAAACTAGCCTGCTATGGGATTATGGTTCCCTGGCACCCTGGACCAGCCACTGGACCCTACAGGCTCAGTTTCATTTCCTATAAATCTTGGGAATTGCAACACATCTCCAGGGCCCCTTCAAAATGAGTCACTAAACCATGTCTGTGTTGTTGAGATGATTACCCGCCAGAGGGCAGTAAATCACCTCATAATACTTTTCTTCAGCTCCGTTCACCAAGTCAGATCGTGAATTAGGTAGGGGTTGCTTGGTTTGGTTTTTTTGTGTTTAAGTCTTTTAAGTCATTACCACATTAATAAAGTTACACTTTTTAAAGCTGAAAATTGAGGTATTAGGACATTTTTCATTGATTGTTCTAAAGGAGATATTTCTGAGCACATCCCCAAATTTCTCTTTATGAGTAATGGTCTTATTTTTTAGTCATGCTTAGGATTGATACATTAATGGAGGATGGAAGATAAAGACTTCCAGTCTTAACCAAGTAGCCTATTAAATTAAACTCAGTGGTTTTGGCAGAGGGATCCTCTGCAAGATTAATGCTCTATTATGTGAGTCTGAAAAGCAAGACAAAGGAGAATTGCTGGAGCCACTGAAGTCCTATCATCAGAGGAAATGAATCATACTCCTTAATCTAATTTGTGATCCTCTTTAAGTATAGTCATTGCAAACTGAGGAACAATAAACTAGCAAGATATGAGGTACTCAGAACATCACTAAATAATAATTTTATTTGCACTGCAAACAAATAATCACATAAACAAAAGAGCTTCTATTGACAGTCCTAAAAAGAATGACAGGGAGTGGTATTGTTGCACCGATTCTTTTTCATAGGATTTTAAATCATTCTCCTGGAATTGGAAGTCCTTATAGATACAATGGTGACAAGAAAGCAGACGGCAGAGGCTACTAAAAGCAACAAGGGAGGGTGTGCATTACATCCAACACATAATGGGTTGAGCACAAAAAGAGAATAAAGCCGGTTGCATTGTGTCACAGGCATCTGTTTCAACTTCACACTGGTGCGGTGATGTGGACCACTTTGAAGGTTACAATAGTGGAATTCAAAATTGCAAAGTCAGGGAGAACAGATGCTAGAGACTCAGGGATGTGCATGATACTGAGATTATTGCAAACCTGATGAAAGACATGAACGGGCCCTTTTATTAAATACAAAAAGAATCCATGCCACAAGAAATGCTGAGAACCTGAGGACTCGGAGCGATGACATGGCAGCAAGAGTTCACAGAAATAAAAACTAAAATGGCAGAAGATGGGACAATGCAATAGCAACAGGTAAAATGTCTTGGCAAAAAGTTGGCAGCATGAATTTCAAAGACATTGAAAAGGTTTAAAATAAAAATGGTGTAGGTTGAATATAGCAAATACTCATGGTACCTTTTCAGAGGACCATCCCTAAAATAAATGGAAATATATTTGAATAACAAAAGTATGTTTCTATAAGCTTCAGGTAGGTAGAATGCTGGAATTATTAGCAACAACCCCCACCTTTTTCTTTCCTTATTTATATTTTTAGATCTAAGAATATTAGATTTAAATATTAACCAGATATAGGGCACAAGACAGGGAGTCAGAAACCTGTGGTTTTTGTTATTTGCTTGTTATATGCCTGGGAGAGGTAGTTTAGCTTTGTTGACTCTCAGTTCCCTACGGTTTTAAAATAAGAGAGTAAGACTCAACCACATCCTTCAAAAGCAGAGCCAGTGGGATGTCCATCTCCTGAGTTTCTTCCAGGTCATGCTGTGTCTCATAAATGAATAACCAAAATATTCATTAACCGTGAATTTATTTGCAGTTTATACAATATTTGCTTAATTTTATTTTTAATATATTAAATATTATTTGAAAGCAATCCTAAAGTTGGAAATAACCTAAATGCTCAATGACGAGAGATTCCTTTTCATCATTATGACCCATTCAATGGACTATCAGGTATTCATTTGAAATGATGTAGAAGATTATCCAGTGGCTTAGGGAGAATGCTAAGTTGCTACACGAAGAAAAAGAAGCTGCAAAACAAAATAGCCACAATTTTGATTTAAAAAATAATGATACCAAAATGGTAACAATATTAATCTCTGGCTGGTAGGATTATTCTAAATTAAGAACAAAAGATTCAAGCATAAAAAAAATCAAAAAGTCAATAAATCAATTATCTCTGCTTTGTGGGGTTATGGGGGGGAGGGTGTGTGTGTGATGCTTTTCTACAACATAAACAACACAAAGACAACCAATATTATTTTTAAGACTCCAAAGGTCCTATTTCTACTGAAGCCTATGCAAGGAAGCAAAGTTCAAAATGTCCATGGCTCATCCACAAGGATATTGAGCATTGTTTTCAAACAGACATAACCTTTTCCTATGGCTCACTGGCTATTTGGCCTTTTGTCAAGAACAACCACCTTCCTGGTCACTAAAAGGATGTGAATCAGGTCTCCAGGTTAACTGAACACAATGTGTGCTTGCCCCTGGAAACACTTGCCCAACCCGCCCCCTGACCCACCCACCACCTCATACCACCCGAGAGGCACCTTGAACTTACCAGGTGACAAACCACTGACAAGTAGGAAATTCAGTCAACTTAGAAAGATATTAACCATTATAGTAAGTGGAGAAAAATTATATAAAACATGATCTCATTTATTATTTTTTAAATGTATAATAATAGTAATAACATGTGAAGGACATTCGCCAAAATGTTAATCATGGTTATCTCTGTGTGGTGGGACTATGAGCACCTTACATTTTCTTATTTTTGCTTACCTCTGTTTTCTAAATTTTGTACAATAAATATGTATTATTTTGTAATTTTAAAGAAAATGAATAAGAATTATTTTGTCAATTTAATCAAGCCAATAATTTGGAATCCCTTATTTATAAATAGACCAGTACAGGTAAAGGACTGAAAGTTTTAAAATATTGAGACTTTTACTAAATTTGTTCAAATATATTTACTAAATTTGTTAAAAGTAGCAGCAGCCCCATGTTTAATGGAGGCCAGGTTTGGTTTGCCCCTATGACATCTCATCTGGGGCCTTTTCTTGAAGGAAATCCCCCTCCTCCAATCGACCCACCACTAAGACACCTTTCTCTACTTTCCATGCACAACCCCTCCCATTCTTGCTGACTTCTATGCACAATCTACATGGATCGATCCTCCCCACTCCCACCAGCCCAGCCCTTCCATGAAGGACCTCAGCAACCTTCCCTTGGTGCTGTGCATGTCCCTAGTTGTCTGTATGTTTGAACAAAGATCCCAGATTAACACATCATCAAAGGCTTTAGGATTCTTCTACTTGGCAGAACACCCTTGAAACATACCCTGCTCCACATTGCCCCTTGAGTCCGTAGGGCTTATTATTATTTTGCCTTCCTCCCAACTTCTTTGAAACTTCTCTGCCCTGAATTTCCATCAGGGCCAGGCAGGACCAAAGGACCAAAGACTATCAGTGGCTCAGTAAGTTCTCTGGGGCATTTTTTCTAGAAAAATGAATGTCTGACATCTATTATGTGCAACGTTGACAATGTGTGTCCTACATGCGTGCTGATGAAATGGAGAGACAAATTGTCATCCCTAAACTAATAAATGAATGCATGCTTTTGGAAACTAAATCTTACTTCCTTGACCTTTTGGGAACCAGGCTTTGGCCTCTTTTTCCTAAGTGTCCCAGACAGCAGAAGCAGCAGGTCATGTAGACATAATAGATATCATGTGGATAGAGTTTTCTAATTTGCAAAGTGATTACACATTCATCATCTATTTTAACATTCACAGCCGTGTGAGGTATGTTTTTATACCTTCATTTTTCTGATATGGAAATTGAGGCTTACAGAGGTTACATCACTCAGCAGAGATCACACCACTAGGAAATGGTAGAGTGAGATTTGAATCCAGGTCTTTTGACTCATTTAGGTGATCTCTGTTGTACCACAGTTTGTTGAGGAAGTCGTTTTGAGGTCAGTCACCCTGTAGCATTACCAGTTGAATGTGTGTTTCAGCAGATTTGCTTCAGATGGAGATAAGTGGAATTCCTAGGAGGGGCCAACCAGGACTAAGAGGTAGGTAATTGGGCCATATTTCTCAATTTGAACTTACCTTGGACATTTTTATGGGAAGGTCTTTTATTGGATAGGTCTGTCCTACATGTTTCAGGAGGTTTAGCATCCCTGCTCCCTGCCTACTAAAATCTGATTGGGACAACCCAAAATTTCCTCACACATTTCCATACATCCCCAGGAAGACTATGCCTTCCTGGGATGAGAACTACTTCAGGAATCAGAGAACCTGTGATTTAAAAGCAAGAATGCCTAGTTTGCTAATAGGTGAAAATTCAGAATAGCAATTAGATCAGTAGGAAGGTAATTACTGGGACAGGGCAGATAATTTGAACTAGACTGACCTGGACTACCTCAGACTTTGCGCTGGACAGCAGATTTGACGGTTGACGTAATCAGCAAGAATTCAATAGGTAGGCTGCCAAGATAAATGCATTATGGGCTTAATGAGTGTTGTGTGATTTCATTAGAATGGAAAAAATAAATATCTACATCTTTGAGGAGTATGTGTCTCTCCCAGTCGTCCTTGAGGTGGTGATGATGAGCTCTCTAGTGTCCCAGACCCTCATTAATGTTAAATTCTTTCTAATTGGCAGAGGGAGCCATCGAGACGGCGCTAATGGATCCTGGCAGCAGTAGCAGTGTCAGGTGCTGTAAATGAGAAAACCTAGGCAGTGACCTTTCAGAAAAGAGGCAGACAAGAATTAGAAGCCTCAAATGATTCCTCCACCTCCATGGAAACAAATAGTTTCTTTTACCAGCACACAATGCTTTTTCACAGATATCATCTTCAAGGGCCATTTTCTCCTAGATGTTGTTAACAGATGAATGAGGTTTCCTGTTTGACTAGGAGAGAGGATTGTGTGCTAGACCCTTTGGGGAGACCCCCTCCCATAAATCCAACTTATCTCCATCCATAGCAAACCATCTGAATTGCACAAGCAGCTGGTGAAAAGGTCTTTGTACTACGCTGCTTTTCCCATCACAAGCCCTGCCTGGTTCTCAGACAGCTGAATTTGGTGCCCTTCATTTTCTCTTGGCTGGCTTTAGGACTACAATTTGCTTTTCCCTGAGTAAAGACTACACAGCAAAAGCAGCTCTGATCTTATTCTACCCAATCTGCTAGATCTTATCTCTTTCTCTCTCTCTAAAGAGCCCGGAAAAAAAAAAAGATCCAGAAACTTAAGCAGTCTATTCACTCATGCAGAGGACACAGTCCCTCTACCATAGCTGTTATTGGGTATTTTGCAGGGTTATACAAGAGGGATTATATGAGTTTCAAGAAAGTATTTTGATTCCATTTTTGTTTGAGTCACTAGTGAATTAAATACTCCATAAACCCTGTGGGGATATTTTAAATCCTTTCCCCAAAAGAAGACTCTGGGATGCTCATGTTATCTCTCCAGAATTTGGCTTCATAGGTAACAAGTCCAGAAAACATATTCCTTGAGGTTCCTAAAAAATAGATTGAGGTACCTCCTTTAATCTCAGGAACCCTAAACCATCAGGAATCAAATTTACCTGGAAAAAACAATTACAGCTCACCACAAACCTCTCCCCAACCTTCTCAAATCTCTAATAATCTTAAATAGCTATCTACACTTGACCAAAATGGCTCACCAGTAATAAATCATCTTATCATCTGTATTGTTCAATGTTCCCCATATAAAAACCTACATAATAGATTTCTTCCTGCATCAAAAGCTAGGCTTTTTTTGTTTTTGTTTTTTCTTTGAGACAGAGTCTCACTCTGTTGCCCTGGGTGGAGTGCAGTGGCATCGTCAAACTCACTGCAGCCTCAGACTCCTGGCCTCAAGCGATCCTCCTGCCTCAGCTGCCCGAATAGCTGGGATTACAGACATGAGCCACTGCCCCTGGATAAGTTTTCTATTGTTAGTAGAGATGGGGTGTTGCTCTTGCTCAGGCTGGTCTCAAATTCCTGGCCTCAAGTGATCCTCCTGCCTCGGCCTCCCAGAGTGCTAGGATTACAGGCGTGACCCACAGCACCCAGCCTGTTTCTTGATTCTAAGTTTAGCACTAAGTTTTATGCTCCAGAAAACAGTTTAATATAAATAATTTTCTGGTATAAAACTACCCTTACCCTTTACCTTATTGGTTCTTGAATCTTCCCCCCCCCCCCCATTTTAGAGGTTTTGCTACTTTACTGCTTGGGCTATTTTAGTATAAGCTGCCTCCCCTCCTCTTTGGCTGTAGGTAGAACATTAATACAGTGTTTAGAATTTTCTAAAATATTCCCAATCTCAAATACACTCCCAATAGTTTAGTTCACTAAAGCCAGAAGGCCATCCAAGGTTGTAAAACCGTGGGTTCCAATGTGGTAGTAAAATGCTCCCATAGTTCTCATATGTCAATGCCTCACAGATGGGGAGGGTGTGGAGTGGGTTTGACATTCAGCAGTTTCATTGATCTGATGGATTTGACTGTGAATCTTGACATCATCTATAACAATCACTTCTTTCCAAGCCTGTTTTCCTTTCGCTGTAGCCCCTTCCATTATAGAGTGGGAAGCCACTTCGGTATACAGGAGGATTTTAAGGGCCACAGGAAGAATTCCAATCCCTTAAGAAAGAAAAAAAAACACCTTTCTTACCGGCTTTTATTGAAAGCTAAAATGTCACAATTAGACATGCATCCTTTGACTTAGAGATTTCTCTTACTTGAAAATTCAAGGGCAGGATTAATGCAAATGTGTGTCTAACCTTATAGCATTTACCTTTGTATGTTATTGAGTTTATTGGATTCCTTTTCCGAGATCACAGTTGATAGAGGGAAAGGGATAAAAAGGATGCAGACACTAAAGCCCACAGCAGGAGGGAACATGGAAGGACAAAATAGACTACAAGGTGAGACAGTTTGGTTCAACATACAAAACCCTGATTACAACACAGCCTTGCTGAGCCTGAGCCTGTGCAGTGCTCTCCTTCCTCCCGTGACACCCCTTTCTGTAAGTCAGAGAGACCACTGGACCTGTTCCGGAGCCAACTTTTAACTTTGACGGCCAAGTCCTACAACAGGAAAATCTGACGAGTGTCTGGTTGGGATCATGTCAATTCTCAGAAGTTGGGCATCAGGAGTGAGAATGGGCTGCTCTCATTTGAAAAGAAATATGTTTTTAAAATGCAGAAAAATCCCAATGTACAACCAAATAGTGCAAAAAAGCAACTAGCCAGGAGGAGGATGTCATGTAAAGTCATATTTCTCTCTTCTCTTGCAAGCACTATATCTTATGGAGCTCTGGCTCTTCTGTGAAGTTGCAAACAAAGGGGGAATTCTTCACTCTTGAGGCCTTGTGGCAGGAGCAATTAGGCTGATGCGATTTGGTTTGAACTCCAGGCCAACACCTCTCAAAAGGACAAACGCAAGTTTCTTCCAGATGAGTTTCCACAGTTCCATGAAAATTGTTTCATGGCAAGAAAAAGAGCACAGCACTTTTAGCAACTGTTGAAGCAATAGAAGGATGGTTTTATTCTCACTGGACCAATTTGTGTTTAGTGGGAGAACTGGTCAACCATGTGAGAATCATGGCACTTCTAAGGTATTCAGTGTCCTCTTTACTATTAAAAACACACCTGTATAAACCTTACTTAATTTACTTAACAAAAAATATAATCTCTTCAAAGTTAAACCTGGATTAGAAGTCTAAAATTTCAAGAACACGTAAAGTCTCTGAGATTATACAAATAAATACAAGGTTTAATGGCACATCAGAAATGGGTTAAGATAGTAGCTTTTCCCTTTTATTTAAAAATCAATTTAAAAATATTTAGAACTGATTTAAAATGCCATTATCCACTCATTACTGTGCATATATGATATATGGGAAATCACTCTGGAATGCTGGTGGTTGTTTGTGCAACAGCCTCCTCCTTCTTCTTTGGCTCGCAGAACCCCAATTTTGTTTGCATGTTCACACCTTCCCCATGTGATTCAGAGTCTAAATGGATTAGTCTAAAGCCTATGGTATTTTATTTCCCTTGCCAGTGATTAGTTTAGGAGTGGGTAATTAGTTTACATCTGGCCAATGAGATGTGAGGGGAAGTCTTTTGGGGATTACTAGAAAAATTTCCTCCCTCTCGAAAAACAGAAATACGGGAATACAGTCCCATTCTACTACAGTATAATTTTGTGTCTGCAAAGGATGCTTTCGGACAATAAGAGAAGATAACCAATCCTTTTCAGTACTCTGACAGAATGGCAGTGCAGAAAGAGGGAACCTAAATGATCAAGCCAATGAATTAATCTGCTCTGGAACGTCTACCTCTGAATTCCTTCTCATATGAGAGAATAAATATCCTCATTGTTTAAGCTCATTCATCCAGAGTTTTCTTACTTGGAACTGGAATAATTCCTAAAGATACATCATAAATACCCATAAATATCTGGGTACAATTGTTTCAATTAAACAACTATGCTATAAAATCAAGCATCTCTGATTTGTGCTAATCTCAACACTCTAATCAGGAATTGCTCAACAATCTCCCCTTTGACTCAACAAGGAGGGGGGTGGTATTTGCAGAATATTTGTATTTTTGTATTTTATAAATGATTCTAAAAATTAAGATAAATAAATTATTCTAGAAGAACCTTACCCTTTTAAATTATTCCCTCATTTGTTTATCTATAATTATGATTCATGGACTAGAAAAAATAAAATTTTGAATCTGTGCATCTATACACATCAAAGATATGTTCTTTAGGGATATGGATAAATCAAGAATTGAAATGGTACCTTTCTTCATAGTAATTTTAGATGGATGATGAAATACACAGCTTCATGCATTGCAGTGGAAAAACTAAATGTGAAAGTGTTTCATTTATCTATAGCTAAAAGGAAATCTTGGTTAGGAGCACAGTGGTGGATAAGCAGGGCAGTGGCCACTTTGTTATTTGATTAAAATTCCAGTTGGTCATGGCTGGAACCAGGTTCTGACTCCACACTCTCTTCTCACTCGCATTAAAATTCATTTACCCTTCCCTTTGTTTCAGAATTATCCGCCTTCAGCTGCCAGGGAAAGTTTGTTTATATTTCTCCGGAATGAAGCTTTAAGGTCACTTCCTACCATTAATTCCCTGTGAGCAAGTGTCACTTGTGTCACTTGGGGCATTTCCTGTTCCTATTCTCAATAGTGCTGAGGAAGAGAAACTCTCAATGATCTAATTTTTTGTCCTCCACAGCAATCTTCAAATATGTGCTGGTATATCATTCATTTCACTTGACTGTTGACAATTTAGGTAGAAAAGTGTCCACATAATTTCTCCAGTATAAATCTATGTTCCTGCTGAGATTCTATCTGTAGAATGGGCAGCACGGTATTTTCTTTCATCCTTGGATGTAGCTAAGTTGAGTACAGATTGCTTAGACATCAATGCAGGTAAGCACTAGATATGAATCCAGAGTATTTACTATTTGCCGAATATCAAGAACCAGTTGTTTTGGTCTTCCTTCTTAGCTAAAGCCAATAGACATGTTGATTAAATTGAAAATATTCAATTAAGTAAAAAAAATGTTTTAGTCACGGGTGGGTTTGTAACAAAGAAATAATCAGTTAATAGAGTGATTGTTTTCACCTTCTCATTGGATACTTGGCCAAGATCAAAAGGTGAAAGATTATTGAAATTTCCCACTAGATACATATTAAATTATAGAGAAATTTCAATATCTGATCACATTTGACATATCTATAAAAAGAAAAATCTTTTAAAACTCCTGATTTGATACTATTCAGATAGAAATAAGTCTGTTCTACTCTACAAGTGTTCAGAATATCTCATTAGTGCATGCATGGGTGACCTGTGGAATGGGAAATTATCAGTTATTGTGTTTTATTTTCATCCAAAATTGATTATTTTACACACTAAATTAAGCTATCTTTTTCACAGACTACCTGTGTAAAGACCCATATGAGGAAAACTACAAAATATCAGGGAAGAATATGAGCCTATTTAGATAAATGGAGAGAACATCATGTTCCTAAAGGGGAAAATTTCCCACAGGAAATTTGACAAAATTATTTTTAAATTTATCAGAAAAAGTAAACTGGCACAAACAGCTAAGCAAATTCTAAAACAATAGTAAAAAAGAGAGAGGACTTACCTTAACAGATAATGAAGACACATTATAAAGTTATAATCATTCAAGCAGTATGATAATAGTGCAAGAATAAATATGTCAATTTAAAGCAGAAACAAGCATTCAATAAATGCAGGAACAATCAAAAACCATCCTGCACATCTCACAGCAAAAGATATCCAAGTTGTAAGAGGGTGTTAAACATAAAATTGTGTCCATGAAAGAAGGGGAAGAAAATGTGGGTAAAAAGTGTCTGATGTTGGAGCTCAGAGGCTTTTCTGGGCATAAAAGCATTAAAAAATATAAATTAAAACACTGATGTATATGATTGCATAAGAATATAAAAAGAATCCTGAACAAAGTAAGAAGGCAAACAACAGTGAAACCTTTTTGCAAGATATGATAAAAAGAGTTAATATGTTTAACAGAGAGATCTTTTAAATCATTTAGGGTGAATTCAGTGCCCCATCCCCATCATAGAAATATGGGCAAAGGATGTGAATAGGCAATTCACCAAAGAGGAATTACATAAATGGCCATAAATATGAAAAAAATGGCTCAACCTCAATGATATTCAAACACACACAAATTAAAACAACCACAGTATATATTCATACAAAACCATTTGATAGTTGGAGTAAACATACAGCTGTTAAATGTAATCACATCCAGCCACTAAAACTTCTTTCCCTTGAATTAAAAGGGAAATGCTCATGATATATTTTAATTCAAAAAATATATTTCAAAACAGTTTATGATGGATGTTTTCAATTATTCAAAAATATGTGCTTATATGTAAATATATGCATAGAAAAATACTTGAAGGCTTATAGGAGTTATCTATCTCCAGGTGGTGGGAAATTAGGTTATTTTACATTTCTTTTTAGCTTTTCTGTATTTGTCTTTTACTTTATTAATCAGAAAACAGAAACAATCAATGGTCCCTGTGAAGTCTGATTTCCGACTCTTTCTTGCCTGCATTCACTTTCCCAGCAGTGACCACTTGAGGACACTTCGGCTCCTGGTTTGCCTGATTCAGACTCAGCCTTGCTCACAGAGTCCAACTATCACCGGCTTTATGTCCCTCCCTAAGCACATACAGCGAGAATTAATCAGAGCCTTTCTGTAAGATGTAAGATTTGTCAAACATGAAAACTAAGCAGTAAAATTTGACACACTAGCTAAATATAAGTGGTGCTAACATCCAGTTTAAAATAACTTCGATCCCTCGGACGAGGGCACTGCACATGATTAAAACAGAACTTTACCCGATGGCTGCTGTTATTCCTGCATTTTTCAAATGCTTTTACTTGGACCTTTTCAAAATAAACCGTACAATTGGGCTTTATGTGCTTATATGGCAAAGCTGCTCCCTGCGATACCGTCACAAGGCTAAAGCATAAAATCTAGTTAAGAGTTCTTGCCAAAACATGAATCAGTTGTAGCATAATATTCTGCACTCTGTTCTTTTTTTCCATTCTCTAATATTTCTTCACATCACAGCCCAAACAATTGCTCATAATTAAACTGAGTGGAGGAACAGGCCCTGGCAGGAAATGTACTTGGCAAGGACCCAATTGCTCTTCATTGTCTTCCACACAGTACAATTACATCAGTTCCTTCCATTCCCAGAGAAAGAATGGATTTTGCAGAGCAACAGATGAAAATAAGAGGCAGGAGGCAGCTTATTTACATATTTCTAATCAGGTTAATAGATAATCTTTTTATGGGAAAAGGAAATGCCTTGAAGAATTGAATGATCATTTTTAAAACCTGCTTTCACTTCCTCTAGGATCTACACCACATGCTGACCACAACCTCTGCTCACCAGTTACTCATGTCTGCTGAAAAACCTCCAGGTTCAAAGGGAAATCCAGCCAACAAGTGTGATGTATTCCAGAATCTGGAAGCTTCAAGAGAAGTTAAATGCCATCGTGTTGCTGTTTGAAAAGTTAAAAATGTATCGTCACTCAGTTCTTCAGCATCTGCTATTTATTCAGTAGATTCACCACAAATCCTAATGCAGAAAGAGGATTTAGAATCTAAATTTGTACACTGAGACAGGGTAAGATAAGAGATGTCTTATGAGTTGTTTGGCTTCAGCTCATCTGAACAACAACGAATCTTAGCCAAATCTGCTGCATCTCAACAACTAATGCTTTATCAGCTTAAGGGCACGCCAGGAAAGTCAGGTGCCCAACCCCACCTCAGGGGCAACCAAGGTGAAAAAAGGTCAGCCTCCAGCCTAGTTCTCCCCCATTCACCCTGACTCACCCTGACCATCCCGGGCCTTTCCTCTTCTGCCTGTTTACCAGTTCTTGGCAGCCTGGAACTTATCAGGGTTCCCTAAAAAGGACAGTTTGGATAAAGGGGCCCATTCTCACAAACCCAACAAGTGCAAGAGATAAGCAAAATCTGTAGTTCAGCCTCTCAATTACATCAGGTGAGAGAACACTAGCTCCACAGGAGTGTCTCAGCCATTCAGGAGAAATGAGCATTTCTTTGAATACCAAGAAGACATTAGACTCCTCATTGTCTGTTGCTTGAATTCCTTGATCTCTCATTCATTTCTCCTGGGCAAAACCCCTAAAGGCCATCAGAGAAGGGAACACAATGAGACAAGCAGGAAGGAGTGCTCCGCACCCATACCTAAGTCCCCTGCTCCACGGAGCTGCGGTGAGTTCCCTTGTGACTGGGTTGAACCCACGAAATAGGGAGGGCAGAGGTGCCTGGGTGAAAGGGGACAAGGCAACAAGTGTTCTTCCCTAGGAACTGAGGGAACAGCTCCAAGATGTTCATTCCTTCAGAGAATAAATCCTTGAGGTATGTCCTACACCAGAAAACTAATTCCAGGAGGTCAGAGGTTTGCCAACTCCTGAAGGAGAAATATTCAACCCCTAATCATGTGCTTACAAATGGATCCCTGTACAAATCTACAAATTTCAGAAACAGTTAAAGTGGACACCTTGACCCTGCAACTGGACACAGAGCACAGCTCTCACGCTCTCTTCAGCTGAAAATAATAGTCTTTGAAATACAGGAGACAGGAGCAAAATCAAAGAAAATTTGGAGAAATTTGATCTGAGGGCACATTTACACAGGACAAGGCAGAGACCAGCCTACAAGGCTGGCTGACTGGCATGGGGATTCTCTCCTCCTCACCTAGGCTTGTCCATGTGCCAACACACCAAGAGTATTCAGAAAGTATTGGCAGAGAGAACTCAGTAAAAAATGCCCCAATAAAGAAGCAAGAATATGATTTCCACACCGATAATGAAAGCAGCACCATATAAGGCAGGAGTTTCTTGTTTACAAGTGACAGACACTCAACTCAAAAGGAAGTTTGTAACTTAAGCCAAAAGAGGAATTTATCAGCTTACAAAAACAGGCCAGAGCTTAAAAAAAAAAAAAAAAAAGGCTCAAACACATCTAGATTCAGAAGCTTCAATAAAGTCATCTGGGCTTTGTCTGTCTCTCCATGTCTTGGCTTTTCTTTCTTCTTTATGTTGGCTTAATTCTGCAGACCAGTTTTCCCAGGAATCAGGAAGGTGGCTGTTGTCATGGTATTGGTCATTCCTTTGTTCCATGGCATCTGGAAGTCCTCTCTATGTTCAGGGAATTTCCCACCTCATAAGTCTTGGTGGGGCATGTGCCCTCCCAATATAGAAGCTGAAAATGTCAGATGCTTGATTTCCCAAACTCCTTTGCAGCTGGGGCTCAGGCATATAACTCAGACTACCTGACCCAGACACGGCCTTCCTAAATTTGGAACTAAAAAGCAAAAGCAAAAAAAAAAAAATCAGGAACTTTGAGGGCTTCTCCCTAGTGAGTCCTCATTCCTGGGGCGGCAGCAGCAGCAGCACTGTCATAATGTCCAGCGTCCTGTGCTCAGTGTCAGCTCTGTAGGCTGCAGAGCTCAGGGCTCAGGCGTGATGGCAATGTTGTCCTCACCGGACCTGTCCTGGGCATACTTTGGGGACTTAGTCCCAGTTGTTGATTATCTGGCCATCCCAGGGACTCCATCTGCTACTCAGTAACCTTTTTAAAAGATTAATTTTTTAACTAAAAAAAATTTTAATTGACAAATAAAAATTGTATAACGTATTGTTTTGAAATATATATACATTGTGGAATGGCTAAATCAAGCCAATTAACATGCATTACCTCACATACTTTTTTTGTAGTGAGAACAGTGAAATCTACTCTCTTAGCAATTTTCAAGAACACACTGTTATTAAGAATACATTGTTGTTAGGTATAGTTACCATGTTTTACAATAGATCTCCTGAATTTATTCCTCCTATCTAACTGAAATTTTGTATCATTTGACCAACACATCCCCAACTTCTTCAGTAGCATTTTAAGAAATTTCTTTTCTACTTAAATCAAGTAGCTTTCTATAGCTTGCAAATAAGAACCTGACTACAAACAGCTGCCCCAGATACACCATCTCAGCTTAGCAACCCTACTTCAAGAGGAACTTCTCTCTTGTAGTGTATACATCAATCCAGGAAAGAATTTTTATTGATACCTTGGGAATCACTCCTACCCCAAACATGTTGCTAGAGGAATAGGATTTTATTTTTGACCTAACCTGTGTGAAATGTCCATTTCTTGGCCAAGGACAGTGAAGCTCATGAAAGATCATCTCACAAAGACCTTATGGAATGGAGGAGGTGACATTTCCCAAAAATAGATGTCCATGATAATCACTTTCCTTTTACAGAAAACCTTTCCTAATTATTCACCAGTCTGTTGAAACCCATCAATGCCAAACTGCAGAGAATTGAAAGAACAAGTCATGTTTGCTAGTTCTGCCTCCCCAGTAGAACAAAATAGGATACCTTAAAGTGAAGAAACCAAGATATGTGATGAATAAAAGGGATCTGTGTGGAGAATTTCTCAAATTAAGTTATATTATGTTTTCTTGTCTTCAAACATTGGAAAGTTTGTAGAAAATATTTTTAGTAATATCTACGCATTATTAGGAAATCACTGCTTCTAAACAAAATCCTACCTCTTTGCCTTCTAATTATCTACTCATTTATGGTCATCTAGGACTTGGTGAGATTCTTCAGAATCCTATGGGAAGATGACTGTCCTGGTGGAAGTTTGCTGGGAAACCAGTCTTTGCTGAGAGAAATGAACTGTTTCAATTATCATCTAGTGTCACCGTGTCCCAGAGAGCAGGAATCCCACCACATGCCTAAGTAGAGCCTCGCATGATGCTAATGCTCTTGGGAAACATGGGCTGAGCCAGAGGCAGAAAGCCAGTTTAAGAGAAAAGTGGAGAAAGCCAGAGCCAAAGGGAGAAGGATAGAAAGAATGTTAGAGACCAAGAAAGGGAACATGTATGAAATTGCATCAAGGTCAGCAAAACCCTAATATAAACAGTAACAGCTGTGGGCTGAGTCCCTGCAGGAGTCTGTCCTGGATATTTTCCATTTGGCCCTCCAGATCCACTCTCCACACTTCTCCACCCTGCCCTCTCACCGTATGGATTGACTCAGTCAGCTCCTTGTCCACTTGCTTCAAATTGAGGTCAGCCAGTGGGAGGCACCAGTGGAAGAAGGATAAGAAGAAAGTGAGTCTGAGATTTTTCTTCCCTGCTTCCCTCCCGGCCAAATGACAGCCCCTGTTGGGCAGTCCTCTCTATATAGCCATTCCCTCAGGTTCTGGTCACCTCCCCTTTTTCTTGCCCTTTCTGGATGAGGGTGGTGGGCACTCTCTGCTGTTCTAGCCCCTATGCATGGCACCATTCCTTCTTGATTTCCCTAAACGCTGCCTACACTTTGTAACTAGTTCCATACTAGTGCCTTTACATAGTGGTATTTTCTCACTTCTTAGTCACATCATTCGCATATGCCATCAGGTTCCTGCTGGAACCATGACTGATACAAAATCAAAACATTCCCTTCAAGACTTCATGATTAACCACATATGGCTTGGAGTGGGCACGGGAGAGAGTACATGGGGAAATTCAAAGGCGGGAAGAAAGCAAGCAGAACGTGAATGAGGATAGTAGATGCGTTGCTTTCAGTTCAGACCCATCCCTATGTTGCATTGAAGTGGTGATGTCAAATATGTGCGTGGGGGTGGAAGGTTCACTTTTGGAGATGGAGGTTTAGAGATCATTCTCATGTAGGAAGAAAATAAAACTAGTGGATGACGTTGTTCAGGAAATAACAAGAGCTGCAGGCAGCTGATGTGTTCCCCAGAACACAAGTGTTTAATGGGTAAAAGGAAGAATGGCCACTGACAAGGGGCAGTCTAAGACGTGGGATAAAACAAGCAGAGTGATGTCACTCAAGCTGTGGAAGTAGAGGGTTTTAAGAGGAAAGAACTGGCTGGCTAACAGCGTGAACCCAAGAAGAGGTCTCAAGATAAGGACTGAAACTTCTCCCCTGGCTGCAACGCTTGAGTAGACAATTGTCATGTTTGTCAGAGCAGTTTCCAAGGAGGGGGACTGTGGAAGCCAGCTCACTGTGAACCCCACAGTGGCGAGGAAAGGGAGGAGGGGAGGCAGGATGTGACAACTGCTTTCAGGCATCTTGGTTGAGGAAAGAATGAGTAAGATATGGGCAGTAACCAGAGTGGTAAAGGGTAAAGAGAGGATTTCTTTTCTTAGTGAGAGAAATGTGAGAATTTTTATATAGAGAGAGCAATAAATCAGTAGAGAGGGAGAATTTCAGCCTACAAAAGGACAAGAGAGGCAGGCTCCAGCAGGTTGGTGGATTCAAGGGACCTCATCCTTCATCTGTAATGGGAGAAAGGCTGAGCGGACATGTAGACAAATTTTTTAGAGGTGAAGAACAAGTCACGACATTTTATACCTTATGGGCTCCATTTTCTCAGTAAGTTAAGAGGCATAGAAATTTAATGTGGAGGATTAAAATAGAATAGGGACCTTGAGATTTTGAATAGTTATAGAAGAAAAAAGGAGAGGCATCTGAAAATACTCTAAGGCTGGTTGAAACGGGGAGGATACAAAACCTAGATTTTTATAATTAAACACGTGGAACAGGAGTGCCTTCTGTCCACTAGCAGGAAGAAAGAATTCAATGTAGATAAGATATAGATGAATATAGATAATATATAGATAAGTAGGCTAAGGCAAGATAATGCATACTCAAATGCTCTCCTGCCTTCTCTATACCCTACTCCCCTGCCCAGAAATGTATATTCATAAAAGTTTAAAACTGTAAGTTTAGAGGAGGAGGGGCAGGGAAAAGTTACATATTAGTATGACATTTAAACTGTAAACACACACACACACACACACACACACATACAGTGGTAACATACTGCATACTTCTTAAATTCAATATATCTCAATGAGATTTCTCATTCTTTTATAAAGTTGTATAATATTCCATGGTCTTAATGTATCATCATTCCCTTAATCAGACTTATTGATACACATTTAGATTGTTATTATGTCTTTTGCCTTTATAAACAATGTTGCAGTCAACAACATTGTACATATGTCATTTTGCACTGATACACATATATAGAAAGAGAATAAATTCCCGCAAGTGGAATGGCTGGAGGACAGCGCATGGGATTTAGTATTTGATGTTATATCATTTTACATTCCCACAGGCAAAGTATGAGAGTGCCTCTCTCCTCACCACCTCTCCAACACAATATTTTATTAAAATGCTTTATCTTTGCTAATCTGATAGGTTTTTAAAGGGCATCTCAATATAATTTTAACTTAATTTGCATTTTTCTTATTATGAAGGAGGTTGAGCATCTTTTCATATACTCAAGAGTCATTTGTCTTTCCTGTTTGAAGATCTGTCTATTCAGTGTCTTGGCCCATTTTTATATCGGGCAGGTGGTCTTTTTCTTATTGCTTTTTATAAACCCTTTATATATACAATTGATACTCATTATTCACGAATTCCATTTTTGCAAATTCATCTACTCAATAAAATTATCTGTGATTCTCAAATCAATACTTCCAGGGCCTTCTTGATCATTCACCGACACACACACAGCAGTGAAAAATTTGTCACCTGATAAGCACATTCCCAGCTGAGGTCAAACAAGGCAACGCTCTGCCCTCTTGTTTCCAGCTCTCATACCGTAAACAAGTGTCTTTTTCATGGTCTATTTAGTGCCACATTTTCCACATTTTTGTGCTTTTTATTAGTGATTTCAGTGTTTAAAGTGACCCTTAAGCATAGTGCTAAAGCACTATCTGGTGTTCCTAAGTGCAAAAAGGCTGTGATGTGCTTTATGGGGAAAATCTGTGTGTTAGATAAGCTTTGTTCAGGCGTGAGTTATAGTGCTGTTGACCATGAGTTCAATATTAATGAATCAACAATATATATTAAATAAGGTGTCTTTAAACAGAAATACATGTAAAACAAGATTATGTATTCATTGGGTTGAGGGAAAATGTTGTGGTCAAAGACTCTCACAGTGAACTAACCCCGTATGTCCCCTAGGAGTAGTAGTAGTTCAGTATTCACTAATTCAGCATTCTCACTGACTTTATAGACCATAACTACTGTGACTGATGAAAATTGGCTACATTTGGGAAATGAGATCTTTGTTTATGATATAAGTTGCAATTATTTTGCCCAGCTTGCCATTCGTCTTTTAATTTTGCTTATTTGGGGGGTAAGATTATATATTTTTAATTTTTATGTGACCAAGTTTATGAGGTTATAATTACTATGCATCTCTGGTTATTATAATTTAGTTAGAAAGGGGGAAAAAATGAAAGAGCTGAATAGACACCTGAATCCAGGTATTACCTGCCATCTGGTCTGTGGACCTCTGCCCAAGGAGAAACACACTCTGTCTCTATCCACTCAAATAAAACCCACCTGGTAGAGAGGAAGAGAGAGATTACATGACTATTACTTCAAAGGGGAGTAATTAGATTCTCAGGGGTACTATTTCACTTTATCCTTGAAATATTTATTTAGGGATAGCATGAGCCCATGGCCTCAGTTACAAAGAAATGCATGAAATCTTTCACTATTCTTTCTACAAACTTTGTAGTAGGAGCATTGTTATATTTTTAGTGTCACATTAAACTTCAGGGAACATAAACTGCAAAAGTTGCTTTGGGCAATCATAACAAACTTCCCCTTTAATCGAGTTTGCCTGGGGATCATCTTCAAAAGAATGAGGTCCAACCTTCTAGCAAAGTGAGGAGGACTTTGTGAATTTTCAGCTAAGATAGTCCACAAGTTGTACGTTAATGAAGCTGAAAGTGACACACTGACTCCAAATTGAAAGTCACACTTCCAGCACCTCAGCTTGTCAAATCTCAGGTAAAGGCTGATTTTCAGACTGGGATAGCGACACCCTTGCACAATGGCACCATGCAAAAGCTTCTCCTTGCCCACAATCCTCTTCACCAGTAATCTGACTTCAGCAACAGATACGAATCTGTGACCTACATGCAAATTATTCCTGATGGCAGAGACACTGAACTGTAAAAAGGAGGCTAACAAAAGCATCCTATTTGACAAGCATTCCATTTTACTACCACCTGGGCAATAAGCAGGTCACACTTGTCAGTTCTGGTGAGGCTTGTTATGTATTATATATAATTTACACAATATTACCATTGAATTTTCAGTGATTGGTGATTAATCCCACATTTGTGAATTTTAGTGTTCTAGAACTGCTTTTGGAATGCTCAAGTCCTCCTTTCTAATTCACCATTCCTTATTCCAAAACACTTGTATTTCATGTGTATTCTCTATATTCTTATAATCCTGTTAGAAAAATCGAGTGGATCTGTTGTTCTTTAAAGAGGACAGCCTTATTAAGAATCTAATACCGCTGGAGGTGAAGTTGGGAACAGGTTCTCTGCTCGTTCCACCCTCCTTCTTTCTTTGCCTGCTATGGACTAAATTGTATCTCCTGAATCCACCCCGAAAAATTCATATGTTGAAAGCCTAACCCCCATTGTGACTGTGTCTGGAGACAGGGCTTTTAGGAGGTAATTATGGTTAAATGAGGTCATAAGGGTGAGGGCCTAATCTGATAGGGTTGGTGGCCCTTATAAGAAGAGGAAAAAAGGAAGATCTCTCCCTTTCCCTCTCCCTTCCCTCCTTGCTCCCCCCTACACCCCCCTCCCTCCCTTTCCCCCCTCCATGTGAACCAAGCAAAGGCCATGTGACGACACAGTGACAGGGTGGCTGTCTGCAAGCCAGGAAGACAGTCCTCACCAGAACTCAACCACACTGGAACCCTGATCTCAAACTTTCAGCCTCCAGAACTGTGAGAAAATAAATTTCTGTTGCTTAAGCCACCCAGTCTATGGTATTTTGTTCTGGCAGTGCAAGCTGAGTGAGACACTGCCTCCCCTTAACTCAAGGGCTCGGGTGCGTCTCCCATACGGGTTCTGAGCAGCGCACTGTGCATCACTCGTTCCTCACCCAGCCCCCCCTCCTCGCCTCAGCAACACTCCCAGTCCCAGCCCTTCCTGATAGCTTCTCCTCCCGGTTAACCAAAACCTCTCTCTTCTCACCACTATTCCTTTGGAGCACTGTCTTAGCCAGTCCAGGCTGCCGTAACAAATCACCATAAAGACCAGGTGGCTTAAACGACAAACATTTATTTTCTCACAGTTGCAGAGGCTGGAAGTGTGAGATCAGGGAGCCGGTGTGGTTGGGTTCTGGTGGGGGTCCTCTTGCTGGTTGTGGACAGCTGCCTTCTTGGATTCCCACATGGCAGAAAGAGAGCTAGCTAGCTCTGTCCAGGTGCCTCTCACAGGTTTTGATAAGGACAGGAAAAGCCCCAAAACACAGCTTATTCTGGAGATAGGCAGAGGAAGAGGGCAGAAGCACCACCCAGAGTGTTAAATGTCAAAGGCAAACTACCTCCATCACAATTATATCCAATGCTGTTGGGAATTGACCCGGGTCTTTAGCTGCCTATCCAACAGGCCTTCCATCATACACTGTTGCCTCCTTCAATGACTTTATTAAACTAATAATTTTTAAAAAGCTAAAATGTGATAACTTCAGACACCGAGGCAGGCTACTTGAAGAGATATTTAAGGGTAAGGGGATCTTTTAAACTCCCCCTTCTCCCATAGCTTGATGCTTTTATCCGTTTATCAATATTTAAGTGAGTGTGAATCTTAGCCCACACATTCAAAGATGCAAGAAATACATATTTAATTTTTTTTCCTTAGATTAAACTAAATACAACTCCCAGACCCATTCCTCCTAATTTGCATCCATACCTCCAAAGCCCCTTCTCAGCACACAGTCACACTGGAATCCAAGAGGCTAGTCAGTGCATGAAAATTAGGGAAAAGACCCCTAATGGCCAGTTTCTCCCTGGTACTCCTGTTATCCTCATTAGCCAAGCCCACAGTGCTTCCTTGAATAGGCATCAATCTGCTTCTGCACCATGAGTGGGGTACAGTTTCTAAGGTATAACCACCACTCACACCCCACCCCACCCCTAGGTTTTTCAATTGCGTGGGCCTTGACCATGGAACTGGGCATGGGTTTTGCTTCTCTCCTTCACCTACTTCAAATACTTATACATCTCTGACCTTTTATTTTGATCTACAGAAAAAATCTCTCCCCTTCTGGTTGTCCTTAAAAGGGTTTAGCATGAACTTGTCAAAGGTGAGGCTTTAGGATAACGAAAGCCAGGAAGAGAAATCTCTTACTGACAACTTCTGGTGCATTAAAAAAAATTTCCTCTAAGTCAAAAAAACACCAGAGGGCTTAATTATGCTTGCAAAACTGGGAAAGGAAAAGTACAGGGAGAAAAAGTAATATTTTCTTAAATTATTCTGGTCCACAAACAACAGGTCCTGAGTAGAAATATCTGATACAATTATGGGGCAAGTTTTCCTTCTTGAATATTATTAGGCAGCTGGTGAGAGTACCAGCCTGGGGAGAAGACTCACTCCCAGCTCTGCTAATAACCCCTATAAGCAACTTCACCTCTCTGGACTAAATTTTGTCCAGTTATCCATTCAAGAAATTTTATAAGCACTATTCTCTGCAGGAATTTGAAGGAGGGAGTGCGGTGTAAGTCCTGAGGCTTGAAAGATATATCTCGACCTCAAGGAGCAATAAGCCAAATGTTACAATTGCAAGGATACAGACACTTTCAAGATGCTATGGAGCACCGAGGAAGGAAACTTAACATGGCCTGGAGGGGAGTGGTCTGAACTGAGTCTTGCAGGCACAGACCATAACCAGGCAAGGGTGCTGGCAAGGAAGCACTGGGAAGGATGGCACTGGCAATTGGAGAGACATATGATGCTCCTGGAGAGGTTGGTAGGGGCCAAATCTCAGTGTGGCTTACATTCCATGGTGAAGAGCATGTATTGTCTCCTAATTGCTAATGGAGTATCTTGGAAAAGCTTTGGTGGGAGGAAGCATCATATGCTAAAATTTACTTTTTATTTTTTTTGCTTTGTTTTGTTTTGGCAGCTTAAACAACACAAATTTATTATCTTACAGTTCTGTAGGTCAGAAATATGACACAAGTCTCACTAGGCTAAAATCAAAGTGTTGGCAGGGCTGCATTCCTTTCTGGAGACTCTAGGGGAGTATCCATGTTCTTGCCTTTTCCAGCTTCCAGAGGCTGCCCGCTTTCCTTAGCTCATGGCCCTTTCTTCCTCTTCAAAGCCAGCAAAGGCAAGTCGAGTTCTTCTCACATTGCATCACTCTGACATTCTTATATGCCTCCTTCATCCACTTTTTTTTTTGACATTTTAAAGAATTGAGATAAAATCCACCTAACATAAACTTAGCCATTTTAAAGTGTAAAATTCAGTGGCATGTAGTACATCCACAATGTTGTGCAACCACCATCCATATTAAGTTCCAAAACATTTTTATCACCCCAAAAGAAAGCCAGTACTCATTAAGTAGTCACCCCCCACTCCTCCCAGCTCCTGACAACCATTAATCTGCTTTCTGTCTCTATGGATTTACCTATTCTGAATATTTATTATAAATGGAATCACTATATATGACCTTTTGTGTCTGGCTTCTTACACTTAGCATATGCTTTTGAGGTTCGTCCATGTTGTAGCATGTGTCAGTACTTCATTCCTTTTTATGGTTGGATAATATCCCGTGTATGGCTATGCCACGTTATGTTTATCTATTCATTTGCTGATGAGCATTTGGGTTGTTTCCACCTTTTGGCTAATGTGAATAGTGCTGCTATACACAGTGTTTGGGTACCTGTTTTCAGTTTCTTATATGTACAAGTGTTTGTTTGAGCGTCTATTTTCAGGTTTTTTAAGTATATACCTAGGAGTGAAATTGCTGGGTCATATGGTAACTTTTTTTAAGAAACCACCAAACTATTTCCCACAGTAGTTTCATTATTTTATATTCCTACCAACAATGTATGAAGGTTCCAATTTCCCCACGTCCTTGACAATATTTGTTTTCCTTTCTGTTTTTTTAAAGTTATATTATAGCTAGCCTAAGGGGTGTGAGGTGGTAACTTGTTATAGTTTTGATTTTCATTTCCCTAATGATCAATGATAATGAGCATCTTTTTAAGATTTGCTTTTTAAATAACTGAATTTGGATGTGGGGGTTGGTGCGCAGCTGCCCGTTTCCTAACAGGCCACAGACCAGTGGTTGGAGACTGCAGACCTAGAATCCTTCTCAGTGCTAACATTCCTTTCTCAGAGTGACTTTGCCTTGCAAACATTGAAGAGGTTTATCAGGTGAAATTTATTCAGGACTCCTTAAATTGATGTTGCATGCATACATTAATTACTTCTAAGGGTAAGACCCTCTTATCCTTATAAGCAAGGACAGCTAAGACAGGACAAAATTGAAATTGAAATAATTCAATCTAATGATTAAAAATTTAATTGTTAATTAATTAATTAATTAAAACCAATGTAGCCTCTAAATATTAGTCATTCTGCTGTACATAACATTCCATAAGTCAAGTATAGGGATTTGTTGCTGATTGAGCCTATTGCCCTATCAAAATAGGAATATGGATTCTAATGGAAATTATTTTTTAAAGTCTGTGCAATAGAAATAAGTTAGTGCTCCAATTCCCAACTAAAGGCATAAAAGTTTTATTTTAAAATAGCATAATTCCCTCATTAGAAAAGCCAAGGTTACATTAGAATTATAAGATTTCACAATGTGTAATTTCCTTGATTTGAGATCTGGTATTAAAACCACCCTTTACACAAATCCATAATGGGGTGCAAGGCAAGAACTATGGTAGGGCCTAGCTAAAAATAATGATAATAATTAGTCACCATCTCCCTGTTTGCTTCTCTATAATTGTCACTTGGAGCCACACAGCTGACAGTCATAAAGATTCTTAACTTCTCCCCATAGCTAGTGTCCAATAAAGGTTCTTAACGTCTCCCCATAGCTGGTGTCCATAAAGGATCTTAACTTTCTCCATAGATAACATCACCTTTTTGAAACCTAAAGGTAGTTTTTAAGACATCTTCCAGGCCCCACATTCCAGTGGACTGATTGACACACCTAGACCAGGGGCCCATACCAAGAAACCAACCAACCGGAATTGTGACCCCAGGCACTAGAGCAACACAAGAAGGTGATTTCTAAGCCCCTATAATTTTGCCCCAATTAACAAACCTAATTGCCTAATCCCTCCCCTGCCAAACTATCCTTAAAAACTGTGTCTCCCAAATTCTCGGGAAGGCAGATCTGAGAAACTTTCTCCCATCTCCCTGCCTAGTGCTATGCAGAATAAAACTCTTTCTCCATTGCAAACCCTGACCCTGACTGTCTCAGTACATTGGCTCCTCTCTGTGCAGCGGGCAAATGAACCTGGTTGGGCAGCAACAGAATTCTCCTCTCTTACAGAGAAATGCCAGACAAAATTGGCAGACTTCAAAATTTACCTTAGATCTTACCTGATTGGAGCCAAAACTATTTCAGTGTGAACACTTCCTCAAAGCTATAAATGAATCAACAGAAAATTGTTCATTATACAACTCTTCTCTGAAAAATTTAGGAATGAATCTAATTTATAGAATAAATTTAAGTAATATGATCCCAATAAGCACCTACTTTTAAAAAATAAAAGTGATAGGTTTATCATGTGTGTTAATGCTACATAAATGCAATTTGAGAGTGCCATGATGACACACATGATTGTGTGTAAAACCCACTCAATCACTATAAAACTACTGTCTTTTTTTAAGATTGATGAATCTTATGGTTTTATTATCATTAGGTCATCAAAATAGCAAAAGAATTGAAGGATTTTGCCCTTCATGATCTTTATTAAAACATATTTCATTTTCTTGAGTGCTTTTCTCCCCTTCATTCACAATTGTTCATCATTTCTTTTTCTTAGCTTAGTTGTCTTTGAGGCACACATTCCATTCAACCATTAAATTGAATTACCATTCTCCCACGTAATTTCTATCTTCTCAATCTTATTCCTAAGAAGATATAAAATGTGCATTTCTCTAGAACTCGACCTGATCGTATCATTTCCACTGAGGGTTCGTAGGGAAACCATGATAGAGGTTACAGGTTGAACTGTGAGGTTAGGGAGGAAAGGAATTAGAGAATATGTCTTCTTCCCCTGACTTTGTCTTTCCCAGCTCATATACTTGGAACTTTTTTACTCTAATGGGCCCTGCTCATGTTGAGGCCTTGCCAGGTCCTGAGCAGTCCTACAGGGGTAAGCAAGCATCATAACTTCAGATCCTCCCTTTCTCCCCACCAATTGCTCTTTGTAGGATATTGGGGAATTATAAAATGGCCCTCTTTGCCACTAGCAACTCTTTTTGTCTTAAAGTCTATTTCATTTCATCTTAGTATAGATAGTTCAGCTCTCTTGTGGCTTCTGTTTACATGGAATACACATTTTTTTTAATCTGTGGTATAATAAAAAATACTTAGTCTTTGATTCCCTGTTCTTGGCCCAAACCTCCTAAAACCCTTGGAAAATACTGGCTTTTGTTTGCTAATGAGATGACTCATGGGGGGGGGGCTAGATACTTCAGGATGGTCACAAGAAAAACGAGCCATGTGATTAGGTTAAAACATTCAGCCCACTTTCTGACCTCCAGGGAAGGCAGAGGGGCTAGGGATTTAATTCAATCACCAATGGCCAGTGATTTTATCAATCATGCCTGTGAGTGACAGCTTCCAAGTTAGTGAACACATCTACCTACCAGGAGGTTGGTGCACCCTGATGACTCCATGGGGACAGTGGCTCCCTTGTTTGGGACTCTTCCAGATCCTGCCTTATGTACCTCTTTAGCTGGCTGTTCTTTTGTCTCCTTTATAATAAGCAGTAAAAGTAAATAGAGCACTTTCCTGAATTCTGTGAGCTGTTCTAGCAAATTATTGAACATGAAAGGGGGTGGAAAGGTCCAAATTTGTTGTCAGTTGGGCAGAAGTTTGGGTCACCTGGGGATCCCATTTGCCACTGGCATCTGATGTGGAGGCAGTCTTATTGGGCTAAATCCTTTAACTTATGGGATCTGACACTAACTCCAGGTAGATAGTTTCAGAATAGGATTGAACTGTTGGACAGACAGTTGGTGTCAGAGAACTGGAGAACTGATTTGGAAAAAATGATACATATTTGATACTGGGCAAAAAAACAAACAAAAGCACACACCAGCCTTTTATTTTCAACCTATTTGTAGCTTTGAATCTAAAGCATGTATCTTGTAGACAGAAGATACTTGGGTCTTGTTTTTTGTCAGCTGACAAAAAATTGCTACCTTTTGATTGGATAATATTGGATATCAATATTATTATTGATATGGTTGGATTTACATCCCGTTTTGCCTTTTTTAGTTTCTATATGTCTCATGTCTTTTTATGCCTCTATTTTTCCTTTTCTGTGTTCTTTTTGTTTTAAGTGGATATTTTCTAGTGTATAATTTCAATTCCTTCAATGAATTTTAGATTATATTTTTTGAGTTATTTTATTAGCATTTACTAGAGGGATTACAATATATACCTTAATTTATTAGCATCTACTTCAGATTATTACTGACTTAATTCCTATAAGACATAAAAACTTTGTTCCAATATAGCTCCATTTCCACTCCAGCCTCCTAAGTTTAGTATGATTATTGTCAGATATATTAAAGCTATGTATGTCACAAATCAAGGAATATGGTGCTATAGTTAAAGTTTTATGTGATCTTATGTCTTTTAAAGAAGCTAAGAAAAGAAAGAAAAAAATGCGTTCAAGGAGCTTTTCATATTAACCTTCTTAGTTATGAGTTTGCTTTCTCTTCTTTTCTTCCTATGGATTTTGAATTACCATATGATGTTATTTTCTTACTCCAATATAGTTTCATTTCCTTCCCACTCCTTCGTGTCAAATATATTGTCAAATAAATTACACTTCTATATGTTATAGGCCAACATAATTTTATAGATATTATAATATACAATTTTTAAATCAATTAAGAGAAGAAATATGTAATTTTAATTTTTTAATAGCTAACTATATAATTAAATTTACCAACACTCCTTGTGTTTTTCATGTGGATTCAAATTACTCTCCAGTTTAATTTTATTTCAGCCTAAAAACTTCCTTTAGTATTTTTGGTAAGGCAAGTCTGCTATAAATAAATCTCTCAGTTTTTGTTTATCCGGGAATTCTTTATCTTGTCTTCAGTTTTGAAAGATAGTTTTGTGAATTTTTTTCCAACACATTGAATATGTTATCCCACTGTCTTCTGGACTCCACTGTTTCTGACAAATAGTCAGCTGTTAATCTTACCAGGAGTCACTTGTATGTGGTGAGTCATTTTCCTCTTGCTGCTTTCAAGATTTTCTCTTTATTTTTGTCTCATTATGAAGCATCTAAATGTGGATCTCTTTGTGTTTATTCTTCTTGGGGTTCATTGAGTTTCTTGAAGGGTAGATTAATGTTTTTCATCATATTTGGGAAGCTTTCAGTCATTATTTCTTTGAATACAGATGTTCCTCAACTTATGATGGGGTTATGTCCTGATAAACCCATAATAAGTTGAAAACATCATGTCAAAAATGCATTCAATGCACCTAACCTACCAAACATCATAGCTTAGCCTAGCCTATCTTAAACATGTTCTGAATACTTACTTACATTAGCCTACAATTGAGTAAAATCATCTAACACAAACCTATGTTATATTAAATTTATTATAAATAATTTTGAATCAAAATTCAAAATTCAAAGTACAATTTCTTTTGAATGTGTATAGCTTTCTCTCCATCATAAAGTCATAAACATGTAAGTCAAACCATCATAAATTGGGGACTGTTTTTTCTTCAGCCTCTTCTCTCTCCTTTCCTTTTGGTACTCCCATTACACACATTTTGATGCACCTAATGCTGTCCCACATTTTCCTGAGACTCTTCATCTTTCTTCATTTTTTAATGCTCTTTGAATTGTATAATCTCTATTGAACTATCTTTAAGTCTGCTTATTCTTTCTTCTACCAACAAAAATACACTTTTGAATCCCTCTAGTGGGTTCCTATAGAAGTAGCTGCTGGCATTATTTCTGGATAATTCCTTTTCCTAAACCCAGTAATTCAATCCTGCCTCCCAGAGATGACCCAAGCCTGACCCCCAATTATTCCTTCTTGGGGGATTTCTGAATCTTGTCTCTACCAACTTTCATGGAAGGAGAGTCAGCATTATGGGATTCTTGCTATAATCCTATATCGTCTGCCAGGAAAATACCATCACTCCTGTTTTAAATAAATGACAAAATTTAAACCCAGAATTGAGCAGTTATTTGTCCAGAAAATAAAGGACTAGAACCCAGGTATTTGGAATTTTAACCAAAGCAGTTATTGAATGTAAGAATTACCTAGGATTTATCAAAAGACATGACTATTATCCCAACTTATAGTGAACATGCTACAAATAGCTATTCAACTTGTTAATGAGGAAACCAGATGGATGACAATGCTAGTTCACTAGAGTATGGGATAGACTGATGCAAGTAGTAAATGAAAGAAAGTGCTGGAATAAGAAAGCTAAACTATTTACAAAGGTGGATAATATCCTGCTGGGTAATAAACCTTAACATTTGTGATTATCTTTCTTATAGAAATTATTTGGATCTCTACCATCCAAAAATTATTTGAAATGTATTAATCTGCTATAAGTTAACATCTAATATAGAATCTGGATGTGAATCAATAGTAAATAGAAAGTCACACAAAGATACATTCCTAGAAAATTAGATAACCATTGCATGGACCTGTTAGACAATGCTTCATCATGAAAAAGTATGCAATACTCACTTCACCTTATTTCTAAACTTTGGATATTTAAAAAAAATATACATAAAGTGTTTAGCACAGAGCCTGCCACATAATAAGTGCTCAAAATGTTATAGCATATTTGTTATTTCTATCTTGGTAATCCTGGCTCTGCCACATACTAGCTGGGTGATCTTAATCAGTGTACTCTCTTTGTTTTAGTTTTATTATCTGCAAAATGGGGATAATGGTGGTTTCTACCTTACACCTATTGCCTATTATGAGTATTAAGAAAGTATTTAATATATACAAAGCACTTGGTATCTGGCACATAGTAATCACTAAATAAGTAGAAGTGAATGCTGTCATTCCCCAGGGCATTTGATGTCACATTTACAGCTAACATTTTTACAATATAAGGAAATGAAAGGGGAAAAAAACCATTGCTGTAATGGCAAGAGGATGTGCACAGCTGGCCAGTGGATACCCAAAGATCTTTTACAGCTTGAACTCAAACTGAAGAGCAAGCTATTTATAGCTGGGCTGGGAAACTAGCTCAGCATTGCCTCAAACATTATTAAAATGGACATATTCCAGGGTTCTGAAAGCAAAGATAAATTTTATACTCTTGTTTGTCTGCTTTTGCCCTCATCCTGACAAGGTAGTAATATGCAATGCACTTCCACGGGTTACTACAAGAACTGCCTGAGGTTTCTAGACCAAACTAGGCCTACTGTGTCCACGACATTTTTCCCTGGAGATGAAAATACTAATTATTTTCTACCAAGATCAGCTTCCCCAACATGTTTGTCTGCCTTATTTGATGTGGAAATAGAAAGCAAATGTCATCACCAACCAACCACTTCATTTAATCATAGCACAAATAGCCAGGAAGCTACAGCTATTTTCATAGTCCCATTTTCTCCTATATACAAGGAACGTCTGAAATGTGTATAGAGAAGACTAATCATTATCATACCAGAAATCTTCTCCTGGCATTGGTGTGTTGGGGAACACATTGTAGATAATGGCCAGCTTCTGCTGGCATAAATAAGACATCCTTTTGAGCTGTGTGGACATCTCTTTTCTATGATGCATTATATGGAGGACAAAGAACATGATTATAAATACCTAGAACCCAGGAGACAGCCCAATTATTTTTTTGAAACACAACTAATGTTGATGAAAATATGTTTGATGACAGTCCCAGCAGATACAAGTTACTAGGCAGCCATCTGGAGCTGTGTCTCTTTCCTCCCAGGCTGTGTTTCCTCAGTTAAGAATGCAGCATCCATGAAACCAGAGAACTTAGCAGACTGTCACAGAAGGTGTGTGTTTCCTTCAACAGATATATTTCTAGAATGAGATAGGCTATAGTGTGTCACCTGTGTGAACAGGTGATTAGTGTTGAAAGGTTTTTATGACCTTTCTCAGAAGTGACTCATCTTTCCCTATTTATTTATTCAGCTATTCATTTATTTATTTCTCCTCTAATGATAAAGGTAACAAATATATCACTAATTGCAGATAATCCATATATCATAGAAAAGCACAAAAACTAGCCAAAAACTCCCTGTAATTCTACTGCCCAAAGGTAATCCTACCAACATGTGTTTGTTTTGTGTACTTCTAGTGTCTTTTCATGATATAGGGATAGAGATAAAATGAGAGAGACAGAGGTCATACATATGGTTTGTGACCTGCCTGGCATGTAAGGGTTTCTTTCAGTTAATTAAGTCTGCATAAGAAAACCACCTCAAAGCTTAGTGCCTTTGAAAACAGCAACAACATTGATTTTGCTCACAAATCTGCAATTTGCCTTGATGGGGACAGCTCCATTTTGCATCAGGCCAGGTAGCTCAAAGGCTGGGGCTGGCATTATCTGAAAGTTCTCTAACTCATGTGCCCAGTGCCTAGGCTGGGAGACTCAAACAGCTGGGCCTGGAACAACTGGGCTTCCTCGGGCATCTCTTGCTCTCTATGTACTCTCTCCTCATGGTCCTCCAGCATGGAAGCTTGAGGTGAGCCAGACTTCTTTGATGTGAACTGAGAGTTTCCAAGGCTTGTGTACTGACAGAGAAAAAGAGAGGAGATGGCAAGGGCGAGAGGAAACTGTATCACCTTTTATAACTTAGCCTTGCAAGCACACAGCATCATTAGGCAGCCATGTTTATGGGGAGGGGGACCTGTAGTCCACCTTGTTAGGGGAGTGTCAAAGATGTTCTGAACATGATTTAAAACCACCAGGGGGCTGGCAACTAAATAGTTAGCAACTGAATGGTTGAATAAAAAAACAGGGAAGGATGAATCACTTCTGAGAAAGGTCATTGTATTACAGTATAGCCCATCTCATTCTTGAAATATATCTATCAAAGAAAATACACACTTTCTGTGGTAATTAAACATTTGTTGGCTGAATGAGTTTAGCAAGTCATGAATATTTTCCCACATCCATGAATACTTTATAGCATATATTTAAAGGGTTGCATACAGACAATAATTTATTTAATCAATTTCCAGTTACTCATTAGATATTCAGATTATTTACTTTGTTGTATAGATAGTTCTACAATTAACATCCTAGAACTGAAGTCTCTATTTTCTTTCAGTCAATCCATGGACATAGAATTTATGGATGAATGAGATAAATATTTGTAAGGTTTTTGAATAGCTACCGAAAAAAATGCCCTAGATTTTTTATGCCCTTCTTGCCTACTGCAAGAGCATCTGCCAATTTGCCTAGTAAGCCAAGGTATAAATACAAGGTGGGATATCAATATAAGTCTGGAAGCAAATACATAATAAATTGTTATTGATATTCTATTACCTTACATGACAAAATATTATTACCTATTTCAGATTCATAGCCATCCTGTTCATTAAGAGAAAAAAATGGAAGTAGAAATGAAATTCATTCTAGAAAAAAAAGCTATGGAATCCTACTTTTCCTATTAGTGATAGTTCACCAAGCTGACTCAGTGCTTTACAGGGTGTTGATGAAAAGAGAAAATAACAAGTAATAACAGAATGAAATATCCTTAAGGTATAAGCAAACTGGTTGCTCACCAGAAGCATGGCTAATCTTGCTCTTAAGACTAGAGAGAAACTTCCTGGACAGAGGACACTGTGAAAGGTAGTGGAGGGGATCCTTACTGGCTCTTCCTTAACCACCTGAGTCTCACGTGTAAAACTGGGGTGATAGCAGGATTCTGGTAAGAACAAATGTTTTAGTACATATAAGGTGATTAGAACAATTCCTGGCACACAAATACTCTCTCTATGTGAGCTACTGCATCAAGGGACAGAGAGCAGAGCAGTGGTTAAGAGACCAGGTCTGGAGTCAAACTGCCTGGGTTCAAATCCTAGATCCACCACGCACTAGCTGGTCATTGGTATTCATGAAACATCAGCTATGATGATTATTAAAAGTTCTATAGTAAACACATCGGCAGGTTACCCTAGGCCCACCTTGTAACAGATCCCTGATGTAAACTAATGATATAACACTAAGTCTCAAATTCAGTAAAATGAATTATGTGGAAGACACAACTGTGTGGCTCAGATACAGAGTTCTCTGATGATTTGTGAGAAAGAATCAAGAGGTTAAAAATTGTAAGAATTGCCCATACACTATTTTTTCAATCCAGCACTAAACAGCATTAAACTGAAAGCCACACCAAAGTTGTTTCTGATCATAGTACTATTTTTTAACTGTTAAAACCACAAATTTAACCATTGAATGACTTCCATCATAGAGCCCCAAACATGGCTACCATGTGTCAACATAGATTCTGCATCTGTTTCTCAAAGTGTTGTTTTGGTGGGACGAATTAAATCCTTAATTACTATTTTCTCAAACACCTGTTTACAGTGAATTCATCAATTCATCTTTTCTCAAGTGATGTTAATTTTAATAGCTTTGGCATACTTCTTAATATAAAAAAAGAGATTGAGCAAGAGATAGAAAGGGACTATACCTTGCATATATTAGAAAATATCCAATATATAATATATAAATATAATATACATAATATATAGAATTCTATAGAATATTAAATATTAATTATATATTAAGTTAATTAAATATGCATAATTAGATATCTAGAATATATTAAAACATAGAATCTACAACAATGAAGTTCATTCCCTCATACATTCAATAGGGGTAAGTCTGTCTATGTGGTTTCGATTCCTCATCTAGGAAGTCATAAACATCTTTATATTCATTTGTATTTTCTTGGATCAAGGTTCTAAGCTGATATCCAATGCAAAGGCTGCTGAAAATGTGGTTAAAAAATAACTTAGAAGCACAGAACTGTGTCAAAAAAAATGATGTTTTTTCTGATAGTATTTCATATCAGTTGTGCTTCCCAATCTAGCATTATTTAATTCCTTTCCTCTTAACTGCTTTGCTGTGGGCAATTTTTAAAATTTTGCAAAATAATTTTTCTTACGATTGAATGATTAACAAATATATAGGATTTTATTGTCTTTTAATCTGTTTCCATTCTTTGAAATGAGTTCCTTACTATTGATCTATTTCTGATTTTGTTTAAAATTACGGCCTATTCTTAATATGCAGTGTAAATGTTTTTCTTGTTGGAACTGGAAATTGTGCTTCCCAATCCCAGCTTTCCTCTAGCTCTGCTTTCAATTAAAGTTCGATTTCACCCCATTGTTGGTCATATTATGAGATGCATTATATAAAATCTAATTTGCATATGCTGAAACATTAGAAGCACACCAGAGGCACTTTTTAGTTATTTAAATTCTAAAATTATTCCCTTACCCCACATCTGGTGAAATCACGTAATGGTCACTTTTTCCTATCCTCTGAAACTCCCCTGCAAGCCGTTAGCCTTAGATGAAGTCATCCTCAAAGGCTCTGAAAAGAACTTTATCAAACATCTGTACCTCTAGCATCATGCATTCTTGTTTTATTCACTCATAAAAACTACAAATTCACATTAACAATTTAGTTTTACTTATTTCTAAAAACACAATGGCATTATATTTACACTTAAGAAAATAAGCAGGATTGATGATTTCTCTGGAATTCTCTCTCACACACACACTCAGACACACCCCCACATCCCCAAAGCCTTCTACGTAATCTACTTTGGTTAGGACCCCTGTGGTTTTGTGTAACGGAAACCCAACACAAACTAGTTTAAGCAAGAGAAAATTCTTTAAAAATTCATATAACCAAAAAGAGCAAGGGTAGATTTTTTTAGGCATTGATGGACCCAGGGGCTCTAGCAACAAACAACGTCACCAGGCTCGGTTTCGATCAATCTCTCTCTCTCATCTCTCTCTTTTTCCTTTTCTTCATTCTCACATAGGCATTTGCCTACATGGGTATAGAGCAGTCACCTGCAGCCTTGGCCTTACAGGCTGCCAGCTCAGTGACCACAGCGAGAAGGATCATTTCCCCCTGCAGTGTTCCAATAAAAGTCCCAGACTGATCTACATTAAACTGATCTGGATCAGGTGTACATCTCTGAACCAAACACTGTGGCCAGAGGGTAAAGCCTACTTATTGAACAGGCCAGGTCACATGCATCCCAGGGTTCCAGGGGTAGGGTCTGGCCCACCAAAACACCTGCACAGAGAGTAGAGGTACGAGGTGGTTCCCAGTGGAAAAATAAAACCTACTGCCAAAAATTGGTGGACTATTCTGGGCAGGTACATAAAATAAATGTCAACTGCACTTCCTGGATAGTTTGGAGAATTCAGTAGTCCTCCAACCCAGATCTGACTCTTGGCCTTCTCACCCAACTACTGTGCTTAAGTAAACCAAACATTTCAGTGAGCAAATCAGGTCAGTGGAAAACATTTGAAAACTTGCACTGTGTTGAAATATGGAGACTTCAAGTATTTCTTTTTTCAAACAGTTGTGTTATCATCATACACACATAGCCCCTGACCACCAATGTAGTAGTTTGATATAGTCATCACAATGATAAGAAGGTCATGACCAATGAAAAAGAGGGGTAAACAATTCCAGTTAAAGTAACATATTTATCTTATCTATAGTTCAAAACCTCATTCAAGTGACAGTAAAAAAAAAAAAAATTCTTTAAGCATAAACCTGGTAGCACAAAGAATCATAGAAGAGTTGACAGCAAAAAGATTTTGGAAGCTGGAAAGAAGATGGGCAAGACCTGTGAAAGCTGAAAACTAAGCCAGCATGGGGGGTGGGGCCTGGAAACAAGACAAATCAAAGCAGAAAGGCCCAGGAGTTAGGACATCAACTGAAAATAGAAGATTTAGATAAAAGGAGGATGGAGAGATGGATATCCAGACCTGCTTCCACATCCAGAGTAGCCTGAGGACAGGGCTCACAGCGCTCAGGCAGGAGACTGGAGTGTCTCTGGAGAGGCTGAGCGAGAGACACTCTGTATGCGGGACCCCAGGCAGGCCTGGGTGCAGGGACACAATTCTGAGGCTGTGTTGAGAGGTGGGTCCCCCCGGCCCTTTCACCCTTCAGGAATCCAAGAATTCTAAATTTGAGCCTGGCTTTCCAAGTTACTTTAAAGGGATAGTTGTCCTGGTAGAAGGGTAGAACACACTTTATGTAACAGGCATAGCTTGATTTATAATTTTTATGTTTGTAGACATGGAGTATGTGGGCTTCCATTTGTATTCTTGCCTCAGGTCCTGCAAACAGAGATCAATGCAAACAGGAAAAAGGAACCTTGAGGAACACAGACAGTGAAGGGAACAAACAAACAAACAAAAGCAACACCACACCACACCACACCACACTATAAATGATATTCTCAGAGATACAAGAGGAGAGACTACCAAGAGGTCACCTCTATCTCCTCCAAGGATCCCGCCTCACCACTGGCCTACACAGCGCCATTGCCCTGGGTAAACAATGCTCCCTCAGAGTTTCTCGTGCTCCTACAAGAACATCTCCTTTGCAAGAGATTCCATATGCTCTCATTGACATCACATTCCACAGCCCCAAGACCACCATAAGTGGGACTGAAGAAGGGTCCCGTGGAGCTCTGCGTGCTCTCGGCAGGACCTCCCTCCCCTCAGACCACACCACTAGGGCTGAGCCTGTGCCCCTTGGTGACTGAGGCGAACTTCAAGACAAGAGTATCAGCCTGATGTTCTTCATACCCTTAAACTGGCCCGATCACATTCTGCTCCCTAGCCCTAAACCACCACTGTGACCTCTGCAATATAGGCTCAGACATAGACTCGATCCCTGGCAAAAGCCCCACATCCTCATCTTCTTTTCTGAAAATTCCCTTCACCTCTGGTCCTCAAAGGGACATGGTTTCTCCTGAAGCTATAGCTTTCCCTATGCCCTACTCAAGTTGTGGCTGTTTTGTCTCCCACATCCCACACACCAGCAGGCCTGCAAGAAAAGAGGGTCACCCCTGCTCCTCATGGCCATTTCCACTTCCATGTGCCCCTTTTCCCTAGAATCCCTCAGTTCTTCTGAAGCTCAGGCACTTACACCCTATTATCCACTCCTCTTTACTAGATTCTTCTACATCTCCGGGTCACTTCCTTTCATCCCATGAAGATTTCAGCTTCCAGTTTGTAGTCACTTTCTCCAACACCACCCCAGTCCTGACACGAGGCAATTTCAATGCTTAGGTGATCTCTCCAATACCCCGGCCACTCAGTCCCTTGAACTCCTCTCCTCCAGTGATCCTTCCCTCAGCCTACCTGCCCTCAGAGTCCTTCTTTATTCCCTGGCATCCACGCTTAGCTCTCTCACGTTGTCATCCTCTCTTAGTCAAACCCCAGTTCTGCCCACTGCACACATGCACCTGTGCAGTTGAGCATGGCTGGGAAAATATCAGGCGATCATGCTGAGTGGCCGCACTCTGCGTTTGCACCCAGTAACTCCACCTGGACCTTTAGTGCTGACCTCCAACACCAAAACCCTTTCTTCTCCTGTTTTCACTCCCACTGTCCTAGATTAATATTTCATACCTTCCCCTTTCTCCTCAAACCTCCAACAGTGCCACCCCCATCTTCATCCTTAGCTTCCACGTGCTACCACCACCAAACCTCCTCGCCTACCTGCATCCGTACCCTTGTACTCTGTCTTTACTCCCACTAAAAATGGATGAGCAGTCCTTGCTCCAACCTAAGGCCATCTCCTCTAACATTTACTGGATTCCACACATCCCCTGCCCAAACCTACGCAAGAACAGAGGTACTTGACACTCCCATTAAAAAGGAGGAAGAGGAGGAAGAAGAGAAGGAAGAGAAGGAAGAGACAGCCTTGAATTTATATCCATCTCTAGTTCTCACTGCAACATCCTACCACCTTTCAGCAAAAACCTCAAAAGATTATCTAAGTGGCTGTATCAAATTCCTCTTCTTCATTCCCTCTTAAATCCACTGCTGACAGACTTTGGCCCTTATCATTCAATCAGGACAGATTTTTCTGTTTGTCAGTGCAAAATTAATGCTCAGTCCTCATTTTACTCAATCTAGCAGCAGCATTTCGTTTTCCTCAACTTTGCTGACCATTCTTAATCTGTCTTCTTGGCTGGTTTCTTCTCATCTTCCCAATCTCTTACTTGGGGCCATTGATTAGGACATTCCTTAGCGTGCAGTCCTACTTTAAGCCTTCTGCTTCCTTGTTCTTGAGTGTATGTTTGAATACAGCCCTTATAACTGATTTGCTGATACTATTCGATACAGATAATTATACATTTATCTACTTACCAAATAAAATAGTGGAAAATAATATAGTGAGATACATGGTCATACTTTAAAAGCTTTTAAAAAAAAACAGTGACTGCAAGGGGGTAATTTTAAGAAGTCCTCTGAATTCTGATACTGAATAATTTTAAAACCACAAGTGCAGCAAACTCATTAAAAGCTATTTTTATTCTATAGTCTTTTTCTAAAATGTTTATTCCTAGAAAGTTAACACTGATTACATTGTTCTAAAGAGAAAAATCAAAATAGCCTATAAGCTCCAATTGTTTGATTGTGAGTAAGATTTTTACTCACAAAATGACAGAATCAGTAAGACTATATTTTTATTAACTAAAATGTTTGTAGCTCTGACTTGGGCAGTGCATAGCAATGCATATAACCAAAGTGTTGTACCCCCATAATATTCTGAAATAAAAGGAGAAAAAGTAAATTAAAAATTCTCTTTTTATAGATAATTTTGAAAGCCTCAATATATTTGTTCAAGAACAATTTTAGGCCATGCACAGTGGCTCATGCCTGTAATCCCAGCACTTTGGGAGGATCGCTTGAGACCGGGAGTTCCAGACCAGCCTGAGCAACATAGAGAGGCCCCAGTCTCTATAAAAAATTTTTAAAAAATTAGCCAGACATGGCGGTGCACCTGTAGTCCCAGCTACTCAGGCGGCTGAGGCAAAAGGATTGCTCAAACCCAGGAGTTCAAGGCTGCAGTGAGCCATGACTGCGCCACTGCACTCTAGCCTGGGCAACGAAGTGAGACCTTGTCTCTAAAAAAACCCAAATAATTATTAATATTTTAAAGATCAGCCTCAGCAATAGACATCATGTTCATTTGGGGATGGAGTCTCTGAGATGCCAGACCTGGGATTCCCCTGTGGCTTTACCCAAATGGAGCCCTAGAACCTGCCATGACTTTCTGCCTTTAACCATTCCTTTGTTGGATAGTTTTCTGATGGAATGTCATTAGTAATGATAGTTGTGTTGTGTCTAGATCTCATCCACTGTCATCCATTGTCATTACCTTCATTTTGAATAACACAAATTTTTCCATAATTTGTGCAAGAATGAAATGTATTTTTTTAAATCAGCACCAGCTTAAGCTGATGATCAGTATGTCTCAAAGGCCAGAGCTGCTAATTTTCACCTTTTTGTGTGCAAAATGTGGCCTTTATGCTCACTTTTTCCTTTTTAATGTATCTTCCTGTACTGTATTAATAAGGAATTGATATTCAAAGTGTTTGATTTTACTGACACTTTGAATTGTGGTCCCCAGAAATTAATATATTAAAGACAACTGATGGGAGTAAAGACAGCAGGAGGTGTTGGTTTATTTGTATTTTAATTTTCATCAAAGGAAGGTATAGAGATTGAAAAGAAGTTTCACTTGAGGATGAGGCGAAGTTTTTGTTTTATATTTGACCAAGTCAAAAAATTATGAAACATAAGTTAAAAATATTAGTTATGGAGAGGTGCTACTGCAAAAAATACTTGAGCCTTTCACTAACACTGCACCTTTACCATTGAATAACCAGGAGCAGTCACATGTGTTAAGACTTGCTTTTAAAGTACTTTTTTCTTGTTTACCTTTAGGAACTCTATTAATATGTTATATTTGAGTTATTATGCCCATTTTTACCTAGGGAAGGTATTCTATACTTCAGTATACTATATAGAAGGTCTGTTATTTTAATTACTGTAACATTTGTTCATTATATTAGAGAAAACTGTTTTTAAAAATCTATTTGTAAATTACCACTATAAACTAAATCCTGTGATGTTTGAGTAAAATTATTACTCAGCAGATGTTAACATTTAATAATGTTTATGTGATATAATTTTCATATCACTTTTTGTTTTGCTGCACAGATTTAAAAATATGCTTTTGCTAATGACATTTTATGTTATTTTACCAAGAGATAATTAATGTCCACTTTTAAAAATGTACTTTGAAAATACTTTTTTTACACAATAATTTTGTATCCACCAACCTTTTTATCAATAAAATACGATTGCTCGGATATTTTCAAAACTTCTGAGGGAAAATGATCTTCAATCTACAATTTTATAAGAAGCCAAAGTATCAAATAATTGTGAGGATAGTATTAAGACATTTTCAAATATGTAAACTCTCAAAACATCTATTACCCATGCAACATTTCTTGGGAAGTTTTTAGAGAATATGTTCTAATAAAACAAATAAGCAAACCAAGATAGAGGAAGGCATGAATCCATGAAGCAAGTGATCCAACCAGAAGAGAGATGAAAGTTTTCCAAGGGTGACAATAAAAGCAAACCCAAGGACACAGGCACAGAGAACAAGCAGGAGTACGGAAGTCTCCAGGAGCTATTATCCAAGAATAATGCTACTGATGGACAGCCTGAGAGATCAGAATATTTTGAGAGAAGATCTACATATCTGGAGGACAGTTGTGGCATAAATTAGAAAAGACACGCCAAAAACTTATTTTGGGGTGTTTTTTTAGAATACCAAAAAAATTATTAGCTCCAAGAGAAACAAAGGTATACAAAATAAGAAATAGATTCATAGTACACTGTGTGACTGAACTATGAATAAAATTTACATGGGAATAATTATGCAAGCAATGAAGACTGAGCTAGCCAGATATTATTATATAAATATATTATACATGAGCAGGGGAAGTTGTGTGAGTGTGTATATATGCTTGTGAAAATATCTGCAATATCCTAGGCCTTTTTGAGAGGGAGCTAAAAGAGCTATATCCTCACCTTCTGTAAATGGTACTTCAATAGATAATAGCTAACACTGCAAAAACTAACACTAGCAATACAATCATGTTATTTAGAAATGTGGAGAGAAATAAGTAAGTAGAAAGTGGTCACCTATGTGAAGCAGAAATGGGGTCAGGGAGTGCTATACTTTTATAATCAACATTATGGAACTATTTGACTAACCAAAAATATAAAACCTGCTTAAAAAATAGAAATGTAAGAAAAAATATATTCAGAATTCACTTACTCCTCATCACTATTTAGTATTCAGCCCTCTACAGGAAAGGGAAATCCTACAAAAGAGGCTCAAAATGTCTTGAATATGTAAGTCTTTAGGAAGTGGTAATGAACTTTTGTGGATGACCATCAGTCATTCCTTTCAGAATCAAACTTATATTAAGGTCTCTCTACAAAGAAACATGGACTCAAACTCCACAGAGTTCCACAGACTTCCTGAATCCCACTCACAAATGCTTTGGACATCCATGTATCATAGTTTAAGAACATCTCCTTGTTTTGGAGAAAATAATAAACATACAGGCATAATGTAAAAGCCTTGAGATGAGCCACATGGAAAGGGTTTTTTACTTACCTGAGTGAGGTTCATAAAATTGGCTGTGATCACATGGCTAGGGGTAAGCCATTATGTCTTTTTCTACAAGTCTACTGTTGCAAGCAGATCTCAAATAAAGCCAGACTCTGAGGCTCTGAAATTATTTCCTGTTCACAGTGGTTTTAAGACCAGAGAGCAGTGTTTCTTTCAGGTATTAAATAGATCCCTTTGTTCCAAGAGTAAAAGAAGGCATACATTGGAGACTTGCGTATGCAGGGTCTCCACACATTTTCTCTCCATTAGCAATGCTTTGTTTAGTTAGAAAATGTAGGTCCACAATTTCATCTTCTGGACCCAATTTGGCCATAAAAGATTAAAGAAACCAAAACCACATTCTCTTCACATTAAAAATGATGAAGGCCCCATGGAATTTTGTATATGAATGTTTGCAGTTAGCATAGAAAGTCTTCAAAACACTACTGAGACAAACCAGAATTGGCCAGGAAAGCATATTTTCCAGATTTTGACTCATTTGTGGGGGTCCATTTTGGGGGTTTTGAGACATATTACAGGAGACATGTACAGAAAAGAACTATATTAAGAAGCATTAGGTAAAGTACTAGTTTGGAGTGGCTTTGAACCAGTGAGCTTTTGCAGTTGTACAAAGACTATCTGTTGAGTGAGACTTTACACCAATCACTCCCCTCAGTAATATGTAATTCACATACAGCCTGCTGCCAGATTAAAAGGATGCCAAATAACATTAGTTACAAAATGCAGTAAGTCTCTCTCTCTCTCTTTTTTTTTATACTGGCAGTCCTCCCTACCTGAAAGAAAAAAAATTAAGGTTTTTCCAGACACTCAGAAGAAAGAAAAGAAACTTCATTTATTTTTCAGCCTTTTAAGAACTGATCAAATACAAAGGTACCCTCCCTCCCAGTTTTTTTTTTTTTTTGGAAAAATATAGAAAGTTACCTCAGAAAGTACTAATTTTCCATATTTAGGCCTTTATTCAAATGATTTTCACTACAGCCCTCTCAGTTCCTTTGCTTTTTCCAAAAAAGGGCCTTGTGAACAGAAATATTTAATGATGCTATTTTTCACTATCAGTAAAGAGGCTTATGCATTTTCCCTCAGCACAAAACAAAGAATCCCAAAGGATTTTAATGAGAAGAATTAAGAATGAAATCTGACAAATTATATATGAATTAATCATATGTAATGAAATTGCAGGGACATAATAAAAGACAAGCAAGTCATTTACCACTTATGAGGTGACTCCTCTAACAGAAGGGCAAAGGAGAGGGCCTTTAACTGGTCCCCATAACTGTAATCACCATAACCCTCAGAATTATGGGCTAGTTAGTACCCAGCCATATGTCTCTCCAGACCACCTCTCTAGCCCAACTCCCCTTCATCAGAGGCCAAATTGCTTTAGATAGCCATTTTAACCCTATCAGTCACCTTCTACCTCAGTACCCAAAATAGGATAATTTGCAAGAGGGTGTTTAACAGTATTTCTAAATAGTGGGGAATGGTGACCAGAAAAATAGATGAACTCTTTGTAACTCAGAATTTCTATTTTCACTGACTAGTTATTTACTGTTGCCAACTGCAAGATGGATCAGTGCTATCAAACCTTTCAGAGTTAGAACTCTGTCCTGGATGGCGTGACCAAGAATACACATTTATTTTAGCTCTGTGTCCCCAGTGCTTTGGTGTCTTGTCTAATTCCACTTTACTTGTAATATTTGAGGGACTACTTTGTGCCTTTTGGACCCACCCACACACACTTGGAACAAGTCAAGAACCCATTAAAGCCATTGCTCTTGCCATCCCCGGTTTTCTCTAGATAACCTACTTCCTCCAAAAACCTGCACGTGTCATCAACCTACCATGGCAATCCCATCCTGCCTGCTATTGATTGGTTTAGCAATAGTCATGTGATTCAATTTTGCCCATTCACTCACTCACCAAGGTCTTCTGGGGTTACATGGGAAAAACATGCCCTGAAAAACAAAAAAGACCACAATTTCTCTAGGGACATTGTGATGTCTGGAGGTAATGCCTGGGATTGCTACAGCCCATCGTTACCAGCCCAAGGATACAGCCAATGCTCAGAGGATGATAGGGCCAAAGGGAGCACAGAAAAGCAAAGACAGAGCTGACAAATCATGCCTGGAACCTGCCTTTCTTCGGGATGTCTTGTAATGTGAAATAATGAATCAATCTCTTATTGTTCAAGCCAGTTTGGTCCAGGTTTTCTGACCCTTTTTAACAGACAGAGGGTAAATCCCTAGGAACTTCACCCAGAGGATATTTCTCTTCAGTCTCTGCTCTGTTCTTTGCTAGTATTGTAACAGTTCCCACCCCAGAGTGCCAATAAACAGTGAAATAAACCAAAGTGGAAAAGATCCATAGGCCAGAACACTCATAAAATGTCCCATAACATCATCTGAAATAGGCCAGATGTCCTGAAAAAATCTCAAGATATATCTTTGGGGAATTCTTGGAAACTAAGTTATAGTAATTACTAATGAAACAGAGTAGCATTCCTACAGAGTGAGCTTGTGGGCAACAGCCATTTGATCAATTATTTCTGCTCATGTTGGGGTTTAAAGAAAAAAGTGACAATTCATAAAACAAACAAACAAAAAGAACTTAACCGGAAGTCATAGAAATAAGGATAAAGTCTGTAGGTATAAATTGAACAAGAAAAAAAAAGAAAATATAATGCAAAGATATAGTTCTCCCCAATTAAGGGAACTTAATATAGTTTGCTTGAGAGATTTCACTTCTAAATAAATTAAATTTTCAAGTCACCAACAGATAAAAGCAATAAAAAGTTTTATTATCAGTTGTACTATATAATCTTAGCATTAAAGCCTGTAAGTGAGCTCCTGAGCACTGTAGGGGTATCCATAGAGAGCTAGATATCCTGAACTTACATTGATAACAAGGTTTCGAAAATGAACTAACTATGCGGTAGGGGCCCAACAGTCAGAGGCAGTGTCGAGCTTCGTGGGCTTTAGCTAGTTGCTAGAATAACACTCAACACATCAAGTTAGGAGTAGAGGACAGTGATCCCACTAGGTCTCTGCACTTTCCTGGAACATTTGGGTGGATGTCATTCTGCTTTGCTTCAAACAGACAAAATTCACTCTTCAGATGGAATTGATAGAAAGCGAAAGACTGGGTCGAATGTGGTAAGAAGTTGTAAAAAGATTAGTGATGGCTTTTGGTGGAAAAACAATTATGTTGAATTACAAACACATCTGCCACATACTCAGAAAACTATCAGAGAAGCCAGATTTTCTTCACATTTTACTTCTTGGACCCTTTTCAATTTTCAAATAGAATATCATGCTCTAGTTATTCCTTACATGTATTTTCTTTAAATAAACTCAGAACAAAACTTAGAAAGCCTGATATTGTTTCCTATAGAACCCTTTTACTCCCCAACCACTTAGCTAGCAGGAAATAAAAGCAACACCCTCTATTTCTGTAGTGCTTTACAATTTCAAAGTTCTTTTATGGGCATTCATTTGATAAGGTACATTCATTAATTCATTTACATTAATTCATTTGATAAAGAACGATAAACTTAAGCTTCTTGCAGCTCTGTTTAGAGCAATTCTATAAAGATGAAAGAGTGTGCATTCAGGTCTGCTGTCTCATTCACTCAATAAATATTTATGGTTTACTATGTGCCAGGCATTTTCTAAACTCTGAGAATATGGAAGAGGGAAAAAGAAACAGACAAAATTCCTGTCCTCATGGTGTTACATCCTCATAAACACAGTAGAATTCTCTGATATATTTCCATTTAGTTATGGAACCATTGATACCAAATAGCTTAGTAGCTTAGTTTTTCTGTGCTGCATTAAATATAGGAGGAGGTTTAAATAATTATTTGAAGGAGCAAGACCCAAACACGAATAAATTGAGGTAAGTTATTGCTTAATAGAATTGGGAAAGTTTATTAATTCATGATAAAAAAATACTTTCCTTTGAAGTATTTCTCAAGTAAGAGAATAGATTTTTCCATTTACTATAAATCCAGAAAAGAACAACACACATCATGGTACTTCTTACATCCATTAATCACACACAGATTAATGATGAGCAGAGCAGGTTACGTTTGTTTTCACTTGAATGCTCACATCAACTCCCAGAAGTTAGTAAAATTATCCAAATTTTCCTGATTAAAACATACAAACGCACATACACACACACACACACACACATACACATGAGACTCAGAGAGGTAAAGTAATGAGCCCAGAGTCACGGGTTTTTGGCCTCTATGGTCCCAGACCCAGATTTTTCCACTCTATCCTGCTATTTTTGAAGACCCATAACTCATATGAACTTAAACTTCTCATTTTGAAGATATTACCAGAAGCAGTAATTCCTTTTCCACTGAACTTCCAAAGCATGTTTCCTGCGTACCTCCTGTGGCATTTATCACCCCAATCTTTTTTTTTTTTTTTTTTATAATTTATTTTTTTAATTTCAGAATATCATGGGGGTACAACATTTTGGCCATACACATTGCCCCTGTTCTGCCCGTGTCAGAGCCACAATCGTGGTCGTCTCCCAAACTGTGCTCCCCACATCCATTCAGTGAGAGTTTTTCCCATCCCTTCCACCCCCCGCCCGCCCGCCCTCTGATGAATGTTATTGCCCTGTGTGATGTAAGTGTTCATCAGTTAGTACCAGTTTGATGGTGAGTACCAGTGGTGCTTGTTTTTCCAATCCTGCGACACTTCGCTTCGAAGAATGGGTTCTAGCTCCAACCAGGATAATACCAGATGTGTTAATTCACTGTTGTTCCTTATTGCTGAGTAATACTCCATGGTATACATATACCACATTTTATTGATCTACTCGTGTATTGATGGGCACCTGGGTTGTTTCCACAACTTTGCAATTGTGAATTGTGCTGCTATGAACATTCGAGAGCAGATGTCTTTATTATAAAATGTCTTTTTTTCTTTTGGATAAATACCCAGTAGTGGGATTGCTGGGTCAAATGGTAATTCTACTTTTAATTCTTTGAGGTATCTCCATATTCTTTTCCATAGAGGTTGTACTAATTTGCAGTCCCACCAGCAGTGTATGAGTGTTCCTGTCCACATCCCCGCCAACATTTGTTATTTGGGGATTTTTTGATATGAGCCAATCTCACTGGAGTTAAGTGATATCTCATTGTGGTTTTGATTTGCATTTCCCTGATGATTAGAGAAGTTGAGCACTTTTTTATATGTTTGCTGGCCATCATTCTGTCTTCTTTGGAAAAGTTTTTGTTCATGTCCTTTGCCCATTTTTTAATAGGGTTGTTTGATTTTTTCTTGTTGATTTTCCTAAGTTCTGTATAGATTCTGGTTATAAGCCCTTTATCAGAGGTGTAGCATGCAAATATTTTCTCCCATTCTGTAGGTTGTCTGTTCACTCTAGTGATAGTTTCCTTGGCTGTGCAGAAGCTTTTCAATTTGATCAGGTCCCATGTATTTATTTTTGTTGCTGCTGTATCACCCCAATCTTATATTAGGTTTATTGGCATTCTTGTCCTATACCTTCCCCTGAATTAGAACTACTCGATATCATCCAGTCTGGTTTGTTGAATGAATATGTGACTGTGTTTGTCTGCTTGTTTATTAAATAGAACAGTGGATTCTACTATACATCTACTCCCATCAAAGGGGAGCTGAAATTGCCTAAGCAACAGAAGATGGTTAGAGCAGAACCTTCAGGGGGGCAGGTCTTACAGGATGACAGAGCAATAATATTATTATTGAGCATCCACTGCATGCCAGGCACAGTTCTAGGCATTTTGCAGGTATTACATGGTAGAAGGTCATTACTGAGGGTTGGTATATGTAGTGTCCAGCACGTGAGCTCTGGAACTAGATTGCCTTGGTTTGATGACCAGCCCCGCCACCTGCTAGCTGAGCAGCTTTGGGCAAGTATTTAACCTTTCAATAGATTAGTGGATATAGCATGACTAAAACAGTGCCTGGCAAAGAGTAAGCATTTGATAAATGTTCCATGTTACTATTATTTCTCCAAATTTAAAGATGAGGAAATAGAACCCCATGGAGATAACTTGCCCAAAATTTACAAAGCTGGTGAGCATTTATCTCCTCAGAGGGATGGAAGAGGGACCTGGGCCTCATCTCCCCCCTGTAGGGGTTTATCATATCCAGGTTATCCTGTACATTATGGAATTAGATAGCCACTGGTAGAGTGTTGTCTCCATATCATGTTAAAATAGGCTTAACTTGGGTAACAAAAATGGAGTAGATGGCCCAGCACCCACTAACTATATGCCTGTCCACTTGCTACTTTAGAAATGAGAAAAAAGTGTTCTAAAAATACTGGACACAGAATGCTTCCTTTATGGGGGCAGGGACAAGGTCACAGTGGCAGACAGGCCTGGAAGGGTGACATTCTACCATCTCCAGCAGCCAGGACAAGGCTAAGGACACCAGGGGCTGGGAAACACCAGACATATGCCTGCTTTGTAATTTGCCTGGGGTTTTCACTCTTCATAGCTTACCAGACATACTTCCTGGGTGATAGAGATAAGGACAGTGACAGCAGAAAATTGCGGAGCTTTGTGACTCCTGATGTTCTGTCCCTTTCCTTGTGCACAGTTCATTGAAAGCTACATGTGGAAGTGTCTATGGTAATGGGGCACAGTGGAGGTCCAGGGAGAAAGGAAGAGAAGCAAGAGTCCTCTCTTTGGAAGAAAAACTTGTCCCTATCTAGGTCAATTCAAATTAGTAATCTTAAAAAAAACTAATTTACTATCGAACTCTTGTCACCCCTCGTATGCCTCTACTAGGTAAAACTTTTGTCCAATTATTATATGGTTTCCATTCTCTGAGGTTTGCTTTAATTACTAAAACATTACCCAATTTAATAGAATCCTGGTTAGTTGGCATTAAGGTCTTTACTTTTTTAGATTGATCCTGCTAAATAATATTAATATAAGGAAGCTATTTGGGATACATTTTAGTTTAAAAGGCATCTCTTTCAAGGCTCAGGGATAGAGTTATCCTGGTATGATCCAAGAGCAGAGCATGTTCATGCTTGCAGAAACTCTCTGTGCTACAGCATCCCCTCCAAAATGCTGTGCAGGAGAGTGCTTTTCCTTGTGTGCAGCTGGCTCTGGGGTTAGAGATGGAAATGATCAGAAGCTGAGCAGTGCCCTGTGGCTTCCTGGGGGGCTGTTGGAACCCCCTTACACTGGAGAGGCCGTTAGAGCTATCATTTGGCCTCCTGGACTGGTTGTTGCAAATTGTAGGTAGAAGTTCTATCTTTATGTGTGGTCTGGCCATTGTCCATTTGTATATTCCGTCTCTCATCTTCACACTGGAAGGGCCACTAGAGTCGTTCTCCTGTGAGCACTAAAGGCTCAGGCCCTGTCCTACTTCTCCAGCCTGTAGGCTCATTTCCATTTCCCCTGAAAGCGGGAATGCTAGATAAGCTCTGGCTTTAGTTACAAACCCTGTGGGATCCTAGAAAGCCAAGTGTGTGTGCCAAGCAGCTCTGACCTGCGGGATCCAGCAAGGACCTGGTTGCAACTGCAAGCCTCACAGTTTTAGAAAGGAATCCCACGAAGAGGCCAGAAAGAATCATCTGTGTCACACAGGATCGATTTACGGGTATAAAAGGCTAACGACAAGCAAAGATTTGTGAAATCTTCTCAGCTGTTATTTAAAAGATGCAAAAGTATTTAGCATCCTTTAAATGATAAAAGCATATACAAAAGCTTAAAAGACTTCTGTCCTGTGTCTGTAAGTCCATCCACAAGCCTAGGGAGGCCCTTGAACTCTCGAGAGGACTGTGTTAGGCTAATAATTCTTTGGAAATACGAAGCGTTGAATGTGCTGAAACCTCCTCATGAACCATTTTCTCCCAACAGCCAGGAGTCAGGGAAGAGCAGAGCCGAGTGAGGCGCCCTTGGCAGAGACAGGGAGTTCAAGAGGAGGTCAAGAGCTATGCAGCAAACACCATCCCATTATAATCTATTTGTGGAAAGTATAATGTGTATTTTCGTTAAAGGACAATCATACACTGAGGAGAATTAAGTTGGCAGTCTTGAGTTCAAAGGATCCACATAATTGACAAATAAAGAGGAAAATTTCACAAAAAAAAAATTTGACTCGAAGGAAGATGTGCTGAGATGACAGATAAAAAGCAACTATATGTAGCATCTACTGAGGTCAAAGTGCCCAAGATGACAGAAAGTCACACAGCTGTCTCAGATGGACAAGCCCTGAAAAACAGGGCCCTGCTCAAGCAATTCATTTACTATCCAGCCAACCACAAACTTACCCAGTAAGGCATGAAATTGTGTCTCGAGGCAAACTGTGGCCAAGCCCATAAAGACAATTCATCACTTTCTGGAGTGGCTTTTAAAAATTTAAAATAGGAAAGACACTCCATGAAAAACTAGATACTTCATTAGATGATGCGTCTACTTGGACTGAGAAAATAGCCCTGTTTAACTCTGTTTACAGGACAAGAGTCAAAATGAGGATTATTTTTAAAAGGACCTCCAAAAATAAATTAGTTAAGAGCATCTTTTCCCCAATGGCTTCAGATTGTGGCTCTGTGTAGCAAAGGCTTAGCTGGGTAAACAGCTAAAGCATCGTGAGGTTACATTTCTGTGCTTCCTAGAGAAGAAATATTAATACACCCAATCATAGAATTACCTCCGCTTCCTGAGAGCATCTAATCCAGAACCAAACTATGCTTCCCTGAATCTCACCAAAATCACCTAACACAAGCCCAAATCCTATAATATGTCCTTTCTAACACCCCCCCCCCTTAGCGAGACATCCCGCAATTCCCCATAGAGTGAGATTCCTCTCACCCAAAACCCACATTTTCTTCCACTTATAGGTGGATTCCTGGTGGTCTTTGACCAAAGAGCATTGACAATTTAATAATATACAAAAGTACTGGTGCGATTTTACAGTTCAAACCGAGGCAGCTCCCTTCGGCTATGTACACACCTAACAAAAATGGTCAGGAAATTCAGTCAGACTCTTTTAAGAACCGCTCCTATTTATTTATTAAAATAAATCATTAGACAAAAGTCATTAGACAATGCCTATTTGTAGCCCCTTTCTCTGCCTCTGCCTCTCAGCAGACTCCTAGGCCAGCCTTTCTCCCTCCCTGCCCCACGTTCCTAAGCAGGAAAGATGCCAACTGGCTTGGTCAACTCTGGGCCATTGATGGTACAAAACCTCAGGAATAGGAGGCCCAGGAGCAAGTGAGAGACTCAGAAGAGGTGGAATCAATCTACATGAGAAAGAGGTGAGGGGGGTGGATGGAGGAGGGGAAAGGGAGAGTTTGCTTCTATTGGATTTAGAGGGGCCAATTTTTGGAGACAAGTTGGGAGTCAGGGAAGAGAGAGACTCTGAAGCAGCTGCAGGAGTGGAGACATTGGATGTGAAAAAAGATGAAGAAGAAGAATTTTAAAGAGGTTTTCTGTGCCTTATGAAAGTACCACATACCCCTCAACTCTCTCATTCTCCTGTTCACCTCTTCCTTAAAAATAAAAACAGAAACAAAACAACTTGGTATTTGGGGAGAGATGGTGGGTAAGATCTCAATTTCTTTCCATTATTTTGCTCTATCTTTTTTTTAACTGTGACCTCCCCAGTCACTGTGTCATGTGACAGTGGAGCTTTATTTTAATACAAGTTTCATTTAAAAGTTGGCTAAGGAGTGCCTAGTTCTTGCCCCTTTCCTCATCCCACCCCTGCCTTCTGGTGTTTATATCCACTTCCGGGGCAGAGGGAGAGGCAGAATGGCCTATGTCAAACTGCCGTCATTTCTTAATTGTCAGGTCTGTCTCGCCTCCTGACATGTGGATTCCTCAAGGGCAGGGACTGGATCCTACTTGTTTTATCCTCTGTAGGCAGCCCAGTGCCTGACACAGGGCAGTCACTCAACGTATTTTGTTTTATCAATAAGTGTCGTCTGACCTTTTGTTTTAGCCATCAGCACCCAGCTCTGGCACTGACAAAGCACTATAAGATACCTGTCTCTGGTCAACCAGCACTGACAAATCCCCTCCGAATACTTCTGCTATTTCTCTGTTTCTTTTCTTTCCCAATTCAGGCTTTCTTTCAGAATAATATACAATGATGAATGTTGCTTATAGGCACTGTACTATTATTTCTATTATACTAATCCTCACAACAATTCTGTGAGGTAGGCATTGTTTTGCCCATTTTAAAGTTAGAAACCCGAGGGTTGGAGGGGTTTCATGACATCCCTTGAACACAGCTAGTAAGTAATGAAACTGAGGCCCAACCCAGCACCCTTGAGTTTCAGAATTTTCACTGTTGTGCTGTGAAGGACAAACTGAATCTCATGCAAAACCCTTCAACAAGGCCCTAACCTGTGTCATCAGACCTATTTTCATCATCTCCCTAAATCCTAACTCAACAGGACCACAGGGATTCTCTTCAAGTGTCCCCACAACTTTGCTTCTGTCGATACCTCCTGTGCATGTCCCCCTCACATGTTCAAAGGCCAACTTAAATGTCTTCACTGCCATAAGGCCTTCTCTGCTTTCTCTACCTCTTCTTTGGCTGTGATCTTGCTTCTCTCTCCCATTTAGTTTGAACTTCTCTGACAACACATATTATATTCTGCCTGAAATTAGAGCTATTCTGATGCACATCTTTTACTTTGTCCTTCTTTACCTTCCCAACTAGGCATATTAATAACAAACACACATGGTATTTACTAGATGTGTGAGAATGGTCTAAGAACTTAACATATATTAAGTAACTGAATCCTTATAACAACTTCATAAGGTATGTACTATGTATATTCACCCTCTCTACTTTGCAGATGAGAAAACTAAGGTACAGAAAGGTCAGTAAACTTGCCTGGCATCATAAAACCAATGAGTAGCAATGGCAGGGCTTGCACCCAGGTAATGCAGCAACAGTGCCCACGCCATGAACCATTAGGCCAGGTTGCCCACGCGTAGCAAGATCTGCTGAGTCAAAGAATGAATGAATACACAACTGAATGAATGCAAGCCAGTCAATTCACTGTAAAATTAACGAAGCCAGTCACAGTATTTAATTTATTTGGCATCCAGTTACCCCAAATTTTTGGCAAAATAGAAAGAATTTTTATGTATTCATCATTCACTTTTTGAATTCATTCAACATATATTTTCTGAAGACTAGATGCCAAACCTAGGGCTAGAAGCTGGATGAGTTTGTGCCCTCAAGAACTCACAATCATCCAGTGAGAGGAGCTTGCAGGTATCCATCATTTGCAGTGGATTGGTCATGTAGAAATGCAATATCTGGGACTTTATGACTATGCTTGGCTTTCTTCCTTTTACGAACCATGGACTAAAGCAGTGGTACCCTCCTCCCCATTTAACATTGTCTAGAGACTTTTTTGGTGTCTCAGCTGGGGGTGTGAGTGGTACTGGCATCAGTTAGAATCCAGGAATGTCAGCAAACATTCTACAATGCACAGGACAGCCCCTATGACAAAGAGTTATATGACCCAAAATGTCAAAAGTGTTGAGGTTGAGAAACCCTGTAGCAAAAATGTAAATAAAAAAAAATCCCTACACCAAAACCCAAAGATGGACAAAAAGTTCCCATTGAGGGGGTACCTCTCAGACTCCTTGAGAAAAAAAGCCTGTGTAAAATTGAGAAGAATAAATTAAACCATAGCAGTGATAAAGAAATAAACAAAGGATACACAGCAAAATAAAATCAAGTTTGAAATACTCCTTGAATCTGAAGTAGCATTTAGCAAATTAATCTAATCACTGGGAATTTTGCAAATGCTGTTAGTGGTGCTGGTGTGCTGGAAGGAGGAAGATTCAATTTATGGCCTCCCCAGAAATTCACTTAGGAAAATCCATTAGTTAGCTAACCTTATGTGCTACAGGGCTGAGGTTCTAGAATGAGAAACTGCTTCATCTAAGACGAAACATGATGTCTAAACTTGAGGTGGACAGGATGCCTGGCTCAGGAATATCCACTCTATTTTGGGTTAAATATGGGCCCAGAGACCACATCCTGCAGATCAGCCCTCAGAGATGTGGATGAGATGGCCACCCCTTTCCTGGCTACACAGGGAAATTTGGACTTTTAAGAAGCTCCAAGGAGGGGTTCCTAAGGGATCTTGGGGGAAAAAAATCCCCCCACTCTCCTTCTTTCCCCAAAATACTTCTACTCAACTGTAAATCTCAATGGGGAAAGACATGCCCACTCTCACAGAGGACTAAAGGGAATAAGAAATGTGGAATAGCACCAGAATGCCTGTGTTCAAGTCCCAGCTCTACCGCTTATTAGCTGTGTTGACTGTGGATAAATTACTTAGCCTCTCTGTGCCTCGGTTTTGTCATCTGTAAAATGGGAGATAATAACCCACCTCACTGGATTCTTAGGGGAATTAAAGAAATTAATGCAAGTAAAGCACTTAGACTAGTTCCTTGCACACAATAAGTGCTATGTAACCCTTGGTTATTATCGTCATTAGAGTGTGAGCCCATTGAAGGAAAAGGACATATCTCATTTTTATGGATTTCCCTAGGCTTAGCGTAGTACCTATGTTACTGTCAGAATATATTACCATAATTCAACTCCCAAGCTATTTGCTTTGGTTTGATATCAATACTTTAGTCATGGTGCCCTCTCATCAAGGTTGATATAATTTGGAGGTTTTGCCAGGTCTGACTTAAAAAGAATATGTATCCTACAGTTTTCTGGTACTGACTTTTTGTCTTTATTTGTTTTATTAGTTACAGAGAGAGGTATTTTTAACACATTGACTGCCACACTAGAAGAAAAATTTTTTCCTTGGGGCCATGGTGTTTTATTATGAAAATAGAATAAAAACTTTGAAAACAAAATGATCCTTTCTAATTAAATGAAAAATTTGTTATTTTTTTATTGTTTTCTGTGTATGAGTTACATGCAACTTGAAAAATAGTTCACATGGCTCCCAAGATGAAGAGACGTATGAATTAAATATGCTTCACAAGGCTCTGGGCTCAAAACTAGTGTGAGTTAAATACAACTCACATGGCAGTTAATATGTTAAATCTACATCTCTGATTGTGAATTTGTCTAGTCTTTTAAGTTTTTGTTTTATATATTTTAAGAATATATTATTAAATGTATACACATTTAGAATTATGTTTTCCTGTTGAATTGACCCTCTTTATTATTATGAAATGTCCTTCTTTATATCTCTAGTAATATGCCTTGTCTTAAAGTATACTTTGTCTGATTGTAACATACCTTGCCAGCTTTCCTTTGGTTAATGTTAGCATGGTATATCTTTACCATCCTTTTACTTTTACCTTATCTGTGTCTTTATAATTAGTGTATATCTTACAAACAAGAAGTATTTGGGATAATTTTTAATATATTGACTGCCACATAAAAAAACCAGAAATTTTTCCTTGGGGCCACAGTGTTTTATTACAAAAATAGAATAAAAACTTGAAGTATAATTTAAAGGTAAACATAAATAGAAAAACAAAATTTATTGACTTTTATTCATTTAATCCACGTTTTTAGAATTAAATTGTCAACATTAATGAAAACAATAACATCAACAAGTAAGATTTTACATGCTTCACACAGCCCCGGGGTCAAAACTAGAGTGAGTTTAATACAACTCTCATGGCAATTAATGTGTTAAGATCCAATCTGGCAATCTTGGTCTGTCAATTGTAGTGTTTAATCCACTTATATTTAATGTAATTACTGATATATTTGGGTATAAGTCTCCTATTTTTCTTTTTGTATCTATTTAATTATCTGGGTTTTGTTCCTTTGATCCTGCTCTCTTGACCTCCATTTAATTAGTTAACTAATTAGTTTAATTAGTATTTGTCAGTATTCCATTTCGCTTTTTCTGTTAGCTTTTAGTTAAACATTTTTGAATTATACTTCTGAAGAATATAAAATGTAATCTAAAGATTGTAATATACATCTCAATCTACCTTAAATTAGTAGTTTCACCACTTCATTAATAATGCAAGAATTTCAAAACAGTTTAACTCCATTTACCCTCCTCCTGCCTTGGTGCTATTGTTTTTAAATATTTTACTTTCACGAATGTTATAAACCCCACAAGACACGATTATTGTTGTTGCTTTAAGTAAATGTAAGAGACAAAATATTAACAATTTTTTTTTTTACATTTACCCATCCTGAGAAATATTCTTCCTGCAGATTCTTGGGATCATTTTCTTTCAATCTGAAGAACTTACTTTAGGAATTCTTTTATTGCAGGTCTGCTAATGACAACTTTGCTCAACTTTTAATTGACTGAAAATGTCTCTGGTTTACTATAATTTTTGAAAGACTTTTTTTGGGATATAGAATTCTAGATTGGCAGGTTTTTTTTCTTTCAGCACATTAAAAATATCATTCCTTTGACTTTTGCTTTTATAATTTTTGTTGAAAAGTTGGCTATTTGTCTTAATGTTGCTCTTTGAAGAAGATCTAGTCTGAAGCGCATGTTTCTTATATGTCTATATTTTCCATCTCCCTCTGTCACATGATGTAAGCTGCTTAATGGCAGGGACCATGTGTAACTTGTTCATCACCAGCATCTAGAATTGTGCCTGGCACATCTATATTCAATGTATATTTTTGGAAAGAATTTACAAATGAATGAATTTTACATCATAGCACAGTGCAATGCCTAACACAAAGCAGCCACTTAAAAAAGAGTGAATGGATGAAGTCGTTATTCCTTAATAAGATCCCTACTGTTATTTCTAAATTCACAATACCGTTCAGACTGTTGCATAGACCTCTAGCTTAAATTAAATTTCACCACTGTATAAGCATTTTCTTAATCACTTTAGTAGTTTTGATGAACTCTGCTTATATATTATATATCCTAATAATAACATCTGAAAACAAGATCCTTTTTAGGTTATTTATTACATTGAAGATGAGCCAGGCCAAAATGTGTTCTTTTGAAATTAGCTTTCAGATAAATTTACTTTATAATATAATCTCCAAAGAATGAACATTTATTAGACACAGATATTAAAAGAAGTTTCAAGTGATTTTAACCAAATAGAGATGGTGCTCCTCTTCAGAAAATATCATCTGTAACAACTATCAGAGCCAGACTTACAAATAGGTGAAATTTCTTCTCCCTCCAAAGGAAAGGAAGACCCTGTATTTTAAAACAAATCAGTCTTGCAGTTTATTGTCATTAATTTTTGCAGCCTCAGCACATTCAGTCTTCTTGTCTATCTGCAAATGGTACAAAATCAACTTAAGTTTCACCTGAGTGATTACTTGGACTTCTACATTTTCTCTATATCACTTTACAACATAGAAGGCAAGCCTTGAAGCTGAAATACTTATCCAACCTCTAGTTCTTTAAAACAGGCTGGACATTAGTCAGAGAGAACTATTCCTGTGCCATATCCAATAAAGGGTATAGAAAATTATGGGGAAATGGAAAAACTGACCATTTCTTTCTGAGTCAGATTTTTTAAATGTGGCTTTATCTTTTGAATTCCCAAAACAACAATCATTTTCAAACAAGCATGAATGGGTGCTATAGAGTTTACTGCATGATCTTCAGATAATCCACGTTCTGGAACTTCTCTAATAATGGGAAGAGCTGAGACCTGGCTATCTTTGTATTTTGAAACATCCAAGACCAATTTTCTTAAAAGCAAGAAGAGCAATGAATACATTATTTATTTGTTTAGTCAACAAAAATTTATTGAACACCTATTATGTGCTTTTGTGCTTGGGATAGAATGGTGAATAAAATAGTCAAAATCAAGATGGTCAAGCAGCTTGCATTCAGCGGGGGAGCCTGAGAAGAGTGACAGAGCCAGGACAGTGTGCTGTGATCAGGAAAGTGCCATGATCAGCAAAGGGCAGGGGACAAAGCTGGCAGGAGTGAGATGCACAGAAGTTGGTTACATGATGGTGGGGCAGAGAGTGTGGGGTGGAGATGGAGAGGGGGTGGGTGGAGACAGGAACTTGAGAGCATTCAAAATGAGGTAAGTGATTTCCTAGGAACTAGGACATGGGGATATCAGAACTGCCTGGCTATGAACACATTCCCCACTGTCATGGATGCCAAGTGAGGCAGCCAAGCACCCATAAAGAGAACTTCTCTAACTCTATGGAAATTCCCATAGGGCTACTGTTATTGATACTGGCTTCTTATAAGTACTTATTAATATGATAATACCAGCAACTATTTGTTGCATGCTTGCTCTGTAAAAGGCATTGCACTGAGAGTTGTGGAGGCCATCTCATCTTACCCTCTGCTAACCTAAGGTGGGCATTTTTTATGCATGTAATAGATACGGCCACAATGCCTTGGAAAGGGTAATTTGCTCAAGTTCACAGAAATAATAAATTGTTGAGCCGAGGTATTAACCTGTGTCTGCCATGGCAGAACTATTGTGTTTGGTAGAGGTCAAAATATGTGACTGAGTATCCAGAATTATTCAACAATTATTTATCCAGTCCCCACCATGGGTCAGGAACTGTGCTAAAATCATAGAGCCAAGGGAACCTTAAACACTTTCTGGCCCAATCCTCTCATTTTAGGCGTGAGAAAACTGAGGTTCACAGAAGGTTGACAGACTTAATAAAGTGCCATACTCTCTGTCAACTATGAATGGCAGAGAAAAGCTAAAAAGAATAGAAGAAATGATAGATCTGTCGGTTTTTATTTCAAAACACTTCTTAAAAGATCTCTTCAGTTAGTCACTCACAATGAGTATGAATTAGAGGAAAGTTTAAATTAAAAAAAAATTAAATGACATTAGCTTTTCCCCCAAAAAGGGTGAAGATTGTGTCTTACATGCCTTTGTGTTTCTGCATTTTCACAGTATGCTCCTAGGTACCCTTCCTGGAATTATCCTTCAATGTGTTTATAATGACTTGTGTAGACTGGTTGGAGACTGGTCTAATTAAAAATGGCAACTGAAGGAAGCAGTACCTCCTCAACAAAGGACTCTTGGCTTTTAACTGGAGTCAGGGAGACTTTAAACATTCCCCATATTGGCCCACAAAAAACTTGGAATTTGCAATTGCAGTGGCATTATATGAGATGCATTCACTGAATTAACATCTGGGTATGGTTATCAGTTTGTTTTCATCTGAAATATTCAGTTTTAAATTTTGGCCAATGCTCCCCATTTATTTTTCAGAAGGTAAATAAGATTCCAAATACTTTAAACAACCATGGCACAGGCATCAACCTGGCTCAATTCTTGGTAAGCACATACAAGAGGAAAACCTCTATGAGCTAAGTCACACTCAAGTAATTTGGGCAAATTGCAGTGGGGAAGGAGATCAGGTTGATACTAGTTACTAAGCAAGGGTGTTCTTTATATAAACCACAAAGGTAAACTTTAACCCAGGTGCAGGAACTCTCATAGATTTCTATTTACATAGTCTGACTAATAGGCCATGCTTTGTGGGAGGGCCTTGGCCATGATGAGTCTTGTCTTTGGCCAGTAAGAAATCAATGATTAGGAGCAGCCATTTTCTAAGTATGTTCCATGGAGAGATGATAGGAAATAAATGTGGGAAAAAAAAAAACTTTAAAAAAGGTCTTGCAAGCAAATAGGTTTGGTAAACCAGGTAAAATTTAAGGTCAATGACGATGTTTTAGAATGGTCAATGGTCTATTGTGTACTGTGCCTCTTCAAATTTATTTGAAGATGGCCTTTCTTTTGCAGAGTAATCTCACCTGTATCTTTTCCTTGCTGTGTGTTCTCATATCCTAGGACCAGTCCCTCACCACTGTAACACACAGCTTTCTCATTTAAAAAATAGGATAACACTTTATATCATGGGGTTAATATGAGGACTAAGTAAAAGTTTATACACATATATAAAATTGCCCTGTAAATGATAAAGTATTATACAAATGTCTGTGTTTTTAGGCATTAATATAACTTTGGAAGTAAAGTTTAATACATACATCTCTTCACATTTTTTGCTCATTTAGACAGGTATATAGTCCTTCATAGCTAAGAGCATGAAAACTTTCTCTTTCTTGAGCAACCTCATCTTTGCTTAGGCTACTTTGAACTCTGTTTCTTACAATTCTATCCACAGCCTCATTGTTGCATTTGCCCATTCTGTTGCTAGTATTCACATATACACAGCATTTTCCAAGGTATGAAATTTTGGGGAAACACAGGATTAAATAATGTTCAACAGACGTCACATGTTTCAATTCAGCAAGATGTCTCAGAGCCTTCATTATGCATAACGTAAGATTCTCCAACAGGGAAGTACTACTTGCAGCATATTTTCCAAATTTGTTTTACAATGGAATTCCTTTTGTCCTGGAGTATCTATGAGTACCAATGGCTTGCAGAACACACATTTGGAAAAGGTGCTGTGTAGCCCTGGTAAAAATAATGTGGCTTCACTGCTAAAGACAAGGAATATCCCAGAGACTATATCCCCTAAAATCTCACAATGCCCATTGATATTGATCTATATAGGTTAAGTGTGCCAGTTAAACTTAAATATGAAATTATGAAAGTTAAACATACAAATTGCACCCAGTTTAATTATTACATTGTCATAAAAAAGTTTTGAGAATGTCATAGCTAAACAACTTCACAGATAGCAAAATCTTGAGTAACCCAAATTTCCAGGGTATGAAGTACCTGAATATATTGAGTTTTCTGTTTAATTCAGATAAAATTTTAGGCTAAAAATATTTATAAAATTTACAAGTATACTTTTTAGGCTTTGTCAATTCAATATTTATTTATTGAACATAATTGAAACATGTTTTGATGATTCAGGATTTTATTTGTGCAGGATCTTTATTTTATTCAGTGACTATTAGGTAAGTCCTACAGAAGTAGAGGGTTCTGGAGGTCTGGCTTGAATCTGTACTGATCCTCAACATATGCTGGAAGCTTTTTTAAAAAATCAACAAAAGCTTGTTTTCTAGATATTGGTATCACATCTCCGGATTTCAGCCATTCCAATAATTATCATCTCATCTATATCCTATTATTAATGAACCTACAACATGGACAGTCTTTGGGTAGGGCAACCCTTTGCACCACATGGTCCTCCTCTCCCACCCCACCCTATAACCTCAGTCATAGATGATTGGACTGGCTAGATAGTTGACCTGAGCTTAGCCAGTCAGATTCCTTCTCATTGAAATTTGGAAATGAAAACTAAAAGTCTGAGTAAGTTGGACAATGATGAGTGCTTATGATATTGACTTGGGGCCAAGGGAGTCCAAAGCTGCACAAGCCACTGAGAGTAAATGATTCATCTATTAGGACACAGATTCAACCACTATATTAAAGACAAAAATAAAATGCCTGAAACAAGATAGGAGATCTTGTTTTTCTCTCCCATAAATAGCCCAGACTCAATATAGCAACTCCCCATTGCTGGGGACCTAGGCTCCTTTGATTTTGTGGCCTACCCATTCTTAGGGTTGCATGGTCCAAAATAGCTACCATATCCATATTCCAGACAGAAGGAGAGAGAAAGGAGCATGACCCTTTCTATGATCACAAAGTTACATACACCACTTCCACATAAAACCAGAACTTGGTCATGAGGACATACTTAGTTGCAAAAGAGTCCAGAAAATGTAATCTTTAGCAGGGAGGCCATGTGTCTAACTCAACAAAAGGGTTCTATTGTTAAAGGAAGAAAGGGAGAATGGATATTGGAGAACAACTAACAGTCTCTGCCACAGGATGTGAATAAGCTGAGAAAAGGGGTGCTCAGAAAGAATCAGTAGAAAGGAGTCAATGTGCTGTAAGAAATGACAGAGAGACAGTGACAGAATCAGAGAGTCATGTAGTGGTTTCTATGACTTCTCAGTTTCTGGACATCCAGCTGTCCTTACTGCAAAAGAAACTGGCTTCTGTGAAATTCCTCTATAGCCTTTCAACAAGCCCCATTGTTTCTTTAACTGGATTGAGTTGCTTTATGTTTCTTGCAACTGAAATAATGCAGATAACATTTATTTTATTTATTGAGCAATCACAATGTGCTAGGCGTTGTGCCAAGTGCTTTGCATGGATTGTCTCATTTAAACCTCACAGCAATCCTATGAGGTAATTACTGTTCTTTCTCAATTTTTGTACTCAAGGAAAATGAGGCTTGGAAAGTCTCACTGTTAGCAGGCAACAGAGCATAATTTTAACCTGAACCCTAAAGCTTTGCTCCACACTGATGCTCTTCACTGCTACCAAAGCCAGGCATGAGCATGCAGACCTGCAGAAGGATGAGGCCAGGGCAAGGCTGGGCCTGGGACTGGGCTGACTCACTAAAATTAGGCAGGTACTGAGGAGCCACACACAGTGATATGTCCTGGGAATAAGCTCAGTTGAGGCAGAAACTCAATGTCTGGGGACACACAGGGAAGCAGTTGAGTATGCCTAAGCTGAGTTGTTGGGGGTGTCCATCAGGCATAGTGATGGTGGATTCAGGAGGAGGCAGGAAGGCTGGCAGGTGGACAGCAGTGGATAGGCTTATCGATAGGATTCCTGGACACTGACTGATGAGCTTAGGGCACTAAGAAGGGCCTCACAAAGGCATGGCAAGGGCTGCAAACTAGGAAGGTTCTGACAATCCTTTACTTCTTCCAGGAGAAGATAGTTGAAGCACTCCAGTTACAGCAGGTTAATTGCATCTTGATTAATTGCAGTTTTTGCTGAATGACGTTGACCTCTGACTCCTAGGAAAGGTCTAGTCCTATGACTTGTTGCCTAGAGGCTTGTCTATCATGACACCTTCTGTCTTTGTATGACCCACCTTTCGTCTTTGCATGACCCAAACAGCATGAACCAGTCCTGTGTTGGGACTTAAAGCAAAGACAACTTCCCCAAAGCAGCTTATACAACTTCACAGTGGGAGCCGCTGGAGAAAACGTCTTCTTCCTAAGCAGATCTACACATACCTTAATCGATATGAAGGGAAAATGTTTACTGTGCTTAACTCTTCATAGTAGAATAATTGGATGACTTTCGACAACGTCTTTAGCGTAAGGAATGAGAATTCTACCAGTCACAGATATTAGGAGTGGTGCATACGAGAGTGGTTCTGAAAGAGAGAAATTGGCTTGGTTTCTAAGCATTTCAGATTGCCAATCTTCCCCCAGTGTTATTTCTACCCATTTTGCTGCTAGACTCATAAGTTCCTTGCCTTTCCAGATGCATATGTGACTTTAATATAGCATAGGCCAGCTCGGATACCTTTAGATAATTTTTAGTAGAATTCTAGAATCATAGAAATCAGCCTGCAAAGGTTTTTCAACAAGCCTGAACCTAATGTTTGCCAATGTGTATTCCTGCTTGTATTATAGAAGGGGTTCAAGGGTGAGGTAGGGAAGATATTTTCTTCTACCCTGTTCCTGGCAGGCTAGAGAGATATGAAAGATAAAAAGAGGCACACTCCTTTTACAGTTGGAATAAGGAAAGGGCATTTGTGATTGGATCAGAGAGTGAGCCTGGAATGCAAAAGATAATTAACAGAGGATAAAACCTCAGAGAGCTAATTATGGTAGTTCCCCCAGCCCAATCTGGGATATTATTGAGACAGGCCTTTTAAGTCACAGATAAGGAATAAATAAGATTTATTAATAACATTCATTAATAAGATTAATAAATTGTTTCAAAAATTTAGATCAGTAGTTCTCAACACTGGCCACACATTAGAACCCAATGTTCAGGCTACAATTGGACCAATTAAGTAAAAACCTCTGGGGGTAGCACCCAGACATCCACCAGTCTTTTAAAAACCTCCCCAGCTGATGCCAGTGTGCAGCCAAAGTTGAGAACCACTGATTTAGGCATACTTGAGACAGACAGATTGAGAAGATCAGCACAAATTATTTGGAACATTATCAGGTAGTTTCTGAGTGCAAGAGTTGGTGAGGGTGGAAGTATTGATCATCTACAAGGGAATGTGCCCAGGAAACATCCTCCAGTGGAAGGTGCAGGTGAGGCCTGGCAGAGGAGAAGCAGCAGGATAACAAAAAATAGTAGGCCTGCTGAGCAAGACCTCTTCAGTCCACAGGGCTTTTATAAACAATGGATGTTTTCAGCAGACCCAGGACTTACTGACTTGGTGCCCGCATAATGCAAAATCCGGAGGAGTGTGTCAGAAAGAAAGTAAAGAGAGTTAAAGTAGCGAAGACATGATGATTCAGCAGTGTCTTTACAGCTAGTAGAAACAGCAAGAAGTAACCTCAGAAGTGGATAAAGATTTTAAACATTTAGCTGAAAGGAGTAGGGAAATGAAACATTACAGGTACCCCCCTACTGCAGAGAAAGATGTGGCCCAAAGAAGGGGCCCAAATGTCTGTTGCTGTTGAAGCTGGCAAGTTATGCAAGGTCTGGAACAGTCAAAGGCTAGGGACAAAAATGGTCAACAAGCACACGAAATGATTCTTAACATCAGTAATCATTAGGGACATGCAAAACCAAACCACAACAAGACCTCACACCCATTAGGATGGCTACTATTAATATCAAAATCAAAACAAAAGAAAGCAAAACAAAAACACCCCAGAAAATAACAAGTGCTGTTTTGGAAAACTTCTGCACTATTGGAGGGAATACAAAATGATGCAGCCCCTATGAAAAACAGTATGGAGGTTCTTCAAAAAATTTTAAAAAGATTTATCATATGAGCCAATAATTCCACTTCTGGGTAGATATCCAGAAGAATTAAAAGAAGGGTCTCAAAGAAATCTTTGTACAGCCATGTTCAGGTCAGCATTATTCACAATAGCCAAGAGGTGGAAGCAGCCCAAAAATCCATCAACAGATGAATAAACAAAATGTGGTATACATATACAATGGAATATCACTGAACCTTAAAAAGGAAGAAAATTCTGACACATGTGACGACGTGGATGAGCCTTGAGGACATTATGCTAAGTGAAATAAGCCAGTCACAAAAAGACAAATACTGTATGATCCTACTTACATAGGTACTTAGAGTAGTCAAATTGATAAGGACAGAAAGTTGAATGGTAGTTACCAGGGGCTGGAGGGAGGGGAAAATAGGGAGTTAGTGTTTAATGAGTACAGAGTTTCAGTTTTGCAAGATGAAAAGAATTATGGAGGTATATGGTGGTGATGGTTGCACAACCATATGAATGTATTTAATACCATGGAACTGTACGCTTAAAAATGATTAAGCCGGTAAATTTTATGTTCTGTGTATTTTACCACAATTAAAATTTTTTAAATATATATAACCAGATATTTTTAGGTACAAAAACCAAAGTGTAGTACAGTTTATATCATATTCAAACATTTTGGGGTAGGGAAAGGGGATAAAAGTTAGTATAATCTGTCTTATGCCTTACTTTATTTATACACACACACGCGCGAGCATGCACACACATTCAGGTCAAGAACCATTAGAAGAACAAACAGAAAATGAATAAAATGAGATGGAGGGGGTGGGTCTGAGACATCTTATCTACACATTACTTACAGCTTTGACTTTTGAATTATGTAAATGTATTGCACATTAAAAATAAAATTAAGATATTTTAAAAAGTTGAGGTTGGGGGAGAAGCTGGTGAAGCAAGGATTGATCCTCCCTGGGCCTCCTGGGGGATTTAATGGGCACATTAACAGTGACTTCATTCCAAGCGTTTGCAGCTCCCATTTATATCTGGTTGAGGCAAATGTGAGATTACAGGGAAAATGCTCCTAGGAGACAGGGTGCAAGGACCTAAGAATTCCAGAGCAGGAGTCAGCTGGAGCAGCCACCCTGGCATAGGACAAACAGGGCCCAGCATCCAGCTGGGGATGGAAGATCACAGAGGGCTGACTGCAGGAGTGGAGTGTGCTTGGAGAACTGCCTGCTGTATATGAAGGGAAGGCTGGTCCCTAGAGGGAATGAAGGCCATGTCACCCTGGAGGAGTAGGGAACACAGGGGTCACAGGGGAAAGAGCAAAACATACAGGAAGAATCCTGGAGTATCCCAAATGCTGCTCTCTACAGGAGTCATCAGTGTGATGGGAGCCCCTCCTCCCATATGGAAATACAGTGTCCCAGCTGACATCTTGATGGACCAGCTTTCTCTGTGGAAATTAAGTTTACAAACTGTCTACTTGCTCTGGACTCCAGCTCAGCTTGACCCCCATCCAGGCAGGCTTGAAACCAAGGATATCTTCCCTATGCTCTGTGTTTCCTTCTTATCCTCCCCAGTGGCAATGCTATTTCACCCTTCAGGTCTTTGGCTGGCAAAGCCACGTGGGTCTGATGAGGGGAATATTATTTTTCCTAGAAAATCGTTCTAGGGTAGTGCATATTCTTGCTGGATACATTTCCGGGAGTAGTACTGTCAGGTCAAAGGGTATGTGCACTTAAATCTCTGATAGATATTGCCAAATTGTCTCCTAAAGAGGCCACTTCAATTTGCACTCCCGGCAACAATGTAGGAGGCCTGCACCCCCACATTCTTGCCAACACGGTGTGTATAATCAGATTTTTCTGTATTTGCCAAGCTACCGGGGGAGAAATGTGATCTCATAACTCTTAAATCTGAGTAGGAAGAGCCATTTATATTCTCCTAATGTGAATTTTATTTTTATGTCCATTAAGAAAATTTTGTTCTTTTCCATTGTCGTGCAACTATTTCCCCCAGTTTGTCTTTGGACTTTGTGGTATTTTTTTGACGGGCAGACATTGCTTCATCTTTCACTTCATGGTTCCTGGATTTTTTGTCTTGCTTAGAAAACTATCCCCACTCCAAGATTATATTTTAAAAAATTCTCTCCTTAGATTCTTTCAGTTTCAGTCTGGGTAGGAAACATTAGCAGAAACTTATTTTGAGGGAAGGCCAGTTTCCACTAGTTAAAATAATGAAAACATTTCATAAAATTGGGTATTTTTCTTATATATTGGTTCTGTAAAGACATGATGGCTTTGATCCCTGCCTCTGTAGGAGCATTTTCAAGTATTTCTCATAATTGTAACCTAAAAATATGTCTACAGAAACATTGCTACCACCAAACACACGCATGACTGATTTTTCATGCCTTGGGCAGCCTGCATTCTGTTCCGGCACCCAGACAGAGATTGTATTTACATTCTTAACAACAGTCTCCAGTAAACAGATCACACTGCGTGGAAGAACCAAATTTGAAAGGGGCCTCAGTTGAACTTTCATTATTTGTGAATTATCATCATGGAGCCCTTCTTATGGATTACCTGTGACAGGTCGTTAATATCATGTGATTGAAGACATCCATTAAAAAAGAATTCTCCCAAAGTGTTTTATTCAGAAACATTAAGAAATGTTTCCAAAGCAATGGTCTTATCAACTTTAAAATAGGGCCAACTTTTAACTTATCATCTCGTGTGATTGGGAGTATCTTCCAGAAGTTATTTATCATAAATCCCATCTCTAGGAAGAATACTCCCAATGCATTATTCTTTTGGGAACAAAACAGAAAATATATTGGACATGCTACATCTTAGTGATGAAAATTCCAGAATTCCTGATAGGAACACAATCTTCCATATAAATGTGTTTCCAAGAATCTCCACCAAAAACACAGTTCAAGAAATCTTAATAAGGAGTGAAATGTTGTTCTCTTTTGTACCCTTCACTGTCCCATGTACCTAACTGGGGCTGGTGTGCAGTGAGATGATCCTGCCAAAGGATGATGAAACAAAGAAGAAACAAAGGAAAGAAGACCACAAAGAGCTACTGTTCCTCAAAGTCAAGAGTTGTAGAGTCATTCATTTTTCCCCAACACCTAGCCCAGCTCTGGACTCAACAGGGACATCCATGAAGATGATGAAATCTGGACCATACTCTCTGCACATCTCTAGCCCTCTGACTCTCAGATCCTCAACACCTCATTCATCTCCATGGGTCGTGGGTGCTTTTGATAACCAGCACCTGGAAACACAACCTTTCCCAAGTAGGGTTGCCAGATTTAGTAAATAAAAATACAGGCTGCCCAGTTAAATTTAAATTTCAGATAAATAATGAATAATATTTAGCATAAGAATGTTCTATACAATATTCAGGACATACTTATACTAAACATTTTTTTCAATGCTTATCTGAAATTCAAATTTAGCTGGGTGCCCTGAATATTATCTGGCAACTCTACTTCCAAGGCAGCCACCTTAGGACAGGTGTAATGAATAAAAAGTTCTTCCTTGTGATGAAATAAAAATCTGTCTTCTACCCATTGGTGGTCCTTCAGCTATTCAGAGACAGCTATGGAGTCATTAAAGTCAGACAGACTTGGTTTTAGTTCTGTGACCATATGAACTTGGGTAGTTTATTTAACCTCTCTGTTTTCTCCTAAAATGAGATGTTAATATCTGCATTACAGGGAAACCATTATTGTTACAGTTCTTATAAGCCCTGAATAATCTCATTAGGCCCTGTTAAAATAGTAGTTGTAATCAGCCACCATTCTGAATAATGTTAATGGAAATCTAGAAAAGACTGCTTTCACAAGGGTGAACTATTGAGATGGCTGTTATCCTTTCCTTGGGGGATGGGGAGAAATATAAGAGAAATGGTTAGAAGATGCCTATCTGCTGATTATTATGGAATTTAAGTTAACTGTACACATAGTCTGTATCTGGTCATTGTGAAGACGGGTTCCTAAATCTGTCATCTAAAAAGCACAAAGAGTGTTCCTGTAATACACAGAGGTTTTAATAGTTATTTCTCAACTATGGTAACTGTAATCTTGAGATTATGTTTATTTTGCTATAGAAAATGAATGTTAGCTGTAAAATAATTCTTGTTAAACTACTTAAAGTTTAAATAAGTTTATTCACCAAAGTTGTGATAATTAACGTGTTAACTGGATTTCACTGATGTTATATTATAAAGTAAGCGGTATATAAACTTTGTAGATACCCTTGCAAAATAGATTTACTTGCAATAATTAAATTGTAGTTGTTTACATTAAAAAAAATGAAATATTATTCTTCCATATTATTATGTCCACTTCCAATATGATTCTAAGCTGCTCCCTGGTAAATTACTTGTAGAAGCTGGCCAGTTGCCCATATCTTATAATAGGTACCACAGTGGAACAGAACTTCCTCCTTCTCCCTGTGCTGGCCACTGTATTTCTATTAATGCAGCTCAAGATCATGTGATAGCCACATCACCAACTCACTGCCATTGAGCTGTCGAGTACAACTGCTTTGTTTTTCTTGTATAGGCTGTGAATAAATTATCTTACATCCTGTATTTCATTTTCTCATTCCCAAATGTGTAAGACTTGTTAAATTTTACTGTTTGTTTTAAATAGTTTATCAATCTAGCATGTCCAGATAGTTTTTGTACTCTTCTAAATCTTTATCTATCATCTGATTGTTTTTAAAATACTTTTTGATATAGAAAATAAGCTTTGAGAAAGGATGACTGAGGAATCTTAGGTTTAAAAACTAAAGGAGACCCCCACTATGTAGGGTTACATCGGGATGAGGGATTTTTTCTTACCAGCAATTGTTTGGTAACCATCATTCAGGTCAATTAACAGACACCAAGAGTGACCAGGTGGGTAATCAATCGCTCTAGTTACCTGCCTCACAGGGAGAGTATGGAGGGAAGGGAATCCACACAGATGATAGCAGGTTTTTGCAGTATTCTGAGCTCAGTAGAAAAATAGATGAGATTTACTTTATATTTTCAAACATGTGTTCTAGAATGTGTACTAGAGTCAGGTAATAGTTCTTCCCTAATGTTTTCTCACAAACCTGTTGGTAGGTGCATGTCACATACCGTTGTAGCTCTGGCATTTATAGTCATAAATGTGGTTCTGGAACAGCTTTCTAACTAGCAGCAGGGAAGGAAAAGGTACTTTCCTCCAAAAGCCATCCTTGATCTTAAGATACTCAAGCACCACATATCAAAGAGATAAGAGGCAACTATAAGCCAAGATCACCAATTCTTGGCAAAGAGGATGGACTCCTCCACCCAGTTGGAACCATAATTCAGTCTAATCCTAAACAGTGTTTACACATTATCCGCTAAAGCCAAGGATTTCCCTGCAAAGCCGAGCACAAATCAATTTTGCATTTTGAATTTACATCACAATGTCAAAGGCCCACATTTCTCATTGCTTCTCAATTGCCATTTTAAATCCTTCTGCATTTCTCTTTTTAAAATTTTTTTTGTGCCTTTCTCTTTCTAATCTCTCCCCACATTTAGCTCTCAGGTAAGTAATATTTGCATACACTAAGTGAATTCCATTTTTTAAAATACGTGCTTTCTTTTTTTGTTGTTGGTGGGGAAGCAGAATGGGGAATATATTTTTAGTTTACTTTTAAGTTGCTAAAGCATGATAAGGCAAGAAACCGATATGGGCTGAGACAGAAAATAAATCTAAAAAATAACTGCTTGCACAAGTAACATGGTATAGTAGAAAGACCATAGGCTTTGGGGTTCAGCCAGAACTGGGCTATTAAACATGAACTCCTCTACTTATTAAATAGCCTTGGGCATGTAATTCTCAGAACCTCAGTTTCCTTATCAGCAATTTGGGATGACTCAAAGCATTGGATGAGAATTAAGAAAACATGTTTTCTAGTACAGATACCTGAAAGAATCCTAATCCTTTTCAGTACCTGCTAATAGTATGTTTAAGTGGGGGGAAGGGAAGGGAGAAAAGGAGTCACATTCTCCAAAATAGCTTCAGTATTCTTTTTGCTTTTCTTGAGAAGCAATAAAAACTGGAAACTAGCTCTGTCCCCTAAAAGCTGATGTATGTATATGGTATGAAAAATCCTATTAAACAAATCCTCATTTGTTTAATGATTGTTTGTTGGCAAGCTGAATCATGGCTGCTATAAAAAACTCAGTGTTGTTTCATTATACATAAAAGCTCTTGGATAAACTTCAGTTCAAAGTCCACAAAATAGTGCCCTGCTCATGAGGTGTTTTGTGCACTTTAATTTTCTAGAGAACACTATGAAGCAGTTCCTCTGAATATGAAAGTGATTTCACTGGCACAAACCAAGTGTCAAACCATGCTGGAACACACATACAAGGAGGGAGGGGCCATGGGGGCATGTTTTATCTGTTGCCAAACTTATTTCCTTTGCATCACAAGAGTATGGATCTTTTAAAATGTATGTGTCACAAATGTGGGCTCCCTTGGAAGAAAATTTAAATGAGATATTAACTCTGACCAGCTAATTAATTCCTGGGAGCTCCTAGACCAGTAAAGGAGGATTTAGGTGCCAATGACAATAAGCATATATTCCCAGCCATGAGAATTAGGTGTTCCCCATCGAGAGAATCTAATGTCTCTGTGTAGCAGCAACCTAGAGCCTCCAGGGTAACAAAGGGAAGGGAGTTAATTTAAGAATGAGGTAAGGTGGCATTTAACCAAGATGGGATGAGGTGGATTCTAGTGAGTTCCCAACCTGAAGAGTCTTCACCCCATTAATCGTCTCACCATATTTGAAGAATGTTTGTTCAGTAACCTCCCTATGCCTCTCTCTTAGGGAGTCATTGATGTCCATTTGTACTCTAACCATTTTTGTCTGTTGTTTTGAAGGTTAGAAAAACTCCTGTGGCTTGGGATAGACCATCCTTGCTTGGATGTCTGTGTTGCTCATTTCCAAATATTATAAGTAACTTCTTTAGTAAAGTGAAGTTCTGAAGAAACATTCCTCTTCCAATCTAGACTGTGTTGAATCAGTAATTGAATTTTGATGTGTCATGCTTTAAACCATGGAATGATGGAAAGGATTTTAGAGATTTTTTCCCCAAGACTTTTAAACCAGTCTCTTCATTACATAAAAAAGTTAAGGGATTAGAGTACAGCTTTTCTGATTTAGTATTGTGGCAGGCAGTTTTCAAAGATGGCCTTCAACAATCCCTGCCTCCTGGTAATCATGTCCTTGTATAATCCCCTGCCATTGGATGTGGGCAGGACCTACTGACTTGCTTCTGACTGATAGAATATGGCAAAAGTGGTAGGGTGTCACTTCTATACTTAGATTATGAAAGACTATGACTTCATCTTGCTAGACTCTATTGCCTTCTTGGCTTGCACACTAAAGCAAGCTGCCAAGTTGGAGGGGCCCATGTGGCAAGGAACTGAGGGTGGCCTCCAGCCAACAGCCAGCAGGAACTGTGAAGCCCTTAGTCCAACAGCCCATGAAAAATGGAATCATGACAGCAACCAACCAATGAGTGAACTTGGAAATGCATCTGGACCCAGATGAACCTTGACATGACTGTGGTCCCTGGCTGGCACCTTGACTGCAGTGTCATAAGAGACTCTGAAGCAAAGGACCCAGCTAAGTCTTGCTAGATCCCTGACCACAGAAACTGTGAGATAATTTATTTGAAATCACAAAGTTTTAGGCAATTTGTTGTCCAGCAATAGATGACAATACAAGTATCACCCTATTTCCAGTTTTAAAAACTAAAATAATCACTAATAAATAACTTAAAAGTGTTGTTGGCCTGTTGTAGCTTAAAAACATAATGGGGATACTAAAATAAAGTATAGCATTATATTGAAAATTTAAAATTACAATCACCCCTAAATTTATCAATAATTTATTCTGAGTATTGGGGTAACAAGTGATTTTATTTTCCTTTTAGTACTTTTATATATTTTCTAAATTTTCTACAATTAACTAGTTTCAAAATCATAAATTGACAATAAAATGTATCATTGAATGTATAAAATATTCTACTCTCAAAATGCAGTCAATAAAAATCAAGGAAATGTACTAAATAAAAATTCTTCACTGAATTAACTACCTTTCAAACATCATTTCACAAAAGTGAATGATTCTGACACTGGTATAGTAAACTGATATTTAAAAGACACATTTTCAGAGGTGTATGAAGAATAAGAGTGAACAAGAGTATACATACATGAATGTACTAACATAATTTGAAATATATTTGGTGATAGAATCAGGATAAATGCCCAGGACCACCTTATAAAGCACTGTACTCAAACTGGAGAAAATGAAGCAGGAAAATCTGAATGTGCATCATTATTTATATATATTTTATTAGACCTTTTTTGGTTAGGTGACATTATATATGTCTCCACACTTGAAATATATTTTTGGAAACCACTTGATTTGAAAATAACACACTGAGACACAGTCAATGAAGAGTTCCAACATTTATCTATATATGTTGTTGATGAACTTAAGCAAAAGGTAGAATATTCAAAAATCTAATTCAAGTAAGTCATTTAGGATACCTAGTTGGCAGCAGAGGTGGAATCAGGACTCTTTGGTAGCTAAGTGATGAAACAACTTTACAGGTGAACTCATTGCGCAGCTTGTAATGGTTGAAGTGGAAAAGGATGTTAAATATTAGCTGCCTCAAATCAGACCATGGCTCAGTAAACCAATTCTATAAGGTTGCTACTTTTTGGAACCAGATAATTTGATGAAACATGAAACAATGGAACATAGGCATTTCCAGTACTCCCAAGAAGAATCTAAAACTATCTTAATATGAAGTTTGCTACTCTGGAAAATCCAGATGTGGTACTGTCTCCTGAGAAAGGCCATGATCACGTCTTCCTTGTGAAGTTACCATCTTTAGAACAGAATACATAGGCCCTGGTGTAATGGTGAGATGCCCTGGAATGATCACTGGTCTCAGCATGAAAAGATCTATCTACCCAGTCATTTTCTAGCTGTGTGACCTCGGACAAATAACCACCTCTCTAGCTTCATTTAAATTATTCATAAAATTCAAATAATATTTATCTACTAATTCAATGACTGGTTGGGAGCCTCATATAAGATATATATTTGTGTTAAGAGTTTTATAAACTAAAATTGACACACAAATGTAAGACAAAAAAATCAACATGAGCATAATCAAGTAACTAAGATACAAAAAGTTTCTCAGGAGAAACAACTCAAAATTAATCCACTGTCAGGGAGGTGAAGGCATATACTTATTCTGACATGAAATTCCACTGGCCAGTGAATATGTTCTACTCCATGTCCATAATGTGACAATCTTATTGTCAACACTCTATAAGTAAGCTTTTAAACAAGTCATTTTTCTCAGTCATTGTGAAAGGTCTGGAGCCTTAGAGATACGTCAGAAAAAAAATGTGGATATTCTCCCTTGGTTAGGGGGAAATGGGCTTTTTACAAGGGAGTGAAATTTAGGTCAGGGAAAAGAACATCATGGGCCAGCACTGCTATCTTTTTGTTTTGTTTTGTTTTTTGGTTGGTTGTTTTTGTTGTTAACACTTAAGGGAATGAGAATATGTAAAACTTAAATAAATGTGACCACAAAGAATGCTGTTCTGATTTACTAGAGAATGTCCCCAATTTGAGTTTAGGGTGATTTTAAAGAACAGTGAGAAAGGGCATACATCTACAAATTCACTTTGTTTATGCATATGTAGATACAAGGATGCACATATACACATTTTCAAGGACTATTTTAGATATCTAGACAATCTCTTCCTAATAAAGTCATCTGTGAAAGGGTACTACAGCTCTCATTGGCATCAGTAAGGTAGCACTCATTACCTGTTTATTCTCTGCTGCATCTTACAGAAGAGTAAACTGGTGAGAGAATATTTTTTTATATATATATTATGTGTGTGTATATATATATATATATTGACTTGTTACATGAAGATGTTAAAGTCGGGTTTTAAAGGTGATATAAATAGTAATTTCGTTAATGAAAAATACATATTTTGTATTGTTCTAATGCAACAGAAAAGCCTTTTAATCTCTTTGGTTCCTATATAGTCCATGTATAAGTGTAAATATAATCAGACAGGTTTAAAAATTGTGCATGTATGTATACAGTTGCAAGTCTGGACAAATGTATAGAATAACCTTTTATTTAAGTTGTGATTACCTGCTGCATGAAAAGTGCATAGGGGACCCTGTGCATCTGTGCCTTTGGCAAAATGTCTTAACAAATCAGATCAGATGTTCATCCCAACATGACAGTATTCCATTTCTGGACATGACTTCTGTGATTTAAGCTTTGTGAAAGAATGTGCTTTGAATCCAAGGGTCTTAAATTTTTTTTAAAAAATCAAGTCAACCACTTCTCAACATAAAGAATTTACACAACTACTTTCATGAAATTTTTAATCCCATTGGAAACATACCAGAAGTATTCTAGTATTAGCAAATACTGGAATACAAGCACTTTACAATTCACAGTAAGAATTCCAGGGTTTACACAACCAATTTTGATGCAATCTGCTCAGTAATGTAACTTGTCATTTTTATTAGAAATTTAATTTGTTCATGTGATGTCATGAAACTGTACATACTGCAGTATGTATTTTTTTGTTTTGTTTTTTAATCTTTTAGTGTTTACTTCCTGCAGTGAATTGAATAAATGAGAAAAATGCAAAAAAAAATTAATCCATTGTCAGATATGGCACCGTAAAAATCTAAGATGGCATTGCTTCAGACCTATTCTATTCCTCTGAATTCACTGGTCAATTCTCAAACATATATGCTGCGACTAGACTATTGACCAGAACATAGGTCCACTGGCAGGTTATTTTTGAAACAAACTTTTCTATACTGGATAATTAAAAACATAGCCTTGTACCTTTGTCTACCTGGTTGGTCCTCCTTTCAGAAATGTAGTCTTTAAGGTAATTCATTTTTAACTAATGCCCAGAGCCATATCTAACAAGTATATACTAAATAAAATATACTCCTGAAGCCTGACACTCCTGCCTTCTTGAAAAGCCAGAGCTACACACATACCCCTCAGCCTACTCAGGGCTTTGAAGCACAACCAACCGCAGCTGAAAGGCAGGCTCGTCCACTCTCCCCCCAACTGTAGGGAGTGGCTATGATTGCTTTCTCTGTGCAGCTTCTGCTATAAGCACAATAAAAATCAATGAGGAATTGGAACAGCAGAGACTAATGTTTAAAGAAATGCTGAGGCCCCCAAAATTTACATTCTTGCAAACTTCAGACAATGCCCCAAATGTAAGTCCCTCTTGGTCATACATTCACTGCTCTGTGCTGATGCATACTAATCTAGCCTCCCACCACCCTGACCCAAACTCCCACCCACAGTGTGCCTTCCTCCCAAATCCTTTCCTCTGGGTACCCTAAAACCTGATTCTGAGGTAAAAACCCTATGGCTCCTGCTTCCTTCCATTGCTTTGCCTGTTATGCCTGACTGTAAAAACTCTAGCTCTAGATCAATTAACTTTCTGTCCCCTCTGTTCCTAAACTAGGCTGTACCCTGGACATCAGAGTAACTATAAATCCATGGCCTCAGCTATCTCCAACTTCTCTGTTCAACTTCAATATCTTAACCTATGACCTTTTTCCTTAACTCTAGGCAGGAAACCATATCTTCTAATTTACTGAGAAGTAAGACAGGGCACAGTAACTCTCTCATCGTCTCTTGTCCCATCTTAATCCTCCTTTCTACCAGTCCTTCACATCAAAAGGCATGTCCCTCCCCATAAGTCCAGTTCCTCCAACCTGATCTCTGAAGACACTGGAAATGAAGAACTCAACAGATGGTCATTGTAGTAGCACAAATGAGAGGTAACAGGGGCTAGAACTGTAACTGTGGCTTTGGGAATGTTAATATGTCCCCTCAGCCTCCCTCTACTGGAACAGGTGTGCATGCCATTGCATAACTACTATCAGAGACGAAAGGAAGAAACTTCATAGCACATTCCCACTCTCTGTAAAAAGATGGTTTAGAAGAGGTAGAAAGAAGAAAGTAGTATAAAACAATGAATTCTAAAATTGGATGTTTGCAAGGTGACCTTATAGGATGTGGAAAGAAAATAAGATGTCTATTTATATTTACGTTTCATCTAAAAGGAGGAAATTAACCTTCACTAACATTTAATACAGACGGACACTGCTGCTGTCTCTCCAGTGACATCCACAGTGTTTGAGTCCTCTCGTTGTCTGTATCTGAGGTGACCCAAGGGCAGGGTGGAAGTCCCGACAGCCCTCGAACTCTTTGGTTTGCTTTCAGCACGTGCAGCAAACTGCAGTTTATCTACGTCAAGTGGGGTGAATCTGCAGATTTTTATTATCTCTTTTTCACTAAATAATCTTTACAAAAAATGGCCTAAACAGATCCCTGCAAAGTAACCATGGATTTAAGACACTTTTAATGCAAGAAACATATAAGCAACAAGAAAATGGCAGAGATGACACTTCTCTTTCTAGAAAAAGTCCCTCATCAGCCACATCACAAGTTAAACCAGAGACAGTCTCATCCAATTTGCAAACACTTGGCCAAAAAAGTTGTCAACACTATATAAGACATGGATGTACATCAATGTTGTTAAGATAAATCTCATTTTAAAATTATAGTGAGCCTGAGAAATTAAGTAATGATAAAAATACATGCAAATATTATCTTAGAAGAAATTAATATACATTGGAGGTGTTTGCTCAAAAAACTTTTATTGACAGGAAGATGCCAACAAAGAAGTCTGGAGGCCGTTGGAGAAGTTAAGAGTCTAAGGCTGTGGGAACTAAATTTCTAGTCTTTGCCCTGGGGCAAAAATAGCTGTACTTTAAGATTAGTAACATTCTAGAAGAATGTTTTAATTTGGGAAAAACTTTTGAAAACTTCTTAATCTCTATTTTAATCTCATTTCCTATGCAGTCTTTAATTCCCAATAATGGAGTATAATAAAAGTGTGAGTAAACTAATATGAAATTCCTTTGAACACACTTTGCTTTACATGTATTCTTAAGTTAGCACATCGGAAGCAATAGCAAGGATTAAAAAATCTATTTTTGTCGTCCTTCACCTTAACTAGATATTCAACATCTACATAGACACGAGAGTTGCACAAAAGCAACCAAAGTTGCAGTTTGGTAGGTTAAGTTAGATATTTTAAAGTCGTACTATTTCTTGTGCAAACACCTTGTCCCTGACTATATTCACTTCCAAGTGATTTTGGTAACTGTCAAGTCAATCCCCAACAGGACTAAAAGGACCTTAGTTACTAAAGTACTAAAAGACATGGCTAAAGTGTCTTTGCCTTCTGTGGGGGACCCAGGTGGCCGTGTCATCACACACACACAGAGAAGCCGCAGGCACTTGCACATGTACTGTTGGTGGTATGAGATCACCCATTTGAAGACAAAGGACACACATTTCAAAGCACCCGGTCAAAACGGAGTAGACAGCTGTATCTCGTTACAATTTCCCTTGTTACAAATATAGAGAGCAAGTTTTAAAATGATCCAAAAAAGGAAACAAGATCCTTTCTTCACCTCCTCCCCTCTTTTCATTTTACAGGTCAATCCGGGACAGCCCTGGGGGCACTTCCCAGCCCTTCCACCTGCACCTGAGGTTTGGCCAGGCCCTTCCACTCCTGCAATGTCGTCAGAGGATGCTCTGTTATTTCAAAGGAAGGCACCAGCACATGACAAGAAGTAGTTTTGATTTTTAAGACAAAAAATATCTACTCCATGATTCTGCTCCCTCATGCTTAAGATCCAATCTTTCCAATTAAGACATTTAGAGTTGAGGTTTGTTCTAATGTCCTGTTTTTCAAAGAAAAAAAGAAAAATAAATAACTAAAGAGGAGAAAAGGAAAAGAGAAGGAATGTGGGCAGGGTAGGGAGGAGGTGTTTCTGTTCCATTCCCTGAACCTTACAGGACTCTTCAGAACTCAGCCTTGAGGCTCAGGACTATCAGCTTAAGAGGAAAGAAATGATCACGCATCTCGTCAGGTTAGGAAAGCTCCTCCTGAGGGCAAATGCTGATAACTGGGAGCAGTTCCTTAAGACTTCTTATATTAAACTACTTATCTTTCTCAAAAAGCTTATTTAACTACTAAAAAAGCAAAATACCTAGTTCTTTAACAGGGGTGGCATTCAAACAGGTCGAGATAAAATCATTGCCTTAAATTTGTCTTGGAAATGGAAAGGTGATCATATGCAAAGCACTAAGAGAGTAAAAACAATCTCAAATGCCTTCTCAGATGACATGTTTATAATCAAATGCGTGAACCATACAGCATGTGATCTCACAGGTTAGAATTACCCTTTCCATCAAGGGCTCCCACCTGAGATCCATGCCTTGACAAAGAATGAATTATTATTGCTTAAAAATGGCACCTAATTTATGCTAGTGGAAACTCCAGGCTCTTCAGTGTTGGCCTCCATTATAAAGGCCAAGCAGGAAAACGTAATACTGTTCCCCTGAACTTGAACACCACCACTGCCACTTGCTAAAATAAATTCACAAAGTTATGCAGAATGTTGGGACCTCTCATGCCCAAAAGTAACAATCTGCTATCCTTCTAATGATATGTGCTATTTTCATATTTAGGAAAATTTTACAATTTGACTTTTAAATGTATACAGGCCAGAAGAATACTCCTATATTACCTTAATAAAATTAGTCATCCTGTCACATATCCTCTGCTTTCAGTTCATGTTTTTTAGTGATTTGTTTATATGTTTACCCCTTGAATATAAGAGGGAAGGAGCCCTGTAGCCTCAGTGTCACCAATAGTGGCTGCACAAGGCTACTACTTGTTAAAAATATTTGTAGAATGAGTAGTTAACATTATTTTAACTCCGTTTTTGATGTCCCCCAAATTTAGCCTATTTACTACTAGTAAACATATATATATATAACCTTTACTTAAAACAAAGAAACAACAGAAAAAGTTCACTTTAAATAATCAGGTATTCCATATAGTCAAGTGAATATGTTTTATTAAATGCATACTAATATCTTTCTATAGTATGTGAGTATACATAATAAATTAAAATGTATATATTTATTAAATATAGATATAATACCAGAACATGATTATTTCAGATGAGAAATCAAAATAAACCCATTTTTAAGTATCTTTTGGTCACTCCAAATTGAGATTGCTCATAAAAAAATACACTAATTTTCCCTGGGGAAAAAAATTAATTCCGTAGCAATGCAGTTAAGGGACATGTTTTATTTCATAGCTTTCTGCAAGCAAAATTGCTTTGATACAAAATGAGTTCAATGATACAGGTGCTACTGTCCACTCAAGCAAAAGAAAACCTCACATGTATATGAATGCACTTTATAATTATATTCTTACAGTATAATAGGTCTAATATCCAGGATGCCTCTGGCCTCACTGAAAGCAATGGCACAGAAATGCTGCAAGGTACTTGAATATCATAGTCCTGGCAAGTGCTTGAAATAACTTCCTGTGAGTTCTCTGTCAGATACTGCTTAAAGAATTGCGTGTGGATGTGTTTGTCTGTCTGTCTTGTATCTTTTAGTTTATATTCAAATCATCTTAAAATATATCCCCCGTGTGTGTCTTTCAGCTTTTCAGAGTTTCCATAAAAAGAAAATGTCATGAGGTATCCTTAACGTTAGCAATCAATGTAGTGCTGTGGCTGTCAGAGAGGATGTAGACTTACCTGTAGGTACAGTAACTGATTTTAGTGTGTGCTCTACACGTTACAGTGCAGAAATGTTAGTTCATGTTAAACTCTTTCTTTCTCCTCACATATGATGTGACTTTAACCCCAGAATATCTGACAAAAAAATTATACAGATAAAATAAAAAGACAAATACACAAATAAGGCCATCTGCAGAATTTTAAACTTGCCTCTTGCAATATTTCACAAGAATTTCTACATCATATTTTACATTGTTCAAACTTAAATAATAAATGCTCAAGGAAGAATCTTGGTGGAACCAATTGCACTATCTCTTTGAGGATTTGTCCAATTTGCTAGCAGGTGATTTCCTCTGCGGTGTGGGGATTTTGGAAGGCTTGGCTGTGGATGGCCGAGAACCTGCTCGGGGCGTAGGTCTGTGTGTCTGGGGGACAGCCTCCACGTCTGAGCACACGGACTGGATTTCTGAAATGTCAAAGTCTGATGCATCACTGCCTCGGCGGCTGCTGGCCCTACTACCAGCTTTGCTTCCAGCTCGACTTCCTGGCCGGCTGGGAGTCTTCTTGGAATCTGAGGAGAGAAGGCAGGGATGGGTCCCCCTTATTATTGGGTCCATCTGCAACTGATTTTTGAAACCCGACGCCACCTTTAATCTCAACATTTTCCCCTGACACCTAGTAGGCACTCGGAAAATACTTGTGGATTTATGGCCTTTCCATATTATGCAAAGGTAGGTTGCCGTACTCTAAGTAGGCATAATACAGCAAAGGCTAGATTTACAAGCCCACTTAAAACGGGATTCCATTTATTACCAATGGACATAAGGAATATTAAGGAATATATCTATCATTTAAGATTATGCTTTCTAAAGTTTAGCATGTGTGCCCAGGGTTGTGTGCAGTGCAATCAAGGTGCAAACTTTTAGGTGTAAATCTTGCCTGAGAACAGGTAACTAACTCCAAGAATGTAGGAATTTGAAATGTAAACTTGAAACTTTAAAGAAGCTTCATTCTTGCTGAGCTCAGAACCCAGGGGTTAGTAAGTTCACTATTCTGTGTAGAAATGGGAGGTGCACTGGTGTACGGCTCAGCATGGCGGAGTTTTTCCAGCCACCTGAAACAGGGACCCACACAATCTTCAAGCAGGCAGAAGAGCCAAGACCTTCGAGCTTGAAGGGGTCAAGTACTGTTGTATTTTTTCTTCTGTTCTACAGTAATTCTTTCATCTTTCTTTGGTACTTTCCAAAAGGGATTTTTCAGTCACTTGCTACCATGACTCATTTATCCCCTACCTTTGCTGGAGGACAGGGGCTACATGTCATTTTAAAATAAAACAGCAGTGTCATATTGTAATTTCTTCCCCAGTGAGGGGCGGGGGGGGGGGGCTTTAATCTTCAGATGATCACGCTGCCAAAGTCATTAAAAAAGGAATGCACCACACTCACCAGCAAATTGTGTTCGGACTCTGGCAGCCGCAGTTGTTATCAAGCCACTGTCCTCCCCAGAGTGGAAGCTCTTCCCTGATAAATATCCTGGGAGTCGAAGCTTGCTGCCTTGTATTGGTGTTCCCTGTATTTAACCAGTGACAAGACATTTCAAGATATTGCTCCTGTGCCATGATATGCCACCAATACCACTTCTTTACAAACGGGTGGAAACCCTCGACTAGACCTCCTCAGGAATTGAAGGGGGAGAAACTTTTCAATTAAACAGGGCATGAGCTTCTCACTTGCTTTTCTCCCCTAATTTCTTATTCTGAGAATTCAAGGGAAACTTTCTAAAGAATATTAATTGATGGTTGAAGAGAAAACACAAAATAGAGATTCCCAATTGAGTAGGAAAATGATGGCAAGGAACACAAGACAAATTAAACTGTGAGTATGTTAGTATCTTTCAGACTGTCAGTGAATACTACAGAAGTAAGAGAGTTTTGCCAAAAAGATGGTGACTACATGGTATAGAGAGGGCACGGGGCAATGAAGAATTGTGGTTGGATATTCTGCTGCCTCCAGTGTTTTTGAGGAACTAGGCAGACATAAACAGAGATAGAATGACAAGCAAATAAGTAATGCCTGGACAGCCAAGGTTTAAATAAACTGAACTGCAAAAAGAAAAAAAGAGTGATGTTTTATAACTTGGCACCATATCACTTCATTTCTTGACTCTATCACCTTCTACAGTGTTTACATATAAGATACATAGGGAACATTTGGGGAAAATTCTTTTAAAATCCTTATAGGAGTTTGTAAAAAATGTCTAAATCAATCATAACTATGAGATTTTATTATAAGGCTAAAAACACTGCATTTTTTCCAGATCACAACATTTTGAAAATTCTCCCCAAATTAAAAAGATAAATAAATCTCTTCAGTGTAAGGGATACAATATTCTTCCATTAATACTCAATGAATAGAGCCAGGGATCTGTTTGGCAGAAACAAATCCATACAAATTGTGTGTGCATTTTTTTAACAATTGATTTTCCCTTTATTAGATAGTTTAAAACATTTAATAAAGCATATGGAAGATCTTTTGATACATCAGGGTTACATTTATTAATATTAATATTTGTATCATTCATCTATATATATACTATACATATACTTAGGTATAGTATTTGTATGTGATCTGTATACACAGAATGCTCAAGTTTTCAGAATACTTTTACACCCATAACCACAATAATCCTCACATTCACCTAATTCATATCCTTTCTACAAATATGAAAAATTAGGGTCAGTTTGCCCAAGATCTGACAATGTTGATCTAGTTAAATTTCTAAACAGAATCTTGACAATCCATGAGGGAGTGAGAACTCACAAATTATGAAAGATATCACTCAAAGTAGCATTACCTTGAAAGACCAAAATCATTCTTCTCAGAATGCCTTGAGAGTTTTGATTTTTATTTTTTGAGGCAGAGTCTCACTCTGTTGCCATGGGCAGAGTGCAGTGACATCATCATAGCTCACTGCAACCTCGAACTCCTGGGCTCAAGCGATCATCCTGCCTCAGCCTCCCAAAGTAGCTGAAACTACAGGCGTGTGCCACCATGCCCTGCGAATTTTTCTGTTTTTAGTAGAGACAGGGTCTCGCTCTTGCTCAGGCTGGTCTTGAACTCCTGAGCTCAAGCGATCCTCCCGCCTCGGCCTCCAAGTGCTAGGATTACAGGCGTGAGCCACCATGCCCGGCCAATGGTTTTGATTTTATTGTCACAGACCCTTCCATAGAAACACACTGTTTTTTTTGTTTGGTTGATTGGTTTTCATTTTATGAGATTTTTTGAAATGAAACATAGTTTTCCATTAGTCAAAATAACATACTTTGCCTTTAATTTGGGGGAGTTTCTACTGTTTAAAAATTTGAACTAACACAGTATCATAGCCCTAAACATTTGATGCAAACGTTGATATGTCACTTGAGGTTCTTTAAACCTTTCTCAGTTTTTGCTACAGCAGATCTCTAAGAAATGACAGGTGTCTCTAGATGTATGATAATAACATTGCCCACTCGGTGGGAAGGGGTGGAAATGAGGGGCTTGGGGGAACGAGGAGGAAGAAATAAGGAAATGCTGAAGGGCGGGTTGTTTTGGCCCCAATTCTTCCACTTAGCAACAACGGGATTTCCATGGAGTCATGAAGGTAATGAACTTTTCTCTGCCTACCGCTTATTATTGATGTGAGCAGTAAGTAATAGATAAGAATGCGTTTTGAAAGGCACAAAGGGCTGTTTAAAGTTATTATATTATATTTTATAAAAGGGTCCAGGCCATTAGGTTACATTCTTGATCATTAAGATGAAATACCTCCTTCATTTCAAGAAAAGGGATTTAAGGACTTTTTTCACCCTAATTACTATAATTCTAATCAAATATGTGATATTTGTTTGGTGCCTATGTTTGTCATTTCACAGAGAAGTTTCTTAAAAAGATTCACGGTTGACTTTCAATTGAATGTAAATGATCTTCTATGAGTTATTCTTGGTAAATTTCGTATCTCCTAAATATTTTATCCCCATATATTATGACAATATTAGAAAGCTAGAACATGCATAAGTGATATTAGTTATTAAAATCTACAAAAGGAACATTACTTTTTGAAAATGACAGATAACTTTCTGCACATCTACGCTCACCTCACTGGCCCCCTCCCCCTGCACTGATAACTGAGAGCTTATGTCACACCCACCTGGTGTTCTCGGGCAGAAATGAATGTAACTGTAATTCAGAAGGACCATGCCCACAGTGAACACTCAATGTACATTCTTTTAGTTTAAGTGATTCTCTTGCAAATAATACTGCCTCTTACTCCCATCTAAAGGGATTTTTCTGCCCAAATTATATCTAGTAGCAAAAGCATACCATAAGCTTTAAAAGAAATTTTACTTAGGTCTGGATATAATCTCCTGTATTTTACTTTCCCAAGAGATAAAAGTAGAATAAAGTATGAGTGAGAACCAAAAAACAAAGGCGGTATAGAGCCTGCAGGTGTGACTATGCCAGGCTGACACTGTTCCAAACGCTGTAAACTATCTTTTCTGTTAACTCCTTATTCTCACGTCTTCCAAAAACTGCCAGGTTGATTCTTATTTTACGGAAGTCTCTAAAAAGACATACAGAGTATTATCAAAAGTACCTATATTGAGGGAGTGGTGAAGCAGTTAGTGGGTGATAGTTTCAATTAAAGAAGACTGTTAAGACTAGACTCTGGCCTTACAATACCTCTGCGGATGGCACGGGAGAGTCTGAGCACTCTGCTGGTTTACAAGGAGTTGACATTTTGCTGTTTGTCAACCATGGTTTACCATAATTGCGTGTTAAAGGATGGAGAATCTGTATGGAACAATGGCAAATCAAATGTAAAGGACAGCAGATAAAAAACAAAGCCACAGAAAGAGATATTCATAGCAAAGAGTCACATTTCATGGTAAATAATAATAATAATAATAAATAAGTGGAAAGATCTGATGGCAAATCATACACACCAAAAAAATAAATACAGCTTTAAAAAGAAAAACCAATCTAAAAGATAACAAAGCCCCTGAACAGAGATCATCTGTATATGGGCCAGTAGGCAAAAGCATATATATATATTTTAAATCCTTCATTTCCCATATTGTGAGAAGGGACACAAAGGGAGACAGCTGGTCCTACAAATTCTAGGGACCTAAATAAAACATACGAAAGTATACCTGGGACAAGGACTGCACAGGAGGAGGAACAGATTTTATCCCCGAGTCCTACCTTGGGTGTGCTGCTGGCAGGGACCTGCGGGGAGGCCGCCTGCCCAGCCTGGCTGGACACAGAGGCAGATCTGTTGGGGGAAGCTCCTCGAGACGAAGGCCGGGATCTTCGGCCCCGGGGTCGGAAAGCAGCCATACCCTGACTGGCACCATCTGCTAAAATGAACTTCTCGCGCAGTTCCATGTTTGTTCTTCCTTTGGCTGGATTACACACACACAACAATGCACATGAAGAAAAGAAGGAAAAGAAGAGGTACTCAATCTTTTATGGGAAGAACAACCACCTGGCACCAGAGATCACGCTGAGAATTTCAAGAACATCTTTTTGCCATGCCAACTCCAACTCAGCATAACAAAAAGTTAAATGCATTCCTTTACAATGCATTCCTTTTGGATACAAGTGAGTTGGGCAAGGAAAAAAAAAGTGTGCTTATTCTAACACTAGACACCAGCAAGAATAACCACTATTAAAGAAAGTGTCAGCATGAAAATGGAAAGCTCATGCTAAAATATTGTTAATCCACCAGCTACTGATGCCCACATGGTTTCACTTCCCTTTCACCACACTGAGAAGACAAGCCAGTAAGGCAGGGACTGTGTCTTTTGCATGTACTACTGAGGTCAGGAGAATGGCAGTATTTTAATATTGGGATTAATTAAACAATAGAATTACACAGAATGAGAGATGGCTTGTTAGTCATGATGACAACATATAAACTTTCAGATTTTTCACTTAAATGAGGCAGCTCGTATTTTTATTTTATGCCTTGAAAAACTGTTTTACCAACATGCAATAACAAACACCAGACCCAAGGATCCGTGAGGCAATCAGTGATGCAGCACTCATACAAACACATATGCACACGGAGAACACTCCACAAGAACCCGATGAGCAACGTGTTAGCATGTGTTTGATCACTTCTGTAACACCTGCCTTTGCAACACACCCAAAGTGTGTCAAATTTTCAGAATTTAAATTTGGAAGCACCAGCTCAGTTGGATATGAGTTAAGCCATACGCAATGGATGAAGCATGTTACTTTAAAACAAATGATTAAAGCAAGAATGTAAAAGTAGGAAAGAGAAAAGGAAAGAGGGGAGAGGCAAAGAGAGGGGTTGCCAACCTATAGTAGGCTGAGTAGTAGTAATTGAAGAGTTTGATTCCGAACGTAACATTTTACTCCCATGATGATGAACTAGAAAAAATGACACAGGATACCAATCACATTAAAGAATACTGTTAGCAGAAGAAGAAACAAAGTACAGTAGTTGAAAATGCAAAGGGTGCTCAGATCCGGCCTTTGGCACACATTTCAGAGGAAAAGTTGCATCAGGAAAAAAAAGCACTCAAAGGTTTGACTCTATAAAAAAAGTGTATCTGGAAGACTGTGCCACAGTCACACGAACTTTCCTAAGCAACCCCACCGAACGCCACACATTCTAATTTCTTCATTTCGTAAATGGAACTGCATTTCACCCTAGGCTGCATTATTTTCAAAATATAGAACAAAAGGGTTCATATCTCACTTCTCTTACAGGAGTATCTTTGGCCAGCAGAGAGCAGCGCTACTGCGGAAGGTTGTACAGCAACCCACGGTGGCCTTGGCAGAGCGGCCCCCTGACTGTGACACATCTGTGTATACCAGATAGTAACACCATCACCAAAACCAAAAGGCCCTACTGGAGGAACCCTGGCCTCCCACTTGGTAGGCTAAATAGGCAGCACTGACACAAACATTTGTTGTTTGTTTGTTTAAAAGGATTAAAATGAGTTCACAGGTTAAAGAAAATCGTAACAATTTTATTGTTTGTTTTTTCCAAAGGTAGAAAAATGGATCTACTGAATAAATGGTACCTGATTAGAAACTGCAATCAAGTGGCCACTTGTAATGTAAATCAATTAAGAATTCAAAAATTGACTGTAGGATCTGAAGATAGGAAAATTAAAAGCTAACCTAGGACCCTTGGGCTGGTAGATATGGAAAGAGCTATAGTGTTATATATTTTTAATGTTCTAATCTGCAACTTCAAAGTTAGAGTCAACTTAGTTGAGCACATTTTTAAAATTTTTAAGTATTGTTTTCCTCACTTCCCCTTCATTTCATAAAAACTTTGACTTTTAAACTTTTCCAGTACTATCCAGTATTTTCAGGCTTCATCACCTCAATTTTCTTTCCTTTTACTTTGCTATTTAATGATGGACATAATCCTTTCCATGGTTGGTGTAATTGTTTTGAAAATCACAGAGGGTCTCACAAAGAAAATCTACTCTAGTATTTCCTGCCTACCTGTCTCATATTTATCCAGAAGAAGTAAAAAAAAAAAAAAAAAAAAAAATGAGAAGAACATGGTTTACATGACTGCCACAAGTTCTCTGGGAACTTTAGGCTGACAGACCAATGTGAAACACTCACTATTGGAATAAATGACCAAAATTATGCCCAGTATGTTTTTGATGCTGGAAATACTATAAAACTGATATACTGTAATGATGTTGTTATCTTGACATAAGCATCTCCTTACCCCTGCAAGGATCATTTTTCACTAAGAACTCATCAAGCGCCATCCATCCACCTCCAACACGAACCATCACAGTACTTCGTAGGATCCGAACCAGTCGCAGTTGCTGGGAGTCTCCAAACTGTGCAGTGAAGACAGAAATAACCTCTAATTGTCAATAATAATTCTAAACTAAAGGATGATGTGCAATCTGCAGTAGCTTAAGCAACCAACTCTAATTTCTTGCTTAGTTCATAGCGATTAGTAAAATCTCAGAAAAGGGGGTTGTAATGATCTGCGTTAGACTGCTGCATGCTGATTTTAGCCCCAAAGAAACAGTTTGAAAAAAGATTACAAAGGTTATCAAGTATAATATTGAAGCTTTGGTCTGAAAGTTATTTTTCTTTCTTGTGAAAGAAACAATATTAGTAAGGTAGTAATTTTAAAATGTTTCTAGAAATTAAACACAGCCATGAAAATAAACACTGGCCCATTTGTCCAGGGCTTATACAAAATAAGATGACTCTAAGGAAAATTTAATACACTTTGATTCCTCTTCATTAAAACTACCTTTTACATTAAAATTTTTCCACTAAAATATATGGGAGAAATTTTCAGAAGCTCATTTTGTTTTCTCTCAGAGCAGTTTTGACTTACAGAGAATAAAGTAGTAAATGGGTATGACTAATAAAAATTTCATAGTCAACTAAAACTTTTGCATCCCTAATGATCTGGTAAACCAATTTGTTAAAGGCTGCATTAATGTGCCATTTCAGATTACTGTAATATTAGAATGGCCACTGACACATTATTAATGATGCAGCTTCCAAATCTAAAAGAGTTTCTCTTCAAAACTGTTTGTACCATAACAGTTGACACTAACAAGCAATCATCCTTTTCTTGACTTTTCAATGGATTGCCAATCACCTGGATATGCTAAAAATTCTCCAAGTCCTTAATAAATTTCTAGACTACAGGTAGTTCCTAATCATAGCTTTATTTGTTTTGAAAGCCTGTGAAAAATGATTTTATACTTTTAAATCATTTCTAATAGGCTCATGTCCAACTTACAATAACTACTAGGCTGAATTTCATGGTTGCCAACCCAGAAGATAACAAAGCAAAATGAACAGTCAATTAAACATAAAGATTCTCTTTAAAGCAGGTAAAACACAACTGTCACTTTGACTATGTTGTTAAAGTCAATGGATAAACAGAAAACATTAAGTAGAAACTGTTACTTTTCAGTAAGTTTTGACATTGAATTTCAGGAAGAGAACCCTAAAACAAAGCCAACCAAGTTCCATTCAGGATCCTAAAACTCAGAAAGACCTAGAAAGCATGTAAAATGCACCAGTAGGAACTCACGTGTTTTCCATCAAACCTTGTTAAATCGCTATTTCTAAATCTGATTTTAAACATTGAGACTTAAACTTTCCTATATTTGAAACTGTTCCTGAAATTTAAATGAAAATTTTAAAATAAAAAGATATATTTATTTTGTTAGAAAAAATTTGGTGCTGCTAATAAGCAAAGGGAAAGAAGGGGATTTAAAGAAAATTACCCTTAAGGAACCAGATAATTTTGGCCCAAGATTATGCTCAAAAGTGTTAAGTAAATAACTAAAAGTACTTTATAGAGATGATATTTCAATTCTAATAAATATGAATAATTTTCAATTTTATTTTAAGAAGGCATTCTCCAGACAGCTAACATTGTCTTCAGAATTTCCCTAATTTCCCAATAGCCAAATCATGAGACAATAAAAAATAGACTAATATTGCTCTTTGTGCTTTCAGTGAATAAAACCTTTTGAGGTAAATATTTCTTTCATCCTCTCCACAAATAAAAGAGGCTATCCCATTCACTGACTCAGAAAATAACAAAAATGAAAAAGTAACATGTTATGTATTACAGTGCAACTAACAAAAGTTTTAAAAAATCTATTCAAAGTAACCAAATATTTCCATTTTAAATAAATTATTTGCGTGCAATAAATGGTGGTAATAGATAATTTGAAAGTTGAGATGTAATATGGCATAAAAATGAAGTGGCAGAGTAATATCTAATGGATGTGGTCAGGTACTGTAGATAGCATGATTCTTTCCAAAAGCTCACAGTAAAAAGAATCTTCTCCTGGAACATGTTGAAATCAAAACACAGTATTTCTTGTCTTTAGTTTCAAAATTCTGATCATGATGCAGTGCCACTAGACAATTTATATGGCCTCAAATGTCAATATAAACATTTGGTCAAATGGCATAAAATGTGACTTTAAGATTTTCTATAAGTTACACGTGACAACTTTCCTCAAAAGGAATGACATCACCTAAAACCTGCAGAGTAAACACTTCTATTCAGTGGATGCAAAGCCCCAAATCAATGATTCAGAACAAGTGGAAAATAGCTGCTATGGAGAGAACATGTTACTCATGGCTGAGTGCCAAGGAGGCCTCTCAGTCCTCTGTCTTCCCATGTCACTGCTGGATGCTGGTCATCCTCTGCTACCTGTATACCATACATCCTAAATAGTCAAACACCAATGAGGCTACATAGAGATGTGTGGAGAATCAAATTTGTATTCCAATGAGTATTTGCATAAAATATATGCCAACAGTATTATAAAAAACGGGAATTGAAAATTGCATTTGAAACACAGTAGCCAAACTACAATTCATTATCTGGTTTGCTTAAAAGTAATCTCCTCATTTGAGACACAAGGCAAAAAGGAATCCTGGATCAAGGACCCTTATAGCGCTTACAGAGACACCACGCCAACCAACAATGTAGTAGCTAGGGAGACAGCATGGGAAACATTGGCCATGGCAAGCTTTAATGACTATGAATTAAAGTTAAAAAAAAATCATCGGGAACTTGAGAATACATTCCACTGGTTTATACCTGATTTCCCAGGAAGAACTGATAAAAAAATGAAAAATGGAAGAAAGACACAATTAGTTCAACAGGAAACTTTCTATATGACTCTAGAACACACACACACGTTCACATTCTGGGCTTCTGGATGTAGTATCTAGTTTAGAGATGTGCAAGCACCCAGTTGTCCCAATTTCAAACCAAATAATCATAAAATTTTCTCTATGAAATTTTTGGGAAAATCTTAGTATTTCAAATTTAAGTTAAAAATTTGAATATGTAGATGAATATTTTTCAATATGGAAGCATACAAATATAAAAATGAATCATGTTTTATTTACAAGTAACACACTGTATTAGGGAAACTCAGCAGCACATTTCCTATCTAGCTACTACAGATACGAGATGTTTCAAAAAAGAGGAAAAAAAAAATAGAGGAAGAGTGATGAAGTCACACTGTTCTTCTGTTTTGAAAAGGGTGAACCAAGTTAATTGAGATTTTGAATAAAAGCAAAAATTACTGCACAAGTGGAAAAACACTGGCTCTCTTTCATATTTATACAAATGAGTCAATATTTTTAACTTTGAGGTTCTTGTTTAGAATAGCTTTGCTATTTGAAATCTGCAAACTTACCTCTAATCATAATAAAATATATTATAAAGTAATATGAAGCAACCTAAATATATGAGATTTGAGTGTTTTCTTGTGAATAATTTTCTACTTCAAAGTAATGTACATGATGTAAATGTCAAAGATAGGTCCTAATGTACAAAATGCAGGCTACCTTCATATAATTTAAAATGGTAAAAGTTGGGAGTTTCATATATCATTACATTTTGATATGAGGTAAAATAAACAATTAGGATTCCTGAAAAACAATGCAGATCAAATTGTATACAAATTTCAATTTACATCCTTTAAAGGAACTACAAAGTTATTTTGAAAACTTACCCTGTATTTGTTATCACCAATCTGTTCAACTTGAAATCGTTTTGCACATTTACACTTAGCTACCTGCCTTGTGACCTGCCAAAAACAATGATGACATATTCACTTTAATGTTAATATTACATAGTGGAATCCAAAGTTTTAACTTTGACACAAAAACTAAAGTGGAAATAAATAAAATGGTTGCATGAATTGTGCATGATATCCTGGCAGCACACACTATCACTGTCGTAGGCAGTGGAAAGCTAATGAGTACCTCATCTTCGATTTTGTCAGCATCCGTGATAGGTTTATATGCATCTTTATTTGGGTGAAGGGCTGCTACAAATTCATAGTAGTCAATATATCCATCACCATCTCTGTCAAAAATGTCTGCAACTGCGCTCATCTCCAGGCGACTGGTTGGAAACTCTAAAATTTTCAAAACAAGAGTAAGTAGTGTAACTTGTTAATTCTGCCTCAAGACATTCTTGACTGCATATTTTAATTTCTGTGTGGCTGGTTAAATTATCAGGGTGACCAAATATGTTAAAATCTTTTTAAAAAACTGAATGATAGCTATATATGAGATCCAAATTTATATTTAATTACTATTTGGGTGAATCATATGAAAATGCTTTTTTGTAGGTTGAAAACCATTTAGTATCAGCAATTTAAATGGTTCAACTACTACTGAAGGAATAATTAATATGAAATTTACTTTTAAGAATGATGCCTAGTAACATCTGTCAGGAAAATCACATAAAAATGACTGAACCATCAAACAAGAAGGTGACAAATATCTTAAGAATTTTTAGAGTTCTAATTTCCTATTAATGACAATGTTAGATCAGAATGTGAATTATAATGAAAAAGAAAAGGGCTTGCATTTCTTGGCTTCCTATTATATGCTAGGCAACACAAAAACCTAGGAATCACATATTATTGACTTTATTACGCTAATGAGGACACAGCTTCACTGGAGTGAAGGAACATGTCTGTGGTTGCACAGTTAGTAAGTGTGCATGACTCCAGAGCCAGGAGTTTTACCAAAGACACTTTTTTTAAGGGTAGTGACTTCCTAGCCAAGTTTAAAGACAATGTTGTATTAGTAACACAAATAAGATTGTGGCCCTACAACTTCAAACTGTGCTTATTTTCTTTAAAAATTACATCAGTTACAGTCACCTCTCTTGGGACTTACTTGAGGAAAGAATTCCATCAATAAATTCCTGTCGTGTTATTTTCCCATCCTGATCTTTATCAATTCTTCTGAAGAAGTCCATCACTCGAGACTTCTTGTGATTCATCCATCGCATGTATTTTTTGCGCCAGATATCAAAATCGAAGTTAGCAAATTCTCTCAGCTAAAAAGGACAGAAGGTACTTTGGTTAGTTCTGTGCTCAAATTATATCTTATACCATATGAATAAATTCTTTCAATGACTTTCTAGGTAATACACGCATCTTTCCCATTTGAAAAAAAAAGGTATGATCTTGCAAAGGGGACTCAAAAACATTTTTTCTTTAAAGTTTACTTCATTATCATTACTAATTTTTCTTTACAAACAAAATTCCTAAGAACTTAAGCTGAAAATTTCTGATTAATGCCCAAGTCACAAAGATGGTCTGCCCCAAAGTACTGCCACTAGTCACGTTCCTTGGGAATAGCAGGCCCAGCCCAATAGCACTCACCCAACCCCTCGCTTTCTCCCCCTCTGTACTATTAGCCACTCTCTTAACTCCCTAGATTTCTAAAAATTTCCCTATTTCAGATTCTAAAATTATGAATCTTAGGTCATAAGATATACATAATTAAAAGATCTGAATTATAAACGATTGTATTTGCCAGTTAGTACCGCCAGTAAACATTATGTCAAGTTAGATCTTTTCTTAAGGAATCAGCTTCTGATTATTAAAATATAATAGTTTTTTACTTTATTGATTCCCTAAATCCAAGTCCCATATATCAGTTTTCCACAAAATCATACATACTTGTGGTTTTCATTTTAGAAGTAAAACACGCACTCAAATAGCAAGAATTTGCTTATCTATTATCAGAAAAGTTTTTTTTTTTTTAAATCAAGATTTTGGCAATGTGTTATGGTGAATGAGTCTAAATGACAATATGGTGATGAGTATATGAGTTTCCAAACCTCCTCTAGCCTGTCCAAGGCATCATTGAGCTTTCTCCTTCTTTCCAGCGCGAGGAGCCAGACTTGCTGCCATTTGCTCACCAGTAAGTTTACCCTGGGATTCTTGGTTTCGATTTGTGTTTGTGATCCAGAGGGATATAAGCCTGATGCTGGGAAGCGTTTTCCTGTTAAAATATAACTTTAGTTAGGATGGCAGTGTCCAGGGTTCTGAAATGTGTTAAGGTTGGACCTTTTTTGTTCCTAGCTAAGACCGAATCAACTTAATTATTATTACAAGTGAAAATATCCTAATTTAGATGATGCATAATGTCAAGGTCCAAATCTGTTTTACTTATTAAGGTTCACACACTGTTCATGTAATTTAGAGAAATATATCTTGACAAGGACATTTAAATATTGGAAAGCGCTCTCAATAAATTTATGCTTAAAACATCTCCCAGCTTAAAATTCATGCCGTTTCAATGACAATGAAGCATGCTGTGATCCTCCTCTTTGTTAAGGCAAGATGAAAGAAATCTCCCAGGGCATTGAGACAGACCTTAGAATCAGTTACAAAAACCCCAGCTGCCTTTCTTAGAGAATAAGAGAGAAAGGGAGAGCAGGTGAGGGCAGGAGACACTGGGCAGTCATTAGAGTCAGAGCAAGATGCTTTACAAATCCCAATTAAATATGAGAGTATGTGTATAGAATCCCAGCTTTTGCTCAAGTCCATTTTCCCCTGAGATTGCATGTTTCCTGTGCAGAGTCTCATACCCAGGTTTCCTGCCTCACTAAAGTTTTCTCCCACTTTCTGGCTGTTTTTCACAAGTTTCTATAACTTTAAAAAACAATTATTTCATTACATTTTCCTCATCTAACTAAATGGTTAAATGTGGGCCCGAAAAATTACTGGCCTAAGGTCACATAGAATGTGAAGTATCCATGCTGAGATTTGTATCAATAACTAATATTTATTGAACATTTAACTATATGCCTGTGTGTTAAACATACGCATTTCCTCATTTAATTCTCACTACAGTCCAAGGAGGTTACAATTATCCCCTTTTACAGACGAGGAAACTGACGTTCAGAGAGAGCTTAAGTAGTTTGTCCAAAGTTACCTTTCCCCGTTGGTAAGTGGTGGAGACAGCCAAGGAGTCTGACTCTAGGGTTTCTAACCAGTTTGTTACTTTGTCTCCTTGTGTAATACAGTAATTACAACAGCTCTGACACCACTCCGTTTTTAATTAAAAGAAAAACTAATAAATAAACAAAATGTATTTCCATTTGAAATACACAAAACACATGACATAAACTGCACTTCTTTTAAATCTTCTCTAAGCTAACTATTATTGTTTTTAATGTTATTTCATTGGGTTAAGGTAGCCCAGGGAGTAAATAGAGCTGAAGTCACATGAACATGGGCAAAATCTATCGGATTGTTGGTTACTAATGAATAATTAGGTCATGAACTTTATCCAGGTCATGGTCATTTTTGTTATGTTCAGCTTTAACATTATTTATATAATAGAAGAAAAATGAGACAATTCAAAGGAGGTGATTTCTGTTCTTGTTGCAAATTTTTCCAATTTCTTCTAGCTAATCTGAAAGATATACTTTAAGCAAATAAAACTAAATACAGAAACCTAGATATATCTTTTTCCTTATTTTTAAACAAGTTGTTACAATACTTGAGCTCATGCATTCTTTCAAGAAAATCTTTTATGATAGAGCACTCATGTAGAATCACCAACTGCTCTATCATTTTGAGACTCAAACAATAACTCAAAATAAAAGAAACCTATCTTCCTTATTTAACCATCTACATTTGAAAGAAATTGTCCATTGCTTACTTGTTGCTCGTCCCTTATCCAATACTGGAATATGGGATTGTAATGAGGAAGGATCAGCTGCTCTCCTCTTATAGGTCTTGGTAACTTTATCAACATCAGGCTGTTTTCTGGTCATTTCCTCCATGAAGTTCTGAAATGAAAAAAATGATGTCAATTAAATCAAAGTATACCAGAGAAAACCACCTTTAAAAATGAACTAAAAACAAAAGGATAAAAGAACCATATTATTATTTCTGAAGAAGACTAAATCATCAGGTTTTATCTTTAGGGGAAACAAGTCTAAACCATCATCATACACAGCATTTATTAACTTTTAAAGAATGCAAAATGTTATAGCTGGTAAAGACAGTAAATTAAGATTAAAAATAATTTCAGTTTGAAGACCACACATGGGAGCAGTCGTGTGAATGAAATAACCAACTAAGCTCAAGCTTCTAAGCCCTTCCAGAAGAATCTTTAGTTAGCATTTTTCCGCAAAGGAACTAGTTAGCTGGGGTGTTCCCTAGGACTTTTCTGTGGCACACTTCACCTAAATATTTGAAACATTTAAATGGCTTTGATATACAGTGACACAATATATTCATATTAAATGTGGGTATATCTAAATGTTCATAAATAAGATATTCCAAGGATGGTAAAAGTTATTCAGATTAAAGTTTACTGGAGTTATATTGCTTATCTTGTCTCTTTAGGCTTATTATTATGATTGCCTAGGTATCCCTATATCTAGAATTTGTAGCAAAGGCTAAGGAAAGGCAGAAACTGTGAAAAGTGATGGGAAAAAGGAGAGGCAGACAAAAGTGAAAAGTGAAGGAATACATTGCTGGAATATTTGTCACAATGGAGAAGTCAGACCACTTCAATACCTCTGATCACAGGGAACATGACATGAGACTCTTAAGGCGATTATAGACAGTGATATCTTAGCCTTTTATTAAAACATAAAAAGGCAATATTAACTGCTTACCCAACTGAGCTGACACTTACTGTTTCTCTTTGTAAGTGCACATTAAACAAACAAGCAATCACATAAATCAGAGTGAGTATGATGCCCATGATTTGAGTTTAAAACAAGTAGGATATACAGGGGAAGTAATTTTTCTCAGAAAGATGATGAAAAATCTTTTACATTTGATATATTTCGAGTATTGGTAGTCATCTTGGGAAACAGATGAAAGTGCAAACATGGAGCAATAAAACAAGGTACCAGCTGAGGCCATGTGGGGGGTGAGATCACCAAAAGGGGGAGCGGAGTGATAAAATGTAAGCAGTGAGGACAGCTGACATTTAGAGGGAAGAGGTAGGGCAGGTGCCAATGTGAGACAGTACCACATGAGTATAACTTCACAGAGGACAAAGAAGAAGGTCACAGAGGGTTACTGTGAAGATAGGTTTTAGGGCAGCTATAGAATTCAATATCCAGTTGTAAGGAGCTGAGGAGTACATATGAAGAAGTGAAAATAACAAGCACAAAGCAATGTTTTGAGATATACAGCACTGAAAGAAAGAAAATATCCGAGATGATGGCTAATAGGAGTTAGGATTATATTTATTTTACCTGGTGTTCTGCAATGAGGGCTTTCACCTCTTCAATCTCCTGGGGGATGACTTCTTTATCCTTATCAGTAAGTGTAGTTTCAGCCCATTGCAACCAAGCCAGCAAAGCTTCCAACAGTTCCTGTTTAGCAATGAGCCCAGCCAGAGCACTTGCCAATCTCTGCTGATGTTGTTTTGCCCAGGCCAGCACCTGTTAGAGAAACAGAAATTTCTCTGAATTTCTTCCAACTTAGTAAATAATTACACTGATATAAAATAAATAAATTTTAAATGTAAATTAGGATCATCCTCAGCTAGACCCATAATGCTTTTGGTCTTTCCAGATCTCATTAGTGGCACTAAGACCCAGCTTGAGGAGGATATGAAAGCCCTCTCTGATGTTCATCACCTGTGGAATTTAAAGATGTGTGTCAATCACCCAGGCTTCCTTTTGCTTTCTAATTTAAAATTGAATATGCATTCTTTGAAGGATCAAGTATGCTTACTGCACGTAGCAGAGTAGAATAAAAAAAGGTAAGATCTTAACTAGAGAATTAATTTACTTTGTGTATACCAATTCACTCCACAAGTATATACTGCTCTGAAACACTATTCAACTGCTGGATTATTTGACAGACACAATGTGGAAGTGGGACCAAATGTTATACAGTGAACCAAATATTTGCCTTTTAACATTCCAGAGACATAGCTGCAAAATTCCTTTAACTTTTTAAAGAAAAGTGAATTTCAGATACTGGTAATACACATAAGAAGGGTATGTTAAAGAACATTTTCCATGTAAAGGTCTCATTTTCCCATGGTCGTTAAATACATCTTAATTGCTAAAATTTCCCAAACCCCCCAACTCTCAAAGCTATTGCTCCTCTGAAGATCATCTGAGACATACTGACCTCCTCAAACCTGGCCCGGATGATTGTTATCCAGTGCTTAATGGTAGTGATGGAATCAGGGTGGCAGATAGCCAAAACAGCGTCTCCCATACTGGTGGCTTTATTTAGTTCGGCCCTTTTTTCTTCCAGTTTCTTCATGAATTCCTACAGCAGAAACAAAGACTTCAATTAGCTGTTGCCACTGGCTGAAAACAAAACGCTGCAGATGTTTGTTTGACTCTCAAAGTTAAACAAATAAACAGGAACTTCAACTGGTTTACTCACAGTGGAAATCATCCACTAATTGGGGAGCAAAAGAGGATAAAATAGAAAATACAGTACTTTCTATTACATATTTCAAAATACAAGTACAGTTGTCCCTTGGTATCTGTGGGAGATTGGTTCCAGGACCCCAGTAGATACTCAAATCCACAGATGCTCAAGTCTCTTTTATAAAAAAAATGATGTCAAAATTTGCATATAACCTATGCACATCCTCCTGTATATTTTAAATCATCTCTAGATTACTAATAATACCTAATACAATTTAAATGCTATGTAAATAGTTGTTATACTGTACTGTTTAGGGAATAATGACAAGAAAAGGTCTGTACATGTTCAGTACAGATGCAACCATCCTTTTTTTTACTTAATAATATTTTCCACCCCAGGTTGGTTTAATCCACACATGTGGCAGAAGGCCAACTGTACAGGATGATATCTCATGCTTTGAAAGTGCATTATACCCAAAAAACCCCTGTAAGTTTGGATATATTATGATTATATTATTAAAGGAGAGTAGGATTGGGGGAGACAGTATTGCCATAGATAGAAACAATATTGATTGCAAAAAAAGTTCTAACAAATAAGACAAGGAAGTTAGTATTTAAAATAGCATTAACTGTGCCAGGAAAGATAGGAATATGTACAAAAAAGTACCAAGAAGAGAGAAGTCTGGGTAAGGAACTATAAATGTTTGAGGGTGTGGAAGAGAGGGCCCAAAGTGTCTAGGCAGTGAAGAGTCAGGGAGGGGTTGGAGGGAGTAGGACTGACAGCAGGCCAGCCTGTGAGAGAACCGTCCCTTTAAAAAGCCATTAAGGGCCACTCTCCTCTGTGCCGGCAGTTTTGGCACTTCTAGCCAGTCTCTGGGCAAGCAGGATGAAAAAAAGTCTGTGAACATTTATAAAAAACCTTTTTATAAAGGTATACATAATTATACTTTCTACCATCAGAACCATCCACAGATACGTGGATCACAGATCTCCAAAACTATGGTTAAAAAATGAGGACCTCTGCCCTAAAAAACATGACATGCTTCCTCATCTGCAGACACCCCAATCTATCTGGATGCCTGAACTAAGAGGGATGACTTGATCACACTGACAATGAGTACCAGAGGCTGCAGACATAGATGATACCTTTACTACTCCTGCCATGTGAACAGGGTGTTCATTTTAAAATATGTTTTACTATAATACATAGTGACCTTGTGTTTTTAAGCTCTGCAAAGCAGCTCTGTTACACACCTCCTACTCTAGCATTTTGTTATGTTATAATTGTTTACATACATGTCTACTAGACTCTAAGGTCCACAAAATTAAAAGATTAGGTCATTCATTTTTGTATTTCCAGTAATTGGCTCAAAAGAGTTTTGTGATTGATTGAATAAATGCTTTTTAGCCCTTTTATTTACGAATGTTTACTATCATGGAGTCAAGATTCAGTTAACAATATACTTTTATAATACCACCTACTTTTTCAATATCATAACCTACTTATAAAAATATTTTAATTTTCCCCAATACAGACTCTCTTAAATGAAAGAATTTAAAAAAAAAAACTTTATTAGGAAGAGAAAAACGCACATTAATCTAAGAGCTGTGTTTCCCCAGAGAACATTCGATACAGATCACATACTTTCAATCACTTCTACACCTAGAAGAGCCAAGGGTCATGCCCAGAATGTGGTGGCCTGGACTATGAACCCTGCCTCATTGCTCTTCCAAGCTAGTCTGAATGTTCCCGTCGTGGTTTGTGCTCACGTGGGAAAGCTGGCCATTTTTAGAAGCTGGGTTATACTGAGAAGTCTCTAGTCCTGGTGCTAAGAAATTAAATGAAATATTTTGTTTTTCTTCAATTGGTGAATGGTGAATGTGTGAAGGGAAGCAGAGGAAACGAAAAAGAATGAATAATGTTACTGCAAAATATTATTACTAAGAAGCACTTTATAAAATTGCAGGTAATTTTACACTATTTGTAATTATTTAAAAATAATCTGTCGTAAAAACCACTACCCCTGCTCTGAATACTTGCCTCCTGAGGGTTTCCTGGTCCTGCTGTGAGGGTGAGGATACCACGAATAGGCTCCTTTCTGTAGGGTGTTAGATATGTACTATGCGCTTCAAGGAATGTTCAGCAGATACTTATTGCTACTCTGACACCTAAACCCAAATCTGTTAATGGAACTGAATGCCGGCTGATGGTCAGCCCACAGTAGTATGACATAAACTATATTTTCAAAATATTAAGCTGAATTAAAATTTTATAATAAATTTGATGTAATTGTCCTATTTTTATATTCTAGCATCAAATATAAATGGTGTATATAGCATTTCATTCCTCTCGATAATGCTCTGTAAGCTTATGTTGCTTTTTTAATGACAAGGCAATATTTCATTGCTATAGCATAGGCAATCCATCTTTGAGAGAGGGTATTAATTAAAATAAAAAGTCTCTATAGATGATGTAATCCATGCTGCACTGGAATTAATGATGTATTTCCAACTTGACCTTGAAAGACAGGGTTATTTAGTGGTGTTAAAAAGATCCTTTAAAGTTAATAGAAAATGCTGACATCAACACTACATTGAGTGCTACCATTCCAAATTCCTGACTTTTTGAGGCAAAGGTTAAAAAACATCTGTTAAGAGCTATCTGGATGACTCTCTTAAGGGTTTTGCCAAGTTCCATGCATTGCCACAGGAAAGAATCTTGACTTGAAAACTCAATGGCCAGATTTTTACTTGGTTAGTTATTCGACAGTATATCTACTTATGGAATTCATTTTTTAAATTTATATTACAGGTTACTTCTAAAAAGCATTTTAAAAGCTCTTGATTAAAAACAGAAGCAGGAGAGGCTTAAAAATAAAATTTAAATATGAGTTATTAAATTACTTGCTTGTCTTGCTTACAAAGATCAAAATTATTAATTTACAATTCTACTGGTATAATTTTATAAATGCCAAATGTTCATTAAGAAAGTTTCATTTTTGAAATCCACATAAAAGTGCAATGAAATTGACCAATTTTGGTCAGAAGCCAAATAACCCCCTAGAAAAATCTGTGTGCTTCCTAGAGATAGGAAAAAGAGTGACTCATTTTAGAATAACCACCTTCTCTAAAAAGAATACATAAAAAGCTACATATACATGTCTATAGGTGCATGGGGACACACCTATGTAAGCAAGGAGGAGAGAAATAAATTTGCAAATGTCCTAGATATTTAATTACTTCCCAGGAAGGGAAATATTTCTGCAGTTGGTATTTGTAATTGTGAGTCTATTTTCCCTATTTGTTTGACTTCCTCATTTAGTTTTACTTAGCATTTACTCACTTTATGCTGATCAATGAGAGTCCGGAGAGCATCTTCGTCGTCAGGGAGAACGCCGTGGAAACGCAGGGTTTGCTCCGCCTCAGCCAGCCACTCCAGGAGGGCGTGTACCACAGAGTGAAATTCCTCTGCCTATCAGTTCACACACACACATCCCAAACAAAAGTCCCAAATATGCCTGTTAGCAAAATTTACAGAACTGTACAGTAGATTCTTCCCCTCAATGAATAAAAGAATCTTAAATTTAAATTGATTATATCATCATTACTCTCATTAAAGAACTAGAGATACATGCATTTTACACATGTAAGAAAACATCTCACATATCAACAAAAAGGCCTACAGGAAGAATAATTCACCATTTTAGCAACTTGAGTTTAGATGAATAGCAGCCTATCGCACTTTCAAGCCAGAAAACTACTCAAGCAGCCCTTTCATGTGAAGGTTAGAAACCCCTCTGTGAGTAATTCAGACTCTTGAGGGAAGGCAAGGGAAGGGTCAAAGCAATTACACTATTAGAATTTCCTCCTTCATGACTGTCCTGGTTGAGAAATGAGGAGTCTCACAGTTCTTCACTAGAGCAGTTCTTGTCGAGGTTTCAGTACTCTTCCCATTACACCCAGCTATCACTTGTGTGCCTTTTACCTGGCGCAGGGCTGCCTCTAATCGTGCTTGCTTTGATATAGAAAGTGCACACACGGTCTCCCAGCGTGTGCTCAGTTCCTGCATCTGGACCTTGACCCAGGAGGAGTCGTCGCGACTGCCTTCTATGAGCTCTCGGGCCGAGCGCTTCAGGGCCTGCACGCTGCTGGTCCTCTTCCCCAACTCTTTCTGGAAGGCCTAAGAAGACCACATTTTTTTAAAATTAATTTTTAATTACAAAACCAAAACAGCAAAACATACTGTTTGAAATATACATACAGATATCTAAGACTTACAGTTTAGTGACTATATTTTTGGCAGAATCTTCAGAAGGTAAGAAATGACACACTGCTCCTATTTGAGCACTGTCAAGAACACAGGCTTGTATAAGTTTGTTTAGTCTTGTAACATTCTCAAGAGGGAACCAGATATGATTACCTTATTTTTTTTCTTCTTTTTTTGAGACAGGGTCTCGTTCTGTCGCCTGGGCTAGAGTGCAATGGCATGATCATAGCTCACTGCAATCTCAAATTCCTGGGCTCAAGCCACCCTCCTACCCCAGCCTCCCTGGAGTGGGACCACAGGCGCACACCACCACACCTGGCTAATTTTTCTATTTTTGGTAGAGACGGGCTTGAGCTCTTGCTCAGGCTGGTCTGAACTCCTGAGCTCAAGCGATCCTCCCACCTCGGCCTCCCAAAGTGCTGGGATTACAGGCTTGAGCCACTGTGCCCGGCCTAATTATCTTTAATTTTTTAAATGACACATTGGATTTAAATAATGGCAGCCAGCTTTGTTTACTTCAATTCCAGTAAAAAGTGCATCAAATTCTTTTTTTGCTATGATTTTTTAATATGACTTCCCAATCCCTCTCAAATCATGAATGTGAGTGCCGAGGGCATCCTGGCTACCACACTACTGTAAGAGACACGTCTAAGAAACTACCAGAGGACTAGGCAATCCTGGTGTCCGCCATGGGGGTCTCAGTGACTATGGTAGGGAATCCCACAGGGACTTGGCATACGGTGCTTTTTTTCCTATAATATGCCTTGGTCTTTCACAGAATTCTAGGTACTAACTTATAATGTCAAATTTAGAGGCTTAAATTCCTATCTGTCATCCCAGGGGAAAAGCTTTTTGGAGCTTTTTCCCTGCTTCTCTAATTTTGACGAACTTTGGATGTACCAGGAGTTAAATTGGCTTCTTTCGGCCACAGACTTAATCCAAGAAGTGAGCCCAAGGTTCTTCATTTTTGATCCAAGAGTCTGTATATGTAACTAGGTACTTCAAATAACCAACATTCTGTCTACTATAAAATCAACTTATTTTAAAAAAATCATCACAAACTAATATTATCACTTGGCTATATCTATATGTTTCTATTTTGATACTCAGATCATTCACAAATGTGAGCCCATCACAAAAGTGATGAATTCTTTCACTGATTTCACTCTCACAGTGTTAAGTGAGATGCACCTGCAGATAGACAGATACAAACACACATATACATGCCAATACATATGTACACATACAAAAACACATATATAGAAGGTACAGTATGTTAATATTTCATTTATGATTGGACTAGTCCAATAGTTCTAAGTAGACACTCCATTATACTTTGTATACTTGAACTTGAGTCTTCCAATTGTATTACTAATGCTAAATGATTAATTCATTCTTGATGACCTTCAATATATAAAAAAATCTGGCAAGTGTCTAAGGCAGTAAATATTTAGACAGTGAGCTTACAAAAATGGTATTTATGTGAAAAGTAACATTATACTATTCATTACTCACTGAATGAGTGCCAGGAAACAGCAAAGTTTGTATTAATCATGCACAAAACATGTGTTTCAATATAAGCAAAGCAACGTAATTTTTAAAGTTTTTAATTTTTATAGGCCAGATCGATGTTCTTTATTCTTTTATTTTCTGTTAATATTTAAGTTTAACAAACTCTTTTATAGGTGTAATGATAGAATAGAAACAGAAAAGGGAAAATAAATATGCAAAAGGAACAACTATTTTAAAAAGAATAGGTAAGATCAAAACAGCATAATTAGTATAAAGAGAATGTTTTTAAATGAAATAAATTCTCTGAACTCAAAAATTATAAAGTAGAGAGGAAATACCTCATGAATTCAAAAGTAGAGTGCTGTAAGATATTTATAAATAAAGTCATCTCTGATACAACCATTCTACATTAGTACTGTTCTTCTTGTTTCCAAGGTTCTTTAAGTTGTTTTACATCATTAGATCATAATTTAGAACCTTACACTTAGTTGGACATCTTGAACATTATAACTTTTGATTTGCATGACAGTTTAACATACATATCAGGAGAGTGCAAGGAAACCAATTTTCCTGAGGTAAATAATAATCAAATCTCTCATAGCACATGCTGATGACTCATAAACAGCTACGAAGGGCAAGGTTAAAACAGTTTTATTTTTTTTTAAAAGCAACTGATCATGACCTCCATGGATCATGTCACAAATCTACACACTCATGCAATGACTTAGTGTCAGGTCACTGAATGAGTGATTTTAAATTTTATTACATAATTGTTTAAATGAAAACCTAAAGATACTAAAACATTTTTGACACACATTTTAAAGTAAAATAAAGTAATAAAGTAAAAGTAAAAAGTAAAGTTTAAAGAACTTTCCAAGTTCTAAAAAGGTTTTAGATCTGGTAATTAAAAACAAAAGTATTTCACTGATACTAAAGTAATTTCCCTCTAACACTTTTTAAATTTGGCTTCCTGATTCTGCTCAAACACATAGTTCAACAATAAAGCCTGTTATGTAGTATGACATATAGTCTCCTGATTTTCAAAGGCTAATTTAAGTGGTTTATATTTCCTTCTATACTAAGAATAATCAAGCAAGATAAAATAAAATGTCCCAGATAACAATACCTTGTGATTATCGATCAGATTCATCACTAAATCAATGTCTCCATGGACAGGCTGGTCTTCCGCCAGCTGGGGCTCAACTCTGTACAACCAATCAATGAGGGCCTGCAGGGCATCAGTGAATTGTCCAGAAAATAATAGGGCTTCCTCCAATTTGTTTTGTCTGGGGAAAAAAAGAGTGGAAAAATTGATCTGAGCAACAAAAAAGCCATCCTTATATATCTGAACATCTAAAATTCATTTATGAAGGTTTTGTGGTAGTCAAGAAGAACAACACATTGATATTGCTGTTTCTTTGCTTTCTTTAAATATCAAAACTTTTCTCAAATTTTTTTATTCCTTAAATACATGGCATCTGTTCCAGGAAAATTACCTTATCACCACCTTTAGGAATCACTGACACTTAAGTTCCTTCATAAAAATAGGCCTTTTTAATTTTTAAAATATTTTTTCAAATTTGTTTTAAATTATCGGTTGACTTTCTTTGGTGTATAGTTCTATGAATTTTAACACTTGTATAGATTCATGTAATCATCACCACAACCAAGATACAGAATAGTTCCACCATCCCAGAAACATCCTTCATGCTATCTCTTTATAGTCACACCCTGCCCCTATTCAAACCCCTGGCATTCACTGAACTGTCTGCCGTGACTGTAATTTTTTTTCTTTTCAAAAATGCCATCAATGAAATCATTTATGTGACATTGTAAAAAGTATGTTACCTATTGATACTGGAGAAGTCAAGCTTTTTTTTGAAACGAATGGGACAAAAACTTATTTTGAGTTCCCTAGAACTGAATATAATATTCTACTTAATCTTGATGCTGACAAAAGTAATTAAGACTAAGGATCAATGAAAATTTGAAAACAATTTACAAGATGTGTGAACTCTTCTATTACCATTGCACTTACTTAAATACTTAAAATTTTTGAAATAAGTCTTGGGTTTTCATGGATGTATAATGAGAAAGAGGGTGATCAGAAAGGGGTAGATGGAGGTTGTAAGGGAATGCTGGAGCCAGATTAGTAGTATCTTGCACAACATATAAAGAAGACTTGATTATATTTCATGCCCCGTAGTAAGTCCCTAAAGGGTATGAAGGACGGGAATGACAAGATCCCATTCACATTTTTAAAAAACCATCCTAGTGGTCATGTAGACTTAAGTTAAAGGAGGGATGAAAGTAGACCTGGGAAGACCTGCCAGAAGCAGTTGGTGTAGTCAGGTGTGAGATGACAGAGGCTGGGAGAATGATACCATTTTTGATAGTGATGAATAGTTAAAAATAAAAAGTAGTGAACGGCAAAGCCTTCTCAATGCAAGTGGTGGGTGAGTGCAGTACTTAGGGTAAGGGGAAGCGCCCCAGGCAAAGGAGGTGTGTTTAAGGTTCCTAAAATGTCCCTGCAAAGCACCCCTATTGTATCTATTTGAAAGAGGTCTACAAAGTAACCAAAATGCTTTAAAGAATATTTCACCTTTCCACAGATTTTCCACATATGGTATCCCATTTGTCTCTGAGCTCACTCAGCATGTCATCTAGTTTCAGGTTGTCATCAGCCAGGGAAGTTTTCTCCTTCAGAGAACGTCCCGTTCTGTTGGTGGTGTCATAGACAGAATGCTTGGCTCCGAGTGATTTCTGAAACTCCTATATATTTAACAAAAAAATAATGTGCATTTTTCCTTGGGACTAATAAACAAACAGGTAAAAGGCATTAAAAGAGGCATTGATAATAAATGGAGATTAATTATAGATGGTACCTAACTTATGATGGTTTGACTTAAGATTTTTTGACTTTAAGATGGTGCGAAAGCACCATCAGTAGAAACTGTGCTTCAGTATAGTATTCAATAAATTACATGAGATATTCAATACTTTATTATAAAACAGGCTTTGTGTTGGATGATTTTGCCCTAGTGTTGGCTAATGTAAGTGTTCTGATCACATTTAAGGTAGGCTAGGCTAAGCTATGATGTTCAGCAGATTAGGTATATTAAATGCATTTTTGACTTACGATATTTTCAATTTATGATGGGCTTATCATGATACAAACCCGTCATAACTCAAGGAGCATCTGCATGTTTTCTATGCAGATATAAGTTTTTATACAGCAAAGAACATTGTCTTTGTAGGCCTCTCACTATTATCTTAACACCTAGTAGGTGTTTATAAATACTTAACAGAAAGAACAGAAAAAATGAGACAACTGCTATTGAAGAAACAACCTCAGAGATGAGAAGAAAGAAAAGGCCAACTTAATGGGCAGCTTACAAGCCCATAAAATATCATAGAAGCACTGATACAAACCTGACTCTCAAACCTGATAGTACATCAGAATCATCTCAGATAGTAAAATGCTATCCAAATGTATAATTTTCTAAAATAATCTCAAAGTTACAATTACCTAATAAGTTTTATTTGTTTTAGAGAGACGAGGTCTCACTGTGTTGCCCAGGCTGGACTCCAACTCCTGGGCTCAAGGGATCCTCCTGCCTTACCCTCCCAAGTGGCTGGGACTATAGGCTTTATTGTCTTTAAAAGCTACACATTTTGAATGTTTTAATATGACTGAATTATTTATCTTGTCTTGTAATAGGAGGCAGTTACATCTGGAAAGTTTTAAGTAACAAATACCACAATTACAATATCACACTATTTCTACAAATTGTTATCTATAAATTTTTTTCATGTTATTCTAAATAGAATGTTAGTTATCAGAGTCATGGCATTGACACAGATTTTCTTCACACAGCAGATACATAATAAACGTTATATCTGAATACAGGATAGATTAATGCTTTTTAAAGACAATGGCACTCAAATGATAAATAAAAATTGGCTTAATGAACTACCACCTTGAATATGTATTGCAGAGAAACGGTGAGTTTGGCAACAGGTCACAGGAAAAATAGAGACTCTAACAGGGTAGATAATCTTCACATATTCTTATTTCTAGGATTTTCTGCCTTTAATATGCAATATATTTTTGTAAGACTACATGATACAACATCTGTGCTCAAGTTCAAATACGGCATTCTATTTTGAGAAGGCGGCTCTCATTTTTCCATCAGAGGGGAAGGACAGAAGGTGCTGTTCATTGTCACTGCGCTTCCAACATTGGATGTGGCAGCTCACAGGCAGAGGGTGCCAGCAGAACAAGCCACTGACTGGCCCTCATTTAGCCAAAGAACAGATGCTCAATGTTTCCTCCCATCATCCTGTAATAGTGACCTCCTGAGGTCAGACCCACTCAGGGCAGCAAGCAACCTCTGGGAAGATGACTGCTAGAACTTCGTGACGATGGTAAATTTCACACTGCCCCAATTTTTCCAGCCTTTTAAAAGTATCATGTTTCAAGCACCGCTTTATATGCAGATGCCTAAAATTGTAAAACTGTTTGTAGGAACCACTCTCCTTTGACCCATATCCTTGCCCTGATGGCTCGTGGTCACTTTGCAAACAGAATTTTAGAAAGACCCAAATTCAAAAGAGTTGGGGAGGATGGTAGGGAATGCTCTTAGAATGCCATGTGGAAGGAATATAAAAGGTAGAAAATATAAAAAAAAAATGTTTCTACATGCTTTTCCAGTCTATACATAGAAGTCACTGATTCTGTGTCTTTGAAGTTAGGGGTGGAATTTTATACACACATAAATAAAATACCAATTTAGGTACAGGCAACAAATTTTTATCACTTCACTGTTGAAAAGAATCTGTATGGCAAAATCTGTATTAGTTTTTACTACAGAGTTACCTTTAAGGTGGCATTTGGTCTGTGAAAGAAATTTCAAGACAGTTGTCATGAAAAATTGAAATGGCAATGTTGAAACCACTACAAATCCTTTACATATTTTAGATTGTAGAGGACCTTCCAGTTTTATTTTGTATGTTTTTCTCTTAACAATTAACCCTAGAATCATTAATGAAATGGTCACTGGAGAGTAAAGATATTATTGCGACCTGACCAACACGAAGGGCAATTGGTTTTAAGTTTAATATAGGTTCACATAGGACAGTCTTTTTTCTCCACATGATCAATTAAGAATTTTAAAGTGATCTTGAAATATATAATGAGATAATATTTTTTAAAATTATAGCCTCACCTTATGTTGTGCAAGTTGTGTTTTTATTTTGTCTGGATCATTGGCAATTTCCAGTTCAGAATCCAAAGACTTTTCTGATTCTTCTAGCCACTCCATAAGTTTACTCCAAGCTTCATGGAACTGTAAAAAAAATTCACATCTTTGTCCAAAAAATTTTCAAGCATATTATATTTGAAATCTAGTATATTTTTAAAGCAGAGATTAATATTAACTAAATTGCTAAAAATTGTTGATTCAAAATTTCTTCTAATGAAGAAAAAAGCAACGCTTTCATCAGCAAATTACAAAATATCTTGATAACGCTTGGTATTTGTGGTTGTGCCCCGTGGTCAATTTGTTATAACTCATTTAACACATCATCTCTAACAAAAATAGAAATGAGACTAGAAACAGTAAAGCAGCTCCAGGGAGAACTTCCTTCCTTCCTTTCCTTTCTTTTTGCTCAATAATTAACATAAACTCTCAGAAAATGTTTTCTCTTTCTTTCTTTTTTTTTTTTTTTTTTGGTCCACTGCTGGCTCTTGACAGATCTGGGTTTACATCTAAGGTGTTTAATTCCTATGTTAACAAACAGCAATGAAAAGGAGGAGGTGGAAGTATAAAGCTTGTAAATTGGTTTTTAAAAGCAGCAAGAACAAAAGGGGACCATTTCATTCCTATTTAATACAAAGATATTTCAACATCATTATTGCAGCTATCAAAATCCTCAAATTAACGCTTGTGCTTCACATATTGGTTTTGTATGTATGAGCACCTACAACACTTGAGTTCTAACAAAATATAATTCTCTTTGGCATCTAGTACCTTGTAAATATTCTGGCGCTATGTATATTTGATTTCAGTCACAGTTTCTCTTCTGTTTATCACAAAGAACCGGTGGGTACTATTTTTGGATACAATTGTGAAATTGGTTATAAATTATTTCTCACAATAAACTTAAGTGAACAGATACATAACAAAAACTTAAGTAATCAAAACAAAATCTATTGTATACCAAAGCACATTAATAATGAAACAACAAAAAGACATCTAACAATAAGAGCAGATGAAGGATATAGAGTCACAAAGCTACAAGAGCCCACTAGAGATCATCTCATTACAAACCTGCTCACCCCGCACATCCCTGTCACACTCCAATCAATTTAAACACGAAAAAAACAGAGGCCAGAATAGGCACATGAATTTCCAAAGTCAGAGAACTATGATCAATATCTGAGCCAAAAACTGAGATATTAGAATAAGAAAAAATAAATTAAAGAAACAGCTAGGTAAAGGGTTAGGTAGTTTGACTTCGAATAACATAGGCTGTAATGACTAGATGGTAAGTTCAATGATATAAATGCACAGGTTCTAAGGCTGGTCCTACTTTCAAAACTATTTTTAAGCCATACAAATAGAGGGAACACTATACATTTGTATTGAAAACAGTAGAAAATATTATAAAGTTAAAGAAAATGAGAAAATAAAATTGATTAAATGGAGAAAGGAGGAAGAGAGTGAGCAACTGGCTACTGGTATCCAAGAAACCATTATAAATTAGATGTTCATAACTCAAGAAATGCCTGCACTACTGATGGCACTGCACCACATAATGTGGAGAGAAAAATGTCAGGCTCAGAATTAACACTGTGTTAAAGAAACATCAGAGACTGATTCTATCCCAGAGACTCACTTGTAAAACTGAACATTTCATACCTCCCACTGAATAAGAGATATATGGCATGTAACCCTATAATGATGCAATTTGTCATTTCTACGGCCTTTAAAAATTTATATTGATAGATTTAAACACTGAAACACTTGACTCCCACAACACCTTTCTGCATCACTCAACTGTGCCTAGCTCTCCAAAACAATGGGGTAAAACACCAAGGCAAGAAAAATGCAGCTGAATGGGGCAAAAAGAGTAATTACAAAATCCTGCTGCAATATTACACTAAGTTTCTAGTGAAAATCAAAGATATTTAAAAAGACGATATCCACCAAGCAAGGGGGGTACATCTTTCTCTTCCATGGAGTACAAAGAAACACACAGATACGTAATTTTACCTCTTTTCTGTGTTCGTTGTAGAACAGAAGGTTAAGAACGGGTAAAGGGAACAAGGAAACTTCCTTGTGAGATTCCTAAAATTCTCTAGATTAAATTTTAAAAGCAGCCCCAAAAGATTCAAACAATTAATTTCAAAGTGAGATGGAGCTATATCAAAATACTAGAGAAGAAATGAAGGCTTGTCAACAAGAGAGCCGGGGAGTGCCAACCAACTCAGACACAAAATATGCCCTTTCAGAAAGTTGTCTGGAGGGCTCCATGTCTGGCTCTCAGCTCTGATAGTTTGTGAAGAAAGTCTGGATTAGGAACTAAACAAAACGTATCAATACAATAAAGTATGATGCCTCACTTAGAATGGGAGTGGAGGTTGAAAGGAGAAAGAAAAAATAAACCCAACAACAAAAATTTTGAGCTATTTTTTGGGCCTTAATGATAATGGCCTATGACATCAAGCTATAATTAGTCTTTTCAAAATCAGTCCCCAGGGCCTGAAGTTGCTGCCGGGTCAAAAAGTGACGTCAGCATCCAAACTTAGGCCACGGCCCTTTTAGGAAATAAACACCTTGGCTCCATGCCATAGTCGTTACACTTAATACAACCTGCAATAAAAGTACTTTAATAACATATATTTCAACAGCTAGAACTGATTTATTGACAAGTTCAGAGAATTTTTATAGAGGATTATTACCTGCTTGGCCCTCTTCCTTGCATCATCCAAAGATCTTCCTCTTTCTACTAACCGTTGAACCACTTTTTCCCATCGACTTTGTACACTGATAAGTAGATTCTTAATTAAGACAACATCTTGTTTCTGGCTAAAATATTTCAGGTGAGTTCCAGTTTTGTCCAACTCTATTATCTGCTCACGGTGAGAATTTACTTCATTGGCAAAGACCTTTCCCAAAAAAAAGGACATGAGGAGAAACAAGTGAAAAATGGATCAACCTTAAAAATACTTCTGGTGCTGTAAAGCTAAAACTGTTTTAAAGGACAAAAGATAGCTTTCTAACTACCAAATGCATGCTTTTGACATTAAAACAGGCTCATGTTTGAAAAGAGAATGCTATCCATTTGAGTCACTACATACCTTGTGTTCATCAATTTGAAACAAGACTGTGTCCAAGATAAGACTTGGCCGTGAAGCTACATTTAGGGTCTGTTCAGCCTGGGTAAGCCAGTTGATGAAGTCTTGCAAAGAATTGTGAAACTCCATTGCTAAGTTGAGGGCCTCTTCCAGTTTAGTCTGCGAAGACAGATTATTTAGTATTTGATGTTTAAGGGTTTTGGTTATTTTGTTCGTTTCAGTTTAACCATTCTTTGGCAGGTTCCCTTCCTATCTCCACTTTATTTATGCATACCTATATTAACTAAAGATCTTATAAATGTAATGGGCCTTCACTAAAATACTTGCAAACCAAACCCCTTTAAGTCTAATAAGAAGAATATCCTTGCAAGTAAAAAAAAAATTTAACATACACTAAATCATGTTTTTTGGCAATTAACTAAAGAACACAATTACTAAACAGTATCTGTAGAAAGAAAAATTGGCCTTCATACGATTAAATTTTGGGGTCAAAATACTATGAAATATACTTTATGCTCTATCAATGATGGCATATAATCTAGTACTCATAGCCTATTGTTTTTCTTATAGCTTTAAACAGTAATATTGAGATTTCTTCAATTGCCATTTTTATGGTTTTTAAAAAAGTGACCAAAACATATTCATAATTTAACATAAATTTTAATCACCATCTCATGTTTTTTTATGTAAGTGCTTATAAAATATATATACAATCACCTCACTTTCTTGCTCTTCCCCCTTACATATAGCCCCCTTGTTTAATAAGTGTGGTTAGAATAGAATTATTTAACAACACAGAATTTGAGTGGTTCATAACATTTAAAAATATCCCTGAGCAACACTTGATCTATGCTATATCTTTATCTATATTGAATATATCCCTTTAACTCTGTTCTCTGGTGTTAAAATAGAATACTATTTTCAACTGACCCTAGGAAACCGCCAAATGCATACAAAAAATTTTAAACACAAATCATTAAAAGTTATGCTCCTGATAGTTCTACTCAGAAATAAGGTAAAATTCATGAAATAAAACAACTAAAATACTGGTTCTAGTATATTAATCAAAGCACATACTTTCCTTTCATTGAGTTTGGTTTCCACCGATTCCCATTTTTCTTTCAAGTTATTTATGTCTTGGTCAATATTTGTCTCTGCAGATTTGGGGCATCTTGCAAGCATCTGCTGGCCTTTCTGCATCAGACTCTTATATGTTTCTTCTTTAGCATCAAAGGCTGCACAGATTTCCTAAATTGAGATATCCCCAAGTTATATCACTTTTAAGAGAATAAAACCCAAGAGTTCTGTTTTTCCAGGTCATCAATCCCAACCCCCAATCTTATATTCATCTTTCCCTGGCTTATAGAGCAACCCTGACACATTTAAACTTCACTGTACTGAAACAACACCTAAACCTATAGTCACACCCTGTCTATTGAGAAATCTCAGAAATGGTGCTATCACTATCAATCCATTCTGGCATGCTAAGGTTTGAAATAATAGTTTAAAGGCTGTCAAGAAAGCTTTCACTGTACAGTAACTACAGCTCTGCGACCTTGGGCAAATAACCTCTCTGAGCCTCAATTTCTTCCTCCATAAAGTGAGGGGCTCTCGTACTATGATACAACGACTATGATATTATATTGGTATAATTTAATTTTATACTCAGAAAACATGCAATGGATAGAAAGTAAAGAAGCAGTACAGTAAGACATTTAAGTTGATTATTCAGACACTGGAATTACAAGAGCCAAACTTGTGGTACTACAAAAATTATTCTCATTTATAACATTTTTTAAAGCTTCCAACTGGAATGCAGTAGGTACCGTCTATAGAGAATATAATACTGCTCAAACAAATTTGAAATTTAAGATCAATGAAACAACAGTTACATTTCATTTTAAAAAATTAAGACCAGTTTTATTTCATTTATTCAATTATGTGGGTCAAATCATAGTTCCCACTGAAAAATTATATATTTTATGCCTCACATTTTCAACTTTATAATTTTTAAAAATTGAGATATAATTCATATAGCATAAAATTTTAAAACCATTTTAAAGTGTACAAGTTGGTGTTTTTTAGATTATTCACAAGGTTTTACAATCATTACTACTAACTCCAGAACATTTTCATCACCTCAAAACTTTGATAACTTCTTAGGCCTTTTAAAAAATAGCCTCTTTCTAAACATATTTACAATATCACCTACTAAAAGCTTTAAATCCTAAAGCAAAACTTATACAAATAGCTAAAAACTCAGAAAACTAATATTATAGGTTTTGTACTTTTCTTCATTTCTAGCACAACCAAATCAAAAGAACATTAACTAGAACAGTATTATAAATATCAATAACTCTTTAGAATTCTTTAAATCATAGAATTATTTTTATGGCCTATTAAATTATATAGGGTTATAACAAATTTATTTAAAATACCCCACCCAAACCAAGTAAGCTGATATTTAATATTTTTCTAAAAGTAAAGCATCCTAAACATAAGCTTTTTCCTTTCAAGTTCTTATATTCTTCTAAATTAACATTTAAAAAATATTTATGTCATTAGAGAATAATTCCAATCATCTGTTTGTCCAACAGTACATTAAACTTATAATTAACGGACACTGTAAAAGCTATACAAATTCTTCCAGGAAAGTAAGGAAGTCACTTGGATTTTATGGAAAAGGAAGACAAGTACTCTCAAGTTATTATTTAGTCAATTATTTTTTCAGTGAAACAAATGGGTCTCTTGTGGCACCAAAAACCAATAACGACAACAAAAACCATACACTCAATAATTTTCTAAAGCAATGAATATACCTTAAAGATTTATAGAAAATTCTATACTGGATTAATAGGACTTATCTTAACCGTTCATGGCAACTGAGAAATGAATAAGATGTTACCTACTATCATAGTCTGTTTTATTTCTTCACAACATCTACAAGATTCCAAATCACCAAATTCAAAATTATTTCCAAATAAGTACAGTTTTATTATGATCTTACAACAATGTAAGATATCTGCTAAGGAGTGTAGACTTTGATGCACAATGGCCCATTTCTTTTACCAAATCTCTAAGTACTTCTACCTTTATTTTCAAAGATACTAATTATCAGTATTTAAATATTTAAAATAAATTTCTGATGCAAATGCACAAGTGTGAAAATTAGAGGAATAGTTTTCAAAATCTGAAACACTGTTTTCTCTCAGAGCTTTTAGAGCTGAATTGTAATGGAAAATGAATAGAAAATGTCAATAAATCAAAGGCAGTCTCAATTTAATTTGTTAGTCTGTATTTCTGTGAAAGAAAGCCAAAGTTTCAAGTTTCATTACTTTTCCTCCTCCTTCCTCTGAGTTGACAGTGCCACAGAATCTGGGTGGGAACAGCCCATAGGCACAATGCTCCAGATTAGACAATTAAACAGAAGCTTCCTCCTCTCATTGCTATCTGGTGTAGACATGAAGTTGAAGATAAAGCTCTATCACCATTAAAACAAACAAGTAACTTTCTTTTAACAGAACCAGGACACATTTTCCAGCCTTTCATGAAACCAGGTGAAAATATCATGCTTATAACAATAATTTTAAGTCAATTCTGATTGTTTTTGAGATTTTTCTTTATGCTTTAAGGCACAATAGTTTATAATTTACACAATTACCCATACAAGCTTATCATTTTGCGGGGGAAAGTTTGCTTCTGAAAAATGTCTAGAATTCTAAAACCTCTTTTCATATACTGACACACTAACCTTTGAAATAAAGAATAGGTCCTAACTTTAAAAATTTAACCAACAAACAGTGTTGTTTATAGCACATATACATTGTGATTTCTGCCATAAAACTGTGTATCTTTTGAAGCCTTCTCCCATGATTTATGTATCACCAGGGCCCACACAAAATGGTCAGTTTGTTAACCTAAGGCTAGAGCTGTAGAAATACCACCCTTACCATATGGACATTAAGCTGCTCCTTGGCTGTTTCTGGTAAACCTCCCAGAGGTTTGGATGCCAACAGATGTCGCTCCGTATCAGTCAGCCACTGCTGTAAATCCTCAATTTCACCATGGAACCCTTTGGCCTGAAGTAATAAGAAGTTTTAAGTTGGGGCCGCAAACACTGTCAGCTTCAAGCAGAAAACAAGGTTCAAACAATTCCAGCCTGCTAAGCCTCTCTGTGCATTTTTAAGGACAGCCAGGTACCAGTGGATTTGCCTTGCCTTTCCTCGTCAGGAGAGCTCTAGTAGATAAGAGTATTACGCTAAGAACTACAGAGCTGTGTTCTCTTCTGCTCTGGTCTTTATCCCACTTATTTTTACTCCTCTCCTAAAGGTATAAAAATTCAGCAGGGGTCTGTGAGCTAATGAAAGAATTCCACGCTATTTTGGTCTTGAACGCCATAGAAAGTTTCAGAACTTATTCTCTTATTCACCTGGCGCAAGGCACCATCCAGCTGCTGCTTCCTTTGTTCTGTTTTTTCCAAAACATTTTGCCAGCGTTGATTTAAAACCTCTAGCTTGTTCTGAAGGTTGCTTGCTTCTTCTCCTGCGCTTGATTCAATTAGATCATTTCCTGCTTTATTAACGGCTTCCACTGTGGACTGATGGGCTAATACATCATTTTGGAGCACCTGAAAATATCAGGATAAGACCATGTTTGCTAGTTTGTAACATGTTATCACTTTTAATGCAACTGCTTTATTTTCTGGTTAGGAAACATTCTGAAACAAAAACATTATATGCATAGAATTTTTAATATTAGGTTTTTAAATGATGAACTCCTTTCCTTCAACTTTGCAGCTTTCCTGAATATACCTGTAGTCTACCAACATATCCTTAAATGATTGTGTAAGAACACTTTGCTAGTTATTCCCATTAGAATGGTCTTGCAATTGATGACACTAAATATCTAGAGATTATAGTTAAAAGGTTCTAAAATTTATTTTTGTTTCAAGCTCATTTGAATTGAACTTAATTTCTAAGTATTAATTGAAAGATATTAACAATAGTTTCACTTTCTAATATCAATATCAAATTCAAATATAATCCAGATATACATAGCATTTGAAGAAAAAATTCACCATAGGAATATAATCCATTAGACTCTGGTAGTCCTATAATTTACTGCTGGGTTGAAGAATAAGAAGTTTAAACGTAAGTCAGAAGGATTCACTAATAGGGATAGACTCACCTTTAGGATTCAAGCCAGTCTTCTTTACTGTAAATCTTTACAGAAATACTTATACGAATCTCTACGATCCGCAAATAATGCGTTTCTATATACAGTGGAAATACAAACATAGAATAATAAATGCACTAAAATGCAACTAAATGGGAAAGACCGAAGTACGGAAAAAAAAATCATTTTAAGAAAAAATCAACTTTACGAAAAGGTAGCCTTAAGTAAAGTGTACTTAGAATAGTTTCTTCAGGAAACCATGCTAAACCTTTGAACCATGAAGCAAACTCATCAATGTTAGCACAGGTATCACCATGCCTCTGACCTCAGGGTTGGCAAAAGTAAAGAAAAAGAACACCATCTCTCGTCCTGTGTAAGACAGCACACATCTGGAGGCAAATCCAGACCAGAGAGGATTTTCAGTGAAGAGAAGTAACCATCTGAGATCACTGTTTCTCTGATTGTATTCACTCATTTTCTGAAGCATCTGGTGAGGCAGTGTTTTTCAAAGGACTATAAAACCCAATAGAAAGTACTTAACTTAAAGCAGAACTTTATAGATAAAGCAGGTTAATCCTCTCAGAATGGAAGATATAAACGCTAAGTGTTGAAAGTTATTTAAAGATCTGAATCTAGTTTCTGAAGGGCCCGGTTCAAAAGTCAGAGCTGGGAGAGGAGAACAGCAGGAGGGGGAACTTCCCTCCCTTCCTGAGTATCTGGGGACTAAGTCTAACGTTTGATCTTTGAGACATGTAAGGAAAAGAGAAAAGAGAAAAGAGAAATGGAGCCACTTCTAACTACTCAGAGGTGGATAAACAAAATCAAAAGCTCCCCACTGAGCCCCTGCCAAAATAACTGGATCAGGCTTCTCATTCTTCCACCTCTGCCATAGTATGCACAGTTCCTATAACTGATGTGTGCTACTTTTAAGACAGTTGCTAGGTTTATAAAAATGCAAATACAGCTATAAACTCACACTGTGAAAATAAACATATTTTGTTTTTATGCAGAGTCAGTCTCACCAGTCATTACTGCTCTAAGCAAAGGTATAATGTAGATATTAAATAATGAAGCAGGCTTCTATGTAAACACTAATTATGCAAAATAAATCTTAATTGCTTAATCAAATATGGCTGGGCAATGACTATCAGTGTAGACAGAACCAGATAAAAGAGAAAGAAAATTTTAAATTAGAGAGCAATTACTGTGGGGAAAAGTATAAAAGAAGAACTAAAGCAAGAATAGTCAAAAACTGTAAATCATGATCTTAAAGTGCTAAAAAGAAAAAACCCTACCCTTTTATTGTAAAAATGTTAATAAACATGTAAAATAATCAAACAATTTCTATTTGATAATCCAGAAAAATTTATTTAAGGTTAGGATTTAGGACTCTGAAGACAAAAACTATTAATGAATGTTAAAGTCTATGAAAGATTGTTGAATGTCAGGATAAACTCTACTGTGCACAACCTTTTATTCATTAGGTCTAGTGACTTAAGGGATAGGGAATGATCTATTAAGAATTGTCACAACAATGACAACAATAAAAAATTGTTTTGCATATATCTCTTAAGATAAAAATTTTCAACTAATAAGCTTTAAATCAAGTGTAGAACATACAAAACTCTTTTAAACATAAACAAATATTTTTAAAAAGTGATTCAGGAAGAAAGGCAGCAAGACACAAAAAGCCAGTCAAAGATAAGAGCAACACAGAGACAAAAGAACAAACCCCAACATAATAAGAGATGTACGGACAGACAGAAAGATGTTAGCATGCCAAACAAGCTGCAAGTGAGAGAGACATGGAGCTATGGACGACCAGAGGAAAACCACACAAAACTTGCAGCAGGACAACAACATCTTCAGCCTATAATTTTTTTAGGCTATCCCCCATAACTTTTAAAAATAGATATAATTAGGGACTTAAATCCCTAGTGTTTGCCATGCAGCCCTAATAAAATTTAGCCACAAATTTCCCATCCTTGCTGTGTCTGACAATAATTGCCTTAAATAATGAGACAAATATTTTGACCATAATCTTTTAAGAAGTGTGTTTTAAGTAATTTAACCTTGAGTGACAAATGTCAAACATGAACTTGTGTTAAAATCATAAACTGGAAACACACATAAAGAAGAAACATACCCAAAAAATCTGATGACACTATAAATGCACAGAGGAGAAACATAATATGCAATAACAGATACATACATGATGCTTAGCAAGTTCAATTTCAATGGCTTTAGGGTCTCCTCCAACAGGTTTCTGCTCACTTAGCAAGCCCTCAGTGTGGGTCAGCCACGTCAGGAGCTCATCCAGGGCATGTTGGAACTGCCCCAATGCTAATAGTGCACCCTCTAGCTTATGCTACATAAAAAGTGGAGAGGAAGAAAATTCATTTACAAATTTAGTATTATGAATGACACACATTTATAAAGCGAAGGCAGCAAATCAATTGTTTCATACTGCATAAGTCCATCAGCATATCCAATGAAGTCTATTTGTCATACTCTTCCACGTTTTGATGCTCTTTGCAGTTAACAAATGGCACATGAGAAGCAGGAAGCAGGAAGAGTTTTAATTTTATTTTTAATAATTATTTAACATTGATATCTGAAATTGAAAATTTATAACTTCTTAACAAAAGTCTTGGTATTTACCTGTCTGTTGATAATTCTCTCATCAAGACTATCCCATATCAATTTCAGTTCCATTAATGGGTCTTGAACAGTGTGTTTGTCGCTCTCTTCTGTTACTTTCTTCAGCAAAAGCTCTGCTTGATGGTTCAGTCTTTCCATTTCTATCTGTTGTTGATAGGCCTCTGACTTGAATTGCTATTTACAAAAAGAAATACCCAAGGAAAATATTGTAAAAATCAACAACTTCAAACAAAAAAATCTATTGGTTACATATTTATTCTAATTCACCTTTCTTATTGGGGGGGAGGCGAAGAAAAATAAAAATCTAACATATGGCTTACCAATGAAAGAATTATAGACAAAAAAAGGGAAGTCTTTTCTCTTTATTCAATGTATTTTGATGGAAAGGTGCTTCTATTTATAAGTTTGACATTTCATTTTTATTCTCTACAATTAAAAAATTAAATTTCAAGACTGAACTCATTCCAATGTCTAATTATATATTCAAAAATGTGAGTTTTGAAATTATAGAAAAGAAAAAATAAAACATATATTGACATATATGAAACCCAGAAAAGTGTTAAGAAACTCAAATTAATATTTCCTGCTCTAAAACATATATACATCTTGCATCCTCTGATAATTTTATGTTTTCTGTAGCTGTGCTATGTTCAATAATGTTTAGTTATTCCTATGCCTCACACATTGCTGAAACAGAATAACATTATTCTCTCTCTTGGTGTTTTCTAAGTCACTGACATGTATTTAATAATCTTGGCTTTGCCAACCAACAGGTTAGCAAACAGTTGCTTGTAACAGAAAATTGCCCCTTCATAAAATATCCATTTTAATATGTAATGGTAAATAATTAATGGCCAAGCAGTACCTTAATTTTTAAAAAAATATAAAAATAATAATTAAAAAATAATAACTAAGGTATAGTGAGCACTTGGTATGTTCCAGTTACTTTCAACCAACTTAAAAGGATAATAATTTTATCTTCAATTTAAGCTTAGGACATAGAAGTGAAATCAGATAACTTCTAAGGTCATTTAGCTAGTAAGTGGATGAATTGGGACCTAAACTCAGACTACCTGATTTCAGAGTGAGTACTCCCAACCAAGCTGCTATATAAAAACCACTGAGATATATGCAAGTATCCAAAATAAATTCTCCTCTACAACTGTAATTGTACATAAAGTATATCATATGTTTGCTACATGACCAAGTTTTTTAAAAAAAACCCTCAATCTAGTGATAGTAACAGTAAAATTCTCAAAAAAATTGTTTCTAAATGAAATATTCTATGTCATACTTAGAGATGAAAATGCTACAATTTTAAAGCCAGAGAGTAATTTCACATAAAAATCTAGTAGAGTTCATTGCAAATTGCGTGATATCTCTGTGTATGGAGACAAAGTTAGGAAGGAAATAGCTGATTCCACTTTGATAAATGATTATTGGTACAGAGGAATTCAAAGAGGAAACAGTCCAGCCATTTTCACAGCTGCAGCTCAAGAACCACAAAAGCAAAAATTACAGAGGAAAGTGATGGAAAGCAACAAACAATTACAAAATAAACATTTTGGCAAACACTATTACACCATGGATGTGTATGTAGCCTGTTAGACTAAATGAATTACTTAGAATACACTGAAGAGGCTGGGTGTGGGGGCTCACGCCTGTAATCCTAGCACTTCAGGAGGCTGAGGTGGGAGGATTACTTGAGCCCAGGAGTTCAGACCAGCCTGAGCAACATAGTGAGCTCCCATCTCTATAAAAAAATACAAAAATTAGCTGGGCATGATGGCTCATGCCTGTAGTCCCAGTTACTCAGGAGGCTAAGGTGGGAGGATTGCTTGAGCCAAGAGTTTGAGGTTGCAGTGAGCTATGATGATGTCACTGCACCTTAGCCCAGGCAACAGAATGAGACTTTATCTCAAAAAAAAAAAAAGAAAAAGAAAAAAAAGAACACACTGAAGAAAATAAAAATGTTGCTGTAGTGTATGATGACAATAATATGCTACTGAATAATTGAATAATAAAGCAAGTTATAAAAATCCTTACAAAATGATCTAAATATGTCTCTCTCTCTCTCTCCACACACATATCTCGCATCCCTTCCTGTCCCTAACATGAAGATATCAGAAAGGCTATCAATCAAATCTTAAGAATGTTTGCCTCTCAGTACATAACATTTTGGGTGACTTCAAAAAATTTGGTTTTTTCATTTTTATTTGTATTTTCTGATTATCCATAATGAACAGCTATTAAATTAATAAAAAGAAAACAACTAGTATTTTATTTCCTTTATTTAATGAGCACTTACATACTGTTTACTATGTGCAGGCACTATATATATATATTAAACTAGTTTTATAATCAAACTGTAATACTTCAATTAGGTAAAATAAATTTATATAAAGAATTCTGTGAATTAAGAACTTAAAAACACAAGGAAGACTTTGCTAAATTAGTTGGCCCACATACATACCTTTAGTTCTTCAATCTGCTGCTTTACAGTTTCAAGATCTGTTCCAATTGGAGACATGGAAGCTAATTTACCACCTGCAATATCTACCCAGTCGAATATTGCCTGAAAGACACATCAGTACATGTGTTGTTGCAATAGTACATTTGAAATTGCTATAATATCTCAAGTGTTATAGAAAAATACAATCATAAATCTAAAAAGCTATTATAGAATAAGCCTATTTTATATGAAATTAAGATGGTTCACCTAATAAGTAAAAGCAGCAATATACTGAAACAGTTGTCCCAAATACGAAATAGATATAACCAATTCTACATCCAAGATTGCAAAAGAAATTCTTTCCTGAACAGAGTCTTAGAATTTTCAAAAAAGTTCATCTGAAAAAATTTTTAGAAATTCAATCACATGAAATAAAATTCTCTATTTTATTTTGTCTGCCTAAAAGGTAGCCTGTATAAATATACTGAAAGAAAAAGATTCAAACCTTTTTTTTTTCAAATAAGCAGTAAGTTATTGTTTAGCACTGGAGCAAAATATTTGGTTCAACCAAACCCTTATGTATTATTTAGCATTAAAATCCTGCACATATAAATGATTAGTATTAAGACCATTATTCTGAATTGTAACACGGACTTCAGAATTTCCTGTTTTTCTTATTCTTTTTAGGTAATATAAACAGTCTAAAAAGGCTCAACTCACATTTTTTTAGATACTGAATACATAACAAAATTATTTTGCACTTTAATGAAGTTGCCAGACCATATAGTAGCAGGAAAAATCTTGGGATTTTAAATTATCATTAATCAACCCTGACTAAGAACTTAAACAGCAACCTGGGAAATAAAATATATTTTACAATCAAACCTTGAAATCTCTGGAGCATCTGGAGCTTTCGACATCTAGCTACAGCTAGTCACAGCTATTTAATAAATCAAGCTGCCCTTCATTACCAAAGGTGATGCTACTAACACATGATCAACAGGACTTATGATGGGCCTTGCTTTTCTGGTAGTGATAATGCACAAGCCATGGTGTCTTGCCTGTGGCCTCCTAAATGGCTGCAGGTGGTGGCAGTGCCACCTCTAGTCATGCACGAGAGCACAACTCAATGACTTACCAATGATCTGGCCTCACAGAGGGTTGGAGCTCAATTTGGTTACTGGCCAATGGTACCTAACTGATAAATTGTCCCTTTGTTTAAAAAAAAAAAAGAAAAAATGGAAGGGGGAATTATAATAAAGTGATATTTGTAGTGAATTTTTTTCATATATTTCCAAAGTTTAAAAAACTTTTCAGCTGGCATAAATCCTGGATTGTGATATTTATTTTTACAAATATAGAAATGGAGCGGCATAATGAAAAAGGAAAAGGCGTTCTCATCTGAGCTTTAAAAATAATATTCACTTAGTGTTATGGAAATACTTAGAAAGGCTTTTTCCATATGGTAAGAGGGATGAAGGATTAAACTCCTGCCAGCCTGTTAGGAAATGGAACAAAGTTAAGGAAGGTAGGGAGAGAAATATCCCTGAGTTGGCCTCAACTGACAAACGAACTGAATGAAAACCCTTAAGAGATGTAAAAAACAACTATTAAAAGGAATTATATACATGAAAAAGAAGAAAACACTTTTTAAACACCAGATTATGGCTTAATAAAATAGAAATCTATTTTAGCGCACAGAGAACCCTGGCTTCAAATCAAATTTCTTTACTTCTAACTTTAGTTAAACTTGGTGATATTTTTAGATAGTGTTTACTCCTTTCATCTTATTCCACTCAACTTCAGAACAGAATTCAGATGCGGTTCCATTTCACTGTCTGGTGCTGAGCCATTTATGAAAAATACTGTGTGGGAACATTCACTTGCACTTAAAAAAAATTAAAATATTTCTTTTCAAAGTAAATCTCATTGAATGTGTGTATAAAAGTGTGTGTAGATGTCTATATAAATCTATACATATTTGAAAGGTCAAAAATATCTTCTAAAAGGCAAAACATGAAGTCCCCCCGGCAACTGCAGGAAGATTTGCCCGTGATTACATGCACACTTGTGGTCTTGGGGTAGTGCCAATGTGTAGACATCGATTAGTATGATTCCTCCTTCCAGCAGAGACCAGAGGACACTGTAATCCTCTTACCTGCAGTCCATCCTGGTACTGAACAGCAGCCTGCATTGCCTCCTCAAGTTTGTCAACCCGGTCTTTCCAAGCTTTATTTAGAGAATCCCATGCTGAATTTAACTACAATATAAATGTTAGAACTCTTTTAGTGCCATATTTTGAATTTTCAACTACTTTCAACAAATATATTTTAGTTAACTAAATTTTTTAAAAAGCATCTGATAAGAGTAGAAAATAAACCAGTTGTACCTCATCGATGCTCTTCTTGACAATGGGTTTATCAGGTTCCCCACATGCGGCAATGAGTTCAGAACCCAGGTTGATAACTATATCCAGCTCTTCCTGTAGTCCATCTATTTCTTCCTTAATGGCCTAGTATAAGAAAATGACATCCTTAGAATTTTAAGCAAAACCACACTGAAACTAAAAAGATGTACACAGGATATTAATGGTAGTTATTTCTAGGAGGTGGGATTATGACCATTTTTATTTTCTTCCGTTTTTTAAGTTTCTCTAACAAATTTTTTGACAAGAAGAGAAGTATTTTAAAGGAAAAAACAGCACCCTTTGAGTAACAGATGCTAAATGCTTATTATAAAGACAGTATTTTAAAAATAAGAAATAAAAAATGCTATAACAAATACCAGAACAAATTTTTTAAAATATCAACACTATAAGGCATAGAAAGACTTTTTGTTTTCCAAACCAACGAGTTTGGCAATATACATTTTAAATAGACATATAAAATATGAGTTCAAAGACTTCACATCAATTAATGTATTTGGTATTAGATCTAGCTTTAGAGTTATATTTTATGTCATTACTGTAGGTAGGACCTGTAAATTACAAAAATACTATAACAGAAATGCAGTTATCAGACCTTTGCTTTCATCTTCTTGGTTAAATATATTCATTCATTCAGCAAACATTAAATAAGCATGAACCAAGCCCTCAACTAGGCACTGGGGATACAAAAAAAAATAGGTACTGGCTATTCCCCTCCCAGGGTCCAGGGTCCAGCAGGAAAAAACAGAAATATGAGCAACAGTAAGTCATACTATGTGCAGAGTCCTATGCATGAGGAAAGTATTATGAGAACACAGATGAACTAACTCTGCTAAGTATACAAGAAAAGATTGTACATGGTGGCTAGTAATTCAACTGAACCTTGAGGCTTGAGCAGGCTTTTCCAGAAAAGCGGCAGTGTGCAAAGGCTCAGATGCTAGGAAAGAGCAAAGCAGTTTTGGGGAAAGCCACTTTCTAATTACTGGAAGACAGGGAGCTTGGTAAAGGAGCAGTAGACAAAATGGCTTTGGGATCATAGGCGTGGGCTAGGCTGGGATGTAAAAGCCGCATACCCTACACTAGGGAGTGTGAACTTTTTCCAGCGGGCAATGGATGTCTCTGAGGAGGTTTAGGCAGCAACACGTAAGAGCAGATCTAGAGAGACAAATGGCGGCAAGGTTAGATGCCTGGCAAAGAAAGACACTCTGAACTTTGGGTTACTTTGGAAGCCAAAAAAAGAGATGAGGCCCTGAAATAATGCAGAAACAGTGGGTCTGGAGAGAAATTATTTCAAATAAACAGTTTCCAAGTGAAATTTGTGAGTATACTCTATCTCCTGCTGTATCACTGCACCTTCCACTTTCAGAACCAAATATAAATTTTAACAGAGTAATTCCTGATATTTACCAAAGGAATCCAGGTTTCATCATGGCACAACTTATTTTTTTAACTATAAATGAGATTTTCTGCTTACCTCTGCTGCTTCTTGCTGTTGTTTTACTACTGAGGGATCAATTCCAGGATCTTCCAGGTCCCGGATGAAATCTTGAGTATCTTTAGTGGTAACTACCAATGACATGTGATCACACCAGAACTTTTCTGCTAGTTCCATTACATCTAGTAGTTTGGCTTCCCTTTCTTCCACCAGCGTGTGTATGTTCTCCCAGATGAAAACCATTTGGTCGAGCTTATCCTGAACAGCTAGGGAGCAAAACAATACCAACAAGGTTATGGGTTAGCCCCATGTAAGTAATAAAGCAGAATGTTTTAGATTCGATTTGCTAAATATCTAAAACCACACCAAGTTTTGATTGACCCCAGTCTAGTGGGTATTGGTGGGACCCATTCTAGACAATGCAAGATCGCTGGGTCTCCCACTCCTGCTGAACCAAGGCTCTTCCTGACAAAAGTGGATGCTCAAAGCTAAGTGAGTTCACAGTAGAACCAAGTTTGTCAAGTTTCAAGTTCACTAAGGCTGGCCTTAATCCAAAAGAAAGTGAAATAATCACCTAAGTATATTCTTTATGCTCTCTGAATCAAGAATAAAGTTGTCTGTTCAGTCCCAGGAATGTAACAATGTAGGCTACGTATGTGGGGCTTGCTTCTAGAGTACCCTGACTCATCATGAATGTACTCTATACACAACACATGCTCTTCCTTTTGATGTCCAGCTCATATTTCTAAGAGGGCTGGCTAAGGCCACGGTTGCCATTTCTGTGGCTATGGCATAGAGTAAGCGTTCTATGTAAGGTAGTGTAGTCAGTAGTGAGAAAAAACCCCTAGGTTTGGCCTTATAAACATTATGCTTTAACCTACTGATTTAAAAGGCCTGGAGAACACATAATCTTTGTATAATGGCAGTTTGTATTTAACCGATTGATTCTACAAACACAGAAGACATTAACAAGGGATTTGTGTACACAGTCCTTTAACCCTAAACACATCACATTTGTAATACCTTTTCTAATATCTGGCATTTTGTTATGCAATTGAATCATCAGTAAACAGCATAAAATTTTAGAATTGTTTAAAAGGTAAAGTTTAACTATTTCCCTATTCCAAATTATTACCTTTGGCAGATATGTCTTTATCAGTGCCCCCAGATCTAGCAATCATTTCCTCTCCTCTCAGTTTAAGAGTTTCATACAACGGTTGTAGCTTTTCCATGTCTACTGACACATTCTTATTTTCACTGATCTGCTCCTTGATCTTCTCAACCTCTGCAGAAATAGACGGTGGCTGCCTCAAACGCTCCACAACGCGTTCCAGGCTCTCAAGGATCTGATCTATCTTGTCATGGAACTAGTAGTAAAACAAAGGGATCACATATGGAGAAATTATCTGTAACACTGAATGTGAAATTTAGATGAAAAAAATCTATTTATTATCACATTTAAGAATTAAATCTTAGCCCCTTTATCAACATATCCATCCAAAGAGTTACATCTAGCTAGTATATGCAGACATGACTAAAGTCATGACTTGTATGTACTCCCTACATAGAATAGACTTAGTTTCTTATAAATAATTGAGTGTATTCATTAAGAAGCGGTACATGTTAATGTATAACTGGACCACTTGACAGCAGCATCTGTTTTACCTGTTGCTTCATCTTGTCATCATAATTCAATTTTTAAAAATAAGTTCAATAAGCTAGGTGTTCATCTACTAAAACTGATTTTCTTCATTTTTAATGATTATTTTGGCATCCTAAAAAATTATATTATTAAATGTGAAATTCATGAACAATTTTGATTAGATTTAAGGGATTCCTTAAGTTATATATTTGCTGAACTGAAAAATGTTAAAAAATACAAACAAAACAAAAACTTCCCCAATGTTGTATCAGAAGTTTGTACTTAATTCATGGTCCAACAAATAATCAGATACATGGGAGAATTTTAAGTTTGTGTTTGCAAAGGTACTGCAGACAATTAAGCAAAGTTGTAAAAACTTGTTCATTCACAGGTTCTATATTATCCTCAAAGTTAAAGGAACTATCACACAGGACTACAAAAAATCAATGACTCAAATGTCCTGTATCTAATGATAAAAACCATTATCACTAGAAATGGAAAACCTGTAAGTATTTCAAAATTCAACTTCTTGAAAAAAATTTTTTCAAAAAACAAAAAAAACCCACAATTTCCAACTTCATATTCTTTTTCTTTTTATTCAGCCTATCGTTCTCTCTTTCTTCTTATCACCTTCTTGGGAGAATTTTATTAATAATGCTTTCTTTTATCTCTCCCAATGGCAAATATCACATTCCACTCAGGATGGCCACTCAATTAAATATTCAGACGATGATGACAATTGCATATTTCTTAAGCCACTGAAAATTACTTTTTATTGTCTCCATAAGCAGGAAGAGAAATGTAAGGGCAGGACCCAAGCAAACATCACCTCCAAGAGATAATGACATCAATACCCAGATTTAAAGTAGTGAAATAATTTTAGTTGAAATTTAATCAGAAGATCCAGGAAAATGCCTTTCTGTGCTCTGCTGTTTGGAAGAACTTAATTCTATTTCTAGTGTAAATGGTTACCTGAGTTGATTGAGAAATGGCTTCATCCAATGCCACAGCTCGCTTTTTGACATCTTCTTTAATTTGACTATAAAGGGTGTCGGCTGCCACATACTTCTCTTGGATAGAAAAGCCTTCCCCTGGGCTCAATTCCAGTAACTGTGGCCCAGTTTTGTTCATCTTATCTATATGAGGCTTGTGTTCGGCTATCAACTCTCGCAGTTGCTATAACAAACCAAACAGCTTCTCAGTATCTCAGGGTCACACCTCCGTATTACAGCTGTCTACACTGCCAATGCATCCAGCTGGAAAGAAACCCCAAACAAACACCCTCCCTATCACCAGGCATTTAACACATGATGGCTCATACAACTCTTTGCCAGGAAGAGATGGCCCTGACACAAAGATTAAACAACAGTCCAGTCATGCCAAAGCCCCTTAAAGGGTACTCACAAAAATGCTGGTTGAGTGAAATAACGAATCCCAGTTCATAATGCATTTCATACCAAGAGCAGCACATTTTGACAGGAGCATTTGACAAGCATTTATATATGTAAGCCAATACAAAATGAATACACACATATTGCATTATAGATGTATGATCAATTCTACATACACACGATACAGACATACATGTATGAAGGAACCTATTTCTATTCATTATTTTAAAATGGTAAAGGTTGCAAGGGTAATCAATCAATCTATCAAATACACAGCTATATACTGAGCATTATTTGTAATGTGTATTTAAGGGAAAATGTCTGTCATATGAATATGTTGCATAATTTTGTCATCTAATCAAGAGATAGAATGATATGTACACTAATGAGTGGGTGTGGAATCTAAGTGGAGCCCATTCCCTCTAATAGAGATGATGTGTTGGGAATCTGAATAAAGCTGGAACATCTACACTTCATGGATCCCAGAGCTTCCACTGAGAAGTTTTTCTCTGGTCAAATCCAAAGGCACTCCCAAGGGAAGATGTCTTTGCCTGTAGGTTTCTCTGAGGCTGGCCTCCATGCAGCATTGAGGGGATGTTGCATTTGTACCACATTATTGATTAGGTTCTCTCACGAGCAGTTCCTTGTCCTCACCAGAATGTATATTTCCAAGCTGTTTGTTATCTAGCCCCTAACAAAAGCTTCTCTGAGAAAAATTACATTCAGGAAAGATAGTCTGGAGATAAGCTACCAGTATCTTCCTACAAATTTTAATTTCTATTATTCATCAGGAAGAATCACCAGGAGGGCCACATACCTAGATTGTTATTGAAAGTATTTACTAAAATAAATCATACAGATTATTTTGAGAACTTGTTGAGGAAATTGGTACATTCATCAACTATTCCCAATGTACTAAACTATTTTTGAAGTTTTTCAGAAGACTGCCTCAAAATGCTTTTGGAAAGGACTAAATAAACACAAATTCAATTTTGAAAGAGGGAGGGGTCTCATCTAACATTTTCCACATAAGAACATGGGAGGGCCACATCTGTAACCTTGTGCCTGTGTGTTCCAGGCTGAAATTTTCTTATTTTTGTTTCATATAATTAGATCATATCTTCATGCTGCTTTACCAAATGGAGGTTGTGACGGTAACATCAGCTATATACAATCTCATGGAAAAGGAAAAGCTGTAGATGTCACACATTCCAGTTTCAATATTCTAAAAGGCATGCTTGGATAACAAGCTTATACTCTGAGTTATCAAGAGATTCTCACATAAAATGCAAGATCTCTGCTGAGATTTCTTGAGTTGCCTAGAGTCTAGGTAGATCTCACCTGTGCAGCACCACTTTGAGGGAATTTGGTTTGGGGAGTAGGGGGATGAGCCATTTTTAGACTGTTCCATGACAGTTCCAAGAGAACCCCTATTGGATGTCTACTTGGGTGTATGTGTGGGATATAGGCCCAATAAGGTGTGCCTTTTGCCTCACGTGTGACAAAGTGATTCTTGGCAACATACTGTCATAGGAGTCCAGTTATGCTGGGGATACCTAGTATGACTTTAAGATATCTATCACTTGGTAACATGGCCCTTGAAGCCATTTTTCACTCCTGGCTAGAATAAACTAGATTTTCCCAAAAAATAGATGGAGAGGATGTTGTGGAGCTGGAGAAGAAATGCCATTGTGGGAGACTACAAATATTCTGAAATGGCAAAGCTTTCAGTTTAAACAATTTGAAGACTTGGCTACAAAGTTCTGTACGTATGCAATCACAAATTTGTTTTGAGAGCTTAATGATATTGCACAAAAGGCAAATTAACTCAATTTTGAAAATTTAAGCTCAATAATGAGCCTTTCCATACTATTTGATGGTATGCTAAAAACACAGGTATTCGAATCACCTCAGAGTAGAAGAAATTCATGAAACATTTTATATTTAAAATAATTCAACAGATGCTGGTATGGATGCAGAGAGAACGCTTACACACACTGTTGGTGGGACTGCAAATTGGTACAACCTCTATGGAAAACAGTATGGAGATTCCTCAGAGAAATAAATGTAGACCTACCATTCAATCCAGCAATCCCACTGCTGGGTATCTACCCAAAGGAAATGAAGTCATTTTATCAAAAAGACACCTGCACTCGAATGTTTACTGCAGCACAATTTACAATCACAAAGATGTGGAATCAACCTAAGTACCCTTCAATTCATGAGTGGATAAATAAAATGTGGTATATATATACCATGGAGTACTGCTCAGCCACAAAAAGGAATGAAATAATGTCATTTGCAGCAACGTGGAGGGAACTGATGGATACTAAGTGAAGTATCCCAGGAATGGAAAAACAAACACCATATGTTCTCATTAATAAGTGGGAGCTAATAGATGGGTACACACAAGCACGGAGAGATATAAAGGACATGAGAAACCAAAGAGGGGGGAGGGCAGGAGGGTGGCTGTGGGATAAAAACTTACCTGTTGGGTACAGTGAACACTATTCTGGTGATGGGCACACCAAAAGCCCTGACTTAAGCATTGTACAAGATATCCACGTAATAAAAACACTTGTACACCCTTAATTAATATTGTGAAATAAAAAAAAATTTAAAAATTCAGTGAATAGGCATCAGGATTTCTGCCACAAATAAACCTTTATACTAAAATTAATTTCAATTCTACATAGTTTGTCTTTTTCCTGCTGAATGATTTAGATAGAACTCCATAAGATTTCTATTTTGCACTAAATAGTGTTCTCTAAAACTCTCTTCTAAATAAATACTTCAGTTAGTCTTCAGTGCCAATACATTAAAAAGGTAAACAAGATTAACGATTATGTCACATATTCCAAAAAATGATGTAATATATCCTGAGTTAAACTTCTGTCTCTATCTGTCTCTCTATCTCTCTCTGTCTCTCTCTCTCACACACACACACACGCACCATGATTAGTCTCAGAGTACATCTAGTACAGATCTGGAAGTGCAACTAGATTCACAAGTCCACAAATAGCAAGAACTCCAGGTTTTTTTCCTGATAGTGTTGAACCCTCTCTCACCCAAACTCGTGCAATATTTTAAGCCACATTAACAATTAAGCAACTGCTAAAATGAGGGTTCATAATGCCATTTCATATATGTTTAAAACTGATATAATTGTAGTTGTAAATGTACTCCCCAGTTTACTCATCCACACTTATAGGAGCTAGAACTTAATGAGTTCCAGGTACATAAAGTGAAAACAAAAAAAAAGGGGAAACAATTTATCTCTATACTTCAGTATTTTTCCTTTTCAAAGCTTTCATGATATTGCTGTTTTGACATATTCATTATATTATACATTTTCTCCCAACCTAATGGCCTTGTCTCTGGCTCATAGGAGTCCAGTCAAGGCTCTGCCATATATTTCTACTCTTTATTTACGTTCTAGATATATAAACTGAAAGCAATTTAGTGGGTGTAAATTGAAAGAACTTCAAAAGCTTGTTTCTGTAACATTTTAAAATGGGAATATTTTTTCTATCCAGAAGGTTTATATTTCATACTATTTATAAAAGTTGTGATATAATTAATGACATATACAATGTGATCTATCTCCCCAAGTCTTCTCACTGTAACCCAAGATAAGAAGTTAAGCAATTATGAAGTAAGCAAATTATGCAGACCAAAACACAATACTACTAAAATGTCCTATTCATGTAAAGTGTCTAACAGCATTAAAAAACACCATAAAAATCATGGTTCTCTTTAACGGGGAGTACAATATTCTCTTTCACACCAAGCTTACCCGATGTTCTTCCTGCTGTTGTCTTAGAGTTTCATATTCAAGGGCTGGGGCAGGAAGTTGAGAGATGATTCTTTGCGTTTCTGTCAGCCATGGCCAAAGTTCTTCATATGTTTCCCAGAACTGGTTAACCAGGGACTGTGCCCGTTCTAGCTGCAGATACCTCTCTGAGTTTATCTGGCAGATGGCATCATAGTTCTTCAGTACCTTGTCTAGTTTTTTCTAGAAAATAAGATGATGCAATGTGTTTAATTGGTCAGGCCAAGTAGCACAAGTACTCCAGAATGCTTTGTCCAGCACCACACACCTGGCATAGAGTAGGCGCTCAACAAATGTATGTTAAATAAATAAATCAATAAAAGCTATTTAGACAATGTTTCTATGTATAAAAGTTCATTTTAAATTAAAGGGCCTCAAGTATTTATGAATAAGACACTGAGCTCCCCAAATATAAGAAGCAAAATTCTTCAGTCATTCTTACAATGTCTTCAAGGTTAGAAAACAAGTCTCATATGATTATAGTAACATTTACCTTATTTTCTAGAAAAAAAGAAAGATTATTTTTTGCAAATGAAATTGTGAGAACTGCTAGTCAACAAAATTAATTTTATATATTAGAATCAAAGCAGAACATTGTGCGATACACTGATTTTATGGGGCAGTCACAGTGATATAGATTATGGTATAAATTCACAGCAGCAGAAGATAAAGCACAATAGCAACCCAACAAACCACAAAGTAACAAAGAAATTATTTCGTGATGATCTGTATTTTTCATATCAGTTCTTTACGAACATAATAAAGATTCAATTATAAACAAGCAAATTTCCATTACAGAGTACAAATAAAAGAGAAAGTATCACTATATTGTACATTCTGTTAATTTATCTATGGTATACCTTAAAAGCAACAGATACTCTTTAAAATGTGATTTTGGACATAGAGATTTGTATATTTTTTTGCCATGAGATATTTTTCCTACCAGAAGCATTAAATATATATTAATTTCTTCAGGCTGCTCAGATGTCTGAATATGAATTGAACATTTTTACTTGTGGCTAGTCTTCTACCAATTTAAAGGATCATTAAAATAACACAAACTGGATGCTTCCTTAATTACTCAACTCATTTTTTCCCCATATAGTTTACTGTAACTTTATACAAAATGGATTTCAGCATTAGAGAGAACCACATATTTTGGTTTTTGTTTCAGTTCAAGAGGCCCAAATGTCCCTGAAGCATATAAACAACAGTTGACATATATAAGAACAATAATTTACACTGATAATAATGGTAATAATACAGCTAACATTAATTGAATGCTTAATGTGAGCCAGTTAATCAAGGATTCAAACCTTAATAGTCTTTATGCCTATTAAAATAGATTGTTCTCATGGTGATTCCCTTAAGGAATATTCTTTTCACTGTTATTCTGTAAGCTTGAAAAATGACTTATTTAAAACTAACGGTTTCACTGCTTAAACAGCAGCTGCAGATAAAGGAAAAGTGCTTTTCTAGGACTGAGAGCCTAACACATGCTGTTTCTTCAAGAGTCCTACCACCAGCCCACAGACAAGATTATACCTTCATTGACTGCTTTTCCTCTTCACTGCATGTGGTCATGACTTTATGCCCAGATTTAACAAGTTCATCAATAATGTCCTTGTGTCTCAAAATCTCCATGGTGAATGTCTGTGATTTACCAAAATAAAGACAAAAAAATTAAAAAAAAGAAAGTGTGTGACTAAAATGAAAACAATTAGGTGAAGTAGTTAAAAATAACACGTAACAGTAGAGGGGTCTTAAAAAGTAAATCACGCAAGCACATTTTATAGACTTGGAGCACACCAGCAAATAATTTAGATGGCAATTAGAAATGTATTTCTTCACCTTTTGAACCTGCAGCTGGGCAGAAGTCTGGTCTTGCTCAAGCCTGATGTCACCCAGAGACATCAATTTCTTTTCTGTTTCAGTAATCCAGGATAACTCAGCATCAGCTGCTTGGTCAAACTAAACAAAAGATAAATAATTAGGTCAGCAAGTTCCTGTAACTGGTGCCAGAAAAATACCTATCTACATTTCTTTTAAATATCCTTATTACACAAGTGGAAAATCTGAGCTTGTCTCTTCATGGCACCCTAAAATAATTCATGATAGTGACTGAGTTATAAAGAAAGGAGAACTTTCCGCAGAGTAATTAAGCACAAGCTCTTAAAACATGTTGAATTCATAACACTGCATTAATGATTTTAAGACAGCTAGCACTGTTGCCTCCTTTTCTAGCAGTCTTAATAATTTGTTCCTTAGGAGTACTATCAAGTGTAACAGCTGTAAAAGTCCACAGCTAGGTACCATCTTTTAATCATTTCACCCATCACCTCAACTCATGTGATATGCAGATGGCATTCCGCTATCAAAGTACATGATTCCTAGCAAAAAGAATGAAATATTCCCATTTATTTATTATACCATTATGTATAAACGTAAGTATAAATTATGTCCCTATGTATGCAGAGTATACCCCAAATGATTCATGTATAATTTTTGAACATCTCATTAAATAATGGCAAAAAACACTTTCAAGAGCATTCTTAAATACTTTTAAGAAATTTTATTTTCCTGATCATAATAGTAATTCATGAGCACAGTAGAAATTCATAAAGCATAGAAAAATATACAGGAGAAAATTAAAACTTGGATGTAATACTGTTATTATTTTAGTGAATTTTCTTCCAGAAGTTGAAAGAGAAAGATTTGTGAAGGTCTGGAATAACATCATATAAACAGTTTCATACCCTGCTTTTTCATTTATTATGAACATTTCCATCATATTCTTTTTAAATAAATCACTGTTACTTAACAGCATACCTGGATACTTTCATTTAGGCTCTCTGCATTTTTTGCTATTATATAAACAACTCTGTAATGAATATCCTTGTACACAAATTTCTGTTGGCATCTCTAATTAGCTCCTTGGTGTAGATTCCTAGAAGTGACTACAAACTCAAAGAGCATGAACATTTTCAATGCCTTACATCAGATAAACTCATTGCTTTCCAGGGCCAAGCAGTTATTATAAGTGAATAAAGTGGGCATGTGACACCACAAGCACCAGTGATGAATGATAACTGACAATGGCCTCCGCTGGAAGAAATAATGGAGAATGGACATTGTGGGAATTCAAGTCCAGTACTGATAGATCTTCTAACTTTTCAAAAGAAGCTGGAAATCCAGATCTGGCGGGGGCAGAGGGGGTGAATAGCTACGTTAGGGAAAAGATGGGTAGAGATAAGAAACTAGATTAAAAAATAATTCACACTTTTAAAACTTTATACAACACTATGCCAACTAATAGGAAGATGGAGTAGATGAACATTTCTCTGTTCTTCATGATAAGTACGCCTAAGAGTCCTGGGCATTATATTATATATAGAACATACATAAGAAGACACAACAAAAAGAGAAGAGAAGAGGGCAGAACCGCTATGAACCTTAGGCCCCAAGGGATAACACGGTAGTGAGTTCTCTGGGTTTTCTTTTTGCCCCACCTGTCCAGGATTGGATACCAGAAAAACTGGCAACACCAGTGTGTACAGACAAAGCCCCAGACAACCCTGCTCTCTCTAGCCAAAGGACCAGAAAAGGAGTAGCCTAGCAAGACAGAAAACTTTTAGACTATTCCAACCTAACACCATAGAAAGAAAAAAACTGCGGCCCCACCCACACTCATGCCAAGAAAGGACGAATGGGGAGCCTAGGCGTCTACCCTCGTGAGGCTATGACAAAGTGTCCAATACCCATGCCAGGATGATGTTAGAGAAGGCCAATTAGGGAGCTAGAACCTCCATCCCCACTGGCCAAAAACAAGGCTCCAGCCCACAGTGTCAATAGAGACCATGTGGGGAGCCTGGACTTCCACCCTCACCAAGAAGTAATGAGTTGCCCCCTTCCTTTTCTCAGAGAAGGCCTAGTGGAGAGTCAGAATTTTCACCATCACTTGGTGCTCACCATCGTGGCCACCCTCACTGCGGTACCAGTGGAGATCACAGGGAGAGCTGGAACTCCCACTGCCACCCAGAAGTGAGGAGCACAGCCCTGGCTACTAACAGAGGTTGAGTAGAGAACCTGGACTCTACCTGCACTGGGTAGCACCCCCAGCTTCTTTCCCCAGAGTGTATCAGAGAAAGGCAGTTGAAACAGAAAGTTCAAAATCCAAGATTCAGAACATCATATAAGAACCTGGAAGATCTCAAACTGAATTAAAGAAGATAATCACATAGTCGCCAGGCAGAGATGCTAGAAAGCAGCTATGATAAAAATGATTTTAAAGCAGCTATGATAAAAACGCTTCAACAAGCATTTTTGAATGTTCACGGTTGAAACAGATAAAAAATTAGAAGGCCTCAGCAACAAAATAGAACATCTCAGCAAAGAAATAGAATATACATATAAAGAAGACCCAAATAAAAATTTTAGAACTGAAAAATACAACTGAAATAAAAATCTCAGTGGATGAGCTCAGTGAAGGGGACAAGAGGAAAGATTCAGTAAAGTGGACGACAGAACAACAGAAACTACACAGCCCACACTGAATAATAGAAAATAGACCAGGAAAAAGAAAAATCAACAGAGCCTCAGGAACCTGTGGACCTATAAAAGAAGATCTAATATTCACGTTATCATAGTCCAAGAAGGAGTGGAGACAGAGGTTGTGGCTGAAAAAGTACTCAAATATTCTTGAAATGATAAAAGTACAGAAATGGAGACTAGATTTGTGGTTGACAGGAGTTTCGAGAGGGTAGAGGTGGGAGAGAATGGATGTGGCTATAAAGGGCAACATGAGTGATGGAAACGTTCTCTATCTTGACTGTATCAATGTCAATATCCTGCTCGTGATATTTTACTATAAAGATGTTACCACTGGGGAAATTGAGTAAGGGGTAAAATAGGATTTCTCTGCATTATTTCTTACAACTGCATGTGAATCTACAACTATCTTAAAACAAGTTTAATTTCAAAAAAAAAGAAAAACAATTCTGTGGGTAACATCTCACCTGGAAGCTCTTGTTTGCGTTCTCTCTTTTAGACATATACTGCTAGATTGCCCTTCAGATAGAATGTATTAATTTATACTCTCACAAGCAGTTTTGCTGTACCCCCAACAATATGGGGTATAATTTATTTTTTAATATTTGTCAAGCTTAGGGGTAGACTCCTCTTAATTATAAGGAATCCAAGAAACCATTTGAAAAAGTCTATCTTAATCTGGTTCAATAATCACCATATTTAATTTCAAATGGAGCTACTCATTAGCAATTATTGATTGATATGAAAACAAAAGAAAAATATTTCATCAATTAATTCAGCAGGTATGGAGAAAGAATCCTCATGAAAAAGAAGTGAAAAAGTCTTTTAATGTGGATAATTAGTTTTCAAGGCACACACAATGAAGCTGCATACTTAACAGTCCAGGCCTTTCTACCTGAGTGTAAATGCTGCAAGATGTCGGAATAAAATTTAACAGTCATGAATTTTTTTCTTCTATTGTCCCTGAAAAAATAAAGTGATACATCACCCCTCTTGTTTGTGTGCAGGCTGTTAATAGTATGACAGTATTTATATGACAGTTCTAATAAAGAAAGTCAAGCTGTTAAGTGTTAATACTAATTTAACACTATGTCTCCTCCCTTTAAAAAAAAAAAAGGATCCAGTGAAAAACAGTACCATGATACCATCTAATTTGCCAAAATGGAAAGCTGAAACTTAAACAATGTTTCTTTGACCAAGTCAAATATTTGTTCTGCTAAAAGAAAACAAGACTTCAAGCAGAAATATTTCCCTTCTGCCATTTGAGAAAACTTTTTTTTATTAAATTAGCAAACATTTATTGTTAAGCAACAAATGGAATAGCCACAGGGTCTACATTAAGCAATTTATAGTAAGGCAAGGCATTTTAGGTCTATGACTGGTTAATGTGTATATTTCTAATGGACTATAAAAACAGCTCATTTTATTAACACATGTGAGCAACATGGACAGAAATACAACTGGACCAAATTTTAATAAATTTGTTTACTGCTCATATAAGTAGCAAATTTTGACTTAAAATAAACTGTTGATGATCTCAGCATCCATAACTGCATTCTGGGAAGTATTTTAATAGGTAGCATCAGTGGAGTCTAACCATCAAAGCTACTGTAACTCCTACTATAGTTGAACTAGCATTTCAGTAATTTCCTAAAAGTTAATGAAGATATTTTAAGTGGTTCTCTCTCAATATTCCTGAAAAACACTCTCTAAAACAATGACAGCCAGCATCCTACCGAACACATTGTTCTAAGTGCTTAACATGCAACATCTCCTTTAATCCTGACAACTGTATATGTGGGTATTACCATTAACTCCACTTGCAGCTGAGAAAAAAGAGGCAAAGGGAAGTTAACTAACTTGCCAAAGATTACCCAGCTAGTAAAGGCTGGACCTGAGATTCTAACCAAGGTGGTCTGACTTCAGAACTATACTCTCACTTGCCATGTTTATTGTTTGTGCTTGTATATAATTTCATGAATCCAAAATATTCATGTGATTTCACCAAAAATGGTTCAGATACCACAAGAGTCAATAAGTAGTAGGTTTTAACTTAATATTTAAACATTTCTCCAATCTATGACAAATTGCTTTCATACTTATCCAGAAGGTTTCTCTTGAGTGGAAATAAAGGACTAAGACAAAATGATATGCAAACCTTAACCTCAAGGGGCTCCTTTTTACTCCCTTCCCCTGATGGGGGATCTTATCACTTTTTTTTTATTAGCATTTCCTTCCACTTTGCTTCTGATTATTTATAACACAACCCGTATTTTCCCACCCTCAACACCTGGAGGGTCTAAACAAACCTCATTTCCGTAGGGGATGTTTACTTCTGGTTCTTTAAAAGAAATAAACAGGTGGTATTTTTCTCCAAGGCTGATTCCTAATGACCCAATAGCTGTTTGTTTTAATTGCACCCAAACCAACAATCCATGGGCCTTTATAACACGGTTATTATGGGGTCCACTTACATAAGCCAAGCAATTAAAACCGCTGAAGAATGCTTGGGATTCCCAAACCCTGCGAGATACACATATTTTAGCAACTTCTGACAACTGTACATTTATAAGAGGCAAAGGATGATGAACTGCTCTGAGGTTTAAACAAACAATCATGATAGTCTGAATTCAGGATACAAGTCTGTACATCTTTCAAGCAAAAGTGCCTTTCCACATTTCCACAGAGCTTGTAGAAAGAAAGCAACAAAGATATGCTACTTTGTGTAGGTTTAAAATGCAAAAATATGTACAGTTTCTAACTCAGATAATGGCATGTATTGTGAGAGGAAGCAGTTTAGCTCAACATCATTATGTACTAAGTTGCCTTGTTTTACTCAGATTTTTCCTAAATGTAATGAATGGGCCCAATTCTTTTAAAAAAGAATATACTTTTCAAAACATCAATGCCTGCAAATCTGAAGAGTCAGATGTAGGGGCTTGTTGATGGGTAGCACCTAGCACACACAGTCCTCAGTCATTTGCCCACAACTGAGGCTGTTCAATTATTTCTGAAATAATAACAAATAGGGTCTGCACCCCTATGATATCAAAATTCAATGGCACATCTTTTCAAAACTGTTGTTATGACATAGGATTAACATGAAAATCTAACCATGTCAAATCAGAACGTTTTTAAAAACTAAATTTATACAAGTTGGTTAAAAGCATATGCTAATTAGAAGATATCTGTACGCTCCCTTCTCTTCTTTCAAACTTTAATTCTTTTCCATGTTTTTCCTTGCATCTTTCCTGTGATGTTCGGAAGTCAATACACTCTGCGATAGTGGCTTGACAGTTTGCAAAGTGCTCACGCTTTGGTAAATTCCAAAAGGTAGGTTACAACGTTATAAAGGAGGTATATCTGTATATAAACAATGTTAATACTGGGCAAAATATGAAATATCTTAAGAGAAATTTGCTTAGAAAACAGAACATCTAGTCATTTAACATCAAGTTTAACTTAGCCAGGTCATTCAGGGACAAACTGTTAAATCTATAAACTTTAAAACTACCAAGTATTGTTCAAGATACACATCCTCACCCTATTGCTTATGGGTGTGGGTATGTTGGAGGTAGCGGTCTGGGGAAGAGTCTCTTTGTTAACAAAACGAAGTGTATGTGACTATAGATGTGTTTAAAAAGATAAACTGACATCAGATCATGTCCATATTTCATATGGAGAAGAGGCACAGAATGGTAGATAATTAAACACAACATAAAACAGACAGTGTAAAAGATGTGGCTAACATCCAGGCCCAAAGATACTTTTTTTCATCATTCCTTTTTACATTTCATGGATATACTATCATTGGGTAAAACAGAAAACACTTCATTAGGAAATTGTACTCTGGTTCTAATCCCAAACATCTACAAGTGGGCAAGCTGATAAAATAATTTCAGTGATATATTAGCTCCTTTATAAACTTGAAAATTATGAGTTTAGAAACTAGTCTTTTAAGTGCAAAATCTCTGCCACACCAGAAAGACAGGTATCTACTACTACTGTTCTTAAACTTGCCTACATAATAATGTTTCATGATCCTTTTAGTGTTACATTCTCCTGTTCCACAATCCTTACAGCTGGAAATACTTTCATTACATACTTCTATTTTGCTCTAATAATGGCACCTTCCCTCAGATTACTGAAGAATGTTAGCAAAAAAATGGATCACCCCTCAGAGTTCTTCCTCCCTATGTAACTTATAAGGAGGCACAGCAGTGGGGTAGAAGGAGATCTGGATTAAATTCTAGTTGCAACTCCACCACTTATTGGCCATGGGACCATAGGTAAGTCACTTCTCCATATACTCACACTGCACATGTTCCTCCCAGCTATAGACACCTGTGTCTGTTTAGCCTTGCTGGAGGTATTTCACTGGACAGACATGCAGGTATTTCAAAGGCATGAAGATACACATACATACAGGAACAACCAGAAGATATTAATGGCATTAATATTAGCCGTATGACCTACTGGTAGTAAGACTTTTACTACACACATATTCATTTTCATTCTTATTCTCTCTCTGTCTCTAAGAAGGAAGGCTGGAAGAATACAGATCAAACTGCTCACATATTCTTTTTCTCACGAATTTTTCTGTATTCTTTCAGGAAATCTCAAAATTTTCTATAAGGGGTGATTACATCAGGGAAAAAACCCAAAATAATTATTTTCTTATAGGACATATGAACATATGTTTTGGGGTTCTAGAAAACTTACATTGACCTGGTTACTTTCTTTCCCTTTGGCAAACAGCTGCAATACCCTGAATAGAATTAGGCCACAGTTAACGACCTTGGCACATATCAGAGCTCCCTAACCAACTGAAACTAAGCCTGTGACCTTGCTCTTACTACACTCACACTTGATTGAACTAATCAACCATAGTCAATTTCTCAAGAAACTCTTACTCCCAAGAGTACAGAATACTTGTCTTGCTATTTGGAGAAGCCTTCAGTGCTAGTTCTGAAATGTTCAAATAAATTCCAGTGAAAAAAATTCAGTATTTTAAAAATAGTTGAATAAACTTCACAAATAAACACACTTATTTTCCTATAATAATAAGGCTTACAAATTCCTCTAAACTTGAAAAACACAGAAAATACATTCCTCAAGCATGAATGTCCTCCCTCACAAAAACTTCTTAGGCAGGGCTTTTGCTATCATTGCATTTCATCAGCTTTTGTGATTCTAGAGCACAGCACTAAAATGGGGAGTGGAGCACTATGCTTTAGAACTATATAAATTACAATTTTACAGCAACATTAGAAAATTAATTTTGGATGCTCCCACTGAATCTGCTTGATTTGTGTTTCTTGCTTTTGGCTTGTACTAGTAAAAGCTTAGTCACATCCCTTCCCAAGCTCTGCTCTAAAGTACAGTGCAATATTACACTACCCCCACACATAAAGTTTGTAATAAGTCTGATGACTTAATGTAAATATTCACAGGGATTTCAATAGAAGTTAACCAAATGTGTATTATAAACTTCTATTTCCAGGACCCCACTCATTGCCCATAGCACTCTGAGGGAGCTGTGGCTAAGGGTTGGGTGGCTAAAAAACTCTTGGGGTATGCACTCTGTGTGAGTCACAGACAGGTCAGAAACGACAATTGTTTCCCCTTCAGTCATCTTCAGAAAAAACTCCACATTACCAACAAAATAGTTTCCATTTTAAAAAGAATACTTTCTCTTTGCCATAGTTTTCTGTAAAAGAACAGTTAATACTGACTAACATGATAACTCAAAACATTGACTCACATACAGATCAGACTTAGGGCACAAAATTAATTTTAGCAATATGCATATATGTAGACAAAAGCATTTTGTCTGGAAAGCAGGGTTGATCTTCCTAGTGTCTGACTTGGTAAGGATAAATCTCTGAAACAATGAGGCAGACGGCTGTTAACAATGTACAGATTAGCCTTGCCCTGGCACTCAGACATCTGAGTAGCCCAGTCAAATTCTTTTCGAATCCACCCTTTCATTTTTGAAGCACAACAAATGAATGGAAACACTATTAACAGGCATCTTTGTTCAGGTAAAGGATCTGGGAACAGCAGGAGAACATTTATTGCCTCAACAACAAACCTCTTGTCCCTACCTGCTGTGATCGCAGAATGGCGGCATCGATCTCCTCCACCTTCTGAGTGATGGTGTCGCTCACTAATCGGTAGCGCTCATTGTCCTCGGCTACCATTTTCTCAAGTCCTTCTCTTGCCCTCCATGGTACCAGTTCCAGCAAAGCACTGCTCACTTCATTGAGGGAGTCCAATAAGGCTTTGTTGTTCTTAGTTTCCTTTTGCAGTTCCTAAAAACATACAAATATGTGGGTACCATTTAAGAGTTTGAATAGAATTTTCCTTTAACTATTCTTGGGGCTAAAGTTCTTTGCGGGCCAATAATGTGATGCTTTGGCCATCCCCTTAGTTTCAGTTAAGTTAAATAAGCCTGTGTTATTTAAAGCTATTTTGCAAAAAGGAAAGTGTTTCCTGAGAAGTTCAAAGAACAAATCATTTGTCAACATGGCAAGATTTTATCTTTGAAATTTAATATAAATATTTAAAATTTGGGAAACAAAACCAAGCAAGTTACTATGTATTATTCCTTGCTTTCTGGGAACCTCTAAGTAATTCCACCTCCACTTTGTCCAGCCAGGTACACAGCTCTTCGTGAGTGGAGTGCAGCCGCCTTGCAAGCTGCAGCGCCTGTTCCAGAGTCTTGGCTACGTCGGTGCTCAATTTAGTAATGTCTTTGTACCTTGCTTTAATGGCTTCTAATTTATCTTGAATTATTAAAACTTCATCACCTAAAATTTCAAAGGCATGTTATTTCTTATGAAAGGACAAATCTAAATCATTCTGAAAATACAAATGTACAAACTGGAAAGGGTTAAGTGCCTTTAGTTATATGCAAAGCAGTACTTTTATATCTATCAGTAGGAGGCTTTAAGTTTTCAAAGAACAGGGGTTAAAAACTTCCAGAGTTCAGATAGTGACCTTATGCATGGCTTTAAAGCTGGGTTACTTTGGGCAAGATGCTTAACCTCTCTGCTCTTAGTTACTCATCATTACTCAACTGCACTATTCCAGTGGATCCTTAATGGCCTCTACCTCATTTTCAGACACACAGAGAAATTGCGTCCTGGGCTGAATAACTCAAGGCTCTAGCTGTTACACTGAATTTCTCCAACTTACAATGAATGGTACTTGCCCCCACCCCATACATATTGCTGAACTGGATATAGGTACAGTGAAATTGCTATGGCCAAAGGAATCACTAAAACAAGTTAGTCTCTCTGAGTTGTTCTAAAATCTTCTCATATATACATTAAATCAAGCATTTGTTTTCTTAGTGATTCAAGCATAAAGAAATGAAGCCTGTGTATAGCCATGCATATAACCATAACGTGTGTTACTGCAATGCAATCTACCTCTTAAAAAAAAAAAAAACTGCCTACAACGTATGTGTTCATCTGCCTTCCACAAGTGGAAAACTAATGTAACTCTGTTGTGGGCTTCTCCGACTAGCTCCTGTGCCAAAGTGCTTTATGAGTAATACACACAACTTCCATCAACAACTCAAGGGAGATCATGAGAAAAAAGTGAGATCATACTCTAAACCCCTCCTTGATTAGTCTTCAAAGCATTCTCCAGAATGAAGTCTTGGAATGGCCCAAGAATTATAAAGTGTTTTGTGTTGTTCCCCATCCCTAAAATATTTTGAAAACAATGCAAAATGCTGACTGCAAGATTATTTGATTTGAAAGATATCTCACCTGTGGTTTGTTTAAGTAGTTCTAAACCATTTAGTAATGCCTGATCTACATTTTGTTTCCTGAGTAAGATGTCCTCTTGCAGAACCTAAAAACACAGGTACCAGTTTTTATGTAGGAGGGAAAAAATTAAATCAGCATTAGCATTAGTTAATCTCAGAGAAGTTAAATTAGGTTTCACAAAGATATTTGAGTAGACACCTCACATTTTCAAATATTCATTATTGCTCCCACGTTTATGCCTCTTCTTTTCCCCATCATGCCCCATGTCCCATGTTCATATCTACCAAAATTCACAGCATTCTCCCTTTCAGAAAATACTTAGAGCCCTGTGGAAACGGGCTATGTGGAGGTACTGGAGTGCTGCTTAATGATGGGTCTTTGTATACAGCAATGAAATAACAAAATGAAATGTGAAAATTCCAGCCAATAGGATAAATTCAATCTCTTTTTAAAAATGACTTCATTGAAAGTAATCAGCATACACAGGCAAAGTCTTTTTTGAGTACAGCAATTCATCTAAATCATAATGACATAAAATAGCACAGAAATAAGGAAGACTGAGAAAATGAGGACAACCGAAATGAAAAAAATAAAATGAAATGAAATAAATCAAAATACCCGAAGTTCAGCCTGCTGCTTCCACAGCCCCTCAGTGCTGTACTCCTGGACTGAGAGCTTGCTCAGTTTGCCATGCACTTCATTCAGCCAGTTCATCAGCTCAACTTCATCTTCCCCAAAAATCTTAGCATTACACAAGGCCTGCTGGAGGAGCTCAGACCTGCTGTGACTTTTCTCTTGAATCTCAATGTACCACACTTGAGAGAAGTCTAATTTATTCTGCACCATATCTTTATCCTCCCTGGAGCTCAAAACCTTTAAGGACTGGCCAACGCTAACAGCCTGGTGTAAATGTTTATTGTGATTGATGATGTCATCTTCTAAGGCCTAAATAAAGTTTAAGAAAAGAAAAAACAAATGGAATGGACAAATAAAAATGAAAACATAAATAAAACTAAAGCATGACATTTGAAATGGATTTGGTTTGCAATTATGCATAACATAACAACAGTACAGAACTCAAACTTATGTCACAAAACCGCAAAATAAAAACTGAATCTTACTAATGTGTGAGTTGTATCTTACTTTGTGCTGTGCAATTTGTTCCTCAAGTTTAGATGCTTGGGTTCCTATGGGTTCACAATTCACCAGCCTCTTTTCTACGGTCGTAAGCCACTCATTCAGTGGTTCTAAGGTTTCATGAAATTGCTGTGCTACCACTGAGATACCTTCCAACTGACGATTCCTGCAAATGTGCCAAGATAAAGGTCATTTAGGGATGAAGAATGTGTGAAATATTCAACAAAATCTGCAGTCATGCTCCTGCATTCTATTCTAAACACTCTTTGTAGAAACTATCAAGGTAAAAATTTAAATCTCTAACATTTACAGGGCATGTTATAATAGTATTTCAATTAAATATAATAAAATCAAAGGTGAACAACAGATCATCCTCAAGTGCCTGAATCTCATGAAAGTCTGAAGTAATCTTTTGTAACAATACTTCTAATAATTATAGTTATAATAATAATAGCAATGTTATAATAACAACAACAGCAATAATAATGACAATAGGTAATATTTATTGAACACATATTCTGTGCCAAGTCTCATTTTAAGTGCTTTATGTATTAATTTTGATTGGAACACAAATTACTGAGGTTGTTTTTAATCAAATGGTCAAAACTGGATTCAAATTTTGAAGAGTATACACAGCTTCCACCCTCCCACCCACTTCTTTAGTGGAATTAATAGTGATTCCTACTTTATAAAAGTTTAGTGTCAGGTGTATTTCCCAAAAGCAATAGTTAATATTTTATGGATTAAAATATCATGAACAGAGGAGAAATATTCCCAAATATTCCTTGGACTTTAACTTGTAGTTTGAAGTACTTTTAGAAAACACATTGTTTCCTCAGTTGCAGAGAACTCACGTCAATTAAAACCAACTTCCACTGTTCTCAGTGTTTATCCAGGGCAAGTGATTGTATTGCTTTGTATATAGAGTACCAGATTCAGTATCAAATCCTGTACATGATTTCTGCTGGGATCAAGAGTTGTTGTTGTCTTAATTTCTTATCGTGTTTAATTCTTAGGTAATTACATGATTTGAGAAATTAGCTTTCTATGGGGAAGAAGGGAATTATGGAAAATTGGCACAAGCTACTAAATACAATTTCTGTATCAATATACCACAAACTATATACACATATATTTTTTAAAACTTTCAGTTGAAATACACTTGATCCTAAAAAAATGAATAAAATTACTATATTCTTTTTAACTTCTGGCTTATCAGTATCTATGACTCTTTTTTCTAAATTCAAATATCCAATAATCTAGAATCAGTAGAAATAACTATTTTGTAATTGGGTTTAATTTACCATGATTTAAATTATGAACAATAAATGTGGGTATGAATCATAACTACTACCAACATCTTTCCATTTAATATCACTGTGAAGAAGGTTTTGGGAAAAGAAGACCACTTATGGTAGCAAAGCAGAGATCTAGACATTCATTCATTCATTTTTTAAAAAATTACTGAGAATATCTTCAGTTGCAGCCAAGGCACAACATCCTAGCATGTTACACAAAAGGGTTAATCCATTGACACACATTAAGGACAATATGAGACTTTCGGACTCCTTAGGAATACCTCATTCTGTGGTCCTAAAACTATTCTTAATTATACTCCATAATTCAAAATTAGACAAATCCTTCTCTTCACCATTACAGTTCCAAAAGAGGTAGGAATTTATAGAACATACTCATTCAGTTCAGTGGTTCATCTATATTTAACCCTACCAGCCTAGAGTGGCTACTCTTCAATGTAGCTACTACTTAATGCTGGTCAATATGGCATCAAATGCAGAGAATGAAATATGGGTTGGGATTTTGTGATAAGAAAACTGCTGAGAACAAACACCCAGTGGTTCTGGGCTCTAGGCTTCGTGGCCTCCACGAAGTTATAGCACCTTCTACCTGCCTTGTTTCCTAGCTAACTCCTACTCCTCCCTTAAAACTTAGCTTAGCTGTCATTACCCTGCCCCCAGACTAGGTTCCCATAATATACTCCCACAGCACCTTGTATTTTTGCTTTGAAACATCACATTTGTCATTACTTCTCATTGGCTATAAATTCTCCTAGACTGTACCCTATCTGAGGGCACAGATGATCTGTCCAGCTCACTCCTGTAATGCAAGGCCTAACTCTGTGCCTGATGTATGCATGGTAGACAGGCAGTAACTGTGTAATAAACAAAGGAATAAATCACCCTCAAGGAAATGTTTTTGTTAAAACAAAGAGTTGGGTTATCGCTGGTGATTACAAGACATCATTAGAGGAACAAAGAAAAAGGCATTAAAGTCTTTGCTATCTATGTCCACTTACATGATAAACATAGGAAAATAACAATGTGAAGAAAAGTATTACCAAAACACAAAATATCAGTATTAAGGCCAGTACTATTCTTTCAAAAGAATTGTAAGTTACCTTGTTTCAGCTTTATTAAGCAATGCCTCCCATCTACTATCCAAGAGACTCAGCTGTTTCAAAATCTTCACTTTATCTGCAGGCTCTGCTGTTGCAGCAATTTTTTCTCCTTCTCGTTTGATTACCTCCACAGTAGATTTGCGGTCATCCAACAATCTTTGGAGAAGCTTGAGACAAAACATTAAATATTTTTTTAAAAGGCAAAGGAATAATTGTATAAACATAAATTAAAATGTACCCTAAGTATATCTGATCTGTGACAAAATAGATATTTTGTATGGATGCACATAAAAAAGGATCTGAGAAGTGGGATTTTTAAAAAAAATAACATTTTATTTAATGATTTATTACCATTGGGTCAGACACTATATGGTAGGGGCTTTACACAGTAGACAAAACTAATATTGATAAGACCACTAGACTCCCTGTTAATTTTTAAATACAAAATAATAGCATAGAGATGCTGCTTAAGATAACCCCACTGAATCATGAGAAAACTGCAAAATCTCCATTACTGTAATGAAATGGGAATGCCCTAAACAGTCAACAACTGTCTGCCCTGTCGAGATACAAAAGATTCCCATAAATCACTACTGTTTTCAAAACCTTTTCCCACGTTAAACAATCCATTGTAGATATAAGGAAGTTAAGACTCAGACCAAGTTCACAAGTTAGCAAAGCTAAAACTAGAGGCTCTCAGCTCCTTTTACTAGGTGGGACTAGCTCTTAAAATACTTTATGAGGACAAAGACTAAAAGAGCCTTTAAATATCACTCCCCAAAGGAAGAGAGGGTAGAAGATGTCTGAAATCTCCAAAGCTGTCTATAATAAGACTAATATTTCAGGATTTAGCAGCAGAATCAAAATTCAATTTAATTCCAATTAAACATTTCAAGATGCCTGAAATGGAACGTTTGATATAGGGAGCAAGAACTCAGGATTACCTTGCTTTCGTCTAATCTAAACAAATCGTTCATGAGCAACTGCTAGGCACATGCCCTGTGTTAACAGTAATGAGGGAGGCACAGGTCATTGATTCCTTAATCTGACCCTGACTGATAGCTGAGGATTAAAGATTTGACAGTTAACCAGAAGTAAAAAGCTAGAAGAGTATTTTGAGATCAAGACCACCAAGGAGGTAAGAGGAACTTGTTTAGAAAGAAGGGGAAGAAACACAAACTGTATTGACACAGGTTAAAGTCATTATACAATCAAAGTACAACAGGTGGCTTAGGAAGCAAGGAGAACTAATTAAGTGGATTACTTTTGATAAATTTTAATAACTAAGCTCCTAGCAATTAAGAAAGCAAAATCAACAAATAGGTTTTGTTAGTTAAGCATCATTTACTCTGGGAGTTAACTTTAAATTAAATTGTGAATCGTAGCAGTTGTATTATTCAAAAATCGCACAGATATGATGTGTTTCCAGTTGTGTTTCCTAAATCCTTGCCTCTAAATCTATTTCTAATGGGTATAATTTCCCAATATGCTAAAGTTTTCAAGGAATTTTTAGAAAGTTAAAAAAATTCTCAACATCACTAATCATCAGGGAAATGCAAATTAAAACCACAATGAGATATCCCTTTACCCCTGTCAGAATGGCTATTACTAAAAAGTCAAAAAACAATAGATGCTGGTGTGGATGCAGAGAGAAAGGAATGCTTATACACTGTTGGTGGGACTGCATTTCAGTACAACCTGTATGGAAAACAGTGTGGAGATTCCTCAAAGAAATAAAAGTAGACCTACCATTTGACCCAGAAATCCCACTACAGGGTATCTACACAAAGGAAAAGAAGTCATTTTATCAAAAAGACACCTGGACTCAAATGTTTATTCACGATCGCAAAGATGTGGAATTAACCTAAGTGCCCGTCAATTCATGAGTGGATTAACAAAATGTGGGGGGTGTGTGTGTGTATATATATATACACACACACATACACACACACACACAGACACACACCATGGAGTACTACTCAGCCATAAAAAGAAATGAATTAATGTCTTTTGCAGCAATTTGGATGGAACTGGAGACTATTATCCTAAGTGAAGTATCTAAGGAATGGAAAAACAAACACCACATGTCCTCTCTAATTTAGAACTAATCTATGGGCACAGAGAGAAGTAAAAGTCATCGGAAATCAAGAAGGGGGGAGGGAGGAGAAGGGGAGAGGTACAAACTTACTTAACAGGTACAATGAAGACTATTCAGGTGATAGGCACACTAACAGCCCTAACTCAAGCATTATAAAAGCTATCAATATAACAAAAACATTTGTACTGCATAATATTTCAAAATAAAATAAAAGAAATTAAAGGAAGCAATAAGTTTTTAATTAAAAAACTTTCTGAGGCCAAATGTGGAACGTTTTATTGTTTTTTCCCACTTTTAATTGACAAATAATAATTGTATATATTTATGGGGGACAATGTGATCCTTTGATATATGTATACATTCTTGAATGATTAAATTAAGCTAATTAACATATCCATCACCTTACCTACTTATTTTTTTTGTGGTGAGAACCTTTAAAATGTGCTCTTTCAGGAATTTTGAAATATACAGTACACATTATTATTAACTATGCTAAGTGAATAAGCCAAGCACAGAAAGATAAATTTAAAATGTTTTACATTTAACAATGTTTAAACGTTAAAAAAGTTTTATTAATTTAATTTTTAAAGGAAAGTAATTAAAATAATCCACTCCCTTCATTTTAAAGTTCTACATGGAAGAAACCTTACCAATGTTTTGTGTGCCAGGCCCCTTCCCACATGTCATTTCAAGTCATGGCTGACAAACTACTACTGAAAGTGTCATTAAATGCTTCATAACTGACCACCTACTGCCATCAGAAGCAAAAAAACTGCACATGTGATAACAAATAGTTATCATCCCTCTAAAGATTGTTTTCCCAACTTGGTGCCATTTTGGTAGTGTCAAAAGACACCACAAAAAACTGGTACATTCCTCAGCACATGTGAATCAAGTATTTGCCTCTTTAGTAATAGGTTGAACCATAAGAAACTGTCGATATTTCATCTATAAAAAAGGCAATTTCATCTGGGAATGGTGGCACATGCCTGTAATCCCAACACTGGCAGGTCGAGGCTGGAGGATTCCTTGAAGCCAGGAATTCGAGAACAGCCTGGGCAACATAGCAAGACCGCATCTCTACAAAAAACACAAAAATTAGCCGGGTGTGGTGGTATGTGCCTGTAGTCCCAGCTACTCCAGAGGCTGAGGCAAGAGGATCATTTGAGGCCAGGAGCTTGAGGCTGCAGTGAGCTAGGATGACGTCACTGCGCTCTAGCCTGAGTGATGGAGCAAGACTCTGCCTCAAAAAAAAAAAAAAAAAAAAAAGGCAATTTCACATGGATCAACCTAATATATAAGGGAACAATGATATTGCCATACAAATGTCATCTTGTCAGTGAAGCCTTCCTTGACTGTCATGCTTAAAACTGCACATATGCCCCCTCCCTTGGAGCACTTCCTTGCTCCATCACGTCATGATTCCTTTCCCCTATCCCTGCTTTATTTATCACTTGCTAACTTATCACAATTCACTTATTTACTTTATTTATTCTCTCTCCCTCCTTGTCCTTCCCTTCCCACTAGACTTTAAACTCAATGAGAAATTATTATCTTTTCTATTTAGGGATATATCCCTAGCACCTGGAACAATGCCTGGCCCACAGCAGATGTTCAATAAATATTTGCTGAATGACTAATAACAAAATATTGTCTGTAGCAGCAATAACTAGCTAACTAGGATATACTATTAATAAAAAAAAAGAAAGTCACAAGGTAAATTTTTACTCTCATTATTAAGATTTAACATGAAACACAATACAAAAGCATCACTCACTTACCTTTTGCTCTTGTATCTGGGCCTTCACCACTTTGAACTCAGCCGATGGGGGCTTCTGATTGGCCACAAGCTCCTCGGTGTCCACCATCCAGCTGAGCAAGGACTCCAAGGCATCCTGGAACCTCCCACAGTGCAGCAAGGCCTCCTGCAGCTGGGCTGCTCGCTGAGCCACCTGCAAAGTGCCAGTTGTTTCAACTTATTTACTTATTTTGTAAAATGAAATCTGCCCACAGGCCATCACTTTTCATGCTAATTTTCCAATACAGTCACAAATTTTCTTTTCCCTTTCACTTAAAATTTACACAAAGCATTGATATTGGGCAGGATAGCAGTGGAAAGAAGACCAACTTTACCAAGTAAGCCATGAAAATAAGATTACCATCACAAACAGTCAATGTAGAAGACTAAATCTTTGAGATTTTGGAAATGTCCAATATGTTTATTATTAGCAATGAATGATTCAAATATTTTAAAGTTATTGTAAGAAACAATACATTAGTCATTTTTATCATTTTAATTTTTTATTTCCTACTGGTGAATATCAGGGATAATGATTTTAAACAACTAAGATTAAAAGAAACTATCATAGCAGAGAGATTCACAATTATATTTTGCTAGGCAAAATAACTATAAAGTATCCAATTAAATTCTGCTAGTTCCAAGCTCCTGGTTTTTCAACAAACCAGGGCCTTTGTCTTCTAGTAAATGGAGTCTCTGTGTCCTACATAGAGATATCCTATCGCCTTTCTCATAGATCTTTTCCTTTTGGACTGAAAAAGTAGTTGGCAAGATATTTTAAGCACTATGGAATATATTTTCACCTGAAACTGCATTCCAATTTTGTTTAAAAGAGCACTATATTGTGAATCAGACTTTAAAGAATGATAAATGTAGTTTTAAGACCTGGCAACTAGTTAAGATTTCAATGTAGGGAAAACAGCAACAAGAACCACCACCACCACCACTGCCGCCAGATACGCACTGCCATCCCATAACAATTTTCTGATAACTTATATTAAGCGAAGAGCTGCCTGCCATTGTGTGTCAGCATTATCTCCCTAAGACATCAGAGCATTATTTCTAGCATTTTCCCTCACAGAAGTTTAGAAAAATGTGAGATTACATCTTATAAAGTAAAATAGTATTTGAAGATGATGGTCTATAGTGAGGGTAGCAAACCCTCAGTTCAGGACTGACAGACAGACATAGCTTCTTTTGCTTGTATAGTGTTGACTTATATAGTGTGAAATTAGCCACCAACATTTGAAAATTGGAAGGTTTCAGACACAAAATGAGATTTCCATGTTCTTTTGAAAGTAAGTATAATATTTGGCCACAGTGAGCCTATACCCTACCTGTCAATGATTTGCTGAAACTAAGTAGCTACCTGTAACCTTAGAGGTGCATGTGATCTCCTCAACACAGAGCCACAGATCATGGCCACCTACCACTATCCTCTACTGTTATATCTGCAGCCATGTCTCTATCAAAGTCAAGAAAATAGCAGGGAAAGGCCTTGTCTCACCCAGCTCACTTCTTTCGTTTATATTCCCTACCCAGCTCCTGTGGGCATCTGAGTCTGAGCCATCCAGTTTACAGCAATATAAAAAAGTAGACATGTTTAGAAAAATTTCACTACTATAAATAAAATTCATGGATACAATAAACGCTTGTGAATAATGATCAACAAAAATGACAATGAAGGGGATGAGAAAATTACCTTCTTATTGAGAGTCTTCCACCGTGCGTTGACATCATCCAGGTCGTGCTCCAAACCCTGAGTGCTGGTGCTTTTAGCAGCACTCTGAATAAGGCCTTGGCCTAACCAGTTTACATCTTGCTGTTTAACCTGCAAGGGTTCAATCTCTTCTTTCTGGAATACCTGCAGTTGAAAGAGCAATAATTATATGAATTATATTATCTAACAATCATCAAATATATAATAAGCATTTCTTTAGTCTTTAGGTTGTAGAAACTATCAATTACTTCAGAGGTAAAGATAATTTTTGTTGCCTCTTCACAGGTCATAACTACCTTATGAGTAACAGTAAGAAAGTAAACTAAATATAAATTCATAGCATATCAAAAGCATTCAGGAATATCAAAGAATGATAGTCTCTACGTGCATTTAATTAGATTACTTATAAAACCAAGAAGAGAGTATATATGTCCTCTCTTTACTGCTTCATTATCGTAGCATGAGGAATTCCCTATTGTCCCAATGTAACTCTAGCAAAAGATTTACAGAAAATGCTAAGGAGCAAAATGATAAGGTGGGACCAAGATGAGCCTTACTGGGCAAGGAATCCTTACAGGCTCTCCTAAGGATGGCTGCTGCTAGTTGGCAACTGAAGCTTGAGACTCAAATTGGAGATGGAGAATCGTCAAGAAGAAGATGAGGTAAACCAAGTGGCCAAATACGCAGCTTGCCAGCAGGGCCAAAATACAGAGATAGGAAAAGGAAAAAGACACAAGTATGCACTACAATAGTATGGATCCCTGCACATCTAGCCCCTCAATGCCTATCAAGATGACCACGGGCTTGCAAGAAGTATGAAGACCTCACCCCATGGATCTGATCACACACACTGCCAGCACAACAACTCTGTTAACTCTTGGGTCACTGCCAGCAGTTTCCTAGTACTCTGTCCATCTCATCCTACTTACAGTCCCCCAGTTGTCGTGACTGGCAAAGGCTCTAACATGTTAGATTAAAATGCAAGCTCCATGAAAGCGGAAATATCTATTTTCCTTATAAGTAGCTCTATGCCCTCGGCCTACCATGGTACCTAGGATGCAATATATACCCAAAAATTACTTGCCAAATTAATATCAGTATAGAAAAATTATACTTCTATCTTAGGTGGATGACATCAACCCTGTAAAAGATAATATTAGGGGTAGATACATCATTTATTTCACAGATAATATAAATGTTTTTAATATAGGGCTTAAAGCATGCCATGAGGAAAATCAATTCTTTTAACTAAGGAGGGAAAGTTTCAGACAAATATTAAGGTAAATATGGTGTGGAATTCTGAGTCATTATATCGAACAGCACTACATAAATATACCAATGATTAGACAGTTAATCAGAATATATGGAAACAAAATAAAGGCAAATATTAAAACAACACTTCAGAAAAAATTACAGGCACGGTATGAAAAATAATTTTGAAAGATGTGCAGACTGCCGGAGACAAACTCTCCGGACTCTGATACAAGGCCTAGCATCCAGGATACTCCTGTGTTACGGTATAAATGAGTAAATTAAGGAACAGCAAACAAATCAATGATCATTTCTTGTAAAGTCTCCTCCTAGCTAAAATCCCCTACTTCTTCCACAGAAAATCCATATAGATAACTTCCATACTGGCTAATTGTTTCTATATAACAATACTAAATATAAAAAAATAAATGACACATAATCAAATTATAAGATTCTCCCAAATTAGTGAGAAAAAAGAAGCTTTCATAATTTTTCAAAAAGGTATAAATCAATAGAAAGTTGCAACAAAGTAGTGAAGATAGACTTTGGCATTATGATTCTTTTCCTTTTCTATACCACTTTCTTTGTTACTACTTCTAGAAACTAATAGCTGTGGATATGTTTCACTACTTACCAAAAAGTAGGGGTTATAAAGAAACTGCTACATTTTTAATTCCAGGAACTTGTATGATAAATAAGGATCCAGAAAAAAGTTTTATTCTTATTCTCAGATAGTTTTCAGGACAAAAAACTAATAACAATGTTCTACTAAACTGCCTTAACCTCTGATCTTGGCTTTAAATTAACTTTAGAGGTAAATATCAGAGCAGGTCTAGGTCAGTTTGGTAATTTTCCAAAGTGCCACAAAAAATACACTAAGGATTTAAAAAGATAACTACTAAAGAGTATATACTTCTAAAATTTAATTATTTTCTACGAATAAACTGAAAAATCATTTACAGAAAAAAAAAGTACTTTGCTAAGCTTTTAAATTAGCATGCCATTTACTGCATGCATTAGGAAAAGGCATAACTGACGAGCAATTATTGCACAGATTGAGAAGAGGAACTTTTCTGATACTGTCTAAATTCCTTCTCTCAGTGATAACAAAATACCTATGAAGAGAGACTTTTCCCCCCTAATCTAACCCATAGCACACAAACATGAAGAGAAGCTTAAAATAAAATAAAATTACCTCTGAGGCAAAGTTTACCAGAAGAGTTTAGTAAAAGTACCAAAATAGCTGAACTTCAATCTAAGTGGGAAGAAAAAAATTACAGGCTTCATAAACAACCTCTACTTATTACAAGGCTGCACCCTTTACTTTCTTACCTCATTTAACCACTCAACAAAAAGTTAGGATCTATATCGCCTGCAAAATACCGCATAACTCTACTCTAACGTGCAGAGCTCCTGACAGAAATTTTTCAGCACATTAAAAAAGTCCTTAATTTGGGTAGAGTACTTTGTAGACCACAACAATATAATATTGTGTTTGTACTTTCATGACTAAGCCTGTTCAAGCTTAATAAATCCAATATAACAGCCCTTAAATGGCAGTGTCTTAAACCACAATTTGTATAAAAGCCTAACATTAACATAAATTCACAGTGGAGACATTCTAGATGATGGGGAACAGCTACCCTCTGCGCAATCAATAGCAGGACCCTAAACAGCTGGGAATAATCAAGCCTCTCAAAACAGTGCCTAATTAATTTGTTATAATGATCAACTTATCAACAAGTGGCATCTTGCAGGGTGCTAGTCAAACCCCCCATAAAAGCCTAAATTTGATCATTATTAGAAAAACTAGTGACCACTCTGAAACAGAACCACAAACTTTGGGCATTGCAGAGTTTCACATTTCCATTAATTACCTGAACCAACTGAAAGCCATTGCAGACTGTGTCCAATATGCCTGCCTGGGCCTCTGTTTTTCTGGGCTCTGCTTTCTTTCTTACTGGTGTGAATTTCAGGGAGCACTTCATACGGATCACCTTCATCTCTTGGACAGAAAGAGGAGCCTCCATGTCTTTAGATGCTATGTTGAATTCTTCTGAATCATATTGTGTCAAGAGTGACACATTTTCTACTAAACTTGTGCTGCCACCATCTACACCATTCCCCCCCAGATCTGTGTGAGAGAGATCTAAATCCTGAGAGGAATCCTTCATAAATTCCCTACTTTGTGCTGTGATTTGGGATTCTCCTGGTCTGTATGTTTTCCCCTCTTCTCCAAGGTTAGAAATATGCTCATTTTCTCCATTTCTTGGCATAATTAATGGATCATACTTAACAGTACTTTCTTTCAAATCATTCTGCAGGTAACAATTTTCATCATGGATTTCCCTTTGATGATTTACACTTTTTGCTTCCTCTAGACGAGAAATATCATGCAAAATCATTCTGAAGTTTTCATCAGGGTGGGCACTTCTACATGAAAGCAGTGGGATTTTCTGTTCACTAATGGAATTAACAGAAAAAAATGGCCTATATTGCTCAGTTATATGAATATCTTCAGCAGAAGACAAGCTTCTAATTCGTGACTGGTCTCCAATTAAAATGCCCTGTTTTTCTTCCCTCTCTGCTGGAGGGCTACATAAACCAGAGTCATCCTCCTCTGAAGTTAGAGAATTAGTACCCCATCTGCACTTGCTGGCCTTGGCAACAGTATCTGACATATCAGTAGGTTCAACAAAAGAGCTTTCACTTTTGTTTGCATAATCCATAAAATTGGCTGGGACAAACATTCGCCATGACCGTCTATGTTCTTTCTTTTCTGCATGAGATTTGGCTTTGGGAAATCCTGTGGTTCGAATGATATCACTATTTAGCTTGAGTGCATCAAAGATCATCTTTTCATCTAGTTTGTTAGCTTCACGACCTCTCACCTCAAATACACTGGAAGAAGTAAGGGCACCATTAGAACATAAAGAGCTAACATCCAGTGTTCTGTGACTGTAGGGTAAAGTCCGATCTGTAAAATGCCTGGAAGACAGGCTGCCTTTTGAACCAGAGTCTATCTGTTCATTTAGTCTAACAGTATCATAGATTGACCGCTGTGGGACGTAACAGTCTTCGATATTCAGGTCCTCCTCCTCTTCACCCTTCCCTACACATGGGGGATTCTGACGTAAACAGTCTGGTCGGCTGAGTGGCTTCCCCATTTTGTGGATAGTTAAAACAAATATTGCAGCTCTTGATACAAAAAATAAGAAATAAAATAAAGCATCTTTCAAGGAAGTATACTTCTGAACAGAGCTATGAAGTGTCTTCAGCATATAGACACATGCTGAAATAGTATATGTCATATGAGGTGTTTAAGGTCATCAGCAGTGCATCAGTATAAATGCAACTATCCTTTTACCTGGTTGATTTTAGGATGATTTTAAAAAATAAAGTGCATCAAGAACAGAGAACAGAAATCTCCTTTGTCCACCTACCCCCAGACCCCAAAGTTCTCTTTCACACACTCCAAAACACAGAAAAAAACAAACACACACTTAGCAGTGGCTCAAACACTCAGAACATTCCATTGTCAGTCCATTTCCCTTTTTAGTCTAATTTTGCATCTGAGATTTCCAGATTAAAATTTCCAAATGAGCAAGCATTTTAACAGGCTGAATGTTAATTTCAGCACAGCTCTGGTTAACTGTAATCCACTTAAAGACGGCTTGCAAAACTCCATCTCCTTTATAAATAAACCATGCTTCAGAAATTTAAAAGACAAACACAGGGACCGTGTATTGTTCAGATCAAGGCACAGAACCAATCTTCAGAGAAAAATAAGTCTAATGTTATAAGAAAGTTAAAATTCTCTTTTACTTTTGGCGGGGGGAGTAGCTATAAATAATCTTGATTCAAAAGGCAGGTTTCTTCCCATATTAAGCTTCTTCGAGGCAATTCAGAACTACCCAAAGGAAAAAAAAAAATTAGACGTTTGAACAAGCCAGGGCAGTACAATCCAGCAACCGTTTAAAGTAAACAGAAAGCATGGTGTTCTAGTAAGCTTCCCTTTTAAAAAAAAGTCATTTCCAAAGATTCTTATCTGCTCCTCCTTAAGAAGGCTTACTCCACCTGAAGCAATTGCAGCAAAGAAGAGCTCCGCGGTTTCCTCTAAGGCACAGGCAGCGTAATTCACATTCAGCCGAAAACCAAGAGACTACACTAGCCTTTGAAACTGACCAACTGCTGTGGCCGCAGTTTGGCCTTCATTTCAGCTGGAGCTGGAGAGAGACAGAGGCGGCGGTGGCGGCGGCAGAAAGGGAACTCCAGCAGGGAGCTCCTGCGCTGGCCCCGGCTCCTCAGGGCAGCACGGTCCCGGGCGGGCATCCTCTCCAGCCAGGGCGCTTCCAGCAACGCCCTCCCTCTCCGGGCAACATCTGCTCCGTGCGTGGGCCCGCCGGGCGCTCCGGACCCGCGGCGCTCTCTGTCACTTCGGTGCTACGCCCTCCCGTGACTTAACTTCGCAGTCATCTTTTCTCTGACTCCTTGCCTCTTCCCCGGAGCCGGCGAGTGGTTTCAGGGGGAGGTACCTCGAAGCCGAAAGGCTGCCGTGCAACAGCCTGGTGGTGACATCAGCGCAGAGCAGGCCGAGTGCCGCGAGGCGGAGAGAGGCAGCTCGGGTTCAGAGATCGCTGAAACCCCACCGAATGCTCCACCACGGGAAGGGATCCGAAGGGCTCGCGGAGGCAGAACCGGGAGCTCCGCGAAGAAATCATTTTGTGAACGTCCTGAGACTGCGCTCATTTGAATATTAAATGGAAAAAGGAGAGCTACACAGGTCCTTATCCCTCACTTGGAACCATACTCTCTTACACTGAATAATCTCTGTTGTTTAAGCAGTATCTGCGATGCAAAGTGCAGATCACTTTGAAGTCCAGAGTGTTTTGTCATTCTCTTTTAAAGTTCAAGTTCAAATCTAACTGTTCTCCACAATAAATTATTCCTACCATAGCTACGCTCTGAGCACTGCTGGCATGAATATTAGTAGTTACTAATAACCATGCAGTCCTCTTGAGGTTACTGGAAGGCCCAGGCAGAGATCAAGCGTAGTAACTGACTGTGGTATTTAATAAACAAAATCATATCCACAATTTTTATCTATTGAACCAACACCCTTTTAAAACATATTGTTTGAAAATAAATTCAGCAAGACAACTCTTAGCCTCGGTGGAAGAAATTAATAGTTTTATTTAAATAAAATCTGTCCATTCTTTATTTTATGAAGTAAGCAACATTGCCACAGTAGCGGGCAGGGTTACAAATGAAGGTAGTCTTTTTTCAATCTCACCAAATAATCGTTTGAACATGAACCAAACTGTACCCCAAATGAAGAAGGCAATTATAGCAAAAACAATCTTATACTTTCTCTGATAATTTTACAGAAAAGATGTGGGAGGAAACTTTTGTACCTTTAATGAGAAAACATTATCTCAAGATTATTTTTATAAACCTAAAAGTTGCACCTTTAAAAAAAATCTTTTCATAACCAGAACTCTTTATAGGTAACTCATCCTTTTAGCAATCATTAGCTGCAACTCAGTATGTGGCCATCAAGTTGAAAAATATATATACATATACAGTGTGTGTGTGTATATATATGTCCATGTATAAAGAAAAAATCGATATAAAATACCCATCAACACCACAATATCAATGCTCATTTTTCATGGTCAAGAAGTGAAATATTTCAACAAGTACCTGATTCTGCAGTGTTTGAGCACAGAGGCTGTAACGAGGCACTGATAATAAAAGAAAGAAAAACGTGCACATAGTTACCATGCTTGAGCAGTGGATTACGTACTAGGCTGGGAAGTAGTAGAGACCAAGGGTCTTATTCTCAACTGCCACTATCTTGACATGTAAACCTAGAAAGCTACTTATTCATGGCGATATTAATAATAAAGTTTCCATGAAATCTTTATGACTGCCTTTCTCTGAACACATTAAGATCCTTACAGAACTCTTCATAGAAAGAATGGCTCTAATTCAGTCCACCTTAGACACTAACTCTGAATCATCAGCACAACATTATTCTAGCCTTATGAAAAGCTAAGAAGAGCCACATGTAACCTCACACTTGAGGTGGGCATACGTTTTTAGAACTGCATAGATAATCCATTCATAAATTCAACCATTCAATAAATAGTGCTCACTATCTGCCAACACCAAGGTAAACACTGGGAAAATGATGGTGCACAGAGACACAGCCACCATTGTCCTTACACCACTTACAGTAGAGTGGGAATATGACTGAGAAAATGGGCACAATGCAGTTTGGAAGTAAGGAGTGCTATGGGAAAATGTTGATTATAATCGTTTACATATATGCCATTTATTTAATAACTGAATTCTTATTTTATTAAACTGATTTCAACTTATTTATTATATTCTGAGTCAAGTTCAAATGTGTACTATTACATTGGAATGTATGATGATAATTTACATGTATCTTTGTTACTTGAAATCACATTCCAAAGTCTTATCTGGATAATATATAAGGACTCATATATAGAGCAGAATTGAACTGGTTTATCTTTTCCTCCCAAATTTGGTTTATACAGCTACTATAAATGTTACAGTCTCTAATATTAATAAAATCAAGATATATTAAACTGTGTTAAATATTAATCATATCAAAATCTCTCACTTTTATGAGAGAAATATAACATGAATATGAGCAAAGTTTTCCTGAAAAATAGCCAACATTTTTATTTTATACAGAAGTCATTATGCTAAAAGTTTTCAAAATGTAATTTTACTTACTTTACATAGCCTACTAGATGTAATTCAGCTAAATTACTAAAGCAGATGATTTGGGAAAAGTGTACAAATACTAACTGAAGTATAAGCAAAATAGTACCATTTTCTCATTTTATATTCCTAAAGTTGAATTAAATCTTTAAAAAGGAAAGTTCCTGAAAAATCTTACCACTAAGTGCAACAATCCACTTCACAGAAAAGTTAAAGACTAATTCTATCAATTGAAATGTGGATTTTTTAGAGTTGAAAGACTAGAGGTATTAAGAAGTTCAACATGCAGCAAGTGGAAAATATCTGTGTAAATAAATGCAATATTATCCAGGAAAACTGACAAAAGTACCTCCTGGCCCAATATTTCCTGAAATCTGGATTAGAAGCCAAACAAGAGCTTGTGTTTTGTGCCACAAGTACATAAATAGGCCATAAGAGCAACAATTTCTATTGTTCTTTCTAAAATAGATAAGCTATTAGCTAATGAAAACTGAAAGCATCCTTTGTTTTTAGTTTTCAAACTAATATACTTCCTCAAATAAATTACTAAAGGGTGTTCAAGGATATTCATCAGATGAATATGCAATAGCTATTTATTTCACTGGAATATAGTTTATATTTAAAAGAAAGTAGAATATGCAGACCCCACCACAAAAGTAAACAAATTTGGAAACATTTAATAGATTCACTGACATTCTGATGGGACATTATCTTGATGTGAAGTTAATATTTTTAATGAGCACTTGCTATTCCTCCTGAAAGTTACTATTATACTTAGACTATGCCTTTCCTGAATCTTCAATGAGGTTTTCAGGTGACAGTGGATAAAAAATATTCTATGTAACAGAAGATGATTCTATATATAAACCTCATTAATTGAAATATATGCATATTTCATATGTTTTAATATAGGTACATAAAATGTCTAAAAGTTCAGCATTCACTGAGCAAAACGAATGTACACGTTACTGATCCCATGCAATTTCCTTCAGAGAAATAAAAACCAAACAAAATCTGAATAATACTTTTAATATTAAAACACTGACAAAAGAAATAAACTAATCTTGAAATTAAGACAATGAAAATATCTGAAATAGGACATGTGACCACAGACATTTTCAGGGTATCCTGGTTCTTGAACAGCTCCAAAAGCTTTTCACCTAATTTACAATAGCAGCATTGACCTCTCCTATGCTGCTATTTAATGAATAAGAGACCTAGATAAACATTTAAAAAATAACATTTACCAAATTTTCTTATCAAGAAGCCAATGTATCATTTCACACTACAAAGCAAATTCTTCTCTCTCTCCTCTCTCTCACATACACAGACACACCTTTAAGCAACTTTCCACATTAGTAAAATAAATTATAAAGGTCTCCTTTTATCTAAGGGAGGCCTATGATAATGACAGTACATACTACAGTTTGCCTTTTTTTTGGATCACTTTAAAATGGTGATATAGGTTTATCTAGTTAAAAGCAAAACAACACAACTACCAAAATATCCTATGTTATAAAAAATCTCTGGCTGGAACTGCCTTCAAAAGAACCTACTTTAATTCCTCATTCTTAAATGAAGCAACAGAAATTAAGAGGGGCTATCCGACATAAAGGGTCACAGCATTAGTCAGCAGCAAAACCGGACAGAGAACTCATGTTGCCAAGTTTCCTTTGGACAGTCCTTTCACAGAGGTATGGTACATTCCTTGTGTAATGTAGTTAAAAGGGTAGCCATCTGTTTATGTCTAGTTTGTGTGGATGAGAATATGAGGTATTGAAAATACTACACAGCAGATCAACTCCAACTCTCAACAGAAAGGTGTGGTCTCTGATTTGGTAGGGCTTCTTTCTTGCCCAGCAGATGGGGTATTCTTTCTTCCTAAAAATGGTAAATGTCACTTTGATATGGGTTGTTAAATAATGTGACCTTCCTATAAAAGCCCATGCATCTAGTTACAGTTTCTGTAGTGAAAGTATTTTCACCTTTAGAAATACCAGAGGAAGGTATCATTCAACCCCTTTGCTAATGTAATCTCATTAACAAAAATCCAGTCTATTAAGAAATTTTCCCTAACAAAAAAACTCTTCTGCAACAGCTTTATCTAATTTCCCCGTTCTCAACAAAAATGGAGAACAATTCGTCACTGACCTCTATATAACATGAATACACTTAAAAACTCCTATTAAAACATTCTTTGAATAATTTAATTTTATCTTTAAAAATATGGTGACATCACAGAGGTTGTTTTTGGATCATTTAATAAATACCTCAATGAGAAATTTGTGCTCAAACTGCCTGGCTTCTTTAGCCCCATGATACTTGGCATTTTAGTTACCCAATATTCAAATAATGATACCTGGATTAAACAATGCATTCACCTGGACCAGAGAAAATTTATTACAGTATAATTAGGCATGTGTTCTGGTTTTTGTCTCTGGTTTCAACTTGGCTTAAAAATCCTCTGCTCTATGTAATGCTTTCTCCACTGTGAAAATAAAAAGAAATCTTCAGTTCAGAAAGACTTGTACTGGAGATGCGTTCATTTGTGGGGACAAAATGAATTACCACTGGGGCAGCAACAGAGGGGCCAGAAATAAACAGTAAGTAGGTTCTGAGGCAAGACTTTTTTATTCTACCATGGCCTATGTAGAGGTGGGGAGGGGTATAGATTTAGCTAGGATGTGACTCTATACATTCATTAAAACATCAAGTTTCTTTGATCTTTATTGAAATTAAATCAATTCAGTATGGTGATAATGATTACTTCATGATGATCAGAAGACCTGATTGGCTATTAATGACATCATGGGAATTACTAGGATGTGTTCCCTGTATACGGTCAGTTACACATGTCTTTGATAAATAAAAATGTGGAAATATTAATATTACTTAATAATGTACTTTAGATTTGAATTTAATCTTGAACTAAGAATCTTCAAACAGAAGGCAGGGATAGAGAGAACACCAAAGGGGCTTTCTTTCCTCCTGCCTAGAGATATACAGAATCACTTTGCTATTCAATCTACCAATTTATAACAGTGTGCATAGAATTTAACTGTAATTAAATTAAAATTAGAGAAGTATAAGTAGAAAAATGGTTCTCTGACTTACCAACAGCATAGAAAACACCTCACTCTTCAGACATGTTAGTCCAATGATTAGTATTTAAAAGTAGGAAAACATATGGACAACAGAACTTATACAATCAAAACAGTTTAAAAACTTCAAGCTAACTAAACGCAAAAGGTAACACCCATCTATTTTCAAAATTTCAGAATAGTTTTCACTGAGAGTGAGTTAGGACATTTGGTTTAGAATAGCATTTATTTTTAATCATTAAATTTGGGTTGGTATCTTAAACATGAATATTATCCTTTCAGGGAAACCTAGAGTAAATATTAACAGCTATTTCTTAGGTTAAATTTTAGGGAAAAAAATGGAATCAGGGAAGTCTGTCTTACCTGGTTTAAATAATCTATTATGCTCCCACTGAGTATAAGGCACCCCCTACTGAGTAACCAGGTAATACCTATTATTAAGTTTCAGTCCTGCTCAGAAGGCAGTTTATTTTGCATTAAGAAGAACTATTATAGGATTTTCTCTCTCACATTAGGTTAAACTAAAGCTACCAGATAGATTAATGTCAAACTGGATTATATTTCAAAGTCGATAATGAAAATAAACGCTTCACTCTTCCTTTCTGTTACAGTTTTAGAAATTATAACTAGCTTTTCACTCCATGCAAATTCTTCCACTTAAAAAATTTTTTTAAATCTTTCTAAAATATTACATTTTTAGTTTAACAAAAGTCTAAGGCCCAACAAAAACTAAATTAAGTTCTGAATTGTAAACAACTTAATTTACTCCTTTAATCAAGAAAGATATAACCACTAAGACAATGAAATGTTTGGTTCTATCTCAGTAGTAGCAGTAGTGGTCATTGACTGATCATTGTCATCATCATCTTCACCTTCATCATCACCACCACAGCATCCACCTAACATCAGTTTCTAAGACAGTTCTATACATGTTTGTCTCATATTTCTCATAGCAACCAGTTTTATAGAACACTTTCCTTAAGTGGGTGTTCCTGGTGTTTTGGATTAAAACGAACAATGGCTGGTTACTCAGGCTGCCCAAATTAGGCTACAGCAATGATGATTTGAAAATTCCCCAAAGAAAATATTAGATGTGAAACATGATGAATAAAATTGACATAAAACATTGTATTATTTCCATCAAAACATTCAGGTTCTGACACTTACTACCTGTGAGACCTTGGGCAAGTCACTTACCCTCCCAGGGCCTTGGTTTGTTTACAGTAAGTTAAGGACTAATAATAGCATCTACTTTTCATGACTGCTAACAGGATAAAAGCTAGTGAGTTTACAACAGTACTTGACACATAGTAAGCCCACAATAAATGTTAATTGTTGCAATTACTATTTTTTAGAATAGACACACAAATAAATAGAATTACTGGTTGTATAAGCTACTATCTTTATTTACCATCATATTCTTGTTCTTTTTTTTTTTACTTATGGCACTGGAATATATTAAATGCAGATGATTTGTCCACTTGAAAACTTTTTTTTTTAAGTCACTGGGTTTCAAGACACTAAAAGTATGTCATGATATTCTTTATTGCTGAACTTCAATGAAATCAATTAACTCCTAAATAATCAGAAAACAGACAAACACAGCATACTAAATGGTTTATTTTAGGAGAAATGATCACTCTATTTTTCTTCACAATCAAATAAGACAATCTCTGTAGCTATTAATGGTAATACTGCTTACTTGGTGCTTTTTATAACAGTTTGCAAAACACTTTCAATGCAGTGGTGAGAAAACTCTTCCTACCTCTTGCTTTCTCTTACTTTCAACTCTCCACATGAAGAGCCACATTTTCTTCACTACACTCATGCTTGTGAATGCAAAGGGGAAAGCATCCACAAGTAGCAGCACCAATATTATTACTTTTCCCGATTTTCTTACAAGTAGTTGATGCAGTGAAGAGAAATGAAGGCCTACTCTTTTCTCCACACAAATTCAAGAAAACCTATAGAAATCATAATGTTTCATAGAAGCACTTACCATGGTTAAATTTCATTAGTATAAGACTGCTTGATTACTGTCATTTAAGCTTTAAAGGTTTGTCAGGGTTCTATAGAAAATTTCAAACTTTACTGAGGAAGGAAAAGTCACTCCCAAGATCTCTCTGTCTTTGAAATAGCAACTGCCACAGAACTACGTTTTTCTAATAAAGGATTCGCGCATAAGAATTCTTTATTTTGCAAGTCAGAAATATGAAAATTTGACAGTAATGAAGGAAATAAAGTCAACAGTAAGGTAATTTCCTTCACTGTCAAGAATAAAGATCTAGGCCGGGCATGGTGGCTCACATCTGTAATCCTAGCATTCTGGGAGGCTGAGACGGGAGGATCTCTTGAGGTTAGGAGTTTCAGACCAGCCTGAGCAAGAGCGAGACCCCGTCTCTACCAAAAATAGAAAAAATTAGCTGGGTGTGGTGGTTCGCACCTATAGTCCCAGCTACTTGGGAGGCTGAGGCAGGAGGATTGCTTGAGACCAAGAGTTTGAGGTTGCAGTGAGCTATGATGATGCCATTGCACTCTACCGGGGAAAACAGAGCGAGACTCTGTCTCAAAAAAAAAAATCAAGATCAAGATCTAAATAAAGAATTATAGATTTTTAAGCCTTGAAGGAACTGGGCTTCAGAGGCATTTAATAATTAGCAAATAACCATAACAAAAATGATAATAAAAAGAAAAAGAAGTTATTTTTCAAAATTCAGTCACCTAAATAACGTTATTAAAGATGAACAAAGGAAACAGTATATCAAATACAACTGCACAGAATTTGGAAATCCATTTGATTTACATTTATTTCTCAAGGAAACAGTTTGTAGTTTTACAAATTCTGTTTTTATTTGGTCTTAGTTTATCCTTTATGTGCTAATGGTACAATATACCTTCACCAGTAAAAGACACCTCATAAATAGAGCAGGGGCCTTGGCAACCCCAAAGGTTTATACCAGTCCTATGCAACAAATGCTTGATATTTAGGACCTTCTGTTTCCACGGATGAACCTATCTTTGTCTTCGGTAGAGATGCAACTTCAGCTCTCACTATCATAAATAAGGGCAAATCCAATGACACTGAAACTTGCCCACCATTTTTATCTAATGTTCCATTCATTAAGTATCACTGAGTGCTATCAAGGGGCAGACATTTCTTGGCAGTGAGGAGTTTATATAGTCCAATCAAAAATAATTTACTCCTAATACTCTGGGGCATGAGCCCAAGATCTTTGTTTTGTGAAACCAGGACTACAATATGGAACTCCACACTGCTTTTAAAAATATTGAGCTTCTAGAAGAAAAAAGTTTGTAGAGGAAATGAAATTAAGAATGATGAGAAGCCTATAAAAAGAGCAAGGGCAGGAAAAGACAATAATTCATGATTTGAAAATGCTGGGAGAAGAACACCTGCAGCAGAGTTCAAAGCACAGCTCTGGTCACTACAGACTGCCATTGTGAATGACATCAGACATGGACTCCATCATGATTTCAGTTTCAGGCTTGCCTGGAACCTTGTCAAGCACCCTTTTGACCTTGTGATGTTATCTCAGGCCTTATCCCATGAGGGCTGAAATCCCCAGTAAGCTTGAAACTGACCCACATGCCTGGATATTACCCTTACATATGCTCATTCAGGTCAAATACTGTGTGACGCTCTTATTAGAAGGTCCTACAAAATAGGCAATCTCCTTTCTATACAATTAGAAACTTCTTTTATAATAAAAACACTTGGTAAAAATGAAGAGTTCCCTACCTTGAAGACATTAAGCTGCTGATTAATTGTCTCTGTTTCCATACCAACGGGACCTTGAGACTCTTCATGTTCTTCAGCATTCTGAAGCAGAGTAGAAAACTCTTTCAATTTGCTGTAGAATTCTTCAAGACGCTCAATTGTCCCTTCAACCTGCTCTTCTCTGGCTTGGGCTCGGTCTAGTAACTTGTTGCATTGTTTGCTTAAAGCCTCCAAGTCCCTTTTGATTCCAATGAGGTCAGGAGATGTTTCTTCTGTGGCCAGCATCATCTTGCAGGTTTTATTGGCATTATCATTGCTTGCTATGAGGGCTTCTAGTTTCTTCAGAAAGGCTTTTATAGCCTCCCTTTGCTTTTGCAATGTTTCTACATCTCTCCCTACTGGAGCCATGCTATCCAGTTCATCATCAAACTCTGCAAACTGAGAAAACATTTCTCGGATGGTATTCTGGAAATGCCCAATGCCTTGAAGCTTGGTTTCTAAGAATGAACACTTTTCATCAACCTGCTGACTTACTGCACTATGCTCTTGAGCTAAAGTTTCTGCTTGCAATAAAATATCAGAGGTTCCCTTTGAGTCTGAGGTTTCTACCACAAGGTCCTGTGCAAGTCTTTTGGCCAAATCTACCTGAGGCTTCAAGGTCTGAAGTGATTTCTGCTGAGCCTGCAACATGGTCAGGTTTTTGTTACTGTAAGCCTGGGGTCCTAGGGAATCATGGATGTCCAGCTGTTCCTTTGCACACTGAAGCTGCCTTTGAGCTTCTTTGGAAACTTCTTGAAATTCCTTAAACTTTTGAGCCATATTCTCCAGAGAGAATTTCTTACTGTGAAGTTGTTCAGTGACCATGTCTACCTTCTGGATCAGTGATTTATTCTCATCTGTAACAACCTCTTTATCTATCTCACAGACACTGAGCAAGCTATTGGCTGTGTTGTTTAGTAATTCTACCATACCAAAGTGCTGGTCCATTTCCTTCTGCAGAGACTTTAACTTGGCAATAGAATTCTCAGTTTCAGCAGGATCCAAGCAAAATTTTATTTCCACCAGGTCATTCTGGCATTTGTCTATCCATGGCCGGAGAATATCCACATGCTTTTTATACTTGAGGGCTTTTTCCAATGAATCTCTTAACTTGTCTTCTCTTTCTTTCACCTGCTTGTTAAATCCATCCCAATTGGTTTTAATCGTGTTAAGCTGTAACTGCAAGGCTGCCTTCTCAGACCCTTGTGTTTTTAATAACAGATTTTCACCTTCTGCAATGGTTTTTTCATAAACATTAGACTGGGCAGTCAAAGTTTTACTAAAGTCTTTCTGATCTTTAATTAATGACTCCAAGACATCAAGTTTGGCTGATATTGGATGAGACTTGTTTTGCTCTTCTTTCTTTGTATCCAGCCACGTCTGAAACTCTCTAGACATTTGCTGAAATTGATGAGAGCTTGCACAGGCTGACTGAAGGTGCTGGACATGATTCTCTAAAAATGAAATTACAGACATGTTTATTTTACATCAAAATGTTAACCTAATCTATGAAAAGCCAAAAGAAAAATTTCTGAATGAATGTATGGAATTATCTAAAAGCAAGGGCTTTTAGCATCGACTTTAAGAACTACAAGTGAGCTTAAGTCATTGACAAAGGGGAAGATGTAGCAAGAGGCAGGCACAACAAAAAGAAAAGAGACAAGTCAAGAAGCAGGGAACAGATGAGAGGGGAAAACAAAGATTATGGGAATAAGTAAAAACGCATAAAGGTGCCGGGAACAGTCACACCACATAGCCTGCTGTTCTAGTGTCTTCTCCATTCCAGTACGGGGAAGTGACAACTACAAAGTTCTGGGTTATGTTGATAAATAATCCATCTCTAATCAAATAGGACTTTTTCACTTCTATGACTTTTACATATCATGGAGGCAACATAATGTGGCATATAAGAACTGCATGAGTTTGTCTCCTGGCTTAACCTCTTTAGAGCTGGAAGATCCTGGGCAAATGACTAAACCTCTAAGCCTCATTTCCCCAACTGTAAATTGGGAATATTAACCGTAGCTGTTATGAGGATTAAATGAAAAGTTCTTAGTTTAATGCCTATCACGTGAAAGTGTTCATACATTAAGAATAGTAATAATAATAACTGACAGTTTTTTATTATCAATGTCATGTTAAATAAAGGATAAGTATGAAATGGTTGCTGTGATCAATAAACAAATCCAATCAATTAAAAGCATAAATTGAATATTTACTAGATACATGGCCTAGACACTAGTGTTATTTTTCAAACAAAACAAACAGAGCTACAAAATGTGCCTTCCTTTGTCAGGCCTTTCTGAATCCCAATAACTCACTACTGCTGCCTCTGACAAATATCAGCACATATGCCACAGAACTACAGCTGCAGTAGGTGAGAGAGGAAAATAGTGTCAGATGCTCCTCTTTCACACATTTCTTTAGACAAGCTTTCTATGACAGAACAGACAAACTAACAGTAGATGATAAAATGATACAAAGCCTTTCTAATAACTACTCATCTGTTTTTTTCTGGCAAAATAAGACTACATCACACCACAAAAATGTTTACATCTTTTAAAAACCAATTTGGGATATACCCAAAATTTTAATTAGCCTCCATTAAGTGGATTTTGCCAACAGACCATCTCTCTATTATTATCTGTATAGAATTACCCTTACACTGTGTGTGCCTATGAACACAGACTGCTCTCTGCGCTCCTGTATTCAGCCTCCTGTTTATTCATGTTCTCCACATGGCAGAGTCTCTTTCAGGTCCTGGATTATTGGCAACAGCTTGGAAATAGGCAATATGTATCTATTTCTGACCAGGAAATATATGTACTAAAAGTAGACAAACCTGCTTTTTGTTCAATATCTTTAAATGATTTTAAGATGCCTTCTAGTTGCCTACAAAGTTCTGCTTTCAAGTACTCTTCTTTAACCAGTGCTGACAAATCCTCACAGAGTGCCTGGGCCACTTTTATCTGCTTCATTTCCTGCTCTATTTCCTGCTTCATTTTCTGGGCTGTTTCCAACTGTTGGTTCATAGCATCAGGGTGCGTGCTCACGGCCAGACTGCTGCTGAGTTTATTATCAAAGTCACTCAGTTTATCGGAAAGGCTTCTCAGCAGGCTTTGATATTGTGTGCTTTTAACAATGGCTTGGTCAATCCAGTCACATCTGTCACTCAATTGTCCTGTTAGGCCATCCCATTTTTGGGTCACAGCTGCCAGTTGCTCTTTCACAATCCCATGTAAAGAAGGGTCTTCTCCAGGTCTGCTCAAAATGCCCTGACCAGCTGCTGTTAGCTGTTCATACTGAGGTTTCCGAGTATCAAATTCTTGCAGCAGAATCTAAGGTAATGAGAATAAATGCACAAAGAAATTATTGTATAATTGATTATAGAAAACATAGCTTTAAGTGTCCAAACAGACAGAAATGGTAATTGTTTATCTAGTTTTTGTTTTTGTTTTTTAGCTACCACTTTCCTAATTTTTATTTAAAGGGCAGTATAATTAATTTAAACAAATCTAAAGCACAATGGTGCTTCACAGAGATAATATCTTGTCTAAACTAATCACATCCTCCTAAAGGGAAAAAAGAATAGAATAAATATTTTTGGTAATCTGGGCAAAATGAACAAAAATTCATGTACAAATTTTCATATACAAAGGGAAAACACTGCTACTGGACAAGTTCACATTGGACTAACACCAAATTTGTATTTTCCTACTCAATTTTTTCTCTTTGTAGGATTTTTGGACTACCCTATAGCATTTTATATTAAAGAAAATGCACAGTGATAATAGTGTTAGAACATATTAACTCATGATGCATTGATTTACAAAGGTTTTTTTAACCTAAGATTTAATGTTTATGGTTTTTATCATAAAGGTTTTAGCCAACAAATCATGTTGCTCAGAATGTATAGGCTCAACATGACTCTCACTATCAAATGAACGATCCCAAAATTTCTTTTAGTATAATATTTTATGTATCTTTTATTTTCTATTTTTATCTATATTTTATTTATTTATCTATTTTGGGGAGACTACCAAGATGAGAGGCAATTACTTCTCCCCAGAAACTTATTTTTATCTTTTGTTTTCACTCTCTTCAGATTATGGATATGAACGAGAACATGTGACTCTTACCAAGACTTATTCGTATTTTCAGCTTATAGAATTAGCCTCCTTGCTCTAAAGCCAGTACTTTAACATAAGAAAAACTAACTGAAACCACAATGGAGCTTTTGCTATTACACCTGACTTAAATTTCATGGATTTTTTTTTTCCCTTGTGGATTTATCTGCTTTGTAATTAGATGAGAGTCTAACTAAGGCACTGGGCTTCAGGGTCCCCCTCTGCTTTCCTTATTCTTTGTCCCCTTCTTATTCTGTCACTCTCCCCCTCAGGACCCTACTGCATGAGTTTTACAAGTTTCATTATCTACTACCACAATCAAAATGAATACAACATCAAAGGAGTAATTTCTAAACAGTAAAAAGCATATATTAGCTTCTCATAAAAATCTTACTTAATCACATTAATACTTCAAAGAAGGCCCTTTTTAACAGGATTTGTACCACCCACGCTATGCCTGAAATAATTAGGGGACTTGGCCTACTCACAGGCTCAAGGAGACTACTCTGGGATGCCTCAAAGCTTTAGTTCTCTGAGGGTTTCCCACTAACCTCAGGATGGTACCTTAGGGGCATCTAAAACACTACAAAAATTCTTCAAAGCAGGTAAAGCATATACTGCCCAAAGCTAACGTATTTATAATGAAAACATTCGTTAAGTCAAGTTGCTGTGCATGAGATAGGTTATTAGGTAATACTCACCTGCACCTGCTGCCTTTGCGTGTTTAGCATATTTGGATCAATTGACAAGGGCCCAAGAACACTGGCCATCAGTTCTTTTTCCACAAGCCACTGTTTTAACTGGGCCTCTATAGTCTGGAACCGGGTTAGGTTATTGGAGGATTCTTCCAGTTTTTGTTGTCTATCAACTGTTAATTGATTGAGTTCTTGCCACTTAGACTCTAAAAGAAAAAGGACGAAACTGGTGTTTGGTTTTTATGTATTTAACATGACTGTATCTATGAAGACTATATGATATTATTCAAAATGATGTGTAAGGGCTATCATTCCATTTTTATAACTCTTCTTACCTAGTTAAATAAAGGTCTAACCTAAGAGAATTAATTGCATTTAATGATACAGATTTTATGGACCTGGTAGTTGTGTGTCAACTGAAGTATAAGAAAAGGAAAACAAATTTGAATCTGATTTTAGAAGATATTGTGGAATATGGAATATTCCTTACAGCAAACAGAATCCTGAGATCCCTCATTCCTTCTAGAAGTCCTATAAAGGCTGTTTATTTAAGTATAACTAACCTACTAGCAATGAACATTAATCCTTTTCTTTAATGTCAAACCTTCAATTATCAGGTCTAGGTAAATGGCTCCCAAATTTATATATTTAGCCCCAATTACTCTCTCCTGTTCAAATCACACATTAACAACCAGCTGCTCAAAAGTTATAGTAGGAAATCTTACCAACCCTTTAAACTCAACATTAATAAATAAAACTTATTATGTTCCTCTCAAAACTGGCAGATTTTTCTGATTTTTAGATTTCTTTCAAAGGTTATCATCTCTCTCCTGTCACTGACATGCAATAATTCAGAATGTTCTTTCATGAGTTTACTAACTCTCTTATATTCTTGATCATAAAACCTTAAGCCCCTCCTTTACATTCCTTATGCTGTAATTTCATGTTGGCCCTCATCATGTGTTGTTTTTTTTAAAAATTTTTTTCCTGATACATAATAGATGTTCATATTTTGGGGGTACATGTGATAATTTAATATGATCCCTCCAGGTGATGAGTTAACCTCATCATGTCTTTCCTGGACCAGTAGTTCTCAAACCTGAGCTGCATTTGAATCACCTGGAGGGATCATTAGCCCAGACTGCTGGGCCCCACCCACAGAGTTTCTAATTCAGTAGGTCTGGAGTGGGGTCTGAAATTTTGCATTTCTAAAAAGTTCCCAGGTGATGCTGTTGCTGCTGGTTCCAGGAGCACACTTTGAGAACTATAGACCTACACTACCAGTCTTCTAACTGGTATCTCTGCTATTAGTGTTTCTCAGCTGCAATGCATTTGGTTCTAAAATAATTTCCCTTCAAAGAAAGATCACTTTTAAACACGTCATTTCCCTGCTCAAATCCTTCAATAACTAACTCCTCCTAGACAATAAAATCTGAAGACTTTTGCCTGACATTCAAGGCCTCCTACAATCTGGCCCTAGTCTACTAATCTTAGAGGGTTTGTACTTTGAGATGAATCCTCTAACCCAGCCCTGCTGATCTTATCATTATCACCCAAACAGGCTTTTGCTCACACAAGGTCCATGCCTGAGATGCTCTACCTCCTGTTCACATATCCCAACCCTATCCTCCCTTCATAATTCCAATGGGTCTTACTCTCTGCTAGGAAGTCTTTCCTGCTCTCACCACCCTCAAGACAGCATCCTCCCTGCAGCCAAGGGTTATTGATCAGAGCACTTAGTCCAGCACTTGGACACATTAGTTGCTCAATAAATATTCATTGATGGCTATGATTAGTTGATTTGAGAGATTTTTTTCACTTAGCATAATATACTAAAGGGATGATTTTAATAGAACACAATGTCTGAAACCTTATCTACTGTCATCATTCTATATGGCATGTTCTAGTCAAACACAATCTGACAACAAAATAATGCAATTAGAGCAATAAATTAGGAAGGAGAAATATCAAAGTCATCAGGAAGCTTTTTTGAAATACACATTCCTCATTCCTACCCCTATTCTAAAATGTCTTGATAATACTCTTCCCATGTAATTCTGAAATCTCAGGGGAGAGCCACTCAATTAGGGCTAAATTTAATTACAATGCAACAGTAGTCTCTATAGTTGGATTAAATATATCTTTGAACATTAAGATCCCTTAGAGTAACCTTTTTCAAACTAAAACATACTTCCAGATTTCTAAATTTATCACAGCACACCTGACTCTAAAAGAAGGACAATATAAATATAATGGAACAATGGAAAGTAAAATAATTACTATAATCATAGTGTATACCTATATAGCACTTACTATGTGGCAGGTACACATATTAACTTATGGAGTTGTCCAAATAATACTATGAAGTAGGGAAAATTATTTTTCTTCTCTTATACTAATTTTCCACATCATTATAATAATGAAAAATTTTAAGAAGATAGGGCTAGTGAAGAAAATTCTGTAACTACGAGGAACAGTTTATACAGGGACAATATAGAGGTGGGAGGGTAACTCTAGATAAAGAATCAAAACTACCAGTCTTCAGTGATGAACTACTTTTTAATACTGATTGGGAGAGAGAAGAAGAGAGTAAAATATGGGTCTGGAACAGTCGTAGGAGTAACTCCATGAAGATGGGAGCCAACCTTTTCTAAATAAGTAAATAAAAGGAATATTTAAACTAAAAAGATAATAAAACTTTAAAAAGATAATAAAGCATAAAGCACCATAAAGCTAATAAAAAAGTTAATAATTATTAATGAACACAATGTTACTCAATGCATAGCCTTTTATTCACTAGTATCTCCCTTCTTCAGAAAAATTAATTTAGTTACTGTGTTTACCAAGAAAAACACAAGATAAGATATAAAACATAAGTATATAAAACAAAAAATAAGATTTATATAAACATAAGCTATGCCAATTCTCTGCACAACATAATTTGAAATGATACTTTTAAATGTGCAAAAAATAGATTCTGAAACATTAAAGCAAACCCAAACATAAGTAAGGCTGTTGGATGTTTTCTGATAAAGATTATGATACAAATGGAAAATGAATGAGCTTCTGTTCATGGACTTTCATGTAAGTAATACAACATACCTATTTCTGTCAACATCTGTTTCCATTTGGGGGCCTCAGGAGTATCTGGGTTCTCCTCCAATAGTTCTGTCAATTTGTCTTTCAACTCCTGTACTTTGTTTACATTTTGCTTCAGTTCTGCCTCAAATGACTAACAAGGAAAAAAAAAAGTAACTACATTAAAGTGTGCCAACAGCCAAAGACAAAAACACAATTATGATAGAGCATTTTTTTTTCTCTAGCATGACCAAAAGAGGAAAAAATCCACTGTTAAATGATGAAGCTGGTGAGGACCTGGATGCAGCAGTTATTTTCCTTTCCTCCTCTTAGCCAGTCTTCAACCGTGTGACAAAGAAATCCCACAGAGGGGCACTATGCCTATGGAGATAATGACTCTTATCCCCGTTACTGAGGAAGAAGTTCATATTTGCAAATCAACCACTTTGGAAAAAAAAAGCAAGATGACGTCAGTGAGATTGTAATTAATAAGAAAATCAGCCTTGATAATGGCTGCTAGCATTTGAGAATCTACTAGTGAATGAGCACTTTTTTGGACAACACGTAAGAGTTCAAATATAGGTTAATAAGTTATAGAAATTGTTGCCATCATTACCACCAGGTAAAACCATTCTGCCAACCTTGACAGCTATAGAAAGAAATGTTGCCTATTAAAGAAAGAAAGGGAAGGCATTAGCTACCCTATTTTACACTAGGCAGAACAGATCCCTAATACACTTAGCCCTTAAATAAATCTTTTGCAATAGTTGGCTGGTTAATATCCCAGACTTCAACTGATTTAAAGGTGACAAAGTTGCTTAAACCTAACAGGTTGCTCATATTTATAATGTGGGTATGCAAAAAAAAAAAAAAAAAAGTGACTCTTATCATCAATCTCTACAGAAAGGCACATTAAACAGAACTGTCAAATTTTGTGCTGAAGGTTATAGAGCTAGAAAACAGAACAAAGCTCCTGACCACAAGGGCTCAGTTTTGAATGCTAATCCATTTTCTTTCATGCCTTCAGTAGGTACACCCACAGAATATACCTTATTCTGCTCAACTTGAGCCTTCACAGCTTCAGTATCTGTAGGTGTAGGTGTCTGATGCCATTTTGTTGCAGTTTTGTTCATTTTCTGTAACCACTGCATCATTGCACTTGATTCTTCCTGAGCTTTTTGCAATTTGGAGAGTTTAGAATTCAGTTCTGCTATTTTGTCCTTCAGCAAGAGGCCAAGATCTTCATAACCATGACTTATGTCAGTCATATCCTTTTTAATGGATGTTAAACCTAGGGGTGAGAAAAAATATATATACCGACACATTTTCAGGGCATTTGGAGCAGAGGTCTAGAAATAAAAGTTTGTTTTACATGGTATACTCTTCTATTTTGTCACTATTAAGCCAAATATGATCAAGTCATAGACTTTTTAGAATTAAAAGGTTAGATCATCTTATAATGCTATTTAATCACAAATAATTCAAGAACACTGCATAATACAAGTGAAATGAAGAAGTTATTTTAAATGGAATAAAAAACCCAAACCACAAAATGTTACTTACTAATTCCTCAGGCACCAAACTCAATAAATTAGGTCAAATAATGTTATCTCAAGTGACAAAATAACTCAAATTAACCCAGTAAAAAAGAAAACAAAATCAAGTGCCAAACTGAACTAGATTTTACTAATTTCAGATGAATAAAAATTCATGGAATGTTATAAAAATATGAAATTTATGGAGATTTGCAACTATTAGATTAAATACCATTTTAATTCAAGTTTGAAATTTAAAATATAACTACTGTTCACCTCTAGGAAGATTTTCTCTCTCAAAAAAAATACCAAGTTACATTAATCAATAACCAATTAAAATTGCTATTTACCTTTATTTGCCAAAAATTCCTGAGTATCTGCAGCTGTTCCTTCACCATTTAATATTACTCCACCTGTAAAAATATTAAAACTGAAGTAATCGTGGATCTCCATAGTATTTCTATACATGAATATTAGATGGCATTAAATCAAACCCTATTAAACAGTAATCATTTAAAAATGTTATTATTACTTGAAAACACAAAATACTGATTCAACTTCAAAATGAAATGAAAGTCTAAAATTTAAATATTGAACTGTATCCTCTCTTCTATGTAAAATTTATTCTTAAATTAGTAACATGATCATCTTAAATACTAGAGTTTCAATATGTTTATATATTATTATAATATAAATTAATCATTAAATATTAATTCATTTAAAAAATTGTGATGAAGTTGCTAAAGTTATCTTATAAAGGTCCTGAATCTCAGAAGATGCTCAACATACAAGTGTGTTGAACACAGCATAAATAACCGACAAACCAAAGAGCATCTGCCTTACTTAGGGATTGAAAATTGGCTGATGCATTTACACAGTGTTGTCACAGGGTTAATGGAGGCAGTATAGTTTTTTTTGAAAAACATGAAAAAAACCTAAAAGTTAAAAAACAAACAACTCTATTACTAAACCCACATTACATCAATGCTGAGAGAGACAGAGAGGGCACACAGTGGTTAGGAGTACCTAGGTCTTGGTGTATGACTCACCTGAATTTAAATTCCAGCCCCACTAATTACTAGCCATGTGTCTGGACAAACTAATCAACCACACTGATGGGGATAATAATACCTAACTGTGGGAACTAAAGACCACTGTGGGAACTAAAGACCCACTGCCTAGCAAATAGGAACTACTCAGTGAGTAGTAAACTAATATTTCTCTTTTATTATGTAACAATCTGGCATGGGTATCTTTTCATAACCAGAATGTTAAAAAAATCAATTAGACTTTCTCATACTAGTACCCATTGGCTACCTATTCAAAACACAAAGACATTTCCCAAATCAACCACACAAGAACAAATATAAACAAATGGAAACATTTAAATATATGAAATTTAAGTTTTGTCCTTTAAAAAAAAAATCACACACAATGGCACTTCAGATGGAAGTGGAAATATCCCATACATGCTGAAGACTAATTCCTACCATGCATGGTAGTTATCAAGAGTCAAAAAAACAAAAAACAAAAAAACAAAAAGAAAAACACCAAATAAACCCACTTGGTACTTATATTGCAAATATAAAAGGGACATGAAGAGCTAAAATAAATAAAACACAATAGAATTCCTCTTGTTAAAATTAAAAAACAACTTGATACTTTAGGAAATCTGATTAGAAGAGAAAGGAGAAATCATGACACCATATATAATATGGGTATTCCCTGAAATGGGATTAATAGAGTGGAATAAATGGTTGGTTGAGAAAGGCCCAGCTGGAACAACAGTATCACAATAGGGACAGCTGGGGGGCTGGTCAGAGTAGATAAACCACAGAGGGTACACAGAACTCTCAGAATGAAGATATGAGATTGCCTTCTGTCAATGCTTGGAGGGTTTTTTTTTTAATTTGATATTGTATGTTTTAAACTAAAAACTATACCCACAACTTACTTAATTTTAGAATCAATATTTATATACAACTCTCCCGTTTTTTTGAGAAGAGTGGCTCAACCATGATTTAGATATGCTGGCTAACATACTGAATAACTGTTTTCTTCAGGAATAGTGTACAGAATAAAGTAGATGGGAATAAAATAAGAGAGGGTCCACTCCGCAGAAAAGAGCCATTTCCTTCCCTCACTTCTTTCCCAGAAGCCCAGACTCATTTCTTTATCAAATATTATAATGAGAATAGAAATATTTCAAACAGAATTTCAATATACCCATTTAACTAAGGTAAAAAGCAAGCAAATTTGAATTTGATCTGTCCCCTACCTTAATATAACACTTCTTACTATTACATATTAATTTGGTTACATTTTATTATGGCCTTTAATAAAAGGAAACATAAGAGGGGTTTGAAATTTGACTAGTACAGATACTTTTCCATGGCAGGTTTTAGTGTGTTTATAGATGCCATCTTTCTTGTCACTTTCACTTTGTATTTCTGAGGTTATTTTATGCATTAATTTTAAAGATAACATACACATACACAAATAAAATAAACATGACTGATTCTTACAGTTTTTGCCATAAATGTAAATAAATCACATACCTGATTTAACTGCTGCTATTGCCTTTGGAGGGGTAGTTACAGCACTTATTAGGTTACATAGTGAGATCCCACTATTGTTCACTTTCTGAATCTCTGGTGTTTTTAAACTCCACTTTTCTTGTAATTTCTTGAGATATAAAAACACATTATTTTTCAGTCTTCTTAATGTTTTCAAAGTTGCACATTATAATTCAATTTCTTAAACATATCTTAAAGCAGTAATAATTGTGGGCCCTGATTTGTGGGGGAGTTGAGGAAAGAAAAAGGCACCATCCCTATTTGTTCCCACAGCCCAGGTGACTGTTAGCACTGTTAGCAGTGAGAAGTAGGGTATGGCCCATTCTGCATTCTGCTCCTTGCCACAGTGGAAGTAAGGTTATGCCTAGCTGCCATGAGTTCCAAAATAACTGTCAACTGTAAGTCTGTAAAACTGCAGGTCACAGCCAAGTTATAGGACAAAATGTATTAGGAACATTAAAAATAAATGGGAATTCAGAATTCCATTTTATAGTGTGTTTTAGTTATCAAAATTTCAATGAATTTTTAAAAACATACACCTCCACAAATTTGGAGTGGAAAATTGCCATAACTGGTCATAGGTGTCATAACTGGAGTCAGATAACAAAATACTGGTTCACTATTTACACAGGAGATTCAAATAATTTCTATCTTCAAATACTGATTATAGTGATATTTACAAAGTAGAATAAAATGCTGAGTGAAGGAAAGATCGTTTACTAAATATTATGAGAAATGATATCAAAAATAACTGAAACTAAGTAGAGATTTAGTAGGGAAAGAAACTTGGATACCATAGAACAGTCAGCAACTCATTAATACATCTTTTTTTAAAAAAGCAAATTAACTGAAAGTGTATGTCCTTCCTCAAAATGATCAGTTAACCCCATGTCATGATTTCCAGAGATCACCAAAATATACAATATATATATGAGGATCTAATTTACATTAGATATTAGATCAAAGAAAACCACCACTGTAGTCTTTTAACCTTTCTTTACTGACACAGTCAAATGAAAAATTAGCATTAGGTACAATGATTCACCTTAGTTTCTTCCAAAGATTTTCCTAAATCCTCTGCACCAAAAGAAGGCTGCACAATGGGAACTCTTTCTGTTGTTTCTTTTATCCATGATTTCAATGATTTAACAAGGACTTGGAAAGCATCCAATTGTTCTTGACAAGAAATTACAGCTTCTTTTCTAGACAACAAAAGTCATAAAAATTTAAGCCACAGAAAGAATATGCTCCAAAGGACTAATTACTAATTAGTAATTACTAATTAAAAATTCTTATTCCCATATCAGGCTTAATATTAAGAAAACACCTTCCACGTGCAATCTAACCCTTTGATACAGGAGGAAAGGTTGCATAGGTGGTAAGTGACATCAGCTAAATAACTCTCTGTTCCTTAGGCAAGGTTCACAGTCAAAGATAGCAGCAGTCAAGAAATCTGTAACCCACATGTAATGGCACTCTATAATGCTACACAAACTCTAAGACTACATAAACAGTTTTAACATTATTTAGATTCACTGAGCTTTGATCTATCTACTTTATGTGATGCTTAATGCCAGCAGGCACAGAACCAGAAGGGAAACATTTACAAATCACCAACTTCAGAAAAACATAATGCCACCTAGTGCTTTCTACACTACACTACAGTCATGTTAATGGACGGATAAACTGAGTGCTTCATAGAGTACCAATTTAAGTCTCCCAAAATGAGATGTAACCTAGTGACCGGAGAGTTTTAATGGGTACCTCCCCCAAAGAGACTCAGGAAGCTCCACGATGAACCATATGGATCTTTTTGCATGCTGAGCACCATGGAGGGAGCATACACACCCAGCACATGAACTGTGAGGACAGTCACATTTGGCATGTGGATGACATGTGCACATATGCAAATGTGCAGAACATTGGCAGATAAGAATACACCGCAGTGGGACTGCTTACTAATGACTACACGGTTCTAAAGTTGGACCCATTTGAAAGAAAAAACCCAGCGATTACCTAAGGAAACCAAGAATATTTCTTCTGTGCAATGTGAACTAAATATCCTACGACATAAGGGAAAATATAGCTTTATGAGAAGTATAGACAGCACTCAAAAGTTTTAGGTAGAGAATTCTGAAGAAATAAAGGGATGAGCTGAAAAAGAAATGACTATTTTCTATCTTTTGGGGATCTTCTATAACAACTTCAGGAAAATCTGATGTATATTCTAAAGCAACAGAAGATAAGAAATACAAAAGTCAAGTCACAAGGCCCTGTATAGGTTTTTAGCTCAACTTAGGTTCATTCTCTTGTTTCTTGTGTTTTCATGGACTCACATCTCATCTGCTACTCTTTAAAAAGTAAACTATTATATAAAAAAGGCCATATTGAAATTGCACTTAGTTTATGAATTGAGCTCAGAAAGCAAAGAACCATGAGCTGTCTTTCAAGGTTATTTCCGCCTTTGCAAATAAAAATGTGATATTTGCCAACGGCTTCAGATATAGCAAGTTTAGATCATTTTCAGTAATACACTATCACCACCATTTTTCTTATATAATGATTTCCACTTTTTTGTAAGAAGTATTGAATTTTCCTCTTAAATATTTTAACAAATGTACTTAATTTTAATAGCAAAAAGTTTATCAAAAAATACTCATAAAGTAGCCCTATGCTTATTCTCAAGTTTTCAAAATTGTTTCAGTTATCTACATAAATTAAAAAAAAGTAATTCATTCTAATTAGTATCAAGTAGAACAAAATACAGTTTTTAAGTGGTGCTTACTTTTCTTTGATGGTATCCTCCATTTCTTTAAATTTCTTTGACAAATTATTTGTTTTTTCAAAAACCAGAGCCTTATCACCTGGTAAGCCATGGCTGGATATCTCCTTCAGGAGACCATGTAAAACTTCAAGGTCTTTCTTGTGTTCTAAGAATTCAGAAGTTGATTCCTACAAAGCATTTAGATACTTAGTTAATACAGATGTTGCTAAATCTTCAACTGACATTCCATCCAGACATATGTATGGGATCAGAATAGCTCTATTCAGAATTTCACAGAAGAATAAGTCTGCCTATGGTTAGTACACTAAATATAACAAAATGCAGATAGTCTATTTGAAAGAGAACACAGTAAACTTTATTTAACTTAAAAATGGATTCTATATTTTGTCTCTTTGTGGGCTCTGGCACATAAGATGATACTTATATCATCGATGATATGTGTGATAAATGGTATTTATTTCTAACCAATGAGCAAAGGCTTCAATGAGAAGATAGAGTTTTGAGATTTTTAAAACGGGAAAACATAAATCTTTATTAATCCATAAGCAATTAAAATAATTACTAATTATAATTCTGCCAATAAGCATATGAGTTTGTCTTAACTATTAATCTACTTGATTAGCCTCATGAGTACTTAGGAAGACATACCTGCATATACTGAGACAATTCAGTAACATCTTTTCCTGGCACATCTACTTCAGTAAGAGCCTGAGTTTTTGTTTCCAAAAATGTTTGGAGCTTTTCTGAGAGGTTCTCAAACAGTTCTACTTTGGTTTTTAGCTCCTCCATTTTGGCAAGTTTTTCTTTGTGTTTACGACTTGCTTCTGAAAACCGAACAGACAAGTCCTTCATTTTGGCTTGCAGAGAGGATGCAGTGGATGGGTCTGTTGTTTCCATAAATTTCTTCACTTTTTCATTCATGGCATTTATACTACTCTGACGACCAGCAATATCCTGTTCCAACATCTGAAACAAACCAAATAATGCATATGTTTTATAATGATGTTTACAAATAATGGGACAGAATTTTTTTAAAAAATGACTGTTCGTAACAACATAAGTTTGGACAACCTGTGACTAAGACGGTTAACAGTTGAAACTAAATGACAAGTTTGATCTGTCCCTTGAGGAATCCCATTCCAAATCTCTTCAAGGGAGAGTGGGTAACAGCTGGCTAGTTGCTTGAAGGAAGCAGGAGGCTGTTGCTACTCAGCAACCCCTAAGATCTAATGGAGCCTGGGGATTAGCCATGGTCCTAATTTTTAAAAGGCCAGACAACAACATGATTGATCTGATTAGCCTCATGTGCAGCTGGCCGAAGGAATGATAAACAAGATAAGACTCAATGTATGTATAAGCCCTCTATAATGAGTAATATTCAAGGAAAAGTACACAAAGCCCTTTCTATACTTCTTTACAGAAAGACAGTTTTACACACTTGATTTTGTGCAAGCACTACTTCCCATACCGTCATATTCAGGAAACATTCTTTTCTTTTGTATCCTTAAGTTTATCTTAAATCTACTTATTCTTTGAGCTTATAAAACTGTTTTTTTTTTTTTAAACTGTAAGGGGGACTTTTTTTCTTTTTACAAAGTCACTTACAATGTTTTTACTGATGACATCCTGAAGAGCAGTGGAGTTTAAGGGCACTTGGCCTTGTTCTTTCAGAGAACTTTCCACACTTCCCATCCAGTCCAGTATCTGATCCAAGCCATCCTGCACGCTCAGTGAACGGGTCAGGGTTATCTGGAGTTTTTCATTTCGTTCATTAACAGACTTGGACAGATCATCGTATCTCCCAACAATGTCATCTAATCCAAATAGATCAGGAAATATTAACCACAAAGCTCTATTTGCCCTATTCCTTTTCAAAAATACATCAAGGTGAATCATAAATTTTCTACACAAAAATTTAAAAAAGAAGTTTAAATGATAAATTCATAATACATAATCAGAACACCACCTAAAACCTTAAGAAGTAAAGAAAGAAAAGAGCCTAGTGGAAAATGAAAAACTGAAATCTTAAAAAAAAAGTTATTATGTATATCATAATAACTGCATTTGAAACCAGATTTTTTGGATGCATAAACAGTTGAATTATCCTAGAGTGATGAAAGAGTAGTCCAAACAGCAAACCTTTGGAATAAATATTGGTTCTCAATCTGACATTTCAAATTAGCCATACTTATTGATAACTATTTGGAGGAAAAAAAGGTGACAGTCAATACACAGCTATCCTCAATAGACAATACACTGTTATATTTATCAAGAATTAACTTTTACATATAACAATTATCACTCTCCCTGTCTCTCTCCCTCATGCACACCTGCTAAGCTTTGTCATCCTTCATAACTTAAGCAAAGTACTCAAAAACACAGAAATTGGCAGATATAAACGAACTGACAAAATAGACAACAATGAATATTCACTTAAAGAAAGTTGAGATTATGCTTCTAAAATATACAAAGATTGAATTTATTTAAAAGTTTAATAGCAGAAAAAAGGGAAAAATAAACTTAACAGGCTAACCTATCTCATGTGAGATTAAACATTACTTTCATTTCTAAATATTTAAGATGCTAAAAAAAAAAACCCTTTCTGGCTTAGTTTTCACTTGACTACATTTTAACATCCTACATTCTATACTGTAGACCAATGAGAAGTTCAAAGAACAATGGTTTTTAATGCATTCATCTCTTGCTGAAATACAATCTGTTTTTAATCATGAATTTAATTTATCAAGTATCATCCAAGAATTTGGAAAGTATTTTAATTATTTCTGAATGTTTTACTCTGATACATCGTAGAATGCTTCAGTGGAAGAAAGTTGTGACTTGAAACATCTCAATAGAACAAAATATCTTCACTGCTGTGTTTGGCCCATGAAACACAATCCATATAACAAAACAGTATTTCTTTTAGATTGTTTTAATACGACATCATGAGAAAACAGCTGGACAAATTTTCACTGAATTGAGAGGTTAACTTTAGATGATTTAAAGAGACAATCCCACTGCTCTTACTAAAACACAAGGAAGCCCACAAGAACTGGGTGGGGAGGGAGAAGGCACTGGACATGCACCAAGCTGCTATAAGCAGAAGAAACAAGCAGTGGGTTCAAATATGAGCCCTAGTTTGAAAGTCACAAGAGCAGATGCTCTGAATTGCAGCTTGAGAGTGGCAGGTTTGCTGCTGCTCAATTGGACAACTCTGTGAGTAACATTAGTGATCTGTTTAGCCATGGTAAGTGATTTCCCAAGCAAAGTTGGCTATTTTCATATAATTAACACATTTTCAGTGTTAGTGTTTGCTATGGACTGAATGTTTGTGTCCCCCCAAATTTATATGTTGAAGCCTAACCCCCATTGTGATGGTATTTGGAGGTGGGGCCTTTGGAAGATGCGATAATATGATATAATAAGAAATATCTGGTCTCTGACCACGGTTCCTGACTTAGAGCTCCTAAAACCCTTGTGATTTCCTCAGTAAGAGGGGCACTAGGAGAATTTTCTGTTCTGATATTTGGTCTTCGACCCCAGTTCCTGACACAGAACTCCTAAGACCTTTGAGATTTCCTAAGTAATAGGAGCGTCTGACACAGCTCCTAAATCCCTTGAATTTCCTGAGTGATAGGAGCAGCTTTTATTCTAAACAGGTAACAACTGGTGGACTCCTGGACAGTCTCAGGATGGGGGCTGATTGCCAGGGGAACCAACCATGTCATCAGAGTGTTGGAACTTTCAGTCTCATCCCCTAAGCTCCAGGGAGGGTAGAGCATCTGAGGGTTGAGTTGATATCAATAGTCAATGATGTAATCAATCATGCCTATGTCATGAAGCCTCCATAAAACACAAAAGGACTGGGCTCGGGGAACTTCCAGATAGCGGAACTCATGGAGGTGCCTGGAGGGTGGTGTGCCGGGAGAAGGCATGGAAACTCTGCTCCTCTTCTCCCATATCTCACCCTGCGCATCTCTTCCATCTAGCTATTCATCTGTATCCTTTGTAATATCCTTTATAATAAATGGATAAATGTAAGTAAAGTGTTTCCCTGAGTTCTGTGAGCTACTTTAGCAAATTAATTGAACCCAAGAAGGGTCATGGGGATCCTGATTTATAGCTGATCAGTCTGAAGTATAGGTTGCAACCTAGGATTTGTGACTGGCCCCTGAAATGAGGGCAGTCTTGCGAGACTGAGCCCTTAACTTTTAGGGTCTGATGCTAACTCCAGGCAGATAGTGTCAGAATTGAATTGAATTGTAGGACACCCAGCTGGTAACCACTTGAGAATTGCTTGGAGTATGGGGAAAACACCCCACACATCTGGTCATAGAAGTGTTCTTTGTTGTGCTGAATGGCAAGAGAGAGTAGGAAAAACACAGGCTTTTCCTATCTTTCTGAGGAGATCATGAGGTCATGAGGGTGGAGCCCTTGTGAATGGGATTAGTGTCCTTATAAGAAGAGACAGGAGAGAGATGATCTCTCTCCACCACTCTCAACCATGTGGGGATACAGCACGAAAGCAGCCACCTGTAAGCTAGAAAGAGGCCCTCACCAGGAATCTGACCATACTGGCACCCAGATCTCAGCCTTCCAGCATCCAAAACTATGAGAAATAAATGTTTGTTGTTTAAGTCACCCAGTCTATGGTATTTTTGTTATAGCAGCCTGAACGAAGACACTGTTTATTTTATACTTAGTGATAAAATATCGTCACTGAAGTAAATTCTTGTTTTTAGGAACTAAAAATTATTTTAGAAAAAGGTACAAAACAAAATCTACAGTAAGAAGGTTTTTTTTCAAAGTCATTGGTTTTCTTATAAGTCATATCTTAAAGAAGCTCCTCCATATCTTAAATACAGTTTCACATATTCCTAGAAAATTACACAAGAGAGAAGTTTTAATGTATTAAAATAATGTAACGAATGAATTTTAAACAACTAAAAATGAACCTCTGTACAATTAACAATGGGGAAATGTCAAAATGCTTCTTCAAATAACAGAAATACAAATAAGATAGACTTTCTTTCTCCTCCAAATCCCTACACCCAAGTAAGTCCTGACAGCAGCGGCCTCCACTGTGGATATACGAGATGGTGCATTGGGACAGAGAAACAAAATGTTAGAAATTCATTCATATTTTCATCTTATACTTTAAAATTCTATATTTTTTGTGTTTTATAATTATAGTACACATAATATAATAATATGGTAATATTACATATAATTTATATGCACATATATGTGTATATTTGAGGTTGCAGGCTGAAAATCATTTTTGATAGGGACACATGATCAAAAAAGTTTGGATGTCTGTAAGAGTGAAAAAAAAGGGTTTCCCTTCTACAGAGTGGTTTTAGAAAAGCAAAGTTCCATCCTTCTCTTCATATAAAATTTCTACCCAGATTTTAATTCATGCTCTGTTTGGGTAAAACATATGTCTCATCATCTGCTGTGGAAGGTTTTTATTTTACACATTCACACATAGAAATATATAATAACCTCAACCCACACATTAAATATTATGAAAAGCAGCAACGTAAAAACAAATACATACAAGATAGTAAAAAACACTTATTGAGATAATCCATTGTATATTCAGCATAAACTAAATACTGTGAGTAGATAAAAAGAACAATAAACAGTAGTTCTCTCAAGAAATACATTCATCTAATACAAGAGGGCACAAAAGTACCACCATAACTACACACAAGTTTCTAGCACCACTAAAGAATTGGGGTCAATGGAACCCTCCGTTTGAGTGAGGCCACTCAAAAACTTCTCCTAGACCATAGAGAAGTGGGAACACTGTCTCTCAACTCCTAAAACCCATGCTCCCCCTATTGATAAAGACCCTCAGAGAGTCTACTGCAGCCCTAGGTTGAAAGTCTATCTCTGCCCAATCCCATCAATGAAGAGAATTTTGTAGAGTTCTACTTCTTGTGGTGGACATTACATAAAGAGTTTCTGTTACATTTTGTAAATATAAAATTTAAATTTAAATATACTCATTTCAAGCTATGTAGCCCCTACCCCTAAGATTCTAATATACTTGCCAAAGAAGGCATGCCTTTTCCCAGATTCAGCAACACCATTTCACAGAGAAAGATCACAAATAACATAATAGATAGTAGTGAACATTTTCTCCCTATCCATCAGAACATCTTTATTTAGAATTCACCTGTGAGACACGAGACAAGGAAATGAATATCTTACCGAGTGTTTTCTGGATATCATTCTTGGCTGGAAGTAAAGATCCCCTGGCATCTAAAAGCACTTCAGCCGTTTTTTTCAGTTTCTCTACGGCAACCTGCTGACTTGATATTTGTCCTTGCAGAGCCTGTAGGATTAAATGCTTTTCAATTATACTCAGTAGGACTAATAGATTTCTAACATGGAAAAAATGATTTATAAGATAAAGTTAAATTGGACAGAGTAAACTCTTCATCATATGAACTTTCACCATCATAAGCTTATTCCAGAGTTCTGAAAATAAGGCCAGTTATAAAGTAGCATTAGCAAAAGCATCAGACAGGCTGGATAATATAAATTCAGTGTTAAAATAAACCCCTTGGCATATGTTCATAATAATTTGCCTGGTTCCTGATCTTACAACCCTCTAACTTTAGCCTGAGTTATCCCTCAATCTCCACTTCTAGGCCTTGTACAATACCCCAGCTACCACCAAAAAAAAAAAAAAAAGAAAAGAAAAGAAAAAGGAAGGAAGGACCAAAAAAAAAAAAAAAGGACCTTTCAAACTATTTCTTACTCCAGAGAAAGAGATAATTAATGACATCCCTACCAGTAGATCCTGATTCAATACTGAGTCATGTTTATTTATGTTAATTCAATAAAAGTTGCCATCTTACCCCAATTAGAAAGGCCATTATTAAAAAGTCAAAAAACAATAAATGTTGGCAAGGATGCGGTAAAAAGGGAACACTTATACACTGTTGTGGGAATGTAAATTAATATAACTTCTGTGGAAATCACTATGGAGATTCCTCAAAGAACTAAAAGTAGACCTACCACTTGATCCTGCAATCACACTACTGAGTATCTACTTAGAGGAAAAGAAATCATTATATAAAAAAGACACCTACACTCATGTTTATTACAGCATAATCACAATCACAAAGATATGGAATCGACCTAAGTGCCCACCAACTGATGAATGGATAAAGAAGATGTGGTGTATACACCATGGAGGACTATTCCGTGATAAAAAAGAATGAAATAATGTCTTCTGCAACAACTTGTATGGAACTGGAGGCCATTATTCTAAGTGAAGTCACTCAGGAACAGAAAAGTAAATGCTGCATGTTCTCACTTATAAATAGTAGCTAAACTATGGGTACACAAGGGCACACAGAGTGATATAATAGACATTGGAGACTCACAAAAGGGGAGGTGGGGGGAGGGATGAAAAATTACCTATGGGATACAATGTACACTACTTGGGTGATGGGTACGCCAAAAGCCCAGACTCCACCAGTATACAATATATACGGAATTCAACTTGTACCCTCTAAATCTATTAAAATAAAACAAACCAAAAAAAGTTATTGAACATTTAAAAAATTCAAAAAGCCTTGCTATATTTATAAAAATATAAAAATAAAAATAGGCACAAAGATAACTCACAGGGATCTTATAGTCTAAAGCAGGAAGCGGTAAGTGCCAAAGGCAAGTAAGAAAAACGTTACTGGAAATGGAGAGGAAGAAAAATTGGGGAGGGAAATGAGGGGCCACCTCAGTGGTGATGGCACTTAGGTGGGTGCTCAAGAAAGTGTGGATCTGGGAGAACATTTCCCTGCAGAACAAAAAGAAGACATGAAGATTGGGACAGAAAAACCCCAGGAGAAGGGGAGAGTCCCATCCAATTTGAAAATATGTATGGGTGAAAAAACAGAAATAGAGCTGGAAAGGCCTCAAACGTCAGGCTAAGGAGTTTACATTTTATCCCGTAGCAATGGGGAGTTACTCAAGACTTTTGAGTAAGGTGTTGACATGCTCAGGGCTGTCCTATAGCAGGGCTAAATTTGTAGCACTGCACGTGAAAAACTCAACAGAGAAGAAATAAAGCAGAGATACCAGTTGCAGGCAACATCAGCAGTAATAAAACAGGGAGGACTACTGAGGACTGAGGATAACTCTACTCCTCAGTCATCTGGATTAAGAAAGTGGAATTTGTTACAGAGTTAAGAAGAGTCCAAAGGAGTTGGTAAAATGTTACCAAAGCTGCTCAATATGGTAAGGACTAACTACATGTGGCTTTTCAAATTTAAATTAATTGAAATTAAATAAAATTAAAAATTCAATCCCTCAATTGCGCTAGCCACATTTCAAATGCTAAGTGTGTGACTAGTGGCTACCATATTAGATAGAGCAATTAAAGAACATTTCCACCATCATAGAACAGTCTATCAGACAGTGAGGAACAAAGGACAAGAGGAGACAGCAGGGGAGAAGTATCCAAAGATTTTGAGCTAGGTAATTCGTGGAATTTGTAAACAAAAGTGAGAGCAAGTTTAGGAGAAAGGGAGAGGCTGTTTTGGAATTCATGACTTGATAGTGCTCTGAGGACCCTCCTGTAGAAACAAACAGCAAAGATGGACACTGAGGAGACTCTGCACTCAAGGTGGAACAGACATAAAGAACTGGAGGTCAAGATACATGATGAGACTGCTAAATGAGAAAGCACTGGAACACCAGAGAAGGAGATTATAAAGAATCATGAAGAATATTTATATTTAAGTAATGGGGAGAGGAGAAAGAGATAGAACAAATGTGATTAGGCAGGTGGAAATGGGCCCAGAATAATTCTGTCACCAAAGCTTAAAGGAAGAGAGAAAGAGAAAAATGTTAACAGTGTCAATTGCTTCAGAAAGGATAATGGAAACCAAGACTAATAAGTCCCTGAATTTACTGAATAGAGGTTCCTGCCGATCTCTGGGTGAGCAGATGCTGTCAGACGATGAGAACAAGGAGAAAAAAGGTAGAAGCAGGAGCCACAGATCAGTCTTCCAGAAGTTTGGCCCTTCCTTCCTAACACCTCTGACAGAGCTCTGCCCACGTGGGCTGCCTGGTCACACAGGCCCTATGCTTGGCTGTGATTTCACTCAAGGTGCTAGCTCCTCTTTTCTTACATTCAGATTTCCCAGTCCCATATGTTCAATTATAAATGAACTCATCCCTGGCCCTGGGCCCAGGTTTCCAACTGCCTCTTGAATGTTTCCATCTGGGTGTTTCCAACAGTCACCTCAAACTCAAAAAAGCTAAATCTGAACACATCAACTCATTGCCTATAGCTGTACTTCCTCCTAGGGTCAAATCTAATCGCCCAAGTAGTAAACCTGAGGCTCCTGTTAGATCAGTGGTCCCCAACCTTTTAGGTACCAGGGATGGGTTTCATGGAAGACAATTTTTCCATGGACAGTTGGCGGGGGGGAGGTGGAGCTCAGGCGGTGATGGGAGGGATGGGGAGCGGCTGTAAATACAGATGAAGCTTCCCTGGCTCACACGCTGCTCATTTCCCGCTGTGAGGCCCGGTTCCTAAATTTCATGCAAGACAATTTTTTCACTGGGGGGAGGGGGGAGGTCAGGCAGTGATATGCCACCCCGTTCCTAACAGGCCGCAGTCCTAGATACTATCCTCTCTAAGACTCTTTTCCATGTGCAAATCCACCATCAAGCCATGACAATTTTACCTGCTTAATATTTTTTTTGAAAGCTAACTTTTGCTCTGATCAAAATTTCTGGATCACTGCAGGATAATCTCTTAGATTACTGAAAAAAGACTCCTACTGTGCTCCCGTCTCCAGTCATTTCTCTACAATAGGTCTCAACATGATCTGACCATATATCACTTCCCTGTTTAAAATCTTTCAGTAGCTTCCCTTCAAAATAAAGGCCAAGACTTGAGCATGTCATAAAAGGTCCAATGAAATCTATTCCCTAATTCTATTTTCACTCTTATCTTTTTCTACTTCCTTTCCAGAAATGTCCAACAACACAGCTATTTCCTAGCTATTTACTCCTGCTGGCCCAATGCCTTAACATCTCCACATACCAACCTTTTCATGCAACCTACCCCCTATCATCTTGAACCTGGCTCTTATTTGCCCTTTAATACTTAGCCGGGAAACCTTCCCTAACTCTCTCCTCATTTCTAGTTTTGTTAAGTACTCCCCCGCAGGAGCTCCCATAAATACCCTGTGACTATTATTGAATTTGTCTCTTCTATCAAACTATCACCAACTTGACAACTAAGGAATTCCTTCTATTCAGCTTTCTATTATCAGTGCCTAGACTGGTGCTTGACACATAGCAGGCTCCAATAAAATTTTCTGGAATAAATGAGTGAATAAGTAAACAAATGAAGAGATTAAGAATAAGACTCAAACAAGGCCTCTTCTATTTCAGTATTATTTGTTATTACTTAAAATAAATGCCTAAAGCTTATGGCAAAAATTTCCTCAGCTAATCATAATCCAAGAAACAGTGATGACATGCAGGCAGCCCATGTATATGTGAAAAGGCCCACCAAACTATGTTCAACATGTCACCTGAATACCAGATCCTACAGTTGTGTCAAGAGGCCAGAGAATCCTCATCAGAGTAGATCTGTTTGGGAAATTCTCCTAGAAGTTTTGTTATAGAAAGTCTAAGAAATTCCTCAAGACAAGAATTTTATCTGTAACCAAACTGAAGTCTAGGCTATAGGGACAGCTTATTCACATCACAAGGTTATTTAGGAGATGAAATAAAGTTAAGGGCACCCCCCCCCCACGAAATTTTTTTTAGAATGTGAGTTCGCCAGAGGCAAAAGCAGGGTTTTCACATCTTTGTGTCTTCACAAAACCCAGCATACAAGTGTTTACAAATACATATACATATATGAATAAATACATGTAAAAGTTATCACGGTTCTATAAAAACATCCAATGATAAAGATGGCCCTGCCTACCATCTTCAAACTTAGAAATGGATTATAAAAGAAGCATCTCCTCTTCAATTCTTTTCAAAACATCCCATGCCTTTACTCTTGATAATTATATTCAAGAGAGTTGATAGTTTTTAATTCCTAACATGTATCAAGTTATAATTTATTGAAAATAGTGGTTTATAGTACCACTTTGAAACAAAACTGCAAATTATAATTGTTCAAATAGGTACCTTATATATTGTTTTGAATGGATTTCAATGAAATGAAAACATGAAAGAAGCATTTGTGACAGGAAATGCTGCAAGATCATAATCTTGGTCTCCTTGCCTAGACCAGAAAAGAGTGAAGTCTATAAAACTGCGGGCATTTATCCAGTTAATAAAAATTTCCTGACTTAACACCATCCCAGAGATCAGTGCAAACCTGGACAGTAGACATCGTCAGTTAACATGCTCTGACCCCAGGGCTGGTTCCAAACCCAGGCCTCCAGACTGGCCCCAGAATCCTGTCTTCTGTGCCTCCTCTGTGGCTAAAATCTTGTTTTATCCACTGATTTCCCTGGAAAAGGATCTTGAGGAATGTCATTATAGCCCAGTGGTATCAGACTACTGACAACAAAGTTAACAGTTCTTTGAATAATAATGTTACTAACACCATACAATTGGACAGAATTATTTCAAATAAACTAATGGGGTGTACCAAAATTACATATATTATACAACAGAATTTAAGTAGAACATAGCATGTTAAATGTAGAAAAGACTGATTTTTTATAGTAGTCTTATGTGTTTGTTATTGTTAAAAGAAAAGTAATTGTAAAATGTTTATAAAAATGAGAGAAATGGAGACAACCTAATAATCCTCATAAAAATTTATTCTTGCTACATTCTGAGATCTTCTGCAACAAAGATATATTAAAGTCCAGGAAGGACTTTAACTGTACATGTAATTTTTTAAATTATGCTGTGGCTTAATTAGAATTCGTTTTCCTTGGAGATGTCTCTCTCCTTTTTATATCCTTTAACTGCCTTAGGATGTCTTCTATAGCATTTACCAAATAAGTTCTTCTGTTTTAAAATTAATCCATGCATCTGTTTAATTAAAAAGCCATAGCATTCTAGCATTCTTTTGGGTTTTTCTTTTTTTTCTTTGCTTTAATTATATAAAAATTATTTTTATACAGGATATAATCAGTTTCCTAGTATAGAGCTAACTTTAAATGTATCTCTATTTTACAGATTTCTCATACTAAAAATATCAAATTTACTAATTAAATGTAATATAGACAATCTTAATCATTTTAAACTACTGGCATTTCCTACCAAAATAATGGCCTTAATGTCATAGTATCTCCTCTGCCCCCACCACATAGACTGTCCTTGAACACATAATCAAGTAGAAACTGAAAACTTAATTAAAACAGATCTGTTTTTGTACTTGTGGAAAAGAGAAAGAAAAATAAAAACAAAGACAAAAATCCAGGACTGAAAACGCACATCTGAAGGAAGGAGGCGATCCCTGGGAAGGCTGCATCAATCTGGGGGTGCTGACCTGGCCCAGGGATCCTTCCTGCAGTCCACTGAGGGGTTGCATAAACTCTCCAGCCCAGTCAAGAAGCAGTACCCTCCACCCTCTTTTTTTTTTTTTTTTTTTTTTTTATAATTTATTTTTTTAATTTCAGAATATCATGGGGTACAACATTTTGGCCATACACATTGCCCCTGTTCTGCCCGTGTCAGAGCCACAATCGTGGTCGTCTCCCAAACTCTGCTCCCCACATCCATTCAGTGAGAGTTTTTCCCATCCCTTCCACCCCCCTCCCGCCCGCCCGCCCTCTGATGAATGTTATTGCCCTGTGTGATGTAAGTGTTCATCAGTTAGTACCAGTTTGATGGTGAGTACCAGTGATGCTTGTTTTTCCAATCCTGTGACACTTCGCTTCGAAGAATGGGTTCTAGCTCCGACCAGGATAATACCAGATGTGTTAATTCACTATTGTTCCTTATTGCTGAGTAATACTCCATGGTATACATATACCACATTTTATTGATCCACTCGTGTATTGATGGGCACCTGGGTTGTTTCCACAACTTTGCAATTGTGAATTGTGCTGCTATGAACATTCGAGAGCAGATGTCTTTATTATAAAATGTCTTTTTTTCTTTTGGATAAATACCCAGTAGTGGGATTGCTGGGTCAAATGGTAATTCTACTTTTAATTCTTTGAGGTATCTCCATATTCTTTTCCATAGAGGTTGTACTAATTTGCAGTCCCACCAGCAGTGTATGAGTGTTCCTACCTGTCCACATCCCCGCCAACATTTGTTATTTGGGGATTTTTTGATATGAGCCAATCTCACTGGAGTTAAGTGATATCTCATTGTGGTTTTGATTTGCATTTCCCTGATGATTAGAGAAGTTGAGCACTTTTTTATATGTTTGCTGGCCATCATTCTGTCTTCTTTGGAAAAGTTTTGTTCATGTCCTTTGCCCATTTTTTAATAGGGTTGTTTGATTTTTTCTTGTTGATTTTCCTAAGTTCTGTATAGATTCTGGTTATAAGCCCTTTATCAGAGGTGTAGCATGCAAATATTTTCTCCCATTCTGTAGGTTGTCTGTTCACTCTAGTGATAGTTTCCTTGGCTGTGCAGAAGCTTTTCAATTTGATCAGGTCCCATGTATTATTTTTGTTGCTGCTGTGATTGCTTTGGGGGTCTTCTTCATAAATTCTTTGCCTAGGCCAATGTCCATAAGAGTTTTTCCAACATTTTCTTCGAGAATTCTTATGGTTTCATGTCTTAGGTTTAGATCTGTTATCCATTGTGAATTGATTTTTGTGAGAGGTGAGAGGTGTGGGTCCACTTTCAGTCTTCTACATATGGCCATCCAATTTTCCCAGCACCATTTGTTGAATAGGGAATCTTTTCCCCAGTGTACGTTTTTCTGGAATTTGTCAAAGATCAGGTGACTGTATGAGGTTGGTTTTATATTTGGGTTCTCAGTCCTGTTCCATTGGTCTACGTCTCTGTTCTTGTGCCAATACCATGCAGTTTTGGTTACTATAGCCTTGTAGTATAGTTTGAAGTCTGGTAGACAGATGCCTCCCAATTTGTTCTTTTTGCTTAAGATTGCTTTGGCTAGACGGGGTCTTCTCTGGTTCCACACGAAGCGTAGAATCATTTTTTCTAGATTGGCAAGAAATGATGTTGGTATTTTGATAGGGATTGCATTGATTCTGTAAATTAATTTAGGTAGCAAAGCCATTTTTACTATGTTGACTCTGCCTATCCAAGAGCATGGTAAGGTTTTCCATCTATTTACATCCTCTGCAATTTCCTTTCTCAGTGTTTCATAATTCTCTCTATATAGGTCTTTGATCTCCTTAGTTAGATATATTCCTAAATATTTAATTTTCTTTGTTGCTATTGCAAAAGGTATAGCATCTTTAATTTGTTTCTCGGCTTGATTGTTATTAGCATATATGAAGGCTATGGATTTGTGTGTATTAATTTTGTATCCTGAGACTTTGCTGAATTCATTTATCAATTCCAGTAATCTCTTGGTTGAATCCTTGGGGTTTTCTATGTATAATATCATATCGTCTGCGAATAGTGAAAGTTTGACCTCTTCTGCCCCTATCTGGACGCCCCTAATTCCTCTGTCTTGTCTAATTGCTGTGGCCAGGACTTCCAGCACTATGTTGAAAAGAAGTGGAGATAGTGGACACCCTTGTCTGGTGCCAGTTTTAAGGGGGAATGCCTTCAATTTTTCCCCATTCAGTATGATATTGGCTGTGGGTTTATCGTATATGGCTTTAATAGTTTCTAGGAATGAGCCACCTATGCCTATATTGTTAAGAGTTCTTATCATAAAAGGGTGTTGGATTTTGTCAAAAGCCTTTTCTGCATCTATTGAAAGGATCATATAATCTTTGTTCTTGCTTTTATTTATATGGTGAATTACATTTATAGATTTGCGTACATTGAACCATCCCTGCATCTCGGGAATAAAGCCCACCTGATCATGATGGATTATTTTTTGATGTACATTTGAATTCGGTTTGCAAGGATTTATTGAGAAGTTTTGCATCTAGATTCATAAGGGATATTGGTCTGTAGTTTTCTTTTTTTGTTGTGTCCTTTCCTGGCTTTGGTATCAAGGTGATATTGGCTTCGTAGAATGAGTTTGGGAGGATTCCATCCTTCTGGATATTTTCAAATAATTTCTGCAGTATAGGCACCAGTTCTTCTTTGTAGGCTTGGCAGAATTCAGGTGTGAACCCATCTGGTCCGGGACTTTTTTTTGTGGGTAGATTTTAATTACTGCTTCAATTTCGGTGCTTGATATTGGTCTGTTTAGAAATTCAGTTTCTTCCTGGTTGAGCCTAGGGAGGTAGTGTGTTTCTAAGAATTTGTCCATTTCCTCCACGTTTTCGTGTTTGTGGGCATAGAGATTTTTGTAGTATTCAAAGATGATGTTTTGTATTTCCATGGTATCAGTTGTGACTTCTCCTTTTTCATTTCTAATTGAGCTTATTAGAGTCCTTTCCTTTCTGCTTCTGGTCAACCTGGCAAGTGGCCTGTCTATTTTGTTTATCTTTTCAAAGAACCAGCTTTTCGTTTCATTGATCTTCTGTATTGTTCTTTTGTTCTCGATTTCATTTAATTCTGCTCTAATTTTGGTTATTTCTTTTCTTCTGCTGGTTTTAGGATTGCTTTGCTCTTCCTTTTCCATTTCCTTAAGATGATTCATTAGTTTACTGATTTGTGACTTTTCTGTCTTTTGGATGTGGGAATTTAGGGCGATAAATTTTCCTCTCAGGACTGCTTTTGCTGTATCCCACAGATTTGATAACTTGTGTCCCCATTATCGTTTAGTTCGAAGAATCTTTTGATTCATTTGAATCTCCTCTTTGACCCAATACTCATTCATCAATAGATTGTTTAGTTTCCAAGTTTTTGGAGGAAGATGTGAGTTTCTGTTGGAATTGATATCTAATTTATTCCGCTGTGGTCTGAAAAGATACATGGTATGATTTCTATTTTTTTGAATTTGTTTAGATCTGTTTTGTGGCCTAGGATGTGGTCAATTTTAGAGAAAGTTCCATGAGCTGATGAGAAGAATGTATATTCAGTGTTATTTGGGTGGAGTGTTCTGTAGATATCTGTTAGGCCCAAATGTTCTAGAGTCCTGTTTAGGTCTTTTATTTCTCTATTTAATTTTTGTTTGGAGGATCTGTCCAGTTCCGTCAGTTGGGTGTTGAAGTCCCCTGCAATTATGGCATTCCTGCTTATTATGTTGTCTAGATCTAGCAGCATTTGCTTTATGTACCTGGGTGCTCCTGTGTTGGGTGCATAAATGTTTAGGATTGTTAAATCCTCTTGTGAAATTTTTCCCTTCACCACTATATAGTGTCCATTTTTGTCCTTCTTTACTTTTATTGCTTTAAAGTTGATGTCATCTGAAATGAGGATGGCTACTCCAGATTTCTTTTGGTTTCCATTAGCCTGAAAAATTGTATTCCATCCTTTCACCTTGAGTCTGAATGCGTCTTTGGTGTGTGAGGTGTGTTTCCTGAAGACAACAGATACTTGGTTTGTATTTTTTAATCCATTCAGCCAGCCTATGTCTCTTCAATGGGCAGTTCAAGCCATTTACATTTATTGAGAGAATTGATATTTGGGGTAAATTTCTGATTATTCTGTTGGGTGGTATCTTTTGTTTTACCTCTTGCGTCATTGTGGAATCTGGTTTCTGGGTTTTAGCCTTTGCATATTTTACATAGGTGGGTGTCTGTTGCGCTGGTTAGTGTATAATGCAGGTCTAAGCATTTCTTGCAAGGCCGGTCTGGATTTCGCAAATTCTATCAGTGATTGCTTATCTGGAAAGGTCTTTATTTCTCCCTCATATAAGAAGCTTAGTTTGGCAGGATACAGAATTCTGGGTTGACCTTTGTTTTGTTTTAGGAGATTGATGATGTCTCCCCATTCCCTTCTGGCTTGTAAGGTTTCAGTTGAGAAATCTGCAGTTAATCTGATGGGTTTCCCTTTGTAGGTTACCTCCTTTTTTTGTCTTACAGCTCTGAGGAGTGCCTCTTTTGTGTTTACTTTGGTCAGTCTAATAATTATGTGGCGTGGTGAATGCCTTTTCACGTTGACTCTCCCAGGAGTCCTGTGTGCTTCTTGTACTTGGATGTCGAGATTTCTGGCTAAGCCATGGAAATTTTCCTCTATTATTCCTTCAAATAAATTTTCCAGCCCATGCAAATTTTCTTCCTCTCCCTCAGGGATACCTATTATCCTTAGGTTGGCCTCTTTACATAATCCCACATTTCTTGTATGCTTTTTTCCTGTCTCTTGTTTTTGTGTTCTTTCTCTTCAGCTGATTTATTTAGCGCATAGGAGCTGTCTTCTAGCTCTGAAATTCTTTCCTCTGCATGGTCCAGCCTATTCTTAAGGCTTTCCACTGTGTTTTGTAGATCCTTGAATGCTTCTTTCATTTCTAGGTTTCTATTTGATTTTTCCTATATTTCTATTTCTTTGGAGAATTTTTCATTCATTTCTTGCATTTTTCTTGTGGTTTCTTTGTGCTGGGATTCAATTTTCTCTTGAATTCATTGAGCTTTCTTATAATCCATAAACGAAATTCCTCTTCTGTCATTCTACCCATTTCATTTGGGTTGGTATCCATTGCTGAGGAACTGATATTTCTTTTGGGGGTGACTTTTCACTCTGATTTTTCATGTTCCCTGAGTTCTTTCGCTGGTTTTTTCTCATCTGGTCTCTTGGTCGAGAGCTGGGGGTGTTAGAGCTAGTTTATGGCCCTGTCACCAGGCCCACAATTATTTTTCCTTGGCAAAGCCAGGGAGAGAAGTAGTGGCCTGTATTGCCTTAGGTGTATTTTAGCAAGTTTGTTGGATCTTGAGTTAACTCTGACCTGTGGTCTTCTCCTCTTCCCAGTGGAGTGTGGTGAGAATGACCTCCCAGCTTGGGCTCTGAGCTAATGGATTGTACTTGAGAATATGAGTCCTCCGCTCCCTATTAGCTAGGTATTCTGTTATGTCCGTAGCAGACTCTGATTCCCCAGTTGGGGTATGCGAAAGCCCTGTGCTTTGGGAGGGGTCTTGTAGCTCCTAGGGGTTACTTTGACCCTGCTCTTCCTGAGGTTCTGGTAGAAACACAATTTCCTTTGGCTGCAGTGTGAGAGCTGAGTTGGGAAAATTCTACACAGCTCAGAGGTTGCTCATCTAGCCACGTGTGGCTGCCCTTCTGATGTGTGTCTCCGCGTGAAACTGGTTGATAGGGGGATCTCCAATTGTGCACCCCTTTTCCACCACTAGACCTCAAGGCGAGGCAGGTGGCCGTCTCTATCCCCAGCAGTCTCCACCGGGGGGATGTTCCCATGGGGAGGGGGGAGTAGTGGCCGCTGGAAGCGCTCTTGGGTGGCGCAAAATTCCCTATTGAAGTGGGCAGGATTATGGGGAGCTGCTCTGGTTCAGCCTGTGGCTCTTGAGGTATTTGGTTGTCATGGGAACCGGCAGTTATACCAAATGAGTCACTATAGTCAGCAACCTTCAAAATGAGCGATCTCTGGGGTACAGGAGGGCTGGGACCTGAGGGGCGGGCACTAGGACCGGCACGTAGCAGACTTGTCGGAGGCCAGACCCGGGGTAGCAGAACCAGATGGATGAGCTGCAAACTGTTTCCAATACTCAAAGGTCCCACCTCTACAGTTCCGGGATCTCGTCCCACCTGGAACCCACGGATGCCGCTGTCCCTGGCCACCACAGGCAAAGCCTGTCTCGCCCCAGCAGATGAGCCCTGGGCCGGGGCGGGGGGAGCTAGAGACGCGGCTCACGGCTCCGCGCGGGCGGCTGTAAAGATGGCGGCCGCCGCCAGCCTGGCGCACAGCCGGGCTCCGATCGCGCCAGGAGCGCAGTTTTTCTCCGCCGGTAGTTGTTAGCAACCTCTAAGGGCGCGTCCCGCTCTCCGTTAAACTCCTGGGCCCAGTCCCGCTGACTTCTAGTGGCGCAGTGCCGGCCTGCGGGTTCCCGCGCACTGTCCCGGGAAGCTGAATCTCGGTCCCCGCCCAGTTCCTCTCCAGCCCTGGCAGTCTCTGTATATTGCAGCTGCGAGTTGTGTCTGGCTCTGGCTACTTCCCCTCCTCTCCACAGGGCTCGCCGGCCCGAGCAACCGCTCTGTCCCAACTCTGGCTTGTCCCTGACTGCGTGATGGGGAGGCGCGTAACCGCTTGGGGGGCAGGTCGCGCTGCGCCGACCTGGCGAGCGCGTCCTTCCCGCGCTCTGGGCTCTATTGTGCTCCGTGCGCCCTCCGATCTTTGTGAAAATTTTGTACCTGTTTTCTTGGGCTGGGCGTTTGGCGTTGTTTCTCTGTCATTCGCAATGCTGTTTTCGGAGTGAGCGGTCCGTGCTCGCCGGCAGCCGCTGGCGTTCTTCACCTCCTTTCCTGGGAGCAGTACGGTCTGTCCCCTCCACCCTCTTTACCTCCCAGCCCTCTCCTTCTTTCCTCTCATCCTGTGCTTCCATTCCCTTACAGGCCTTCAATCTGCTTGGCCTTAAGCTGCCACATTTCACCCCAAGTATGACTTAGCTTTCTTCTAGCCAGAAGTCATTGGTCTCAGGCAGTACCTAACTTTAAGCTTGCCCAGTAGGGTACCTGTTTTTCTTGTTAACATCACAAAGATTATTTTTGACTCTGTAACTAACATGCAATTAAATTCTGAAAGGCATTCATTTAACTGGCAATACTGTGTTTAATTTCTAGCTATGGCAGCAATAAGCTACTGTTACCCATTGCTAAAAGGAATCATAGAAAAAATTTATGAAATGAAACTTTTAAACTCTAAATTATTGGTCATATTGAATAAGAATAAAATATTTTAAAAGTTCTTTCCCCTTACCTTAGAGTTAAATATGCTTTAAATTTAAAAAATAGATTAGAGATTCTCTCTGCCGCTGTGGGTATGAAAGAGACTCCCACGATTACACAATTCTGACATCAAGCCTGCATTTCTGAAAGAGCAGACAGACTTTCCGAGAACTGTGCTAGGTAATAACTGAAGTCTATATCTCTGTGAATCATGACATACTCAATATGAACCCCAATCCTGGTCCTTAAAACCCCCATATATGACAGTGGCATCCCTTCTTCCCTTCCACCTATTCTTAAAAAAATATTTATTGAGTGCCTACTTTAGGCCAGGTAATGTTCTCGGTGCTGAGAAAGCAGCAATGAACAAAAACATCTGCCCTCACGGAGCTTAATTTTAATGGAGGAGAAAAACAATGAGAAAGATAAATAAGTATAAAGATAAATAAGTGGCCTGGACAATATTCGGTTTTGTGCAGGGAGTAGGGGCAGGAGAATGCAGGTAACAAACCCTAACAGCAATGTCAAACCGGTTAAATAACAGGAGGGAAAAAAATGAATGGACTGTGGAGAAACAGTCATAACTCCCTGTGGAGGGAGAAGTATACATTTCACATCGTTTTTCCCCTACCCTAGGTGAAACTATCATAAAAGTATGGGAAACTGGAATCCTTTCAGTAAGACTATTGAAGGATTGGATCTTGCTCATGCTCAATCTCTCTCTGTCTCTCTCTCTCTTTTTTTTTTTTACCTTGGTTTCTTCTAATTGTCTTTGCAGATTTTTGGGGTCCACAGCAATAGGTTCAGATAAGTGTTTGCTCGCTGTGGCCTCACAGGCCTGGAGCCCGGAAATAAGTCCACATGAAGCATCTTCATAGTGTTGATATTTATCCACCAGATCTTTAAGATTATTTCCAAGAACACTGCACTAAAAATCAAAAGAGAAAAGGGGTAGGAGATTAAAACCTACTATTTTCGCTTGTATCAAATAACTTTAGGATCTATGAACTATGTAACTTGGAAAAAAACAGACTTTAACCAAAGGTAATGAAAACTCTGTAGGGCTAAGATTTTCTCCTTTATATTGAGAAGCATCCTCCAAGAAGCCAAAAAGTAACCACAAGAATGAGGAGATAGTTCTAGATTTTACCGACTCAAAAACATATTTACAAGGGCTGAGTCTTAACCCAGAATGAAGGATAAAGATACCAATCAACAGAGGAGGCAGATCTACCAGGGCACATTCCCAGTGGGTTTTATACACCTCATGTATAGATAGGCATTTGACGGAAAGGTTTTAAAGGTGCTTAATAAATTGTTTCTACATGTTGCACAAGATTAATACAAGGAAGGCAAATAGTCTATTTGAATGACGTAACGCCCAAGAGCCAATGATGGTATTCAAACCATTTATGCTATTTTGTACGTCTGTTCCGTTTATAATGCAAACAGGGAAATATATTCTTAGATTTTCTTTTTAAACAGAACTCTTTTACTTGTCCACAGAAGTAAAAGAAGCTAAACAGTCTGCTAGTCATTAAGTATTAAAATAATATACTGATCAAATATCTGTAAGACAAATACTTGCAGTAGTTGTAAAGAGAATAATCTGAGACAAAACCAGTTCTCAAGCTTGGGAGGCTGCAACCCACTCTTTTTGCTTGGTCAATACATATGCGCCATCTGGTGGTCATACTGGATATTAGAACGTTTTAGAGCTAGGGCTTCCTGGAAATCACTCTCTCAAAACTAAGCAACTTTAAGCTCCTAACTTTAAGCACATTTCTCTGAGGCAGAGAAGATGAATATCACACTGAGGGAAGTGTGATAAAACTACCTTTTCTCCCTGCTTCGGTTTTTAGATTTCTTGCTTCTAATTCCAAAACAAAAGTTAAGAGGACAGAGTGAAAACTATAATCACAGATTTATCTTTCCTTTAAAAAATAAAAAAAAAATTACCTTAGAGTAGAGAGACCTGAACCGATCAGTAGCATGATCCAGTTTGTTTTGAACTTCTCTGTGGGTTGCAGAAGTGTCGATATCAGCCTTGTCAACCTTGCTGCCATCTCTCTTGCTGCAAGATTTGGCCGCTTCTAACACCCTGTTTCCAGAAATTGTGATGTATCTCAAGTCACCTTTGTGAGAAATAACATCTTCTGAGAAACTCTTCTGCCTCTTCAATTTAGTCATTAAACCATTGAAGTCATCTGCACCTGCCTCCAGGTTTTCAAGTTCTTGTTCTGACTGCTGTAGCCAGTGCTCAAACTCAGTATAATCAGCATCAAACTTTTCTAATTCTTCCTGTAGAGAGTGCGTTAACTTCATTTTCTTCTCTGACTCAGCCAGTGCAGTTTCATAATGTGCTTTCAGTTCTTTCATGTTCTTTTGCAGTTTCTCTTTTTCCTCAGGAGAGAGATAGTGACCCTGTTTCTCGAGCAAGGCTTGTGCAGACTGAGTGGCTATGATGACCGCTTGGTGCTGAGAGACGATCTTCTCATGTTGGGCCTATGTAGAAACAAATTGACTGTAACCTTCAAGCAGTGACAGGGTTACACTGTAGAAAGCTCCCTGTTGCTTCAGGACTGACAGGATTCAATGAGCTACAGGGCTACAACTTGCTCCTCATTCCCCTTTTCAAGCTGCACAATATTCCCCTTTTATTGGGTGAATTTCAGAATAGCAAAAGCTGCATTTTGAGCACTCTAATCTTATTTTTAAGGAAGTTCCCAACCTTCTCTAGAGAGTATTTAGATAATCACATAGGACAGATACTATTTTTGACAAGTTTGGAAAAAATGTAACAAATTTCTATTCCAATTTTAACACAAGCATCTATAATCTGATCTCATTTTACTCACTGCTTCCTTACACCTACCGAAAAAGGACTGCTAATGTCTGTACCTAATTAGTGAGCAAATAAGTACAATATTTTTTATTAGGAAATGATCCTGGAAAAACATTTAAATAGGAAAAAGAATTTGTAATTTTAAAGCTACAAAAACATTTCAACAATAATTAAGAACACTGTACATTCAGAGAAGCTCAATGGAAGTTAAAGGAACAGATAAAAGAGAATACTAGAGGTTGCTACTTAGCTTCACTGGGCCTCAGTTTCCTGCATGTGAAAATGGAAACAATAACTCCTACACGACACAGGTTTGCCGTAAGGAGTACATGAGATCACACACATAGAGTACTTCCCGCAGAGCCTGGCACTTGCCAGAGAATCGAATCCACTCTGAAGGCAGGAAGGCAGAGTTCCCGGGCAGGTGTGCTGTGAGCAGGTCACAGGTATGCAGTGCTACTGGTCCCCTCAGCTTCAAGGGCAGCACATGGGCCTCAGGTAGCTAGAGTCCTTTCCCTCCAGCCATAAGCATCTTTTCCCATTCACCCCAATATGCCACACAAATATGGCAAAAAGGAAAATAATCCTTTTGGGCAATTTTCTATGTTTCTTATAATGGCTTACATGAAGCCAAATAACCTGATCCTGTTACCTCCTAGCTCTTTCTACTACCTCCATCCTCCCTGCTGCGCCCACCCATACCCCATCCCCACCTTGGTAGACACTTTAGGACCTTTTTCCCTGTTGTTCTTTGTCTAGTAACAGATCTTTGATCAGTCATCTCCTTTAAGTCCTATTTAAACACTGAAAACTGGCCCCCAACCCCACACTCAACCATCCCCGCCTAACTCCTTAACTTTTCTCCCTTAGCACTCACCACCTTCTAACACACCATCTAACTTAGTTATCATCCACCGTATTGACCTCATGCCCCCCTCATACGCAAGCACCAGGACAGGGAACTTATTTTGCTCACTGGGGAGTCCCAAGCACCTGGAACAGTGCAGGCACACGGAGCTAAGTACAAACGGCTATATGCTGTGAAGTGGAAAGGACTTGGAAGCACTGCCGTAGGGCACCCGTTCACTCACAAGTCTGATCCCAATTAGTCAGCTGAGCACAGGCTCATTAACACTGGTACCCTCATCATCTATAACAACGCCAGCCACATTGTGGGCACGTGATAAATATTTTTGACTAAGTAACATTTCTCCCATAGACTGTCTTTGGTATTTTAATTACATTCATATGCTACCCTCCAGAAGAGCTTTGCACGTAACAGCCTGGACAGATATATAGAATACCTTATAAATTATCAAATCCATCCCCTTCCTTTCATAGTTGAGGAATCTCAGACTGAAGGAGAATGGCTTGCTGAGGACATGTGGCACAATGACTGAGAGCTAGAAATCCTCGGTTCAGGCCCTTTGGCGATCTCTCCACTCCACCAGGAGATAGGGCTTCCTAAAGCACACTCAGATTCCTATGTTCTTAGAGGTAAAAAGATCAGACGGGAACTCACACTGTGGCTAAAAACAAGGGCTTTCCTGTGTGGTATCTTTATGTTTAAGTCCATCCACTAGTATTTTTCACTACTTTAGGCAAGTTACTAACCTTTCCTGCCTTCTTTGTAACTGACTCAGAAAGTTTCTTTAGGAATTCATTAGTTTTTTTCATTTTAAGAGATCTTATTTTTCATAAGAAGGTCCTATAATAGCCCCTTAATATTGCGACACAGTAAATACTCCCACCCTTCTTCTGGCATAATTTATATTTTCCGTAAGAACCTCAGAGAGAGCATCCTATTCCAAAGACTCCAAAGACAAAGAGTGGGAGGAAAATAAACAGAACTGCAAAAAGTTTTTAAAGCCCGATCATCCAACTACCAAAAGCCAAACCTTGAAATAAAATTATCAGTTATATGACACTTGAGAAATGGTTCCACAAAAGTCGCCCTTGTTCCTACAGTAGCATTAACGTTAGCTTTAATTTCCATCATGCAGTGAATTTTTAGAAAGGCTTTTATACCTCTTCTTAACAACAGCCTTCACTGTACAAATGAGCTGAGCTCAGAAAGAACTTGAGTGGGCTCAGGATTGCACAGCAAGCTAGTCTATGAACATAGATTAGCATTTAGCAGAGCGACTGAGCACGTGGCCTAGTTTTAAATCCCAACTCCATCCCTTACTAGATGTGTAACTTAGGAAAGCTCCTTCAGTACTGTAAGTTACAGTTTCCCCATCCGTAAAATGAAAATAAAAACCTCAAAGAGTAATTGGGACGACTAAATGCGTTAAGACAGAAATTGCTTGGAAGAGTGCCTGGCCTACTGTAATTGCTCTATAAATGTTAACTATGATTATTTTTAAAATTAATTCCTTATAATTCTGCTTCACTTACATGGAGAATGCCATAACTAATGATTTATTTCTCATTATTTTTTGACTTGCTTAGAACTCTCACAATAATTTATATTTGACATAATGATGAACCTAGAAAAAAAGGACTTTACTCTCTGTGGTCATTAAGGTTTGAAAAGATAACTCATGTGCTAGGTTATTTCCGTCTTTACTGACCTGGAAATAGAATTTAACAATATTATTATGTTTACAACAACATACCTTAACTTTCTGGTATTGCTCGTTCAGATTCTCTTCAGTGGTTCCAACTTGCCCGTCAACATCAGTTTCCAACAAGTTACCATTAACTTCGTCCTCTTCTCCAATCATCGACTTGTCATCACTTTCTTGAAAATGGGTCCCATTCTGCTCAATTACCTGTTTGTGTTTTGTCTCTGCCCTTTCTGAGTCTTTGTCAACATTTGACAACCAGTCTAAAAGGTTTTCTATCTTGGTTTTGCTCTCTTCCAGCTGCTTCACAGCTGCAACCTGGGCCAGGAAAGTGCATAATGGGTAATTTGAACATGGGCTGACACAGAGCTTTAAGACATTCCAAAAGTATTTAGATCATTTTAAATTAGAATGAGCATACTAAAAACTGACACACATTGAAAACTTAGCACATTGAAATTGAACATTAGAGCAACAGGAAGTTACTTTGAAGTTTTCACTGTTCCTAAAAATGCATTCCAAAATTTTATAATTGATGAGTGATCACATATTTCACAAGTGGAAAATCTCACAGTCCCATTTAAATTTTAAGAAAAAGTGAAGCAAAGCCAACTCTTCAAACCTTTTGTAATATTTGGTCCATTATATATCTAGAAACCCAGAATTCTAGCCCATGGTGCTAATCATTGTTTACTACCACCTGATATCACTTAATAAATCAAGCAGCAGTTGAGCTAATCATTTTTGACATAGCAAGAGCGTGCCACATATTTGAATAAAGACCTTTTCAGTTTCTTCCTTGATTGCTGTCGTCACAACTTTATCCAGCTCCTTTTTCGACTGTTCTGCTTTTAAATTAAGCTGTTCACACTTTATCTTAGCTTCGTTAAGTTTCTGTTCAATCAAAGCCTTATCTTCTCGTGACAGCTTTTCACCATTCTCTTTTAAGAAGTTCTCTGTGTTCTTCACTATTTCTGCCAATGCCTGTGCACTTCCTTGTATATCATTCTGTAATTCCTTATAAAACAAAAGAAGTAACATTAAGTTATTATCTATTTAGCTCTTCCAGAGTTGCAATTGTGAAAGGAGTGACCAGAGAGATGAAAGTCTAGTGCATGTAGTTTGAAAAGCATATTCAATATGTTAATTTGAGCCGGTTTATTTCAATTACAATACTTAATATAATTTAAAATCTCAAACAACATTAGAAAAAAGCATGGATTTTCATGTTTAACAAAAGAATGTAGTCTTTGAAACATTGAAAACACTGAAGCATTCATTATATTATCTATACAAATTTGTACACACCAGATTTTTAAGGTTGTAAATATTGTTTCTAAACTTTTATTTTTAAAAATATATCTACTGCTCAGGATAAAAACAAATAGTTTCCCCAGTGAACTAAGATACTTTCTTCATCTAAACACCAACCTCTACAATATGTAATGTTTGCTTTTTGCCCTGGCTGCTAGGAAGCCCAAGATTAAGATCTCTCTTCAGTAGTGATAGCTTTCCTCTGTCTAGATTTCTCTATGTAATTTTTCCTCTTCTTTTCCTCTTTTATTATGCATTTTAATTCTCTATATTGTACTGCTTGAGTTTTAATATTATTTTTCTCCATACTTTATTTTAATCCTCAAATTTTTCTGAGAAGTATCTGAATTGAAAGAAATCCTACTTATTGAGCCATTAATATGTGACATTAACTCTGCTAGTGACTTACACAATATTTACTTAACTTTTACAATAACGTAGCAATGGAAGTATGACCCATGAAGAAACTGAGGCTCAGAGAGATTAAGTTGTAAAGCTAGCAATGTATAGAGTCTGGAATTGGAACCAAGAGCTATCTAGTTACAATGAGAATGTTTTCTCTCCTGACACCAAAATAAAGATATCTTTATCTCTCATTTTTGTTATTTTTTTCACTTTCCTTCAATAGAAAGGAACAAATTGCAGAGAAAGAGGGGAGAAATAAGAAGGAACTAAGAAAGAGAAAGAACTCAAACTATGGCTATTTTTCCTGATCTGCATGTGAGTAGGTTAGCCTTAAATTGATCCAAATTTTAATTCATCACATACAGTATTTCCATTATCAAAACTCCTTTACATCTACTCCATTCAATATCTCTCACCAAAAAAGTGAAGAAAATTTCCTGGCTTGCTTGAAGTTGGAAATCTAACTTTTAGTATGAAGTTTGAAGCTCAAGCTTGGGGCATCTAGGTATGCCTTATTTCTGAAAAGCTAAAATTATTGGTATTTTTCAATAATCCTAACTGCTTTCCAAATGATAGTAATCAAACCTAACATCAACACAGAGCTGCTGATACAAAACCAAATTCTACCTCTTGCTTGGACTGGTACTTCTTTAACTCAACTGTGCCATCTCCAATCACGAAGGCTTCTTGGTGACCAATTAGCCGGTTTTCAGTTTGGGTGAGGAGATCGCAGATGCCTTGGAGTTTCTCTTTGTACTCCTGCTGACGCTCTGCCACAATCTAAAGTGAAGAAAACCCAAAACATCTTAAATGCGTGGTCATAAAATCACTATCGTGATAGCTCCTTATTAGAACACATTTTCAAGTTTTCCTCTAATAAGCTTTCATAAGTATGCTGTAAACATGATAGCAGTGGGGTACAAATTGAGCAAGGTGAGACAGAAAGTATGAGCTTGTCCCATATACAAGGAAAGAGATTCATGTTCAGATGAAACTGCTCAACAGAATACTGGCCATGCATATGTGTAAGAGATGGAACTTCTGACCAACAGGAAGAAACATCCCATTTTCTTAAGCTCTTGAAAACTGTGACACACAGAATTAATTCTGCAAAAGGACATCAAAAGAGAAGTTAGTTGTGATTTGTCAGTTAACATATTTGATATGTGTATATAGGTTATCATGCTAGAGACAATGCCTGATGCTTCAAGAAATAATAAAAAGAACATTGCATGCAATATTTTTACTTGATTACTATGTCTAGTTGCATTCCCACCTCTTTGCTCATTATTGCTATTAGCACTCTAATACAATTTGTTAAATCTTCTAAAAGATTAACTTAAAAAATCAATACTAATTACCTACATCTTTCATTTTCCTATTATATATACACCAATTATTCATCTTATAGCCATAGATCACGTTTACTAAAAGTCTACCACATGCTAGGCAAGGTACAAAGTGTTTTTTAAATGTACATTCTTTTATCAATGTTCACAACACTACCAGGTAAGCAGTATTATTATTTCCAATTTCCCAATGAGATAACTGAGCTTAAGTGACCTGCCCTAGGTCACACGAGTGAGTAGTGCAGCTGGGATGTAAACTCAGGCAATCTGGCTCCAAAGCCACGTTCTGAACTGCTTTGCCATTTCACCTCCCAGAGGAAAAGGAAACTCTTAACCTCCTTTAGCCATATGTTCCTCAATTTATTCCTTGCAATTTCTGAATGCGTTCATATTTCCTACTCTTAGGGGAAAAAAATCAAGACTCTCACCTGAAGTGAATATTTTTGAGAGTCATGAAAATTAAAATCAACTAAATTATAGCATAATTATGGAGAACAATCACCTTTAAGCATATTGTTATACACTGTAGGACCTCTATGCTGTACCCTGTCCATGAATGCCTTGTCAGAAAATCTTTCCCATCATGCTATAATCCCCAGGTATCTACATTACAGTTTCACACTAAAAGCAAAGAATTCCAATTCCACAAAGAAAGGCAAACCTTCTGATCATCAAGATCTTGTTCTAGCTGTAACTGAGTCTCTAAACTTTCCACTTGGGTAGCTACTGATTCCTGTACATCCAGAAAACACTTCTGAGTTGTATTTAAGAGCCCCAGCAGTTGTTTGTTTTGGTTGGGTGACAGATCTTGTGCATATTCAGAAATGAAGAACTGCACATCGAAGGCAGTAGTTTCCAGCTGCATTTTGGTATGTCCAAGTTCTTTTATTACATTCTGTGAACAAAGTAGTACAAATTACCAACAGAGAGCTAAACCGTGATAAAGTTTACATTAACAATAATATTTTAAAAATATGCTTCTTATATCAGTGACTGAAAGGTTTATTGACTTTTTTGTTCTTTGTCAAAAATCTATTCATCATCTAATAATAGATGATGATAATTAATTATTTAAATACTATGATGGCTGATATTATATAGAAAGATAAAATATTCTTAGAGGGGTTATTTATCTTTGCCTGTCACATCACACTTAAAATGTAACTTTGACAAAAGGCAAAGATCCAAATTTAGGTACATTTAACACATTGAAGAGAAACATGTACATTAAAATATTATTTGCTAATATTTACAACATCCATGAAACTATGGTAACACACAAACAAGACTATGGGAAATTTGAAATATGAATTAAATGGGCCAGAATTTCAGTTTTCTGACTCCTAGGCTGGAAGCCTAACCACTGTTCATGAGGCATTCTGTTCAAGTTAAGAACTTGGAAAAAAAATCCAGCATGACAAAAGTGACTAACATATAAATACAGTCATGCACTGCATAACAATGTAATAATGTTTCAGTCAATGATAAACCACATGTATGATGGTGGTCCCATAAGATTATAATATAATACCATATTTTTACTGTACCTTTTCTATGTTTAGATATGTTTAGATACACAAATACATTGTGTTATAGTTGCCTACAGTGTTTAGTACCATCACATGCTGTACAAGTTTGTAGCATAGAAGCAATGGGCTATACCATATAGCTATACATTCCAGGTTCTTATAAGTACAGTCTATCATGTTCACACAAAGACAAAATTGCCTAACAACACATTTCTCAAACGTATCCTCATCATTAAGAGATACATGACTGTACTACTTATACTATTATGTATTTCTGTAACTATATTTACATGACTATTACTACTGTTAGGCATTTATGTAACTAACACATAAATACATACATACAAATCTCAAAATGTCAGTGGTATTAAGAGTTTGATAAGGCATTTGGGATAGCAGCAGAATGGCATCCATAAAGTTATGATTATTTTATAGTTTTAAACAAACATCTCTAGAGACAAAGAAAAGAAACAATTCCTCATAGCCTTAGCAAAGTCATATTTTCTAAACACTAATTATATTAAATCCATAGGTTTTCTGAACATACTATGTCATATTTATTTTGATACTTGCCTTGAGAAACTCCAAACTTTTCTTTACATGTTCAGTATCTTGAACATTCATAATCTCAATATCTTTCACAGATTTGCTCTTCTCTGATATCCAATCTGAGAACAACTTAAGTTTATGCAGAAATTCTTCATGGGAAACTGCTAGTTGAGACTAGAAAATAAAATTGTGCATTCATTTCTGTCTGTCCCCAAAATTTCAAATCCTTACAAATGTGATTCTGGTTCAAGGGTTTAGCCCTCTAAAAATAAAATATTTCATCTCATGACTAATTCTCAAATAATCAAATTTTCTTCAAAAATCAGAATTTTATGTTTTATGCCTACCATTTCAGAGTCAATCGCAAGCATGACCTGTTTCATTCTTTCTGAAGACATGTTGCTGAGGGAAGAGAAGGCGGTCTGCAAACTCTGGTGGCTTACATGCAATTCCTCAAGATGCCCTCTGGGAAAGTCACTAGGAAGAGACTTTAAGAAATCTTCTGCCAACTTCATATCTTTTTTTAAAATAACAGCAATTGGAGCCAATCCCAATTCAAATGTCTGCAAAGAAATTTATCTATTTAGATTTACTATTTAGTGAAAAACACAAATATAAACATGAAACACAAAAGTAAAGTGCTCTGCTTCTTCTTCCAAATCTAATATTGGCTGACTACCATCTATAAATAGGCAGCAGACAACTCTCACCTCTAATTGTTTAAATTGATTCTTCAAAGCTTCTAGATTGTTATCCAGAGACTCCTGGTTGTCTAAAGGGGGTTTCATATCTTGAAGCAAAGCCAAATACTCGTGCATTTTTTCAGTGTGCTGTAAACACTGCTGCAACTCACTGGAAAACTAAAAACAAATTTGGGTATTTTACTTCAATAGCCTTTATGCAGATTTTTAAAGCAAATCAAATATATAGGATTATTCCCAAGTGTTTCATGCAGGTACTTCCATATGAAAATGTATAAGTCAACTTACTTGTTCCACTGAGCTATCTCCAGAAGTCATTCGTTTTGACTCTGAAATACATTCCAAATGGTTTGGGGAATCATTACATAGCTCCTCAAGCTTCTCATCTCTTGGCAATGCAGATGCACACACAGTAGAACTTTCTAGTCCAATTTCTTTTATAGTTTGTAAATTAAGAGAAGAGTGGTTTCCTTCTTTGCTTTTATGATCACCAAGAAAGTGTGGCTTTTCTTCCACCATCTCAGAAGTAGTACATGCTTTTTGATTCAAGTCTCCAACCTGTTCTACTTTTTCTGAATATCCATCAGCAAGCAGCTTGTAGAAAATATTTTCAAGTTGCAGTGGAAGTACTTTAGATGTAATACCTCTTTTCCCTAGGTCATACTCCATTTGAGTTAATTCTCTCATCAATTCAAATGCTCCTGGAATCTTTTGGCTATGTTGATTTTGCTTCAGTATAGCAAAGAGAAGCTCAGACTTAAGATTTGCAATAGGATCATCTCTACTCTCTGCTTTTAGTTCTGATGAACTAGTAATGCGGGAAACTTCAGTACAGTCACTGATTTTAGAGTCACTGGGTATATTAGATGCTTCATTTACCAACTGCGATGTGCTAACCCTTTTAATTAAGTTTTGAATTAAAATTCTAGTGTCTACACAGCCTGAAGGTTCTTCAACCTCTTGAGGATTCCTATGACTTTCTTTCAACCTGCTTTTTAAGATATCCTTTACATCCTCAACAAATACCTGAGATAATTCAGGAATCTGAACCTCCTTTTCTTGGGGTCTTGGAGACAAGCCTTGTTCTTTTGGTGTCTTTTCCTCAATTCTTTCTTTCTCATTGCTAATTTCTAAGAATGAGTAGTCAGTATCTAAAGTGTTACCGGAGTTATCACTTCTTATTCCATTTCTACAGAGCTCTGACTGCAAAAAATCAGTATTTTTTCCAAGGTCTGCCACACTTCTAAGAGGTAAGATTGAAAGTGTGGTTTCATCACTTTCTGGTGTGAACTGAGGAATTTCTGCTCCTCCTTCTGAGATGCTTTCTTTAGTACAAAGATCATTACATTGGACCATCTCATTTAGAGGTGAGTCTTCTTGGGTACGAGGTGACTTCTCTTCTGCATTATTAACTCCTAATTGTAAATGTTCTTTCATGCGAGGGGCAGCTATTAAAACACAGCTTGGGACATCTTCATTTGGTTTTGGCATATCTTTTGCTTTCATATTTTTAGCACAATGTTTTAAATAAGTAAAGAAATCAAGCTCTTTTTCAGGTCCATCAGCAAATGAATGTTTCTCAATATGTGTACTCCCTTCAGACGACGTAATGTCTGAAGTAATGTCATCACTGATCACATTGGAAATTGATGTGTCAAATATTTCTTCAAGATTCTCAAACTGAACAGGACTTTTACTAACCATTGTCTGTAGATTCTCTGGTTCATTTTCAAGAGCCACAGTTGCTTTTTTAAGGCTTCCTTTCTGATTAAGTTCTTCATCGCTTGTTATTTGTGGAAATGGAAATGGACTACTAACTAAATTGAGACTATCCCTTGTACTTTTACTACGCAAAAGTTTGAGATATTTATTTTCTTCTACTAGACCTTCTACAAGCACCTCTCCTTTACCCAAATATGGTTTCCGAATTGATGTTTCATCTTCTGTTGGTACATCATTTTTGCCGTCTCTCCCTTTAATTAGACCTCTTCCATTTCCTTCATGATCTTTGTCAGTGACAGAAGCTACAGATGACAAGTGGCTTCCTTCAGCAGGTTCTCCTATTAAATCAGGCTCAGAATAAATGATTTTATCAAAAGATGAGTCAACTTTAGTTGTTACATTCTCAAAATACTGGTCTCCACCTTTCACGGAGTCAGTAGATTCCGGCTCTTGAATCAACTCAACCTCTGTGTTTGTTAGATTATTATCTAATTCAGAAGTTGAACTGGTATTATTATTATACGAAATATTTACAGGGCCAAAGGTTTTTTCAGATTCAGCATCTTTAACGATAGGCAGCAACATATCCTTAAGCGTCATCTCATGATTCAACAGATTTTCGTTGCTTTTTCCAACAATTTCAGTTGTATATTCTGCAACATTGCTTCTTTCAGTAACTAAGCTACTCTTACTACTAGTTGATTCTAGCTGTAAAACCTTTGCACTTCGCTGTTTTTCTGAAAAACTATAACTATGCATTTTATCCAGGAGAATCATTTTATTAATACGTTGACTTTCACCATTGTTTTGCTTTTCATTTACAACGGAAGCCCACAGCTGGACATCCGTATCTTCAGCCTCATCTTGGCACCTGGGCTCTCTGTTCTCATCTCCCACTTCTCCTCCTCCCCCTTCAACACCAACATCGCCCTTGCCATGGCCATCAGCACCATCATAATCATCGTCATCATCCTGATCATTCCTGTCACACATATAATCCCTATAACTTTCTTCACTTTGCACAGAATCTAAATGATCAGCATCAGATCGAAATTCTTGTCCCGTTACATAGTCTTCTTTTCTTCCTCTCCGACTGCCAGTGTCATCAAGTTTTAATGAAGCACTGAAGCTCTCTTTCTTTCCCACAATTTTGTCATCGGTCAATGAGTCAGACTTACCACCTTCCAGGGTATTTGTGCATTCCCTTTCTAATACAGTTTCCAGTGACCGTCCATTCGCTTTGTCTGAGCTAAATGAATTTAAATGTATTCTTTCACCAGAATCTAATTCAGCTTTCTCAATACCTACGAGAAAATCCTGAAGACACTGTGCTTTGCCCCTCACACATAAACTACCAACTAGTCCCCCCTGGGGAACCATAGAATTTTCATTCCCTTTGGAAACATCATAAAAAACATCACCCAGAGGAGCCACCCCATCGTTTTCCTCTTGCAGTATGTCACAGTCCTCAGGTTGCAGACAATCCTGATCATCTCCCTCAAGAAGCAGAGAATCATGGTCATCATCTTCAAACAAGGGCGTATCGTAAAAGTCATCATCACTACCAGTGTCTGTCCCCGTGTCACTCTTCTGACCAACGAGCAGCGACGTTTCATAGTCACCAGCACTGATGGTTTCTTCAAGCAATGGTGTCCCACAAATAGGAGCTACACAGGAACACTCTTCTAATTCAGCCTTATTTTGCTCATCTTCAGGTTTCTGCTGAGAAGCAGTACGCATTTTTTCATCCTCACCAGAAGTATATGAAATGTATTTATCATTGTGATATTGTACTTGAGGATTACTACTACTAATATTTAAAGCTTTCTGTCCTGAGTGTTCTCCCTGTAAACTAATGTTAATAGCTGCGATTCCCAGAAACTGGTCTTGATATTTTTCTTCCATCCTATGACCCGATAACATGGTTTGGTCATTGAATGACAATGTAGAGGTGTCACATTTATTTCCACTACTCTCTGGGGTGTAGCCATCATTAAAACCTCCCCGACTGTGCCTCAATTTATCATGACTTAACAAGGCACTTAGCCTGGGGGAATAGTCAAAGATAGGTGAATCCTTGTTTGTATTACCTTCATACTCTGTTCCATCTGAATCACAGAATCTACTCATTTTTGATTTCACAATGGATTTTCATAAATCTTGATGACTATATTCATTTGCATGTTCGTTTGTTTCAACTTGACTTTGATTTTCACAGTATTTAGGTATGTTTTCAGAGTCATGTCTAAGCATGCTAACTTCTGCAAATTCAGTTTGTGTTAAATCTGATATGGGATTGGGAACAAACACACTGGATGAAGCGTTAACTTTATGATCAATTGATATTATACTTGCTGGGCTTTCTGCCTGACAAAATTCACTACTGATAACGTTATTTCCCATTTCACGAGATTCTTCATCTATGGCAAAGTTTTCATTTTCAGGAGTCTCTTTATGTTCAGGTTCTCTGCAATGACATTTATCAAAACTACTTGGTGAAACTGTACATACATCCCTTTCTTTATTTGGAGCATTATCAAGAAATATGCCAGGGAAGCTTAAGACATCAAGACAATCTTTTATGGGTGTGTCCCCATCAAATTCTGTACTACAGCCCTCCAGTAGCATACCAACAGCCTCATCCAAGTCTCCATCATACAGCAAAAGCCTTTGTCCCTGTGTTTGCATCCATATAGCTGTTTATCATCAAATAAGATAGGAATAATTTTTTACTTTGTTCTGAGTTCTGAGTTGCCACTGGCTCTTCTCCATCAAAAACATCCTCTTCTTGCCTATAATCATGAACTGTAGATGGCTGGAATTTACAAAAAGAGAGCCATCTTCTGGCATTTTTACAAGTTTCTAAATCTCCTAAATCTGGCATTTTATCAGGTAGTATTATATTTTTTAAAATCAATGCTGTGTTATTATCTATAATTCCCAGCTGTTTAGCAACATCCAAACCAATGACTTGAGAACTTTCTGGAATATAAAGAGCAGCTATTTTCTGCCTGCCATTCAGGATTTTGTAGGCCAATTCATTTGTAATCAACTCTTGCTGCAAGGATGAAGATGCGGGAAATATTTCACCAGAGTGGGGCCAAATGAGTCCAACGTAGCCTCGTTGAGCCTCTAGTACCAAAAGAGCACTACTAGAAGTTATTAAATCACACTGGACTGCTTCATCTACAGTTAAACGTTTGGCAGGGTTTGAGTGGATGATTCCACCAGTTTGAACCTGATATGTTAGAACACTGCTGGCCGTGTCTCTGTCAATTACCCCTTCAGCCACAGCTTCTTCAACAGTCATTCTTTGACCACAGTTGCCATTAATCAGACCTCCAGAAAGCAGCTGTGCACCTAATAACCTAAACATGGTTTCACGGTCTATGAGACCTTCATGAGCTGCTCTTAAAATGCTTATGTTTCTTCCACATTTTAATGTTATTCTACCTCCTTCTTGTGGTCTCACAGGTAGAAGCCACATTCCAGTGTTATCTTGTAAAATACTTCTTTGTACCATATCTATTAAAGACACCTTCTCAGAGGTGCAGGGGTCAATAAGATCTTTGCACATATTTTGTCTTTCCAGGACTTTAGAAAATAATGCTGAGGAAATCAAGTTCTGTTGGAAAGCCTTCTGTAGGGTTAACTGTTCTCCTGTGGCTGGAATAACCAGAAAGCCTGTGGAAAGCAGTATCTCAAGAACTTTGATGGCCATGGATTCTGATATCATGCTTTGAGCCAGAGCATCCAGTACCGGAATTGTAGCAGATGACACAGCAGAAATAATCTCCTTAGCTTTATTTAGTTCTTTGAGTTGGCACAGAATTTGTTCATCAATAAGGCCATGACTTTCAGCATCTTTAAGGTCAAAGCACTTTTTTAATTCTGGTGAAATTAGACCAGAAATCATTAGCTGTGTCTCAAGCAATCTAATTCCTGTGTCATAGTCAATGAGGCCTCTTAAAACTGCCTGAAAGATGGAAAGGACTTCTCCAGTTGTCTGATCAATGGTGCCTGCAATCACTTTATCCAGCTGAAAGGAAAATACAAAAATTTCAGGTCAGTCTGTCATACAAGGATGGGCAGAGTTTCATGCAACTTAGTTTTTTTTTAAAAAATAAATAATACACTTCAACATAAAAATCCTCTACTTACCAAGGTGCAGCAATGCTGTGAATGTTAGGCAGCTCAAATGCACAAGTGATCTATGTCAGTGATCTATTCAACAGCACAGGATGTGATAAAAGCTTTGAAAACAACATGCATCTGTGAATTGAAAACTTAATATCGTGTATATTAACAAGGTTAGTGAAGACACACAGAGTAGATGATGATAGTGAGAAAACAGAACACATACCTAGAAGGCAAATCATGCTTTCTGCACTTAGGTGAGATTAGAGTCTAGTGGCATGAAAGAGAAAGTATCAAACCCCATGCTATTGATGTTTACAGCATATGGACTTCTTCAAAGACAGTAAAAAACTAAGAAACCAGAAAAATTGTTACGTACCCCCAAAACATGATAAATTTTGTGGAAAGTATTCCCGGGAGTAATGAAATCAAATGTAAAGGTAACTTTTTGAATACTGAAAATTATGTTGGGCATGTTGATATGTACAGTCATGTTTAGAAAGTTTAAGGACCAGTCAAATTTTAAGTGATTTCTATTATATTTTAAGAAGATGCTAGGGCATCCTCCCTGGAAGTTATGGCCTTGTATTACTCAAATAAGTCTCATGGATATCTCTGAAAAGCAAACAAACTCCATAACACATCAATGCCATCTTTAGGATGACTCACAGGCTCTTTTAAAACTTCACATTATATAATATCTAATATACTAGAAGAATGGCTTTTAAAGAGAAGAGTTAGAAAAATGAATGATTCCTTTCTTCTACCATGCAAGGCAGAGATTAAGATGTCACAGAAACTGATGATCAGCATAAGAATGCGTTTAATAAACACTGAGATTTCCAAACATTTAAATAAACTCCATCCATGTTTTATCCATGTACAAAATTCAAAGTCATTTATTATTGACATATATTTCCACAGCCATGCAATAAAACTAAGCTTCTTGAAACAGCTTCATGTTTAAATAAACAATATTACCTTTTCCTCTACCTTTACATCTCCTGAGGTTTGTGATTCTTGTAATTGTTTCAGAGATTCACTGAATAATAAGTTATAACCTTCTTGAAGAGTTTTCACTTGTTTTTCCAGTTCATTTCTTTCTTCATCTGTCATTCTAAAATAACCAGAAAGTATGAAAAGGGTAGCACAAGTCTTCAAGTGATAAAGATGATATATTAGGTTCAATAACTTTGCCACATGATTATAAGATAAAATATAGCCTCACATACGTTATTTCTCAGGTCTTGGTATGACTATATAGGAATATTTCCCTTGCCTAAGACAAGGACTGAAGGAAAAGATATAAATTAATATATTGGCACTTCTCTAACATACAAATTTCCGGAATAACAACTGCTGTTATCTGACAGACGGAAAGACCCTATTATTACTCCCAAAATGGAAAAGAGACAATAAGGTACCGTTTCTCAAGATGAAATTTGTTTCAACTTAAGGATAAATAAGGAAATTCACAAGGAAATTAACCTGATTCTCCACTACAAAGTCATTCTGGAATAATCCTAAAGAGGTCATCCAAAAAGGGTTTAAGAAAAGGACAAATTCCTTCCCTGACTGAGGCGTTGGTTGGAATATATAAAGTGGGTTGTGGCAAAAATCAGGCTGCCATAGGTCTCCGCTAAGAAAATTAAGAAGATAGTTACACATATTTTCCAAAAGGTAAGTCTCATAGAGTACTACTTAGCATTAAGACCTGACTTGGAGTCTTTATTCTACCTTTCACTAGCTATTAATCCTTAACCTCTCTGAGTCTGTTTCCGTATCAGCAATGTATGGGGATAATAGGTACATTTCAGAGTTGTGGTAAAGACTAAAAGTGACAATTAATTAAATTGCTAAGTTTATACCTTTATGTTACTATATTAAGTAAACTGTGATTAGTTTGAGTTCCGTTTTTAAAATTTCAATTAAAATTTTCCATCTTCTCCTTTGTGAATGTTTTTAAGAACCCTTCCCTACTTTGAATCAAAGAGCTAATGACAACCAACATACTTGTCTCCATGTTTAGCCAAAAAAAGCTGCATGGTTTGAAGTGCTTCAGATAATTGTTCCTTCTTGGTTGATATTTCCTCACTGGAAATCTGTAAGGTAAAGAAGTCACATTCAAACTCTCCCCTCAAAAGAACTAAATAGTAGTTTTTAAAAAACTAATCAAGCTTTAATCAAGACCCAAATAATGGGTTTACTTTCTGGGTGACCCAAGTCAATAATCTATCAGTTATTAGCAGTATATAGGCCTGGATAAAAAAGAGTAATTTAGAATACATGATTAAGGAAAGCTCCTCTCTCTATCCTTACTGCTATCATTTTCATTAGGAAATAAACATACAACATTATAGGGTTCTTATATTTGTCCCAACCCAACTGTTAATAAAGGTGGCCTTAACACCCAGTTAACCTGGGGTTCAGCACTGGCCCCATGTCATCCTTGTACATCATAGTACTCAAAAAGATACATGAATGTGGAACCCTACTTCCAAAGAGTATCTTCCTTCTCCTAGGTTCCTAGATACAATGCTCCTTTCGAAAAAATTATGGTGAAAGTATTTAATCTGTAGGTATGCAGATCAAGAATAAATCATTTCTAATGCTAAGACCCTACTTTGTTAAAGTTGCCTGTGAAGGTTAGAGAAATAAAATTGATCTGTTTGGGGAAAAGCAAGAGAGGTCATAACACTTTCTCCTAACCTCTCAGTGTTTCACTTCTGAATCCTTCATTTCAGAAATTAATTGCCATTCTTTTAAATGAGCAGAAATGAGAGGAATAATGATCCAATGAAAAGATATATTTTTTCCCCTGTGTATCCTATTTAGAGTCAACTTAAAATCTGTTTTTCACAGTTCTAGGTAATCACGAGGCCATATTGATTTTTGAAGGACACATTCACATCAAATTACATTTCCTTTAACAAGAGACCAGCAAGTGTCCTTAGAAAGTCATAATTAAGGCCATTATCTGCATTAGAAAAGCATCTCTCTACTTTGATGCAACTAGGTCTAAATCTGATCTAGTAATGTTTTGGAGAATTTAAAACTACAGAATGTAAAAATACCAAGGGTTTATAATCCACATTTCACAATAGAGACTTGTTAACCCGAGAAATTTTTATAAAGGTTTATGTCTTTATTTTAGTCCTCTTCCTATTTGATGAGAAAAGGGAAGAATATATTTTAAATGAAATATTTGCATTAAATTACTTGGAGGGTTTTTGATTTAAAACACCAAATGTAAGTGCTTTCCAACTTCTCATTTCTTCCACATATATGATATATGGTGTATGTAAGACTATGACCTAATACAACTTTATTTCAATTGAATAAAATTTCAAGTACATACTCAGGTCTGTAAATTTCTCCAAGGAAGATTCCCAGATAAGGTAGATATGTCTCATATCATAGACAAAACTAGACAAGACACTGACGTTTTCCCCATTTAATCATGTCAATGATGTCTGTTTTAACTGATGACAAGTAAGTACTGATGCAGAGCCAGAAGGGGGAACTAAATATTGAAATTAGAGGATAGCCCATGAAATTTCCAAATGTCAGGCAAGAGAAGGAAGGCAATATAGGAAAAATATTCTTTGAGAAAAATGCTTATCTTAGTGGAAATTTATTTTTAAAAAATACAGCAGCAATTCTAGTGCTATCACTGGCAGCACAAGTATTAGAATTTACACCTTAACCACCAATGTCCTAAGAGCTTCAAGTAGTCCAACAAAGCACCAACATCTCACAAGCTGCAGGCTGATGCTAAGTAATTGGAGTACAGAAGGTAGCCCATAGGACTAAAGAATTCACTTGAGAAACTAGAATTTCTGGTGATTGTAGATACTTCCTTATGAAATAGAAAAGATCCAGAAAAGCACAACTAATGTCAATACTCAAGAATGTTAATATCCCAGTTTGTATTTTCACTGTTCTTGAAACTTTGTTATGTTTACATCTTTATGATATGGAGTGCAAGGACAGATACTCAAACAGGATGACTCTGCTCTTCAGCAATTCTCATTATAATAATTAGGAAGCAGATATAACTATTAGGAAAAGCAGTATACCATATTAGTTTACTAATAGTAAGACCAATATATAGAGTTCAGGCTTGGGAATCAGAGATACCTTCTTCTGCCACATACTAACTTTGAATCCTTGGACAAGTTACTTAGCCTCTCTGATCTTCATTATAATTGCCAACGAAAATGGGGAAAATTAAGGTAAAGAATTAAACATTGCGTTAGGTGGACTTTATCAACTCAGTAAAGTCTACCCACTATTATTAAACCAGGACCTCTGTGAATACCTTTTGCTTAGAGAAGGGAGATTTTCCAGCCTTCTCTCCATCTTTCAATGTCTTGCTTATATTTGATACCCATTTCTGCAATTCTTTGGCTTTATCAACATGCTCTTTCTTTTCTTCTTCCACTGACTTCTGACAAATTTGAATGGTTAAAAAAAAAGATACATTCCAGTAAATGACTGAGCTAGTAAACTGATCTCTCCATTAAAAAAATGGAAAAATGTTTTTTCACCACACACAGGTTACTGAAATATTTTATTCATTCACTTAACCATGTTTACTATGTTATATAGCATATGTATCTCCAAAATGTTTATGATAGCAAAGAAAGCTGTGAGAAACATTCCTTAGTGATTGGTCCAACCTCCCAGCTGTTCCATCAATATGACAAATTTAAAAATTCAACTTTATTCATGAGGCACTAGAAGATCTTTGAACTGCTGCCTTTGCATTAGCATTACAGTCATGATTGTCTTCACAGAAAGGCATCAGAAAACGGTAAGATGAAAGAATAGAGAATGTCTACAAACATAAGAAAAATACATAAAATGAAGAAAAATCCTTCCCCTCCTCAAACACACAATGCATTCATAATGTTAGCTTTAATTCCAAAGTATTAACAAGAAATGAGAGATTGTGGTAAACATTTTAATATGTAAAGAAGGTCACTATATACAGGAAAATTCAAAGCTTTTTCATTTTTAGAAGCAATCTAAAACACTGCAGCCTCATGGATGTGGGAACAATTTTTTACCTTTCTGTTTGATTCCATGGTGCTTTGTGCAGTGCTCTTTCAGTGAATGCAATGTATCATTTACTAAATGGGAACACTAACACTAGACTAGATCTATTTGGTGAAGGGGAATTCTGAAGAAATGATGCTGTGAACTTCTTGCAGTTCATCAAGCTTATGCCATATTCTAGGTAAAACATGTTTATTTTAGTGTAGGCAAGATTCAGAAAACTATTCCCAAAGCTAAACGGAACCATTTTAAGGGCAGTAGATCTTTTGTTATTTTAAATTTAAAAATTATTCTCTCTTCTGAGCTATAATAATTTCCAGCCCTCAAGAAATAAACAGAGTATGTTACACAATTCCTAGACTGCATGTTTAGCTGATGTCATCATGCTCTAGACAGGTAGCATGAACCAGCCAGCATCACCCCTTGCACAAAGTTATTTAAACATGTCCTATTAGGAAGAATAGTAGAGGCTAGAAATTCCTGTTATCAAGGGTTCTGACACTTCTAACAGTTTAAGTCCTGTGTGGAAATCAAAATCAGCTTTTTCTAAGGCTTCTTTATACGTCAACTTTCTTTTTGTCTGGGGACATATTATATTTCTGACATATGACTTTTGATCTTTGAGTTTTGTAGCAATGAGGACATCTATAATACCTACTTGGAGAGCCTCTTCTATTGACAACCGAGAGTGAACCTGCGGCTCTATCAACCCCCCTGTCAAGTACTGAAATTCTAAACATCGGATCCCCATTTCCTTACTTATGATATTTGCATTCACAGCTTCTATCACTGACATCACTTTCTTAGTGACGGGATGGCCAATCCCTGTGATTACTAATTCACACTGTCGCAGTTGCTGGGCAAACCCCTCATCAACTAGGCCTCTATGTAAAGCTTCAGCCACCCGGTACTTTTTGCCAGTAAGAGGATCAATGATCCCCCCTGTACTGACTTGGGCTTCAAGGCATCTGAGGGCAGTAATCCGATCAACCAAATTTCTACGGGAGGCCTTTAGCACAGAGATCCTTTCTCCACTAGCAGTCAGCCAATACCCTGCAACAGGACTATGTAAATCCTTCTTGGGAACTAACCGACTGAGCAAAGAATCACCAAGTTCTGTAAGTGTGATGAGGCCTTCCTGATACTTTTTGACCATGGCTTTGTCAACTGTTCCCTGCTCTATAGCCTCATTAATATTGAACTGTAATCCTGTTTTAGTATCAGTCAGCATATGAGAAGGATGCCCATAGGATTCAAAAAATGTGGCTTCCTTCCACTGATATTGCTGCCCTGAAAGTTCAAGATATATACTTTTCTCAATTAGGTTTCTCTGGAAAGCCTCATATGCAGTCAGTTCTGCTCCTGTTTTAATATCTACTACAGAAATTTTATGAGTTTTCTCTACATTGAGGTTGGAAATGTTCCTTTCCCCAAATGGAAACAGAAGGCACTGGCAATCTATATCAAATACACACATTCGCAGTAATTCTGAGTAATACAGAGCTTGCCTGTTATTGGGATTAGGAAAAACTCTTGTGTTGCTGGAAGGCTCATATAAAAACTGTAAGATGGCATTATTTAACAACCCTTGCTGCAGAGCAATTTCTGGAGGAACACGAATGCCTTTCACAGGGTCAATGACGCCCCCACTGGCAATTTGGGCCTCCAAGATATGTTTACCTTTTTGTCTGTCAAGCATTCTATTTTCCATAGCTTGAAACACTGACAATGTCTTAGAAGAACATGAATATCCCACAGCTGCCTTCTCTGCCTCAAGAAGCCTAATTCTGAATTCAGGGTCAACAACTCCTTTCAAAACTGCATCTTCAACAGAATATGTCTGACCTGAAATGGGATCGATTATAAAACCTGTTGCAGCCTGAGCCTCTAAAAATGCCAAAGCCATCATTTTGTCTATTATGATTCTCTTGGCTGCTGAGGAAAATGAGAGCTTTTCTTTTGTAGATTCTAGGTAAAGCCCTGCAATTGAGGTGGCTTTTGTCAAAAACTTGCTAAGAGTTTTCTGAACTTCTTCAACAGTCTTAAGACCAAGTCGCAGCTGCTCAATTGTTCTCATGTCCAGAAGCTTAGCTTCAACCAACTGCCTGGCAGTCACAGTGTGCCTGAGCCCTTGGAATTTAAATTCATCAACCCTAACTGAACATTCATGATCGCCATCAAAGTTCTGGAATGTCTGTGCTTCTAAGCCTTTCTTAAGGAAATCTCCTCTCTTGAATCCACCAGACGCTCTGTACCCTTCAAGCATCCATTCTTCAGCACTGGGAACTGGGTTCTTTTCTTGTTTTAAGATTGTGACTTCTGTATGCATATCACACTGCTTGTTCTTAGCTATCTGTAACAGGAATTTAAAAGACGTTAAAAGTCACCTAAAGAACATTATTTCACTTTACCCATTCTTAATCCAAACATAATTGCTTGAATTACAAAAATGAGATGAGTGAAGAGAAGAAAAATTTCAAACCAAGACGGGATCATGAATAATATTGTTTTGAGAGTCTGAAGTTTACTTTAGACAACAATTAAAGGTATTCAAATGGTATGTTTAAAAAAGACTGAGATGAAATTTAGCCACAGAATATGTTAGAAGTTAAAATTAACTGCTTGGTTCTTCTAGCATTTTTATAGTCATATTTTTCAAAACATATTTCCTCAGATATAACAGTATACCCACTATATCTCTATGTGTTTAATCTCATTCAAAAATTAAAGAATGATCATTTATAATAAAGATCCTGGTAAATCACTAGAAAAATTACGGCATTATTTTCCTGTCAGAACTACAAAGAGCCAATCACATTAAAAATTGTTAAAAATTTAGTCTAGGAGAAAAAGGAAACAAAAGAGGAAACCTGACATTAGGTAGCTGACAAGGTCTCAGGATGCAGAGTATACCTCTAAGGGTGTCAAAAGCTTCACCAGTTCCATTTCACATTTGTTATCTTGATACTTAACAGGTGGTCTGGAATCGTGCAGGGCTTGATCTCTTATCTTCTCAATTTCTGATAGTCTCGTAATAGGGTTTGTCTCATCAAAAGTTATCTGTAATTCGGTGCTTGTCTGAGAAAAGTACTCTGAGTAACACTGCTGGCTTTTCTCTTTCTCAAGCGGAGCCCCTGGTGGCCAGAATTGAACTTCTTTTGGTATTTGTTCAACAACCGGATGTTGCCACTTTTCTCCTACCTGCTGTGGTTCTTGAGTCCATCTCAATAGAGGAGATCTGGCTGCTGGGTGAAGGTGTCCAGTGCTCCCAGAGGAGAGCTCTCCAGATTGTTGGCACTCCTTCACTGTCGTCTCAAAATCTGGTTTGAAGGTACAGTCTTTGGCTGTGTTCTTTTTTTGGATTTCACACTGGAGCAGAACTAATTGATGCTCGTGCTCCTTTATCTGTTGGTCCATTTTTTGCTTCAGGTTTTCAACTTCACGTTTCTGGGCTATCAGCTCATCCTCAAGTTTCCGACATTTTTGGTAATGATTTGCTTCCACATGCCGCCCTTGTTGCATTTGCTCACGATACTGTTGAAGCTGTTTTTCAAGTTCTTTAATATTCGTTTCACAAAGCTTAGCATTCTCTTGAGCTCTGTAGTTTTCTTGCTGAAGAGACACAAAGTCAAGTTTAATGCCCGAAATATCATTTTCAGTGATGACTTTGGACTCCATTAATTTTTCCATCTTCTTCCGAAACTCCTCTGCTGAACGTTTGAATTTATCAGATTCTTCTTGAAACAGAACCATCTTTCTGTGAGTCATCTGCTCCTCTATGGTCTTTAAATGCAATTCATCTTGTACCTTTTTCAACCTATTATTTAACTCTTGCACCTGAGCTTGTTGTAGCTGAACTTTCTGCTCCCCCCGTCGCTTTTCTTCTTTGGAAGCATTCAGCTCTGCATTCAGATTTCTCACTTCTTTCTCAGTATTCTGGATGATAATGTTCTGCTGGTCACACTTTTGCTTAAATTCACTTACTAAACTTTGACTTTTGGCCAGGTCTTCTTCTAGGCATTTAATTCTTCTATGGAAATCCTGTTCTGTTTTTGTCTGTTTATGTAAGTGTTCATTTGTGTTGCGTAGCTGATCTTTAAAACCATCTGCCTGAATTTTCAGCGTTTCGCATCTTTGCTGGATAGCTTGTTTCTCTAAAACTACTTTCTCCGATTCTGCCTGAATTCTCTGCATCATTAATTTGGTTTCATTATTCTGCCTAGTAAGCTCACCTACTTTTTGTTTCAGCAATTCTGCACACTGATTACTTTTCTCTAATTCTTCATTAAGCTTTTGGATTTTACCATTATTTTCTTTTTCAGCTTTAATATTTTGAAGCAACTGTTCATGGCTTTTTTCAAATTGCTCTTTTAGATGATCTGATTTTCTCTGGCATATTCGTACTCTTTCAAATGCCTTCTCATCCTGCAAAGAATGAACTTGTGAATTTAAATGCTGAATATCCCTCTCAGCTATAGTGTGTGCCCTAGTGATTCTGTCTACTTCTCTTTGCAGTTTTCCTTTTTCATGATGAAGAGATTCTAATTCTAACTGATAATTGTGCTTTATTTTCTTGAGATCATCAGCTTCTTGCATGGCTTCTTCAGCTTTACCTGTGGTTTGGTTCAATTGCCTACTAAGTTCTCGGAGTTGTTGAGAATACCCTTCCTCTACTTGATTCTTCCTTTCCAACTCCAACTTAAGGCACTTTAGTGTATTATTTGTTTCATCCAGTTTATCTTTCAGCAAACGAGCCTTTTCCTCAGATGAAGTTTTTTCAAGCTGGAGAGCATTAAGTTCATACTTCAGCTCTCTCATGTCTTTTTCAGCCTTTCTATTGGCAACTGTTAGTTCATCTACCTGCTGTTTGAGTTCTTCTGCTTTCTGTTTGTCATGTTCTTTCTGAAGACCAGTTACCGCCCTGCATGATGTAGCCTGTGTGATCGCACAAGCTGGCAATGCATTTTCTCTACATGAATACTGAATTTCAGTTATTTTTCTTCTTGCTTCCAATTCAGTTTTCTGCTTTTCTTTCAACTGTTTCTCTGCTACCTGTTTTTGAAATGCAAGGTCTTTTTCCATCTGCTTTATGAGTTTCAAGAGTTCTTCCTCGTTGTCTCTCTTTCTTCTTAATTCTTCCATTAACTTATTTTTTTGTTGCTCCAAATCACTGAGACTTAAATCTTTTCTTTTAAGATGATCTTCCAGTGTTCTTCTGGTAAAGGTATTTTCCTCTAACTGATTCCGAAAATTCAGCAGGTTCTCTTCCACGGTCGCTCTTTTAGCCTCAGCCTCTATTGTGAGCTGTCTCACCCGCTCCAGTTCCCGTTCAGCGGCTTCCTTCTCCCTCACAATGGTCTCAAGCTCCCTACGGTACTGCTTGGCTTCACTTTCAGCCCTTATCTTCTGCAGAGCAATGTCTTCTACATTTCTCTGCTGCCTTCTCAATTCATTTTCTGCAGCCTCCTTGACCTTAGGAAGTTCTTCCTCTACTCGGGACTTTTGCTTCTTTAGTTCAGCTACCATTTTTTCCAGTTCACTTATCTTCCCTGTAAGTTTGCTATTCTCAATCATTGTTGCCTTCTGACGCTGAAGCAGATCTGAATACGCCCCATGTTCAGAGGTCTCCTTACACCTTTTAATCTACAAGAGATGTTTTGAAAGTGTCAAACCTGTCCTATTCAAATTTATCTTACAAAATCTGAAGCAATGTTCATAAACGTACTTACAAAACCAAGTGAACCCAAATGCAGAACAAGCACTATCACCACCACCACCAGCACCACCTTCTTCAGAGGAAGCTTCAGAAAGTCAGCAGGAGAAGACAAAAACCCTTCATGACAGGTTTTCTGAAGAATCTTATTTTGTCTCTCAGGAACAGTTTTATTTTAAAAATTAGCTAGCTCAGGGTTTTTTAGCAAGAAAGGGGACCTTAAAAAACATATAGCATGACTCCAACCTATTACAGATAAGGAAATAGGGATTCTGGGAGGTTAAATAATTTTGCAAACTCACAATGGGTGAGTTGCAAAGTAGGAACTAAAATTCTCACAGTAGTACTCTTTCTGCTCTTGCATGCAACTTAGTCCTACAAGCTAAGAACAGACAACAGATAGGAACTGAATGACCCTAAAGAATTTAGTTTTCTTTATCTAGCCTGATGGAAATTAAAAATGGTATTTACACTCCCATGTTTTATGGTTAAAGAAACAAAACAAAGAACTATAGAACAGAAAGCCAAATTAAGAAATAACACTTAACATGGGGAAAAAGGAAAATATATAAAATCTTGAAATTTCTAAAGTCAAATTCCTTACTTGTTTATATTTGCCATATTATGACAATTATAATAATCAGAATTGCTAATGCAAAGGCAGCTACAGTCCCTGATGGCTTTAGAAAAGATGTGCTTCATATACTCACAGATTTTGTTGCTGTTGATAACGACATGCCTCATATGAATCCACCTTGACAAGTACCTTTAGATACTCCATAAATATAAAGATATTTGTTAAATATAATAGCTTCTTTCAAATGTACTTAGGGATTCAGCTTCAATTTGTAGAATAAAATATCAAAAAAAAAACAACCCTTTTTACTCTACTGATGATAGACTCAACCTCAGCTGGGAGGAGGATACTTTACATTAACTACAAAACTACATGATCAAGGGTTAGTTTATAATTACAATTTAATTTCTCTTTATTAATACCATAATGTTGTTAGTTTTGCATCATCAACTCAAAATAATTAGAAACAATTTAATTAGAAACAATTTAAAAAGTAGTAGAGAAATTATTTTAGATAATAGATTTGTTTTCATTTTAAACCATACATCTTATTTTGTTTCCTCTGATTTCTTGGCCCCCGATAATTTTGATGAGAATTTCCTCTGCTAACCTAAATATGGTTTCTAATAATAATTCATACAGAAACAAATCTCATCACAATCTGCTATGCTCAGAGCTCTGTATTCTTTATTTTGGTATCAGGGTAACTCTTTGTGACACTCAAGCATTTTATCTATTGAAATATTGAGTTTTCAATATTTTTTAGTAGATTATTTCTAAGAGGTTCTTTTTCAGTTTATCAAACCTCCTTTAAAACTTAGCTATTGCTAAGAGCCTTTGAGCCTTTTTTCCCCCCTGGTCATGTTCTCAGGTTTAAAAAAATAAAAATTCCCTCAGAAAAAAATATCTGTTGTTAAACCTTTAGTATCTTAATTACAGTCAAAGTGATTTGTTAATAATCTCATGTTGCCTGGATAACTCTTGAATTTTTTAGCAAACGCAAGAAAAATTACTAGGAATAATAGTCTAATTGCTGATTTGCTTTCTTGTAGATCTCAAACTTATTTGCATAAAAATAACTTCCTCTAGTTTTCCCTAAATGTTCCTCAATGTTGCCCTTTAATCTCAATGATTAATATCTAATAATATTTAATCTATTTTGCTCTGAACATAGATTAAAGAATCTCTTTATCACATCTGTGCTCCATTACAGATATTCTACTAACATGTCTCTAACTAATTTGGTATTACTTCTGAAATTAACTTGCATCTATCTTTGATTTTATATTTATTATGGAAAATTCTGCTCTCAGACCAAGGTTTCTCACGTGGGTCGTCATGACTAAGTTTCAGAAACTTTACATTTTTGAGTGTAAAAACTGAGCTATATATCTTTTATAAGACATTCCATTAATATGATCCTTAATGGTGGTTTTCTTTTCTATTTTAAATTATAGTCTTTGCATGTTCTTCCATAACTATACTGTTTTGCTTTTCAATTAACTATAAATCTTTGATATTTCAAAGGATGACAATAATAATTTGTACATATTTTAGGCCTTCTGAAATATCTTTTGTTTCTATCAATTGCTAGTATTTTGCCTCATCAGATAAATTGAGCAAAATGGTCTATACATATATAATCAGATATATACTGTAAGAAAGAAAAAGGACTTAAATTATCTTATTTTACATCTAACTACTGCATATATAATTTAAAAGATCTGAATACCATTTAAAATGGTGTAAGATCTCTCAAAAACTAAAAAATATAAAAAAATTATGGATGTTCTTTCATAGACAAACATTCTGGTTCTCCTTTTTAAGCACAGAGGAAGCTGGTTATAAAGCCTTGCAATTAGCCATGTTAGTGATTTAACTGCAGAAAACTTAACTCTGAACAGACTAAAATAGTTCACAAAAGCAATCACATTTTTAGAAACTACAAAAGTAACATCTAATTGACATTTACTAATATTTTTGCTCTCTTATTACATGAATGGAGTTATACCAAATATAATCACCTTCAGAATTTCAACAACAGTCCAATTTAAAATGGCTAATGCCACACAATTTACTTACTTTAGCATTCAGTGTACTATTTTTGTCTGTTCTGAGGAATAGAAAGCATATTGAGATAATAAAGCATAGCATAATCCCTTTAAGATTAGATACAATAGTCTTTTATGACAACTGATTTTTGTAAGTGACTCCTTATTCTTCCCATTTCTGGATATAATTTTTAAATGCAGAATCAAAGCTGCAAAAGTACTCCAAGTCATAATGGTACTTAAATAGTATTTTTTACTATGTACCATATCTTTTTGGCAAAAACAAAAACAAAACTAAAAACTCCACAATTCTTAAAAAGTAATATAGTTTTGTACAAACACCTACTACTTCTAGGTTAATGTCTTTTTTATTTTTTATTTTTTATAATAATTTTAATTTTTTGAAGATGTAAATTAATTTACAACGCATAAAACAAATGTGTCCATATAGTATTTCCGTTGACATCACAATAGCAATAACTATACTCCGAAGAAATATACTTCCTGAGCTGTGAGAAAGATGAAAAAAATTCCATCAAACAGCCAACATCTCATAATTTAAATAGAACCATTTAAGATATTAACCCTATCATATTAGAGTCCTGAAGTAAAAATTTTAAAATGCCTTTCTATTCGAGAGAATCTTAAAAACAAACAAAAATACTAGGCCTTTACTCATTTACACTGTAATTTTATAATTAAATAATAACTTGTATATTTGCTATCAGCCACATAAATTTATCATGAAACCTTGTTCGCTTTCACAAACAATTTAGTAGTTCTTGTTCATGTCTACCTCCTTTTTATTAATCTTTTCATTGTTAATAATTACCTCCTCCTCTTCCAGCCTCTTCAATGAATCACCAGCAAATTTAATATATTGTGTCATGAGAGTGACCAGAGCGGTATACCGAGTCCTTAGATCCATGAACTGCAAGTAAGGAAAAAATAATAAAAACATACTCTCTGGTTGCTCTTATTAAATTAAATGAACTTTGAGTAATAATTACAATACTAACTGGGCTTCGGAATAGTAAAGCACACAACTCGCCAATAATAAGCAGTGGGAATGAGATTACTGTTGTGCAAACCACACTAAATGACACTTCTCTTCTCAATTTAGCCACGAAGTACATTTATTTATCTCTACAGTTAATAATCTGGAATAAAGATTTTTAAAGGTTTTGTAAAAACCTTTAATAAAAACATATTGTTTGGGGTATAGACTTTCTGTCTGGGATGATGGACAAGTTTTGGTAATGAACAGTGGTGATGGTTGCACAACACTGTGATATACTGAAATGCCATTAAATTATACCTTTAAAATGGTTAAAATGGTTAAGTTTTATATTATGTATATTTTACCACAATGAAAATAAAGAAAGTTGTTTTAGAAAGTGTTCTTCCTTTTACACCCCTTCTTCTCTCTCTCTCGTACTCTTATTACCTCTTGAATAATGAGGTCTGCTGAGCTCTGCATTCTTCGGCGTTTCACTGGAGATTTTTGTTGTGAATCCACCATGGCCCGGTAGGTCATTGTTTGTAATTCATAGTCCTGTAGAATGCAGTTAATAAGATAAAATTAATTAAAGCAAAGCACTAAAGCTTCATGCTATCATGATTCCATGCAGATAATTAGAATATAGTTTCACTGAATTAACTTTCAATTTAGAAAATACAGTCATGTACTGAACGATGTTTCAGTCAAGGACAGACCTTATATACGACAGTGATCCCACAAGATTATAATGGAGCTAAAAAATTCCTATCCCCTAGTGATATCATAGCATAACACATTACTCACATGTTTGTGGTGCTGCTGGTATAAACAAACCTACTGCATCGCCAGTCATATAAAACTATAGCACATACAATTATGTACAGTACACAATACTCGATAATGATAATAAATGATTATGTTACTGGTTTATGCACTTACTATATTATACTTGTTATTATTTCAGAGTGTATTCCTTCTATTTATTAAAAATAAAAATTAACCTCAGGAGGGTCCTTCAGGAGTGTTATTGCCCTGAAGACCTTCCAGTGGGACAAGATGTGGAGGTGGAAGACAGTGATGATGATCCTGACCCTGTGTAGGCTTAGGCTAATGTGTGTGTTTGTGTCTTAGTTTTTAACAAAGAAGTTTAAAAAGTAAAAAAAATTTTAATAGAAAAATTTTAAAAGCCTATAGAATAAAGATATAAAGAAAGAATTTTTCTACAGTTGTACAATGTGTTTGTGTTTTAAACTGTTATTACAAAAGAGTAAAAAATTTTTAAAAATTAAAGCACTTATAAAGTAAAAAAATTAACAGTAAGCTAAATAAAGCTAATTTATTATTGAAGAAAGAAAATTTCTTTTTTATCAATTAGTGTGGCCTAAGTGTACAGTGTTTATAAAGTCTACAATAGTGTACAGTAATGTTCTAGGCCTCCACATTCACTCACTGACTCACCTAGAGCAACTTCCAGTCATGTAAGCTCCATTCATGGTAAGTGCCCTATAAAGGTGTACCATTTTTTATCTTTTATTTCCTATTTTTACTGTACCTTTTCTATGTTTAGATATGTTTACATACACAAATATTTAGCAATTTTCCATTGTGTTATAACTGCCTACAGTATTCAGTACAGAAACATGCTATACAGGTTTGTAGCTTAGGAGCATTAGGCTCTACTATATAGCCTAGGTATGTAATAGGCTGTACCACCTAGGTTTAAGTATACTCTATGAAGCTCACACAAGGACAAAATCACCTAATGATGAATTTCTCAGAACATATCCCTGCTATTAAGTGACACATGACTGTACTGCAAAACTACAGTTTTAGCTGGGCATGATGGCACATGCCTGTAGTCCCAGCTACTCAGGAGGCTGAGACAGGAGAATCCTTTGAGCCCAGGAGTTCCAGGCATCAGTGAGCTATGATTGCACCACTGCACTCCAGCCTGGGTGACAAAGTGAGACCCCTCTCAAAAAACAAACAAACAAAAACAACAACAACAAAAGCACACTACATTTTTAGAAATCTATCCAATCCTGGAGCTGCTTCCAAGGTGGGAATAAAATCAGAAACATGTAGGGTGGCCAGGTAATTTCCCAAGTCTCTTTAGAAGCTCATGAAAATATTTATTACAACATCCTAGTTATATGCAACCTCCCTTTCCTCCAGCTAGGCAATGGAACTGTGGATCTGGAAGGCTAAAGCGGAGAAGTTGTCAATGATAACCTGAAGAGCATGAGAAGTGTTCCCTAAATGAGAAAGTTAGAAGTTCTCCCTAGCAATGTTAAATAAAAAAGAAAGAGAGAGCAAAAAGTGATAAGAAACTAACTTCAGAGCTCTGTATTCATTCAGGCGTGTGTGGGTGTGTGGGTGTGTGTTGAGGGGGTGCACCCAAGCTCATGCACATGTGTGACACAGAGAGAGAGTATGAATGGATCAGGGGCGTTATTTGATTCAGATTTCACAAAGAACTATCAGATAAGTATCAAAAAAGTTCAAGTCAGGATTCCTCTTTTTTCTTTTTAACACTTAGTGAAATGACTTGTATGGCTTTAAAAGTACATTATAGAATCACATACTTGAATATTAAACATTTGTCTAGAGTAAATGAATCTTCTTACCTTCACTGTAGCTGAGTACTGTTCCGCATACTTTTGACACTCATCCATTTTGCTCTGTTTCATTTCTATTTCGGACACCAGCATCTATAAATATATACAGTTTAGAAGAAAAAGAACAAGGAACTGTATGCTATTCTACTACTTAAGATGCTTGAGAACTAAGAAATATGCACACATCACTATAGATCCTTAGCCCTTTGCACTTAATATGCAACTTGCCTTATGGGTAAATAACAAACTTTCAGATGAAGCCTCATAAATGACCCACCCTCATGGGGCTTCCAAAGCAGAAATGACTAAACTCCATGGGAATTATTCAAGAGCAGACTTGATGCCCTTGGCCACCACCTATTCCTGATGAAAACAGAGCTAGAAATTACTGGCCCCTAAAGATAGAACAAAATTCTCAAAGCATTCAACTTTCTGTCAAACGTGACTGCTTAATTTTCTACCACTAACCATTTTTATTTATTCAGGAACCCACAAAACTATTGTGGCCAGCAAAGTATCAAAGAGATTTCCATACCTATGATTAAATGATCATTAGGAATTTGAAAACTATCCCAACATGCTAGTTTCTTATTACCTATACTTTCAAAAATGACTTCCAAGAAATCAAGATAAGTAATGTATATAGGTTTGGGTTGCAGGATTTTAATATTTGTGATATACTTCCCCACCTTTCTCTAAAGAGTTGCTGACTTTTAATTCTAATATAGGAAGATAAGGATCATAACTGACCAAATGCAGACACAACCTTAGTACACAGAACTGCTTTTGCATACCTTCTGTTGATTCAACTGTGTGGCAAGGGTTTTACTATTTTCAGGCTGATTTTCCTGAATTTTTCTCTGAGTAGTTTCAACCTGCTGGATCCAATCATCTAAAAGGTGATATGTATCTCTGTAGTACTTCAGCGATTTGCCAATGCCCTCTAAATCTCGTAACCTAAGAGAATAGTAACAGAATAGTCACAGTTTCCAACAGTATCCAACAGGAGGGTGGAAGGTAGAGAAGGGAGAGACAAAATAACTGCACCACAATGCACTAAGCACAATGACAGGCATATGTGTGAAGAACTCAAGGCTATAGCACCCTGAGGCATACCTCCAAGGGCACTCCATATTGGCTTTGGATTGAATACAAGCATTTTGCTCCCGGAGTTGTGCAATTTAGTGATACTGATTATTCTAGGGACAAGACAAAACTAAAAATCAGGAGAACTAGAAACTTAACTATAATTATTATCGAGCAGGATGTCTTGAATGACTAAGGCTTGCATCAGATGGCAGTTCACTTTTGAAATAATGAGAAGGTAGTTCAATGAATGGTTCAACATGGTCTCAGGGTACTTTCCAGGAGCTGTGATTAAATACTTGTTTCTGTGATTTTAAAACCACCACATTAAACCTTTTTGTCACTTTACAAAGATGCGATAATATATATTTGAACATAATTTTACTTCTTAAGAATGGTACTGTATCATAAAATAATTTTATTTGCATTGATATGAACATGAAAATGAATGAAAAAGGTCACTAATCCATTTCTTTTAAGATGAGCCTAAAGCCATCCCATTTCCTTTCACTTTTTAACTCAATCACTGGGCAATTTTGACTTTCATATACTCTCAATTAAAATGAACATCACATCATTTCAATTTCTTTATATTTCTTAGATCTAGTATAGACTGCTACATACAACCCTATCAAATACATGATTAATGCTCTTACTAAGTCATGGTTATTTGAATATTATAAGTTAGTAATAATTAAAGAACTATATTATTTTTTCCTTTAGAAAAGGCAAGTAGATTAACTATACAAATGCCAGAATACATGGATAGTTTTAATAACACAGAGTTGAAAAATGCTTATTTTGAAGTTAAATGTCTTACTAAAGTCTACTGTATAAAAAAGAAATATAATTAGGTAGAGCTATTACAGTTAACACAGTTAACCATGGAAGTAAAAAAAAAAAGCCTAATAAATTTAGATTTTTATATAGTATACAGATGGACATTAAATCTGTACTAAAACTGAACAAAAAAGGATACTAACCTGTTGTCAATCTGCACGTGAACATTTTGCCATCTTTCAACTAATTGATCTGCTTTTTCTTTGTGCCAGTCAAAATCAAGGTCCCGTTCTTTATATGTTTTAAACATTTCATCACTGATAGCTTTAGCTTTCTGCAACTCATCCTCTAATGCATGGAATACCTCTCTCTTTTCATCTACTTCAGATCTCCATTGCTAAAATACATTAGTTGGTGGAAGTTACAAAAATGTTAAGCACTTGCAGAGTAAACACAGTATTTACCTATTTTAACAATTTACTTATAAATGACTGATATAAAATCAGATAAATGAAAGAATATCTTTCATTTACAAGATATATTATTAGGTTGAACCTTATGAAACCGCCAATATTTGACTGGGCTTTGATTTTTCTAAAATGACAATTTTATGAAGGTCAGGTTAATAGAATTTGCACATCAATAAAATAAAATATATTCCATAAGCAAGTTTGTTACATTGATAAGTAAAATAAGCCTTTTTGTTGTCTATTTTTCAATGCTTACTAATTCTGTTGTTCAAAAATTAACATATGCATGAAAAGTCACTGAGATAACTTTTCACAACTGCTTTGCAATAGTTTTATTAAGTGCTTTATATATAGAAATATAGATACAGAGGAGTACAACTACTAGTCTTTTTCCTTTCTTAGATTAAGTCCTCTATTTACCTCCTCAGTATTTTAAAATAAGCGCCTCTTTTAGCAAGTGTATCTATTACAAATAATTTAATTTTTAGCTTCAACTCCTCTTCCTGCCAAGATGAATTGACTATCAAAAGCTACTGTTAAAAAAGTTCAAACTTCAAATGAGAAGAACTCTTCTTAAACTAAAGTGATTGGCCATACTTATTCATAGTAAGCTGTGGAATTATAGAAACATGAAATGGAATAAATCCATTTAAAAACACCTTCAAAGTAAGGGTATTTAATGCTTGATGTTTGAAGATCTGAGCTAGTGTGAGAGAAATACTTATAGAGTATGATCTTGAAAAAGCCAAAACTGAGACTCATACCTTTAAAGTACTTATTAAATTCTCAATATTATTCTTGTCAGCTATAACTGCTTCTTCTTCACACAGTTTAGTTTCATAGAGTTTTACAAGGGCTTCTGCAGCTTGAGTGTTTTTTAACACCAAATTAACAGTTTTCAACCTTAAAGAGGGAATTAAACAATAGCCACCTGTTGTTAAATGTTTATTTCACATAAAGCAGTCCTGAAGCACCATTATGACACACGACATAGCATGTTCTTCATCTTGTAACACTGACACACTTACTGTAAGATTAACATTTATCTGGCGCTCTTCTTAATAGACAGCATGTGCTCCACCCCATGCCCTACCCCACAAGTGGTATTTAGCAAGAAATTCCAACATAAGATGGTTTCTTTCTAACCTTGTTTAGGCCAAGCATGAGAGGAAAATCCTGTAGGCTACAGCAGCTGAGCTGCCGAAACTACTAGGAGGATAATACAACATGCATTAATCTCTGAGGCACAACCCCTTTCAACATAGAGAAATATCATAAATCCATAAAAAATTCAATATATTTCTTAAGACAAAATAAAATTGAATATTTACATTCATAAAAATGAATTTTTAAATTAATAGCATATAAAAATGGCAGTTATATGAAGCAAATTATGTATTAAGATAGCAGTTACATACTTATCTATGTAAGTGGAAGACATAGAATAGACTTGGTTCATGTTCTGAACAACCACACTGAGCTCAGATCGTAAGGTAGGAACTGATGGAGAGGCTGCTGCTTGACTGAAAAATTCTTCACATTTATTTGTGATTGTTCCCAAATCATCTTTAAGTCGTTCCAGTTCTTTCTTTAGTTTCTATGAAACAGAGAACAAACATAAGAATTAGGCAATCACCTCAGATGAGGCATTTTTCTTAAAACCGTTTAAAAACATACATTTCACATTATGACCATTGTCTTAAAAATCTACATATTCTTTACTTTTTCTTTATCAAAGAGACTAATCCATGGCATCAAAGTTTTACAATCAATAATTCCCTTACTGCGCATCTCCTTAGCCCCAGCATCTAACTTAGTGCTTTGCATACAGCAGGTATATAATGACTTTCACTATGAGAAGCCTTTATAGCCTCCACCACACAGGTGAGAGGGTACATGCTCCCGTGTTTACCTGAGTCAGAGGTAGAAATGATTTACAGAATCCTAGTTTGCAATCAGCAATACATACATACTGAGACCTCACAACATGACCAGTGTGAGAAGTTCAACATGTAAGAAGTCACAGGAGTTGATGCTTAAGGTCATTAAGACAGTAATTTACCTTATTTTTTTTTCCTAACACATTTATAACTCTCACCTCCTGCTCTGTGATTCTGAACACACTTTCATGCAAATCATCTCTTTCCAGGGGAGTTCGGATCTGTCTAATCAATCGATCTTCACAGTTCTCTAACCGAAGTCTAATGTTTCGAACTTCAGAGATATAGAGATTATAAATTGATTCCTCTTGCTCCTCTGTGAAAATAAATATAATGTTTAGAAAATACCTTGTTTTCTATCTTTTGGATGCTCTTTTTCATGTTTTAATACGGCAATTTTACTATTACTGGGACACAGATAGTCAAACTAATGGTTCCTGTTTTTATCACAAACCTATCCGAAGGATATAAACCTTAAATAAATCTTAAAATTTAAGAAGTGTGAATAAAATTTCCCTAATACCATTTCAAGTACCAATTTCTGATTAACAATGCCCAAAGAAAGTAATATATTGCTCTTTTATGTTCACAAAAATGTGCATTATATTAGTTGCAGATTAATTATAAAAATCAAAAATCTTTAAAAGGGAAAAGTAGGTAAAGAATGTGTTAATGTTTAAGATTTTTTTAAAAAAGAGCATTTACTAATAAAATTTTTGTCTCTAATTAATATCAAAAGATTTCAAAATAAAATCTATATTTAACAAAAGTTAACTAGACAAAACCTTTTGCTTTAATTTCTATATGAAATCAGAGTTTGGTAAATGGGAAAATAATTGAATCTTTTCTGAAACTGAAGGATCACTATTCTGAACATCACATTGCAAAATAGTAAAAAAATTGAAAAGTAGATGTAAGAATTCATTGTTTGTCATACTATTTGGTTGGCACCTTTTTGTTAATTCACCATTTGGAAATAAATGAATCCCTCCTTGCATCTTCCCACCTCAAACGTGCTTTTAATGTTCCAGCAATTGTGTCTACATATCATAGGCTTGAGTGACATATTTCACCTAAGATTGAAATTCCCATTGAGAGTAAAAAATAGCCTGGACTAAAGACCTATAGGGAAAAAAGACAAGGATTCCCATGCTTTACCTCTTTCTGCAGATTTAAGAAGTTCTTGATAATACTGCTTACATACATTAACCTCCTTTTCCAGTTGTGTTATATCTGAACCTGAAAATATTTGGGATTCCTGGCTATCTTCCAGAAAATCTTCAAAACGAGATTGTAGATTACTCAGAACTTGCTGATGTTCACCAGGTAACATTGTCTTTATCTAAGGAAGACCAAAGATTCATGTAATTAGATGAGTATAGTACTAACAGTTAAATTTGAATGGGACAGATCTCAATTTGGTCTCACGGTATATGCCAGTTTACATTAACAGTCATAAATAGAAGAACCGTTTGAAATTAATTTGCATTAAAAATTTCAAGTTTTAAAAGACAAGGAAAACCAAGTCTACAAAATTCAATACATGAAATCAACTGTATCCATCTGTGTATGTCCAAACACTGTCCTGTCTCCCTATCTCCCAGTAAGCACTGGATGAAATCTGTGATCTCCAGACTTCCCCGATTCTTAAAAAGTACCTTGTATACAGCAGGCATATAACAAATATTCATTTAATGAATGAATATTAGCATGGATCTGCTGGGCTCCATCCTTTTCTAGAGCAAATATAAACCCCGCCCCACACACGACAAGGTATCCCACATTTGTGGACACATTGTGTTGACATGTAGATTTACACTTACTGAAGCCACATTGCTAGCTCGAATTTTATCAATTTCATTGATGAGATAATGCCAGGATACTATACTCTTCATGTTTATGTGAGACTCATGCCAAAGACTCAGGACATTCTGATATTGTTGCTCAATTCTGAAATATATGAAAGAAAACAGATTTACTCCCCCTGAAAACATGCTACAATTGTTCTTATTCTGTGTGAAATATCCCATGTTTATTAGTTCTAGAGCCTTCTGATTCTATGGGGCCTTGACAAAGTGGTAATTGTTTCTTCAATCTTCACAGAGCCCCCAAAACCAACTCTATGTTTTTAGCTAATGCATACAAACCTATTTGCAAGGTCAACCGCTTCTTTGTTTGGTGGAGGAACTGTGAAGCACACAGATGGGACCATAGCCTCATTCCCAGTAGGACTAATGACCTTCCATTTAGCACGATGAGAATTATTCGCCAAAACACATTCATCGTCTTTGTAAATGGTTATCTGGTTTTAAATGAAGAACAGAAAAACTAAATGAGGTCACAGTTAACTAATCATTTTCCACGCTCAATCTTACATTTTCTTTGCTTTATGAAAGTAGAAAAACTTTACCACTAGTAAGCAGTATGATCTCATTTTTTAAAAGATATGAATAAGGACAGAAACAGGTCTATTTCCAAGAGTTACAAGTACCTCAATTTGTCTGTAGTCACAGATAGCTTTGATCGGAATAGAAGTTTTGAGTGGACAGTCAGAATTCCTTGGCTTCAGCTGAATTATTGTTTTTGCTTTCCCCATCAAGGTTGCTACTGTGCTTTTGTACTGCAGAAGTTCTTCTTTCTCTTCCTGAGTAAGAAAAGTGATGGATTTTTAAAAATAAGACTTGTACTCTCCATTCCTTCAGGGATTTACACAAATGAAACTTCATCAGAAAAGTCTTCCCTGACCACCTAGTCTAAAACTTCTATCACTCCCCACCCCCTCTTGCATCCCTCTTCCTTTATTTTGTTTGTTTGGCTGTTTCTTTTCCTCTTTAGTATTTACCACTATCTAACATATGACATATATTTTACTTATTTATCCTGTTTATTGTCTAGCTCCACCTCTAGCATGTTAGCACCACAAGAGTAGAGATTTTTATCTGCTTTGTTCACTGCTCTATCTCCAGAACCTAAAACAGTGCCTAGGATATAGAAAGTACTTCAGCAGCATTTGTGGAATGAATGGCTAAACACACACAAACAGAACACTGTGAAAGCATATCAAGGCTATCACATAAAAAACACTATTGTTTTATTTGTTACCAAAAAAACACTAAAACTGAATGCTTAAATGCTTAATTGAATGAGGGGGAAATATCAAGAGTGCCAACAAAATCTAAAGTTCTATACACATAAAAATATAATAAAACACTAATCTAATCACTACTGTACATTATTGATAAAATGCATAAGCTTTTGTATTAGTACCATGGATTCCTGAACAAGGTCTTCCAGCTTGTGAATGCTGCTTGATCTATCACAGCTGTACTTCCGCTGAATGGCATCTTTGAGATTCCTCAAGTAATCAGTAGCTTCTTTGGCATCATTGAAAAACTAAGGAAAGATGAAATCTGGCAGTTAAACTACGGTAAATGCCAGTAAAGCACAGAGTTATCAAGTTCAGATACCAGGGCCCTGTGTGTGTCTCCTATAAGTGAGAACAGGATAAAAGCACAACAAGACAACTTGATAGCCACGTTCTTCCTTGAACCAAGCAACAACCCTTGAACTTGGAGGGTTATGAATGAATAGTACGTGTCCAAAGTTTATGTGTATATTATGTTCTGGCTCTATATTATTTTGATCAAAGGTCTGTTTTACTTTAGGGTTCAAACAATTTTTAGGTAGGGGTGCAATTCCAGGAATACTTTAAAACTTCTTAAAAATAAAACAAAGAGCTCATTTGGTTGACTCTCTATGATGAAAACATTTCCTTAATAAGAGACACATTTGTAGAATAAAGAAACCTATCATATTCTATCATTATTCTACAAATAAAGATACCTTTATTCTACAAATAAAGATATGATATCTTAAGGGATTTTTAAAGGATTTCTTCCTTAATAGAATGCTTCAATTAATCCTATAGAACGTGAAACTAACCCTTATATCCTACAAAGAAAACATTTCTATTTATTGCCCCTGCATATTACATACATGTTTATATATCTTAACAATAAATTATGAAGAAGATTTCTGCAAGTCAGCCAAAATCACAATACCATCTATTGAAGTTATGACTTTATTCACAGACCTCAAAATATGCTGTGTTCTCCTTTATATGCTGCTCCACACACTGACAGAGCTGTAAGATCCAGCTCCACTGCGTCTGCATTGCCGCTCTGTAGGCCTTGAAGATAAAACACAGGCATCATAACTGGCTAGAGAGTAATAAGGCACATATACACTGATTCTTTTAAATGCTCAAATACTCTACTATCTAAATAGATGATGAAATTGTTTGAAAACAATAAGACTTAAACATCATGGTAATAAAATGCCCCTCTGATCTAAGTAGGATCTAAGAGTTCCTACTTGCACAAAGCCAGTCCTAAAGTTTAAATATAAATTTTTTAATCAGTCCAGTTTATTTCCAATTTTAAACTTCTTGAAATTTCTTCTTAAAATATAAAGAAAAAGTTAACACTGGCTATTTTACATGAAAAAATATTTAACGATTGAAATAAATGTAAGCTATCCCTCCTATTTAGAAAACCAACCCTTTATTCCTTTACCACACCATCCCTCTGTGGAATCCTCACATATGCTTTCCTTCAGGACACATTCATCTCTCCTTTTTCTGCATTTTTATATTATGGGATCATAAAATGCACTTTCTAACACAAATATATGGTTCTGTAGTTTTCTCTCTGTTGTTGCTGGAGACAGGTTTCGCGAGGGGGGAAAAAGGAGTGCGTGCACTCCCAACCTAGTGTCATTCTGGAATTATAATGATGATAACACCAAAAAGTTTTAACTAAAAATTTGTGTTTTCTTCAACTTTTAATTTAACGCAGGGTGTATCTTTCAGGAGGGCAAAAAAGATTGTAGAAAGGATATCAACTTCATTAAGGAAACACGAACCACCCCGTTATATTTAAGGTGCAATTCACTGGCTTCCAGCAGAGGGAGCTCTAGATGCTTTACCGACTATCTGAAGCAAGCCTGTCATTTCTCCTCTTGGAAAAACCCATTCCTGCTGAGCTATGCTCAGGTAGGCTTTCCGAATGGAATACACAATGCAGCATTGGAAATGTGGCAACGTATCATGATCATATTATGTGCTCCCTCAAATTAAGCTACTTTAAGTAAACGGGCCATAAAAGACATATCAGTGTTAGATTACTAGCTACTTTTTTCATACAAAATATGAAAGTGTTGATAAATTAACTAAACATTATCCATGTACCAGAACAAGACACTGAACAAGTCAATGGGATCATAAAGATTACTAAGGCTTCATTTTACCCCTTCAGAAACTTTTCATTAATTAGATTATCATTTCGACACACAGGTGATCAGACTAACATTCACATTTTCCATTCCCATCAAAATTCTTCACCTACAATCGTATTTCCTAACAGCTTTCCTCTCTCTACCCTAAGGAATACTCTTATTTTTAGTTTATCATACAAAACTATATCCCAGACCCCACGTTATTCTACTTTCCATTCCCTAGAAGTCCCTACACTCTTCCACACCTTTAACATTCATACATGGCATTCCATGTGGATGCAAAACCAGATTTTATATGAAAGGAGGTCAAATATAACATTCCTAAAACTTCCCAATGAGGCCACATCTCTCTGTCCAGGAGTGACCCGCCCAGTCCTCTTACCCAACCCCCTTTCCCATTCAGGAAGTCACTAACTCTGCCTAGTACATATCAGGCTTGAAAATTAAAAACACCATCACTGCCACAACTGCACAGGCAACCTGATAAATCCCACGTCGGTTGTACATTTCTATATTTGAAAGGTGCACTGTACCCCAGGAGGCCTTGCCAGGATGCTGTTGCAATACACCTCACAAAACCACTTCACAAAACCAGATCGTGAAATTGTTAAATTAAATCATAATGAATAATTTATTATTAAATTAAATTATTAAATTAATCAAAGGCACCTTTATTCTAAGTGGTAAGTGACACACTTTGAGCAAGAGAACTGAAGGCAAGAATCAGTACGAATTGGTAGAAACATGATTTTTGAGTCAAGGCAATAAAAATTAGCTTGTATTTCTTGCTTCATCAGCAATAAAAGAATCTGAAGGACAATAATCACATGTCAATATTCAACCAAGACCGTTACACTTTCTGACTCACCTCAATAGTTAACCGGGCTGGGTGATTTTCTAGAAGTAGCTGCTCTGCTATCTCCTGAACTGATTTAATATTTTCTTCCTTTTGATCGAGTTCTCTCATTAATTCCTAATTCAAGAAAGAATTAAGAAATGTGCTTAAAAAAAACACCTAAACCTGAAATACAACCTTGGTATGCAAGGGCAGAGGTCACACTTACAGCATGATAATCTTTTTTCCGAGCTATGTTAGTATTTCTCTCACTCCAGTCATAAGCAACTTCCTCCTCTTCTTTTTCATTCAGCCAAATAAGTTCATTAGTTGCACGACTTACAAAATTATGGAGTGTATCAAGGTGCCGTTCCTGATTCCTGGATGTATTCTTTATAAGGAAAATCATTATAAGAATCATGTCTTTACCAAACACACATAAGGGAAACACAAGGTTAAAAAAAAAACTTACCAGAAGTTTTGCATACTGACTCTCTAACCTGTGTAACTTTTCTGCATAAGTTAGTTTAAGAGGTGCTGTCATTTGAATCTATAACATGAGATAAAAAGACATCAAAGTTAGGAATCTGAAGGAATTCTGACCCACACTTAACATGTCTATTATTGAGTTATAAGGTCTTTATGTAAGGAGCAAAACAACAATAAACTAAAATAAAATACACACAAATTTTAAAGTCACATACCTCACTGATTTTAGCTTCTTTAAGGCTAGATTCAAATTCTTCAATAGCTCTGTGAACATTTTTATGATTTTCTAAATGGCTTTCAACGCTTGGCAAATCTGAGCCCCATTCAGTGCGGTCCAGCTGTACCTTCAAACATCAAAATACTAAATTAAAAAAAGAAATTGACAGCAATAAAGACCGAAACACTCAGCTAAAGTAAACATTTTTTTTACCTGCATTTCATCAACCCAATTCAAAAGATCCTGAACAAATTTCATGTTGACTTCCTCTTCTGTCAAATTTTGATCCAGCAAAGACGACTTTAGAAGGGGTTTTCGGATCTGCATCAACTTTAGAGTTTGCAATGAATTTGGCTCTACTCCTGAACTGAAATTTGAAACTAATCCTGATGGGAAACCAGGTGTATAAGCTGGAGTGACAGATGGAGTTAGGCGGGAAGTCATCCCTGATGACAGGCCAGAAGTCACGCTAGAAGAGGTCAGGGAAGGTGTTAAACTCTGGGTCAACCCTGAGTTCAGACTGGGGTGTAAGGTCTGTGCAAATCCTGAGTTTAAACTCTGGGTGATTCCTGATATCATGAGCTTTGTCTGTTCCGTTGTCAGCATGCGCCCTTTGCTGTACACAGAGGAACATTCATTCCTTAAGGCCATAATTTCATCACGTAGTTTTGCAACCCTGAAAAAAAAAACCAAAAAGGGTAAGGTACAATATGAAAGGCACTCGTTACAAAGAGTGAACCCTAACGTAAACTATGGGCTTTAGTTAATAATAATGTATCAATTTTGGCTTACCAATTATAACCAATGTACCACACTAAGGTAAGATGTTAATAATAGGGGAAGAGGGAGGTATAAGGGGGCATATGGGAACTCTGTATTTTCCACTCAATTTTTCTGTAAACCTAAACTGCTCAAAAAAATAAAGCCTTTAAAAAAAGAAGGTCATTGTAATCATATCAGTAAAATTTTGCACCATAATTTATTTCAATGAACATTGTACTATGAGGACTTTCCATATTATTAGTCTTTATAACTATTGCCAAATAGTCTATTAGTCTTTAGTCTTTATAACTATCATTTATAATGAACATAATTACTATACTATAATGTGATCATTCTCCTATTATTTAACATTTAGGATAGTCCCAAACTTTTGTTATAAAATATTTCTGGCATGAACATAAAGCTTTTTTGTCTACATTTATTTATGTATTTTCCATATTTAGAACTACTATAGATTCCCAAAAGTAAAATTACTGGGTCAAAGTATCATTTAAAAATTTTGCTTTTATATATATATATAGATAGATAGATAGATAGATAGACAGACAGATAGATGGATACACAGAGAGAGAGAGAGAGAGAAAGATACTACAGACTGAAAGGTTCCATACCTACTCCCAAATCCATTTCTCAGAGATTTAAATTTTTATACACATATTTTTTTCCAAAATTGTTATAAACATTTTCATAAGATAAACAGAAAACTGAAAAATTGAATTAAAAATGACATTTTTCTTATATTTTTCCTTTTTTAAAATGTCACATATGAAATACTTTAAATGTATGTTATGTGTGTACATACATATCAAATGAATACTTGTATGTAAATGTATACATGAATACATATGTGTAACATATATACATTTAAAGTATTCATTTTAATGAATATGTTAGTTACTTCAGCAGTAGATATTATATGTATCATAAAATATTTTTTCTACTACTAATCTTTGAAGAACAAACACCTACTTAACATACCAAAATAAACCAGAATTAATGTGACACACATTTTCAACTGAAAAGAGCTAAGAAATGTATCTCATAAAATTGTCATACTCTACATTCCTACTGCAAGTGCCCATGAAACAGTTACACAAAAGGACAGGGTAGGAATAAGTGGCATTCTTACCTCTGTACCAATTGATCTGCCTGGTAATATTTTCCATCAATAAGAATCTGTACATCAATTACATGCTGGCGTAAAAGGTTCTCACATTCAAGTATATACCCGGCAATTTCTGCTTCATTCTGAAACTGTACCCCTGATTCTAATCTTTTAGAATCCTGTATTTCAAAAGAACTCAATATTAATTCTGTGAAACAAGTTTCAAAACTAGCCTCAAATATAAAACTCCAAATATTGGAACAGAAACCCACTTGTGCTTTCTTTAGTTTTCCTTGTTGGTTCAAAAATATGTTTTCCCTTTTCTTACGGTCCCTCAAGAGAGCACACACCAATCATAATCTTTAACCAACTTTAAGTTTTAGTGGAGAACATATACCGAGAATCAACCAAACACTATACAAAAGTTTTAGTTCATCCAAATGCACACTGACCCCTCTACCACAACCTCAATGGCTCCCAAAATTAACTTACAGACTGGAGAGCATTTCGGGCAAGAATCAGTTTGTCTTCACAGATAACACTGTCCCTCTGAACTCGGTTGGCAATCTGCTGCAACATTTCCAACCTAAAAGATGAGACAAAAAAAAATAAAGCTTCTCCCTTTGAAGCCAAAGAGCTTACCATTCCTGAAAAATTCTGCCCACCAAAAGTAAAACACAATCCCACACCAATGACCTGCGTCCACCAAAGGATTCATTGCCGAAGCTAATGCAGGAGTTGATCAGTGTTGGACCACAGTGAACCGAGAGAAGATTTTCGTTTGAATCAAGACTAGTTCGAGTACTGGTAGTATTACCAAACACAGAATCACTGCTGTGGTAACTGTAACTACTACTGTGCATTTTCATTCCTGAAATGATGTTCTTTCTTTGACCATTCAAAGTAGACTAAAAAGTGGAAGGTCTAGGAAAAACTCTCCACTTTTAGCGGTGAGAAGCGGCAGCTGAATGTTACAGCCTTTAATGGCTCCTTAAATACGCTTCAACATGCACATGCAACACACAGCAAATAATACGTTGGTAACTATTCAAAAGAATCTCGCCTAGAGCCATCGTTTGCTAGCTGAGGTTTGCCTTTTGTAGCTTGCATTATAACCCTACAAGTACAGACAAAGCTGACTGATTTGGGCGTCACTGGAAAAGATACGCCAAATATTTTCACAAAGAGTCATCCAATTGCAACCACCTAAAAAACAACCCAGAGGCCTCACACAAGCCCAGGTACGACAAGTAGAGATTATTCCCGCAATACCAATCATCAGCTAAAAGAACACACATATTTGATCATGGCCTGACTTCTGCAAAGGGCCAGGTCTGTGCTGAATAACATAACAAAGGCAAAAAGCTAGAAATCATCGAGTACCTATAAACAAATGAATTTGATGAGAAACAAAATACATTCCATTTTAACCACCATGTCATTTGTTTATTAGGTTAAATTAACTGGAAAATTATCCATTTACCTTTCTTTTTATAGCATGCTCTCAGTAATGTTACTTCTAACCTACTATAGTTACTTTACATTTTTAAAACCAAAGTGCCAAGTAGAAGTATTGATGCAATGCTTGCAAATTTAATTTGTGCTTGTTTTTGCTTTCTATAGGTTATTACATGGCATAAGAACATTGGCTCTTTCCCATTTGTCTTTTACACACTCCTATGCCACATAGCTATTATTTGTAATACATAGTCAATGCCAAAAAACTTGTTTCATCAAGAAAAATGAAGGTATTTATCCAAATAAGCTCCTAAATATTTTCCTACCTCAAACACTACAAAGCCAAACTGTTGCTTCTCCATTCTAAGGGTAGATATTTTTCTTTTCAGAAGTCAAGAAAGGGAAAATTTGCAAGTGCAATGTCAAATATGGTGAGTAAATAGAACAGCTCAAAACAATAATAGCAGTACCTAGCATTTATTAAGCAATTATTATGTGCAGGAAATTAACTAAAATTTTACATACATTACCTTTCCTCATACTCATAAGCACTAAATGTGGTAGATATTATTACATCCTGTTTACAAATGAGGAAACTGAAGCTTAGAGAGTTAAAGAACTTATCTAAGGTCACATAATTTGCAAGCTGAGCTAATAATCTAATTGAGGATTGAGTGGATCCTGGACCCTGAACTCTTAACCACTCTCTGCATTCTTTTATTAACATATATTAAAATTCAGCTACTATTCTAATAACTAAAAATCTACTCTGTATCCTTTCTCTGGCATACTTTTCCATTATTTCAGATGATTAGCTTAGGGTCTCATTTTAATCACTCAGAATTACCTCCTCCATAAAAGTTCTATCATGTGTATTTCAGGTTTGTTTTGGTTCTAATGATCCAGTTTGGTAGATATAACATTATGCTTAACAAAAGCGTAATCAGTAATTTAACAAAGGACTGACAAGTTAGACTTGCTCCCGTATCTTCAACACATTATTTCATATTCCAACAATGTTGAAGTCAAGGTGGGAGGCATAGTTATAAGAACATAAACCTTATAACTATGAAGAATAACTTCACTCAGTTATTCCTTAAAACCTTTTGGAAGAGTTTCCAGATAAGAAAATTAAGGATCCTCAAGACTAACTGCCTTATCCAAGGTCACACAGCCAAGTAAACAGAAAAGGTAAATTTTGGTCCTAGGTCTGCCTGGCTCTAAAACTTAAGTTCTTTCTTTGCACAAGAACAAAGAGGCCCCCTCCCCACTGAGATCCATAGCAGAAAACATCACTGGCCTACCTTTCTACTTCTGGACGAAGTGCCTTCTCCCTCTCGAGCATGGCAATAATGAGTTTGCCCCACTCTTTTTCTATGTCATTTGGATGATAACCTTGAAGGAGTTTGATGCGTCCAAATTCTATCCAAATCTTGAGAAAACAAAAAGATTTAAAGTGAAGCAAAGATGTAAAAACAACACAACAACAAAGAGTATGCTTAATGATACAAAGGAAATTTCAGCTTACCTCTAATAATTTATATAGGCGTTTAATTTTTGATTTCTCTGTCTCCTTTGGTGGAATTTCTGTTTCTTTAAACTGTAAATACTGATTATAAAGTGCCTAAAATGGAACAGAACATAAATTAAGGGCCAAACTTCAAAGACCTGTTTTTTTCATTATCTCACTAAGTCCCCACTTTCAAATGCTATTTACTGTGTCATGTGCATTCAGTGGAATTCCTTTTAAAATTGACACTCAAAAAGATAGTACTGATTCCCAGCCAGTTGGTGACCTGGGTTATATGAGATTTGATGAGAGTGTAATTATTGATGTGAGCCATGATTTGAAAGGTGCCACACAGGGATCTGGATAATAACAAACCATGGCACTGTTTACTATGGCTCTTCTAAAAATCTCTCATCATGCAAACAAGAAAATATATCCTTTACAACTGTGGTCCCCAACCCTCGAGCGTGAACCGGTACCAGTCTGTGCCACCCCCCCATACTCTACCCCTGTCCCATGGAAAAATTGTCTTCCATGAAACATGTCCCTGGTGCCAAAAAGGTTGGGGACCACTGCTTTAAAAGATGCACTTTCCAAATGCTGCACTTTAGCCTTTAGTTTTTGGAAAAATAATTTGATGCAATTCCCATAAAGGAAGGGGAAAAAACTGTTTTATTTCATGGTTATATCCTTGAAAACAGGATTCTTAGCAGATAGATAGGGCTAAAATTTGGTTTCAATGTCCCATTGTCCAACTTAAACAGATTTTTTTTCTTTTGGACTTCGGCAATAACTTGGAACAAACAGATTTTTTTAATAAATGAAGGTAGATGCTATTAGTTGATGGTACTATTACAGAAGTTTTAACCATATAATTAAATTATTATCTAGTTTGTAGATATTAATTTTAGAGCCTTTTAAATATAATTTATTGTATTTATTAAAAAAGACCTTCATAAAACATCATGTAGATAAAACATCTTCACATTTAATAAGTGTATATTAATTATTTCATCATAATGTATGCTGCTTTAAAACAAAACCCTGTAAATCTTCAGGCAGACACATTTCTGAAGGATTCCATTCAAAGTTTTGCTAACACAATTATTTGGCATTTCTCATGATATATCTTCTCTCTATGTCCTATCCTAGGCACCAGCAAGGAATCTGTGTGGTCACTCAAATTTCTTCCATAACTTTAGGAATCTTGCAATAATCAGAAGCCAGTACAAATTTGCCCAAGGGTCTGGACAATAGTAATTCCTTTGGAAATAAGTGTGTTTGAACATGAAATCTGAAATTGATTTGAACTAAAAATGTGATGTTTTAGGATGTCTGTGGGTCAAAAGCACTGAATGCCACTATGTGTTAAACACTGTTCATGGCACCACATGATGGTAGAAGAGAAAAGCTTTCCTGCCCCGGAAAGTTTCACATCCATTTAGGGGGACATCACACAAACAACATAGAACACTTAAAAAGTATCATATCATCAGATGCCAAATAACTTCATGCCAAGGACAAATTCCCTCTGGTAATGGGAATAAGAGCTGTTCCACAGATATTCTGTATAGATGCAGAAACATAACGAATAACTTCAACAGGGCCCACCCTGGGTTATTACAGTTTTTTCAATTTTAGTTTGATTGTGAAAACAAAGCTTACGAAGCAAGGGGTTAAGGCTTTGTAATCGATATCCACATTACTGGATTCTAGAAATAAAGTAGACTACTTTGCTATTACAAATCTAAATGTGCAAAATGAAACAATTTATTCTTTGATAACTTTACATATCTATAATGTCTTTTATATTTCTGTAATATCTTTGCCTCAAAGAGCTTGACCTAAGTTTTTCAGTATTCGCAAATGTTTTACTAAACCATGAATTCATTCATACTAGAAGTCAGATATATATTTTCAAATTCATGGTGAAATACAGTACATACCTCTTGCTATACAAAAGAAGTCTCTGAGGTAGTTTTTAATAGGATTGCACCACAAGCATACTCCCAACCACTGTCACACTTGTGTGCACTTCCCAGAGGCCCTTTATTCTAGCCGTCCGGTGGAGTGGGCCCCAAGCATTTCCCATGCACCAAAAATGATGTGGCAATGTCAGTTCCAAAGACTCTCTCAAATTAAACTTTTAAACACTGAACAAATCAAAGCTTAAGGACTATAAATTTCTTTGAGATATTGCTGCTATTATGTTTTTCATTATTAATGTTTACCTCTATTTTCTCTGTATAACAGAGAGATGAGTAAATAAAAATGTTTGTCTACTTATTAGGAGCTTGCTAAGGGCAACTTTTCTTGAACTTCTAAAATGACAAAATTATTATAACACTATTTAAAAGTTTATAATCAAATTATTCCTACTTAATTTCTATAGTGACACAGACCTTTAGTTCTACAGGATTATTAGGAAATGTTCTCTCAGACATTGTGGTCACATGGTGTCTAATCCACTGGATGAGGTAGTTCACCATATTCTGGTATTCAATCCATTTGACTTCAACATCCTAGAACAATGCAATGACAGAAAACGTTCATGTCTGTAGATAATAACATTCATATCTAACACGATTTAGTCAGAAGTCATTCTGTGAATTTACATGTCTTGAAGCCTGACAGAAAGAACCAGCTAAATGTTTTCTTACTTTCTACCCATCCCCAATCCCTACCACATAAACAGCTTTAAAAATATGCTATCAGCATTTGCCCACTAACACTAGCCCAATGAGTGCTAATTCTGATCCAAAGACAGTGGTTGCCTATCAGTCCCCAGGGGGCACTGTGTTGAGAAGGCTTCTGAGGCTGTATCCAAGTACAGCAGAAAAAAAAAATCCATGGTCAATTTAGATATTTGCCAGGGCTCAAGAAGGAGAGAGTAACAGCTTACATAAGCCAAGTTAGTTGTCTTCTCTGCCAACCATTTTAGATCTAAGTCCACTGCATATCTGAAACTCAAAAGAGTTATACAATATGTAGGAAACCAGATAGGAATGCAAACTACAGGAAATGTATATGGTGGGATTATTCAAGTACTCATTAGGCAACCTTTTTAAAAATGGAGGAAACTGGAAGTCTGTCAACTACTACGTTCAATTAAGCATTTGATGAATGCTTATTATGTTCAAAGATTGTGCTCACTGTTGTAATAAAAGATAATACTTTAAAACATAATACCTATTGTCAAGGAGCTACTATCTAAATGGGAAGGCAAGAGAGATATATAAACAGTTAAGCAAAATGAAAAGCAGTATTTAACTACACATGTTGAAATAAATGAAACAGGTAGTATATGCTAGAAGTCAAGGTAAGAGTCAGGTAAGCATGTATGTGCCTCGAAACAGTCACTAAAGGCTTCTTGGGAAAGGTCTCTGAGAAGTTCTGCTATGATCAGTTAGTAATTGTGGGGGGTGTGGGGGGGTGGAGAGAGTAGATAAAAGACAGGAGAGTCCCAAGTGAGACAGGACACTGACATGCAAGTGCCCCGGCTATCAGTAAACAGTTCATACTGGGAAATCACAGCTAAAAATGTAGCTAAGCAGAATAACTAATATATGCAGAGTTTTGTCATATGTCAGAATATCTAGATTGGATTCAACCTTGCAAGCAATATGTAGCCACTGAAAGTTTTCAAGCTAAAGACACCACGTTTAATAAGATTGATTTGGCAACAGGGTGCGGAGGCGGCGGGAAGAGGGGAAAAAATGGAGATGGAAAGCCGTAAGAAAGCTATTACCCTCGTTCTAGAGTGGTAAGAGGCAGGAGCAGAGTGGAGGCAGTGAGAAGAGAAGGCAAGAGATAGCCCAAAGGAACATTCTGAAGCAACACTCCACACTGAACTGTGAGGGGCAAGCATGGGAGCAAGTCACTCAGAGATCCAAAGATGATAAGACCTTTGAGAGAAAGAACAAGAGGAAGAATATGAAAACAGGTCTAGCACACAGACCTGACATAAGAGACCAGAAAAGAGAGATCCTAACCCAAGGGAGCTAATCCAAGATGAGCTCATAAATCTTCAGAGTAACATATAAAAAAAGGTATTTGCAAGGAGGAGAAAGAAGCCCCAGTGAAGAGGATCGTCCCCAAAAATACAGTGTTTCCTGTTCTCTTCCAGAAATGCTTAAGTACTTGTTAGCGTGAACACTACAAATGCATGACTGAATTGAATTACACAAACGTTCGAGAAACAGAGAACTAATAAAGAGCCCAAAGCCATGTGTCAGACACCTTGACCAGTTTACTACATAGCTCTGTTAATTTGGCCAAATCCAAAAACCTTCCTCTAGACTCCTCTTTTAAATCCGAAAAATACTATCTAGCCTACCTATTTCATGGGATCATGTGAGTTAATAAACTTGAAATTGTTTCCAAAAGTGAGACATTCTATGCATAGCAAACAGCAGTTGTAAAATGACAGCAAGCTAAAAATGAAAATCTCCAAATTTTAGGAGCTTACAGCTTTTATTCATAAAATGACCTGTAACTCTAAATAGACTCTTTTATTTATGTCACAGAACAAATGTTTTAATGAGTTCTACTTTAAATTTAATGGTGGAACGATGCCATGAAATACACAGAGTATCAGTTTATTAAACAGCATATTAACTAAAATTCTTTAAAATATATTTGATATTTAAAAACTGCAAAAGTACTAACTATGAAAGAATTCAGTTAACTGGTCATTACTGAATCAACAGCTTCGAGAATAGAAAAATCAACACTCACATTTGCACCAATGCCTTCACCACCTTCAGGGACTTTAGGAAATGCATCATAGAGAGATGACACATAAGTTATTACTGATTTTTCATCAGGTGAGGAGACATCAACATCTAAAAACAGTAACATAAATTAATTATTTCATGATACTGATAGATTACTTTTGATCAGACTTTCATGCCTGTCCACATATAGTCAAGAAAACAACTCACCTTCAGGGTCCAGAAGTCTTATAACACCAATTTTTTCTGCTACGTAAAAAGCGTGCTCTAAATTTGCAAGGTTGCTTTGAACAGCAACAGTATTCATGTCTATCAGGTCCGGCCTAGGAAAAAATTCACTGTGTTAATTAAGTTTTCTCATGTGCCAATTCAACATTATATTAATATTTACATGTGTACCTATTTACATAACAATGTCTGCAAATATTAATACTAAGCCTGTGTTAAAAAAGAGATTTTCATCAAACATTTAATATTGCTTACTTCTCTCAGAAACTTGTGTCAAAAGCAAATGTAACAAGGAAAATATAAAAATTTGAACACATATAACTCTCAACAAAGTCTAAAAATGTCTCACAGTCAGAAAAATATGAGTATCTGTCCCATTCAGCCAATTTAAGCTCCACTACTCCAACAGCATCTTTGCAATCCAACCAGCATTCTCTCGATATTTCTCCCCAAACACAAAAAAACTTTGTGCCCAGTTCAATGCCATGTCCATGGCATCCCCACTCCCGCATGCCCTTTCCTGTCACTGCTGTCTTCTAAAATCTTACTCAACCTTCCAAGTTCAAGAGAGATTAAGCCCACCTCCTTTGTTTGGTCTGGCTGATCTTCCCAACCCCCATTTCTCTCTCTGTTCCCTAAAGTCCTTACGGCTCCTGCCCTGTGCCACTCAATGTGGCACTTAGGATAATCTTATACTTCCTTGCCCTATTAATTCACTGTTTTGTGTACATGTACATCTTGTTTCTCCCAACCAGTCAACTCCAAGACCATAAGTATTATGTATTGATAAAATTTTGTATTTTATCCTTCTTCTTAGATAAAGAGTGACATATACATGGTAGACCCTCAATAAATAACTACTGATAAGTTGGTAAGTAGGCTGGTTAGTTAGTAATTTGAATCATAAATGAATGGCTAAAACAAACACTAGTTTATATCTTCACAAGCACCCACGTGTGCATATGTATGCACGTGCTCACATACACACACACTCTCTCACATACCAGACTTCAACCCTTTGTAATTTGTGAGACTAACATGATACTCTAAACTGTGGGGATACTTTGAAGGTAGCTCTATCTACATGAGACAGGAAAAGACTCCTCAAATACTCCTTGTATCAAAAGTGGCAAAACATGGCAGTTGGAAGCGTCACTCAAGACCAAATGCCAGTCAGGAAACCTTGATCTCAAAAACAAAGGATTAAAAGAATGCAGAAACAAATGTGGAAATAGCAAAGCCTTCAGAAAAAGTGGCACCCACCCCCAAAACTCACTGAGTAAGAATCTGTTGATCACCTTACAAAAGGAAGGCTTTCTATAATCTCCCGGGCATTCTGGTTTGCTCAAAATAATTATTTGGGGAAACACAGAAAGAGTGGGAGGGTTCAGAGGTAGTGTGGGAGGGATGAAATGCAAATTATTTTGAATACTACTTGGCAGGCTGCTTATATGAGAAACTCTTTGAAAATATATCATTAATCCTAGAAAGGTAAATGGCAATTTGTACTCTTATTTTTATGGTGATCTCCCAAGAAATCTACTTATACTTTTACAGCACTTTGCACTGTTCATAACCTGGAAATGCAGCTATCATTACCTACATGCTCATATTCCAGGAAATTATTAGGAAATTCTTTAATGTTTTTCACATGCCATCAATATGATCACTCAAAAGTGATCCCACATGTATTATAGGAAAAATAAATCCACTGACAACAATAGAGGTAAATGACAGACTTCTAAAAATTTTTTAATTCACATATAAGCATATTGAAGAATCTGCTAACTTCAAGATTACTAAACAGGTAAGTATAATAGTGTAGACAAAAGCAAATATCTGAAGTTCTTTCATTAGAAAGTTGTTTTGTTTCCATAAAGTTAACACATTTTGGAGAAGTAAAAAGCAGTCTTTCTGCATCTGCCAAATCTCAGAACAAGAAATGGCATGTTATTGAGAACCCTGCCATTAGCAAAGAAAGTAAACACTGACTAATCCCAGAGAGAATGAATCGAGTCATTGAAGAATCAAGTTTTTTAACTAAGAGAATAAAACATAAGACTTACTTCAACATGACATAGTCATTTTTGCACAAAAGCAGCTGTATAACACAATGAGTTTGAATAAATCACCTCTTCTGTCACGATATTTAACACTTTAATGGCTTTCCTCTACTAAAAGTACTAGATAAAGAAAATCAGTTAAGCAATAATGGAAAAATTTTAAACCTACTATGAAAAAATAAAGCCTGTAAGTCTTCAAAATGCTATTCCTTCCCTAGCTCACCTCCTGACAGTGTGGTCATTTCCATCTTATCTTTCTTTCCTATTTGCCTGAAGCATCCAGAATAGGCCTGTGCTGTGTCATGCCTCACCTTCCTTCTTTCTGTATAGTCTCACTGGGATAACATAACCTTTAAAACTTCAGTTATTTTTCACATACAAGAGATATTTATTTTCATTCTAAAGGTTTCATCTCACTGTAACAGCTTTTTATGTAACGTTAGCAGGAAATTTCATTTCCATCTTAGGTCTGACTAACCAAAGAGCATTAGACTATATTGTAAGCATGTAGAAGGTAGTGGCCGTGTTCCTGTATTATATTTTAGATTAGTTGAACATTAACTATTCTAATTTCCCTATTTTATGGAAACTTCTCAAAATCATACAATATAATCCTTTGCCACCTAAAATAATATACACTAGTCTTTTTATGGAAAAAAGGACAATTTCTTACTTTTTTTACTATTCTGTGATAATGTAATCTTTTCTAAATGGCTCAATCAGCATGGATTGTAATTTTTTTAAACTTATATTTATATCCCATCTTTTCTTTCATAAATAATTAAAAACAGCTTACAAAGAAATGAACATACAAGAAGATAACATAAATTTTAAATTTGAAGTATAAAACCAAGAGAAGGCCTTCAAATGAAGTTGAAAGTGAGACCAAAAAGTATAAATCACTTATACGCACACTTAGTGCCCTTAATTTGTTCCAAAAATATAGGGCAAAAGGTATCAAAACAGTGCTATCGCTAAAATACAAAATAATTCTGGATGAAAGGAATGTTTATCTTTCATACAGAACCCATCTTAAAAGAGTATCCTCCCTAGACAAAACAGATATATATACCCATGTGCATACTTATATATGTATGTGGGCATTTACATACATAGGTGTATATATATGGATATATGTATATGTATATAGTATAAGGATATCACCACCTACACTGACAGACTGCCAAAGACAGCTGAACATCAAAATTGCATAAGAGATTGTTTTGGTATAGACACCTCCAAAGTAACTTTCCAATCCTCACTTTATTAATATATTAGCTCACATGAGAATTCTATAGGATTATGTGAGAATATATGACTTATACAGTGTTATAAATGGCTGAAGATTAGCACAAGAGATTACCTATGGTTTCCACATTATATCATGCAAATACCAACACACTCAACTACAAGGAGCATGAGACAAAGTTAAAATACTTGGAAAGCAAGGACTGAGAAGCATCCTAGAGGGACACTGATTAAAGTTAGCTAACAAAAAGAAAAAAAAGGTAGCTAAGAGAAGAGTACATTAATGCAGACACAAGATTACCAAATCCTGAACCAAAAATGTGACAACAGCTGCAAGGACAGATGCGAGAAATATCAATAGTCAAGGTTCAAATCAGGATTTTTTTTCAAAGTGTGAAAAAAAGTGATTTAAATTCATAGCATTTGTTAGGTTGTGCTGGCTCTCAATCAGCACTCAATAATTATTTAAGTGAACAGTTAGGTTTTGGCTAACTCCCAACAGAAACCCTTTCCTATGTTTGAGAAATTTACCTTTCACAAGTCTTGGGAGAAGGACATGGGCAAAGGCCATTTTCCAATACAAAAACAAAAACACCTCAGGTTTTTCTTGCCTCTTTTCTTTGCTCAAGAACTGTCCACTGCATATCTCACCCCTATACATGACACTACCTGGCCAATTCAGACTCTGTAGACTCGATTTCACCATCACCTCTCCCAGGAAATATTTTCTCTGTTCCCAAATGCTCTCTGCTATTTCTATTTCTATATTTACCACATTTCATTAGAACTATACATTAGTCTGTCTCTCACATTGGACCATGGGAAGGGCCTGTGTTTTGTCCATGTTTATAACCTCAGTATCTAGCATAAGGCCCAGTCCATGAACTTCTGAGGAGTGAATGAGTAATAAAGGAATGACTGAGCCATAGGGGCTGGAAGGTATCAGTGATTCAAATTCTTGGAGACATTCTCCATCCTAGGTTTGGTCCTTTTCTTTTCTTTTCTTTTCACTAATTTCTACAGACAAAGGCACAATCCATAACTTCCAACTAAGATTTCAAATCCTTATCAAAACCCACATGGAATAGGTACAATGTCATACCTTCTCCGTACTCTAAACATGCACACACCCTTTTGAGGTTTTCTAAAGGCTTTTCTCTGCTGAAAACAATTTGGAAAATAGGCATGGAATGAAAACAATAAACAGAGGTAAATTATAAAGTTTCAAAAAGCATAAATTGCTGCTTCTAGGTTCCCCCCTCCCTTCTCATGCGCTCATGTACCCCCAACTTCAGCTTATGGTAAAGTTGCCAATTGGGATGCCTTATAAAATAATAACAATCACAAAACAACAGGGACTAATATATAGTGATACACACTATGTGGCAGGCAATGCATTAAAGAATTTAAAGGCATTATCTCATTTAACCCTCTCAACAACCCTAAGCAGTAGTTTGCGTTATTACCTGAATTTACAGATGAAAAAAAATCAGTGCATAAGGAAGTTACATAACCTGACCAAGAACACACATCTGGTAAGTGGCAGCCAGGATTTGAACCCAGTCTGTCTGAGTACAAAGCCTGAGTTCTTCACTGCACTATCCTGGCATTATAAACTGAGCACTAACTACAACAGTAGTATCCAATATGAAGCTGCGAACAACAAATAAAATAGAGAAGAAATTATGCTTCTTCTACGAGAGAAAACAATAATGGTGATGGTAATACCCATAAACAAACACAAGAAAGTATGTGTGTATATATATGCGTGTGTATTGACATACTCAGGAAAATAAGATGAAGTTCCAGATTGTTACCAAAACAGTACTTATCAATATATATTATACTATATTGATGTTTCCCATACTTGAAATGGTTTTAGGGCCCTAAACCGGATTAAGAACAGAGAAAAGGGCCTGGTTATGTGTATTTTTAAAAGTTTCTCCCCCTCCCCAAGGTGATTCTTATCAGGCAAGTCTGGGAACTAAACCATGTTAGAGTCTCTCCTTTCCAACAATTCTTTAATTTTTTTTCAAAACTATAAACATTCTGCATTGGCAAAAAAAAATGCGTAACACCATTAGATAATTATGTAACAATACAAACACAAAAATGCCTGTCACATACCCTCAGTAGGAGACAGTGAACCTTTTAACTCTTTTCCAGTGTTTATTTTTATTATTTAAATCTAGAAGAAAATGATACATTTAGTGTTGGCAAGAGGGGGTGTTACATTTTGTGTTGCCTAACTCTGGAGTACACTGTAAAATGACAAAGCCTGGAAGAGACTGCATTTGGTCACAGAGTTTCTTTTTGATCAGAATTTAAAAAAAAAAAAAAACCCAGAAAAAAAAACCGCTTAAACTCTGTGATTTGAGCTACCAAATCATCTGAAAGGGCGACAATTTTTCTCAATTTAAATAAGAAAAGATAAGACAGAAAGCAGGAGCTCCAGTGGCGAGCAATCGGTTAACATGTGGTACTTACACAGAAAGTAGAATGGTGGTTGCCAGGGGCTGGGGGGGGGTTAAGGAAATGGGGAATTCATGTTTAATGGGTACAGAGTTTCCAGTTATGCAAGATGAAAAGAGTTCTGGAGACAGAAGGTGGTGATGGTTATACAAAATGTGAATGTATTTAATGCCACTTAACTGTACACTTAAAAATGGTTGAGATGGTAATGTTTATGTTTTATGGGTGTTACCACAATTTAAATTTTTTTTAACTTTTAAAAGACAATTTTTATATATTTGTGAGAAAAGGGTATATTTAGGTGGAACAAAAAAAAAAAATCACAGATCTGTGATTCAAGTGTCCTGTGATTTAGTTCTAACTTGGTCTCTGTTTGGCTTTGGATACACATCCTGCAACCAGTGTCTCAGTTCCTTCCACAAAAAATGGAACTCAGAAATTACATAAGTTAGAACAAAAATCACCTAGGGAGCATCTGGAAATGTGTGTGGGTATGGGAGGGAGGGCATTATGGGCTGGTGCTGGCATGAGGTTGGAAGAACGAACTCAACTGATTTGCCCAAGGGTTCAAAAGAGGATTTATGGGAAAGTAGCTGTGAAACTCAGTCTAAAGTGCAACGTATACAGGTTATTAAGAAGTGTCCATTGGCACAAAAATAATGTAATGAAAATGTAATCAGAGAAGATATAACTTGATGCTTTGGTATATTACTTATAAATAATTCTTCCCAGTCAACAAACTAGCAAGTTCATTCATTCATTCATTCCTTCGCTCAATATTTAATATGCATCTACCATGTGCCAGGCAGTGAGGCAATGAGAATATAGTAACTGTGCACATGGAGGGCTCAGAGCTCCAAAGGGAGCTCGGGAGTAAAAACCTGGTAGGAGAAAACCTGGTAGAAGAGCATCCAGGTGGAGGAAAAAAGCATTACACAGCTCTGTGCTGGGAGGAAACATGACTACAAGGAGATCGGTATACCAGCGAGGCGCCAACTGTTAGGGGAACATGGTAAGAGATGGGCTGGATGCGTGGCAAGGGACCAAGATGATGCAGTATCTCATAAACTTCTTAAAGGGAACTCTTTTGTAAGAACTATGGAAAGCCATTAAAATGCATTAAGGAGGATTATAAGAGATTAAATGATCAGATCTGGGGTTAGATGGAGAAGAAATTTAAAGTGGTTAAAGTACCCTCAAAGAATCCAGGTAGGTGACCATGGTGGCTTGCAGAAGAATGTGGCAGCAATGAGGAGAAATGGACAAGTCAGGAGACATTTAGAAGGTCAAGTCTACAGAACATAGAATGAATGTACTATGAGTACATTCATTGGTTATAGTACTCAAGGCTATAGGCATGGACGAAAGACAACGTGGAGAGAAAAGAGAAGGCACAAAAAGCAACCTTACAAAACTCCAACATTTACTAGCCTTGTGAAAGAGGCTGAGCCTGCAAAGAGAACTGAGCAGGAGCAGCCCAAGAAGCGGGAGAAAAACCAGGGGAGTATAGTGCCATAAACGCTAAGGGAAAGAGTATTTTAAGAAGAAAAGAATGCTCGATAGAGTCAAATACGGAGAAGTAAGATGTGGCCTGAAAAAATGTCCATCAGATTTAATCACATGGAAGTCACTCATGATGCTAGAAGTGTTTTAGTGGATTATGGAGCCAGAAATCAGATGAGCATAGGTTGGGGAATAAATATGAAGTGAAGAGATGAAGATGGAGGATACAGACAACACTTTCGAGGAGGCTGACCTTGAAGGAAAGGAGGATATAAGGTAAGTAGCTGGGGGAAAAAGCATGGGGTTAACAAGAGTGGTTTTGTTTGTTGTTTATTAAGAGAAGAGGCTTCAGCATGCTTAAAATCCAATGAAAAAGATCTGTTGAAGGAAAAAGTTGAATATACATGAGAAAGGAGGTTTCTGAGGCAATGACTAAGATGCACAGCAGGAGGGGACAGGCTTTGGATGGGTGGAGAGAGGACTCCAGTGCTGAATACAAGCAAAGAGGGTGAGGATGGATACAAGTGAGGTAGGTTTGCATCTTCGGTAGCAAAAAGAAAGATTTTCCACTTGTTGGCTTCAATTTTCTCTGTAAGCAGGAGTGGAGATCATCTGTTAACGGTGAGGAAAAGGTGGTAGGAGAAAGGTGATGTGGGGGAGAAAAGGAGCAAATAACACGAATAGAAAAAGACTGTGGTCAGAACCATTTGAGGCTGGTGATGGTGAGTTCTAGCAAAATCAATCTATCCTGAAGTATGACTCTGGTGTGCTTCCCTGCTGGGTACACACACAGACAAAGCACATGCCTGGGCTCATATAGGCTCAGTCTTTGCTGGGAAAATAGCATATACTCAGCAGTTTGCAAGGAACTGAAAACAGATTCTGTGGAAGTTTAAGAAAACAAACAAAAACCAACAAAAAAAATCCACTCCATTTACCTAAAGATCATTCTTAGAACACTTCCTATACTCCAGAACACAATCCCCACACAGATGCATGAAGCCACTTAGGCCACTTAACATCTGCTCTTCAAAAGATCACACAATAAGAATACGCATTCAATATGCCTCACCTATCCTATGACAGGAGAGCAGTTACCATAACAAATTCCTGAAGATGACTATTTGGATGAAATCATGTTCAGGCTTAGCATATTCTTACTGTTCTTATTGGTACAAAAAGCACCTCACCTCGCACTCCACCTCCAGGAAAAACCTGTAATACGGTCTTCCCCTCTCTCCCAGCAAATAAATATGAACATGCATTAGACCCATGCACAGTTGCATAACTAGGCGTAGGCATTCCTTTTTGCTCATATTTGGGCACAGACTGTTGAAAGAAACAAAGCTAAGAACTCCAAGGTAGCAAGAAGCTATAAAGGTAATCTTCCCTTATTCTCAAAACTAGATGCCTGGACTAGTGCGGTGGCTCTTGCTTGTAATCCTAGCACTTTGTTAGGCCAAGGAGGGAGGATCCCTTGAGCCCAGGAGTTTGAGGTTGCAGTGAGCTATGATGACGCCACTGCACTCTAGCCCAGGTAACAGCGAGACGCTGTCTCAAAAAAACAAACAAAAAAACTAGATGCTTAAAAAAAAACCCAAAAACAAAAAAACTAGATGTCCGAGCTTACTTTATACATTCTTCTTCTTTTTCCCCTACAAAGTGACTTTCTATTAACAGCAAGGCAGACAGCAAAGATGAGAAACACCATAATGTACAGCAAGCTTTGTTAGCACTTCAAGATTAGAATCTAACAACTTCAGTAACTGCAAGACACTTAATGAATTTTGACTCTCACTTCACAAAGAATAAACCCCACAACAGCCTCAAAGACCTTAATACATGCATAGAATAATATTGATTTTGATAGAGGAATATTCCTCTAGTACCTATATTTTAGTGAACTGATAGGAGCAAAGTTTAAGTAAACCTTAGTGACTAAGGGATAATTACTCCCTCCCCCAAAAGGAGGGGAAGTCAACTTGTTTTTACTCTGGTAGAAAATTAAATCTGAAACTACTTTATATCCTAGAATAAGATGAGAATATGAATAAACAAGTCAAAATTTAAAAAGTGTTGAAACAAACAGATGAGCTTATCAAAGATTAACAGATGGCAAGACACATGCCAGCTGCTCCTATAATGTAAAAGAAATCTTAATATAAGAAAAAGGTAAGAGAATGCTGAAGGGAAATATGACAAAATAAGGACAAGTTGGGTTTCAAAGCAAGGAAAGTCTCATTCAAAGCCCATCTTCTCTTGAGCTGTACAGTCAGTGCTCTACTATTAGCAGATCAGCAACAGTATATAGTGAGAAAGGGAAACTAACGTTTATTATATACTTCCTAAGTCTCTGGCACAGTGATAGGCACTCTGTCACGTGTTATCTCAAGACAGCCCCACTGCTGGCATTCTAACTTTTTCAATGATCACATCACTCTGAAATTTGCCAACTTATTTAGTCATTTTTTCCCCTCACACATGCCATGTTTAGACTAACAGCTTGCACGTCATACAAAGGGAAACATGGGCCTGCAATTTCCACTCTGGCACATCTATAAAAGCTGAAAATAAATAATTTTATGAATAAAAGGGCAAAGTAAAAGAAGGGAGAATGGGCCAAGCATGGTGACTCACGCCTGTAATCCTAGCACTTTGGGAGGCCAAGGTGGGAGAACTGTTTGAGCAAGGAGTTCGAGACCAGCCTGAGCAAGAACAAGACCCTGTCTCTACAAAAAAAAAATAGAAAAATTAGCTGAGCATAGCGGTGTGTGTCTATAGTCCCAGCTACTCAGGAGGCTGAGGCAGGAAGATTGCTTGAACCCAGGACTTTGAGGCTGCAGTGAGCTATGATCAATGCCACTGCTCTCATGCCCGGGCAACAAAGCGAGACCCTGTTGCCAAAGAAAAAAATAAGTAAGGATGAGGTTTAGACCTGCTAAAATGCAATTAACAATCTAGAAAATGTTTCTTTCTCAAAGGCATCATGGAGGGGAAACAGTGCATAAGGGGTATATATCAGTACAGCCCTTTTTGGCAGACAATTCAGAAATATGTCTTAAACTTTTAAAGGTACACCTGTTGACCCAGCAGTTCCACTTCTAGGAATTTATCCTACAGATAAATTCACACATCTGCACAAAGACACATACAAAGTTCAATACAACATTTCGAATAGCAAAAAACAATATAACATCCATCAATAAGGTACTATATATAAATTATGTTACATTCATACAGTAGAATACTATGTGGCATTTTTAAAAAATCACAGATACAAGAAAAAGTAGAACTATGGCAAGGACTGCCTACTGTAGAAACTGCTACCAGGTTTACCAGACTTCCATGAAGAGGCCAGCCAGATGAGCCATCTTCCTATTATGGCTGTGTCACTTTTTCAGTTTTCTGCCTCAAAAATGGAAGTAGGAAAATGTGGGCTATACCTGACTTCATATCTAGAAAGACCTACTTTACACAGCAATGGAAGGTTTAGTATTACAGAGAATTTCTATAAATTAATCTGAGCAAGAGGGCCACGAACATAGAAAGAAAGTAATATAGGCAGGTATGTCTTTAAATATTTACATGTCAAATTATATCCCCCAAATTACATGTAAAAATGCACAGACACAATAAAAATGGTCGCTGGATGTGGACACTGACTCCTACAGCTCACTTGGATGCAGATGCATTACATTCCAAGCAGTGTACATTAGCTCTTTAAGGACTTTAAAACGTAATAATGGTTAGAAGTTATCCATTTCTGCTCTCAAATTTCAACCATTTTGAGTTCACTTGATAAGGTAAATAAGCAATTTGATTTTGCCTCACAAACTGAAATACCAGTATGTATACACACACATACACACACCCTCATACTTCTGGATTCTGTAGCTTGAAGGCTAAGAGAAAAGAACCACTTAGTCAACACTAATCCAACTTCCCATGGGAACATTTCAAACCCTAAAGGGTCTCCTCCCAGTATTAAACCAGTCCAATCCAGTTTAGGTTCTAAGGTGTGACTGAATCGAAGCATGTGACTGAATCACCAGCCTCCAGGTCATATAAACAAGATGACTCTGACCACAGCCTTACAGTCTAATCTTCCCAATTATAGCATCTTTAAACATTTAATATAATGAAATATGATGGCCCCATTATATTCTAATTCAAAATGCAAACAATGAACAAAATAATTGATGCCAAACTACAGACTCAGACAAGTGAAAAATTCCTGGCTGCTTAATTAGAAAACATTTAAGTGGTATGCTCCTGGATACAATCTATTCCCAAAAGTTTGAGTCTTACTCGGCTAATATATTTAAAACATGTCTATGAAAAGAATGCCAGGAGCCTTAAAAGGAGACTTAAATAAATGGATGGGATAAGTTAAAAACGAGAATAGGACAAGCAGAAACTAGTAAAGAGAAATAATCTCTCTTTAAAACACATACCTCCCTAGCGTTTTAGTCTTTACATACTTAGTGTCTTTAGACACTGAGATTTGCACGGCCCTCCGGCACATTTTGCACTGTTCTTTCTAGCCTGCAGGCACATATTCATGTTCATGCCTGCTCAAGCAGACATGTTTTCACATTGAGCAATACTGGGCACTGCTGTTTTGGAACTTGGCTTTTGTCAATGTTCTAGGGCAGATACCCACTTGGAGTGACTGATAGAAGTCAGACAAGTCAGAGGCTGAACTTCAAGCCAGAAGTGAGAGCTTTATCACTTTCAGAAAGAAACAAGTCAAATTTACAGTGATTCCCAAGCACATCCTTAAATAACAGTGTAGTTGAAACCTCTGCTCATAACATCCACCTCTGAAGAACATGCAGTACTGTCAAAAATTTCATTCTTCTCTATTGACCTTAACCTTTGGTGATATATTAATCCACTAGTGTTTAGAGGATACTGGTAGGCTCCCTTGCCTATCGGCTCTCAGTTAATTCTACTTCATCCTGTCTTGCTTTTGAGCTACTTACTCATCAAATGTTTTTGTGACATCCTTTTGATCTAAGTTCATCAAATCCAGTATTCTTTGTTATTCTTTTGAATTAAAATGAAGGTTAGGTTAGGGGAAATAGTGAGGCTTATTTGGCTAAGATCTCTTACCAATTGTGGTTTTCAGTAAAAAGATTTTATAATGCTTTAAAGAAAATTTAAACTACACAAACAAACAAGCAGATACTAGTACTAGATATATGATATTTTTATTTGAACTCCTTCCACTGAAAACTGAACATAACAAATAGAAGTTCCTAGAAGGAATTAGGAACAGAATTTTCTAACACAGATTTAATGGAAAAACATAATGTATTTATCAGTGACCTATTTAAATAGAAGCTGTAGAGCTATCCCTTGTAATCTTCACCACTAAATCATATTACTTTATCATTCTTATTACCCATGACATAATCCAGGCTCTTCATCCTCTTTAGGATAATATAACAGACTAAAACTACAGAACAGTTCATCTGCGATTTTGTTCTTATTCATTCTAAGTGACTTAACGTTTTTTTATCTACAATTTTCCTCACTTTCTTATGAGTTGTTGCTGATGCTATTTTCAGAGATGGCTAACTCTAAGTTAAGCAACTAATTTTGTCCCTAATTAATTTCTTATAAGAGGCAAAGACTTTAGTTGGCAGTTATATATGGTGCTATTTATTTAGTCACTTCTTAAATTCATCTCATGTATCTTTGCTGAATATCGTTCGAGATTGCACTATCACAATTATTCTGGTCAAAAGTCCCATTCCTGAAATCTAGTTTTTGCCTAAAGGAAATTATATAAAAGTGCACGGAAGTATATGAAGATGAGAATCCAGAACAATTACTCCATTATTTTAAAAGTGTGTGATGTCAAACAATTGAGTTACCCTTTAAGCCTCAGTTTCTTTATTGATAAAAATGGAGTCACAATCTATTTCACAGGATTGTGGTAATTTAAAAGCTAACACATATTAAAAAACAGCTAGGACATGATCAACATTCTACATATATTTCTATTTTGTGACAATTACTTTCTTTTACCTTCATGGGTCATTTTTATTCCATAATAGCTATAAATAACATATAAGTTTCTCTTCATTTTTATTTCATATAATAGCTTTTAAGAAACATGAAAATAAGAAAATTAAGTTTCCTATGGAAAATTTTTAGAATACAGAATTTTTAGTAAAAAAAATACTGTTTACCAGGGTTAACAAACATTCTTTTTAATTTGAAAATCCATGGTCTATGTGGGAACACTAATAAAAATGTGCTAGACAATCCAAATTAATATACTTGATTAATAACTTTTAACAATACAATTTACATTAATACAAAATATGAAGGATGCTGTTCCTGTTTCAGATCAATATTTCTAAACCTTTAGAAGATATTATGCATTAAAAATCTTACTAAATCACTTATTACAAATAATACTGGTTTACTTTTAAATGAAAAATGTTACATATTTTCCTTCTGATATCCAGAGAAACATTTCCTATTCTACAGAGAGTGCGCAAACCTGCTGCATAAGGGTAGCCACATCCCTCTCTCCATCCACTACAGCAATCATAAGGTTCTATCCTGCTAAGCCCTCACTCCCTCTTAGAAGCCTTCTCAACAAAGTATTTCATATGATTAGAGTTTGTATTTGAGTAGAAACCAAACTCATTAGGCCACCTCAGATAATTTTTATTATAGAAGCCAAATAAAATCCATATAAATAATAAAACTTTTAATCTAAATAAATGCAAAAATAAATTCCAATTAAATGGGTATGTTTCCACAGCAAATCCAAATATATCACAAAATTGATGGGAATAATAAGTAAAAACAACTGCTAAATAAACACTACTCTCCAAATGTGATTATTACTGCCCATTACCCAAAAATATGCTCATGGTGATAATTCAGTTGTTTATAACTTTGTCTCTTTTGTCTTTAGAGCAAATCAAGGAACTTAACAGTAAGAAACACCCTGCAGTTCAACCCTCTTCATTTAATTCTTACACATGCTAAGGCAGAAAAGTACTCAATTGTACTATCAAATAAAGAAAGGCCTAAGAACCTTAATTAACAATACAGTTCTACAGATGAAAGGTTTCTTCTAGTGAAAGAAACCACAGTAATATTTTATGAGGCACAGAATAACTTAACAGAACTTCAGCAACAAAGAAATCTTGTAAGCACTTAAACCTGATAGATGGTATTTTTACCATGAATTCTAACAAAAGAAAACAAAGCAAACTAGGAAAACCAAAGTTCAAAGTCAAAGCTAAACGGTTTTCTAAAAAAATCTCTGCCAAAAGAAAAGTTCAAAACAAATAACATTCACAAGGTTCAAATTCTCACCCAAGGCAGTAAGAACTCTGTAACATCAAACCGTCCTAGGAAATTTTAGGATCTTTGACATACACAGTGAATTATTTAAGTACTTAGGAGAAAAATGCACAGCATATATACACCAATTTGTACTTATAACTCTTCATGAGTATAAAAGAGACAATACCTAAAGACCATTGTTTTTAAAAGTAGATTATTTCAGAAGAAAAGCTGGCTTCTATTACTTCTGCCTAAAAAACTTCAAAGAGAACAGACCATACTCTCAAAGATTCATCATGACATAAATCTTTTAGATATCACAATCGAAATATTTTAATTCAAAGGCCACAAAGATTTTATTATCTCAGGTACACAATGTGTCCAGCTATGCAGCCTTTCAATGGCCTCATGTTTTAAGTCACCTGGGAAGTGCAGCGTGATGATGGCCACGTCTGTAACCACTGAAACTTCTTGGCACTGTTACTCAAGAAGATCCGGTACTTTAAACAAGTGTAGGCAAGTTGATCTTGGTTTTTCTTTTCAATTCAGCAACCTATACCCATCTCTATTTAAATGTTGTTCCATAAAGGAAGGAGACTATTACAGAGTTTAAAAATAGGGGCTACTGGGTGTGGATACATGGGGATTCATTACAGTTTTGTAGATGTTGAAATTTGCAAAATACAAAAAGAGAAAGAAAAGGAGAAAAGAGGAATGAAAGGAAGGAATAAAGGGAAAGGAGAGAGAGAGGGGAGAGTGGGAGGTGGAGCCACACAAGCAGAGTTTGAACCTGAGCTCTGTAACTTATTAGCAGTGTGACCTTGGTAACCTAAGGTTCCTCATCGGCAAAATTGGGATAATAACAGTTCCTGCTTTATGGGCTTGTTAGGAGATTTGAAGGAGATTTTATTTTTTTATATATCACTTAACAGAATGCCTCACATGTAGAAAATTATCAAACCATTAATGATGCTATATAATTATTGTTATTGTAATCAAATAAGTTTGTTAGTTTAACGAGTTTATAGTTTAGGCTTATTCTATTCAGGAATATATTCAATTCTTCACAATCTTTGTGAAACTAAGAAAAATAACTGAGAACAGGAAATACATAGTTTTCAATAAATATTTTCTGGGCTTTAGCTTCTTATAAGGCAATAAGAACATGTAGTCAAGAGCTAGACTGCCTACATTTGAATTCCACGTCTGCCACTTGCTGGTTGTGTGACTTCAAGCATTTACTCAGTATTGGCTCAGTTTCTGTGTGTCAACTGGGGATGACAATAGAGACATTGTGAGGATTAAATGAATTAGTATATGTAAACTGCTTAGAACAGTGCCTGGCACTTAGTAAGTGCTATATAAGTGTTAACATGAATTTAGTTGTTAATAATTCTCACCAGGAAACTGTTTACCACCCCAAAATTGGCCACTGTTAAGCTCAACTACTCACTAGAGTACCTAGACTAGGAGATATGATTTGGAAACTTGTGAGCTATAAATCTGAACTAAATCCTTACCTTCCTACTCATAAGTCCCCTACAGACACAATCTTGGTCATCTACCTGCAGATTCTACATATCAAAGTCTACAATCTGCTAAATTACTGGCAAAATCCAAAGATATATTACAGCTATGCTTGTGTGTGTGTGTGTGTGTGTGTGTGTATGTGTGCACTAAAGTATAGAGTGATGACCTCTGAGCAGTGGCAATGTGATGTTTTTCTTTTAATTTGTCTGTATTTTTTAATTTTCTGCCATGTACATGTATTGCTTCTATAATAATAAAATGTTATTTTAAAATTTAGAAATGAAAGAAACACGTCTCATATTTGTATAAGGAAAAAAACTCCACAAATTCCATACCTGTATTTATGAATGATGGCATTAAATAATTTTCCATCTCTCCAGCAGGTAGTGAAATTTTCACATCGAATTCCAGCATAACCCTCTGTTGCCTGCTGTGTCCACAGCAGCAATCTCTCTTTTGCAGACATATCCTCTGACTCTCCAGTAACATGGATATCAGATATCTAAATATAATAGAAAGTGTTAAACACTTAGGAAGGAAGGAAGCTAACTCAGATTAAGAACCTACTATGTGCGAAGCACTTTACAAATACTATTTTATTTATTCCTTATAACTCTCACTTATAAACTAAATAAATTTCCCCATTTTACATATAAGAAAACTGAGTTTCAAAGAGATTAACAACAGATTTTAAAAGTCAGATTTTACTCATTTGTGTCCAACATAAAAGTATCTAATCTATTTTTACTATACCAAGAATTCACAGCATTGAAAATTCTACACTCTTCTTTGACAATCAGATCTGTTAAAACAACTTAAGCAAACGTTTTTCCTAGGTGATCAGAAATTAAACCTATAAATTAGTCTAATACTACCACCTGCAGAGCAGAATTTGATCCAGCAGGTATTCTGTGTAAAGAACAAAGAAAGAAATAGTACTCTCTCCTGTTAATTATATTATGTAACAATTTGACCGAAAAGTCCCTAATTTTCTCATGAGTCCTTGCTCAGCTTACTCAACATGAAACCTTTATCAACTGATTTTTCCCCCATACTTTATTTGTTTTCATTAAGTTTTCTAAAAGTCTCTCCCATTGAACAATAGTGAAACAGGTCACCAATTTCCATGATTTATATTTTCCCAAGAGTGCCTCCTTGATAAGGGTCTTACTTAATCTGCTGGTAATTATATTAAGGCACAAAGTGACTTTAACAAGGGTCACACAGTAATTCCAAGCTGGGATTAACACCAACAACTGTTCCCTCAATCAGTGCAGGACGCAAAGCCAAGGGATCAAGACAGGCGGCAAGTCAGGATCAGGATGAGCAAGTAAAAGAGATTGGAAGTAAGACATAGGAGGAACAAATCATTCCATAATAGGAAAAAAATCACTAGACTAGAGTCATGAGATAGGCTGCTAGACCTGACTGCTAGTCCCATAGCTTTGGAGAATTCATTTCATGTCTGTGAGTCAACTTCCTCATCTATAAAATGAGGAGGAGGTGGGAGGCAGAAGTAGATAATGTTTAAGGCCCTTTTCAGTCTAAAGTCTTACTAAGAGACTATAAATACAACACAGAAGTCAGAGGTCAAGATAGGCAGAGTCAGGCAACTGAACATGCAGAATAAAAAAACTCCAGACTAAAGAAAACCTTCTACATGTGGCAGTGCCAGGCTCTAACAGGAAGCCCTTTATTCCTCCCAGCTGCCACAGAGCCAGAGGCACGGCCAACCGAGGACCTGGGGCAGGAAGGCAGCAGCAGTTGAAGCCCTTGCCAGGCCTGGCAGCTCCTAACAACACCACTTGTTGGAGATGATGGTGGGGGCCTCACACACCCTTTCTCCAGTGTTCAGCAGAGGCAGCCATGCTCCCGGCGCTTCTCTCTCAGCCACAGTCTGAGACGCTGTCCCTGACAAATGGCCCGGATTTGAAAGTGGAGCAAAGTGTCTCAGTTTTAATCATCCTTCCTAGGAATCTGTGCTAATCTCTGTAGCATAGAAAAGAACTGTGTGCATGAACACATTATGTAGTATATATAGGAAGGATTTCTTTTTTTTTTAATGTGGAAAAAAAAGAGTATAAAATTCACCAATATTTTTCTGCCCAACTTTCAATGATATGCTGGTCTAAAACTATGTTAGTGTGCCTTTCTGGCACATCTCATGAGTTTTAAACCCCATCTCCACCATTTACATGCTCAAGTTACTTAAATGCTTTAAAACCCTTCACTCACTTGTAAAATAATGATAAGAATAATTATTACACTGTGTTCTAAGAATTCAGCGACATCAGCACGGTATAATGCGGGGCACACAGTAAGTGCATGCTCAATATAGGTTAGCTATTTTATTGTTGTGATTACTGTTATTCTTTTTGACAAAGGGAGAAGCAAAAACTTGACTTTTTATTTTCCCAATTCTCTTCCTGTAAAGAGGAGTAAAAGAAGTTTGGTTGTTTTTTTTTTAATTTGGTGCCTCAAACTAATTGAAATCTATGAACACAAGGGTTCAGAGAAACTAATCTAGGAAACAGCAAATGTAAAGGTTGAGCCTCTAGGTAAAATTTCACAACAGGTCCCTGTAAGCCTTTACAAATTATAAAATCAACTACTTCGGGGAACCCATACAATGCAGGAGCTACATGGGTGGTGTTTATAGCAATATATAGAAAAAATAGACAGCTGGGGAGAAGGGGGACTGTTTTCTGCTGATTCAAGGACATTCCATGCCGGTCTAGTTACAAAAGTAATTACCTACTAACTAGGGAAGTCAGTAAATTTCAACTACAAGGTACCAGTTTAGTAGGTTCAAGTGCTACACAGCATTTTTACCAACGGAAGGATGTTAGAGGAGGAGTTTAGAGGTCTGAAAATGGTCTACATATCAACCAAGAGAAAACAATGTATTCTTATTACGTAAGTTTCCAACAGATGAATTTCAGATCGTTACACACACACTATTTCAAACTGTTTTACGTACACACACTATTAAAAAGCTACAATTTATGTTATGAACAAGCTTTAACATATCAAAGACTAACACATTAACTCATTTTCAGCTTCTCCTTACTATTTCCATTTAATTGAATCTCATTCTCCTATGGTAATTTAAGGTATTTTTAAAAATATACTGTTACCATTAACCACTCACTATCTGAGTATATCAGACTTTTCATGATACTGTGCACCCAAAACTAAAAGAAAAATAAATTAAATGCTAAAAATTGTAAATCTGCAGTTGCTATTCATAATCCCCGATTTGAAATCTGTGTGTTCAGTGAAACACCCTGAATCCTCCACCAATGACAAGTTAATGATGGTTCCACATTCAGGCCAGATTCTAGGAAGTAATCAAGCTGCCTCCCTTCAAACCCTGGAAGCAATACAGTGATAATTAGAGATGATTTCAATTCACGGTGCCTGGGTTTAAATCTCAACTCGAACAGCTAATGAAACGAATGACCCAGACTAGTCACATAATCTCTCTAAAATCCAATTTCTTCATCTTTAAAATTTAAACAACAACAAACTATCCAGAAAAGAAATCAAGAAAACAATCTCATTTGCAATAGCTACCAAAACAAAAAATACTTAGTAATAAATGTAAACAAGGAGGTAAAAGACCTTTACACTGAAAACTAAATTATTGATGAAAGAAATTGAAGATGACACGAATAAATGGAAAGATATCCTGTGTTCAGGAATTAAAAGAATGAATACTATCAAAATGCCCATACTAATCAGAGCAATCTACAGATTCAATGCAACCTCCACCAAATGTCTCACATTTTTTACAGAAATAGAAAAACAATCCTAAAATTCATAAGGAACCACAAAAGATCCCAAATAACCAAAGCAAGCTTGAACAAAAAGAACATCAAACTACCCAACTTCAAAATATACTACAAAACTATAGTAATGAGAACAGCATGGTAATGGCATAAACAGACACATAGACCAACAGAAAATAGAGAGCCCAGAAATAAATCCACACATTTCTGGTCAATCGATTTTGGACAAAAGTGCCAAGAACATACAATGAAGAAAGGACAGTCCCTTCAATAAATGATGTAGAGAAATCTGGATGTCCATATGCAGAAGAATGAAATAAGACCCTTATCCCACACCATGTTAAAAAATCAACTCAAAGTGAATTAAAGACTTAAACTTAAGACCTAAAACTGAAAAACTACTAGAAGAAATCATAAGGAAAAGCTTCTTGATTGTGGTCTGGGGAAAGATTTTTTTGTATATAACCCCAAAATCAAAGGTAACAAAAGCAAAGATAGACAAATGAAATTACATCAAACTAAAAAGCTTCTACACAGCCAAGGAAACAATCAATAGAGTGAAGAGACAATCTACAGAACAGGAGAAAATATCTGCAAACCATTCATCTGACATTGGGTTAATACCCAAAATACATAAAGAACTCAAATAACTCAATAATAAAAAAACAAATAACCCAGTTAAAAATTGTCAAAGTAGCTAAACAGATATTTCTCAAAATAAGACATTCAAATGGCCAACAAGTATGAAAAAAAAATGCTCAACACCACTAAGCATCAGAGAAATGCAAATTAAAACCACAATGCGATGACACCTCACACCTGTTCCAATGGCTCAAAAAGAGGAAAGATAACAACTGTTGGTAAGGATGTGGAGAAAAGGGAACCCTTGCACACTGTTGGTAGGAATGTAAATTAGTACAAAGTACAACATTATGGAAAACAATATGGAGGTGCCCCCAAAATTAAAAATAGAACTAATATATGATACAGCAATCCCAAAACTGGGTATATGCCCACAGGAAATGAAACCACTATGTCAAAGAGATATCTGCACTCCCATGTTTACTGCAGCGTTGTTCACTATAGCTAAAATATGGAATCAACATAGGTGTTCATCAACAGAAGAATGTATAAAGAAAATGTGGTATATATACACAATAGAATATTATTCAGCCTTAAAAAACCAAAAGGAAATCCCGTCATTTGTGACAGCATGGATGAACCTGGAGGACATTATGTTAAGTGAAATAAATCAGGCACAGAGAGACAAGTATTGACTGATCTCACATATATGTGTAATCTAAAGAAGTTGAACTCATAGAAGTGGAGAGTAGAATGGTGGTTACCAGGGGTTGAGGGTAGAGGATGGAGATGGGCTGGGGAGATGGTGGTCAAAGGATACAAAATTTCAGTTAGATAGGATGAATAATTTCAAGAGATATATTGTACACCATGCTGTCTATAGCTAACAGCAATGTATTGTATTCCTGAAAACTGCTAAGAGAGTAGATTTTAAGTGTTCTCACAAAAAAATGACAATCATGTGAGGTAATACATATGCCAATTAGCTGGATTTAACCATTCCACAATGCAGACATATTTCAAAACAACATGCTGTACACAATAAATATATATGATTTTTATTTGTCAATTTAAAAAAACTTAAATGATGATATATAATAATGTCTACCTCCTTGGGTGGTTCTAAAGATTAAATGAAACAGTCAAGTGCCTGGTACATAGAAATTCTACATAGCTTCTCCCACCACAATTTTATTACCTGTAGTAATATTTGCTTCTTAAAGCTTCTCACGAACAATCTGTCTCTAGCATCAAAAACAAACATAATACTTTATACCAGAGTTCCTTTTGGAAACCTGAAGCTCTCATGCCTCACATCCTGGTCATTGCTGGCTACCACCCAAATTCAAGTTCTTCCTGTCACTGGGCCTCTCATGGCCATATTTCAACTGTGCTTCATCTCTCCTGACGGTAGCTTGCTACCATCCCCAAACTTTCCAGAAATATCCACTCCATGGTAAACAAAGTCTCTTATATCTTCAATATCTTAAGCTGCTTTTACCTTTTTACTGAACCCCAAGTCTTCCCCCACTGTGTTAACTAAAATTCAGCCAAATCCCAGACTCCAATAGCTCCAAAGGCAGGGCAGGTATATTCTAACTCACCCAGTAATGCAAACCCAGTGGTTTCAAACAACTATCCATGGGTACAAAAATGTCATTTTTTACATTGTAAGCCACTCTTGCTCTTCTATTTCCTTCTTTCTCTACTACATTCTTCCTCTCCTTAAAATGAAGCCCGCATCCCCACCAAGGTGTAGCAACTGGATGAGCACGTGCCTGCACTCCCAAACCCTGTCTGCAAGTAGTACCCACCCTCAGTCCTTTGTCCTTCTCCATTTCAGCCAGTCACATACCTACGTCCTGGATCTCATCATCTCGAACTGGAATTAGTCCACCTCAGATATTTAACTCCTGACAGCAGTTTCCTATTCTTCCAGTACTTTCACTAGCTAACTCTATCTAAACCAATTATCTGAGTTCATCAACATCTCACATTCCTTGACTTGCCCAATTTTCTTCCAATCTGTGAGCTGTAGGGGAGGAAAAATAATGTTTTCCTCAAGTCTCCTAAATTCTTAGTTTGAATAGAAGTTCTTAGATGGAATGGACAAGAGAAAAACAAACAGAAGTTTATTTATAGGTATATTTCATATATAATTGGAGGGAAAAGGGGGACTCTGGGAGACCAGAAGATGCCACCCTTCTGGAGGATTGTTGAGCTGAAGGCAATTAAAAAGCAGATGCAAGGAAAGCTCCCTGCCCTCCCTCTATCTGCCTGAAAGCAGGACATAGATTTACAAAGAAAAAGGTATCCTTCCCTCCCTTAACCAGAGAGAACAAAGGTTAACCACTGAAGATAACTTTAGACCATGATGGGCCTGGAGATGGTACTAGAGGAATCCATATAAACAAGCTTTACTAACTAGGCTTTATCTGCCATTTATCTGCCTTCCCACAATTGCTGCCCCTAAGACTAAAAGTTCTTTTCTTATGTCTTGTCACTTCTCTAAATATTGACTGCCCTTAGTTGAAGATGCCATACAAACTGGAATTCAAAGCCACCTCTTTGAGAACTGCTCTTTCCCTGGGAGTCTCCCATGTACATACAAAATATACATGTTAATACACTTCTGTGTTTCTCTTGTTAATCTGTCTTTTGTTACGGGCATCCATTCTAAGAATTTCTGAGGATTGCAGAAAAATTATTTTTCTTCCCCTACAGAGCCCTCTTCCATCTTTAATCCTTCTCTAGCTGTCTCGTACTGCATTATCCATCTCTTCAACCACTTTCCTGCCAATATCCTCAACTCCCTCACACCCTCGTTCTTATCCTGCAACCACTCAACCAAACCTCAGTCGTGATCAACCCAGCTGTGTATCTTCTCCGCTCTTGCCCTAAGCGATAAACCTCTACTAGAAAAAACCATACCACCACGTGGACTGAAGCACCACAAACTCCAGGTCTGCGGTCTCAGCCAGGCATTCTAACAAACCTGGCAGTTCTTCTTGGTGTCCTAACTGGCCAGTTTTTCCAATCCTCACAGTGCTTCTTTCAATACTTTACTATTTGTCTAAAACTCCCTACCCTACCACCTCTTCTTTTATGTTCAGCAAACAATCACTTTTTCATCTCCTTCTTTATAGAGAAAATAGCCATCTGAGTAAGAACTCCCTCATTTCCCTGTCCTGTCACCCACAAACTTTGCTTCTCCACGACCTTCCTTTCCTCTTGTGCTCTGAATCCTTTCACCTCCTGCTTCCTAGGGATCTCCCTCCATCATTATCCCCTCTCACCTGGGTCTCTCCGTATTTAAAATTCCTCAAGTCTCTTCCATCCTAAAATAACTAAAAATAAATAACCTTCATAGACTCAGTTCCTTCTTTACTTATCACCGTCTCTCTCTCTCTCTTCTTAGTAAAGCTGCCTTTAAAAAGTATTCTATATTTTTCCCTTGACTAACTTCACTCCTCTGCCTGTTGTGACCTGGCTTCCATCCCTGTCACTCCACTAAAACTGAGTAGAAATGACCAGATGAGGAAGTGAGGGAGTTCTTGGTCATGACTCTATTTTCCCAGGAAAGGAGGAGATTAGATTGTTTCCTAAACATAACAGATGTGGTAGGGAGGGGAACGCTGAAAAGTTGAAAAGTACTGTGAGAGCTCATCCATCATCTCCTCTTTCACAGTATCACTCATTCCGCAAACACTCACAAACGTCTACTTGTACCACTAACAGGAGTTGCTTATATAACCATCCTCATGGAGCTTACAGTCTAAGGATAGAAACACAACACGGAGAAGAGCTCATGGCTTGTATTCCAATGCTTCCATTTTCTAATCCTGATCTCTCTGAGGCATCTGTCACTGGCAATCTTTGCCCTTTGGCTTCCATGATGTCACCCCTTCCTGCAGAATCTTGCTCCATTGCCCAGGCTGGAGTGCAGTGGTGTCATCATAGCTCACTGCAACCTCAAACCCCTGGGCTCAAGCCATCCTGCCGTCTCAACCTCCTGAGTAGCTGGTACTACAGGTGCACACTACCACACTCAGCTAATTTTTCTAATTTTTGTAGAGATGGGGTGTCGCTCTTGTTTGGGCTGGTCTCAAAGTCCTGGCCTCAAGCAATCCTCCTGCCTCTGCCTCCCAAAGTGCTAGGATTACAGGCGTGCGCTACCACACCCAGCCATACCCAGTTTTTAACGTCATTCCCAAGGGCTCGGGCCTCAATCCCCCTCTCTTCTCACTCTCCCTGGAGAGTCTCCTCTATTACAATGGCTTCAACTGCCTCCAACTCCCAAATCCCTATATCCCACCCCAAACCTTACCCCTAAACTTACCCTAACTCCCTAACAACTTACCCTAACTCTCTAAAAAACACCTCTGTTGAAATAGTAAAACTAACCATGTATGAAGCACTTAAATGAGCCAGACATTGTGCTTAAGCACTTCACAAATATTTTCTCTTATAATCCTTACAACATACAATCTCACTTTGTAAATGACAGAGAGACATAAAGTGATCAGATGACTTGCTCAAGTTCACCCAAATTACTTACAGGTAGAAGTAATATTTGAACTTGACTCTGTCTGGCTCCAAAGCTGCTACTCTTAACCACTGTGCTATATCTCACAGCCACTTCAAACTCAGTATATTGGAAACTGAATTTCTGCTTCTTCCTGCTCTTCCTTCTGTATTCCTAGCTCAGAGTATGGCGCCATCATTTACCCAGTTGCCCCAAAATAAAAAACCCTAAAGTCATCCATGATGCCTTTTCAACCTCTGTAACCACATCCAACTGGCCACACAGTCCTATGCAGCTTCATCTCTCCTTCTTCCCCTCTAACACCCATGCCAAATACTCCTCTGTGCTCCGGCCACACTGAACTACTTCTAGTTCCCACAATAAGAATGCATCTCCACAGGACACTATGCATTTACATGTGCCACTTCCTACCCAGACAATGCCCTCACCAACCCCCACCCCACACTACCCTTCACTCATCCTTCTCCTTGAGGAAGGTCCAGCTGATTCTGCCTCAGAGGTCTCTGTGAGGGACCCCACTGTCCCCTGTGCTTTCACAGCACCCCACGCATACTGCTATGATAGCAGTACATGTTGTGTATCATGATTGTCTGTTGATATATCTTCTCTCCCTTTACTAACACATGGGCAACATACACTGAAGGACGATGTCATATTCACCTTAGTATTACAGTGCCCAGCTCAGTCAGTACTTGGCACATAATAGACATTCACTAAATACCCAATGAAAAATGACTTTATGATAGACTCAGACCCCTTTGGAATCTGTATATTGGATTAATGGCCACAAGCATATTCTTGATCACCTCTGTTTTATCATATATTTCAAGGTCCCACATGGGGAGAAGAAGCTTTGTTGCCTATAGTACATACACAACCCCCAACCAACAAAACTGATCCACCTGTAAAAATGTCACTCAGCCACGTGGGTTTTGTCTACTTATTATTCACACAATACAAATGACACACAAGACAAATGACACATCTGACACCATTTTTCAAAAAACTTATTTTGGCACTGTGTAAAAAAACTAAACTCTAATGTTTGTCCTACAAATTCAAGGTGAGTGTAATGAAAGGAGGTCAACACGCCTAGATAAAGTGTCATCATGTCATAAGTCCAAGTGAACTCCAATGTCCATCTCAATTTAAGGCTTAGTTATGGCAGGCCTAGAATGATACTGGACTCAGCAAAACTTCCACCTTCTTCCAGACTGAGTCTCAATGTTAATGGAAATCTGAGAGTGTGAACTGTCATGTCTCAGTCTGCCTCTCAGAAGCTTCCTATTTTACTTATTATCTAAATCATTCCTTTGGCTCATTTTCTTTAACTTTTCACAACTAACTAAGCAACTTCACTGACCTTTTGTCTGGCTTATCTGCTTTAAATGTGAAATTTCAGTATATAATTTATCACAGACTCTGCTTAAATTTATTTGTATTAACAGATACAATTAGATTAACTCCCACACACAAATGGTACTGAATTGTTTAAAGCAAATTAACACAAAAACACCCCAATCTTCATGTACTTTTTGTTATATATATACTAAATCGGCTAAATCTTTATTTCACTTGAATAACAAGGAAACTATTATTTCCTCCCCATGGAATAAATCCCAAAATGTGGTGGTGCCACTGCATAGCTAGAGCAAGAAAGGGCAACCTACCACTTACGTGTATTCATTTTCCAAGATATTCCAAGCTTAAATTAGAAAGAAGAATCTACAAGATTTTTGTGTCAAGTGCAAGTATTTTCCTGAGCCCTGACAAAAGCTGATTTACACAGAACAGTCCTGGGTTATAAAAATACTCAACATGAAGCATTCTCAAAAACTGCCTGGACATGTTAGAAAGCAAGTTCTCCAAATGTAGATTCTAAAAGTATTGCTCCTGCTGGTAATAAATACTCAGATAATCTCACCATTTGGATAAGAAGTCCTCAAACTCATTTGAATTAGAAATTTGGCTGGTGGCTATATTTTTAGCAAAATAATTTCAGGCCCTCTAGGGCATAAAAGTAAATTCAGATACCCAATATATAAAGTCATTTTCATAGTTTGGGATTCTGGGCCTTGAGAATAAAGAAGTCACCACTTCTATTTTACCTTTTCACTCCACATAAGCAAGTTCAAAAACTGAAAAAAAATACTGAAAACTAACCTTAGCCTAAAAAATAAATCACTATCAACAACAAAAAACCCTCATACTCTTTCCTACATTCCCTGCTCTTTTTCCTACATTACCTCTAATCTTTCTCCCACATTTTACTCCACATTTTCCCTTCTCCTTGGTAGAGCTGAGACAACATCCAATGATAGAAGTACCAACGATTAGAACTAAAAGAAGAAGGTGCAGGGGGCTGTAGGTGAGAATCTGGGGGACAAGTGGGGATGGCCAGGCAAAGTTCAAACACAAGGAATAAAGCCTGACCCAAGTTCACATAGTTCCAACTGCAAATCACCACATATAAGCCTGCTCATGGTTAGCAAGGGATGTAAAACAACATGAGTTTTGTTTCAATGTGCAGGTCTCACCAAGCGCCTCCTAGAGCACAGTCAGGCAATGTGCTCCACAGTCTCAACAAACAGCTAAGGGACACAATAAATACCTGAGAATAAGCAGAATGTTTTGCTTCTGCAATCTGGGAACCAAACCAACCAGTACTGGAGCTCTCAAAGCATAAAAGGATCCAACTTTTCAGAATCCTCCTCATATGTATTGGCTCATCCTGCCAAACACTCATCTGCTAGTTTCCCATACCCCTAGGGAAGATATAAGCACCTAATAATATGGATATGTTAGCTGTTCTGAGATATTTGCAAGCAGATTATCCACATTTCCTCTCTTTTCCCACTACCAATTTGAGTTGAGGCACCTATTGTCTCTAGTCTGGACTATTAACTCTAGTCTCCAATATCAATACCAACAACATCTTTTAAAACACAGTCGTGATAGGCCTGGAATAATATTGGGCTCCCACCTTCTTCTGGAACTAAGCCTCAGTGTCTGGATTAGTAATAGCCTCCTAACTAGTCTTGCTGCACCAAGTTTTGCCCTGCTGTCATTCCCAGTCCAGTTTGTTCTTTACTCTACAGCCACAGTAATCCAATTTATTCTTGGCTGCTCTCTCCAGATCCACACCATTCTCCTTCTTGTGTGTGACCAAACCATATGAATATCAAGCTATATGAACCACGCTCCCTCTCTCTTAGGATCCTTTGTTCAAAGTACTCCTCCCCTTAGAACATTCTCCCCATACTCTGCCCAACATGGCACATATTTGGTGTTCAATAACTATCTGCTGAATAAGAGCAGGGAAGACGGAGAGAAAGGAAAGAAGGAAGTCATAAATAAAGAAAAAGTATGAAAGATCAGAAACACATGTTTCATGTTTTCATTTGTTATGAATGAGTTTTAACCTGTTATGTAAATTTTGTCATGTTAGAAAATTAAATGGTTTCCAATTAACCTCACTTTTCAGTAATAACAGAATACCCTCACCACTGCACAAAAGTGCCCAGCAGGGAGCACAAGTCCAGAGACCACTTAGTGAGAACCCAATGTCAAGTAGGGAAGCTGAACTTCCTCTGAATCATTTCTCTTAAAAAATTTCATAAAGTTGGCATGGTATATAGCCTCAAAATGTCTTTTCAATGAAAGAAAACAAGCCAACATATCCCATCTTATAGCACACTCTAATTTCATTCACAGCTTATTGCTAAATGACCCACTTACTGCTAAATGAATTGCAACAGCCTCACCCGTGTTAGTCAGCTGAGTCTGTAAATGTGAAAGTCCTATGAGCAAAGTCAAGGCCTCCAGACAACTGGGCAACAGGAACACCCTATTTTTACAGATGTTGTCACGGTCATGGCACGTACTGAGTATACAAGAACAGCCAACTCCAAAGTTGACTCAGACACTCCCTAAAAGCTAATTCTCATTTTTTAATGTATGTATTTCATTATTCTATAGGCAAATAATGCAACTTTTATTTGAAAACATTTTAAATAATTACATAACTTATTTAAAAGTATTATCAAATCTACTATCTAAGTAATTTATGTAAAACAGTAGAAAAGGCAACATCTCTATGGTTAAGAGAACTGAGATAATTATCTTAGAGAAAGTTATAAATATAGTGAAGATTAAGAAATCATGGGAATTCAAACTGAAAGAAAGCAGAGCCATTTGGCAGATGCCCTCATTTCAGTATCGAACAAGGTGAGACTAAAAGAGGCAATGTCACTTGCCCAGGGTCTCACAGCATGCTAGTAGGTGACCAAGGGTATGAACCTTAGAATCCTAAATCCCAGTTTAGAATTTACAAGATAGTGAAATTTATCCTTCACATTTAGAAGAGAAATCTATCCTTACAACTCAGATTTTTCCTCTGTGTCAGTAGCCACAGTGGATGCCACTAACCCGGCTTCCTGTCAGTGCACTACTGCTGGGAAAATGGCTGCACAGATATAGGTCATGAAAGGGATTCCCCTAGCTTTGCCCCACTCCTAAACTCAAGACCCTTTTTACTGCAGCCTCTATATTGGTAGAATAGTGGAGACAAAGAACACTACACATTTTCAGAGGAGGATACACTCCTGGATCTCTCACATGAACTGGATGTCAGGGTTCATAAAAATTTTCCTCACTAGACCAGTCATGCCTCCTTAAATGACAGTCTTTTCCCCCACAGAATAGCAAGCAGATTTGCCTCTGGCATTATGTTCTCTTCCTCTCTCATATCAGAGTTACTCTCAATAATGCCTTTGAAATGCATCCCTACCAGTAAGGTGTAAACAAACAAAATGAGCTTCAAAAATTGGTTCCTCCAAGGGGTATTTCCATTCCAACAGGTTGATAAAGTTTTATGTTAACTATGGAATTGGAGGAACATAGTCAACACATTGTCTGATACATAATAGGTATTCAGTAAATACTTGCTGAAGAAATGAGTGAGAAGACAAATGGAGGTGGGGTTACAGGGAGAGGGAAGGTAGCAGCCTACTCAGGTTATGCCGAATGTGCTATGTGCAAAGGACAGAAGTAAGTGTCCTGCTAAAAATGGTGAAAACTTACAGAGCTCTTCTATTCAGAGGGTGGTTACAAGATGTTTCCTCTTTTCTCCAGGAGCAGAAAACAGTAGAATAAAACTTATAAAGCACTTTACAGTCTCCTAAGTCTTTTCCAAATATATGACCTCACTTAATCCTCAAAACAAGAAACCACCCCAATTTTACAGATGTGGACAATAAAACGTGGGTTAAATTGAAGTCTGACTCAACATCTCGTAAGTTCTCTTTCCTCTACTCCACCAATCTAAGTGACTCCCTACAACACTGCAGAAGGAGCTTTACCTATCAATGAATGACCTCATTCTACAGAAGCAGAAACTGACCTGTGGGACATACCATTGACGTAGAAATGATAGCTCGTCAATTGTTCTTCCACACAGAACACAAAATCCCTATCAATTTAGAGGGCTAGATACAAAAAAAAAAAAATCAAAAGAAAATTCAGTTCCTTCATATGTTTTTATTAAAACAAAAAATAAAGATTATATTCTATTCAAGAGAGTTTAGGTATTAATAAGAATGAAAGCTGAAGGTTGGAAAAGGTGGAGCTCAAGACTCTTCTCCTACCTCCCTAGTCTCAAGTTATTTCAAGAGTAAAAGTTTAACATTAGGAGGAAGATTCATGCAGAGCTGTGGAAGATGGTGACTTTCATTCAATTCCTGATTCCACCGTTCACTAGTTCTGTGACTTCTCTCTTGTAAAACAAGGATAACAACAGCACCTCCTCTATGTTGAGAGACTAAAGTGACATGAACACGGGCTCAGAACAGTGCCTGCCCCACAGTGAATGGAGGTAACTGTGTAAGAGGGTGAATATTATACTCCTTAAACTCTTTTATTCATACCACTTGACACTAGTCTGGCAAAAGCAAATTCCATATTGAATTTGTCAACACAAGCAAATATTTCCAAGCTGTTTGCTTCCAAAGACAATTTCTTCAAAAATGTCTCAACTATTTTGGCAGAAACAAATGTAATCAACACATTTTAGCATCTGCTTCCAAGTTTAAAAAAAAAAAATGTGTGAAAATGCTCCACAAAATATTTTTAAGTGCAAAGACAGCAAAAACATTTTGAAAATTCTAACTGGTTACAAACTGCCTACATAAAAGGAAGGGTTAAATGGAGGACAAAAGCAATTAAAAAGTTAATAAAGTTCAAATGTTAATGCTCTGAATAGATTCCTACTTAGAGCAAATTGTCATCTATTTCTTATTCAAACAGGGAGTAAAACAAACATAAAAATAACTACCTTTTTTGTAGAGCAAAGGACTTCAAACTTTTGTGAGTCCTTCAGTTAACTTAGAAGACAGAGGCATCATAATGCCAATATAGGGAGCCAAGTTCTGTGCAATTATTTTAAAACTAAACTTTCACAAACTGGTTATGAAATCTAAGTGAGTAGAAATAGGCAAAAAAGTCAATAAATGCATTTTCCTTTTTAAAAAAAGAGATAAAATGTTTGGAAAAAAATGACCTTTGTGTTCAAGATCTGCGGAGCAAAGCTATCACACTGAAGGAAAAACACATTTAGATTTTATCGTAGTCCTTGAATTCTAAGTGAATTCTGTAGCCTAAACTTCATAAAAGACTTGGTAAGAGACAAAATAATGAATAAATATATTTCAGGGAAGTTGAATATTAATGTACTCCTCTCATATTCTAAGATGGTCCTTAAAATTTTTTCAACATTTTTTTAATATGAAAGTCAATGTAATAAAAATATTCAACTCTTCATTACTCAGAGACTGATAATATAATCTCTGTAATATCCACACTCCTATTTCTCATCCTTCTCTCCTTGGCTTCTTTCCTTTAGGTCATTGCACTATTCATTAGCAATTCACCAAAGGATGGAAAGGAACATAAAAATAGTTTAATTTTCATTAGTTAATATAGCCACATGATTTGGAGAGAAGTTAAAATTATTCATGATCATCATCCCAGAAGCCTAATTTTCAGATGACTAAGTTTACAGCCATGGTCTCTGTCATTTGTTATGAACAAACAATGGGATATAATACATACAAAAAAAGGGCTATGTTTTACTTATCTCAGAGTACCTAGTTTTGGTTCAATACATAATGCATAATAAATGTTTGATAAAGAAGTAAAGGAAGAGAGGGAAAGGAGGAGGAGTGAAAACACTGAACAAACAAAAAGGTATGCTTATGTACATGGATTCACAGAAATTAAAACTGGAAGACATGTATGTAGGAAAAATAGGGTAAATTGCATCAGTTAAGAGTTCAGCTTGGTAGACAATTTTGGATCAAATTCAAGTATATCACTTACTGGTTAAGTGAGTTGAACAAGCTACTTAATGTTCCTAAGCCTCAGTTTCCTTATCTATAAAGATGGAGTTATAAATAGAACCACTTCATAAACTTGCTCTGAAGATCAAATAATATAATCATGAAGTGCCTGACATACAGTAGGACTCAACAAACAGCATAATTAGTAGTAATAGAATCATGATCCAGTCCAATATCCTCCTTTTATGGAAAATGAAACTAAGACCCAGAGAAATGAAGAAGACTGCCCAAGTCACACAGCTCTTGGTGGTAAAGCCTGACTAGAAGAACTTGGACCTCCTGCCTTCTAGGCCCATTAATCCACACTGCTTATCAGGAAACCTATGTTGAGAAGAACATGAGACAGCAAATGCTAAGCTAGGGTGATACTGGTCCTCAAAATTTAGTGTGTTTTTAAAAACACATGAGCATGTGCCTAAAACACATGGAACATTCTCTCATGCTCCACCGGAAGATATTCTGATTAAATTAAGTCTGGGGTAAGGTATTTTCAATACGCATTCTAGATCACTCTCTTGCAGGGACCCTGGGGCCACACTTTAAGAAACACTGCTGTAGAACAAGACTAGTAAAAAGCTCCCTATCCATAGTCTTGACCATTAGAATCACCTACAGATCCCCACCCTGATCTATTACATTAGAATCACTGGGGGTGACATCTAGGCATTGATCTTTTTCGAAATCTCCTCAGAGGACCCTTACATGTGGTCAGGTTAGAGAACTCACTGGTCTATAGGTGGAGAAAACAAACATCTTTGCTAACATCAACTTAACAAGAAGGGGAAGTGGTGCGATTTGTGAAACTAAAGAAGAATGCTTTGTGGGAAGAGCTAGCTCAAGGGCTAAGGTAGGAAACCTTGTCACAAGGTACAAGGTGAGTCTTAGACAAACAGGGGATCCCTGGAAAAGGTACAGACACTGAGCTCATTACTGCCTGTCCCCTAACATGATCTACCCTTTGCCATCTCTGTTAATAATACTCATTTCAGATGAATGACCCTATAAATATAAACCCCTGCTCTGACCTCTCAGCAATTTATTTTAGAACTTCTCTGACAATTAAATCAAGTAGGATTTTGTGCCACAGTTTAACTCAGTTAATCCCATTTACTATGTTGCCTTGTGGACTTACTTAATCTGAGTTTCCATTTCTTCATTCTATATAAGAAGAACTGTCTATTTTGCCTATTTCATACAGTTATTGGGATGATCCAAAGACACCATGTGTCTGAAAGCATTTTTCCGATTCCAAAGCAATATATAAATCTAAGATATTTCCTTTTTTTAACCTATTTATCCTAATAAAGATGCAACATGCTTATGAGATTTATATTCAGCAGAAGGGACTGGCTGAGCCACCTCCACAGAGTCCTCCTGAGCCTGGAGGGCCACTCTAGGTCAGCATATCATTGCAAGGATTTAAAGAGGAGGTAGGCTAGTCAACTCTACTAAGAATGACAAATGTCACAAGACCAGGGGAGATTAAGTCAGGTTATGATAAACTCAAAGAATTGTATACTATTCGACTTGGAAGTTAACTCAAAGTCTAGTCAAACCCTGCATACGACCAATAGTAAGAACGGATCAAATAGGGAAGATATGAAAAAGAACTTGAAAGAACAAAGAACAGGAATGCTGGCCAATAGGCCACTTCTGGGATAAAATACTAATGAAGAGGCTGGGAGCTCTCCTTTGCATCTAATTCTCCAATGAAAAATTTAGAATCCAATGTAAGATAAAGAGTTCTGTGAACAAGTCTAACCAAAGATAATTAAGCAGAGTCACACACTTCCAAGGTAACAGGAAGAATGTCCTAAAAGAAATAGCTTAACTTTTGGTTCTGGCTCTTTGTACGCCACAGAATAGTCTTTATCTGAACTGTAAGGATGTGAGACATCAAACTGCTCAGATAAAGTAACGACTATCCCATTCAACTCTGACCTAGAAGATGTCAGGCTTTGTTATATACCTCCACATCATGATTATTTAACAAATATGGCCAAAAATCATGAGATATACAAATTACGAAGAAGGGTAAAATCCTTGGCATGAGGGTAATGCAAACTTAAAAAGGCTTATGTACCACTTAGGAAACAGATTTTAAGAATTTCCATTAATAAAAAACGTACAGCTCACTTAAAGCCAAATTATGCAAAAAACAGTTCGCAAACATATGTGGAAATAAAACAAGTGCTTATATTCATGTAGCAGCCAAGTAGTTTTCTTTTGCACTGGCCTTTATGCCAGACCTACACAGATAATGACACAGACTGGATGCTTTCTTTTTAAAATGTTAACCACTGTAAAACATAAACAGAACTGATGACTCAATACTGGCAAGGTGTGGTGTGTATATAAACAGGACACCCTCAGGAGAACTCAGCCACCAAGGTCAATGATGATGCACACTACCCTTAGTAAAACCTCATTCTATCACTGTGCAAATGATCTCTGCCCAATGAATACAATGACCTTGCCAAGAATGTTTAACATCACAAATACCATTTATGTCTAGATTCTTTGTTAAAAGATAAAGTTAGGAATAGCTTAAAGAAAAAACTGTCAACTCCCAACTAGTAACATGCAGAGGTTATTTGGGTAATGGACTTCTCAGACAAGTAAATAAATACGTATTCAATTACACTTTAAAGACTAGTAAAAACCCCAGAGAAGTAACTTGTCTAAAGCTAAATATCCGTGTTAGGAATAAAGATCTCAACTTCCTGCCATCTGTGTCATATTCAAATTCCTATGAAAAGCTACCCTAACAATTTCCGATTCTAGACTGAGGCCTGGGGAATAACTCACGTAACAAAGGAACAGAATAGATTTGGGCAATTTCATCTGTGCCCCACCCTAAACACAAACACACACACAAAATTGAAAGCAATTATGTGAATGTTTCTGGTACACAAAAACTGACAGAGAACTAGAATCTGGCTTTTCAAACTTATGGATCAGCAAGTTAGTACTGACTGATATTTTACTATATCCTCTCTATTTTTTTTATGAAGTTATTGTCTTATCATGACTATTTTCTAATTTACCTACAGTACAGCTAAGTTTCCACAGGCTCTTCCATAAGAAAAGTCAAAAAACATGAACTAGAGCAATTCAAGAGACATGCACTCTCTTAAACTAGTGCTTTTCTAAGTCTTCCACCAGTAACAAAAACGTACAGGATTTTTTAAACTAAAGTGTGATTAAAGAATGTGGCCAGCACAAAAAATAAAATCATAATAATCAAACCTAAGGCCACAAATAAAATGCAACAAAAACTCTACAGCTTTCACGTAAACTAATATAAAAATAACTTTTATAAGAGACAAATTACAAAGCTCTACGTGAGGCACCTGGAATAATCACACCTTAAACTCAGACTCCACATTTCACTTACCTCATTTCCATTTGTGTCCTTGGAAACAGAGGACACATTAGTACAGAGCGAATGGCATCTCTTTTTTTTAAACTGAAAATTGTATTTTGCATGAAGGCAAAATCTCTCAGTGTTTTGCCTTTCTTGAACACCGCTATAACTTTTTGATGGGTCTTCAGCAAACTCACTTTTTTCAAGTGATCTCTCTATACCATAGTGAATAGAACTTAAGCTGGCTGCCTTTCGAAAAGAAAAAACATCAGTTTTTTGCTGGAATGTTATTTCTCTTGTGTTGACATCATCTAAATGTTTCTTCCTCTTTGTGCAATATGGAGTGCTGTCTTTTTCTGAAATCCTTTCAATCAGTTCACTAACTTTTACTTCTGTTTCACTGTCTTTAGCAGGAGAAATGTTCACATGGTAAGACCAACTGCTTGCAGCACTCGGCAGAAGTTTCTGTTTAACACCATCAGCTACAACTTCTGTCTTCTCTTGCTGAATACCATCTTCCAGCGTGAGGTTTGGGGTAACAGATTCCTCCTGTATCAGTCCCCTGGATAAAAGAGCTGGCTGTTCTTTTGAAAGCTGAATGCCGCTCTTCTTCTTGCCTTCATTTTCATCGTTTGGCTCTACTGACTCTCTGTCACCTGCAATTTTCTTGATCGGTTTTCTGAAATATTTTCTTCCGGGAGAATATTTTTCAGGGCTCAAAGGAGTTTTGGCAGCATCTAAATATTGTTCTTCTTTCTCAGCTCTTACACATCCGCAGACATTCCCCATCTGATTTGCAGGAGATCACAGCTCCACAAATTCACTCATTTCAAAATCCGGGGCTTACTTAGATCTTCTCCATTAAATTTGAAAACTCTACTCTGACCTCTAATTCCTCACAGACTTTGTGACCATCCTCTTCAGTCTGAAGCCATTTTGCTTATGAGAAAGGCACACACAAGAAATGCTGTGGCATCTTGCCCAGCTGGGTCCCTGTGTCTCATTAGACACTGTGGCTTATTTCTGGCCAGCAATCCTCTTACACAAACATTACTGCTCACTGTCAAATTACAACACTGATGAGCTTTCAAGGCAAACCCTTAACTTTACTGTATGAGAAGATTATGACGCTCACTTTAACTTTCAGTTTTCTGAAATGCAGACACACTACCAAAGTTTGCACTTAACCTTTGAAACTATTGGTGGTTCAACAAATCAGAGCAAACAGAAAGCAAATCCTAGTCAGGTGAGATTTAGAAAAGTACCTTTCAAATTTAGTTTCAAAGTGCCTTTCAAATTTACTTTCAGAGAGTCTCTACCTTCTACCATATAATTTTTTTTCTTAAGAAACATCAACTAATTTTGGTATTTGCACATAAACAAACACAAAGCTCAAAAATCTCTGTAAATTACATTAAGAGTCTTAAAAAATAAAAGCATAATTCAATAACTAGCTAATGGAGAGATAATAAATGTTCAATCCTTAAAATAATCTAATAAAATTGTTTCTAAAATCAATCTTTTAAAATACTTTGTAATATTTTTTAAATTACATAAATTTCTAAGTTATTGCCATTATCTGATTATTAGGACTTTCATATGAGCAAATAGATAAATTGTATGATGAAACACTTAGCCAAAGGAAATACCCGTGCATTCTTATACATGAATTTAAGGCAGTTAAACTTTACATGCAACTTTTATAATTGTACCCTAGTTAAATATTATGCAGTTTTACTAAGGCCTTGTTGGAAAAATAATAAGTCAGCATGAAACCTGGTTATCTAAGGTGTGCATATTTCTAACACTGAGTCATAGATAGGATACAAAGGAAATTAGTATGGCATTAAATGGACTTACACATAAGCAGAAATCATTTGACTACTAAAACAAATTGATAACTGCCTTTCTACAGGTAGTCTTTAGACTGATCAAAAGATGAAACTCATCATATTTTACTAAGTAAGAAAATTCAGTTAAATAGTCAAGTTAGCAATGATGTTGCAAATGTTTGTCAGCAACAGACCCTGCATTGTAAGGTTTACCTTAATCATTCAAACAAAAAAGTAAATATCCTCCAGTGGCAAAAACTGAATATCCTAGAGAACAAGCTGGTAAAAATAAGGTCTTAGATTTGTTTTGTTTTATTTTTTAAGTGATAAATAATAATTGTACATATTCATGTGGTATACACTAATATTTCGATACATATAATATATAGTGGTCAGATCAGAATAATTAGCATATCCATCATCTCAAACATTTATCATTCCTTTGTATTGGAAAATTTGATTTTCAATGTCTGCAAAGGCAATGGAACATTATTCAAAAGAATTTAAATGTGTAATGGCTGACATTTGTGTTGATATGATGGAGGGGCAACTGGTGATTTGCACTTCCACCCCCTTCCCTCTATCCCTACCACACTAAGCTATCCATTTTCAGGCCATATACACTGCTTCCTCTCCCAGAAATGGCTCAACTTTAGTCTCTGCCTGGTAGCTGACATTCATCTTGCAAAGCCTATCTCTAATATCTGTAAAAATCTTCCTTATTCTCTAATGCCTTCCCAATCCTACACAAGGCTCCCTCCCCATACATTTCTATTTTTCTTTATATCACCAGTATTCATCACCCTAGATTATAGTTAATTTCATGTAAATTCCTCCAATAAACAGAAAACATACTCATTACCTTAGTATCTCTGGATGTAGCACATGGTGGGGCTAATGATATAGGATTACTGTCATGATAATTGCCTACCTTCAGAAAGCCTGGCTGAAAATAGATTCAATTTATGATGCTTATAACAAATATTTTTAAAATAAAACAAACTGGTCTTCTGAATTACCTCCCCTTCACGTAAAGTGGAGGGGAAAAAGCTCAGACACTATGTGAGGATGATTACCACTGTTATAAATATCTTTATATCTTGAAGTAACCAGAAAATAGTTCTAATCTTAAATTATTGTAGTACTAAGAAAAGTTATTGCATTTAAATAAGAAGGAACATTTCCATTTTACCAAAACATAGATGTGTTCCATTTTAAAGAGATCTCAGTCTAATTTTAACTTTGGTGATAATTTAACAGTCATGGCATCTTGTAACTCAAGTCTGAAAATACAGTGGATTCTACAACATTATGCCACAGGATCATAATAGAAGGACAACTTCTGGTACTTCTGTGACTAGTTCTCCTCTCTCCTCCAAAGATAGATGAACCCCAAAAGGCTCTCTTACTACATAATTCTTTTTTGAATGAACTTTTGCCTTAATTTCTTCAAACAAAGCCCAGTGTGGTGGGTCACACCTATAATCCCAGCACTTTAGGAGGCTAAGGTGGGAGGATCGTTTGAGGCCAAGAGCTTGAGACCAGCCTGGGCAACATAGTGAGACCTCATTGCTACAATAGATAAAACAATTACCCGGGTGTGGTGGCATGTGCCTATCGTCCCAGCTACTCGAGACGCTGAGGCAGGAGGATGGCCTGAGCCCAGGAGTTCAAAGCTGCAGTGAGCTACTACTCTCCATCCTGGGGGACAGAGCAAGACCCTCTCTCTTAAAAAAAAAAAAAAATCCTCAAATATAGCCTCTAAATACATTGCTTCTAATTCCTGACTCTTTACAGTACGCATTTCAGTCTATTTTCTAGTCTCTGCTCCCAGTAGCTTGGGTCTCCATCATCTTCCTTCTAGACAGAACTATTAACCTGCACTCTGTCTTAAATTTCTCACAGTCTCTAGTGGCATTTCATACTTCTCACCATTCCTTTCTACCTGAAATTCTCTTCCCTTGGTTTCATCAATACATTCTCCTGCCACGTCACCCATCTCTCCAAATGTTCCTTTTCTGTCTTCTCAGCAGAATCTCCTCCTGTACCCGTAATCATGGGCTGTCCCCAAATTTCTATCCTTAGCTGTTGGCTCTTCTCCATTTGTGCTTTTCTGGATCCTCTGAAGATCCCTTCTCTCTGATACAATCAGTGACCACTTGTATAGTGCTGACTCCCAACTCTATTCTCTGTACCTCTGACTGTCTCCAGCTGCCCAGCAGACAGAAGTGCAGGATATCCCACATCCCACAGACGTGCTGGGATTATAGGTGAGACCCACCACACTGGGCTTCACATCAAACCCATCCGGAAGGTCATGAGTTTCCCCCTTACCATCAGCCCCATGTCTCCCAGTGGTCTACTGTTTTTTGATCTCCCAGGTTAAAAGGTTTGGTTATCTATAACTAATACCTCTCCTTCATCCTCTATGCCCTACATTTAAGTCCCTTTATTTCTTCCTTCAAAATGTCAACTCTTGGATTCAATTTTTCATCCCCAACTGAGTCCTGGCCTTTATCACTCCACTCTGAGATCACCACCTCAGCTTCTTAGCTTATCTCTCTGACTCTGGACTCTGCTCATTTCTACCTATTTTACTAGATTGATAGATTCTGTTCCTAAAACACAATTTTTCAAGCTCAGAGTAGTAAAGTGACTTACCCAATGTCATCACAGCAATAAATAAAAAAGCAAGACTAAAACTTAGTTCTGCCTCTCTCCAAAGACTGGGTGCTTTCCACTGCCCGACAGTGATCCTTAGCCTGACATTCAAAATTCTGACAAAGCCTGCCCCACCAGCTCTGCGGTGAGGAAGTGACTGACTGGTACCCTGCTCTGATAGGCCTCTGACTTTCCCACTGGGGTTTCCTGTAGTTTCAACCCTACTAAAAGTTCTGAGACCTGATCCACTTAGGGCTAATTAAAGGATCCTTAAAAGAGCCACTGAGGAACTCCAATGAAATCAGTTTTTTGGCCAGTTCTACTTAGACTTTACCCAACTCTAATAACAAGGTCTAGCTCTGTGCTCCATACACAAATCTTTGCCTTGGTTTAGTGCTCAGTATCCTTGATTCCCTAAGGATGGATTCCTCCAGTAATGGGGACCCTCAGTCCTTTGGGGTACTAGCTTCCAGTTACTGGCTCTCCCTGATATCAACAGCCCAGCTGAATGGACATTCACCTATATTAGCTGCCCTGCAGTCTGGTTGGCTAACACCTTTCCTCTGCTTACCTGGGTCTCCTCCACTTTCCTACTGCTGAAACTGTTCAGCTGCCTGCTCAGGCCCTAGAACCTACCTAGACTGTACTTCCTGTAGCTCTCCATGCCTGTCAGATCTATCCTGTTCCCAAATGAGCCCCAGGTAAATTATTTTCCACCGTTCCTGTACAAAACTTGTATTTCAGCCAAATTTAAAACAAACAAAGTCTTATTCCTCACAAGATTTGGTTCAAAACTCCAGCTCCTTTCTGAGGTTGGCAAGCTATCTCCTCCTTCAAGTGCACAGTAATCAGTCAGGAAGAGGTACTGCATGCCTACTGCGGGTCAGGCTCTGTGCTGTACACAGCACATTTCTTGAGCAGACCAGCAGTTAATAAACTAAAGCAAGTTCCAAAGTTAGGAGACACCTTAATCGAATGAGGATGATCTTTTTAAATCTATCACTTGACAAAAACTAAATCAAAATCAGTCTTCTATTGGCACAGGTTTATTAGATAATAATTCATAGTCAATAAATTTGTACTTTCTTCAAATCTAGAGTGAGAAAGCACAGCTCTACACAAAACATGGATACTTTTCTTCTAATTCAGATCCTTTATGATAATTGTACTGCCATCTAGTGTCTACCAAAGGAGAAAACAGTTGACATAGTTGAGAAACTCAATAAAAAGCGTTCTAAATATTGAGTCATAAAATCTTTACATGTCCAAAACAGATAATTCCGTCCAATGAGCAAAAGAAATGTGTCTGCATTCAATAAAAAGAAATCTCTGTCTTCCAACTCTGAGATTACAAACATTGTCCTTAAAGCTCATTTAAATTCATCGAGAACAGGAAAGGAGGGATTCACAAGCAGCATGTTACTTGAAAGAACATTTTAAATATATTGTTTAAGAAAAGAAGCCTGAAATTTTTTTTTTTCTGCAGGACATGAATACATAACTTACCCTTCATATGAACCACCTGAAAACTAGCAGTGAGAGGCCAAAACAAGGGATAATTAAGAAATATTGGGCTTACCTGAAAGTGCAAAATTATTGTCCATATTAATCCCAAAGTCAATTTGGGATTTCCATCTGTTATGTCATCATTTCTAATGTTCACTAATTTCACCTGTTTTATATGTGAAGAAAAGATAAAACAAACTGTTTATCAAATCAGCATATGAGTTATCTTTACCTATATAAAAGCAGTTCTAAATTAAACAAAGAAAAAATGGAATGATTTAAACACTAGTAATCCCCCAAATACTGTTTTACCCTTATCTTCAATCATTTTAAATTATGAATTATAGGATAGCCACAAAGGAAAAACAAGTATTATTGTAGTTTTTTCTTCTAGAGTAAGTACTAAAAGCATTCACTTGTCAAAACAAAAACAACTCAAGTGAGAAGTCCTAAATACTTGATATCTTATTATAAAATTATAAATAATTTGGTCTTCTGAAAATAAGCTTTATTTTACTCTTACATTAAGTAGGAAACTGTTCTGAACCATAAAATAATTTTAAAGATTTCCTCACACATCCATCACGAGGTTTTTTTTTTTTTTAAAAAACTAGCATTATTTTTCTATCAATTTACCATAAATAAATAAATAAGTCACTGGGCATTTGAAAAGCTGTTCAAATATTTTTTAAAAATATAATACTCAGACTTAAAGCTAATCAACTGTCAAACTGTGCATTCAGGTAAATAAATGTAATGATGATCTCTAATATTTATGTCCTGGGCAAAAGAATTGAATATTATGAATTTACTGAGAATTATACACCATATCTAACATTTTATTTCCCGGACAAAACACTGACAAAAACCACTTCAGACAAGGAGGCACCATTAACCATTAATCCTTCTGGAAACTTCCACTAGAAAGAAGAATAACGAGGCAAACACCAGTAACATTTAAAATATTTAACACTTTGAGAATTTACTAGTATTAATAACTAAAAACATTTTAATGTTCATAATAAAGTAAATGAAGGGATAACAAAAGCTAGTGTTTCCTTCTCCCCCGTTCCTTTCTTCCTTTTTTTATACTCCATTAAAAAGCAAAATTGTTGCCACCTCTGATTTCTCATTGTTTTCAGTAATTTTCAACTCTTTTGCATTTCTTTTTCTTCTTTTTTCTACTAATTGAAAAATTACTAATATTTTGGCTTATGCCACTGTAATACACAATGCCACCAAATCAAGGTCATATCCAATATAGTGCTAATTCTTTTCCATGATTTCTCCTGAAACCTCAAACTAATTGAGGACTATTGTCAGAAATGTTGTTTTATTTTTGGTTAAAAAATAAAACAGCCATAAGTTATCCAATATTATCTAGTTATAAATAATAAAATATTGCCTTATATCACTAATAAGTACTAAAAATGCTTATATTAAGTTAAAAGTATTATATAAAATATTTTTATAAAAATAAAGTGTTTTATATACTAAGTATAAAAAATAAAGTATTGCTTCCACACAACTAAGAACTGTTCATAGGCATTCTTAACATTATGTTGCTACTAAAATGTCACTAACTTCCTAGGCAAATGCATTCCAACTCAAACAGAAGGAAAATCAGTAGCTCTCATGCAGATGGAAATGTAGCCACTTACAATTCCTCTGGGCTTCCACCTACTACTAACTTCCTTTTCTTGGAAGCAAATGTTTAAAGACATTTTTAAATATTTTGCTCACCAAAGCACAAGCTTAATGATTATAATTCACAGCCAAATTTAACCTTGTCATTCCCTGACATGTTTCTACGTAGATATACTTAATCACATATGTTTATAGGATTACAGTCTTTGGCAAACATCATACCTGGCGTCTTTTCAAATAGTCAAGTGCAATTTGTACATTCTGTAGTCTGTGAAAACGCATCCGACCTTTCTCTCTGGGCTAAGAATAGAAAAATGCAGGTATAAAAAACACTATAGTTTCTGACGGCACTGACCATGCTAATTTACATATACTTTCTGCTCATCTTAATACATCAAAACAGTATTTACTATTTAGGTAAGGCCATAATATTCTTTAAAAAGTTTTTAATTTCTCTACGTTACCTGGGATTGAATTTAAACTACTAGGGATTTTTTCCAAATATGGTTTTATTTAAACATATATTAATACTTCATTCCAAATGTTTAATTTAAACAAAAGGAAAAAAGAAAATGTCATAGACATACAGACTTTTTATATTTGCTAATAGAACAATTCTGGCCTATAGTTATTTAGCTATGGAAGCACAAAAATAATTAAATATCATTCCCCATCCTTAATAAACACTAACTATTAGCAAGAGGGTTTTTTATAATTATATATGGCTTGTTAATGAAAATGAGGTAAAGTAGCATGCAGTTAGTATAAAAATCACCAAGGAGAAAGACAGAGAAGGTTTACTTAGCCATGATAGAGGAAGAGAGAAAAGCAATTAAAGTCATATGGTATATTTCCTCTTTATTTTACTTTAGCTTTTTCACAAAATTGTACTCTAAAACAATCAGAAAGGACTCTGTAATAGTTTTACACTGCTTGGGGATGGACATGATTATTTTCTTAGTCTCGGGAAAAGTGACAAACTAGAATCTCTTTCCTTAATGCCGTTTCCCTTAAGAAACGTCATAAATTAGCAGAAGGAAAACAAAAGGAAACAGGGCTGAGAAATGTTTAACAAAAATACAAGGAATGGAGTTGAAATTTATCACATAACATCTTCCAAAGGGAAAAATGAAAAAAGAAAACGGAGAGCTTAGCTTCTTACATATGAATAGGTTGCTGAAGCCAAAGGAGCCATAATAAAACAGACAGCACACCACAGGAGGGAAAATAAGTTTTCTATAACAAGTAGAAATGATGTTGATAAATTCACCCACTGGATCCAACAAAAGCAAGATTTTCAATGGGGGCACTAGTCATATAGAAGACAAAATAAGGACATCTGTCTTGCAAAGGTGGGCTGCAGTCAATTAAGTATCACAGAGATTAAATAGCTCTGTGAGTTTCATCAGGACACTAGATTTTAAATCTTTCTCCCTCCTAAATACCATGAGACATTAGATAGGTAAACAAAAATGTCCATCAAATACTTATTGCCAATAGGTATGATTTAAAGCAGAAACTTAGATAACAAAATTTCCCTAAGTCCCTTCAAAAAAAAGCAATAAATGGTTGTCATGTTTAAAATATCAATTCCAGAAGTGGAACAAATTTGCACAAAAATTAGCAGACTAGTTGTAAGATTTCCATATTTATATACAATGTATATAAAATCCTTTAGCTAAAATGCCATCAATAAAAATTTACGCAAATATGTTCAATTACCATGCAGTGCACAGTAATGTATAAATGATTCAATTGTTTTTGCTCTCTGAGGATAAATTTAAAAAGAAAGTATTTCCTTTGTCCAACTTTTTGGTACATACACATCCACCTCAATGTGGGTTTTGGTCCTTTCTATACTTTTCTCAAAAGGAGCCTGAACCTGGAAGTTACTTCTCTATCAGGTTAGCGCTCACCACACTGGAACGGCTAGGTTAGTCGAGTTATGGGGGCCGACACCTACCCCCTTATCCTCATCCTCCACATCCTCATGCTGTTCATATTCGCATGCTTCTGTTGCACTCACCAATCGTAAGGTCTTCAAAAAATCTCGCTCCCTTGGCTAATGAATATAACAGACAGAAGATAGGACAGCAAAGACACAAGACAGACCAGAAATGAAAAGAAGAGCATGAACAGAACATAATGAAGGAGAACAGATAACCAAGAAGGGGAGGTAATGTTCACAAAAAAAGGAAATGACACCTGCGGAATGGGTTAGACCATTTTTCAGAAAGCGACATTTATTTCCTTGCTATTTGTGAGTCTTTTAATATGTGGTTGGTTATATTACGCATCCAACTTCTGCTAAGCAAAAAAAATCCAAAGATAAAAAAGAAGCAAGAAAATAGTATTTTAATTATGGAACTGATTATTTAAGCAAAGTAATCAAAGTGCTTCAATCTCAAATTCATATCATTTTAAATCTGAAAATGTTTAGGAATCTAACCAGAACTCTTTTTCTCAGGCAGAATTCACAGCTCAAAAGATGAATGTTGCAAAAATCTGAACAGTCTGTTGAAAACACACTGGTCATATGCAGAAAAGATGACATGTTCTTCAAAATAAAGAAATTTAAAACTTACCAAGGTATCTCCCGAAAGAACCTCTAAAAGAGAAATTAAATTGTGTCCATCCCTTAAGTCTTCATAGAGATCATTCACATGTTTTCGAACCTACATAGAGAAAAGCAAAACTTTTTGTTCTAGAACTCAGAATTATCCTTAACATTGTTAAACACAAAAGGGGGCAAGTTGAAAACATTCCTCATATGGTATTCAGTCATACAGCTATTTTTTACTTTTTACTCTTTTATTACTTAAAAACTAAATTTAAACTTAAAAACTAAAACAGTGAATTTCAGATTAATAATTCAAAAAGAAAATTAGAACTATTACAATTTTAACACACTAGAAGTTTAGACTACTACATGGGGTTATGATTTATTAAATATATGCCATGCTCTGACTTTATTCATGATTCCCGCTATAGCAACCAGAGCTACTTTAACAAGAGGTTAAGGTTTTTATCCCCTTGTTGGTCTACCTACTCTTATGCCCACAATAGGATCAAGAATGCACAGGCACACACTACACATTTTAAAAATACATAGATATAAGCTGGGTAAAGGGGTACATAAGACTCTATGTACTATTTTTTGCAATTTCCCATGAGCCTATGATTATGTAAAAAAAAAAAAAAAAGTTTTAAAAAATCCATATATGTCAGGTTAGAAGGCCTCTGTCCAAACCCTCCTCTGCACAACATAAATCTTCTTGTAGTGGAGGGTTTTCAAAACTAAACAACACTAGCACAAAATTAACACTCAACCTATTGTAGCTTCCCTCATCCCAAAGGCCTGATTTAAGACTGTGATTTTAAGATTTCCCAAAACCTTTGTTCAGTCTGCAAAATAGGGATAGCTCCTGTAACTATTTGGCCCACTACAAGGTTTGTGCTAGACAAATGTCAAAGCAGGCTATTAAGACTGGCTGTTCCACAGTGGGCTGGCTCATTTCCAGTTTCTCACCTTGTAGGATTCTGGGCTGCTCCAATGAAAGGAGCTAAAGAAGTGGTCCAGAAAGAGGCAGGAAACAGAATCTCACCTACTTAACCCACAGCACAAGCCCTATATGCTCTGAAGGTCTTATATGTATGAATCAAACTTCTTTGCACTTCTAAAATGTCAAACGAATATACAGTACAAAGTAATAAAAAGATCTAAAACAATGATCAAAACTATCTGACTACACAACAACAATCAAGAAAAGGCCTAATGTAAACTAGAAGCAAATCTTTAATGATAAGTCTCTCATTCCCAAAAAGCAGTTTAAATGCCATTAAACTTATTATTATCTTAGTTGATTATATATATGTTTTGCAATATCTTTTATTAGTGTCAGAAAATATTATTGATTGATGAAGAAAAAATTCCCTTAGAAGTTTCATATCAAATTTACCAGCTTCTACATTCAATGTTCTGGGACTTTTTACCTAAGTCACAGAAACTTTCAATATTCAATTACTCATCTAGGCATCATTAGCCACAAATAATATAAGTATTAAACTTAGGGTCAATAGCTCTACCAAAAGTAACTGTTAACATCAATAGTACCTATAAAATGGCCAGCAAAACTGAAAGTGAGTCAAATTATTATACATTTTACCAAATCTCCATCTTTACAAACTAACATTTTATTTTGATTTCCTTATTCACAAGGAATATCAATTGAATTTCTGGTGTCACAAGATTATAGCACAGTAAGAAAAAGTTCAAAAATATTTCATTTCTTTAAAAAAAAATTACAACACATTTTAGGCAATCCTTATTTAGAAAATCTATAAATATCCAAATAGGCTACAAAGGAATTATCCATTCCATTAGAGTATTTATCTTGGGATACCATGAAATGACAATCCCCTCAAGTTCTCAATTATATTTCAGAGATAAACCAATTTTCAAGGATCTTTTCAGAAATACATCTATTACATGTATGATATAATACACCTGCAGATAAGCACTTAGTGACATGAGTACTAACACTATAATTTTCTACTCACATATTAGAGCACTATAAGAATTCACCCAATCCCATCCCAAGGCATAAGCTTGAATGCATAAGGCTAAGACCGACTTAAAAACAAGGCAGAAAAGCTAAGTTTATGAATGTCACGTACATTAATGCATCCAAATCTATATAAATCTCGGTGTATTTCCAGCGTAACCAGAAAGCAGCCTAACTCTAAAAGAGCCTGAACAAGAACACTAAGACATCATATTTATATAAATAATATTACGTAGCTTGTGATCCTCAGCCTACTGCTTAATCTCTCAAAATAAACGACTTTCTGTGCAGGTCTGACATCCTCAGCACATAGAAGGGCAGTAGAATCCAAGCACGTGATCGGAATGAGGCTTCCCAGGACAGTAACTAACACACAGTGCTGAGAAATCTGTGCCCTCTAGTCCACTATGCCCACACCCTGCCAGACTCACATTTCACTCCATACTCTACTTCCTATGTCTCTCTCACTGCAGGACAGTTAAAGATGGGGTGTGATTCTGAACACTTACTTCATAGGAAGGCAATTTTACAACTTGCCTTGCCACCGTGAACCAAACCCTCTACGTCAGGGAAACTTTCCAAAACCAGCTGTCATTTATCACCATCATATTTATGTGACAATTAAGAAAAATTAAATTAGGCATGTTTAGAGAAGGAGAATAATAATATTATGCTGTGCAAAACCAAATTAGGAAAAGAGAAAACCTGTGATAAGGGAAAAAGCATTAGGAGACCTGCATTTCAGTCCTGCTTCTGCCCCAGCCTCATGAACTTGAACCAACTGTCTAAAATCTCTAGGCCTCAGTTTTTATATCTGCAAAATAAAAGTTTGAAAACAGAAGCCTTCTAGTTCAATCTAGAGAGCAAAAATTCTATGATCTGAAAATAAAATTATCATTTTTTAAAAATCAATGACCTATCAATTTAGAAAATGTGTAAAATGAAAAGCTACTGTTAAGACTTGTGGCTTAATTTTCAAGAACTTTAGAATAAAATACAGCAGACTAATTTAACTTCTGTAATGCCTGAAAAAATCCTGAGCCATTGGCTATCACATAATACTGCCTGCTTTTCCTGTCTCAGGTCCACAGAAATACTGTATATGGAAAATGTTCTACAAATGTGAGATAATACTATCTCTATCATTCTTTGAAAAGCAAATGTCACCATTATTAACAATAATAAACAAAAATATACACACCATGAGTTATTACTAGATACCTGATCCTGTGCTAAGTGCTTTATAATATTGGCTCAGTTTCCTCGCTACAAACAAATGGAATAAAAAGAGAATGTATATCAAAAATTAAAAATCAACGTTATGGGAAAGAGGTGGTAGTGAATGAACTGAGGGGAAAAAGTGGGGTTCTGGAACAATATCTGATCAAATGAGCAATTTAAGGGAAAGAAAAGAAGGGAAAGTAAAACAGTTAAGCCTACATAGAAAAGCTTTTATTTTATCCCAAGTCTGAGTCACAGACATTTGGCCTGGTAACCATCCTTCACAAATGTCTGTACTAACTGCCAATAGTCTTAACTTTCCATTTTCAATTTTTAATAAAACATTCCTTTCTTTTCTTTTTTTGGATATTTTCTCCCTGTGGGACCAAAAACTGTCTGAATAAATAGTGCTAGAGGAAGTGACGAGCAAAGTAAAAGCACTATGAGATACACAGGGATTAAATTATATAACTTGAATTACATAACAAGGGTGAAGCAGCATTTTCTGTATTTAACACAATTCTCGCAGAATTTTGCAGCGCTTTTTTAAAATGTGTGTTCAGCATTGCACCTATAGTTTACCCCTAGGGGGCACTAGTCTTTTGCTTAAGACAATATCCTAAGGAAGAAAAATAGACTAGAAAACATATGAGCAACAAAAATTCTAAACAAGGTACTCATGATGACATGGACAATATTTCAAATTTATTTTGGAGAGACAACAAAGTAGATCATGCCAGGTCTGTATTATCCAAATGGCTTAACTGAGCAAAAATACTACACCAATAAATTCATTTTGTTAAACTATAATTGTTTGGTTTTATGTAGGCTAAATCAAATTCAACTTTGAAGAAAAAAGGATCATCATATAGCTGCTTACTTAATGTTCAAACATTCTTTCTCGAAAATCTGACATTGTAGTGGTTGATGTTAATCTATACAAATTCCACAAAAATTTTACTTCCCATATTTAAGTATATTGCTATCATTTGGCTGCAGTTCAATTCAGGTCACTAAATATTTATTGTGCATCCATCATACTCCAGGGTATCCTTTAATTTCTAAGGACACTAAGATGAGTAATAAGAGTACCACCTACAATCTGAAATGACAGAAATTTAGGGAGGAAATTTCAGTATAAAGTGAATACACTCAGAGCATGCTCAGGAAGCTATGAAGAGCTTTAATCCAGTTTGGGGTCCTCCCAGCAAAGAAGATGGGAATGTTTCAGGCGAAAGGAAGGGCCAGAACAAAGGAAAAATGCAAGAACATACAAAACTGTATGGTAAGTTCCAAGGAAGGAAAGCAGTCATGAAGTCAATGAAGTATAATGTGGAAGATAAGGCCAGAAAGGTAGGCCAGGAGATATGGCAGCTTTGTACGCCAGGTTAAAAAGCTTAGACTTTTCCTAGGCAGAGAAAACTATTAAAGGTTTTTAAACACAATGTGAACATAACATCTCTGATCAATATAAAAGTATCCTTGTAAACAATTATCTTAAGCAAACACAAATCACAGGTAAAGCTGAGGACCCAATGTGTACACAATATTGAAGGACAGGTTCCTCAAGAAAAAGCAAACTATAGTAGACATTAAATCAATGAACCTGGGTAAAATGCACGCATCCTGGCACAGCAGCAGAGAGCAAAACATCAGCCACATAAAGGATTCACAGTCCTCTCTTAAAGAAGTTCTACATCTAAAGGATACAGTATTCTGGAAAACAATTAGCTATCTTTAGGAACATAAATAATGAAAGAAGTCTTGTCCCAAATGAGAGCGCCTCACTGCCTTGTACTAACTGGGTGAAGACAAGGGGAACAGTCTGCTGTAGTGAAAACTATGAAGGAAAATGTTTTTCAATGCAATTTTTTCCGTTCAAACAAATATGTTCATGAAAAATAAGCTGTCAACTTCTCCTGGGAGAGCTCCTTAGATGGCCTACTTGAAAAAAATAAAAGTAACATATGTATCAATATATTATCATATCCATTATTGATAAGAAAATGGATGCTTTTAAAATACACAGAAATGCTTAAAAACCATGTATGCTCTTAGGTAGCTGCCTTATCTGAACAGTTTTGTTTATTACAAATTTATTTCAGTACTACTTCTCCAAGAATTGTGAAAGAATAAAACTAGAATTCAGATTCTATCTAAATTACCATAAATTTTAAATTGATGCAGTTAAGTATGATGGGGAAATATCCTTATTTGGTGTAGTAAAAAGATGATCATGCTTTCTTTAGGTACTATGTTAAGTCAGCACTGAGGTCACATGTAATTCACCTCTTTATCTGTAAACTATAAAATAAAGATGTTTGTCATACACCTTAAGGCACTAATGGATAAAATAATGAAGAGTTTTAAACAAACCCATGTTGGCACTAGGCAGTACAAATAATCTGTCTACTTCATATTGGACCATATTAGTTCTTTGACAAAGAATGCTTCTCTTTTAATCTTCCAGGTTGACAATTTATAATGAATTAAAAAGTAAAACCAAAAATGTCTTTTCTAGTCTCTTACCACAAGGTGGAATTATAGGTAGTTAAATAAAATAAAAGCATTTATATTACTGATAAACACCTAAGACTCGGGGTATTTTAGTCACCATTTCATCTAGGTATTTTTTATATTCTCTTCTATACAGTTTCATCATAGTTTTAGCTACCTTTTTAAAAGGCCATTTCAATATAAAAATTTTTTTAAAGTATGTAACTCTTCTGTAACAGCTTGTTTTGGGTTCGGGTTGGCTGGTCAGCTTTGGTTTGGGCTTGAGTCGTCTACCTTTCCTTCCAGCTCTTCCCTTTTATCAGCAGGAAAACAGATAAAAGTCTGTTTTTTCTCATGTTTTCCCCTCACCCTGCAGATCTTTCATATTTTGCACAGCTGTATAGATCTTGGTGCAGAACAATTATATTGTAACTAAAAGGGAAAAATAAATTCAGAAATCAATATACTCTGCATAGTAATATCTCTTCTGGTATGTGTCCAGTTTCTTATGGTTAGTTTTATTAAAAATTTGTGTTCTAGACCAGTGGTCTCCAACCTTTTTGGCACCAGGGACTGGTTTCATGGAAGACAATTTCTCCATGGACTGGGGGAGGGGGCTGTTCGGGATGATTCAAGCACATTGCATTTATTATGCAGTCAAACCTCTCTGCTAATGATAATCTGTATTTGCAGCTGCTCCCCAGTGCTAGCATCACCTCAGCTCCATCTCAGATCATCAGGCATTAGATTCTCATAAGGAGCACGCAACCTAGATCCCTCACATGCAGAGTTTACAGCAGGGTTTGCGCTCCTATGAGACTCTAATGCCACCACTGATCTGACAGGAGGCAGAGGTTATGCGGTGATGTGAGCAATGGGGAGCACTGTAAATACAGATGAAGTTTTGCTCACTCTCGTTGCTCACCTCTTGCTGTGCGGCGCAGTTTCTAACAGGTCACGACCAGTACCGGTCTGCGGCCCAGGGGTTGGGGACCACAGTTCTAGACAACCTCCATATGAAAAAGTCAAACAAATGAGCACTGGTTTGTAAAGGCATTAGCATTATCCATTCCATTTATGAGAAAGAGAAGAATGGCTAATAAATACTATTGTGTATTTTAAAAAGAGGAGGAGGTATTTTAGGTAAGACCAAGGATGTTTCTGACTAGTACTCAGTCACTGGGGGTAAAACCCAGCAATGTTTGGCAGGAGAATATGGATATCACCTCTTAAAAGTTTTTCAAATATCCTCCTAGTTCATTTCTTATATAAATCTTTCTTTAAACCATTCATCATGTCAAAAAATCATGGTAAGTGCTACTATATCAAGACCAGTTTTTAATAATAGCATAAGGAAAAGAGGAGGAACCAATCAGTTGCATTGTTAAGCTCGCCTCTTTCCTATTCCTTCAAATTTCTCACAATTTGGGCAATTAAAAAAAAAAGCTGGGAAAGCAGGAGCCATAATCACTTACCACATCTAATGGGTAATTAATAAGCTACTGAATGAAACAAAATTTTGATATAAATGGAAATCTGCGATGACAGTAATATAACGACACAAATAATGACAATTAAGTACAATACTATTGTAATAGCTAAGTACTACATGGTTCCCATGTGCCACGTCTTAAAAAATATAACCAGGTCTAACAGTGTGTTTAACACAGGTAGTCCATAACTACATCACAGTCCTGTCCTTTACCATTTTAAACAGACTTCACTATATTTTCAAATTCCAACTTTTACTAAAAAAGTTTTGAAACAAAATTGTCAATATTTTTCAATAAAAATCATGTAAAAGTTATTTTAAAGAATTTTTTATTAGTTTTAACTTATATTCATGACCAAAATTCACAACTAATTAAAAAAAAAGTGTATTTCTCCAATAAATATCCCACTCAATGACTCTCTGGTGATGTTACACCAAATTCATAAATCAGGTTCAAATTAATTATTATAAATTAGAGATGCATTCAGGTAAATCCATTCAGTTCTCTGAGAAGAAAGACAGCTCCTGGGATACGGCAACCTCTCAGTCATTTGCCTCTTAGTGCAAGGTGACTTTATCAGACTGACTTTCCTGTTTACATCACCTATTATCAGTTTCAAAGAAATCTTAATCATAGTTGGCAGTAAGAGGAAATAACTTGTAAGGGAGAGGCACTGCAGTGTAGGGCATAGTATGATTCCATAGTAAAAAGGGAGCCTGAGAACCCTGGGCAACTGGTGAGTGGGGAAGAGTCCAGGAAAGGAATATAGAGAAGTGACAAATAAAAATTTCTACTACTTTGCAATTCTGATTAAAGTGCTGGTTGTGTCAACTGCCCTGAATACTTGTGAGCTGAATCATCACTTTCGGGGCTTTTGTCAAATGAGCTACAGGTTGTCAATGCCTGACCTGTTACACAGTGATTCAACAATTAAATGGATCCTTGTCCCAAATAAGAATTGTTTTCTCTCCTTCCGGCACCATTTAAAATACTGACCTTTTACAACATAGTTGTTTATAGGGGAAAAAAAAAAAGCTACAATCTCAGCATACACACACGCACACACACACAAAAAAGTCAAGAAACCACCTGAGCCCTCAAAAATTAACTTCCTCTACTTCCTGGATGATGTCTAACATGGCTCTGTCTGTCCTCAACTAGTGAGCCACTTGCTGGAATGGTTATAAATGAGTTAGGCTCTAGGCTCAGGAGGACACGAGGTCCTCATAGGAAGATGCGAGTGCTAGGCAAGTAATGGAATCCTCTGGTGGATATGGCTCCACAAAAGGTGGAACTGGCGACTGCAGATATCTTCTGGTCATAACACCATGGGCATTTCCTGGTGTCCCTTTCAGAGCTTTATTTGCCGGGGTGAGAAGACCACCATGGCATGACACAAGTGGTTGCTTCATTTATTTTAAAGTCTCAAGGACTGGAAAATCTAGGGGTCTCTCAGCAGCAAATTTTATAGTTTTAAGGCCTTTATGATGATATTCTGATACTCTGACACTTTATATGCAAACCAATTCACTCTTCTTTAAACATAAGCCCATTACCTCAAGTCCTTACAAATAAACAACTGAGAACAACTGGTTGCATCCTCTTTATTAAACCTTTGAAATAACCCAGGATTATGATCAAGACAACTGTCACAGGGAGAGGAACGCCAAAACTATTTTTAAAGACACCCCCAGATGATGAGATTCCACTGCCTCTGCTACAATCCATTCTGATGCTTCACACCTCTTCCCTGTCAAAGAATGTTTCCTTAAATGCAGACAACACTCCAGGTCCCTAGTATCAAGACTCGTATTTTTCTAAAATAAAACCACTGAAAATTCTACCTGGGGAACTGATATGCTCCCCAGAAAAAACAGGTGTATTTTTTCAATTACTTAATTCTTTTAAATACTTAATAAAAATTTGACAGATGTTATAAACACTTTTGTTAAATTAATCTCTGCAACAGCTATATACTTTTTATAAGCGGATTAAAACTTTCAAAGTGATCACTTTCTAAAAGACATAATTTTGCCAAATTTCCAGATTCTAGTCTACTCAACATAGATCTATGGACCACAGATACTCAACAGCTAGCTTTCCCATTTGTATAAGACCACACAGTCACAGAGGAGATGCCACGTTTATAATGTCTCCTACTAGAACTTAAATTTAAGTGGAAGTTATTTTCTTCCCAGCCCCTGTTCTAAGTACCTCCTTTTTAAACTGACAAGTTTCGCCAAGAGTAGGCTAGAGCCAGGTAACACCTAGCAAATCATAGGCCACATTTCTGAAAGTGAATCACAGGACATTGCTGTGGGTTTACTGCAAGATACTCAGGTCCTAGCGCCCCACCAGTAGAGCTTGATGTCCAATCCCAAAGGCTAAGAGAATTTGAAAAGAATGTCTGCTGAATAGCTGAGGTCACATTCCCAAAAACTCCACCGTAATATTTCTCTGCTTGCACTCATGGTATTCGTTCTACCCGAAATGCTATTCTGCCCCTACTCCTCTTCTGGCTATTGAAATCTTACTTTTCCTTCTAGGTCAAGTTCTAATGGGACTAGGCAGTGAAGGTTTCCCTCTTTTGCACTCCCATATTCCTTGGTTTATACCAGCACACCAGTCAGCATATTACTTACAGAATAGTTTTATGTAGATAATATATACAAACAGAAGCCCTGAAAAAGCACAGGGCCTCATTATAAAAACTTCATGCTTTATACAGTACCTTCCATACAGTAGATATTCAAAGAATATTTGTTGAATAAATAAAAGATTCATCATCTGCACTTCGCATGTGACCTTAGCTATGCTCTCAGTTGGTGGCCCTTGACCGCCTGCCCAGTCATGGGGAAAAAACAGAAACTCAGTAAATAGATCCACAAACTCAGTCAAGACACTTCTCCGCAGGGGATGTGTCTTTGCCCCCAAGGCCCCTCATGGCATCTATGAGAGTCAGTGCCTGGTATCATGTCCTTCAAGCCATACAGTTAGAACCAAATAACTGTTGCTGAATGACTAACACACAGAAGAGAAACATCCATTTCTGCGTGCCAAACCTCCTAAGTATTTCCCCTGTTGTTGGGAGCAGAGAAGGATACCCCAATGTATGGTGCTTTGGCATGCTGAGCACTTTGAATTAAAAGAAACTGGAAGGCCTTGGAAGCTGCCTAACTTTCTAACCTTCTGTTGTTTCTCTCTCACTCCCCACCAAAAACTGAAAGGGACTCTCTCTGGAATTTCCTTATCTGACTAAGGAATCTTCTTTCTGAAAGAAATCCAATTGCCTTAAAGTCCTCTCCCCGGAATCCCATGAAATAACCAGGAAAGATTAACCACCAGAGAAGAGAAAAGATGAAAAGTCCTCATCATGCCCAGATAGAATTTTCATGTATTTTTCTGAGGGCAACTCCAAAAGATTACTAAGAGACTCTATCTGCATAGTAAGACAACCTTTGTTCACAGAGAAGTTCTGTCCCTCACCTTATGGCCACCTCCCTCAGAGCACAGAGGAACTCTGCCCAGGCCATTGTTCTTTGGGCTTATTCATTTCCCATAAAAATCATTTACTACCCCTCTAAAATTTTTCCACAGTCCCCACTTCCCTCTCCCCATGAAGACGGTATACAATCCTCAACCATTTGGCCCTTCTTTGAGCCTCACATTTGCAGGACTCCCACGTCCATGTGGACGTAAATAAATGTGTATCCCGTTTTCTCCTATTAATCTATTGTCAGCATTTCAGCAAACCTTCAGAGAGGGCAGAAGCGAAGCTTTCCCTACACCCCTACACTCCGTACCCATCTAAATTAGTCTGGTAAAGGACTGGCTGGAAGATATTCAGCTAAATCAAATTTCTAGATTTAATGATGAATCTTAAAAGAGAATGTTTTTAATAAAAATAGATACACAGATCAATGGGACAGAATAGAGAGTACAGAAGCAGACACATACGTTTACAGACGACTGGTTTTTGACAAAAGAACAAAGTCAATTCAGTGGAAAAAAGATCGTCTTTTCAACAAATTATGCTGGGAAATTGAATATCCATACGCAAAAGCATCCGTTTGAATATTTTCCACAAAATGGATCATAGACTTAGATGTAATAGCTACAACTATACAATTGTTAGATAAAATCATAGCAGTAAATCTTCGTGACCTTGGGTTAGGCAAAGATTTCTTATATATGACACCAAAAGCACATGTGACAAAATAAAACTCAGTAATAAGTGTTTAAACCCAATTTTAAAATAGGCAAAAATATAAACAAAAATTTCACCAAAGAATGTACACAAATAACCAATAAGTACATAAAACATGTTCAACATTATTAGTCATCAGAGAAATACAAATAAAAATTACAATGAGACAGCACTTCACAACTACTAGGATAGCTAGAATCAAAAAGAGAGACAATGACAAGTGTTAGCAAGAATGTAAAGAAATTGGAACACTTACACATTGCTAGCGGAAATGTGAAATGATGCTACCGCTTTGGAAAACAGTTTGGCAGTTTCTTAAAATGTTAAACTAGATTTACAATATGACCCAGAAATTTTACTCCTAGGTAAATACCCAAAAGAAATGAAAACATATGTCTACACAAAGACTTGTACATTTATGTTTAGAGCAGCATTCTTTATAAAAGCCAAAAAGTTGAAAGAACCCAAATGTCCATCAACTGCTGAGTGGATAAACAAAATGTGATCTATCCACAGAACGGAATACTACTTGACAATAAAAGGGAATGAAGATATATATTATAACATGGATGAACCTCAAAAACATGCTAAGTGGAAGAAGCTAGACACAAAAGAATACATATTATATAATTCTATTTATGTGAAATATCCAGAAAAAACAAATCTATTGATACAGAAAGTTTATCAGTGGTAGCCTAGGCTAGAGGGGGAGGGGAGGGGCAGCGGAGGACAAAGCAAATGGGTACAAGGTTTCTTTTGGGGGTGATGGAAACATTCTAAAATTAAACCATGTTAATGGCTGAACAATTCTATAAAGTTACTAAAAATTGTTAAATTATATGTGTAAAACATGAATTTTATGGTATGGAAATTATATCTCAACAAAGCTGTTTTTAAAAAATATTTTGGGTTGTGCGCAGTGGCTCACACCTATAATCCTAGCACTTTGGGGGGCCAAGGCAGAAGGATTGCTTGAGGCCAGGAGTTCAAGACCAGCTTGAGCAAGAGCAAGACCTTGTCTCTACAAAAAATAGAAAAATTAGCCAGGCGTGGTGGTGCGTGCCTATAATCCCAGCTACTCGGGAGGCTGAGGCAGGAGGATCGCCAGAGCCCAGGAGTTTGAGGTGGCAGTGAGCTATGATGATGCCACTGCACTCTAGCCTGGGGGACATAGCAAGACCCTGTATCAAAAAATAAATAAATAAAAATAAAAATTATTTTAATCATACTCCTTTGGAGAGCAATGTTTACACATGAGAAATGTTTATATCCATCATGATTCAATAAGAATTAATAACACTGCCCATAATATAGAACAGGATGTTAGATTCTTCTCATATGGGTCAGTACACGCAACTGAAATACATTTAAAAAGATGAATGATTTATATGTATTGAAAAATTGTCCCAGAGATTATCAGTGAACAAATAAGCAAAAGGACTGATCATAATAGTAATAAATATGGAAAAGCTGTCAATCTAGACCACTATAAAACCTTTAATCTAGACCAAAAAGGAGGTATGTGTTAAGAGAGCAAAAAACAAATGGAAAAGTCATGTGTAAAAGGTTACCAGGCGATCCAGTTAGGAAACAGATCTAATGTGAGTGACAGAAGAAACATTTCCTCAGCTCTACATCAGCATAGAGGGCAACCTCAACACTTACTTACTGAACTCTTATTTAAAGTGGCATTTGCAATGACTATATCACTCATGACCACATCTTGACTCAGAGAGGATTACCACAGAAATAAAATTTTGCCTAAGTAGTAAAGCAATATACTGAACTGGCCTTTTCAAACACCATTTGGTTAAATAAATCAAAGAGGAAAGTTCATTCAGAAAAGCAGCTATGGTAGAAAATTACATTAATAGAACCATAGCTAGTTTTACATAGAGGAAAGGAAAGCCATCTTCATAAATGATTCAGGGGAAAAATAAAAGGCCATTCCTTCTTTACCATTAAAGTGAATATACACAGAACTTTCCCCTAAATATATATAAAACTTTGTCCTAAGACAGAGGTCAGAAAACTTTTTTTATAAAAGGTCAGGTAGTACATATCTTGGGCTTTGAGGGCCACATAGTATAATAATACATAAATGAATAAGTGTGGCTGAGTTTAATACAATTTTATTTATGAACACTGAATTTGGGATTTTATATAATTTTCATGTGTCACAAAATATTCTTTTGATTTGTTTTCAGTTATTTTAAAAATGTAAAAAATATTCTGAGCTCACTGACTGTACCAAAAAACAGACTGTGGCTAAATCTAGCCCATAGGCCATAGTTGGCAGACCCCTGCCCAGACTCCTTGGCTAAAATGCAAATACCCTTAGGAGGAGCAGCACATTAGTCATTATCAGTCCTTAATTCCTTTAAAGGAAATGAATTATACAATTGCCTTCCCTTGCTATGGCAAATTAAGAGTGGAAAAGACTAAGTTTTAACAAAATAACATTAGCTTGTTCTTTCTGGTAGTAAAAGTAATACCCGTTCTTTGTAGAAAAACAATGGTAGTTAAGACTAAAGGAATTATCCTGCAATACAGTGGCAGCAGGGAACACTGTAGAGGTAAGTAAATAAGTAAATAGTGCAGTATGTACAAAGGTAGGGAGGTGTAAGGTAGAAGGTAATATAAATATAGTTGAGATCATAATGTAGATAACTTTTGCCCATGTTCTTATTGTATAGCTCTGAATACATGGTAAACTTTCCTTCAACTAATCTTCTGTCTTCAACTCAATAGTGTTAATAATTTCAAATGTAAAAACTGAAAGAGAACATGTTAGATAAAGAAAATTCTGATAAAAAAATCTTATTACATAAGAATGAAACAAAGGAAATGGAACTATCTGGTTGACAAGTAAAAAAAACAAAAATGTGGTGGGGTGGGGGACAAAATAGTTTCTTCAGATATTTAAGAGCTGCCATACATGTCCTATATCATTCCAGGTGGCTGGCCCAAGATAAATGGGTGGAAGTTACTGTAAGCAAATTTTAGACAATGAAAGAAATAACTCAGTTACAATTCAAGTGAACCAAAAGGATAAGTTGTCCACAAATTAGAAAATCAATGACCCATTAAAAAAGGGCTGTGAGAAAACGTTTCAGCAATAACCACCAAATTAACTAGATCTAATCCAAATCTGTAATTCAAATTACACAAAATTAATTAAAAGCAGTCACTTTAAAACTCTCCTGCAAGATTTCCCAAAGGGATATGAATAGATATTCTTTGACAAGAGGAATCCAAGAGCAAGTGAATTTGGGAAATAATAGATTAAACATGGTTTTTTACCATAGAATTTTTCAGTCTTTAATATGGTAATGTGTACTATAAATCTCTTCAACCAGAAATGCTACTTTCCAAACCCTTTTGGTAGAGGAAACTGGTTTTTCTCCCCAAGGCATCTCACAATATTGGTGTCCCTGGGAACCTGACTTGAGAAATGGTGGTCCTCTGCAAAAAAATTTTTTTTAAAAATTATTTGATCTTGTCAACTCTGGAAAATGAATTTTCAAATTCAGCAAGAAAGTATTAATCAGCAATTAAATTTGAATTATATTTAACAACCTGGAAGAAATGTTGAAATTGTTCTATTATATATATTTCTCAGTAAAATCAAAGTGTCTGCAAATGTGGTTTTCTTAAGTTTTTTAAGTTTATGTAAAATTAAAGTTAAATGTTTACAATATTTGGGAACAATAACAAATTGTGAGGTAAAAGAAAGGACAATATTAAAACAACTTGAACGAAAGATCTATAGGAAACATTTCTACTTTTAGAACATTTAGGGACACCTACGCTACGTTCTTCTGGTGTAACGGTACTTAAATCTAAGAGATGGACTTTTCACGCTATTCTTCAAGGTAGTACTAGTGAGTCTCCAATACTTTTTGGAGATATTAGGGTTTTTTGTTTTTTTAAGAAAAAATCCTAGAAGGCTGCTAATGCTCTTGTAGAAAAACCTAAATGCCGGATTCTCTCCTCAGACAAGAGATTGAAATGCTATGTTGCAGCTGTGGCTCTATTGGGCTATTACTCTGAATTATCTTATCTATGCTAAACCCAACCAGTGATATGGTGGCTCACACATAATCCAAACAGTTCACTGCCATGCACTCATACCACCTCACCTCACACTGTCATATCCATGCAAGGGGAGAAAAAAGGTGTTAGAGTGGTTCTTGGCCAGACCATGAAAAACACATTCCTCATTTAGCATTCACTATTTAACTGGCATTCATTACTGTGATGTTATTATAAAACCACTATAGCTGCACATTACGGCAGTCTCCTCTTTTCAATATATAGGCAATATTACATTCAAATCCATAAAAAAGCAAACATCAAGATCACAACTGCCACTGTTATGGAAGAGGACAAGTCTGAAACTTTTAGATGATCTTAAAGGTCTATAGATATAAAGATACACAACAGCCTATTTTATATACACACACACACACACACTCACTCTCTGACTACATTAACAAGCGTTGTATTCAAAGCTTTATATGTACTATTTCATTTACTATCATAACTATAGTAAGAGGGCACTATTCTTATCTCTGCTTCACACATGAGAAAACGAAGGCTCAGGAAGGCTCAAGGTCACACCACTAGTAAATAGTCGAGGGGAGATGTGAGTCCAGGCAGTTCAGTCCACAGCCTGTGTTCTTAACCACCACACTGTGCCACCTAACCTGGGTTACAAAGTACAATGAGGGAACATGCTACAACTAACCAGACTCCAGGCATGACTAGCTTATTTCCATGCTGGCCGTCCTATGCACGGTTGACTTTTCTTCTTGAATCTATTTGAAATTGCACAAGAGATTTATTTTCCAGCAGGATAGCTAAAGCTCTCTATCACTCATAGACTATGGTGAATTAGGTTCCCACGAGTCTTCTTTCCTCCCAAACCTAACTGGAACCAGCTGCTCTGGGAGTCCAAGATGAAACACGGGCACTTTAGAAAAGAGAGTGCCTCAGAAGGGCACACACGTGCACTGGGCCCCTTGGGATAAGAGGGTGATTCTAAGGAATGGACGAAGAAACGGAGTTAGGTGGTTTGAAACTTAAATCTATTCAGGGATGATTCTCCTCTAGTGTATGGCTCCTTGATCTCAGGACTGAAGCTCTTAAGATCTGTAAAATAGGATATGCACTAAATAAGATCTAGTGGGCTAGCCTGAGAACAAGACCAGTATTACAACAAATTTCACCCATTTCGGGAAATGTAATCTCAAGCCTCTAAAAATGACTTACAGAAGTTCCCATTCATATGTTAAGGACTCCGTACAAATGCAGCAGCAAAAACCGACCTTATAATGAATGCCATGGTCTGCTTAAATTTTGCCTGAAACCTAGTGGTATAATTTCAAGTGAGTTTTTTTTTTAATCGCAAAGAAGAGTATTTGAAAAATTATAATAAAAAATTCTTTAAGCAAACAACAGTGTCAGAATATGTTAGTCCTGTGCATCAACAGCACAGTTCCACCAGGCATGAATTTCAGCATTTTTAGAAGTATGCAACAGATTTCCCAGCTTTAAAAGCTTCCTTTTGAAGTCAGTCCTCTTTTCCTTTCTCATAACACAGAAATTTCTTCTATACAGGCAGTCCCCAGGTTACGGATGAGATACGTTTCTGAGAACATCTTTAGGTCGGATTTGTATATAACTCAGATCCCTGATGAATAGTGCATATATGGTGGCAGTAATAATAATAATAATATTATAATGGCTCATATGTGGTAACAATACAGTATAATACTATAATAATACCCCTGTACTGTAATAATAAGTTACAGAAACTCTTGTGCTCTTTCTTTTAATTCCTAGGCTAACAGGAATGTTATGTTTATTTTGATCTTCTAACCAAATCAATAATAACCTTTCCACTTCAATAACTAATTCACTCGCTGCTTAGTAATAACTGATGCTTTCACTGGAGCACTGCCTTCCACACGTTCCACTATTCTCACTTTATCCTCTATAATTGTTCCAATAGTCCAGCGACTGAAGTCTAATGCTCTCCCAGTGAACGACGGCTTCTGGCCTTTCTCCAAACACTTCCTTATTAAATATTTCTACTTTCGTTCCCATTGTAATCATCTTTCTCTTTGCTGCAGGCTCACTGGACTTGCAGTGGACTTTTGCTTCGGAGGCATGGTCATAAGGGTAAACACAGACTCACAAAATTGAATTAAAAAGTTAAGACAGAAGTGATGCTGTGCGTAAGTGACTGTATGAACAATGAGCCTAGCCGCTAGCGCAAAGATGCTGCACCAAAGAACCACTTACGTCATGTGGTTTGTTTACATGTGCAGAAGAAACTAATCCCAAAGTATTAATTTAATTATTTAATTATAAACTATCCTTACGGGGAGCCTTGGGAGCCCATTCCTAAGTAAAGAATGTCATAAGTCAGGCGGTCAGTAACCTGGGGACTGCCTGTATTATATTAAGATCAAATGACTACTAGTTTCCAAACTCCTCAGCAAGTCCACTGGACCCACTGCTACATTTGACACCCTGACCACTTTCATCATCAAATTCCCTCCCTGGAGACCACAGCCTTCTCATACCTCTCTGATTACAGGCTTCCATCTCCTCTGCTACTTGTCTTCTTCTGTCAGGCCCTTTTACAACGAATTTCTAAATTCTCCCTCAGGTTTTCAAAATAGCAAACCCTGACTAAAGCTTGGAAATGGGGTTTTATATTTGATTCTATGGAAAGGAATATCTTAGACCCTCAAAGAAACCTGACTACATCTGCAATAAGACTGCAGAGAATCTAACATTTTTCTTTATTTATTACTAGAGAATTTCCAAGTGAGAAGAATCTAGTTCTAGCCAATATTCTAAATTCTGAATTGATGGAAGTAACAGCGGTTAAGTACGGCAAAGCTAATTAGTAACCTTGGAAAAATAATTTAATCTCACCTATAAGTATGAGTAAACTTCCTACTACCCGCCACAAATACAGAAACTGATTTATGCAGTGGACAGAACAGGCAAAGGGGTCAGAAGAATGAATCCTAAGTTTGGCCCCACTGGTCATGACCTGTTGGACTTGGGGCCTCAGTTTCTATAACTGTAATGAAATAGGTCTTTTCAGCTTTAAAAGAAGGAAGCCACCGTAAATTTGTTTTTCCTGCAGACTAACTCTTATCCCACTCCTACCAAAGTGACCCTTTTACTTTTCCATCATAGTAGTTCTATATTATAAACAAGTAGGGAAAAAACATTTTATTTCGTTTCACATTCATTCATTAAGCAACAAATACCTTAGTATGGTCTGAGAAAAACTGCAGTGTATCAGACAATATGCTAGGTGCTGGGTATGCATTGTTTAATAAAACAGACATACCCCTATCCTCATGCAGCTTAGAGTCTAGCATTAAATAACAAACCAAGCCTTCTGCTTTCATCTACCTACTAAAGAATGCATACACTTCTGACGTGAACATCCGTATAACATGATTTAGAATATGTTGGCACCACTGATCAAAGTGGAATTTTTTCTTCTTTGGAAATGCCTAGTTATTACCCTTCTCCAGCTAAAACAATGACCTTCAGGAATGCGGCTTGGCTTCTTTGCATACTTTTATCCATATCTCTAAACTCCTGCAAAGTATATTGATTAGAGAAGAATGCAAATAGAAACTATGGCCACATAAAGAGGACAGGGCATACCAGCAAAGTATGTGAGGAAACACCGAGAGAAATCAGAGCTGAGTAAAGAGGTAATGTGTCTGGCGTATTGCTTTTCTCCCCCCACTTCATATGGTCCTTCTTCTGGAGAGCCAGAAGGACCAAGGACTAAATCTCAGCTCTGCCATATACTAGCTACTTCACATTGGGCAGCTAACTTATCTTCCCTGAGCCTCAATTTCCTCAGTGGCAAAAATGAGGATTAAATCAGATAATATATGTAATGTATCTAGTCCAGGGTCTGGCACATAGTAAGCACTCAATAAATGATATTGATAGTGGTAGCAGTAATAATGATAATAATGAATAAGGAAGTCAAGAAGAAAAAAAATTATCATCGACCACAAGATAGAACTAAAGTTATTTGATGAAATTAGAGTAAAATTTTGATGTTCTTAATTTGAAAAAATAGTTCACAATTTTATCAACAAACACTAAAACACTTGTAATTGCTTAAATTATCCTCATAGAAAAAAGTGTGCCTTCTTGTCATAAAATAACTTTAAGTTCCACATATTAATATATTTTTCTATGAATTCATCTTCCATTCTATATAAATAAACCCCTGTTCTGTAATCTTCAAAAATGTCGATGTCATAAAAGCCTGTAAAAACACTGTAAAACTGTTCTCAATTAAAGAAGTCAAAGAGATATGACAACTAAATGCAATGCTTGACCCAAAAACTGGATCCTGCCCTGGGGGGCGGGGGCGGGATGCTGTAAATTCTCAATCAACAAAACTGGAATATAGACATTAATGTAGTGTACCATTGTAAATTTATGAAGTTGTTAACTATGTATGTGGTTCACAAGAGAATATCCCTGTTTTTAGGAAATAAATACTTAAGTATTAGCGGTAAAGGATCATGGTGTATATAACTTACCCTTAAATAGTTCAGATAAAAAATATATGTGTGCATGCACATGTGCACACACACATGATGTAGGGGGAATGATGATGTAAAGAGGATAAAATGCTAACAAAAGTTCAATCTTACCAAAATGTTCCCTGTACTATTTTTATTTTTGCAGCTTTTTAAAGTTTAAAATTATTTCCAAAGACATAGCCTAAAAATATAAAAATGAATCTCTGACCTATCCCTGCTAATTTGTATTTCACATATCTTGTCATCTATAAGAGTCATCTGATTATATAATCTTGCTCTTGTAAAGTGTCTTAGACACCACCTAGTTCACCTTCCTACCAATACACTAATCTTTTCTATTCCACCTCTGATATATTATAACTAAATCTCCACACAATTTTCATAGAAATTCAGTGATGGCTAGGGACTGCCCTGTCCCATGAAGCTGTTGGTGAGGGTTTCATGTCAGGCAGTTGTAATTGTTCATACATGTCATAGGCTGAATGGTAGCCCCAAAGATATTAAGTCCTAATCCCTGGAAACTGTGAATGCTACCTTATTTGAAAAGGGATCTTTGGTGAGATGATTAAATTAAGGATCTTGTGATGGGGAGATTATCCTGAATTATGCCAGTGGGTCCTAAATCCAAACATCTTGGATTTAGGACATCCAAATGTTCTTGTAAAAGAGAGGCAGAGGAAAATCTGACACACAGAGAACAAGGACGAAGTAATGCGACCACAGAGGCAGAGACTGGAATGGTATGGCCATAAGTAAAGGAATGCCAGCAGCCATTAGAAGCTGGAAGAGGCAAGGAATAGATTCCCCCGGAGCCTCTGGAGAGAACACGGCCTTGCTGGACACCTTGATTTCACCCCAGTGAAAATGATTTCAGTCTGCTGCCTCCAAAATTGTGAGAGAATAAATTTCTCTTGGTTACAAATTACTGAGTTCATATAATTTGTCACAGCAGTCATAGGAAACTAATAATACCATAGTCCCTCAGTATCCATTGGGAATTGGTTCCAAGACTCCCCAAGGATACAAAAATCCACAGATGCTCAAGTCCCTAACGTGAAATGGTGCTGTATTTACATACGAGGTATTTTTCCCATCTGTAGATCTGATAAGCATGCCTTCTCTGACTTCATCCAAGTATCAGCTACAAAGCAGAGGGAAGAACTAAGAGAGAGTTCCCTAGCTAAGCCAGCAGTCACCTCTCTGTAGGTGCACTCATTCAGCAAGCACTTACTGAGATTTCATTATGTGACGACACAGTCAGTCATATCATGGAATTCACAATATAGTCACATTTAGTCCCTTAATGCTTGTGTATGAAATGCAGGGTTCTTTCTAAAATGTCAGTCACTCTTATCCTCAAAAACTTCCAACAGCATCCTTGGCTAACCGATCACATCTGTTTCTTATCTGGCTTCACCTTTTTCTACCTACCTTGATCTCCTTCCAGCAAGCTATAGCAGTCTGGCACACCAGGGTCCCTGTGCCCCCGGCCCCACCCCCTCCTCTGTGCCTGCCCTAATAGACCCTAAATACTCAGAGCCACACCAAATCTCCAAGCTCTGACCTCTTAAAACCCATATTGTTTGCCCACTTGTTCTGGCACTTGATCATATGCTGCCCGGCGTGACTGTTCAATGGTTTCACACATACATATTTTATATCACCAACAAAATAGCAAGCTGCAAAGAAACAGAGAACTTCCTAAACTGTATTTCAAATACAGTCCTGGTTACACAAGAAGTTCAATATATAGCCCTGTTGAAAATAAACATAGTGTTATTCTGGAATTTTTTTATTGATTTAGGAATCTATCACCAAGAAATCATTATTCTTCATGCCAAAAGACATTTGGAATTTCTTAGTCCCAATCTACCATTTATCTACAAGAAACCATTTCACACTCTTCCATGTATCTCTTACAAGTTTGAAAATGTCAACTATTTTTTCACTTTTATAAATACTTGATTTGCAAGATTTGCTCCTGAAGTCTATACTTCAGGCCTCTAACCACACATTTCTCCAAAAACCATTCAGCCTTTCCTTGACTGCATAAAATATTCTCTCTTATGCTATAGCAGAAATAACTTTAATGCCAAGTCCTGCCTGTAAAGGAATCAGACAATCCAGTTGTCAAGTTCAGCTCCCCGCCCTTTTACTTATAATCACCCAACTCTAAATTTATCCTTAAGAATTTAGTGTAGTAGAGAGCACAAAGAACCTGGAGTCAGGCAGCCTGGGGTATAATTTTCGCTTTCTCCTTAGACTTCTGCTAGCCTACAGGAAACTAGATAATCTCTCTTAGCCTTATTTTCCATACCAGTCCTGAGCATTACTAGCTGTATGACCTTGGCAACTATGGAATCTCTCTGTGCATCAGTTTCATCATCTGTAACACAAGGATAATAACATTCAGGACCTGTCCATAAGGATTGTTGTAAGAATTAAACATATTAAGGCATGAAAGTGACAAGATACTGGGCACATGGTTAGCTTTCAACCAATATTAGCTGTTTTAATTCTTAATTTTGATAATAATATTGTAAAGTACTAAGCATACTGAGTAGGAGATCAATAAAAGATAGCTACTATTATTTTCTAAACCATATTATAATACTTATTGGTTATGCCAAATGGAACTGATGATAATTAACATTATTTATCCATTTACCCATGACAATGGGTTATCAAACTATGGCCCCAGATCAGCAGCATCAGCATTTTGTTAGAAATACAATTTCTGGAACTTGTTAGAAATGCCAATTTTCAAGCCCTTTCCCAGACCTAGTGAACCAGAAGCTCTTGGGATGGGGGCCAGCAATCTTAACAGGCCCTCCAAGTGAGTCTGATGCAGCTAATGTTTAAGAATAACTAATATAAATCTCAGGTCTTGAAAAAGATATCTTATTTGCAGATTTTAAGAACCAAAAACACTGTACTCTAATAAGCGGTATTTTTCATTAGCCCTTTATAAAGTCGGTGCTGCAAAAATTCACCTATCTCATCTGTGCCCACAGATGTGAAATTACTCAATAACTTTGCAGTGGTCAAGAACACAGAGCAAACAGATTTTTTTTCTACTCTCTAAAAGATATTACTATGTTCTCAGCTTGGGGATTTACATTGCCTTCCAGCCACCAAATCAGAAAATAAAGAATTAGTGTGATTGATTCAGTGGAGTCATGAAGTCACTGACCATAGTATGTAGGCAAAGGACATCTATGCCCGGAGTAAAGTAAGCTTTCCAAAGACATGATGGAACAGATACAAAAATGTGATAGTTAAATGGGTGTCTCCCATGCAGTAACCATGGAGGTGACTAACAAACAGGGTGTGGTCCAACATTGGCATCCAGGGCCTCTTCCTCTCCAAATGCATTTATGTATCAATAAATTAAAATTTAGAAAAAAGAAAAAAAACAGACTAAATATCCTATTACACAATGTTAAGGAATAAATTTACAATATAGCTGATCAATGTTAAAGAATATATTTCCATTATAAATTGCCAATTAGCTGGATCTTATGCAAGGAAAGCACATTATATGGCCTTCTCCAGACTCCAATCTTCTCCTTAAATCATTCATCCCCTTAAATTATTCCTCCTGAACGCATCCTCTCAGTTATGGCTTAAGCTTTAATTCTGTGCCTAAGTAAATAATTAAAAGGAATCTTCTAATCTTTGATAACTGTTCAAATGTTTCAGAAAATAAAGTACTTCCTTCTTTCTTGCCCTACCCCCATGCCTAGAGAAAAGCAAAAGATAAATCCTAAATACTTAAATCTTAGGGGCCATTTCTTATATTATTATCCTATGAATTTCTATACAGCAAATTGCATGTGATCAGTAACAACAAGAAGTTATATAAGACCCTCTGGTTTATAAAGAGATAGTACTTCATGCCATAGGTATAACAGGCAGAAATAAATGCCGTAAATGACAAGAGAATGTCACCAATTTTATAGTTTAGAACAATTCCCCAGGGAAAATTTAGCTAACTGAAGTCACAGGTATTTTCAATAACAATCAGCTCATACCCTAGTACTACAGTTTAAATTATGCTAAAGAACAATACATAAGAATTCCTGACACCAATAGTTTACCTAGAAACCATGATTTGCAAGGTAAATAATCTGGTCTACTCAGTGTGTTAGAAGACTTACAGGGGCAGCAGACATGAATGTGTTAACTGGACTTTATTCTTAAAAGTATTCTGAAGAATGACGAATCAAAAGGAAAACATTCTTGCCAGAACAATCACTTTAAGGACAGACTTAGTCATACAACTGAAATACCAGAATGCTAAAATTTAAGCTCATTTGGAAAAAAGCTAGAGATGTCTGCACACCAACAAATGTAAGTTTTAATTAACCACCCTTTTTACTTTTAACAAATGTAATTTTAGCTCTGAAAAATATAAAATAAGTCTATATTCAATTTTTTTCTGCAGAAAAAGTTATATTTAAAAAGTCCTTGCCAAATATTTTAAGGAAAAAATAGTTATACATACAGATGTAATAGTAAGGTAAGCAATCATTTAAAAGTTCCACCACAATGTTTACTTTTCTCAGCCATATAAACTTTTTAAAAAACTGACCATGCCAGAATCATCCCTGGGCACTGGGTATATGCTATTTTACAGCTGCATACATCATACCTTCCTAAGTCACAGGGATTTAATTAGCAAACAGTTGTAAGAAAAGTAAACACAATCTCACAGTCCAAGGGGACCTGCTGGGAGACCTGCAATGTATCACAATGCTCAAAGAAGGCAAACACTGGACACAGCACCTCATTCAAACTCATATTCTCATTTCACAACTTCTAGTGCAACTCTACCAGCAAGCAGCTATGGCAGGTTTCCCCTTCTGTTAAATGAGGGAAGTGAACTGGATTGAAGATGCCCTCCAACTGTGACTCTAAATAAAACTACCACTGACAACCAAAAGCAGCCAGTCTTTCAGAAGTATGGTGAGTCTTCATTGGCTTCCTTTCTCTGAGGAGACTGTGTAGGAGAAGAGGAAAAGGGGAGTAGAAAAGGACTTCAGGCCCCCAAATCAACCCTTTTTAGTCTGTGGAGGGGTGGGCAGAGGGCAGGGAAGTACAACTAACAGCATCACCTCAGGGAAGCAACTCTTCCGTGTCCCAGCAGGACTCGAAGGCAAAGAGGCAACGGACCAATCTACCTCCTCAAGAGATTCTGAACTGAAAACCCCAGCTTTTTCTAAAACAAATAAACTAAAAGGGAAAGTACTTGAGGTAAGAAAAGGGATATAGACAAAGATGGTAAATGAGTACCCAAGGCAACTCACACTTTTTAATTTTGTCTGACGCCATCCAAGTCAATCCACTCTTCTAGACCATAAGCTCTCACTTATGGAGTGTTTAACAATATGCTAAATACTATGCTTTATGCTTAGAATCCTCACACTAACCTGGCATTACCACCATTTTAGGGGTGAGAGCATATGAAAGTCAAGTTGACACAAATAATAAATTACAAAGCCTTGGACACACCCCCATTTGCCTGACCTCAAGGGCAGAGCTTCTTTCTGCCTCTCTTGCTGCCTCCCATGTTTGGCTTACATGTCAGACTGATAACCTTGGAGGATACATTCTCCTTTCAAAGATGATTTGCTCTACGTTAGCACAATATACTATTTATTAAAAAAAAAAAAAAAATCCAGGGAAGAAAGGTCTGTTTGGGGACTAACATCTCAAGCACCTCACTGTCCAAAGGAGCATAAACTACCAAGAGCTGTTCTCCCTGGAGTCATAATGAGGGTGAAAAGACCAGGGTAAAATAATTAAATAATGCTAAATTAAAATCAACAAATAAAATAAAATTTAGAAAAGGCAAAACTTTTCAGAATTATTTAAAAGATGAGGAACACATCCCTAGCCTGAATCAGCACTCCAGGCGGCTAATTCCAGTGTATGAAGCCAAGGGCAAGGGGTCTCCAAACCCTGGGCTGCTTCGGGCCGTCCAACGCACAAGCCCAGGGCCAGGAGGGAACGCCCTTGGCGCACAAAGCAGCCTTTCCCTCCCCTCTTTCCCCCTTTAGCCCCTTCTCTCTTCTCTCCTCTAAGCTCCCATTTCCCTCTCTCTTCCCGTGGTTTAAGGACTGCTTGTGACTACAATTAAAACTGGCAAAACAGAGAACACACATAGAAATATTCGGATTTTATCTGAATGATTTTTACTACTATTTGTTTCTCTCCTTATGCATCATTATGCTTTCATTTTATCAACTTATCTCTCATGGTCACCCTTTTCCTTAAACATTTATGTAACAGGGTCCCATTTTAGGAAAAGCTCTTTAAATAACATACTTTTCATCAATTAAGAAGGAATATGGTAGCGCAAGAAAGATATAGGACCAACTGTTCTCCTTTCCCTGTTTCTCCCTGAATATATTCAACATTTCAAGCAAAGAATATAAAAAAATCGACACAAAAGAAATATCTTTCTAATATTAAGATTTTTTTATCCAAAATTCATATACTTAACTTTATATTTCCCACTAATCAGATTACAACCAAAATGGCCACCCAAAAAAAAAGTATTCAACATTCCTTTTAGTGAGACAAAATGAGGCTGACTACCCTAGTGCAACATTTCTTTCATCAGATCTTAGGTAAAACATGGAAAAGACCACATGAAGGCTGAATTTTCTCTGATTGACTATAAACAACACAAACCTTAACAGCCTGATGCCCCAGAATATTTTGGGATATTTAATTATTTTTTTCCACTTGAGGTTAATGCTGTAACTTCTAGACACAAAAGAATGAAAAATAAAAAGCTATGTTCTGACACATGAGTTTTGTGTCAGAAATTTCAGTGCACAACTCTTAGAATTATAAGAAAAGTCTACTTTGAGCTGATACTAAAACAAACAAGAGTGTAAGCAGCTAACTGGCAGGGGGAGTTAGCCAAGACTATATTGTCTAGCTTCCCCCCCCCCAAAATAGCTCCTCATTTAATAAGAGCTAATTTTAAATTCTGACCTATAATAGACTTCAAGAAACAAATGAACTAATTTGCTTATAACCATAAGCAGTTAGACTGGCATCTATCTATCGGCTGTTATGCCTAAAATACTTATTTTTCCCAATTCTCAGTGTGTTGCAGCAGAAATAAGCCTTAAATCTTTGAGATGTGTCACTTTACCGTTAAAAAAAAACTACATATTCCAGGTAAATCAGGATTTGAATCCTTAATGACTCGAAAGACTGTGTACGTGGAACCACTAAATTAAGCCACCTTGGAGGGGTCTCTGGAATGAGTAAATGACTTAATGTATGCAATGTGTATTGTACATAGTGATAATATTCTCGCCAGGCACTATGATGGGCCCCACAAATGAGTAATACAGCTTCTGTCCTCAAACAGCTCAACTAGTATTTTGACACCCCTAGCAACAGCAGCGTCCTTAGACTCAATCATCTAATTTATCAACCACTCATAAGACGAAAGGCCCAGTCCAACATGCCTGGCACACAGTAGGCCCCTAATAAATACTTGCCCAGTGCCAGTGCTATGGTTCTCCCATGAGGGTCATTCTCATTTGTGCATCTACTTCTCTCTGGTGCCCACTGCCAGCAGCTGTGACTTGATGACCAACCTGGAACCACAGCAGCTATAGAAGATAAGGGGCAACCCTCTCTGCCCTCCTACACATGCCCACTCCCAGATCACCCAAGCTACAAAGACTGTTAGGCCAGCAGCAGCCACAAGGGCACCTCTGCATCCAAGAGGCTGCTTCCCTTGGAGCCACCTGAGACATGGGAAAATCCTGCCAGAGCCTTCATCTCCAAAGTTCCACACCCCAAACTTCACCCCAGCCCACCTCAGTGGAGAAGAGAAGGCTGCTACCAAGTGCATGGTATGTGCAGGATGAAAGAAAAGCGTGGGAGAGGGCGGGTGAACTGTGGCATCCGTCATTAGAATGCATGATATATTTCTTCACAAAAGCATCACAGAGCAGATGGCCTCAACCTTTTATCCCTGCCAGCACACCAGGGGATTCAGCTCCCAGTAGTAACAGAAGCTCCCTACAGACATGAGTCTCATCTGGGGTGTTGGTGGCATGCCCTCCCTGAGGGACATTATCAGAATTTGAGGAAGGGGTTATGGAAGTGGTGAGAGAGGGGACTGATATGCCTCTCAGTGATTCTGATACGCCCCTAAAATAAAACCCACTTTTAGAGAAGGTGACTAGATGCTGTTATGTTATCGGTACCACTCCCAAGCTATACGATAGTTTAAACAAGATTTGTGGGCTAGCTTAAGAATACAACCACATATAAAATAATGTTTCCATGTGAGAAAATTATTTCCACATGGAAACATTACCTATTTCCAACTTTAGGGCTCTCCATAAAAGCAGAGAAGAGTGACCAATAGTTAAATGTGAAGTTCTAAGAGTTCTTTACCTGAGATTTATAGAAGGGCTTCAGTGGAGTCCAGTGACTCCATGAAATTGTATGCACATTTTGTGTACATCTGTATTTTTCTGGAGAGCTTATATTAGATTCTCAAAGTGACTCACGGCACACAAATTAATGTTAATTTAAGAACCACAAGTATTAACTGCTTCTAATCGCCGGATTACACGAAGTACAAGAAGTAAAATTATTTTTGTTTTTGTTTTTGTGTGTGTGTCTTTTTTTTTTTTTTTTTTTTTTTTTTTGGTAAAGACAATGTCTAGCTATGTTACCCAGGCTGGACTCCAACTCCTGGGCTCAAGCAAAGGAAGTAAAATTAGTCTGGATTTCTATCTCTACAATCCACCTTTATTCTCATCTAACCCTAAGCCATCCACATAAATCTGATGCCAGAACTTGGTTTGAATCATAAGAGAAAAAAAACCTTACTGACAAATGCAGCTTTTGCACACACTAACATATAAATATTTACAGATTTTTTAAACTGCTAAGATTTTTTACAGTCCCGTAACAGGTTTTATTAATGTCACAGAATGCACTGTAATCACTGGGTACTTATTTTCCCACTTCCATCATTACCCACAGTCCATACACCAAATAATTATAGATGCCTAAAATGCATGTGAAATGCTCTAGAATTTAAACTTTCAAGTTGATATTCAAAAGCTGTGCTATACAATCAATCATTGCACAATAAATTGAAGTATGCAAAAGAATTCTAAGATGTGAAAGAAATAAAAACTGACCTTCATGAGATGTTGATTTATCCATTTTGTAAATGTTTTCTTTTGAACTTTGTCCCGTTCATCTGGAAGAAAAAGATATAAAATAAGGTTGGTAAAATCTATGAATAGGAGACTTTAATTGTGATCATGCATGTAAACAAAAATAAGATATTCAAAAGATACTGTACAGTGCATTCAAATTTTCTTGTTAAACTTTGGCAATTTTAGGCTATCTGTAAGAAAATGTCAAAGGGCTGTTTGCCAGACTGGTCTCTTCCCAGTGCTATATCTGCCAACATTCCTCCACTAAGCAAATGCCCTCTGCCCATCTGTCCCGTAACCCACTACCACCACCACCACAAAGTTGTCTAACCTGAACCTTTCTAGTTTCTAACTGAACTTTCCAAAGTACTTGACCGCCTGTTACATCCCATTTGTTCTTCACAACCATAAGAGGGAAGGTAGGTAGTATCATTCGTACTTTACATCAGAAGAAATCAAGACTTAGGTTAAAAAACTTGTCAACAATTAGCCAACAGATAGTTTAAAGTCTTGACAAAAGGCAGGACCTAGATTGAGATTCTTTGGCTTGAAGTGGATTCTGGCTTAATTACTCATCAGAATTAATTATTATGCTTAATTATGCAGCAGAATTGTGCTCAATTATTCAGCTTCTCTCCAGGATTCCCTGTGTTGAACTGTCTGGTAACAAAGAAATGCCCCAACTACATCCTCACTATGGGAAATGATCCTGCCTTGGTTACTACAGATGCGGCGCAAAGAAGTTGGTGAGAGAAGGCTTCTTCTGGTTTACGGAGAAAGAGCAATTGGAATTCTCTGGTTCATATAAGTTATTATTTCAAAGGAGAATCACAATCATCCAACACTTAGAGCTAACATTCAAAACTGAACTACCTTCTTCCTCCCCACCTGTAGACACAAATTCCCTACTTTGTTTCCTTCTTCCCTCATTTCTGCATCTGGAGATAAGATACCTCTTTCTCTTTTCCTGATGGTCTTCCTTCCTGTCCCACCACAATTCAGACGTTCTCCATCCTTCTTTGGTGATGAAACATACCTCCCTCTCTTTCTTCATCTCCTTTCCTCCTCATCCTAAAGGAGGAAAGCCCTGGACCCCTTCAAGCTATTGTAACGGAAGTAAGGTTTCTTTGAAAATGCTTGTCTTATTTATTAAAAGTATTTATGTTCCAAACAATAATTTGAATATGACAAAAATATAAAAAACAAATCAACTGGGGAAAACATATGCAATATAAGACAAAGTTTACTAATATTAATACAGAAAAAGGCAGAAATAAGAAAGAAAAAGATAAATACCTTAATATATCATTGGACAAAAGCAAACTGGTACTCTATTTTTAAAAATGCAATGTCCACAGGTATTCAACCCCACTAACAAATAGTATAAAATAATAACACAGATAAAGCTTTCTAACCTATCTAATTGCCAAGATTTTATGAATAAAAATTCATGTTGAAAAGGACACAGGGAACAGATACTTTTATATATGGCTAATGGAAATGTAATTTGACTTAAATCTTCTAGACCTACACTGTTGAATATTATAGCCACTAGTCACACATGGCTATTTAAATTTAAACCAAAATTAATTAAAACAAAATAAAATTAACGATTCAATTCCTTTGTTGCAGTAGTCACAATTCAAGTGCTCAGTAGTGACATGTCGCTAATGGCTAACATATTGGAAAGCACAGGTAAAGAGCAGTCCCAACATCACAGAAATTTCTATCAGACAGCACTGCTCTAGGACAGTTTGCCAATATATATCAAAAGCCTTAAAAATAGATACACCCTTTCCCAGAAAGTCTAATTCTAGAATTTATCCTAAAGTTATAATCATGATGTGTACAAAATGTATCTATGAGAATATAAATCAGAGTGTTTATAATAGGAAAATAAAAGTTTTGAAAAAACATAAATGTTCATTGATAAGGAAGTAGTTAAAGAAATTTTAGTAAAGCAATCCAATGGTTTGTTCAGATTCAATTCTTTGCAAAGCGACTCAATAATGTCATATTACTTAGAGTTTTCCTACACTTTCATGCCAACATAAAGGGGGCCAGGGGACCATATAACTTAGTACTGAGGTCCCTAACCCCCAGGCCACAGACTGGTACTGGTCTTGTTGCCTGTTAGGGACTGGGCTGCAGAGCTCCAACCCCACCACCATCCCCACACCTGTCCATGGAAAAATTGTCTTCCATGAAACTTAGGAACCCCGGGTACAGCAGGAGGTGAGCAGTGGACAGGGGCGGGGGTGAGCGAGAGACGCTTCATCTGTATTTAGAGCCGCTCCCCATCACCGGTATCACCACCTGAGCTCCACCTTCCCCTGCCCATGGAAAAACTGTCTTCCATGAAATTGGTCCCTGGTGCCAAAAAGGTTGAGGACTGCTGACCTCGTATGTATTTCATAAGCATTTCTTCTCCAAAGTAGCTCCTTGAAACCCCTTCCATTTCCTACTATTATCAGAGAGAAACAAATCAGTACCTAAATACAGCCTATCATTTGGTTCTGCCTGTAACAAACCCCTTTTCAGTGCCCCAAACTTCTACTCTACTTCTTGACTTAACATTAGGTATTAAAAAATTAGAGAAGAGGTTGCAAAAAGCAGACCCAGAAGGTAGAGGCTTGCTAAATTCTGAATATAAATGCTCAGAATTTTTTTTTAAGAGACAAGGTCTCACTCTGTCACTCAGGCTAGAGGGTAGTGGTGTGATCATAGCTCACTGTAGTCTCAAACTTCCGGGCTCAAGAGATCCTCGTGAGCTGGGACTGCAGATGCACGCCACCACACCCAGCTAATTTTTTTTTTTTTTTTTTGGGCAGAGATGGGGGTCTCCCTATGTTGCCCAGGCTTCTCGAACTCCTGGACTCAAGTGATCCTCCTGCCTTGGCCTTTCAAAGGGCTGGGATAATAGGTGCAATCCACCACACCCAGCCAGATTTTATATTTGCCTAATTCCAATTGTAAAAACCCCAGGCACTCTGCTCATAACTATTATATCAAGAACAATGATATTAATAACTATTAACTAACAATATTATACATAAAATATTTAGTAATTCCTCTGTGGGGCCCTCAGGGGCATCATCTACACCTCATTCACCTTTGTCTACCCCATACTAGATGCCACAACCTTTTTTGCACTCAACAAATAGATGCCCATTATGTGAATTAATTTTGTTTCAGAAAAGACAATCCAACTCAGGGAAACAACACAGAATTACTTATATACTTACATACGGTAGCATATACAACTTTATCTCTTAAATCAGTAATGGTGTCTTAATGTCTTTTAGTTTTGCTATTCCTAAAAAGGTCAGAATGAAACTAAATTACTAATTTGTGCATAAGGCAAGAACAAAGAAAGAGAAACAATCTACTAGTCCTCCTTACTGATAAAATGTAGATTCTATACGTCCCTCATTTGTTCATTCATTCCCAGCATCTTTCAGGTCCCTTGGTAAGTCCGGCGCCATGGTGGTGCTGGGACCACCCGCTGGAGAGAAAGAGGACTGGCCTTGGACTCTGGAGCTCTTCCCCTAGAGAGAACACTGGGCAGGAAGGCAGTGTGATAAGCACACCAACTGAGAAAAGGACGTGGCAATCACCACAGAAACAAGCACAGAAGAGAGAAGGACCAAGACAACCCTGCCCAGGGCAGTGAGGTGGGGCTTGGAGGAGAGGAAGTAGGGTAGAAAGACAGACGCCAGCCACGTGTAGACTTCTTCACCAAAAAGAAACATGATTTAATAATTTAATATTGAAAGAGCCTTGGTTAGGATCCAAGTATTGTGATTCCCACCAGAGTTGCTTCCAGTAATCCTCAAGATACTGTCATCTTTCAAATGGAAGTGCTGAACACATCCCAATCACAGACAGGGAGCTGGGGAATCTGGCCCTGCTGTGTGAGATAAACTCTGGACAAGTGACTGCAAACAATGGAAGCCCTGTGCCAAAGTCTAGCACTCATATCCCATGTTCAGCAGTGCTTTTCTAAGCACCTAGCAAAAAGAAAACAGAGTAAACAGCAACAACAAAAATTACTTCCTAGGTAATATCCATATTATTCCCATCCTATTAACAACCCCTAGGACCCTGAGGTTAAATCCTCAAGAAAAAAACCCCCAAACATTAAAATGTATTATTAATTAAAAATCTTTATAATTCAAGAATAGACAGTTTCCATATCGAGTTAAAAAATATAAGGTCAAGGCACTCCTGTTAACTATCTTCCAAAATTTTATTAATATATTCTAATCATCATGTTAACTAATATGAGCTCTAAATCTACTATGTTCCATTAAATTTAATATCATTATGTGTATTATATACACTCTTCCCTTAGGTACATAAGGGTTAACAAAATAGATTTCTTATGTTCTAAATTAATAAAAACTGGTCCTATATTTTAAGGAACATGAAGTAGAACATAGGTTCTAAAGATGAAATGACTAATTTCTTACCCAAGTGAGTTTCCAAGAAGTGATTAGTCAAATAATTACCTCAATAAAGGAGAATTCTTAATAATATACTATAAATTCTTTGATCATTGAAGTTTATGTGCATTGGCTAGAGTCTGAATGCTAACGAATGTGCGATGGAGCTAATATTAGGAAGGAATACAGGTAGTACTGGGATTAATACTATAACCCAAATTACATAATATACAAGACTGACGTCTAACATAAAACCACAAACTTTCTAAATCCAATAACTGTTTCCACTAATCCCACTCAACTTTTCTTCAACATGTTCCATAACTCGTAGTACCATCAAGCAAAAAGGCTCTTTGAATTTAAGGGCCTCAATGTTTTCAAAAGACAGTAAGGGAATATTTGAATTTAGGGCCTCCTTTCAGAGATCACCTACTTCGAATAAATTATTATGCAAGGGAGTCTCCAATACACCACTTTCTCCAATTAATCAAATAGTTTCTATTTCACCATCAGGTTCCCAAAACAGAATCTATATTTAGGGCTGTTTTCATGACACAAAAGGATTAACATTCTGTGTTTACCAATTATGGTTTTATAGACTATCCAGTTATTATTCTGAATAAAGTTTTATAACATTCCTCTATTTGCAAATTATTTCACTTACCGATGAAGTTTTAAATAAAAACATACATTTATGTTTACCTTATAAATTAAAACATGGCTAAAAATATGTAATGACCCAATGCACATAATTATAGAATTTGGGAGAAAAAACAAATGTGCAAAGAGAGCACTGCTTACTACAATCTACACGGACTGGTTTTCAGTAAAATCCAAATACTAGACGTACTTAGTATCACACACATAGTAAATATTGAGATTATATAAATACATATTCTGTGTACAACAACAAGGGGATAAAGTCATCTCCAGGAAAGCCTCAAAAGTTGTCCTGATTTCAGTCCAGATTTCTGGAAGGTGCCCCACAAATTTCTGAAACGTGCTAAACTCTCACCAAGCAAACCAAAGCAGGTAGGGTAACTTTCCTTTCCCAGTTCTGAAAACATGAAAGTGATATTACAGGTGACACTACTAACCCATACAGCACATCAGTCCCACCAGCTTTGCGTTCCAGTCGTGATCATTTTTCATGAGCTGCCCCATCATTCTGCGGGAAATCTGTGCTATAGTGCCCTAAACTCTCTCCGTTCAAACTCTGATGTGTCACAGTCCTGTTCACTTTCTGTGTAGAAAGGAAAACACTGACTAGACACTCCTACTTGCAAGCTGAAAACTAGTCTAACACCTCCTTTTAAACAAACATTAGCAAAGCCAGACTCCTTCATTATTTTGTAGGGGATATGTACAACTGTTACTAAAAAGAAACTAAATTGTCTGTTTCTCCTTTTAATCTTAGAACTGTTCATAAGAAGTCCCTTAAAAAGAGAGTTTTGATTCCTTTTTTTTGTTGTTGTTGCAATGAAGCAAACCAATAGGATGTCAGATTTCACAGCTGAACTAACTCATCACATTCTCTCTCTTCTAACACCCCAGGCAGAATTCTCCTGAAATAAAAACAATATCCAGCCTAACTTGTTTAACTTATCCCTGATATGTATGCTAGGAACATGATTTGGAAAGCTCACCTTTATGGGCTAGACACATATCCTGCAAGGAGAATACCACTCTCAGGCATTTCTTTATGTATACTTCACAGATGAATTTTCATTTGGATCTCAACAACAATTCTCTGAGTTGGATGGTATTGTCCTTGTTTTAAAAACTGTGAAAACCAAGGTTTGGAGAGATTAAGAAGCTAGCCTAAAATTCCACAGCCTAAGTGGGATCTTAAGTCTGATACCAAACCCACTGCTTTCTAGGTCATCAAACAATAGAACCCCAAATCTAAAGCAGGACAAACAAGGAGCCTCCAATATATGAGAACTTCACTTCTGATTATGAATAAATGAGTAAAGAAATGTCAACAAACGAGAACCCTTGTTCTAAAGAAGCAACAAACCAACCATCTTCAGCATTCCTATGTTTGTCTGAAATATCAGACAAACAGCCTTCCTGAATAGAAACTGTGCACATAGTAACTCTAAAACAGCAAACAACAACAACAAAAATGATCACTACTTATTTTCAGCAATAGAGAGTTATGCCAAGAGAAAAGACGCTGCAACACTACTAGATTAACAGTTGCCAAGATGCCTTAGAAACATCTTTATATGATTTCTAACTCTATTCTAAATACTATAAATGAATAAATTGTATCAGCTGCTGCTGAGAAGTTCAAAGTATCTGTTTAGTAAATAGCTCTTCCCTTCCTTTCCCAATTATCCTTTTTGTTCTAGAGCCCCTGTCTCCACCACAGAAAAGCCTGAGCCTGCCTATTTCACTGAAAACAGGATTATAATAATAATAGAAAACACTCAGAGAGCACTTAATATTTGCCAGGAATCGTTCTCAGTTACACACACATATAACACACATATACTGTATGTTATATTCGTAACAGCCCTGTGAGATTATCCCCATTTACAGATGAAGAAACTGAGGTACTTAGAAGTTAAACAACTTGCCAGGTCACAAAAGTACTAAGGGATAGGGATGTAGTTTGCAAAAGCATACTCAATATTGTAATGTCATACGTGGAAAACAAAATTTTAAGTTTTAAAAAATGAGTTAAAAAAACAAGTGGAAAGCAAAGCTTGGCCAAATCAGCAGTTGTGGGGATACACAGAAGATGGAAATTACTTTCTGTAGACTAGCAATTCTGAAGAGTGGAGGGAAGGGAACCACAACACTTTACTAGGAAGTTACATCAGAATCTAGGGCCGGGATGAGATTTCTGTGTTTATCAATACGGATAAGATATGAATTTTAAAAGATAGAGAAAAACTTTGCAAAAGGCTCTATCTCAAAAAAAAAAAAAAAAGGAGGAGGAGGAAAACATGAAGTGTTGGGAGTTGTGTGGAAAAAACCTGGGGGTGGGGGGGAGTTTGAGGAATTTAGTCAGTTTCCCCACCACTGCCTAGAAATAGCTCTGTAGTGCAACACAGGAAACACACTGCAAGTGAACAGCTGCAAGATTTTTGACGTTATAGAAGAAAGACAACGGACCAGAAGAAATAGTTACGATCAATGAAAAGACCAGTTCCTGAAAGTGATGGACAATGCAGAGTTGTTGAACAGGGAGCTGGGTGACAATGGATTCAGAGGCTGCACATCACCACCCCACCCCCTGCATGGCCCCATCTCAAACCTGCCTCATTCTAGTAACACCTCCCTTGCCCAACTGACTTGACCTTCAACCACAGAAGTCTCAGCCAACATTACCCCAGTACAACTGGAAGTTGTAGCTGCCAGGTAGATGAAATAGGTAAGAGGAAAGGAGTTTCCACTCACATTTTAGTTGAAAAATCTTACCAAGTATTCCCACAGAAACATCACTATGGTTTACTTCTATTAGTACAGATCTACGATTGATGTTCATGGTCTAGTTAATCCAACTTCCCTCCACTGGTCTATGTGACCCACCTCCGTGGGACTACAGACTTACAGGAAGCTACTTAACATCTCTGAGCCTTAGCCATGACCCACTCCACAATCACTGACAACCCCCCCCTTTCCACCCCACTGTTGTTAAAAAGAAGGTTCTCATCAGGAAAATTACATCAAGTTATGACATTAAATTATTCATCATAGAAAAAAGTTTGCAAAATATTTTAGGACTCCATGGATAAAAGTTATTGTTGTTATTTCCCAGTAATTTCTTAGCTTAGTCACTACTGCAAAGTCCCATATACATCAAGCCTAAAGCTGATCTCACAATAATAAATATTGTCTGCCTCAGCTGTATTTACTTTTGGCAAAAGCAGATTCTCATGCTCTTGCATGGTACAAACAAATATTTTAAGATTTTGATTGAGGGAGGCTTTCTTCTTGCACATTTCAAGAAAAGCACAGAACTAACAGTGCATCTCAGACATACAGCTGCAATAAAAACTTCAGATTTACACTACCTGACAGTAAATAAATTATACAATATGAGAAAATTCTAATAACAAAACCATTAGAAAACTATGTTTTTAAAATAGTTGGGTAGGAAGAGTGTTTCAAAACAAGTTATTAAACCAAAAAAAGAAAAAAACTAAACAAAGCTAACAAATTTGACAAACCACTGCTATAATAGCAGACACTGTAAACAAAGTTTTAAAAAAACCTCACTGGAAGAAAATATCTGCTACATACATAGTACACACCAAGAATATCCAAAATAGATGAATAACTCCTATTAATCAGTAAGAAAAAAGGACAGCTCCCCCTAAATTACAAATGACATAAGCATACTAATTCACAGAAGGAATGCACATGGCCAATAAAGATTAAGGGGAAATACAAAACCATCCTTCTAATCAGGAAATGCAAATGAAATACTGGCATAAATTTATAAGACTGGTAACACCTAATGCAAAGAAATATTAATAGGTAGTCCCAAACTACTGTAATGTGGATGTGTAAAACGGCAAAACTTTTTTGAGGGCAATTTGGCAGTATCCACTATAAATTAAAATGCATATACTTTCCGAACCAGTAATTATACTTGTAGGAAATACTAAAGAAATACTTGCTTATATATGATTAGCATACAAGGATGTTTACTATAGCAATATTTGTAACAATTTACATATAAGTCAATAGGAGACTAGATGAATAAATTATAGTTCCCCCATCCTATAGAAATTTAATAAAGGAAAATTTGCACATAATAACATAAAAATGATTTCCCAGACATAGTTAAGTTAAAAAGAATGCAAAATAATAAATATATATAAAAGATACACATCACGAGAAAGAGCAGTTCCACCAGAAGTGTGGAAGCTGGAAGGAGAGGGGATTGGTATTTCATTCTACATATTTTTAGATTGACTATTTGATTATTTTACAAAGACAATGTATTTGTGTATTACTATTAATAATAATCATGAGGAAAAAATGTGTTTCAAGTTCTTTTATTCATTGAGGTATTGAATACTCTGTCAGACTCTATAGAAGATATAGAAGAAAACACTGAAACACAGGCCACAGTACCCCCATTCAAGTCTAAGCACTCCAGGTATGACTGACTGGGCTTGCTCTTAGGCTGATGGCTGCAGGAGGGGAGGGAAAGGGGACGGGACAGGGAAGGGGGAGGGGTAGGTGAGAGAGGTGGAGACACAACTGGTAATACCTTTTGCAAGGGGTGATGGATTGCCCAGTCTGGGATACAAAATGTTGAGGCTGCAGAAAGTCTCTGAAAAGAGAATCAGTAACTGAGAATATAGCCAGAAATCACCCTGCTTTGGAGGGTCTCCTTGTTCAAAGTTTAATTGCCACAGAACAAAATGCAGTATGGTTTTGCCCGCATTTGTCATGAACCCAGAAACAGGACATGGTTAGAATGGTAGAATGTGCTAGGTAAGCTGAGATGTAGAACAATAGATGCCATAAATCTCTCCCCACAAATGCTTTTTTGTGTATCTCCTCCTCTGCCACCACCCCCCATCCCCAATCAATGATCAGATCCTATGCTTTCCTGTCAGTGCAGTTGCTGGGTGGCTGGGAACAAAGGGATCAGGTTCTGCTCTGAAAAGAAATTCTCATGAATGGCCAAGAATTGAATATAAAACTCCTAGAATCTGCTTTTAATCTACTTTCTCCTATCTGAGCATCCTAAAAACATACGAACACAAAGAGACTTCTAATTTTAGTTACACTGGCTACAACATTTAAGTATAATACATCATCTAACTTCTGCTGATCTGAGTCACTGTTAAGGACAGAAAGTTTCTGCAACTCTTTATCTGTAATATACTAACTTTAAGAAATTAGACTTTTGTTTTTAAATTTTCAGTGTCAGCCTTTCTTTCCAGATTCAGAGATCTGGATAAGAATATATCCCAAAGCACACATATTATATCAATTGATGAAAATAAATTTAAATAAATATCATTTCTATATAAGATAAATCCATTATATTTATGAAATACCTTAAATAATTTGGGGTTTTAAAGTCTTTGGTTTTGAAAACTTTTAAAACTACTACTGTATATGTAAAGAAAACAGAACAGTTTACTTTAAAATTCAAATTAATACAGTATACCCTCAAAAATTATCCAAGTAGGGCCTCTAGTAGCTCAGACAAAAATGTAAGCAACAAATTGTAGGGAATGCATATAGTTTCTCAGGTTTCTTTGAAACTTTATGACTTCTTGGTTTCTGAAAGAACCCTAGTTCCTCTTACCTTTATGTTATTTCCTGTCCGACCCAATACCCTACCTAGACAACATATGCCTATATAAATTCATTAAATAAGTTCACTAAATAAGTAGATGTTTTAGACTTTAGAATATAAAGGGGATTCCCCCTCTGAGTATGGTTTCACTAGACTCCATTTGGTAGGCCTGGGTAGGCAGCTACAGGAAGGATAAAAAACATGACTTAGGAGCCAGGAGGAGGCAAGAAATCTACACAGACTTGGGTTCAAATCTTAATCAGCATCAATACTGATTAGCAATTTCAGCTTGGGAAAATGATTTAAATTCTGTGAATCTCAAGTTTCCTCGTCTGTAAAATAAAGTCACAGGTATTACTAGATACCTACCACATAGTATTGTTATAAGCAATAACTATGTATGATGATATAGCATAAATAAGACAATATAGTAGGCCTTCAAGAAATACTACTGGCTTCCTATTCACTTCAATTGGATCAGCAAATATATATCAAGCACCTGCAACAAACATCAAAGTCACTACGCTATACTACAGAATTACACATTATCTCACCACAGTCCTACTGCTATATTTATGTATTATAACCCTCATCTCAGTGATTTTTAAAAACTAAATTTCAAAGAACATAATCTAGCCCAAGGTTTCTGTAAGCAAGGAAGCACCCCTCTACCTGCAGCCACACCATGAGCACTGAGGTGGCATTTGGCCCAGATTTTCCAATACCCTTTACACTACACAAGAACAAGAGATAAGGGTGAATTAAACCCATGTAGTCTTTAATATCGAGGAACTAGGAAAGGACATAAGATAAACAGGTGCTTTAATTTTTTACTATACCAATTCCAGAAAAATAAAAACCAAAATAAAATAGCCTTGGCTGTTGAAAAATCAATCCCTTCACTAAGTAAACTGCATAAAATTCCTCGATATAGTATATTAGAAACAGGTATAGAGAAATGCTCCATTCTTCTCAAGGTGATAGTGTAAATCAATATAAGGCCAAAAATAAGAACTTGGGAGCACTTGTCTCTCTCTGACAGTAGACTGTAGGCTACTGCACGATGAAATGCTCTATTGCTGTTTACCCTAAATATAATCAGAGTCTTTCTTAATAAGTATTGACTGGTAGCATGAATTTGTCACAGTGGCCTAAGGAATAAAACCAAATATACTTTAATATGTGGTCTAATACTCATCTAACAAATTTTGTTTTTAATGAAATCAGTAACTCCTTTCATATAATTGTGGTCTCTTTTATTTTGACCAGGGGGTTTAAGAATATTTTCTCAGGTTGTGAGGCCACACTTCTCAAGGCAATGGAAATTACAGGTATGATTCACATGTATAACACTCTCCACTCCTACAATCCAACAAGCCCAGTCACAGAATGAGTCAGCAGGAATAAAAAGGGTGAGGAATACAAAAGACAACTGCTCTGAACCACTGGAAAAAATTTTCATTCTGGGCCTGTGTCATAATGCGATGGCTTCCCACCCAAAGTTCCTTATTTGAAAGTAGTTTACAGATGGTGTGAACAACTGCTTTAGTTACAGGATCACCTCTGCACGTGCCAGAGGGCTTCAGAAGCCACACTCCAGGTGACCCAGCCTCATCCCAAAAAGGCTCTGCTTCCACCACCACCATCAGAGCACCCCTCTCCCTGCAGCCACACCATGAGCACTGAGGACCAAAAAGGAAAGGCAGGCATGCTACTGAGTGTCTGGGGTGCCGAGAGCTTTCTCTCTGAGGCTCAATTCCTCTTGGGGGAAAAAATCGTCAAACCTGTTATAGACAGGGACTCATTCTCCCAAGGAAAGCTTACCCAAAACATAATATGTAAAACAGATGGAGACAAAATACCTCTGGCTGAAGCTGGAGGAGAAAAGAGCTTCCCTTTAAGTTCACTCACTAGAGAGTATCACCTCCACACATCAACTTTCTAGAGAACTCTTGCCTTGTCCATTTGCTTTTCTTCAAAACCAAAGGCAAATTTTGAAGAAGTGAATACTCTTCTCAGATCTCTTTCTAGGTACTTTTAAAATACTCTATGCCTCTTTATTACCTACTATTGGAATAGTGGTCTCACACTTTCAAATTCCATGATCCCTCCTGCCTATTTAATTGAAAGTAACAAATCACCTTCTAGCCCCTAAAAAAAAAAAAAAGAAGAAGAAGAAAGAAAATATATAAAAGGAAAGAATAATCAATGATTTTTCTTTATTTCCACACTTTTATGGAGAGTAGATAAATTAATAAAAATCAGGGCTAGTAGAACAAAAAAGAATGACTGAATGATGATGTGCCAATTAACAACAGATGCATATGAGGAAGTTTTGCTAATAGCTAATTCCCTGTGGTAAAAATAGGCACCCTGAGATAGTGCTGGTGGCAGACTCCACTAGTATAACCTTTCTGGAATTTGGCAATACTGACCAAAAGCTTTTAAAATGTTCATAATGTTGTTGTGTTCTATAAGTATAATGTTTGACATTTACATAGCACTTACTATGTGCCAGGCCCTGTCCTAAGTATTTTACATCTTTCACAATGAAGAACTATTATTTTTTCTATTTCACTGAGACATTGGTAAGTTAAGTAATTCATGGTCAGAAAATGAAATAAGTGGAAAATCTGGATTTCAAACCTCGGCAATTGGCCCCAGAATCCATGCTCTTAACCCCTGATGCTTCAGCTTTGTGAGTAGATAGAGTCTAAAGAAAATCCAAAATTCAAACTAAGATTTATACTTTAGAAATTCATTTTTAACATTAAATATAATTTTTGCCTAAGAAATACTCAATATTCATAGCTATTATTAATTAGCTACTAGTAGAAAAATGTGAAATAATCTCAATATCCAAAAACAGAAAAATTATCAAGTCAGTTATGATATAGCCACAAAAAAAGATTATGCATTCATTAAATAAATACTGATAAAGAGTTCTGGTGATATAGAAAATGCCTATTATAATGTCAATAGACGAAAAATGCTTGAAGATGCTTAGGAAAAACGATTATAAGGAAATACGCCAATATAATATAAGTAATTAAATCTGGGTGGTGAGATTATTAGTGATTTTTATTTTCATCTTTTTTCTTCCAATTTTTTCTCAAGGAATTTATATATTATTTTTTACAATGAGGGGAGAGGGCTTGCACAGCAAGCATTCTTATGATATTTTTGTTTTGAGAACCTCTCGATTTGTATAATACTTTTTTTAAATGTCTTATAGCCTTCCTGGCTACTACTGGTGTCCTCTTGAACATGTGGGATTAACACTGAAATCCCAGTCTCAGGCAGCCATTTAAAATGCTGAGGAATTTTTCCCAAGAGACATGCTACTGAGTTTCCTCAGAGAATATAGGACACCACCATGTGGCCCATTAGCTACAGACCAACTGTGCATTCAGCAACCTCTGCCTGACTACTGAAATGAAATTTGTAAACTAAAATTTATTTCAATAATGAAGCACTTTCAAGACTCCTAAGGCAGGAAGTGTGACTCAGAGAACTGCTCCAGTCCAAACCGATTCCAAAAGAAAAAGGGAGGGAAGAGAGTAAAGTAGAGAAATTATGGAATTTTAGACTTCAGGCATCACTGGACACCTGTCTTAAGAACTCAAAGCAAATCACTAAAAATACACATCCCCATTCTACATTTTTTTGTATACAAATCTCTATAACCAAGTTAGTAATGGCATGAATTGCAACTCCTATGAAGCTTAAATTTCCATGCTCCTAAAGATTAAACACACTTGTGGGTCCCCACTATTTCCAAACCCAGTCTTTTTTTGTTAATGGGCCAGGCTTTTTCTGGCAGGTAATATTCCATTCAGCCAACAGGCATCTCTTGAGAAGCCACTAAGCAAGCGCCAGGCCAGTGCCGGGCACTGGTAATACAAAAAGGAATGAGTCACACATCCTGCCTTAGCCCAGCAGGACACAGACTAGGAAGCCAGAATTTGCAAAACTGCATGGTAAGCGCTATGACAGAACCATGCAAAAGGAGCTTAGCCCAATTTTATGGGTTTTTTTATTTGTTAAATCAAAGTATAACATAAAATAAGTAAATCTTAAGTGTTCAGTTCAAAGAGTTTTGACAATTGTTTGCATCCTGTAACCAGCACCCAAAACAAGACATAGAACATTTCCATCCCTTAAGAAAGTTCCCTTGTGCCTCTTTGCACTGAATACCCACCCCTCCCACAGGCAACCTGATTTCTATCACTGTAGATTAGCTCTGCTTGTTCCAATGTTTCACATAAATAGAAGCATCTTTCACTCAGCATAATATTTTTGAGACTCCTCTACACTGTTGCTGTTGCACGTATCAGTAACTTTTTCCTTGTGATTACTGAGAGGTAGTTCATTGTACGGACATACTAATTTGTTTATTCATTCACCTACTAATAGATGTTTGGGTATTTTCAAATATAATAGCAGTTTGTACTACTATGAACAAGGCTGAATTTATCTATCCGGTTTCGTTTCATCTCTTCGATTTGTATTTGTGTGTTTTAATGTAGGGAGCAGGGATACGGGGAGTATAAGGTAGAAGGCATAACCATGAGAGAACTGAAGGTGATTAGGCATGGATATAGTACGCAATGCATACAGAATAGGCATGGTGAGACTAGAATAAAAAGCCTATAAAGATATGCCATGCTAAGGAGTTAGGACTCTATCAGGAAGGCAACAGAGAACAGTGAATACACCATTCAAATAGCTGCACAGAAGCACTTTCCTTACAACCTCAGTTTGGAGAGCACCAACTTCAAAGGCAGAAAGACCAAGCCTCAAATCCACACTCTGCTACTAACTCTGCGGGCTGCAGCAAGTTAATGAAACTTCCTAAGATTTATTCTCATCATCTGTAAAACTGGGATAACACCATCCATTTCAAACACTTCTAGAGGAGCTGAAAAGAAATAATGAATGTTATACACCTAAGAGAATACTTAGCATAAAATGGGAGTTCTTCTTAGCGCTATTTGATGGATTTTAAACACACTCATTTCAAATATTTCCTGGAATCTAAGTGGCACCATCAGAAACATCCTTGATGGTGTCTGCTAATTTCAAACAAACTACTTTAGTAACTACAGATTTATCAATGGGACTCCTAGTAACCTATTTTTGAATAAGTTAACCAAATTTCTCTGGAGAAGATTTTTAAGAAGAAATGAAAAGAGTGAGCACATGTTAACAAAATGAGGTTTGGAAGTAACAACAGGACACATATCACAGATGCACATTCATCAACTAGACACCTGTTCACAGTTATTGCTACCCTAAAAAAACCATGTCTGATTATCCAGTTAGAGCAATAGCATAATACCATAGCCAGTGAAATGCCCCTAATTCCAAAATGCAGCCTGGAGCAAAGAATACTGTAAAGCTTCTTAGAACAGAACTTTTTGTTTACATGAAGCAATTTGAAAATTCACTTAATACCATTGATAGTGAAATTTTCAATTATTAATACAAAAGAAATAAGACTTTCTGTTTCTTTTAGCAATAGAAATAAGAAAGAAACTTAAGTATTACATACTGAGATGTGCCACTCCAAGTAATCTCTAGTGGAAGCACAGTAACTTAGTCATAAAGTAAAACTTTTAAAAGCAAATCAATTAATTCAACATAAGAAATATATAACTTATTTGTAGATGCTGACATTTAAACAAGTGTAAACAAAATATACTGACATTCATAGCAAAGGTAGATTTTTCTCTGAATTTACACAATTTTTCTATAAAATATTTCTTCCGCAGATGGGGTCTGTGTGACTGATTCTTTTTAAATTCTGTGCTTGTAACTGAGAGATCTACACTTAATTTGATCAACTTTAGCATGTCATCTGCCACAGGGCCTTAATAGTAAATGTGCTCAATTGATTCCAAATATATACATCCCCGTCATCACTAGTTTTCCTCACCTGACAGCCTCATGAATATTTATTAGCAAAATATACATGAAATCTGCTTAATTACAGAAACCTCAGATATCACCCCTAAGAAAATCCAAGAGCCATCTATGTAAACATGGCCACCAAAATAAAAACATCACATATATTATCAGATCTGGATTCAAACAAGCCAGCTAAAAAAAACCAAAAACCTTTGAGCCATGAATATATTAGTGTGGTAAAAAAATGACTTCATAGTTCCAAGACAAATTTCCAAAATCTAAAAATATTTTCAAACATTCAAAACTAGACATGGATAAAGTATTTAAATTAAACATATGTTCTTTATTTCATCAGTTCTGAATAATTTCAGCTAGTTACAAGTTATTCAGAGGTTAACTACTTTTCAGAATCAGAAAGGGATGAGATAGAAAACAGGATTTTAAAGGAAATATGATTGGATTATCCTTTCTATTTCACTAGTTTACAGTAATACTAAGTAATGCCTATTTTTTTTAGCTCCAAAGTGTGCTCCAGGATTATAAGAAATACCAGAAAATGTATGAAATATATAAAAGGTATATAAAGTATACTCCTTGTCATCAAGGCATTTCAAATCTAATGGAGAAAATAAAACAAAAAATAAGACAGACGCAAAATGGGAAACCTGTTGACTACATGTAGAATGGGAACCAAGAAGAGTGAGCAGCGTAACCTTCAGTACTCATGGCAGACTTGTGAGAATGTAGGAGGAGCTGCACAGTTTAGGTAGATGCAACAGTAGCAGAACTACACAAATAGGAACGAGCATTAATGTGAGACAAGGAAATTAGTATTAATAAAATCACACTACATTCTAGAGTTGGTAGAATGCTTTCACATAATCACCCCACATTATATTCACATATACTTTGTGAAGCAGATACTTATATCTAAAGATGCAGAAACTGAGGTACTAATAGATGAGCGCAAATTACCCAACATCACTTAGCTGGTAGCTAGGACTTGAACACAGGTCTTCAGATTACCAAATTCCCTATTCTTGCTAAACACTACCAGCTAAGAGACTGACTTCAATGACATAAAACTTAAGAAGACAAAAGTTGTAGCAGACCTTAAAGTAAGTATAATAACATAATATTTTGAAGTTTATTCATATTTTCTCTTTTGTCTTTTGGCATAAAGTATTTATCAGCCTAAAAGAGATTACAGAAATGCTACAAAAAGATGGGAGTAATCATTTCTGATTTGCAAAACAGGATTATTCAGCAAGACTATATAGCTTTGCCAGCCATTCTATTGTCTAGAGGGAATTTTCCAAATTGCTTTACTCCTGTCTCCCCTCCCTGCCTCCTTTTAATCATGGGTCTGAACTAGCTCTTCTCCTCCAGGGTAGAAAAGAGACCCCTCCAGCCATGACAGCAGAGCCACAGCACTAGCTGAAAGGAGCATATAACATAGGTATATGTGGGAGAAAGAAGAGGAAGTCAAGAGGCTAGACCCCCCTGTCCAGGCTTTGGCCCTGAGAAGAAGAGGTGCATTCAGTGAGTGAGGAGTGAAGAGGAAGGTGGAAGGAGGCTCTTGGCCCACTCCCTATTGGGACCCTGGGAAGGAGTCCACCCTTGGTTCCACTTGGTACACACTAGACACAGAAGCATCTGTGAGTCTGGCTGGGTGGGACACCTGCCAGAGGGGTCATCCTAGCAGGGAGAAGGGGCTCTGCAGCTAGGGCTGCAGAGCAGATCACATGGGCCAGGAACAATCAAGCATTCCAGACAGACCTTAGATGGGTATGGAGCACCAGCAGGAGCCAAAGTGAAGTCAAGTCAATGGAGGACATGGCCTGAGTCACAAAAATGGGCCTAAGTTCACTGGCCGCAGACTTGACATTCAGTGGCCCACAGGGTGCCAGGCATCCAAGGCAGAAAAGAGGTATAAGCCACCCAGGAGGCAGGGGTACTAAAAGTCAGGATAAAAACACTGGGAGGCATGAGCACCATGCTTTCCCCAGAAAGGCAAGGTCGCAGAAGCCACATTTCTCCCCCTAGATACCCAGAGAAAAAGAGGGAGGAGAGGCCGTCTACAACCACCAAGCATTTTTATCTAAGACGGAATGACAATCAGACAGTCTATTCAATTTACTACATTAGACTATGCTTTAAAACATTCAACTTTAGTACATTTTCTCTTCTAATGAGAAGGTGGAACTCATAAAGACAACCAGATCAGCTACAAAAAGAAAGAAAATATTTTCTCTACATTTCCAAGTTCAATCATGAATCAAATCTTTCAAGCCTACTATACAGGGCAGAAAAGTTGTTTTTATACAGAGAACAACAAAGAGTCACGGTCTTTTCTGAAGGGAGGTATTAATAAGACAAAAGCTCTACAGCAACTGTATGTGATACTAGATGAATCAATGTCTTGCAACAAGCTCAGTCAGGGCTATAGTATTCATTCAGGCTATTTCAATTTTAAAGCAAAGGAACAGAAATGCTTCCAGGAAGGAAAAAAAATACACTTTTAGAAAAGCAGGATCTCAAACAATGCAACTTTGGACAAATGAGAAACAGTGACAGATGGCCCTATTATGTATATACTAGAAATGGGACTTTTTTTTTTTTCCCCAAGAAAGGCTTTGAGAGTTGAGGCTAACACGGTGACAGTCAGTACACAGCATGTCATCTGCCAGTAAACATCAGATGTCCTCACAAACCCAAGTGTTTATAATAATGGGGAAAGAATGGCTGAAAGTCTTATGTGAACACAAACATAAATCACATTCTCAAAGTTACATGAAATTTCTAACCATTTTCTGTTTAAGGTGCAATATACAATGTGTCCCAAGTTCTGGCAAACCACATAGCTCTTTTCAAATTAACAGTGTTTGAAAAGTCATACCTGCTGCTGACTTATACCATATTCCTTAGTAAAAAAAAAAACTGATTTTGATGGGGGCACATGGTTGCCTGGAATAAAACTACACCTCCCCAGCCTTACTTTCAGCGAGGTATGGCCAAATGACAAGGTTCGGGTAAATGAAATGAAAGGAGAAGTGTTACATGGCAGCTTCCAGGAATTTTCTTCGAAAGACACCTGGTGTGGGCCCCTCGCCCCTCCCTTCCCTCTTTCCTCCTTTTCTCTGGCTGAGATGCAGACCTGATGGATGAAGCTCAAGCAACCATCTTGGACCACACGGCAGCAGCCTGAGGCTGCAGGAACAAGATAAAAGGAGCCTAGGGCACTGATTATGGTGGTTGTAACCATGTCAGCCCTGGACTGCCTCCTGCTAGACTTCTTTCACGTGAGACAAAAGTAAACTTCATTCTCTTTAAGTCACTGTTGTTTCATTTTAATCTGCAAAATAGGATTATTATAGCTGATTCTAATCCTAATCAAAATACAGTGTTTTCCAGTAAAGCTGCTACTAAGAGCTCTTTGAAATGGAAAATTTCCTAGGAGAGAAATAGCTACCACTTACAAAGCACAAAGTAAAGAACTTGGTATAATCAAGTACACACAACTGTAGCAGAAACTACGACTTTATCCCATATCTTTGTATTCTTCTCTCTTGAAGAAATAGATTCCCTAATTTTTAGCGAGGTGCACGATCACCAGGAATAAATACACATTTACTAGCCTTTCTTGAGCTAGATGTGGCCATGTTCTGGATACATTCTGGCCATTGAGATGTGAACAGGAGTGATTGCGCTACTTCTGGAGAGTGCCCTTAAAGGGGAAGGCAGTGCCTTTTTCTGTACTTCCTCAGTCCAAATGGCTAGCATGCAGATATGGTGATAAAATCTAAAACCATGTCAGGGTAACAACCTTGGATGGCAAAGCAATATGACAGAAGGAACCTGGGTCCCTGTTCCAGTTACTACTGCCATGTAATAAACCACCCTGGAATTTAACTATGTAAAACCACCATTTCATTATGCTCACAAATTTTGTAGGTCAAAATGCAAACCAGGCACAAGAGGGACAGTTTGTCTCTGTTCCGTGGTATCTGGGCCTCAGCTGGTAATATTCTACAGCTGGGGTGGCTTGACCACTGGGGGGTGAATCATCTGGAGTCATCTTCACTCACATGGCTAGTGGTTGATGCTGCTGACTATTGGCTGGGACCTCATTTGGGGCAGTCAGCCACAACACCCACAGGTGGCCTCTACATGTGGCCTGGTTTCCTAACTGAATGGCAGCCTCAGGGTAGTCAAACTTCTTTTGTAGTAATTCAAGGTTCCAAAAGCAAGGATCCCAGCAACAAGGCAGAGGCTGCATCACTTTCCTGATCTAACTATGGAAGTCAGGTAGTATCACTAATCCCTCATTCTATGGGTTATCAGAGAGCCAAGTGCCCAGCCAGATTTGAGGGGGGTAAACAATGGGAAAAGCAGCAAAGAAATTGCACATGTTTTAGAACCACCACAGTGCCTGACCCTGAGCACCACATCAGCCCGGGCGGACCACATGGAGCTGAGCTGCATACTATGCCGGACTCCCCATGTCTGGACTACTACAGGAGTGGGAGTAAAAACGATCATTTTAAGCCACCATTATTGTGGGACTCAGTAGCAAATTTATGAAAAATACTTATATACTCCAATATTTTAAAATAAATCATCAAACCCAAGTAGCAAGAATGTCTATCTCAAGAAACTAATTTTATAACTACTAGAATGACCTTGTAGTTATAATTTATTTGATAGTATCAGCTGCTAGCATATTTTTTCCACTCAAAATTGTTAATGAATATCAGAAAGCTCTAATATAATACAATCCCTTTGTCAGTCACTTGCATGCTGCCAATTTCCCTTCCTGGTTTGGTGTGCTAAGGGATTTCTGAGCCCAGACAATAAAGATGCTGACGTAGTCAAGGAACTGCAGTCTGAAAAACAAAGAGCTCCAGATGCACTGTGAGAATCTGACTGAATACACCCTAAAGCCTCTCATGTCACAGCTATTCCCCTCAAAGACACTACTCTAGGCAAAGTAAAGCCCTTCCTCCACCTGCAGTTCTTGTCATCTATTTTTAACTAAGCAAAGTGAATCCTTGGAGAATCCAACAGTTCATAGAATCATTTCAGAGTTGAACCATATAGTATGCATTGTATATGTCAATATCTTTTTATTTTTTAAATTAACGGATAATAGGATTTCTACCTCCTTATATCCATTCAAAGTATGTAAAAGGATCTTTGGCTCCTCCATGTCCCCCCCAAAGCAAAAAAGAAAACTTCTAGAGCATATAAATTTAAAAGAAAACTGTGAAAGTCTGAACATTTCAAAGTACATTCAAAAGCACATATCTAACTCTGAAATATGTACCTATAGGCAAATCATTTCATGGCAAAATCTATGAATATAGAATTCAGAAAAATAAGAGTTTTTGAAATAGAATGAGTAAAAATTCAAGTTCCACAAATGACTAGCTACATAACCTGAGGGAAGTTACTTACCCTCCCTGAGCCTTGGTATACAAAGCTCTAGTACATGGAACCAACAGTTGAGAAATACCACAAGGATTAAGCCATGTTTCAGCATAATGTGGGTTAAGATATTATACAACTTTGACAATGAATTATTAAAACACACTATTTAATGTCAGAAATACAGTGTATTTTATTTAAAATTAGTTTCCAACATCTCTTAATCCTGCTTTATTCTTCGTATGTCTCCCCATCTGCATCAGCCACTAAATCCAAATAAGACCCACTGTGTAATGATGCTTAATTTTCTTCCTCTTTAACCTCTAATGTGTATCAACTTTCAGACAATACTGAGCTCCAATCTTTTGGCCAGAATTTGGTTAAGTAAAAAGCAAGCTGATCAGGCCATGAGTAAAGGCATTTGGTATCAGGGTAATTATGAATACAAGCAACTATTATATTTTCCCCCCAGCTCTTGCCTGTGAGACAGCAGAAAACATACCACTGAATTTCCTTTATTCTGCCAATATAGAAATAACTACCATGAACACTATGAACCCTATCTTTAAAGTAATAAAAGCTAGCATTTTCTGGGCACTTATTTTTTGGGGTCTTTTTTGGTTTTGGTTTTTTATTGATACATAATATTTTACATATTTATGGGGTATATGTGATATTTTATTGTATGCATAGAATGTGTAATGATCTAGTCAGGGTGTTTGGGGTATCTATTGCCTTGAGTATTTATCATTTCTATTTGTTGGGAACATTTCAAGTTCTCTCTTCTAGCTACTTTGAAATATAAAATACATTGTTGCTAACTATAATCACCCTACTCTGCTATCAAACATTACAACTCAATCCTTCTATCTAACTGTATGTTTGTACCCATTGACCAACCTCTTTTCATTCCTCCTTTCTCCCACACACCCTTCCCAGCCTTTGGTATCAGTCATTCTACTCTCTACCTCTATTAGATCAACTTTCTTAGCTCCCACATATGAGTGAGAACATGCAAAAAGTGTCTTTCTGTGTCTGGCTTATTTCACTTAACATAATGACCACCAGTTCCACCCATGTTGCTGCAAATGACATGGTTTCATTCTTTTTTACAGCCGAATAATATTCCATTGTGTACATATACCACATTTTCTTTAGCCATTCATCTGCTGATGAACATTTAGGTTGATTCTGCGTCTTTGCTATTGTGAACAGTGCTTTGATAAACATGCAAGTGCAAGTATCCCTTTGATATACTAATTTCTTTGCCTTGTGATAAATACCCAGTAGTGGGATTGCTGGGTCATTTGGTAGTTCTATTTTTAGCTTTCTGAAAAATCTCCATACTGTTTTCCATGGTGGCTCTACTAATTTGCATTCCTATCAACAGCATCTAAGAGTTCCCTTTTTTCCACATCCTTATTAACATCTGTTATTTTTTTGTCTTTTTTATAATAGCCATTCTAACTAGGTTAAGATGATATCTCATTGTAGTTCTGATTTGTATTTCCCTGATAATTAGTGATGTTGAGCATTTTTCACACACACATCTGTTGGCCATTTGTACATCTTCTTTTGAGAAATGTCTATTCATGTCCTTTGCCGACTTTTTAATGGGATTATTTGTTTTTTGGTATTTGGGTTTTTTTTACTGTTGAGTTGTTCAAGTTCCTTGTATATTCTTTAGTCCCTTGTCAGATGAACAGTTTGCAATTCAACAGGGTGTTTCTGCACTCTGTTGATTGTTTCTTTTCCTAATGAGCAGTTATTATATGTCAGGAACTATATTGATCACTTTTCACATATTAAGTCATTGAATCCTTCAATAACAATATGAAGTGGTTATGATAATTAAATCTTCCTTTTATGGATGAGGAGACTGAGGTACAAAAAGGTTTAATAAAACTGCACAGACAACTTACATAGTGATTTTAAAATACATCCACAAATGGAAACTTCTCCCTTCAAAAGGTGGAGCTAATTTCAACCCCCATGAGTGCAGGGACTCTAATGGAACGTAATTGAAGTGACAGCATTAGACTTCTGAAAGTATGTCATAAAAAGTAGTGTGCCCTCCCCCTTGCTCTCTTGATCACTCACTCTCAGGGAAGCCAGCTGCCATGTCTTGAAGACACTTAAACAACACTGTGGGGAGGCTCAAATGGCAAGGAACTGAGGCCTCCTGCCCTCAGCCAGTGAGTGAGCCATCCTGGAAGCATATCCTCAAGCCCCCATCAAATCTTCAGATGGCTGCAGCCCTGGGCAATATCTTAGCTCCTCACTTAAGCCACTCCCAAATTTCTGGCCCATAGAAAGAGTTATTAAATGTTTACTGTTTTAAGCTGCAAAACTGGGGGAAAATTCTTATGCAGCTAGGGATAATTAGCACAGCTAAGAAGTGACTGACCCGCACTCAAACCCAAGCAGTCCAGTACTTAAAGCTGTTACTGGTTTAGGTAAATGCATACCATATAGTTAGGAATTTAAATAAGCTTATAATTTTTCCAAACACCATAAATGTCTCCAAATCCCAACTACACAAATTGGACAGGCATAGTAGAGTGGTTTGCAGCCTTGCTGAACATTAAAATCATTTGCGTAACTTTGAAAAAATACAGATGTCTGGGGTTCACCCTCAAAGATTAACTGGATCTGGTGTCAGATCCTGGCATTTTAGCCCCAGGTTAAGAACCTGTGGAAAACATATAAGCTTGAATTTTCACAACTGTGCTTAAACTTCCTTCTAACAACTATGATAAGGATCAATCAGTTTTCACTCACTGATACTTCAAATCAAGAAAGATCTTACAACACAATCACTTTTTACCAAATAATTACATACAGAAACTTGATTTATGAATCTGAATACAGTTTTTGCATTCAGTACGCATTAGCTATTATTTAATGCACCTTACAGCTGAGCATCCAAAACACCAAAAGCAATTTCTATTAGTTAACCAAACTTCTGCCTACTCATGACACAGATGTGAACTTTAAGCAACACTACAGAAATTTTAAAACAGACTCACATAATTTGAAAGTGAGAAGCAGCTTTAGAAATCATCTTATGTGGCCTGATTGCCTTCCCCCAGGCCCAGCAAAAATTTATGTAGTGGAGATGGGCTTCAAAAGCAGCTCTAGCACCCTTGAGTGGTTACTTGTACTCACAATTAGTACTGCATCCCTTATTACTATCTGTGTGCTTCTGCCTCCCTCACTTGATTAAGAACCTTGAAAGACAGGAATCCTACCTTAACTCTTTTGTATTTTCCTTCTTTTACTGTCTATCCCAGTTTCATTTAAGAGTCACTCAGTAACTGTTTGCTCAACAGAACATTGTAAAAAATACTTGCACAACTACTTTTCCCTCATCTCTTTCTTCACCTCTACACATATTTTGGGGCTTAAAAATGTGGTTTTTTGACTTGATTAGTTTATTGCATTCATTCAACAAGAACTTATTTTAACACTTACTGTATACTGTACAATAGGTAAAACAAATTTATGGGAATAACACCTTTATAAAAAGGAGTTCCTCCTTGTTTACCTTAGGGACTTGGCACATGGCCATGTGTTCTAGTTTTCTTACATATTTCAGGCATGTTCACATAAGCATTAATTACGCCTCATCCTCCTGATCACTTACCTAATAAGTCAAAGAGCTGCTCCTCTCTGCCTGGATCAAGTCCAACACATCCTAGCTTTTATCTGTGACCAATTTATTCAGAGACCGAGACAGAGACAGAGAGAGAGCAAGAGCGTGTGCCCTAAAGGGTTCACCTAGCAAACTACATTTATTTTAAGAAATGCTGGTCCAATCCCACAAGGAACTCTAGTGCTATATCACCTACATTTTTCACTGTTTGAGAATGTACTTAGGTTAAGTACACAATTACATAAGGTTCGGAAATAACTTTTGTTATCTAGTCTGGAGAATTCCCTCTAATTAAACTAAATATTATAAATACATAGATTAATATATAATAATCCAACTTAGCAGTAATTACAGACCAATAATTAAGTACAGTATTAAGAAGTCTCCAGCCAAAATCCATCTACCTGTTCCTGAGCACCCTTCCTCACAGTCAAAACCTCTCACATACACACACAAACACACACACACATTCTCAGAGTCTCAGATTCTGCCAACAAAGAGAATACCTTGGGAAGAGACACCAGCCCTGGTTTGATCACTTCTACCTAGACAAAGCCTCTGTGAAGTTCACTGCCGAGTTTTCCTGCGCTCCCCAGTGGCTAAATTGAAAAATGCAAGTCATCAATAAGTAAAGCAACAACCACGTTCTCCAAGACCTTTTCTCTTCAAACCAATTTAATAGCAAATACTATTTGCTATTCTGCTTGGCTAGCAGCCTTTTCTTCTACCTCCTTTAGTCATCTTCAATATTCTGTAACTTCTGGTGCCTCATCACATGCTGCTTGACCTTCCATGCTCCTTCTGCACCAGTGGCCTGGGACCCCCTGGCTGCAGGGTCAGGTACACACGCAGCTCCCTTACTACTCATGGTACAACTTGAGAGCAATGACCTTGTTTCATTTATCTTTGCATTCCCAGCAGCAAGTACACTGCCTAGCAGAGAGAAGACATTCAAATATTTATAGAAAAGAAGGAAGACAATTAGGAAAGAAAGGAGTTAGGAAAGGCATTAGGAAAAAGGATGCTAGAAAGGAGGTAGGAAAAGGAAGAAGCAAAAGACACTAACTTGAGCCTCAGGAAATCTGTATATGATTGCCTACCACTTGCTAGCTATAGGAGCAGGGAAAACCCATTCACTAGGCCCAGTTTCTTCATCTGTAAGATTATAGGCCTATAGTCTATGATCTTTAAGACCCCATAACCTATATATTTTAATATCTTATTGTTTTATACAAATGTTCACCGTGCTTGTGAAAGTCACCACAACAAACACCTGTTTTCAATGAGATTTTCAAAAGCAAAGCCTCTGCCTCCTTTACTAGTCTCTGCAGATGCCATTTCCCCCCTAATTTTATGCTTCAAAATATTTTTAGATCTTCATAACAGATATAGATAGTGACATGCAAAATCTGAGAATTTACAAGTGTTATCAAATTGCCAGTCTAGAATTATGGTAAGAAGTCACTGCAGGAAGAAGTTAGGTGGGAACTAGAACTGCCAACAAAGAGAATGACAACCAATCATAGTAGAAATAATACAGGAAACTTGTGCATGCCGGGACATCATAAAGGGGAAGAGTATGGAATAAAACTACAGCATAGAGGTCAGATATGCAAAAGAGATTTCCATCTGCACCTTGAGGCAGAGGTGATGAGAGGCAGCAGAATGCAACCTGTGCTTAGACAGTGCGGATGTGAAGATGGACTGAGAAGTATGAATTATGAGATATGACAGAAATCTTGAGGAAATGCCAGACAGACCCAAGTTAAAGTAATGACTAGCATCTGGAAGAAACCTCCAAGGATTTAACTGAGACTTTAGTTCCTGATCCCTGACAACTACCAGGAGCAAAGCTATGACAGCCTTCTCCTTCAACCTTCCTAAGCAAGAAAAAAAAAGGCATCTCTCCTTTCTAAAAACACCTACATTCTAAACATTCTAAAAAACACCTAAGGAACATTTCCTCTCAGGACTTGGCAAGTGTGATTTGGGGTTCACTGTGTTTACTTGAACTGTATGTGGGCAAAGAGAATCTGAGTGAAAGGATTTGTACTACTTAGCTAAGCACAAGGACAACTTAGCATTCTTATTCTTCAACTTCATGGGACGAAAAACCCAAACAATCCACTGTAACTGTGAAAGCTGAACTTTATCTCTCAAAGATTCATTAATTGAAACATGGATGCACATTTTGTAGAAAACTTGCCTGAGACTTTAAGTCAAAGGCAATTTGCTTAATGCAATTTCTATGATATAGTATGAAAAGCATGTTCTTATAAAACAAAGACACGTGAGTATATTTGCTCCTGTGTTTCACAACATTTCCAGATCATGAATGTGACTGTGATTCACTGACAATGCATCCTTTCAACAAGTAATACTTTCTGAGCATCTACTTTGTGCCAGGCACTAACCAGGCTAGGTCCTAAGATACAAAAGTGGATAAAACAGATCTGGTTTGAAATCCTGGCTATCGTGAGGAAAATTGTTTAGGAAAACAGCACTGCTGGCTTCCTAAAGTTTACAGTCTCTTGTCAGGCATACAAGGCCTCTCTCTGCAATTGTTGCAGTACCTTTAATAGTTCTGATTATACACGGAAACCCCAATTCGCTTAACCTAGAAACACAAGTGGACAACTTGTGTTTTAAAAATCTAACGAGTCAGTGCTTTCTTTTTGTCTATTTTGACTTGGCTGGTACCCTTAAGCTACTCATAAATAGCACAGTAAGGAAACCTATTTATACCACCACAAGCAGCTACAGCTTGTCAAAAATCAATGAATTTACTAAAATTATTATCTTGGTTTGGTTTCAATTTTGACTTCATTTTATAAAGTCCTGAGTTTAACGATCAGGTAAGAGCTAATGAATCAGCATCCTTGCACACAACTAATGTTCTATCAGTCATCAACTCATTCATTCATTCATTCATTTTTTAAAAATTACTATTTACTGAAAACCTACTATGTTTTATGAGCTGAAGATACATTGGTAAACAAAACAAAAAGCCCTGCCATTGTGGAATTAAATTCTAGCAGAAGGAGAGAGGCAATAAGTAATAATAATAAACATAACAAATAAGTAAGTATATAAGATAATAAATGTAATGGTGGCTACGAAATAAAATAGAGCCGGTTAAGAGAAGTTGAGAACATGGAGGTTGAGGGACAAGTGGGAGGCAAGCTGAAATTTCAAATAAAATTATTAGAGAGTCCTCATTGAGAAGGTGGCATTTGAATATGACTTTAAAGAGATGAAGAGGTTAGCCATGCAAATATCTGGGAGAAAGACATTCAAGGCAGAGAGGCAATAGCCATTGCAATCTCAGGACCTACTACAGGGCAGGCCTGGTGTATTGAAAGAAGAGCAAGGAAGCCATTATGTGCGGAATGAAGAGGCCGAGGGGGGAAAAGTATTAAGACATGAAGCTAGAGAGGTAACAGAAGAGCAGGGTCCTGTAGGACCTTGTAAGCCATTTCTAGGGCTTTCAATCTGGTTCTCACTGAAATACGAAAGCCATTGGAGGGAGTTCTGGCAGAGGAATAACAGATTTCACTTATGTTTTAAAACTGTGGTCCCCAACCCCCAGGCCATGGGTCAGTACTGGTCTGCGGCCTGTTAAGGACTGCACCACAGAGCTCCACCCCCCACCCCCCACCCCCCACCATCTGCAGAAAAATTGTCTTCCATGAAACCAGTCCCTGGTGCCAAAAAGGTTGGGGACCACTGTTTTAAAAGATAACTATTACTGCTGTATTGACAAAAGAAGATTTTAAACACAGAATATTTACCAAGTGCTTATTTCTGAGGTATACAAAATTATTCCAGTTCAGAATAGATAACGCAATACTGACAAATAACAAATAAAAGGACTAATATCACCCAACTCCAAGACCTCCTATAAAGCTACAGTAATCAAGACAATGTGGTTTTGGCAAAAGAATAGGCAAATAGATCAATGGAACACACCAAAAGAGCCCAGAAATAGATGCACACAAATATAGTCAACTGATCTTTGACAAAAATGCAAAGGCAATTGAATAGAGAATGGATAATCTTTTCAACAAATGGTGCTGGAACAACTGGACATCCATATGCAAAAAAATAAATCTAGGCATAGACCTTAAACCTTTCACAAAAAATTAACTCAAAATGAATCATAGACCTAAATGTAAAATTCAAAACTATAAAACTTTTAGAAGATAACATAAGAGAAAATCTACATGACCTTAGATTTGGTGATGATTTTTTAGATACAATACCAATATCACGATTCATGAAAGAAAAAAGTGTCAAGCTGGACTTCATTAAAATTAAAAACTTCTGCTCTGCAAAAGACATTGTTAAGAAAATGAAAAGATAAGCCACAGACTGAGAGAAAATATGTGTAAATCACATATCTGATAAATGACTAGTATCCAAAAATACACAAAGAACTCTTAAAGAATCAATAATAAGAAAACAATTCAATTTAAAAGTGGGCAAAAGATCTGAACAGACACCTCACCAAAGGAAATACACAGTTGGCAAATAAGCAAATGAAAAGATGTTCAACATCATACGTTATTAGGAAACTGAAAATTAAAACAATGAGATATCACTACACATCTATTAGAATAGCTAAAATCTAAAAAGATTACAACACCAAATGCTGGCAAGGATATGGAGCAACAGAAACTCTCATTCATTGATGGTGGAAATGCAAAATGGTACAGCTACTTCAGCAGATAGTTTAGCAGTTCTCACAAAGCCAGGCATAGTCTTGGCATACAATCCAGCAGTTGCACTCCTAGGTATTAACCCAGTGACCTGAAAACTTACGTCCACACAAAACCTACACATGAATGTTCAAAGCAACTTTATTCAGAATTACCAAATATTGGAAACAACCAAGATGTCTTTCAATATGTGAATGGATAAACAGACTGTGGGCTATTATTCAGGGTTAAGAAGAAATGAGCCATCAAGCCATGAAAAGGCACAGAGGAACCTTAAACACATATTGCTAAGTGAAAGAAGCCAGTCTGAAAAGGCTACATACCATATAATTCCAACTACAGGACCTTCTGGAAAAGGCAAAATTATAGACACAGCAAAAAGATCAGTGGTTGCCAGAGTTTGGGAGGAGGGAGGAAGAGAGGCATAAATAGGTGGAACACAAAAGATTTCTAAGGCAGTGAAAGTATTCTGTCGGATACTATGATGGTGGATACATGACATTATGCATTTGTCAAAACCTATAGAACTACATAACACCCTAATGTAAATTATGGATCTTAGTAATAATGTATCAACATTGGTACCTCAATTGTAAGCAATGTACCACACCAATGCACAATTTTAATGATAAGGAAAATTGTGACGAAGAGGGGGGATATGGGAACTCCCTGTACTATCTGCCTGATTTTTCTTTAAACCTAAAACTACTCTAAAAGTGTATTAATTTAAAAACATTATTCCTGTCCTCAAAAAGCTTATACTCTTATTGCTTATTATACATACCCTGCCCACTTCCAAAATGGAGTTAAGATAATACATACAGAAAGGATACTAAAAGTAGAAATAAAATATCAAAAACCATATATAAGAAAATTAATACAACTATACCAAAATTTTGGCCAAAGGGTTACTTATCAATGTTCCCTCACTGACCTCCTTCAGTCAAACCCCATTTTATGCTCTCATTGCAGATGAATCTGTCCCTCAGAGCATCTACTCCAGTATGATGATTTGATCCATGCCTGCCCCCACATTAGACTCCTTAAGAGCAGATAAAGGAGCTTAATGATACGATAGTAACAAAGAAACCATCAATTTGGTAAAGAAACTGAAGTACAGAAAAGTTAAACAAATCACGGAAGGTCCCAGCTTAAAAACGACATAGCCAGGATTTCAACACCTGATCTGTTTGACTCCCAAACCTCATGTTCTTGGTGTTACTCCATGAAGTATGATATAATTACCCAGAGTGTGGGATGCCCTATTTTACTTCATGCATCCGCCCAGAGTTGGGGGCTCAGGTCCACCGCTGGATAAAGCAAAATTCTGCCATGCTTGGTCAATTTATTTGAGTGCTACAACACAGTAGGGTTTGAGATGATGAACCAGGATTTTTCCCAGACTAGCTTTTGCTATACTCTTAAAATGGGACTCTTACAGTAAAACCTGCTGCCTTTAAATACGTAAACAAAGAAATAATCCAGCCAGGAATCTAAATTACTCCTAACTCCAGGTAGGAGTTAGAGAAAGTAAAAACCCAAGTTATAAAAAGTATCTCTTCTAGTCAATATAAACACAACATTAGAGCTACCACATCCTAAAATAACTTAGCTTAAAAAAAAAACTCTGACCATACAATTACTAGGAGGAATCATAATTATATTCCTTTTAGATAATAGAGTCTCTAGAAATGGAAACGGAATTATAAACATTACCCAGAAAACTAAGTATTACCTTAGAAGTTCATAAATTCTCTAACACAGGGCCCTGGATTTAGGCTAATGTTAATCCTCACACTAGTATGTGACTAAAATTGTCTGCAAAGAGCAGTTGTCCAACTGACATTCTGGATCTCTCTGTAATGTAATAGTTAAAGAATGTGGTGTCATTTAAGGAGACACTATAATTTCCTATATTGAATGCAGAGTATTAAAATTAAAATGTTGCTGTAAAATTATTTCTAACATTTCTAAATGTATAAACTATCATCAAATAAATACAAGAGCCCTAGGTCAAAATATTCAGGTATATTTCTATTATTTTTTATGGACAAAATGCTGAGACTCCATTTTCCTATCCAAAAAATCAGAAATATCTAAACACTGCCATGAACACAAACTGCACATACACAAGAGCAAAATCAGTCACAACTACAAGACAAAAATTGCATCAAAGACTAGAAATCATTAACAGTTTTTGGATCATAGCTCTCTGCAAGAATTTGATGAAACCTGTGGCCTTTTTTCCACATGCACTTAGTACATGTACACAAAACTGTATCTACAAATTTAGGAGTGCCTGACCCTTTAACTTCAGCTTAAAAACTTCTGACCTAGAGAAAATCCCATTATAAGTTTATATTAAAGAGTCACTATACTTGTACTTTGGCCTGTAATACACTGGGACAGTGACTTATACATAAAGTATTAACACTCCAGTGAGAAGGTAAAAGAACACCAGTATTATTAATAAAATGCACTCCAAAAGAGAAACTTCAATAAAAGTGGAGAAGAGTAATACCCTAGTATGTGGGGTACAGGCTATTTTAGATATTAGGATTGAGTGATGCCAAGAAAGTTGACATGTCAAAATCTGTTTTAAAATAGGTATGTTTTTAGGCTTCTTTAGCAGTGTTATATAAGCACTTTATCATTTGGGAAAACCAAATGTCAACTTTATATATAAAAGTACATAAATTTTCAATATAACATCTGAATTATTTCATGCAATAGAAAATAAGAACAAAAAATACAGAAGTAATTTGTTAGCTTAATCATAGGCATAAGTTTCTTAAAGTAACATTTTTACTGTGATGATACTGTCTGTACGAGAGGAATATGGTGAGACTGCCTGGGAGAGCAGAAACAGCACTCTACTGCAAGTCTTCAGCTTGGGCGCCCACTCTCCCTCGCTCTTGGATTTCTCATTCTGGGGAAAGCAAGCCGCCATGTTGTAAGCATGTTGCCCCTTCTGGCCAACAGCAAGCAAGGAACTGAGGCCTGCTGACAAGCATGTGAGTAAGCCTGGAAACAGATTCACTAGCCTAGTTGAGCCTCAAGATGACTACAACAACTTGTCTTCCACCTAATTGGAGACCCTGAGCCAAAAACACCCACCTAAGCTGTTCCTAGATTCCTGACCCTCAAAAATTATGGGAGATAGTAAAAATTTGTTGTTTTAAGCTACTAGGTTTTTGGGTAATTTGTTATACAGTAATGGATAACTGATACAGTCATCTTTTTACTCTTTTCTCTTTTGAGCCTCTTGGACCTTATAAGTTATTGGTCACCAGATTTATTTAATTCTTCTTTCACTCTGTCTTTTATATAACCACTTCCTATACATATACTTTTTTCATTTCCTCTACAATCATTCAGATTTGAGTCCCTTGTATCTTAACTATTAATTGCAAATACTGCAAAAGCCTACACACTATACCTCTAATTCAAGAATCCCAAATTCAAATCTATATGAGGTATGCAGGCAATGTCAAGGACTCAGGTAAAGCAGACCAGGTATAAGGTTACAGGGAGGTTGGGGACAGTGGTGAATATTAGGATGTGTGAGCCTTCATAAGGAGCTGCCTTCTGCTTAGCCCCAGTCAATTGTTACCATGTGAGTATGTGGGCTCAGCGTTGCCAGATTATCTACTTTTTCAAGAGGAGCCTAAACTCTGAATTTTTATATGATACTTCTCAATCATTAAATATTGGCTTAAAATTTTTACAGTACCTGGGACAAAATATACCTACGGTCTGAATTCAGCCTGTGAGCCACCAATTTCTATCTTCTACTCTATATTAATCCTTTCTAGAATTTCTCTCAGATTTTTTATTCCCCTGCTCAAACATTTAATCGTTATCCATGGCCTAACTAAAACAAACTACTTCACCTGACATTCACATACCTCTTCGATCTACACAGCCCCAACTTACCTGTCCAGCTTTGTACTCTCTACTGGAATGTTCTGTTACAGCAGACTGGCCTATCCAACACCCTTCAAAAGAGTCTCGTATTTATTTCCCATCCACGATGTTCCAGCCAACTTGCCCCATCCACACCCTACCCATACCTTAAAACCAAACCAAATATCACTTCCTCAGGTAAGACTACCCTGACTGCCTCAGCCATCCTCTGAAGTCCTGCAACAAAGAACTGTCAAGACATTTCATTTAGCCATTCAGTGGCTCTTTTACTGCCATCTTGTACTTTTCTTTGAACCTGGTATATTTATCTTTTCAAACATTGATACTGTTCACTAACTATTCTGTAATACTGTATCTATGATATACTGAATTCAGTTCACTTCAAATCATAATTACAGAACACCCAGAAGTCATCACTTACTATACTCTGTGTTAAAGATTATACAAACATGAAATACAATCCCTGACCTCAAGGAGTTTACAGATTCTTGGGAAAGAAAGATGCAAACAGCTTCAATAGCACAGTGTAATAAAGGTTGAAGAAAAATGTGCAACAGTAATTGAGCTCTTCCAGAAAGGACAGAAAGAACACAGGGAAGAGATCACAGGTGAGCTGGGCCAGGAAGAATAAACAATTCACCAAAATAAAGAAGCCTCTCCCCATCCTATTCAGCCAAGAGGGATCCTAAACAATTCTAGTAGTCTCTGTCAACTCAAGCATAACTGCATCCACTGCCAGCATCATTCACTACTCACATAACTTTAAGCTGCTTTGTTTATTTAACCTTAAATATCTCCTTATCTCTAAATGGAAGTGTAGTCATTATAATTATGCATACAATGGATGCCAACAACTGTTTCACTTATTAAATGAAAACAGGTCTAAAGCTTTATAAGATATGATTTCAAAATAGCAGTACTACTCTTCAAAATAGATGACAAAACATTTCAACAGCCCAGTATTCATATATTGGTTTCTAATACTAGCCTCCAATAACAGGAACCACACTCCTTAGAGAAATGGTTGATTCTAGGGCCAGGGCAGGAAACATGCAAGATGAGCCTGGAGTATCTTGTAATGCTAGAAAAGTAAGGAAGCCTTCAAAAATCAAAGCAACGGGCCATGTCAAAAGCATATAGGAGCCAACCTGAAAGGGCTCCCAGTGGTCAAAGCTGGAATAATTTCAGCAACAAAACAAAAAACATACTATTAAGGGAGAAGAGAGAAATCTCCCTCACAGAAGAATCCCAAATAATTTATGCAGATACTCTCCTCTCAAGGATGTGAAGCTTAACTCCCTATGCCAAAGCATGGGCTGCACTTAGTGATTTGCTTCCAAAGAATAGAGTATGTAAGGATGGAGAAGCAAAGAAACCTGGCAAACACTACCTCAGTCAGGTAATAAAGGCTAACATCACAGTGATAAGTCATGTTGCTATTATTTACCCTGGTTTCTCTATGCAAATAATAAATGGCACATAATTAAAGAAATGCAAGGCATAAGGAAGCCCAAGGCATTTATGTTTTAAGGAGATCCAACAAACAGGAAGCCTTGTTTCCTGCCCAAGGTCTGAATCAACTGAGAAATGAGACCAAATAAATAAGAGAAATAAAAAGGCAAATGAAGGACCAAATACTACCTTTGCTACCAATAAAGCCTAAATTAGAGAACATTACTTACTATAGGCAAGTAGGTGGTTTCCATATACTGAACCCCACAACTGAACAGACTTACACCCATCCCCCACCCCAGTCACAGTGTGATGTCATGCAAGTAGGACACCCTGTCCCTATAAAACTTACAGCATGGTGGAACAGGCTAAACTGTGGGTAGCTTGTTCATGAAAGAAAGAGGAAAAACTGGGTGGGCCACATAAGCTCGCTTTCTAATTTCAAACTTGCCAACCAGAATAAGTCACTTCAACTCTGCTAACAGGGCACAGGAAGGCATAAATATTACACTAATGAGGTCTCTGCTACATGAAGCAAAACATTAGGAATGGGTAAGAAGCACTTCCCCAACAAAGGAACAGTAAATCAACATTTATTTAGTCACATCATGTTAAGTATTATAAGGAATATTAATGCAAAAGAAAATCTAAGAAAACTTAAATATGAATATTACTTGGCTTAGTTATTCCACTGTTGCAAATTTATTACATGATGTATCAGCATGATGACTAAGTAAATCCAAAGAGTGCTTCTATTAGTTCAGTTCTTTAGGTCATCAGTATAAATGAGATCAAGGAATCGGGAGCCTTTCATTCATCTCTGTCTACCTAAGCAACACCATAAAATAGGATAAAAATAAAACAAAATTATGCAGGGTATCATGGTGCAGAACTGAGGCAGGAGTATACCAAGAAGATTATAGGTCTGAGGGCCTGCAGGTGCCCATTCTTCCTTATTCTTGACCTTGTTTGTAACCTTGTTCCTTACACTTGAAGAAAGCTGAACAGCTAGGGGTTCCTCCATCTATATTCACACATCAACATTATCACAACAATATTATCATTCTATAAAACCATCATTGTATTATAGTTAATTCTCTGAGGACTCATCTTCACATCCCTAGCACCTGAGTACCTATCCTTCATCACTGGCAGGACAGAAAATCACTCACCACCTGAATGTGGGCCATGTGCTGCCTTTTTAAATTAATGCACTAGAGCTGCTGTTCCCAATGCCTGGGCCACAGACTGGTACCGGTCCACGACCTGTTAGGAACCAGGCTGCACAGCAGAAGGTAAGCAGCGGGCTTCATCTGTATTTCTAGCCGCTCTCCATAGCTTGCAACACCACCTGAGCTCCACCTCCTGTCAGATCAGCAGCAGCATTAGATTCTCATAGGAGTGTGAACCCTACTGTAAACTGCATATGCAAGGGGTCTAGGTTGTGGTGTGCTCCTTATGAGAATCTAATGCCTGATGATCTGAGGCAAAGCTGAGGCGGTGATGCTAGCACTGGGCAGCAGCTGCAAATACAGATTATCATTAGCAGAGAGGTTTGACTGCACAATAAATGTAATATGCTTGAATCATCCCAAAAACATTCCCCAACCCCAGTCTGTGGAAAACTTGTCTTCCACGAAACCGGTCCCTGGTACCAAAAAAGTTGGGGACCACTGCACTAGAGGACCTGACAGCAACTGCCATATCCACAAATGGCTGAGAAAACAAAAGTTCCTTCAGAAGAGTTTATGGCTATCACAATATTTAGGAGGAAGTAGTCTGAATTCTCAACTCCAGAATCCTGATTATTAGGAATCTTCTGCTTCTTGTGATTCTTAGTCTACCACAATGGAATATTACTTAGTTCCCTGGAAAAGCAGAATCTGAGTTGATCATTAGCCAAAGTGTAAATTTCCTTGAAACCCTGATTTGCTGCATAGAGAAAAATGTCTACAAATTTGAATGTTCTTATTTATTAAAATATTAAAAGTTGTACCTTATAAAGTACCACCACATACTCTGAACTAAGACAACAGCAATAATTAACATTTATTGAATTATTAGTCACCATATGCCATGTACCGTTCCAAGAAATTTACATGCAAAACCTCATTTCATCTCACAATAACCCTACGAAGCAGATACAATCACTGTTCCCATTTTGTAAATGAGGAACTTGAGGCACAAAGATGTTCAAACTATCAAAGCACAAGAGAACTGAGAACCACAGAGGGAACGGGAATTCTTATGCTTGCTCCAGAGATAGTAAAATAGACTCTGCATGCCTGGCAAATATGGTAAAAACTTGCCTACGGTAAATGCACATGGAATGAATAATATTCTATTCACAAAAATTAAGCATGTGCCTTTTTATTATCACCTCTTCTTTTATTTCAAGTAAGTAAACTGAAGCTCAGAGAGATGAAGTAATTTAACCAAGGCCACTCAAACAGAAACCTGACTTCACTCGGAAATTCAGGATCTAGTTCAACAAATGAGACTAAATATTCTACATTCCTAGACACTGTACAAAATGATACAAAATAGCCTGAGGTATTTTGTGACCTGAAGTAGTTCATTATCTAAGACAGGCTACAATTCTCACCAGGATTAGCATGGAAAAACATGAAACAGCGTAACACATACCAAAAAAGATAATATGGAGAATTCCACCCTTCAGAAATAAAACCAAACTTACAGAGAAACATAGTACTAAATAACTAACCATGGATAGTTCTTGATCATTATAAGTTATTAATAACCAAATAAATGTCATACTTTGTTTAAAAAAGACCCATAGCTATTAGATTCTAACATAGATTCATTTAATAACTTTCTTTATAAAAGTACTACGTTAACTTGTTTAAATGAATATTAGGTATGAAGAAAAACACAACTTTCATGAAATACACACTGTCTTAAAAATCAGGCTCTGAACAACATTTAAATTTAATTATGACAGGTATAAAGAAAAGTATTAAGTTGTTCTTTCTTACCAAATACTCTGAGGATCAAAAACTTATGTAATACTGAACTATATAAGTAATATATACTTCTATTAGTTGGTTTCCACCTTTTAAAAAGAGAGCTAGGATAACTTGCACAATCAAGAAAAACACTTTGTTACAGTGGCTACAGTACCACACGTAGAATTAAGAAACTTGAGTGCTGTCATTTATACATAGGATCTACTTTTTTTTCCAGGTATTAACAGAGTCTAGGTATTTTTAATATCAAGATGTATTTCTACAATACTCTATTTCAGTGAGTTGATAGATGCACCATAATCTATTTAGCCAATTCTCAATACTGAGCAATTATGATTGCTTCCAACTTTTCACCATTATCATAAATAGTAATATGACCAATATACTTGTTAAACTTTTGTACATACTTATTTTTCCTTATGATAAATTCTTGAAAGTGAAATTTCAGAGTCAACATGAATGTATACCTTGTCCTGCAGAAAGACTGTATCATTTTTAGTCTTAGAAGAAACACTGTTTGAAATAGCATAATATGAAATACATGTGTGTACTAATTTTTAAATATTTGTATTTTATAACCATTTCTACGTAATGGTAGATATATCTACACACACACACACACACACATACACACACATTCCTCTATTACACAAATGATATCTTTTAAAATACTGTGCTTATTTTTTATTATTTTTTATTTGGGTAAAAAATTCATAACATAAAATTTACTATCTTAATCATGTCTAAGTACACACTTCATTAGTGTTAAGTTTTGCAACCAATATCCAGAACTTTTTCATCTTGCAAAACTGAAACTCCATACTCATTAAACTCCATACTTATTCCCTCTCCCCACAGCCCCTGGCAACCACCACTTAACTTTCTGTTTCTATAAAATGACTACTTTTGATATTTCATATAAGTAGAATAATATAGTATTTGCCTTTTTGCGACTGGCTTATGTCACTTAGCATATGTCCACAAGGTTCATCCATGTTGTAATATGTGTCTTAATTTCCTTCTTTATTAAGGCAGAATAATATTCCATTGCATGTACACACCACATTTTGTTTATCCATTCACCCACCAATGGACATTTGCGTTGCTTCCATCTCTTGGCTATTATGAATAATGCTGCTAAGTAAAATAACCATGCTTACTTACAAATGTTCATAAACATAATTAAATCCTACATTAGGAGTTCTTGACACAAAGAACTCTAATTCTTTCATCAAGGAGAGAGGACATTGCTCCTTTACGTGATATACAACTTCACCCTACTGACTAGACCAGAACTTGCCACTTGTAAGCACATTCAACACATTCTAGAAAGAAAGACACACTAGGCAAGAAAAATATAACAGGCCAAGCATAGTGGCTCACGTCTGTAATCCCCGCACTTTGGAAGGCCATGGCAGCACTTAAGGCTGGGAATTCGAGACCAGCCTGGACAACACAGCGAGACCCTGTCTCAACAAAAAATTAAAAAATTAGCCAGGCATGGTGGCATGCGCCTATAGTCCCAGCTACTCAGGAGGCAGAAGCAGGAGGATTGCTTGAGCTTGGGAGTTGGAAGCCTCAGTGAGCTATGATCATGCCACTGCACTCTAGCCTGGGCAACAGAGTGAGACCCTGTCTCTAAAAGAAATAAAATTCAAAAAATGAAAAAAATAACAAATAACAAATACTATACCTCTACTCTCAGAGAGTGGGAGAGGTAGGGAAAGAGGGAGAAAGAAGAAAGAGATGGAAAAGACCATCCCCTCTACCTCCCAGCCCCTCAGGGTCCCATAGTGAGCATGGAATCACTCGAGAGTCACCAGTGAGAGCAGGAGCTCTTCCTAGCCTGACCTCATGAGGTTTCAGGCTCCAGCCTCCACCACAGAGTCCCAGCAGTCCACATCTAGGTAGGGATACTCTCATTTCTCTTAATGCATAGGCTGCTACTAGGTATTCATATCACACTTGTCCTTCTGTTACTCTTCCTGGCCAAGCTTTCCCTGGCTAACATTGGGGACTTGTCTATTAATTCTCCAGAGCTGGGACTTCCGCCTTGCCAGAAAGCAAAGTTAAAAAAAATAAAGTGTCCAATCCTCTATGATTTGTCATTTTTATAGTTACTATCTACTGTGATAGATGTAGGTCTTATATGATGCCCATTTTACAAAAGAGAAAACTGAGGGTCAGACTACATTAGTAATTTGCCTAATGTCATGAAGTTTGAATAAGCCAAGCCAGATTTGGAACTGAAGTCTGCAAGATTTGAAAATTTGTGTTCTCTTCACTGCACATGCTACGTTTTACAAATTCTTTTGTATTCTCAGTCATTAACACCTACCCCAGATAAAAACCATTATTCTTCTGAGAACATCAAGTTTACACACTTTGGATACTTACTTTTTCTTCTCACTCAGAAGCTGGGTAGAAACATACCTTTTTCCTCCTTTCAGTCTCCGTCTAAGAACACGTCTTCAATAACTAAATATATCTGCCCTGCATATTGACTTTCATTTGTTCAGAAAGAGACTACAGTTTGCTGGTTGGCAGCTGAAAATGAAACACATTTTACTCCCTTATTTTCTAAATTAATCATGAGCTTTGTACAGGCCAGGGTGGAGAAATCTACCACTACACCAAGAAAAATGAAAACCAGTTTTTACTGGTCCATGAAACCTAAAAGTGCCCAACGCGTATACTGACTAAATAAAAGAAGGCAGACAGGTGCTTTTAACCAAAGAAATTCCCATTGCCCTGACTTTGGCCAACCACACCAAAGGTACTTGGATCAGGAGCTGTCCAAAAGGAATGCTACTTATTAGAGGGCAAATAATCAACCTAATAAATTCCTCCACACTTGGGAAGGTTGAAGATGAGAGATGAGATGCAGAGACACTTGGACTGAAAATGAGAGGCCAATCAAGAAGGCCAAGAGAGTGGGTGAACGGGAATAGCTGATGCCAAAAGTTGCCTTAGATCCAAGCTACTTTGTATTCTTACACAAAATCCTTTATCCTTTTCCAGTAGCCTTAGTGAATCTTTGTACTTTGAATCCAGTAAGACTGGTAATGGCACAGGTGTAGTAACTGAGACACTAAATTGTGCACATTGGGCAGGAGAGAGCAATTAGGTAAATATATTAATGCTGGGAACAAGAATTCTCACTGCTAGAAATTGGGCAGATGGAATGGGAGAAGATAAAAAAAGAACCCTATAGTATCAGATTTGAATAGGGAATATCAGTAATAAATTTATGATTTAAAAAATAGATATCTATTTCCTAGCTATTTCTACTGAAAGGGCCTAGAAGCAATGATAACAGGTATCAATAAGCACATCTAGTACCCAAATCTTGATTTCTAAGTAAGAAGACCCACTGAAATAAACTATGAATACTTAGAGAAATAACTAATGCCATGGCATTTCTATACACCATAATGACCAAGCTGAGAACCAAATCAAGAGCATAATCCCATTTACAGTAGCTACCAAAAAAAAAAAAAAAACCCTAGGAATATATTTAACCAAGGAAGTGAAAGATCTCTACATGGAAAACTAAAAAACACTGATTAAATAAATCATACATGACACAAACAAATGGAAAACATCCCATGCTCACAGACTGGAAGAATCAATATCATTAAAAGGACCATACTGCCCGAAGCAATCTACAGATTCAATGCCATTCCTATCAAAATACCAATGTGTTTTCACAGAATTAGAAAAAAAGATTCTAAAATTGATATGAAACCAAAAAAGAGCCCAAACAGCCAAAGTAATCCTAAGTAAAAAGAACAAAGCTAGAGACATCACATTATCTGATTTTAAATTATACTACAAGTAGCCAAAAAAGCATTGTACTGGTATAAAAACAGACACATAAGTCAATGAAACAGAATAGAGAACCCAGAAATAAAGCCTCATACCTACAACCAACTGATCTTCGACAAAGCAGACAAAAACACACACTGGAAAAAGGACACTCTATTCAATAAATGGTGCTGGGAAAATTGGATAGCCATCCACATGCAGAAGAATGAAACTGGATCCCTATCTCTCACCATATATAAAAATTAACTCAAAATGCATTAAAGACTTAAATATAAGCCTTAAACTATAAAAGGTCTAGAAGAAAACCTAGGAAAAACTCTGTTGGACACTGGCCTTCAAGAATTTATGGCTAAGACCCCAAAAGCAAACACTACTAAAACAAAAATAAACAAATGGGACTTAATTACACTAAAAAGCTTCTGCACAGCAAAAGAAATAATCAACAGAGTAAACAGACAACCTACAAACTGGGAGAAAATATTCACAAACTATGCATCTGACAAAGGACTAACACTCAGAATCCACAGGAACTAAAACAACTGAACAAGAAAATAACAAATAACCACATTAAAAAGCAGGCAAATGACATGAACAAACTTTTTTTTTAATTTTTAAATATTTATTTTTTATTTCAGAATATTATGAGGGTACAAATGTTTTGGCTACATGAATTTTTTTCTGTACAGTTTGAGTCAAAGTTATAAGTGTGTCCATCACCAGATAGTGTGCATTGTACCTGTTAGGTGTGATTTTACCCATCCACTCCTCACTCCCCCCACCTGCTTGATTTTTTCTGAGTTTTACTTCCATATGTGCACATGAGTGTTGATCGATTAGTTCCAGTTTAATAGTGAGTACATGTGGTATCTGTTTTTCCACTCTTGTGATACTCCACTTAGGAGGATGGTCTCCAGTTACAACCAGGTTGTTACAAAAGGTATTAGCTCACCATTTTTTTTTATGGCTGAGTAGTATTCCATGGTATGCAAATACCACATTTTGTTAATCCACTCATGAATTGATGGCCACTTAAGTTGGTGGCACATCTTTGCAATTGTGAATTGTGCTGCAGTGAACATTCGAGTGCATGTGTCTTTTGGATAAAATGGCTTTTTTTCCTTTGGGTAAATACCTAATAGTGGGATTACTGGATCAAATAGTAGGTCTATTTTCAGTTCTTTGAGGTATATCCACACTATTTTCCATAGAGGTTGTACTAGTTTGCAGTCCCACCAACAGTGTATAAGTGTTCCTTTCTCTCCACCTCCATGCCTGCATCTGCTTTTTGGGACTTTTTGATGAAAGCTATTCTCACTGGAGTTAGGTGATATCTCATTGTGGTTTTGATTTGCATTTCCCTGATAATTAGATATGTTGAGCATTTTTTCATATGTTTATTGGCCATTAGTCTGCCTTCTTTTGAAAAGATTCTGTTCATGTCTTTTGTCCACTTTTTTATGGTGTTGTTTGATTTTTTTCTTGTGATTTGTTGAGCTCTTTGTAGATTCTGGATATTAGCCTTTTATTGGATGTATAGCATGCAAATATTTTCTCCCATTCTGTAGGTTGTCCATTTGCTATATTGTTTCCTTGGCTGTGCAGAAGCTTTTTAATTTAATCAAGTCCCATCTATTAATTTTTGTTGTTGCTATGATTGCCTTTGGGGTCTTCTTCATAAATTCTTTGTCTAGGCTGATATCTAGAAAAGTTTTTACAACATTTTCTTCTAGAATTCTTATAGTTTTATGCCTTAGGAGGTTAGAGCAGAACTAAATGAAATTGATAACAAAAGAATTATACAGAAGATTAATGAAACAAAAAGTTGGTTCTTTGAAAAAATAAACAAAATTGATAAACCTCTCGCTAGATTAACCAGAAACAGAAAAGAAAGGACCCTTACAAGCTCAATGAGAAATGAAAAAGGAGATGTTACAACTGATACCACAGAAATACAAAATTTCATCTCTAAATACAATAAAAATCTCTATGCACATAAACTAGAAAACAGTGAGGAAATGGACAAATGCTTGGAAATGCACAACCTCCCTAGACTCAATCAGGAAGAAATAGAACTCCTGAACAGACTGATACCAAGTAACGAAATTGAAGCAGCAATAAAAAAATCTTCCAACAAAAAAAAGTCCCAGACCACACGGTTTCACAGATGAATTTTATCAGACCTACAAAGAAGAATTGGTACCCATACTGCAGAAATCATTTCATAACATTGAGAAGGAAGGAATCCTCCCCAGGTCATTCTATGAAGCCAGTATCACCTTGATACCAAAGCCAAGAAGGGACACAACAAAAAAAGAAACTACAGACAAGTATCCCTTACGAATGTAGATGCAAAAATTCTCAATAAAATTCTAGCAAACCAAATTCAGCTGCACATCAAAAAAATAATCCACCATGACCAAGTGGGCTTCATCCCAGGGATATAAAGATGGTTCAACACACATAAATCCATAAATGTAATTTACCACATAAACAGAAGCAAAAACAAAGACCATATGATTATCTCAATAGATGCAGAGAAAGCATTTGACAAAATTCAGCCCCCTTTTAAGATAAGAACTCTTAAGAAAATGGGCATAGATGGAACACACCTAAAAATTATAAATGCCATATACAACAAACCCACAGCCAACATCATACTGATCGGGGAAAAACTGAAAGCATTCCCACTTGAACTGGAACTAGACATGATTGCCCACTGTCACCACTTCTATTCAACATAGTGCTGAAAGTCCTAACCAGAGCAATCAGGCAAGAGAAGGAAATCAAGGGTATCCAAATAAGGGATAGAAGAATTCAAACTATCACTCTTTGCCAACAATATGATCTTGTATCTAGAAAACCCCAAAGGTTCTGCCAAGAGACTCCTGGAATTGATAAATAAATTCAGCAAAGTCTCAGGTTACAAAATCAATGTACACAAATCAGTAGCATTTCTATACACCAGCAACAGTAAAGCTGAGAATCAAATCAAAGACTCAATATCTTTCACAATTGCAACAAAGAAAATACAATACCTAGGAATATATTTAACTAAGGAGGTGAAAGACCTCTACAAGGAGAACTACGAATCACTGATGAAGGAAATTGCAGGGGATATAAACAAATGGAAAAATATATCATGCTCATGGATCTGCAGAATCAACATTATTAAAATGTCTATACTACCCAAAGTGATTTCCAAATTCAATATAATCCCCCCATTAAAATACCAATGTTATTTTTCATAGATCTAGAAAAAATAATTCTATGCTTCCTATGGAACCAGAAAAGGGCCTGAATAGCCAAAGCAACCTTAAGCAAAAAGAAAAAATCGGGAGGCATCATTTTACCAGACTTCAAGCTATACTACAAGGCTATAGCAACCAAAGCAGCATGGTACCGGCACAAAAACAGAGACACAGACCAATGGAACAGGACTGAGAACCCAGATATAAAACCATCCTCATACTGTCATCTGATCTTTGACAAAGTAGACAAAAACATACACTGGGGAAAATAATCCCTATTCAACAAATGGTGGTGGGAAAATTGGATAGCCACATGTAGAAGACTGAAACAGGATCCTTACCTGTCACTACTCACGAACAGACATTTTTCAAAAGAAGACACACAAATGGCCAACATATGAAAAAATGCTCAACATCACTAATCATAAGAGTAATGCACATTAAAACCACAATGAGACACCATCTTACTCCAGTTAGAATGGCCACTATTAAAAAGTCAGAAAACAATAGATATTGGCGAGCATGAGGAAAAAAGGGAACACTTATAAACTGTTGATGGGAATGCAAATTAGTACAGCCTCTAGGGAAAACAGTATGGAGACTCCTCAGAGAACCAAAAGTAGATCTACCATTTGATCCAGCAATCCCACCACTGAGTACTACCCAAAAGAAAAGAAATCATTGTATCAAAAAGATACCTGCACTCATATATTTATCACAGCACTATGCACAATAGCAAAGATATGGAACCAACCTAAGTTTCCATCAATTGATGAGTGGATAAAGAAAATGTGGTATATGTTTATCATGGAATACTACTCAGCCATAAAAAAGAATGAAATCATATCTTCTGCAGTAACGTGGGTGGAACTAGAAGCCATAATTTTAAATAAAATAACTCAGAAACAGAAAGTCAAATACTGCATGTTCTCACTTAAAACTGAGAGCTAATATGAATACACATAGACACAGAGGGTGGAATAATACACATTGGAGACTCAGAAGGGTGAAAGAAGGGTGTAAGATGAGAAATTACCTAATGGGTACTATCAGATGAGGGTTAAACAAACATCCCAGACTTCACCACTAGGCAATAGATCCACGTAACAAATATGTACATGTACCCTGCAAATCAATTAAAATTTAAAAAAAATTTTTTTTTTAAAAGTGAAATAACTGATTTCAGATCTGGGGCAGAAAAAGCACACAGTGAGCTTGAAACATCTTGTTATGCCAGAAAGCAAAGAAATGCTTAATGATTAATGTGAACATGGTAAAAGAACACTGAAGCTAGCTAGCTTCAAGGGGCTCCCACTAGCCAAACTTGGGACAATTTACACATCCAAAAGAATAGCAATGATAATAGATTCTAACACCCTAAATAAAAAAAAGAGTCAACAACGACATTTAAAAAAAGAAATGGAGGGTATGAAGGAAAGCTCTTCTTTATAGAAGAATGCCAGCTAATAAACAAGAAAGAAATGATCACCATTTTTACAATTAAATAATTGACGCAGGCAAGGATCAAGGAATACTAACCATTGGAGTTATTGGGGAACACCCATATGCATAAATTACCTGCAGTTTACCCACCAATTACAAGAGAGAAAAAGTACCAAAAAAGGTTCTTTCACAATGGAGAGATCTAGTAGAAACTAATCACCTATATTAAGTGATCAATTTTATTATTATTATTATTTTTAGAGAGGTTCTCATTATGTTGCCCAGGCTGGCCTCAAACTCCTGGGTTCAAGTGATCCTCTCACCTCAGGCTCCCGGGTAGCTGGGAGTACAGGCATGTGTCACTGCACCTGGATAAATGATCAAATTTAACACCACCCTTAATAGGATACACTGACATGTGCCTCCTGATATGATGCAATAAGAAGTACACACCACCACCTGTGTAATATTTTTGCCAAAAAATGTTTAACCTGAATCCAATCATGAGGAAATAATAAGACAGATTTAGATAAGATAGAATGTGACATTCTATTAAATATAAGACAACTGGTGAGGAAGGGCATCCATTCTAGAATAAAACAGACTAAATATATATACTAATAAAATGCAAAGTGTGATCCTTATTTGGATCTTGGAGTCCTGGAGAGGGGGAAGAACACGGAGTTAAAGGTTGGGAAAAATCAGGAAAGAATGGATATTATATATTAGATGGTATTATAAAATTGTTTCTTAGGGTTGAAAATGGTATTGTGATTATGTAAGAGAACATCCTAATTCTGACAACATGCATACTTATTTAGAGACAAGATGTCATGGTGTCTAAACTTAATTTTTAATGGTTCAGTAAAAATTAAGAATATAGAAAGAGGCAGAGCACAAATGCCGCAAAGTATTAACAATCAGTGAAATGAGGTGAAAGTATACACAGTGTTTATATAACTATTTTTTCACCTTTTCTATAGATTTTAAGTTTTTGAAAATAAAATGTTGGAATTCTCTCAAACTACCCACAGAAAATTCTAACAACAAAATAATTTCTGAGACAGACAAGAACACCATTCTTTTGAAGAGAGAAAAAAAAAATTTTTTTAAATGATTGTTTCTGGTAGTGTAAAAATTTTAAATCTGGCTTTTTCTTAGTCCAAGAAAAATTTCAGACTAGCTTTCTAATTTTACATGAATATGTAGTGAAGAATGTACACATTGACTCTGATATATAAGTGACAATTATCAATTTACCAAAAACCAGTATTTTCATTAAAAGTTTCTTAAAGTTCTCTGTTATCAATTCCCTAGGGGAAGAAAAAGATCTTAAAATGAAACATATTGTAGAGTTTATATTTTAAATGTACAATAAAAGAATGGAAACGAGCTATAATTTCTAAATTTTCTTTGTGACATCTGGTTGAGGTGTAAACGGTACTGAAAAAACAATGTTTAAAATGCTAACATAAGTCATGACTGATTTAAGGACAAAAATCAAACTTTTTTGGTTGAAACCAACATAGCATTTTTAGGGTTTCTAAAGCAAACATTTTATTTTAATACAGGCTGTCAACCTACATTGCAACAGAAGAGTTTAAATAACTTTTCCAAATTTAACTTTCACTCCAACTGATTGCAGCATGATCCACCACCAAAGAACACCAAACATGAGCTACTGCTATGTTTCTGCAGACATACACACCCAGTAATTTGACGGAAATTCAGAGTTGACATACAAAATAGAATCATTATGACAATATGAGGCCTTTTACCATCTCTTTATTTTTTATTTATCACAATCACATTATTTAGTTCTGATTATATAGAGCAGATGAACTCACAACTTACTTTTCTCTCCTGAAAACACATTACATTGACAGTAATAGGATTTGTTTTTAGTAAACACCCCTAAACACAAGGAGACAGGAAAAGGAGTCGATAAAAAGAACATTCGGAGCTGGAAAGCCAAAGAACAAGTGGCACCTGACTTAATGGAGAGGTGAATCCTAAGCCAGCAGGCCGGGAAAGCTGAGGAAAGCAAGCTAACTGACACCTTGAAACTCCCCAAAACCCCGCCAGAAATGGACAACACCAGGTAGCCATGAAAGCTGGGGTGGGGTGGGCCTTGATACAGAAAGGAAAAGTCTAAAAAGCAGATTCCCCTCCCTTAAATGATTGCCCAACTCCCAAAAGGTAGAGGTTTATTCTCTGGAGAGAGTGAAAGAGAGAGGGTCTCCAATCTGTGTGACAAGAGACACAAATGAGAAAGACAAATTAAGCATGCATTCACATACTAAAATTTAACATCCTCCAACCATCTTCTGCCTACTCAGCTCCCACAGGTGGAGTTGAAAAGAGTATTCTCTGAGGAATCTGACCAGCCCAAGAGAAAATAACACAAGATTCTAATACCAGGGGTTTCCCCATTGCGATGGCCCAGCCAGATCACCCTAAAGTTGACAAGTCCACCACACAGACTGTGTCCATAATTAGCTTGTAAACATGACTAGGTCCGTAGCTTCTGAAGAAAGCCCCTAATGTGAAACTAGGAGACTAAAACAAATAATAGATCTTTAAAAGTAACTTAGAGGAAACAGAGCTGGGAAGAGAGATAAAAACTCAACAAAAAATTATTAATATCCTCAGAGAAGAGGGGAAATACTGCATCCATAAAATACATATATAACGCCATAAAAAACAGAGTAATCAGAGCATAAAAAATGAGTTCTTAGAAAAATTAAAATATGATAATAGAAAAAGAAAACTCAATGGAAGATTTGGAAGATCAAACTGAGGAAATCACTTAGAAAGTGAAACAAAAGGGAAAAGCTATAGAAAATTAGAGAAGAGACAAGCAGAAGGCCTACAAATAGAAGATTTAAGAAATAACAGAGTAACAGGAGAGCTGGAAGAAAGGAAATCAAAAACTTCCCAAAATTAAAGAATATAAACTTCCAGACAGATGGAACAATCAAGTGCCTAGCATGATGGATGAAAAGAGACCCAAATTATAGCATGTCACCATGAAATTTCAGCACATTAGAGATAAAGAAAAGACCCTAAAAACAGTGGTTCTCAATAACTGGCTACATATTAGAATTACCTAGGAAGCTTTTCAGAAATACCTATGTTTGGGCTCCACTCCAGAGCAATTACTTCAAAATCTCTCATACCAGGATGTGGTCAAAGTTCCCAGATCATTCTGAAGTAAAGCCAAGATTGAGAATCACTAAAACTGCCAAGAAAGGGGGGAGGGGGGAAGAGGAAGGAGAATCCACAGTGAAAACCCAGAAGACAATAGTGCTTTCACAATTCTGAAGGAAAAATTATTTCCAATCTAGATATTACCAATTAAGTGTAAGGGCATCAATAAAAACTTTTTCAGAACACCAAGGTCTCTTAAATTTCTCTTCCATGCATCTTTCCTCAGGGTGCTACTTGAAAAGGTAGTTCACCAAGACAAGGTTGTAAACCAAGAAAGAGGAGGACACGGGATCCAGCAAACAGGGATGTAACACAGAAACTGGCAAATGTTATCCCCAGAATGATGGTTAGCTGTGCCCCAGGGACAGGGGGCAGTCATCCAGAATAGTAAAGAACAGCTCAAAAGGTTTTGTAAGAATGAGATGCAAAAAGATAAAACACCTGATTGTATTTGGATGTTTGTACAGCAAATTTTAACTGGGGATGGATCTGTGATAAGTACAGAAAACTAAGCAAAGAAGCAGGATAATTATTACTATTAACTCCAGAGAACACAAAAAGTTATGCAAGGAAGGAAAAGTCATTATATCATACTCATACCTCAGCTGTGAATAGCATTTACTAAGTCACAATAATGGGATACAGAATACTGACCTAGACAAGCGAATGCCACAACTACACTGGGAGGACAAAGAATGGGGAGTATGATATGTCTGGGGGTAGAAGGGGTAAGAAAGAGTGAGCTAAATGCTAACCTTGCAGAGAAGAAACCAAACAGCGCACAAAACAGAAAATCAAGAAGTAGATCTGAAAATATGTTATTTAGTGATGTAATTTTTTTTCACTCTGTACTTCAATGGATGCAAATATTTAGTGATATGATTTAAACACCAAAAGAAACAGCCAAAAGTCTGGAGTACTTGTCTCTGGGATGCAAGCAATGGTTGGGGGTGGTGGAGGTGAGTGGTTACAGATGATAAGCTTTGTGAAGCTATTTCACTTTTAAACTATGTGCATAAACAAGTTGATCAAAATTGAAACGTAAGTTACAAAAAAACTAAATTATGAAAAAATTAAATATTGTTATATCCTATAGTAATGTAACAATATTAGAAGGAAAGAAGGAAAGGGGAGTACAAGCAGGGTAAGTCTTCATCTATCATAACAGGAATTAATAGCAGATATCTGCAGTCAGTATATTTTTTTTAAATCACAATATAAACATTTTATTTAGAGACATGGAAGTACAGGCATACCTCATTTTATTGCACTTTGCTTTATTGCGTTTTGCAGATACTGCATTTTTTACAAACTGAAGGTTTGTGGCAATCCTGAGTCAACCACGTTTATTGGCTCCACTTTTCTAATAGCATATGCTTGCTTTGTGTCTCTGTGTCAATTTTAGTAATTCTCACAATATTCAAACTTTTTCATTATTATTATATCTGTTATGGTGATCTATGATCAGTAATCTTTGATGTTACTCTTGTAATTGTTATAGGGCACCACAAACCACACCCATATAGAATGGCAGACTGAATCAATAAATGTGTGTGTTCTGACTGCTTTACCAACTGGCCATTCCCCTCTCTCCCTCTCCTCAGGCTTCCCTATTCCCTGAGACAAAACAATATTGAAATTAGGCCAAATAATAAGCCTACAATGTCCTGTAAGTGTTCGAGTGAAAGGAAGATGCACACATCTCTCACTTTAAATCAAAAACTAGAAATGATTAAGCTTAGTGAGAAAGACATGTCAAAAGCCAAGATAGGCTGAAAGCTAGACCTTTTGCGCCAAAGAATTAGCCAAGATATGAATGCAAAGGAAAAGTTCTTAAAGTGCTACTCCAGTGAACACACGAATGATAAGAAAGCAAAACAGCCTTATTGCTGATATGGAGAAAGCTATAGCGGTCTGGAGAGAAGATCAAACCAGCCACAACATTCCCTTAAGCCAAAGCCTAACCCAGAGCAAGGCTCTAACTATGTTCAATTCTGGAAGCTGAGAGAGGTGAGGAAGCTGCAGAAGAAAAGTCTGAAGCTAGCAGAGGTGCATTCATGGGATTTAAGAAAAGAAGCCACCTCTATAACATTCAAGTGCAAGGTGAAGCAGCAAGTGTTGATAGAAAAGCTGCAGCAAGGTATCCAGAAGGTCTAGCTAAGATAACTGATAAAGGTGGCTACACTAAGCAACAGATTTACAATGGAAACAAAACAGCCTTCTATTGGAAGAAGATGCCATCTAGGACTTTCATAGTTAGAGAGAGTCAATGCCTAGCTTCAAAGCTTCAACGGACAGGCTGAGTCTCTTGTTAGGGTCTAATGCAGCTGGTGTCTTGAAACTGAAGCCAATGCCCATTTCCAAAAATCCTAGGACCCTTAGGAATTATGCTAAATCTACTCTGCCTATGCTCTATAAATGGAACAACAAAGCCTGGATGACAGCACATATGTTTACAGCAGAGTTTACTGAATATTTTAAGCCCACTGTTGAGACCCACTGCTCAGAAAAAAAAGATTCTTTTCAAAATATTACTGTTTATTGACAATGGACCTGGTCACCCAAGAACTCTGATGGAGATGTATACAAGGAGATTAATATTGTTTTCATGGCTGTTAACACAACATCCATTCTGCAGCCCATAGATCAAGGAGTAATTATGACTTTCACCTATTATTATTTAAGAAATACACTTTGTAAAGCTATAGCTGCCATAGATAGTGATTCCTCTGATGGATGTGGGCAAGGTAAATTGCAAACCTTCTGGAAAGGATTCACCATCCTAGATGCCGCTAAATACATTTGTGATTCATGGGAGAAGGTAAAAATATCAACATTAACAGGAGTTAGAAAAAAGTTGATTCCAACCCTCATGGATGATTTCAATGAAGGAAGTCATTGCAGATGTCGTGGAAATAGCAAGAAAATTAGAAGTGGAGTCTAAAGATGTAACTGAATGGCTGCAATCTCATGCTCTAACTTGAACAGATAAGGAGTTGCTTCTTATGGAATAGCAAACAAAATGATTTCTTGAGATGGAACCTACTCCTGGTGAAGATGCTGTGAACATTGTCGAAATGACAAACAAAGGATTTAGAATATTATATAAACTTAGTTGATAAAGCTGCAGCAGGGCTTGAGAAGATTGACTCCAATTTTGAAAGAAGTTCTACTGTGGGTAAAACACTATCAAACAGCATCTCCTGCTACAGAGAAATCTTTTGAGAAAGGAAGTCAATCAATGCAGCAAACTTCACTGTTGTCTTATTTTAAGGAATTGCCACAGCCACCACAAACTTCTGCAACTACCACCATGATCAGTCAATAGCCATCAACACTGAGGCAAGACCCACCACCAGCAAAAAGATCATGACTCACTGAAGGCTCAGATGATCATTAGCATATTTTTTAAGCAATAAGGTATTTTTAAATTAAGGCACATACATTTTTTAGACATAATGCTATTGCACACCTAACAGATAACAGTGTAGTATAAACATAACTTTTATATGCACTGAGAAACAAAAAAATTTGTTTGACTCACATTGTGATATTTGCTTTACTGCAGAGGCCTGGACCCAAACCCGCAGTATCTCCAAGATATGTCTGTAACCACCAGAAGCACTTAAAACATGATTCCAAATGGCTTTTAGGAACAAGGTAGGAAAAGGGAAGAAGGGGAACTGATTTTAATTATAAATCCTTCTGTACTGTTTAATTTTATAATCATACATACAGTATAATTTTTTTTGAAAATTATTCAAAGGTTTGTTTTTAATTGGTAACGTGCTTTATTTACTAACATTAACTTTTTAAGAGTTAACTGTTGATACAATTCTAGTTCATTTTTTTAACTGATATGCACTACTGATTGCCCAATTATACAATGATTAATTTATCCATTATAATATTGATAAGCATTTAGGTTATTTCTAAAGTTTCTGTATTAAAAGCAACATTATGATTTAAAAAACTCACATCTACTTGCACATATGCAAAGTTTTCATCTGTTCAATTGTCTTCAAACTTTTTACCTTATGTTTCCCCAAATAATTGTTAACCCTTTACACAGTTTTTTAAAATCTAAACCCCAGACTTAATATGAATTTCACCAGTTTTTCCTTAATGCCCCCTTTTTGTTCTACGATCTCATCCACTATGGCAAAACATTTTAACCTCTCTGATCCTCAGGTCCCTTTGCTGTAAAATGAGGAAATACCATTATCTGAGAATATCTAATAAGATAATGATATGAAAGGGCCCTATAAACTTTGTTGTCCATGCTGGGAGCATGTATTTGCTTGATATGTATTATTCACAAGCCAGACAAGGATGAGAGATGTCTTCTCTAATAAAATGCCCAGAGAAAATCAAAACCCTTTTTTCCCCCAGAATATACAATTTCATCTTTATAATCACATGGAGAAACCAAAGATTTTTGACATGTTCACATAGGATTTGTATATAACAAAAAGTTTGAGAAGCCCCAGGGAAAAATATCACAATGATAAGTCCAAAGAAGCAATGATATAAAATTTACTAAATGTTCTAATCTTACTAATACATGATACACAATAATTATTAAGGGAGAAACTAATACTGATTTCTACTTCCTTATTATCTACTCTATTTCTACTTCATGATTTTTTTTGCTTCTTCATTAATCTATTTAAATTTTACATTTAAGAAAATATCAGAAAGCAGGTTTGAAAACTGAGCATTACTAGTAGAATAAATGATAACATGAATTAATAATGTGTAATATATATTTAACTTTTGTAATATAATTCTATAAATATTTAAAATTAAATTTTCTGGTCTCCATGAACAATGAGCAAACATTTTCTTAGCTTTATGGATTCAAGTACCACTTTTCTTAAAATTCTTGGGGAAAAGATCTGAGTCAATCTTTTAAATTTGGTAATAACAGGAAACTCCATAGCCAATATCACTTTAACAAAATGTGGCATGTAAAATTTTAATAAATATTTTTGTTTGGGTTTTAATACTACTAGTTTTTTGAGAAATTTGAAACATCCTAGTTGGATTCAACCACTAAGAATTATATCAAATATTGACTGTTACTGCTAGCTAGAGTCTAAAGGACCTCAAGACAAAGACATCTTTTAGGACAAAGCATGAGCTCATGGGAACATACTAATTTATCTTATATAGCACATTGCCCTACTTTTTAGGAGCAAGACCTTTCCCTTGCTCTACACACATAACACCCATTGATATTCATGGGAGCCTGATGCAGGAAAGGAGCACCATGTGGCCTCTTGTAAAGGGAAAAATTTATGTCTGCTTTTGAATGCTGTTTGCCACCTGGCTGCCAGCCAATCCAATATAAACATCCCCATTCATAAAGCGTTGGATAATTCCTTGTCTTCAGTAAATTCCAGACTTTTGAAAAGGTCAAAATTCAGTTTGAGAAAAGAGAAATCATTATACTTAAGAAGGTCCAGAACATAGAAAGAATACAGTACAGTAAAAGATAGTACAATACTGACAAATTACCCAAAATACTCTACGGTAGCTGACATGAAAATCTACGCAATCATAGCCAACATTTGGGGGCTATTTGTAATGTGCTAAGCACCGAACTAAATGCTTCACATATATCATCCCATTTGATTCTCACAAAAATCCTGGAAGTGGATGTTATCCATATTTTGCAGGTGAGGAGAGTGAAATTTGGAGAGGTTACCTGGCAGAGCCAAGACTGTAAAACCCTTGTGCTCTTAAAACACGATGCCATACCCACCATTAACTCTAGAATAGGGCAACAATATTAACTGAGTGTCTGGAAATAGCCTATTCCTTTGGAAGTCACATAAAATTTATGCTGCAGTCTTATTTGATACTATGCTTTCCAGGAGAGTTTTTTTTTTTCCTTCCTTAATCTCTATAATAGTGACACTACTGCTTAAATACATCCTCAGTTTCTTAAGTGTTCAGGAGACTGCAAAATATAAAAAAGAACAATTTGTAGGATAGTCTTTGACTGAACAAGCTAAGTACAAGCATCTTTTCTTTAAGCTAACTACTGCCATTTTCTTTTGATATAGTTATCAAACTTTCATGCAATCATTTGCTGCGCTGCCATAAGCAGAGCTCCCTTTTAATGAGAAAGCTGTGAGGAAATACTGTTCCATCTCCCACAGCCCCTAATACAAATCGTACAGGTAGAACAAGCTGGCCAGCAAAGTCAAAGTCGACTCTTCCATCCTAACCCACCAAGAGCTCAAACATTGTTTAATAGTGTGGTGACCTTGATTTTTAGGTTATTCTAAGATGCCTCCTGTTAAGGCTTTAAGACAATTCCCTAGGATGCACTGCCACAGGAATTTCTGTGGTTTGTGGAAAAATCTGAACAGCACAGGTATAATTCCTCTGTAACTCAATCTCCTAAAGTGGGAATTATGGTGTTGGAAATGAAGGCAGCTTTCTCATCACATAAATTAAAGCAAAGAACAGAGATCAAGGGTCACAACCTCATTTCACTGAATCTCGCAAACTCCTGAATACCAAACATATGACCAAATTCAGCCTTCCAAATTATTACAATTTAGCTGGTATTTTGTTTTGTTTTGGTTTGGTTTGGTTTTACTGCATGGATTTGAATATATCATTTAAACTACAGGTTTCATTCATAAAATCAAGCTATGAAGACACAGGCTACACAAAGATATATATTATATAATTAAGTAGCAAAACATGCCAAGGGCTCTAACTACAATTAGATTTTTACCTTTAGGATTGAATACATGGTAATCAGACAGATCATCTGTGAATGTTCAATCAAAAGGATTTAGACAACTTCCAAATTCGAAAAACCAGGTTATTACAATGACTTTGAAATATAATTTTTGGAAAAAGTATCTTTAAGTAAGATAAAAAATACATGCAAAAAAAAAATTTAAGGTAATTGTGGCCCTAGTTACACAGAGATAACTGTTTTAGCACCACTAAAATTTCTCATTGATACTGTACACTATTTTAAAGAGAAGGAAACAATGTAAAATACTATATTGCTTGCTCCAAAAAATTCTCAACATATCTTAAAAAGTCTCTTTTGACAATTAAAATTCGATGATGCTAAATACAGGTTTACCTAAAATTCCACTGAAATAGTACAATTCTTTAGGACCATAGCATAGAAGAAACAATGCTCTAATGACCACACTAAAGTAGCTCCATTAAACACATTTGCTCAGAGGAAATGAACATAACTGTTTTAAGCCAAACTGTGATCCTCCCCAGATCTTGTTAGAATAAGCCTTTTATTCAGGTGATAATAATTATCAGCAATCCCTTACAAATAAGAAACTCTTCCTTCATGACTGATAACAACTAGAACCAGCAAGTTTTGCTACTGTATTTTTGCACATGAAAATTGAATTTTGGTTTCTACCTTACTGCCCTATATTTCCTTTTTATTTTTCTTTGCAGGGACAATTTTTTCTAGCAGTATTTTATGTTGTTATCAACTTTTTCCCAAGTGTCATGGTCCTGAATGAATGTCTCTCTTATCATGTCTAACTGACATTGTTTGGGTGTTTGCAAGACTTTAAGTAAGCCACATCTATCATTTCTAGTTGAGACTGCTTAAGTGATTTTGCATTCACTGTACAAGAATGTAAAATTATATTGATCCCTCTGAATTCTGAATTCTTTTTCACCAAATTTCCTTTGGGGTATAAAATTATGAGACTTTTCATTATATAAAGATCATTTCCATATTTTTAATTTTATATTTAATTTTAAACATTTAAGTAAATATATCCTCATTCATAAGTGAGTATTCATCAAAAATACTCAGATTATTTTTTAAGCCTTTAGAACAAAGTCTTAACAACTGACAGAGTGCCTAAGCTAACTTCAAACATAATTCAAAAATCATGTACATCATGCAGTTTCTAAGGAAACTGGAGAAACAAATTAGGGAGCCAAGAGTCTTGATTTCCTATGTGGCTATTAGCAAATCAAATACCTTCCTTATGACTCAGTTAGTTTATATAGAAACAAGGTAAAACACAGGATCTTTGGAAAATCAGAGTCAATATTTGAAGATAAAATTTCCATGTTATCTTAAAAAACAAAACTGAATTTGGTATTACCTATAATTTGAAATTATCATCACCATGGAGTCAACAGACTATCCCTGAGTTCCTAGTAGTTATCCCAGCTCTTAAGTAAAAACAAGCAGATTCACATTTAAAAAAACAAACAAAAACAAAAAACAAAAAAAAACCACTCAGTATTTCCTGGTTAAGTAGAATGATTAAAGAATGAAACTGGTTAATTCATCAGTTTGGCTAAATGGTTTTTATTGAATAAAGCAAGCATAGGATGTCCCTCTTCAAAGAACTAGAATAAAATAAGCTGCTAACATTTACTGAGTACCTACCATGTACCTACTGGCACTACTGTAAGAGTGTAACTTAATTTACTCCTCCAAATAGATGGGTACTAATATAATTCCCATTTCAGAAGCAAGGAAACTGATGCACAGATGGGATACATGCTTTGCCCAGATTTAAACAGTTGGGAAGTAGTATATTTTGTTCTGAAACCAACACTGAATAAAATGTAATGATTATTTGATGATACAGAAAGGGAAGAATATTTAGTCCCAAGTACAGAATACTCTTTCTAAAGCTAAATCATGACTGTACAAAAATGTGGACACCATAGAGACACAGAAGTCCCAAATCTTCCCATGAGAAACTACTCTGCATTTCTCTGAAGATCCCTGAGAGGGAGTGTGCTGACAGCAAACCTCATGAGGACAGGGGTAAGGGTAAATGTTCTGATTTCAGAACACTGGACTTCCTGAATTCATAAGACTAACAGTATAACCACAAGCTGATTTAGACAATATCAAATCATTTTATCTCATCTTTTAAAAAATTTTAAGTAAAAACAAAATATTACCCTGTTTCTCCCCACTTCCACATAAATAAGGCAAAATTTAAAAATATGTATCCTGTGTAAGCATTTAAAATATGCTACCCTAATAAACTTAAGTTATTGCCCTATCTACAAAATCCTCAAATGGAAAATGGGGTGATTGTGATGCAGCCCCAAAACTCTAAAAGTTAAACAAACACTTAATAGTAGAGTTCAAACAGTGACAGATAACACTCAGGAGAAAATCTTCTAGGCAAAAGCAGAAAGCAAGACTGAAAAATCAAAGGGAGACTGGACAGATGCAAAAGAAAGCTGTGGCCTAATCAATGGTATTACCACAATCCAAAGGAAGAATGTGTAAACAGCTACAGCTGGAGAATGGGCAGTGTGCAATAGGGAAAAGAGAGGCCCAAAGAGCAAGAGCTTGGCAGGGTTCATCAGCCGTGTTGACCACAAAGGGAGCTCTGAGCAGCTGCTATAAACCATCTGGTCACTGGGCAAGAATAACTATTTGGCAGAGATGGCTGTACCAGGCTATCATTACTTGATGGTGAAGACAACGATGATGATGGTAATGACAACAGCTTTCACTGTGCACTAAACTTTTTGCCAGGCACAGTATTAGGCTCTTTACATATGTTATTTCACTTTACCCTTACACAAAATTCAGGTATTGTCCCTATTTTACAGATGAGGAAGCTGAGGCTCACAGAAGCTAACTAACTTGCCCAAGGTCACTTACACAGTAAGTGGCAGAGCCATGATTTGAACCCAGATCTGAGTCCAAGGTCTATGTTCTACTAGTCATTAAAATAATATATCTGTAAATATTGCAGAGAGAAATTAAAGGAGATCTAAATAAATACTGTGTTCGGAAGACTTAATATTGTTAACATTTGAATTCTCTCCAATGGGTATATAAATTCGACACAGTCACAATCAAAAAATCACAACGAACACTTTTATAGAAATTGATAAGCTGATTTAAGAAATTACATGGAAATAAAAAAGAAAAAAATAGCCAAAACAATTCTGTAAAAGAACAAACTGTAGGACTCACATTACCTGATTGCAACATTTAAAGCTATACTCATCACGATGGTGTGGTAATGGCATAAAATTAGACACATGGACCAACGGACCAGAACAGGGTCCAGACAGATCCAGTCATATATGGTCAATAGATTCTTAACAGAGGTGCCAAGGTAATTCAATGGGGGAAAGGATAGTCTTTTCAACAAATGGTGCTGGAACAACCAGACATTCATATGCAACTAGCATATGTACCTACCACCACATACAAAAGTAAATTCAAAATGGACCATATTCCCTAAATGTAAGAGATGAAACTATAAACTTCTAGAATAAAATATAGGTGAATATCTTTATAATCTTGGGTTAGGCAAAGACTTCTTAGATATCAAAAGCATGAACCACAAACGAAAACAGTGATAAACTGGACTTCATCAAAATTAAAAATTTTGCTCTTCAAAATGATCTATGTAACTCCCACTTCCATGCACACCATAGCTCTTCATATGTGGTACAGCTCTTCTGATGTGGAAAATGCACTGGTCTTCTATCCAGCATGAATGTCCAATCCACTTGACTGTTTCATTCTTTTCAATGTTAATAAACTGACGTTCTGGTTTACATATCAGGCACCTCAGAGTTTGTTTACCTAGAGAGGATCAGTCTCCTTATGTTGGGTATACCAACAAGACTCAGTTTCTCCACCTACAAAGCTAAGAACCAGACCCCAGGGTATGATTACTTCATATTAGTAACACCCCAATGACTCCGCTCAAAACCCTAGCAAAGTTTCAAAGTTTGTTATGGTTTCTTTTGAAAACCAATACTCTGTTGAAAAAATCAGCTGAAATTGTCCATGCTGATTTTTTTTCTCAAATATACAAAAAAATTTGTTTCAGTCTTCAGTATTCTGTTGGAACAGTTAATTTTTGCTACTAAATGCTCCAGCAGAAAGTTTGAAAACAAAAAGGGCTCAGAGACATGAATGATTTGAAATGAAAACAAACCACAGTAATGAATTAATAAAACCTAATACAGTGGGAAAAAACCCTTAAAGTTCATGTTTCCATTCTTATAAAAAACTGATGGAGAAGGAAAAAAATTATCTACCACTTACCTAATATCATTTCTAAATTAAAATAATAAAATTAAACACAATTGAGTCTAACCAACCTTTTTTTAATGAAGAAAATTATGTATGTGGCTACTTAGAATCAGCATAAAATATCATTCTATTTACTTATTGCTATTCAAATTAAATTTGATTTCCCATAACTAGTGAGACATAGTCTACAATTTCTTTTCCCTTCGTAAGCTCCAATCGAGAGGTTAAAATAAATGAACCAGTGATACTTTTATAATTAGCAGATGGAGCACAATCTAATAATAGAAACTGGACAACATTTTCTACCACCTGGTGGTAGTCTGTGTTCATTAGTCAGTGACAAGGATTTCAGTAATTTCTGAATTATGGTTAGTCGGCAATTTTGTTGCATGAGACCTAACACGATAGCGGATGCGGAGTGTCTGATGGGGATCCATGGTGCTGCACAGCCTGCCCAGTCACCCACTGCCCTCCACAGAGGCCTGCAAAGTCAAATCACTCAGCATCTGATGGCAAAGGGAACAGCTGGGAGGCAGGATTGCATGAGGACCGCCTACACTATTGGCTCACTCCTCCCAAAATCTCCCCACCCTCTCTTGAAAGGCACTCATCTCTCTTTTGCGCCACGATCTGTTTCTTTGTGCTCTCCCTTAAGTCTCCACGATACCACTCCACCCCAAATTCCTTCTCTCTCTCCCACTCCAAGTCAATCTCATCAGTCACAAGTATTCAAGGAATGGGGCTGGTACCAGGGAAATCTCAACTGCCCCTCCCTGAGTGAAGCATAAGTTCTGGATGCTCCTAGCATCTTCTTCTGTCACGGTGCTGTCTACAGTCTGAAAATGGGTATACAAACCTTTCAATACAATATTAAACAACCCTGTTTGACAACCTAACCATTTGGGTGGTAGCACAAACTAAATTTTAAAATGAATATTGCCATCTTACAAATATTGTATTTGTATGTAGCAAAACGTTAGAAACCAAAGACATTAGAGCCTCCAATATATTATACTATCCTTCAGAGCTCTACCTCAAAGAAAAAATTCAAATTATTAAAATATTTAATAAAGTGCTTGTTGGCTGGTGTCTGCACACATTTAGCTTGACACACTGACTGCCACACTAGAAAAAAAATTTTTTCCTTGGGGCCACGGTGTTTTATTACAAAAATAGAATAAAAACTTCGAAAACAAAACAATCCTTTCTAATTTAATGAAAAATTTGTTATTTTTTGTTGTTTTCTGTATGTGAGTTATATGCAACTTGAAAAACAGTTCTTACAGCTCCCAAGGTGAAGAGACATGTGAGTTACATATGCTTCACAAGGCCCCGGGCTCAAAACTAGCGTGAGTTAAATACAACTCACATGGCAGTTAATGTATTAATCACCCACTTTCCACATGGACAGCTGATAAAATCAGAGTAAATGTTCCCATCAATGACTCACTCTGTAGCAAAATACTTAAGAAAGCTCAGTTATGTCTACTACCTTGAATTAGGACAGGAAAAGAGATTGATATATTTTAGATAGATTTTTAACCACAAGAGTGTAACTTTAAAAAAAAAAATCTTTCTGCTCCATTTTCACCTAAGCAATTCCATAAGCCATTTAAATTTTGATATGCAAATTTTTAGGAATTTTTAATATAGCAATTTTATTTATCAATATTACTTCATGTTCTTGTATTTTTGTCTCCCAGTAGCACTTAATGTGTTAGGCTACAGAAAATAAAAGAATGACAACCTGTACTTTCAGTAAACTGCTAAAGAGCACATTTGGAGTATCATGTTAATGTTATATTTATATACCACCCCTCCAGGCACCGTGGCATTTTGTTGGTAATACAACAAGATTATAATGTCAGTTATTCATTATATACTTAATTATAAACATCCTAACTCTAAGAAGTTTCCTGTTCAACCACGGTTAAAAGTTTCTGTATTCCATGCAAAAAAATCTCATCTTCCTTATCTTTTAAGAACCCAATCATCTGTAAACGCTCTTCTGAAATCTGTGATCAGTGTATATAATGTTAAAGCAGTGAGGGACATCAGAGGTAACCTAACACAACCTACTCACCAGTTACACTAAATTCCAATACCACCACCACAAAACAAACAAAAAAACAGGTGATTTGCCCAAGATCTCACAGTAAGGAAATAGTAGCATCAAGCTAACTCCAGGTATTCTGACTCCACATGTTTTATTCCTCCTGCTACACCATGTTGTCTTCATCAAACAGAAAAAAAAGCAGCCCCCCTTCAGGCTGGAACACTTCAGGTTTACAAGGGCTCCTGACCAGCAAGAAGCCCTGCCTGCCCCTGCAGCTGCCAGAGTGACCCAGCAGAGCTGCTGGGAAAAGCAGGATGAGAAGCATGTTCCCAGTCCCAACCTGAGAGAGGAAACAGGAAGCACAGGGCCCCTGACAGGGTAGGAAAAAGGAAGGCAGGGAAGTCTCAGCTGACACCAGGGCGGAATCCAGAGAAAAGCTAGCTCTTCTCCCCATGATACCAGAAGGAAATGGGTCATGCATCCAGGTGTCTGGATTTTCTGAATGGAACAAAGGGATATACTTTTCCCACAGGAACCATGGGATGCTGTAGTATCATCAATATGAAGCCTTGGCTGCCTAACAGAACATGTTAAGGAAACATGCTATTATGAGGTCCAGAAAGCCAACTTAAAAAGAAACTTTGAAGCAAATCCATTTGTAAATTGGATCTTCATTTGAGATGGAGAGGGAAAAAAAAAAACCTTAATGTGAACTACCAGCTGATGATGAAACTGTGTCAGCCTCCTTTTCCCATCTGCCTGGCAAACACATGACGACCTGTCAAAGGTCTTCCTCAGTTTCAGCAAGCCACAGTCTGATATAACAATGTCAAGACTGCATTGAAAACCAGAGAAAGCACTCATGTCTTTACTAATATATAATATGATTAGAAATATGAGTTCCTTAATAAGAAAAAAGCAAATATCCTGAACTTCCTAATGATTACAGTAACTGACATAAAAGCAAAACAAAAATTCTTAGCAGTTATATAACATGGGTGACATGTCTTTTGAATAGCTTACTTAATTTTAAATTAGGCTTTTCTTTTTTGAAACTAAAAGTACTCTCTTAAAAATAAACTCAAATGTTTTTTAGCTGCTTAAAAAGACAGAAGTAGAAGAAACATCTTAATCATGTCATAACTAATTCTAACTAAGACGACAATTTACTAATAAATCTAAAATAAAACTTCTCAGAAAAAAAGTCTAAAAATAGTAAATCTGAAACATAAGCTATATAACACAGAAGGAGAAAATATCCTGGGGTAAATCTCATAAGGGGAAATATGTTCCAAATGGGAGATCTAAACTAATAGCAATTTGCCAAGAAAATTGCTTTTAATATTCTGAAACATTTATGCTAAAGAAAGTGGACAAATTTTTAAATGTGGGACATTATTAAAAACCTCAAATTCTGCTGTAAAACACTGGATTGAAACAGTCACAACATGTTTGAGTATCTTCAAACCTCAGAGTAACATATTATCATATTACAACCCTAGATGAAAATATTCTCATTTTACTTGAAATGTTCACTTATAAAGCAAATACTTTTTAAAATTCTATTTTAATATATTTAATTCTTATGCTATCTCTTAGAAATACATATTTGCCTGAGGAAACTACAAAGACATACTAAAAATATTCCAGCTTTTATCCTCTAATAATCAATGTTTTACTACATTACAAATAAAATAAATATAAATAATAAATCTAGTATCTTACTATTAAAAAAATTAAAATATAAATTTGGGAGATACTTTTCAGAAAAACAGTTCTTAATACATAATTGGCTGTAGGAAAGGAAGTAGGATGAAAATTCAAAGATGAGATTGAGTTATGGTAGTTGGTCCTTGTTATTTCATTATCTGTTTTTACAATTGTATTTCCTCTGTGTAAAATTTTCTAATCCATTATACTGGAGCTTCCTTATGATGTTGTTCTTGGGGACCCAAAATTACATACCCCAAAAGATTAAAACTTAAATCATTAAGAACCTTGTATGTATTAAAATAGACCTATCTTATTTTAACCATGAGGGAAAATAAATGTTACCATCTAGCCAAATAAAATAAAATAAATAAAAATAAGTATCTCTCATTACTCATTTAAAGAAATTGCTAAGTCTAAATATGTTTTTATATCATTAATTAAAAAATAAGTTGATTCCCAAAAAAAAAATAAGAGTAAGAATGTAATAATTGTGATGGTCCCATCATACAGACAAAATTACATATTATTATTTATTATTACATTTATTATATAAACAAATATAGGTTCACATAGGGAAGGCATTCTTCTATTTGACTTCATTTTTAAAGTACAAAACTCATGTATGTGGAAAATGGACAAAGAAAAAAGCTATTTTGCTTTGTTAAATTTTATTTTTACACATTACACAAGGTATTTTTGCATGAAATATGACGCTACATCTCACAAAATAAATAAAAACCAAAAACATTCTTTGATCAAAATCCTTCCACAAATGGAAGGATTGAGAGAATGACAGAATGCTTCTATTTGGGGATGGCACTGCATTAAAAATTAGCAGAGACCATCCTGGTGACAAAAATAGCACCTGTCACTAACAGTCCTTCAGAGCAGGATTTGACCTCCCATTAAGTCTATGACAGACCAAAGAAAACTTAATTGAGGCGTATCTGTTCCACCCTGCTCACAATGCAGCAGTTTCCTCCAACAACATTTGTCACAGACACAGTTACCACTGTGCTTTCAGAAAAGAAAAAGCTAATTGCACCACCCAAAAGAACTATCAAAAGCAAATCCTCAAACATGGAAAACGAATTCTCTGCTCTTAAGACGTTTGCTAGAATATGAGAGGACTCCAAAGGTAACTCTAGAGGTATGTTTTGGTCAAGATATCTTATATCTTAGAAGTTTAGTTGCTGAATCAAAATATGATTGAACAAAAAACATTAAAGGCAAAATATATGCTGAAGGGTTTTATCTGTTTGTTTACTGGTATTCCCACCATGTTTCAAAAATGATTTGAAGTCACTTACAAAATTACATCAAGATAAATTAGAAGCAGACAGTGGCAGGGGCACAGGCAATACAGTGTAGATGGGATATGAGGGAGCAAGGGCTGCAGACCCCAACAGCCTGGCGGAATCACAGCAATGCCACTCACTACCCCGGCGTGGCCTTGGGCAAGTCACTCATCCTGTGTACTCACTTCCTCATCAGTAAAATGGGAATTATGACACTTACCTCGTGAGGTTCTTATGTGAATTAATTTAACGCATGTAAAGCATTTAGAACAGTACTTGGCAAGCAGCAAGTTTTGTTGAAATGTTAGCCTAAAAGGGAAAGGTAGGAGGGGAATGAGATACGAATAGAAAATAGAGCCATATAAGGCAGATGCACACAGCCCCCAGGATGTGTGGAATATATTAATATAACACTTGTTTTTATTTTGTCCATAGTTGCCCACCACACCAAGGTATAGAAATGCAAATTTTAAATTTCGGGCATTTATATCCGTTTTATTTTTACAGGGCAGGACAGCTTTAGTATATTTATATCATGTCTACATTAGGAAAATTAATTAAGCACTGTATTTATCTGGCATGAATTTGTCACCTCTTTCCAAAAAGGAATATGACCGATTCAAGCAATTTTTAAATCACAGAAGTGCTCCACTTTTAGAACTGGGTGAAAGGTCTGTGCACATGCCCTTTAAAGATGATCCCCACAGAGGGGAATGGAAGATACCTCTGAAGCCCAAGTCCCAACACCTCTGCCTCCCCTAAGTTCAGAGCTTGAGCCATTGCAAAGGATACCAGGAGTGCAAATAAGGTCAAACTGGAACAGCTAACCCTGATAGCAGATGACAAGATATTATAAACACTTCATTTCCCACTCTTTCTAATTTAAATATTTTAGCCAGTGATGACTCAAACAATATTATCAACTATACTAAATGAAAAACACTGCAAGATTGTTATATAAAATGTATTTTACTAGCATCTATTTGCTAGCATCTAAACAGACATAGGCATTTCAGACACAATGATTATTTCATACAATTTGGGTATTTGCTAATAAAATGATGAAAGTTCATGATCTCATGCCCTGACTCTAAAAAAAATTAGGATTGAGCAATGTACTTTGCTTTTCTTTCTTCCTCTGCTTTCTGTGAGAATTTAAGATTCTAGTAATAAAATGTCTATACAGAGCATCTCTGAGTTTTGACCAAAGAAGCAACTTTAGGGTAAAAAAATAAATACCCTGAAAGGAGTACTCCCTTGGTTTCATCAATATCTTAGTCTCTTTATCCCTAAGACTGCCTTAGTTCCAGTTTTATATCCCCATTTAATGAATTCAGTTCAATAACGAGGTAAACCCAAAGTCACAGGGGTTAATGAGCTGGTGAAAATTTAAGTACCTTGGGAACTACTCCCTGATATTTTTTTAGCTTCCTGTAAAACCAAACTAATGCAAAAAGTACTTCCATACTCCTTCAGGAGAATAGTGAGACCTATAGTTTCTATAGCCCCTTTGATATATCTCACTTTGCACACGTAGGAGGCTGCATCCACTTCCCACAAATTCAGCCAAGAAAGAGGGTTAGCAGAGCACCCTAGAGCTGTGGCATGTGTAAGGACACTTATCTTTGTCCCTAATGTATTATTACAGGCCTATGATTCAACTGCATAGCAACAGCACTCTTTTGTAATCACTCTGGTCGCTCATTATAAGCATCCTGGCAGTTTATTAAAATAACAAGCCTTATCTATGAAATAAATAGTACCAAAGGAATCCTCTATCGTGTGCAGGGCTGAGGTGATGGTAGTTAGCAAGAAACACTCAACAAGCCACAAAATTCACAGTCTGGTTAGTCTATATTTCCCTTAATTTCAAATTTCCTATGTTCATAATTATAAGTAGAAGGAGAAAGCTATTTTAAATAGGCTTAATTTTTTTTTTGCTTTTTATATGTTTTTCAGGGTCTTTGTACAGTATAAGTTCTTAGTAATAACGTTCATATTTAATTTTAACATTCTCTCTTACCAAAGATCTTTGTAGTTTCTGCTTGATTCTAATTTCATACTGCTCTAAAAGCCAAGTACAAATGCAGCCTTTGTGAGACTCTGGGCAGAGAACTCACCTACCAAGCAATGCCCGGACTCCTGCCCCATGGAAACTATGAGATAACAAATGGGTGTTGTTTTAAGCCACTTAAAAAAAGTATAAGGACTTAAACAGATATTTTTTTAACAAGGGGGGAAAAAGAGAGGCCTGAAAAATACTTATAAATATTAAACTGGAACTAACCAATGAGCACACATGTGCACAGAGGGAAGTAAAACTCAAAGGAAATCAAGGGGGAGGGGGAATGGGCAAAAACCTACCTAACTGGTACAAAGAACACTATCTGGGTGACAGGCAGGCACACTTACAACCCTGACTCAAGCATTACAAAAGGGATCCATGTAACCAAAAACATTTCTAGCCCTGTAATATTTTGAAATTAAAAGAAGAAAAGTTGTTAAATATTGAAAAAAATACTTATAAAAAACTTTAACAAGGACTATCACTTTTCACTCTAGCACCTCCCTTTTTTCTAAAGATAGCTTCTCTTCAGATAACATTACTGATCTAATAATTTTCTTAAATAATTAAGAATTTAAATAGCTCTGAAAGCAACTTCACAACTTAAATCAACTGAGAAATAGCATAGCCTTTCCAAGAGAATCTAAGGGCCATTGATTTTCTTTTTCAGATGAAACAAAAGATGTTCTTTATATATGCAGATTGGATGTTTGAAAAGCAATTTGTGAAAATAAGATTTTTGATGGGATACTGTAGGAAAAATATTTGTTTTTTTTAATAGCCTTGGAATTTTATTACAAAACTCTATGGTAAAATATCAAGTCCTATTTCCTTTGAATATCCCCCCACTTTTATTCAAAATGTTATAGTACAAATTAGCCAAACCTGTCATATTTTGGTTTTTATTAAATCATATATTGTGTTAAAGGAAATCATGATGATTTGTCAAAGGTTGTGGACACTATCTCTTGTCTCCATTATGATCAACTAATATGGGAAAAGTTGTGCTACCTGGTATTTTACCAGAAAGTTCTAAAAATTTCTGTGGCAGGCAGAATAATAGTCCCCCAAAGATGTCCACATCCTAACCCACAGAACCTATGAATACATTACCTTACGTGGCAAAAGGGACTTTGCAAATGTGATTAAATCAAGGATCTTGAGATTGGGGAGACTATTCTGGATTATCCAGGTGGGCCCAAAACGTAATCACAAGGGTCCTCATAAAAGGGAGGCAGGAGGGTCAGAGTGAGAGAAAATGTGACAATGAAGCAGAGGTGGAAGTGACATGGCCGTGAGCCAAGGAATGAGGACTGTCTCTACAAACCACAAAAGGCAAAGAAATGGATTCACCCCTACAATGTCCAGAAGGAACACAGTTTTGTTGACACCCGTGAGGTCCATTTTGGACTGCTGACCTCCAAAACTATAAGATAATAAATTTGTGTTGTTTCAGTCACAAAGTTTGTGGTAATTTGTTATAGCAGCAGTAGGAAACTAATACAACTTCCTTCTTGAGAAAACTGTGGATTTTTTTTTTTAACAAGAACCACTGCTACTATGAAGGGAAGAGAGGAAGGAAAGGATTCTGCGCCCCCTAGAAGTTCAGCAAAGGAAACGTGTACATGTTACATAGCTAAACCACAGTGTTTTTGTCCTTTAATGGATTGATCTGTGGCAGCATGAGAAGTCATAAGACAGAACAAAGGAGCAACAATCATTAACCATTTTACCAGTAAACACACTTTTACTCCATCTAGTACTCCACCCTTCATGGGTGGCATGATTTGAAGAATGTGTCATCTCCCAAATGAACTACTTTTAATAAATAATAATTAATTTTCCTTTTCAATTAGTATGAGACATACTGCATTGTCAGATATGTTGATCAACACAAAACTCAGAATAGGTTAATATAACTTCAGCCAAAACCAGAATAACTCAATATTCTGGCCAACTTTATTTGAGATGTCTTTGGGACACAGAAAAGGGTCCTGACCCCAAGGTTTTCAAATACTCTGGTATGTAATGACTGACATAGAGCAATATGATTACATTTCAGTGAACTGCATATTTCCCTACCACCTCTCCCTAACCTCTTTTTCCAAACTGCTGAATGAGAAAGCTTTTACTTTATTGATTAATGCATGTACACACTTAGCACTGGTCTGACCTTGGGTCATCATTCAATCAATGTTTATCCCTTTTTCTCTTCTCCTTCCCCCTTACTTCCTTCTCTATCTTCTGAAACAAATACTAAGGGCAGATCTTGATTATCCATACCAAAAGGTGACGAGTCTATTAATGTAAATAAAACACTTCTTTCAAACCAATTCAGAAATCTCAAATTCCTAATCTTCAAAATTCAGCTGTCAGCACCAGAAACATCGTTCTGATATGTTTCATTATTTCTCAAAGTAATTCACAACATCCATCAAAGTATGTGTGAGCTCTGACATGGTTAAACAACATCTACCAGAGAAAAGGAAGAGGTGACAAACCAGGAAAAGCCACAAAAGAAAACACTAGTCTCTAAACTGTCAGGGTACACTGTTTCTCAAAAAGGTTTGTAGATAAAGCAGTTCGAGGCATTAAAACATCACCACCTATAACATAAAGGATCTAGATATTACACAGAGATTTCTCATAATTCCCTTAGGTCTCTTAAATTTAGGAATATTAATTTTACTTAGTGAAATTATACAAAACAGCATATATTGATTATTCACTATAATTAAGAAACCAGTAATTTATTTGGCCTCTTTATCCTTGTTTGAAATTACAGGGTTTTAATAATAAAATGTCTCGAATAATATAATCAGAAACACTTTTTTAAATTATCTTTAAAGGTAACATTAGAAAATAGCTTAGTATAAACAAAAGGACAAGAAATTTTTATATGGGCTTCATTAAAATGTGTAAAAAGTTAACAGGTACTAAAGTAATATTTTAGAGCCCTGCTATGTGTCAGGCACTCTGCAAGGGTTGGGTTAATATTGTGATGAACAAAATGGATACTGTCCTTGCCTTCAATGTTTAGAGGCCATTGTTAGTTCTTCTCTCATGAACTGCCTATTGAAGTCTCTGGTCTGTTTTTCTACTGAAAAGAAAAATCACTTTTCTTGTCAATTTATATAAACATTTCAAATATTAAGGACAGTAACATTTTGTCATAAATAAAATTCAAATAAATTAAAATCCAAACAATTATTGAAACAAGTCATAAAATAATTTTGAAGCATGAGTAATTTACTTAAAATGTATCATAACTACTACTTCCCTCACATTCAAGAATATCTGTAACCTCAAAAGGTAGTATGGCAAAATGGTTAAGAGCACAGGCTCTAGAGACAGGTGGTCCAATTTAGAATCCTAGCTCTGCCACTTCCAAACTGTGACCGTGGGCAAGTTATTTAACCTCTATGTATCTCAATTTTGTCAACTGGAAGATGGGGATAATATTAATACCTACTTCAATAGGTTACTTTGAGGATGACATAATTCACAGAAAACAGATTATATCTGGCAGGTAATACATGCTCAATAAGTGTTACTTATTTTCAGTGGTATGCTAGAGCCAGCTCATAACAACTTGAAGAGAATTGATTATTGAATTTTCAGAATTGTGTTAGCCAGTTGTTAAAGCCATCATTAAAAATGAAACTGCATAAACCTTCAACTAAATAAATTACATTAAAAACAAAAATAATAAATATTCAAAGCTCATCACTTACTAATTGCTTTACTACATTTTACGACTGTCTTTGCTCTTGAGTTTATTTACATCTATTGCATCTGTATGGTGGAAATATTATATAACGGTGTGCTACTGTGTATGTCTTCCCAGTTCTACATTCAGTGATGTCAACTTGGTAGCCTGACATTGGCCATGGTACAAGTGCTTATACCATGCAAATGAGCAAGTGCTAAAAATCACGATTTTTTCCCTAGATAACTAGTTGTCAAGTATTTACCAGCATATTGCTATCATTATAGTGATTATTATAAGAAATCATCTTTAATTTTTTCCCCTTTAGTTTCTGTCTTTTTCACAGCAAAGAAAGAAAGGGTGACAAATCAAAATGTTAAGTTATCTTTACTTCTTGTCCCTACATGGTACTGTGTATACAAACTTGACTGCCCAGATCAGGTTCCTTTTCAAAACTGGGTCCCTAAAGAACAACATACCTTTGTCTATAATTGCACCAGACAGTGGCCTTGCCTTTTCTACTGTCAAAGCCCAACAGATTCAGTATTTTTTTTAAATAACAAGGCTAATCTGCCATGGTTCAATATGGAGGCCACCTTAAGGAGATAAAAGCTAAGTGCCAAACTGTCATCAGATCCAGTCCACACATCTCTTAAAATTGTTTTGACCTCCTGACATTACTTAGCAACTCAAGTCAGTATCAAACAGGCCCAGTCACTCTAGCTGAAACATAAATATTAACTTTCAAAATAATGGTCAAGGACCCCAACCGTCTTCCAATTACTCATTGCGTCTTGTGCTAGGACCTAGTGCAATACATGCATAAACAATGTGTTCAAAGGGATCTGTTAAATACTTCGATTCATGTCAAAAGTGTGGCTGTATTTACACAGCACAGAATGAAGCTTGCAAGGAAGCAGGCTGGCTGGGCCATCAAGACTTACCCTACTTGCTCAGGACCAGGAGAAACAGGAAGTATAGCACATGTGTCTAGGTGCTTATGGAGTACAAGGACTTTCTTAGGTCAGCATGATTCAGTGGAAAAAGCATTAAACTAGAAATCAGAATACCTGGGGCTCCGGTTCCACCTCGGTACTAACTAGTTCTATGAGCTTAATATCTCTGTGTCTAATTCTTCTCAGACATAAAATGTAGGAGCTAAATTACACAATCTCAGCATTATGATTCTGCTCTGTTATTCAGAATAAACATACCTCTACTACCAAAAGAATCCTTCCTCTCTGCCTGCCCAACTATAACATATTTTTATTAAACTGACCCAAATTTAAATATCATATAAATAGAAACAGTCACATTACTGGGAAAATATAGAAATCTTACTTATAAAGTCTTAGCACTCTAGCTACACAACAACTTTTACATTTGTAGGATTAGCCTAACACAAAAGCAAATGCATGAACAAGGACCATACTTTTCTCCTTGCTGTACTGTCACCAAGCTCGGTTCAGAGGTTCCATCAAACAGAAAGAATCCTAGCTCTTGTAAACTGTATATTATATATATAAACTGTATATTAAGGACTTAGAGGACTGAAGTCTACAACATTCCTATAGTCTAATTCTAATAAAACAAAACTAATACAAATTTTATATACATATGAGCCTTAAAGAGAAAAGGAAGACCTTCCACCTCCTGGGCATGATAGTAAAAGGGACTAGATTTATTCTCTCACCTTAAACAATTAAAAATAGAGACAAAATTTATGAAACCACAATTTTTGGACATTAGACAATAGGCAGCACAGGTGACAGTGATCTCTGAGAAAAGAAACAGACAAGGTGAGTCCTACTGTTACTGCCAGGAGAGAGTTTCCAGAATACAGTACAAGGGGGCGGGGCGTATCACGCAGGGGAAGGCAACAGTCTCCCTTGGGTGAAGAGACACAGTTCATCTGAGGAGGTCAATACAACTAGAATTTGCAGGGCAGAGAACCAGAAAAAGCTGCACAAGAGCAAATTCCAGAGACCTCCAAGAGGTTGCATTTTTATCTGGATACTATGTATATACATGTAAGGAAACTATTTGAAGCCAGGTAAAGAACTATCAGAAAGGAGCAGGGGGATTCAAAAGAGTATTACCTCTAAGGCAAAAAGGAAAAGTTTGTAGCAGCAAAAATTTCCCAGATCCTTTAATCATTAAAATAGAAGAAAAGGTAGCATTATTAACTTCCTGTTACCTAAAGCTGCTATATATTTGTGCTGACTTTAGCAATACACCTTTTATTTATTTTATTTTATTTTTTTAGAAAAAGGGTCTTGCTCTGTTGCCCAGGCTGGAGTACAGTGGCAAAGTCTTAGCTCACTGCAGCCTCCAACTCCAGCTCAAGCGATCCTCCAGCCTTAGCCTCTCAAGTAGCTGGAACCACAGGCGCACACCACCATGCCTGGCTAATTTTTCTTATTTTTTTGTACAGACAAGGACTTGCTATGTTGCCCAGGTTTGTCTCAAACTCCTGGGATCAAGCAATCCTCCTGCCTTGGCCTCCTAAAGTGCTGAGCCACCAAGCCTAGCCTGCAATGTACCTTTAGACCTTTTACATTTAAAGGTTCCAGAATTATAAACAGCTGCTTTAAATTGCTACAGTATCTCTAAAGTAAACAAACAACACTGTGAGGCAACACTATTCTGAGTTCCCAACAAACTCAGTCTGTTGTGTCAGTCTGTCCATGAATTTTGCCGTTGTTGTACACAGGCACACTCCTATTCTGAGCTTCTCCCCACATGGTCCAGCATTATGTTACTTTTATCTAAATTGACTTATCTTCTCCATATAATTTCTCATCATATACTATGGCAATAGTTCATTTTGCCTATCTTCCTACATAAAGAAATTCTGTAGCATGAAGTAAGGTAATTTGTATACTTTTTGAAAATTACAAAGTTATTTTAAACTTCATCTGCTTGGCAGTTTTAGAATTGCTGGGAGAAAATTAGTTAAGTTACTGTACTTAACTGGAACTATTACTTAGAGTGAGCTTGGTTAACAAACTGAATTCAGAAAATCTTAAAGCCCAAAACCCTCAGTAGAAATTCATTAATTCAATCTTTTGTTAAAATAATTATTGAGCACTTACAGTATGCCAAGCACCATGATAAGCAGTGTAGGTATTAAAAAGACTTAAATGAAAAATATTTTCTATAATTTCCCTACTTGGTTTTGCACACTTCAAAAGTATTTTCTGTTATTTGACAATACTATAAGCAAATATTCAACCTGCTTTTCCTTAATCTCCCTACTATATTTCCATATCATCACTTAGTATATTAGGTACTTCCTTATAATCCTGGGGTTATTTTATATTCCAATTCACAGAAAAAGAAGTTGTACTATAATAGCAATCTACTAAAATCTCTTTATTCCCACTGTCAGAGAAATAAACTTTAAGAAACAAGGTAATGAGTACAGAACACACTAACCTCACCAGGTAGATGGTTTAAGAAAGTTACTCTTAGAGTACTTTATTCATACTGCATGTACAGCACCTTAAGTGTTCCATGATTCATCTTGCTGGTTTTCCCCAACAGATTGAGAACTCCTAAAGGAAAGCAACACTGTCTTTTTTCATCTTTGTATATGTCATGGGCACTCAATAAATTTTTATGTAATTTGTTAAATAAACGAATGAAAAAAATTAAGTTAGGTAAGAAACAAAATAAATGGGTACTCTGGCTAAGGATAGCACTCCTTAGAAACCAAAATTACATTTGTCTGACCCATCAAGTCAGTGTCTTCTCACCCCACTGGACTTTGCCTAAGAAGACAGCCTGCAAGTATATGATCAAATCAGACACTGAAAATAATAGCTATGGCCATAACGGACCACCTCAGCCATAAACGACCACACAAACAGTAAGTCTGTAAATTGTTTATGAAAGTGCCAGATGGTCTATTAAGTCAATGTCACTTAATACCCACAATGTTGCTTGTAAATTATACCTGTCAGAATCACATGGAGGAAACTTTTCTCAAAAACCAGTAATATTTCATATGCATGCAAGTATTTAATAATTTTCTTCTTTTAAACTTCCTACTTTATTTGTGGTGGTATTTTTATTTATTACAGAAGTAATAAATATGTGTTTTAAAATGTCAAATACAGAGATTGAAAAAAAACTCACTTTTTAGAGTTAGCCACTATTAACAGTTTGGTTTCTATCTTTTCATAGCTCTCTATGTTTACATATAGAATTTTTTTTTTTTACAAAAATGCCAAATATAGTCCTCTGCCTTTTAATTTTCCTTAATAATATAAGGGGGAAATGTTATAGGTCAACGCTTAGCAATATAACTCATTTTCTTTATTAGTTGCATAACAGTATCAAAATTTATTCAACTATCCCCTACTCACGGTCATTCAGGCTATTTCTGGTATTTTGCTATTATAAATAATGTCACAATAAATTCTACCTGTAGGAAAGATTCTGAAATATTGCTGGGTCAAAGAGTATCTGTGACTTTAGCAGCAACCTCCTTTCCCCAAAGATAGTAACAAGCCTCGCTCTCACAAGCAGTGCAGGAGACTACTGTTTCCCCACATTCTTGCTATTAATGGATGTTATCATGAATGTTTTCGGAAGATAAGAATAAAAGTGGTTACTAACTTTAAAAAAACACTTATTTCTAGGTTTTTTCCCTAAAATCCTTTAATTTTCTCTCTAGACTTGACCACAGTCAAAAATTTTCCAGCTGTCTCCAATTAACCAATGAGCTGTGCTACAGAAATTGACTTATAAGTTCCAAACAACCAACTCATAACATGTTTTGTCTTAAAAATGTGGTTTTTTTGTTTTTTTGTTTGTTGGTTGGTTTTTTTGTTTGTTTGTTTTTTGAGACAGAGTCTCACTCTGTTGCCCAGCTAAAGTGCAGTGGCCTCATCACTATCGTGTTGCTCAGGCTGGTCTGGAACTCCTGAGCTCAAGCGATCCTCCCGCCTCTCAGCCTCCCAGTGTGCTAGGATTACAGGCATGAGCCACCGTGCCTGGCCAAAAAAAATGCTGTTTAAATCTGCCGTCCCCAACCCCTGGGACCAGGGCTGGCCACAGAGCTCCACCCGCTCGCCCACCTGCTGTCCTCGGAAAAACTGTCTTCTAAGAAACCACATGAAACTGGTCCCTGGTGCAGAAAAAGGTTGGGGACCGCTGGTTTAAATGAAGGTTAGATAATCCAGGCTAATGCAAAGCTGTATTTTTAATTTAAAAATTGGTGAAACATTATCAATGCACAATATACATTGACCTTGTGTAGTCAATCTAGAATAATTAAAATATATAACATTGGATCCATAAAAATATGTTTAATAAATATATACAACAGGCATGTTCATATTGGAAACACACTTTCCAATTCACATCTTTCCCAACCATATACTTACCTACTGTTATCACAGAGGGAACTGAGGAGACTGGGACAGCCAGATGAAACAGAACTGAGCGGGGGAGGAAAGGGGGGTGTAAAATGTATGTATGGACCCAAAAGATGAGGAACGGAGTCAGGTTACCATTCCCTTAAAAGCCTCTATCTCCCAACTTCCCAGAAACACCACAGGGTAAGCCCTCAGTCCTTTTCTCCCTGCCCCTTCCTCCTTCCCACTCCCACACACACATACCCCATGCCCATTTCAGGTGAGAGCAAATCCAAACTTTTCATCACTTCCACTCCTGCCCCTACTCTGTAAGTGTGTTAGAATTGAGGCCACATCGCATCATATTCTCCTCTATTCATTCCTGATCCAGAGCAGAAGGGAAGGCTCCGGATTCCAGCAGATCCTCAGAATGCAGGCCATGAGGATGGGTGATGTGTGGGGGTGGTCAGTGGCCTGGATCTGCCTGCCTGGAGCCTGGATCTTATAGTTAACCAGGAAACAGCCAGATATCCACAGACTGGTCCCAGAGCTGCAGCCAAATTGTCACTTAACCCTTCAAAGTGGGGGAATATTTTAATTGCATTATAACTCCAATTTGTATTAGGCCTAATCAATGTCTTAAAGCCCGAGAAAACTGACTGATAAGCCTGCTGCATGCAATCTGTCATTACTGACATAAGGCAGTCTCTAAAATACATTAACATCATACGTAACACTGAAACCTCAGCATTCCTCTCATTGCATGTGAAGAATAACACTGACATCACTACTTCTATCTCTGCTATTGCTTCATTTTTTCCACTCATTTCTTCTAGATTCTTGCCCTTACTAATTCTCCAGTAATTCTTGGCTTTTTCATTGAGTGAGTTAGATATAGCCACTGAAAGCACCCCTTCTATCCAACAGTAAGTAAAAAAAAGAGACTGAGCAACGTGTAGAACTGGAAATCAGGAGACCTGTTTAGATCGTGCCTTTATCCTTTACCAACCCCACTTTTCAGGACTTCTGTTTTTTCGAGTACAAAATGAAATGACTTAAAATCAACCACTCAATGTTTCTATCTTTTCCCTACATCAGTCACAAGTGATGGTAATCCTCAAAGGATGGGCAGGTAAGAGATGGGGATCAGGGTTAGATGCAGAACTATCCCACAGTTCTGTTAATGGCGGAAGGGAGAAGGTAGAACAAGAGAAGGGAAAAACAAATCTAAACAGCTACAGCAATCCCCCAGAATGAAGCCACCTCAAAGCTGAAGATCACAATCCCTAGTCCTGAGGCTGTAGTTCTACCTAGACTCAGAAAATCTTGGTTTGAAAATCTTGGGGAAAGAAACAGCCAACCAGAAATTGCTTATTCAAGGTTCATTGCTAAAGCAAGGAATTAAAAGTACCATGAAACAAATCTTCCATTTAACCAAAGATGAAAGAAGAAGGCATAGAGGGGACAGCATTTAAGCCCTTCCTCAAGACTATATATGGTGATCATTTAACTAAACACAAAAGAAACACTGACATAGACATGCAAGAACAACACATAGTGATAAGATGGACAATTCTAAAACTTCCAAAAAGAGATCAATTGCACACACTCAAAGTTTACATATCATTAATGCACGTAATGAGAGAGGAAAAACTTTTAAAAGTGTAAATTTCTTCCAAAGTTCTACTTCAATCATTACAGATAAATCTAGTCTCCAAAAGTACTCCTTGATTCAATGCCATTAATAAATAATACAGTCTTCAAGACTAGTACAAGTAATGAAAAGCAAATGTAATAAATGATTACAAACTATATCAAAAACCCAAAAGGCATTTTAAAAGGGTTTTCAAAAGGAATCAATAATAGTTTCTGAAAAAAATTAAAACCATGAATAAGGTGATCATTTCCAAAATAGGTGGACGCCACAAACAATAAATGGAAAGTATGTCAGAAAATGATGTCAAGAATAACCAAACAGATCAAATCAGTATAAAGTGATACATTCATAACTCAACAAAAAATATAAAAGACCATTCTATTACGTCTACCACTCTAAGGAGCTAACATACTTGCTGACACAAGAAACACTCAGGAAATAAATGATGAAATAATTAATTAAGGCAGATATTACAGGATGATTAGGAACCTTGACAATTATTCATTTTAATTTATAAGCTATCTAAGACTAGCTAGTTAGCATAAGAGCTAGGAATGCAAACCAGATCTGATTATTAGTAATTGCTTCCTTTATTGTTGAATTTCAAGAATTCAGAGTGATTAGAATTTTTAAATTGGATATATAACTCAAGAATCTACTCAATCATGAATTAGGCAGTATCTTATAAATAGTTAACTGCTAAGTGGTTTATATAATCCACAAGACTTCCTTCTTATCTTGAAAAACTTTACTGAAGCTTGTAATTAGATGGAAAGAGACCAATGTAGTAATATTAACAGAAAACTATCAGGATACAAAATTGCTTGAATGTTTCATGACATTGTTTGTCACCAATACATAATAGAATGCATGTATCATTCACTTAAAATGGTTTGAAATAATATTAAATTAGAAAATACCATGACATATTAAGTGAATAAGCAGGATATAGAACTTTATACACAGTGGTCCAATTTTAAATGTTATATATTAAGGAGTAAAGAGAAATAGAAGCAGAATAGGAAAATGAAATATGTCAGAAAATTGATTAGTATATTTGAATAATGGAACTATAGATTACTTTTCACTCATATTTTGTATAGCTTTTTATTTTCCAAGAATGTTAGAAAATATATGTCATAGGTTTTCTTCCCATGTTTCCCCAACTACTTATAATAGTTTCTCCCTTGTCAGTGAGTACTACAGAAATTATATCTTTAGTCAATGGGATCCTTTTTCTGTCTAAATGTACAACCCTCTAATTTTAAGAGCTGCTTCAATTAAGAACAGAAATAAGAGATAATGGAATTTTTCCTTCAAGTAACTAAATCCTCTACAGTCAGAAATAGAATTTTTCACCAAAGTTTATGGATTATGGTAGCCCAAAACCACATTAAACAAAAAGTAAACCATACTTCTTCCTGGATACAGACCTCTACCAATAATTTCAGAAGGTATTCAATCGCTGTTTACTTAAACAGAGACTATCTACTGCTCACCACATATATTACTTATAGTCCATATTATTAATAACTAGTTTTACTGCATATAAGGATGGACACAACAATCTCATAGTAAGCTCTCAGAAGCCAGAACAACCGCAGCAGCTGCCAGTGCAGGCAATCATGGAGGCCGGATTGGGGCTGGTTTGTAAAAAGTCAAAGTCACTGGCACCTATGTTACTTGACTCAGAGAGCTGTTATAAGAATCAAATTGTATTATATATGTTAAAACAAGACAAATATGTAAGGTGCTAAAATTATCATGATCATCAATCTAATTCAGAGTTTCCTACACCATGTGAAGACTGTCTCACTCAATCTTTACATTTGCTGAACCATACCTCTAAGTTACTTCTCACTACTAAACCCTCAGATTTGATAATATATTTATGTATAACAGTGTTCTTAAAAATGGAGGATAAAATTTTCATCTCAACATTGAAATCTTCAGTTAATCTTAGTACTTTATATTATGATAAGATTCCTAGCAAATTGAAATAGAATCTATATAAGACTTTTAATAGAGAAAACTGTCGAAACTGAAGGTCAGATCCAAACCCAGACAGAAGAACAAAGCCTCCCGTCCCACAGTCAATATGCACCCCACGAAAACAATAGCTCCAGCCTCCCTCATACAATTATCCAAATGATGGAATCTGGTCATCTCCTCACCAAACTGTCTCAGCATAGCTACAGAATGGTTGGTCCTCTCCTCCTTAAGCCGCTCGAAAGGTTACAACTTTTTTACTTACTAGTAGCTGATTGTTTCACATGTCCAATTGTGAAAGTATTTATTAACCCATGTTCATTTCTTCCCAGATCTTCTTGAAGACTGCTGGTCACAATAGGTTGCGTGCCAGGTTTTTAGAAATGATTGGTTCAAAATATAATAGTTAGTTGAGATAAGAATATTATGGAAGTTGGTACATGTTTCTGAAGCTTCAAGATGCTAATTACAAGTATCATCTATTACATTTTTATTTCAGTTCTACTGAAGCACAAATTTAAATTTCTATATAGATTTTCTAAATGGAAAGGGATAGATATCAAGTACATCTCTGTCTTTCCACAGAAAACTGAAATATTCCTGCTTCTTGCTTTCTATAATTTTAAATCCTTCAGTTCTGCTTTACACCCTCCAAAAATGTTCAAAGAAAAAGTATAAAGACTACAAATTATCTATAGTAAATTGTTATAGCTTGAGATTGCTTGAAGGACACATTCAAATAAGACTGTAAGATGCCTTCATACATATAAGCCCTCACTTAAAGAGGTATAAAATTCATACTATATGCAAAATCAAACTTGGAATTTCAAACACTCAGCTTTTTACCTACTAAATATTTTCAATATTCTCTAGCTTCTGTTACATAGATAAGGTTATCACAAAGATCACAAAATGAACAACTAAAGACTCCTTTAATCACTCACTTTTTTCTAGTCAATGGTATTCCAGCATTCATAAATATTTAGAGGCTGTGGCTCTTCTAAAATATGCTAAAAGAAAATTCAAATAATCTCACTCTAACTCAAACTCATTTTAAAAATCACACTGTCTTAACTCTGAGGGGCAAGAGTGTAAAACTTTAGGTTCTTAGATACTACATGAATACAGCATTACACCCAGGCTATAATCAAATCGCCATAACAAAAACTTTCTAAAAAACTGAAATAAACTATTTTCTATCCAACTCTACTTCTGATTACATTTTAAAAGAAGTAATTCAATATCCTATGAGTTTAACTTTCACATACTTTGCAGGACATGGACTACTAATTTCAGTCTATCCTTAAAATAGAATAGTTCAACTAATTTTAGACTCAAGTGTTATAAAGCAACATAGCTGCCAACTAACTGGATACCTGAATTGCAGCTGCAGTAGCATATGTAGATATACCAAAGCAAACTGTCAGATTGCTGAACTCTGAGCCACCACACACAACTCTCCCAAATAGGTACAATATACAATGTACTTAGCCAAAACAAAATAGTACTTAAGAATACTATGATCATATGAAAGGAAATAATGAGGCCCTTATTTACTTAAATAATATCTAAAATATTCAGTGGTTCAAAGGTGTCAAACGGAGGTAATGGTATAAAAAGGCTACCAATCATTTGCAAAACATATCTGATAAAGGACTGGTATCCAAAATACACAAAGAACTCTTAAAATTTAACAATAAGAAAACAAACAACCTGATTTAAAAGTGGGCAAAAGATATGAACAGATACCTCATCAAAGGAGAGATACAGATGGCAAATAAGCACATAAAAAGATGTTCAACATCACATGTGACTAGGGAATTGCAAATTAGAACAACTCACTACACATCTATTGAAATGGGTAAAATACAAACCAGTGACAATATCAAATGCTGAAAAGGATGTGGAGCAACAGGAACTCTCACTCTCTGCTGGTGGAAATGAAATATGGTACAACCACTTTGGAAGACAGTTTAGCAATTTCTTATAAAGCTAAACATACCATATGATCCAACATCATACTCCTTTACCCAAATGACTTGAAAACTTCTGTCCACACAAAACCTGTACACAGCTGTTTACAGCATCTTTATTCATAACTGCCAAAACTGAGGAGCAACCAAGATGTCCTTCAGTAGGTGAATGGATAAATAAACTTTGGTACATTCAGACAATAGACAATTATTCAGCAATAAAACAGATAAGCCATCAAGCCATGAAAATACACGGAGGAATCTTAATGCATATTGCTAAGTGAAAGAAGCCAGTGTGAAAAGACTACACACTGTAGGATTCCAACTATATGGCATTCTGGAAAACACAAAACTATAGAGAGTAAAAAGATCAGGGGATCGGGTGAGAATAGGTTTAACACAGGATTTGGTGAGCTGTAAAACTATTCTGTATGATACTGTAATGGTAGACACACGACATTGTGCATTTGTCAAAACCCACAGAACTGTACAACAGAGGGAATCCTAATATAAACTATGGATCTTAGTTAATAATAATGTATCAATATTGGTTCATCAATTATAACAAATGTATCACACCAATACAAGATGTTAATAGGGGAAACTATGGAGAAAGAGGAGGGAATATATGGGAACTCTGTAATTTCTGCTCAATTTTGCTGTAAACCTAAAACTACTCTAAAAAATAGTCTATTAATCAAAAAAAAAAAAAAAGAAAGAAATAGGCTAATGGCCTAGGAGGAGCCAGAGGACTTGAGTACTTAGGTCTATTGCATTCACTGACTGCCTATGCAATAGCTACTGCTCAGAATATTATATATACCCTACCTTATCCCACTTTTATTAACCCAGTGTCTACCTCACTGAGTTAATAAAGGTGGGGTAAAATAAACTACCAAGTGGTATTATTCCATGCCAAAAATCAAGAATACAAATTGTCACACTGGCATGGGCAGAATGGAGAACTGTAACACTGAATATAGGGGCATGTTTTAAATTCACTGGGACAACAGTATCTTTGTATAATATCTTTAACACCAGGATTCACTGGGAAATACTTTCACCCACCAGAGAAAAATCAAGACTTTGTCAACTCCCTTTGACAATTCTTTCCAGGAAACATTTCAGGCATGTATTAAAGCAGTCACATTCATTAGTGACATTTACAAAAACTTCATTCTTTTCAAAATCTCAACCTAAATATACACTGGGAATGCTCATATTAAAATTTTATTTCCTTTCATGGCTAACTAATCATTAGAATTTATAATGCAGCTGACAGCTCAACCTCCAAAATCTATTTAATATTTGAATTGAAATAATCTCTATAAATGTTTAAGCTATTAATTTTGATTTCATGCATCCATTTAACACACCTCAGAAAGTTCTAGTATTAATCAAAATCAGAATTCTAATAAACATATTCTCATAAAAACTATTTCTGCAGCATTTCCCAGTCAATATAATGACACTCATATAGTTTATGCCAAACATATTCTTGATGTTCAAATGCCATTGCTACCACTTACAGCTATATGAATTCAAGAAAATTAACTTCTCTAACCCTCAATTTCTTTATTTATAAAACAGTAGTAGTTGTAAAGAAAGTTATACAAATTAGAAATTATATATATATACACAGAATACATTTTTTTCTCATGTAATACCCAGCACTGTGCCTGACGTATAAGTAGGTAGGCATATAAATGGTAGTTATTATTTTTATAATTTTAAGTTAAAAATTAAAGGCTTAATGCATAAATTCTAAGATAGCTGAGAACTTATATTAAATGAACATATAGGCCAAGCATGGGGGCTCATGCCTGTAATCCTAGCACTCTGGGAGGCAGAGGCGGGAGGACTGCTTGAGCTCAGGAATTCCAGAGCAGCCTGAGCAAGAGCAACACCCCGTCTCTACTAAAAATAGAAAAATTAGCCGGGTGTCGTGGCGCAAGATTGTAGTCCCAGCTACTCAGGAGTCTGAGGCAGGAGGATCACTTGAGCCCAGGTGTTTGAGGTTGCAGTGAGCTATGATGATGCCACTGCACTGAACTTCTTATATACTAAACCAAACTGAAGCTACATATTTGCTGAAGTTTATGTAGAAAAAAAGATGAATAAATTAAAAGGTTCTGTGAAATAAAATCAAATTTTAGAAATTATTAAAATATATTGAAATGTTTTCATCATTTATACTTACTTTTAAAAAGGATATGAAATCAATTATTTTATTTGCTTATAGAAAACAGATCCACTGCTCTAAGATGCTACTAATCATGCTCAGAGGATTCCCAACAAGAAGACTGACAAGATATTAGTATTACTTAAGGAGCTCTAAAGAATGTTAGAACATTAAATAGAACATTCTAGTTTCAAGGACACACTACTGGCTCTATTTTCAAGGTCAAGCAAAATATCTTTAACTATCAAGGAAGGTCTAATAATGATTAATATTAAAAATTTATTTTAAAAACATCCTTTCTCATAAACACATAATACAAAATTTTTAACAAATTATAAAGAAAACACCCCAAGCCTTCTTTCAACACAACTTCAATAACGAAATTGTTGCACCCCTTTCTGTTCCCACCTACAGAGCCAACCAATGAGCCATCCTGACAATTTCTGAAATTTCTCTTGAATCAGATTTCTATTCCAACCACCGTAATTTTTCAGTAGCCTCCTAACCTGTCTCCCTGCTTCCTGAGTCTTCCCTTCCATCCAATCCTCCACATTGCTGCCAGAGTTCTCTCTCTAAAATCTATCTGACATCCTGCTTAAGATCACCAGGATCCCCCTTCCTGCCTACAGAATAAAGCTCAAACTCGGCCCTGGGTATGGCATTTAAGACCTTTTCAATCTGGTCCAACATAACCCTCCATCATTCATCCATTTCCATCTTCCTATAACCTCTAATTTATCGAAGCTTATCCCTAAAACACACCGTGCACTTCAGCTAAATATTCAAAATGGATTCAGTGGTTATGCCAATGAAATGGAACAGTCATGCTAGTTTCAGTTTTCCTCCCTGGTACTTTTCACCTCCTCACAGGGTAAAATCCCATTTGACCCTAAATACAAGCTTTCCCCAACACTCAACCCAAACAGAATCATTCGCTTCCTCTTTTGGGAGTGATGAAAGTAGGGTGGAAAATAATAGCAAATAAAATTGCATTAAAGGATAAGGAAGAAGGAGAAGGAGAAGAAGGTCTATGTGATCACTTATAGAAACAATGGCACACATGAGCAAATAGCTGCCTGAAATTCCTCTTCGGAAGTAGGTAGAATGTAATCCCTAAATTACTAAGAGCTGAGAAATAGACATAGAAGTCTTTCCTGTTTTTTCCTCAAAGCCATTACAGAGAGAAGTGTCCACACACGTAACAGAAGCTTTTGAGTTTCTTTTTAATTAATATGAAATAATAAACATTCTAAACTACAAATCATCTTCTCTCCCTCAATTTGTTCATTGGGTTTATAAAGTCAGATGATTTGGGTACATTCTATACATTTTTATATCAGCTGTGGAACTAAAACAGAAATGAACACATGATATTCCATTTTGTCACCCCTGTATCTTCAGATGTTTTCATAATCTCCAATTTCATGAAGTCACTTTAGTTAAACACTCCAGCTCCTTACACAGCCAGGATCCTGAGGCACACACGACCCAAAAGCAGAAAAACAAGCACCTCCTTGCCAGATTACAAAATAACATTAAGATAATAAATTGTTCTCACCACCTGTCCTTACATTTATTACCTAAAATTGTTGTTGAGCACCCAGAAAATAAGCATCTCCAAATTGCTCAAATAATAAAAAAAAAACTTAGTTTTAAAAAGTATAAAGCTTTAAAGTCCCTGACTAAAGTGACTAAATAAATGTTGAGATAATAAGTCAGAACAAAAGAAACTAAAAAGAGCATCAGGATATTTGAAATTCCAGTTAAATTCACTAACAATATCTATTAATAATAATTGCTCACATTCCTGAACTGATACATGCTCCTTATGGTGATAAAAAAGTTCTTCAGTCAATTTAAATCCTACTTATTTGGTGGAAATTACTTTTCAAACCCATGTTGTAACATCATAAAACATTCAGGCCAGGTGTGGTGGCCCACACCTATACCACCCTAGCAGTTTGGGAGGCCAAGGCAAGAGGATTGCTCAAGGCCAGGAGTTCAAGACCAGCTTGGGCAACATAGCTAGACCCCCATCTCTACAAAAAATACCAAAATTAGCTGAATGGAGTGGTGTGCATCTGTAGTCCCAACTACTGGGGAGGCTGAGGCAGGAGGATCACTTGAGCCCAGGAGTTTGAAGTTGCAGTGAGCTATGACGACACTACAGCACTCTAGCCTGGGTAACAGAGTGAGACCGTCTCAAAAAAAAACAAAAACAAAAACAAAAAACAAAAAACAAAAAACCATTCAATTATGTCATTCTCAAAATCCTCAGAGATTTCACGGAGCTCTGAGGTATTCCCTCAAACTTTAGTGAAGGCAAATATATTATGTTATGGCTGTTAACATGTGTCCAAACGTTAAGTTTCCAATTTCGGCACAGACATTTTACCCTACACATGCCAGACACTGCTGGTTGCAAAATGAATAGTATTCTTTCCTTATTCTTTACTAACAGAACTTCAATTTTGTTCAGGGCACTAAACGGGGCCAGCTTAAAAATCTACATTTCCTAGTCTGCTTGTAGACAGGGTGGCACCTAGAACAGTTCTCACTTAGAATTGAGACACAATGGCTGGAAAAGGAGCAGCCATGTTGTGATCACAAAACAACCACATGAAACACTGCAAATGGCTAAGCACAAATATAGGAGTCTGGGTCCCTGTTGGCAAATGGGGGTACCCTACAACCCAGGTCTCCCTACCCTGGACCTCTCAGTACCCAAGAAAAAGAAAACATCCATTTGGCTAAGCATTAGCACCTATTTTCTGTTACAAACAGCCAAACACAATCCTAACTAACACTCACCAGATTAAGCCTGCTTCATTTTTAAAAGAAAAGGACCGACTAATTCTGTTATAGCTAGCTACAATATAACATTATCATGATGAGCACAGTTAAAGTTCACTTATTGGGAGGAGGAGGGGAAGGGCAAAAGCCCACCTAATGGGTACAATGAACACAATTTGGGTGTTGGGCACATTTATAGCCCTGACTCAAGCCATGTATCAAAAAAATCTGTACCCCCTTAATATTTTGAAATTTAAAAAAATGTTTCTTAAAGTTCACTTATTACATAACAGACTTTTAAGCCATGAATAGAGCATGAGCAAATGAAATTTGAAATCAAGGTTTTGCAGAATCCTGAAAGCCAACTGAAAACCACTGAGCAAAATCATCACTATGTGAAGGGAAAGAAATTCCCTGAAACCTTTATACTCTAACTTCAATTCAAACGAATACCACAGTTGGTTTGCAGAGTAAAATGATGGAATTTTTACCAATCACATATCTATAAAGGACATAAAACTGAAAAATAAAATAAAAATAAAATTGAAAATGAAAATGAAAACTATGGTAGTCTTAGTTCCTTTTGTCACTAGGCACATAAGCAGAATTATATAACCCTAATAAGAGAAAGGACTAAGGCAATTACTCAAAGTATATGTGAAAAACAGAGAAAACTTTGCCTATTGTCTCCATATGGAAGAGTTTTTTCTTTTAAATGATATTATAGATAAGTAACAAAATCGTCCATTTAGCTTTCATAGAGAATGATAATGCAACACTCATTACAGTTGTCTGGGGATAACAGATTAATTTCCAGATCAATAAAAAAATCACCATTTTTGTTGGACCAAAATAATTAAATTTTTAATTAAATCTAAAATGTATACAATAAAATTTATTGAGTTCACATTAATCATCTCATTTTCTCACTTATCACATAAAAAAGTAACAATGTGTTGGGAAAATAAAATCTTCCAATGACACTCAAACAGCAGAATTTCATAGATTAAAGTGACAGCTAATTAATTTAATCATTTATAATAACAGTATATGGGTTAATTTCCTTAGACTTGAGAAGAAAGACAAGAGAGATTATTCTGTATCTTTTAAGCTAAGCTACTAAAAATGTTTTATATTACATGGTAAATACATGGGATAATTTACTATAGATATGTTAATAAAAGAAAGCCACTGAGACAATTTCTAGCATAAACAATAAAGAATTATGTTTTATTCAAAAATAAATGCATTTATACACCCTGATTTTGGCATCAGCTGAAGTAATATGATGTTTTTTAATCAGATGGCCCTGAATATTCTATGAATATATTTTACAAGTAACAGGACTAGAATATAAATCAGAACAGTGCACGCTTCTCTGTAGCAAATAGCTCTTTCTGTGTTACTCTAATTCAGCAAACAGTTGCCTATTTTTCCTCAGAAGTAAGGTACCAGAGCAAGACACAAGAATAGACCACACCATAAATAATTAGGGCTCACTTGCCACTATTCTTGCTTTTCTACAGAGAGCCTGGTTTGAAGTCCTTCCAAGGCTGTCTGAAGACTAGGTCTAACAAAACTTGCAACTTCTAAATCTAATATTCATAATTCCTAACTATATAGGTTATTATTATTCCACATTTCTGACAACAGGCAGATTTTGAATTTGTTTCAGCTGACTCCACCACTTACACTACCCAACAGCTGGGATATATGATAACTCAGCAACCTGATAATATTCTAGATGAATGCAAACTCATTCTGTAACCAAGGAACTTTGTCAGAAATAAAAATCAAAATAGCCTCTCTTAAGTTCAAATGACAACATAAGGTGTTTTGAACAATGCATGATTTCAGAAAATGAGCAACTGTACTTTGAAAGTTTAGCGAGCTGACACTCCCTATTCAAAGCCTACAATTCTTTTCTGATTAGGTCAGTCCCCACAGCAAGTCATCAGGATAATAAGCACTGTAGTGAAGTCATCGTATTGGATACTGATGGGAAATCATAACTAGCTTCAAAACACATCAGAAAACGAGTTTTCCAGTTCTCCAGCTTTTCATGGAATACACTGCCCAGCACTCTTACTTTCCTTTCCAGGACTAAATGCAACACAGAACATCTATAAAGCCAAGCACAAATTGATGAACTAAGCCTTTTAAAATCACAAAGAAAATGAGGGAAAATCCCCTCACTTTTTCAGTGAAATCTGGACAATATATTTGAAGAAGTATATGTTTAAGAGCAATGCTGATCATTTGGTTATGATTAAAGTGTAGTAAGAAGCACAATGGCCTTCAGATCTTTAATTTCCTTTTATTTCCAAAGGCAAATAAAGACAAGCCTTTAAACAATGTCTGCTTCCTCAAGAAAAGTCAAATCAGCACTTACATCTGTTTTCAGTCACCTGAAATCACTCACGCGTCACTGAGGTAAAACTTGAATGTGACAGAAATTCATAGTTATAATTTTTCAAAAGTATAAAACATATATACTTTAGAACCTTCAGATTTTTTTCTTTCTGAATTTATAGAACACTGATGTATTTCTTCAATAAGGTTTACTAGTCTATATTGAAATATTTCTCATTTTTAAAGTTCTGGAGACAATTAATTAAGAACCTTATTCTGTAAATGGAAAGATGGAGGTAAACATGAGTGTATTACACACACACACACACACACACACATAAATGCTACAAATGTGCTTTAGCCTAAAATATCATTGTACTTGCTCAGTGGCAGTATTATACACAATAGAGTCTTGGTACAAAGGAATTCTGATTGTGCTGTTTACAAAATTCTACATGGATTGCAAGAAGTTCAGTTATAAAACATATTCTAGAAAGAGATAAAACATAATTGTGGATGGATTTTGAGCTCTTGGGAGATTTAGAATTTTATAATATTATTTAGTTCAAGATTTTATATTTCTACTTTCTACTAATATAAAACTGCATGCATTTTTAACCATATAATCCCATTCAATTTACAGAAATTTAGTTACTAAACCCAAAGCAAATATTCAAAGGATGCAAAATCATTTGAATTCAACCTATGAAAATAGGCCACTATTCACTATTAATATAAGGCTCTGGAGCTGCCCTTGGGTGTCGAGTGTTTTAGGAGCCACAAAAAAGAGACTGTCTATATACACTTAAAAATACATTTCCAGAGACAAAAAGACTCTTATAATGGAAAGGTGCAATTTCTATTATATTTAACATTATATTTAACTATAAAGTCAAAGTAAACATAATACTAAAATATCAACATCAAGTTGGCATGGAATTCTCTGAACATAAAGGATAGGCAGAAAAACATCTCAAAATATTCTTCTTTATGTTTAAATTTATAACAAACTCACTAACGTCTTTTATCCATCATGCTATAAAATAATTTTTACAATACATCAGAATAGATATATAGTCACAAACTTTTTCAAATACGTTAAGATCATTTTAAGAAAAATGATTTAGTGATGCTCTCGGCGTTGAAAGAGTCCATGTATTTAACAAGCTTTTTTATAGAGTCAACCAATACCCTATGCCAAACAGGAGCCCCAATGCCTTAGTAAGCCCATGAAGAATTAATCGGTAACCACCCTCCCCAGAAGAATTATGATTATGCATAGTGCTTAAGAGCTTTTACAAAGCAGAGAAAATGCAATGTACTTCTTGGAAACCAAGCCCCTTCCCCCCACTCCACTGCCCATCCAAGGGCGTTTCTGGACTGTCACCCACCTCACCACCCTCCCTGTGTAGGGAGTATTGAATCCCATCCAAAAAGAACCTGGTCTATTCCCAAGATTGGTCCAGACACCTGTTTACTTGTGCCCAAGCAGTAGTGCCTCTGGTTAAGAAAAGGTAACGGTTGCCTCGCTGGTCCGTGCCAAGGCACGCAGCCCCAGCGCGGAGACATACCTTTGTACCTCTCCAGGACATCCTCGTAGGCCTGGAGGTACTCCTGCTCCTCCACGTACAGGTAAGCAGCAGGGGAGAGGTAACCCGCCATGCCGAAGTTTATCTAAGCGATGACTGGCCAATTCCCCTCTCCCCCTCGTAACCCCAGGACACTATGGTAGTCACAAGACGCAGCCTTGGGAACTGGAAAAGAGGAAGGAGCAGCAGGCTGGGGAAAAGCGCTGAAGCCGGAGACGCAGAGAAGGGGCGCGAGGGGGCGGCAGGCGCCGGAGCGGGCAGAGGAAACGCCCAGGCCCCCTGGCGGGCCGCGGGTGGGCCGCCCGGCACCCGGGAGCCAGAGTCCCTCTCGGGTTTCAGCAGCGGCAAATCTCGGCGAGACCTGGGGCGGCGACAAGCAGCACCACGCCACGCGGAGAAGCTGGGAGCGCGGCGGGGGCAGGCGGGGGCCGGCGGGCGCCCGAACCCTCTGCGGCCAGCGCCGCCGCTCTCCTGGCCTTGCACGGGGCGCCTGCTCCGGGCCGGGCCGTGGCCGCGGCGGCGGTGGGGAAGGACCGGCGCGCTGCCTCCGCCCGGGATGCTGCGCGGCGCATCTGCGGCATTTCCTGGCCGCCGCGCTGCAGACACTCGCCCGCGCCCCCGGAGAGAGGGAGGGAGGAGGGGGGAGGACGCAAAGGAGGGGGAGAGGACGACGGTCAGCGCCCCGGCAGGCTCGGCTCCGGCCTCGGCGCCGCTCGGCCCCTCCCTTCCAGACAGAGCCGCTGCTCCCCGGGCCCCCTCCCCAGGCCCGCCCACCCGGTTGATCGTGTGGCCAAGCACGCCCACCCCCGGACACTGGCTGCTCGGCCCCGGATTCCCAAGGGTGAGGTTTCTATTTGGGACCCACAACAGGTGCCTGGGAAACAAAGCCGCAGATCGTGGCCACCGACATGTGCAGCCCCTTGCTTAGGGGACGGGGGCTCTCCCCAGGGAAGTGGTGACCGGGAGGAGTGTTGTAAATACTTTTTTCAACCCATCTTATGACATAGGAGGACTCGGGTCACTTTGACAGCACAGGGCGGGGAGGGCACGGGGTCAGCGCCCAGGGGACATCCTGGGGACGGGGCGGAGCGGCCTCTGCAGGTGGCCTCGCGCATCAGGGCCTGACAGCCGGGCCACGCCTGCGCCTGCGCACCCGGCCTCCCGCGGCTGCCGGAGGACCAGCCCGCGGTCCCTCCCTGCTGCCCCCAAGAGCCCGCCTGCGCATCTGCTGCGGCGCTCCGCGGCGGGCCTGTCCGTTCACAACAGCCCCTGTATTACTTTGTCACCTCCCTCCTTCTCTCTATTTATTATTCATTCCACATGGTACTAGTAACCATTAAATTGAGTAAAATGGTACAGGTTCCTTAAATTTGATATACCTGTATCACATACTAAAGTGAGTTTAAGGGTCCACTGGAGAACCAACTGGTACCCAGGCAGGCAAATGGATGTGTTTAAGAGTAATGACTGAAGTCAGGGTGCCTTGGATGGAATCCTGACTCCTTGTGACATGAGCAAGGTACTTATCCTCTCTGAGCCTCTCTTCATCAATAGAGATAACAGTGCCTAACTCATAAGTTGCAATAGTTAAGTGCTATATATTAGCTGCTACTACTGCTATCATTATTAGATAAACCAGCTCACTGTTGAACATATTACCTATGTCAACTTCACCTCTTGCCCAAATCTTCCCTCCCTATTTCCTCTTTTCATATATACTGACCTTTTGCCCCGATGATTTTTCTTTTTTAGCATTGGGCGTTGTGAAATCTGGACCATTTTTCATTAATGTTTAGAGGAGGATGAGTTTCTCTTGAAAAAATTGTATACTCTTGAAAAAACTGACTTAACTCCTCCTTAGCAATTGGCCTAATTTTGTTACTCCAAAGAAAGCAAGATCACATCTCTCTTCTATTCTGACCACTGATTTGTAATCTGAGTTTGATCCCTTGCCCCACTAAGTCTTTAAGATCACTAGAGTTTTCTTGCAACTCGATAGGCATTTATGTGTACCTTAGTTCATTAAGTAACAAACAGGTATCATATGGGACACCTAAAATGAAAGGGTTAGCAATGAGATCCCTAAGAGTCATTCAATTTATAGACCACATATGTATAACATAGGTCTTTTAAAACTGTCTTGTCTCTCTTGCAGTGAGTAAGGTCATTGAGGGCAAGTCTGAGTCCTCACCAGACACTGACACCCAACAGCACCCAGTTTTATGAATACAGTCAGCACACACTTAGTGATTTTAACTGTCCATTTAAGGAGCCAGTCAAAATGAGCAGAGGCAGCATTTGAGATTGTTTGTAAAAACAGCCTTTGCCACATGCATTCTTGGAATGGTAATACTGGGTCAATATGCTAATAATAAGTGTATTCTATAGAGAAGCAGCAAAAGCATTAGCAGTAAAAATCTTGGCCTCTGGAGTCAAGACTGCGTGAATTTAGATCCTAGCTCTACTACTTCCTAGCCCTATGACCTTGGGAAGTTTCTCTTCCTCTCTCAGCAGATTCTGAACTGGAAAATGGAGAAAATCATAATATCTACTTCATAGGGTTCTTGGGAGGTCTAAATGAGATAGCATATTAAGTGTTTGGAAAAGAGCAACCAGACCATTTTCTATGTGCCAAGGAGTTTGCAAAATGTTTTGCATTCCCTATTATATTTAATCACCACAACCATGACTCTTTGATAAAGAAACTGGAGCTAAGAAAATTTAGTAAATTTTCCAAGTAAACACAGCTAGTTAGTGACAGAGCGAGAATTAAAATCCAAGTTTGTCTCCATTCAAAGTCTGACTGTGCTTTGATCCTTCAATTCCAACTTCAAAGAATTCAGATAGGACAAAAACCTTTATTTTAAAATAGCATTATCACTGACAAACCAAGGTAATTTACGATTAAAAACCCAACTTACAATATCCTGTAGCTAAGAACAGCAGATCTGTATTGTTTGTATGTAAAAGGCATTTATACAATGGGTGTTACAAAGCCCCTGTCCTTACATTTTGTCATTTTATTCTCACACCGACCCTGAGAGATAGGGAGTGAAAATACTAGTCTCAGATTTTAATATGATGAAACTACAATAAATCCAAAAGCACTTCTGAAAATATGGAGTGTCAAATGTGTGACACCATCACCAATATGACTTTCTGAAAGCAAACCTAATTATGTCACTGAAGTACTTAAAAATCTTCAGTGGTTTTCCACCACTTACAGCATAAATAGTCTAATTTCCTCAGTATTGTGCACAAGCACATTTACAGTTTCTGCGATTCCCTCCCAAATCCCATGCTTAGCTACATACGATACTTGTGGTCCTATTTAAACACATCTCCCTACCTTTGTTCTTATAGTGCCATCCTTCTGAAGTGGCCTTCCCTTTCACCCTAATTCCATCAAGCTCTTTAAATCTCAGCTGAAGTGGCACTTCCTCTCAGAAACCTTTCAGGAACCTCCCATGCCTCCCTTACCCCCTCCCCCAAGTTAATTAGACTCTCCTCTGGGTTCTTCTAATATTAGGTGCTTATTGACATTACAATTAATTAATCTCTCACACCACATTGTAATTGTCTAACAACACATCCATTTATCATATTAGATTATGACTTTTTAAAGGCAGAACTTTGTGCTAGTCTTTATTTTATTGCAGAGCTCAATAAGTTAAATGTGGATAAATTAAGGTATCCCATAGACCATATAGTCTTTTTGACTCGATAGACATTTTTACACAATCAATTCTATTTTTATGATCTTAAAAACAAATTAAAATAGTAAACTTTCAGCTCTTTTATTACTGAGTAATGAACACCACAGACATCCTCACACCATTTCTGAACTTCACCCCATCTCTCACAAGGTATGAATTTCAGAGAAGGGGCGAGTTTCAGGAAGAGTATGAAAACGTATAATAAAATCAGAAGTCAAAATTTTAATAGTATTTTGTCAAACTATCCACGGCACCAAATTCTCTTAGATAACCTGTACCCTTATTATCACACTGTGTGATGAGTGGTCATTTTAACACATAATATATCTGAATCTAATAATTTAGCCACATTATGAATTAAACAGATGTTTGTGGACTGGCCCCCAAGTCTATCCTCCATGTATGATTATCGTTTATGATTAGTGTAGCAAACAACCAATTTACCAATATTTATTTAAAACACAATAGTATACTTCCATACTGTTTGTTTCGTTTTGTTTTGGTTTTGAAGAATTAGTGTAATTTTAAAAGTATATAACCTTAGGGTCTCAAGTGCATCAACTGCCACCTACTTTATAGCTATCCCCACAAACTCGTGAACCCTTTATAATAAATAAGATGTGGTCCCTGCTCTCAAGAAGCCCACAGTCTACTAACATCATCAGCACCTATGTGCCCACAGCATCCCATCAGAATCCCTAGATCTTCCATTTCTTCCCCACCTGCAGTATACACTGATGGTTAGTACCACCAACTTCTCATGACTTCCTGCCTTGTAGAGTCTTTCCCAATTTATATAATCTCATTCCCCCTGACAAACACCTACCTTGTCCGTCTCTCATGACCTTCACTACCAAAAGCAAAATATTCATCTCTGTGACCACTATCAAAACTCTCAGGCCAGAAGCACCTTCTATCTTTCATAAAAATGCACAGCACAGGCATCCTGTTTTGATGCCCAAGGCCCCCACAACTTCTCACACACACCCTCCTTTCACCTATCTTCCCTTTCCGTTGAGTCAAACATCTGGTATGGGCAGTGTCACCTCCTCTCCCTTGAGCCTTAGGCCTGAGAGAGGGTTCTCAACAGGGCAAGGAGGCAGGCCTCGGTGAATAAACACTTTCTGGTACTCAAAGAGGGCAAGGAGGGTGGTGAGAGCCAGGTCTGCCCTGTCTGTTCAAGGCCAGCCCTGCTCACTCTCACTTGGTTCCCAAACAGTCTCCATCCTCCCTCCTCTTCCTGTGTCTCCCTCCACTCCACCCCTCCCTCTTCAAAGGCCTGGGTGAGACCAGCCAGCATCTCACAACAGAAGCCAGAAGTTCAAGGCTGTTGCCCCAGAAACCCTGACTGAAGAATGGCTGGCTAGGCCCTGTTTGTTTTTCCCTTAATCAGAAAATCCCACTAGGGGGACCCAAGGGGGGATCTCAGCTGCCTAGATGGCTGGAATATGGGCTGATCCCCTCTACCCCCCCCCCACCCCTGTAGAAGGAAGAAAAAGTACCAACTTTGCATTATAGTGGGAAGCAAAAGAAACTGTGGAAGGGGGGCCCTCAGAGTTAAGAGTGGGGGATGGGGGGAAATGAGGTCTGAACGGCTGGTTGCAGAAACCAACTCAAAAAACACCTGGCCTTTGGCCTCTGCAAGAGAGTCCTCTAGGGCATACTCCATCCTGCCCTGTTACCACTTCCAAAAGGAAAATATAATTATTATGGGAATGTAAGAACAACCACCCCTGGAACCAACTCTCATGCACAGAACACATACACACAAACCACACAGGCACTGCAGGGTTGGAGGGTTGATTTCTACAGTGTTCTCGACTTTCAGCTGGGTAAAACAAGCCATCACTTCTGGTTCGGCTTTTATAGCCAATGCAAGGGAACACCCAGTAACACAGAACAGAAACATTGGCACCTCCCATATATTAATTAATCAGGAATGCATGATGGCTAAACTAGGGACAGAAAGCTGCTATGGACACAATGCTGACAAAGATGCTACATTAAAAAAAAATGACAGTGTATTCCCAAGTTGCTAGAACACACTCTGCAATCCTGGGTACCAAAAACCATGAATCTACTTGAGTTTGCTTCCAGCAAATACACTAGGAATCATTGGAGTTAATACTTTCAGATTTTTGTGGTAGCTACTGCATGTAAATAGGAAAGCGTAATGCAGATGTCTGTAAATATTTCCTTGCATTTCAAAAGAATTGATTCACCCAACCAGAAGGCAGGGCCAAACAGCTTAGTCACCAGCAGGCAGGGCAAATCGCTCTATCGGTAAAAGGAGGCATAAAGTAAACACGGTCATCCTCCTCCCCCACCTTGAGCACAGTGCATCAGCTCCCGATATGGCCCCCAAGGAGCAGATGGGTGAATTTCTGTGACTCTCGTTCCCGGCTCATCCTCTTCCCCGGATGCTCTTACCCGCTATCCTAAGCACTGCCCTCTCGGCAGGGTCCAGCACTGAGCCCCCTTGAATCTTTCTTTTCGATCTCTCATGTTTAGGCAAATTCCAGGGTAAGGTGTCTCCCGGAGCTGGGGATGCCGAGCCAGATTTCTGGCTGAAATCATCTTCGTCAGAAAAATCCGCAGAGGAAGACATAGAGCAGCGATAGGACGCGTTCCCGGAACTCTACAGAGAATGACACAGAAAAAAGCATTAACAGCAAAATATTCCCCATATGCTCTTCGATTTGAACAAACCCCTCTCCCTGCCTCCAAACTGGGTCTGGCATCCTGCACCATCCTCAGAGCTGAGGGGATATACAGAAACAAAAATAATGAAACCCAGGACTCACCATATTTTCTTGGCCAAGTCTCTGATAATAGAAACAATACCCAGGCAGTTCCAATACATGAAGATTTGCATGGAAGGAGTGTGTGGCCTGCGGTCCGGCCACCACCTCACAAATGACTGGCCCAACAATGAAGCCAGAATCAACAGCCTTCCTGTTACAAATCTATAGTATTTGGCTCCCCCTCCAGGACAGGAGAAACATTTCCCATTACTAAACTGCTGGTTAATTCATTAATGCAACTAACTCAAAGTTTCAAAAACAAAGCACAAATGCAGGATGTTGGGTCCCAACTCCTTTCCGTTTCAAGTCACCTCACCACTGGAGATGCCTTTCTGAACAGTTTTGAGCCCCTTGTCCTCTTTATTTAATTTTCTTCGTAAGACTGAAGCAGGTTCCCAGAAAAGAGCAAGGAGGGAGGAAGGGCTGATTCTGAGAAGAGCCTTTTCTTAAGACTGGAGAACACAAAAGACTGTTTTCAGAAGCCTCGGGCAGCGCCAATAAACAAACATCTGAACTCAGTTTAGAGTTCTCGAGATAATTTAAACTTCTAGCAAAGTAACAGCTGCCAATAATGTAAATGAGAATGATGCAGTGCAGTGACAGGAAACAGAGCTCTTCTTGGCTCCTGGTCATTATACAGTGAAATGAGAAACACGATGCTTTTACCAAAGCACTTTGCCTGAAGGTTAGTCCTTACTTTATCTAGCAGGAGCAAGTCTGCAGGGTCATGTCTTGCATAAAAGGAGAAGTAAAAGGCACAAGATGTTATCCCTTCCTTCTTTATTGGGTTATGTTTGTGAGTATTTAGAGATCCACTGGCTTACTAATGAAACAAGGATGCTATCTGTGCTACAAACAGGGTTATAAATAAAGTATCAAAGGGAAGTCTTCACTTTCTCAACTGAGGATTCCACTTTACTAAGGCTCTTGGTGAAGATGCAAAACTGGTATAACTTGAATTCCTGAAATGTAAGTTGCAGCCACGGATTCCTAAGAAGCAAGTTGCAGGCAGGAATCAGTGAGGCGTGCTCCAAATTGAGCAAAAACACTGGGCTGTTCACAAAAGCAGTGGCAAATGCAGCACAAACAGGCTGTGTGAGCCACATCCCAAAGCACTAACCCAAGGCACATGAAATACTTTATAATTGAATCAGGACTACTGACCTTACCTCAGTCTATTTAGGAATGTGGTTACACATGGTCAACACCATCATTTTAAAGGTTCACATAATATTTCCCACAAAGGCATGTAAGACCTATCTTAGCTCTATTCCTTCCCAAAAAAGCAGTCTTCCATTTTATTTTACATAAAATTTCATCATCTTGGCTAATTTATTTATTTAGATTTTGTACATTTTCATAGTGACAATAAGGTATCAGGCAAACTTGAGCAAGTGAGTACATAAAAAATTGATTTTCTGTATTGTAGCTAAAGTCCATAGAGAGTTGTGAGTGGCATTAAGTCAGTCACAGTATGCTATTATCAACCCAATTTATTTTCCATGCTTTTCCGAAAATTCATCTTGAGCTCTGTGAGGTTTTGTTGTTGGCTGGCTCTGTGAAAAATGGTGACATTTGTAAGGACTTTTAAAAGGGTATTGGGTTTCTTTGGTTGCTTTCTATCTTCCTTAAAATGGCTTCCTACCTGTCCTTACTTAAGGTCATTCTTTATCTGTGAGATTGTATTTCTTGTTGCCTGTACTATTTTTTTAAGTATAGTAGTTTGATTATTTATCTTTACAGATAGACTTGGGGAATAACTGTTAACTACTATTTTCCAAAAATCACTGGTTATTGATTTTTGTAAAGTAAATTTTTTCAGTGGCCAGAGTCTCAGCTGATTGAACAACAAAATGTAATTTATGCCATGACATAAACACCATTAATCACAAGCAGCCAGATGGGAACAGTTACTACCCCAGGACCCAAGGGTGTTGACTGGTGCAGACTCTAATCTGGTAGTGTCATTGGTAAACAGATAAGAGATAAAAGGAAGAAAAGGCAATCAGCAACACCTCTTTTCCTCTTTTCGGCAATAAACCAAAGGAAAATATAGACCACACATATATACACACACACACCCCCCAAATGAGGGAAATCATACATATTTACATATGGTAATGTCTCTCCCAGGCTACATGATTCAAGTGTTTTAACAATTAAATTATTAGATTGTTTTCACAAACATTTCCATAAATACTTTTTAAAAATATAAGGTAAACCATACAAAATTAGGCCCAAGTGAACCCAGAAAATTGAGAATAGATTTAAAATGAAGCTGCTTTGAAATGGATCAATCCTATTAAAAAAAAAAACTATTATATTCTTTATGGATTTGAAATGATTTGTCAAGTCATGTCACTATCTTGGGGGTTAAAAGAAGAACATGAGAGTACAGTTCTCTTTTGTTTGTTTTGGGGGAAGCAAACATATTCTTTGACCCAAAGTCCAGGGCCTAACCTTTGATGTGGGGCTTAGAAAAGTAGGACAAAGTAAGATGGCTCCTGTGACCAACAAAAGCCCCAGGTTCCTATCTATTATTCTACTCTTACAGCCTAACGTTTGATTCCCGTTAGAATACAAATACGTTATCCATGTCCATCAATAGAAGATTCATTAAATAAATTATAGTATATCAATACCATGGGCTACTCTGCAGCAATTAAACAAAAATGTTGTTGATCTACATTGAGCAAAGAAAAAAGAAATGATAGAGAATGAGTCCTTAAAATCTGTGCGTGAGCGTGTGTGTTTGTGTAAATGGATGGATGGATAGTTATTATAGATAGATAGATAGGCAGACAGATAGTTACCAGTATGTAAATAGTGGTTATCTTTAGGTGATGACTAACATTATGAATAGATTTAATTTTATTTCTTATAATTTTTTAATCCAATACAAATACACAAAAAGATTATCAAAAAGAAAACAATACTATGTCAAGGGTCAGAGAAAATTTCGAAGACTCTGTGAAGAAGTAATGATTCAAGCCAGTGCTTTCAGGCTGGATGAGGTGGCTCACGCCAGTATTCCTAGCTCCCTGGGAGGCCGAGGCAGGTGAATTGCTTGGGCTCAGGGGTTCAAGACCAGCCTGAGCAAGAGCGAGACCCTGTCTCTGGGGGAAAAAAATCAGCCGGGTGTCCTGGAGCATGCCTGTAGTCCCAGCTGCTTGGGAGGCTGGGGCAGGAGGATGGCTTGAGCCCAGGAGTTGGAGGTTGCAGTGAGCTGCAATGATGCCACTGCACTCTATCCAGGGAAACACAGCGAGGACTTTGTCTCCACACAAAAAAAAAAAAAAAAGGAAGAAAAAAAAAAAGTAAAAACAATCCAGTGCTTTTAACTGTTTTGGGCTCATGGACACCCCTGAAAAGTCAATGAAATCTGCAGAAACCTCTCTCCAGAACAAAGCACATAAGGAAATAGACACAAACTGCAAATCATTTTATGGGATTCACTGACACACTGATCCCAGGTTAAGACTCCAATTCACACCATCATCTGTCATCATCATTCGGCATTTATGTTGAGAACAAGAGATACAGGAAAGAGCTGCGGAGTAAGCACACCAAAAAGGGAACAGGGTAATTATGCAAGTGAAGAAAAAGTTTGCCTAGGTCACAATATTTTTAACAGTTGCACTCTTTTTTTATAAATGTCCATGAGCCACCTCTGGACTGATGTTGAACCTCTACAACCAAAAAAAACACCAGGTTGTAACAAACAAAAGAACCTTGTATAAGAAGTCCTCACTTAACGTCGTCCATGGGTTCTTGGAAACTGCCACTTTAAGCAAAACAATGAATAAGGAAACCAATTTTACCATAGGCTAATTGATATAAACAAGAGTTAACTATGGCATATTTCTAGTTACAAAAACATCACCAAACTTCTAAATAACCAAAACACTTCTAATATTAAACACTGCAATAAATGTGAGCTATACACACACTTAAGGAAAATTAATAAAAGTAAGATAGTTATTTACTCAATTTTTGATGAATCAGAGAGTGACAGTGGTTGAAGCGGTGGTGGATTAAATCAAGGAACAAATGTTTGCAAAGTGCAAATTATAAGGAGCACGTCCTCCCACCACACAGTTCAAAAATGGCAGCAAATATGGTGGGCTCAATGAGTGCTTTCACACTGTATTGTTTATTGCCATGAATTTGATTATTGTAGGCTTTACAAATTTTTATTTTACAATAATTTATATTTATTCGTTCATTCCTTTTCCAACCCACTTATGCCATTTATTCGGGGTCGAGGGTGGCCAGAGTCTGTCCTGGTAGCACAGGCCAGAGCACAGGCCGGAGCCTGTCCCCGACACAAGGTAGGAACCCACCCTGGACAGGACACCATTCCATCTCGGGACACACTCACACACACACCCACAATCACTCATCCTGGGGCAGTGTAGACATGCCAATTCACCTAACCAGTGCATATCTTTGGATGTGGGAGGGAACCGGAGTACCCAGAGAAAACCCTCACAGAAATGGGGAGAACATGCAAACTCCATACAGACAGTGCCCCGCCAGGAATAAATTTTTTTTCTCATCAACCTTATAATGAAACAAAGTTATTCAAGGACCTGCTGTATGGTGTCTTCTACAGTTATTAAGGCAGTTTTAACAATTGAATTAGATCACCAAAAGCTTTAAACTGACTTTCCTAATAGCCAATTCATTCACATGGTACAAAAACAACCCAAATCTCCTAAAGCCAAGATAATTACATAATACAACATTTTTAGAAGGGGAACTGAACAATAACTTCTTTAATTGAAACGCCGGTGGGGGATCTGAGATAAGTACAATGGAACTGCCTAAATTGGATGCCGCCCAGCCTTAGCACCCTGATCTGTAGGAAAGTGCCAGGAAATTGTCTGGGCACTAGGCATTCTCTACAGGCAATGGAGAAACAAATGCAGAGATAAGGGTTTGTAAAATAGCCAGACTTTTAGAATTTCAGAGGCCGGAAAGTAAACTTTCACAAACCCACAGACCTATGATTCATGTACATTTCTGTATGTATATTTCAAAGTACTTACAAAAAAATTTAAAAAGCACATGTGGAAACAATTAGACAAATCCTGATTGTGGAGCATTCTACAAGATAACTGCCCTAGATTCTTCAAAAAGGTCAATGACATACAACATACACACCCAAAAAGGAGGGACTGTTCTAGATTTAAAAAGACAAAAGAGGCACAACAAAAAAATGCATGAACCTTCTTTGGATTCTGTATTTATTTTTGTTTTGTTTTTAACCTAAAAAGACATTTTTGGGACAATTGGGAACATGGAACATGTATTGTTTATTAGATGATATTAGGAAATTATTGTAAATTTTCTAAAGTGTGATAATGATATTATGGTTATGCAGGAAAGCCTCCTTATCCATAGGAGATGCAGGCTGAGGAAACCCAAGATGTCTGTACTTATTTTCAATTGTTTCAATAAAAACAGAAAGAACTATTAAATGTAACAATAGGCTAACAATAACTATGTATTGGTCTACTCTTTCAACTTTTCCGTAAATCCAAATATTTTCAAAATGAAGAATTGAGGGGAAATACATAGCAAGGTCTTTTTCAGTTTTTTAAAGTGTTGCTTGGTCTAGGCCTATTCTCATGAGATCAAGATTTTCAGGTTACAAGGACACAGTGATAGTTTTGATCTAAGAAATTTCTCATAACATTTTTTCATAAACAAAGATGCACCAGAGGCAATGGCCTATGTTAACAAGTCACCATAGAAAGATGATCTGCTTGCCTTGGTCCTAAGCATAATTTTAGACGAAAAGATATAAAAGAAGTTCCTCTGCCATTTATTTAATATGTTGTCCAGTGAACACAAAGTAGGTTCAATATTACATAATTTTTGATATTTTATATAAACAAAAAAGGATTTTTTATTTTTTTCTTCAAGATTTAGAAAAATCAAAGATCCAATTTTCTTTAAAACCCCCTTAATTAGGTAAGTACAAACACTAACTTCTTACATGTTATATAAAAATACATGGTATGGCCCAAGACTATCCTTATATAACTAGTTTTTTATTTAGAAATAAGTCAAAAAGCAAGAGCACAAAGCCTAATTTTAGAGGTCCCAGGAAAAACCACCTCTACCACAAATACATGGATACAGGAGAAAACAGTAAAGGAAAATATGAGAAAGTGTATGTGTAACCCCTTGAAGACAAAATGAGATATGGTAAGCTTTGGGGATCTCGTGCTTGCTTTAGTTAAAATAACTTTTTAGGTGGGGCACGGTGGCTCACACCTGTAATCCTAGCACTTTGGAAGGCCAAGGTGGGAGGATTACTTGAGGCCAGGAGTTGAAGACCAGCCTGAGCAACATAGAGACCCATCTCTATGAAAAATACAAAAATTAGCTGGGTGTGGTGGTGTGGGCCTATAGTCCCAGCTGCTTGGGAGGCTGAGGCAGGAGGATCATTTGAGCCTGGGAGTTTGGGGCTGCAGTGAGCTATGATCCCACCACTGCACTCCAGCCTGGGCAAAAGGGCACCCTGTCTCAAAAAAAAAAATTTTTTTTCAAAACCAGTTGAACAATTCAAGTGCTCTTTTATTAAATAAATAGGTCTTAATTAGTCTCTCACCTGGAAATCACCTTTAAGTAGTAAATGGAGGTGGGGGTGTCTGATTTGGTGAGGCCTCAGCTGGCTCTCCCTCTTTTGAGAGCAGATTTGCAGGAGCCCTTAACTCTGACAGGCAGAGGAGCCTGGGTGCAGTTGGAGAGGAAAGGGAGATCAGAGGCAGGGGAGATCAGAGGGAGAGGAAACAGGAAGGTTAGTGCTAGGTTCTGACTCAAGGGAAGAGGCTTCAGGCAAAGAGTTAAGGAAGTCAAAGGTTTATTTCTAGGTGGAGAGGCCCAGTTCATCAGCCTATTAAAGAACACTGGAATTCAGGACACAAATTCTTTCTAGAGTATAATGATTATGCATTGGTTAGTGTGTCCTTAATACTGTATTTCTAGGGAAACTGAGCTTGCTGAGGCAACATAGGAGGGAGAGAATTTCCACCATCATTTTCCCCTAGCTGTGTGACCTCTCTCACAGCTATACAAGGTAACTATCAGACATTCATTTCCTTCTTTTTTTAAGACTGAGTAGTATTCCATTGTGTATATATACACCACATTTTCTTTATCCATTCAATTGCTGATGAGCACTTAAGTTGATTTCTTTCATCTTGGCTATCATGAATAATGCTGCAATGACCAGGGTAGCGGCAGATATCTCTTCAACATATTAATTTCAGATCCCAGTAGCAGCACGGCTTCAAATTCTAGGCAATCATGGCTTAGCACTAAGACATTCTACAAGACTTCCTTTGAGTTTAACAAGTATACTCTAACTGGACATATCATTTATTGAGTGACTGTAATCAGGGACTATACTAAGCATTTTCATTCACTCTCTCATTTAATACTCAGTGCAATCCACTAAGGAAACAGATATTTAGGAAGGTTAAGTAACTCATCCACAGTCATTCTGTCAGTACAAGGTGGAGCCAAGATTTCCATCCAGGTCCTTTGGACTCCAAAGCCTGTGCTCTTGGCCACACAGTACTAAGTGCCCTGAAATGCAGTCCCAGGCACTAGAGGAACATATAACATACTCAAAACCCCCAAAGATCTTATCATTTATTTGGGGAGACCAAAAGGATTAGACTTGATCTGCATTCAGTACTAGGCCCAAAGCATGGAATTGACCAGGAGACAGGTGTCAGTTCAAAATAAAGAAAAACCATCCAAAAATACACAACTACAGTACTCACAAGGACTGCAGTGTGCAGTGAGCACCCTCCTATTCCAAGGGACCAAGCCTTCACTTACTCTATAGTCTGTTCCAACTCTAAGATTCTTTGGTCCTATGTTCTCCCACACCTCCACAAATCTCCCCAAATAGATTACAAATAAAAGAAAAACCATGGAAAGCATCAAAATACCAAATTTTTCTAAAAATGTAAAAACGTTTAAAAAATTTCACAGATATATTTCTTTTGCAAGTCCACATAAATCCAATCATATTAAAATGTAGAAAAAGAGACATCAAGAACTAGTGTGCATTTGAGTATCCGTAGTCTTTCCAAACAGAGGGAGGACATTTTAAATAATTTGCCTAAAAGAAAAGCAAACATATCTCTGAAAATAGCCCCACAAAACAGAAATACATTAGGAAGACAAACTCAAATAATGAAAACATACCTTTAACTAGAGAATACTTAATCTTATAATTTAAATGGATATTTATTTATGTCAGTCAATGAAAAAAATGTCTTAAGCACCCACAGGCTTCTTTGGGGGAGGCTGAAATGTAGCTGGGAAAGCAGAGGTGACAAAACAGCCAACTTGTAATTAAATACCATCATCGTATCTTCACGCATTAGGCTTAATAATATATCTTCCAGTGGAATAATATAAATATACACATAAAAATATGGTTCAACATATAAAGTCAGTTAGGAGAGAAAGGCTGAGTCAAATAGACTAAAGCATCCACAGGCCCTTCAGAAGCCAGGATGGAGATGCAGTTCCCTACCCGCCTCGCTCTTCCCAGAGTATCCTACCTAAACCTGTCGACTGCTGATACAGCTATCATGGAGACGCACTGTGGTTGGCCTACCCATTTTTAAAAACAAATTAATGGCAAACATTTAAAAATTGGGGAATTTCACCTGAAAATTCAGCTGTGGAACACTGGACCTACTAGTGGTTTCCCCATATAAAGGACTTGTGCTTTCCAGTCTGACATAGTCCTTACCTGGCCCACTTCATTCACTTATGATACCTGGCCCCTGCAGGCATATGAGTTTGAGGCCCCTGGCACAAATTAAGGGATGAGTGACATTGTTGCATTCAGAGAGTAAAAGAAAGACAGAGGTGGGGGAGATGGGGATCATGGTTATCAATAGAAGGGGGAGGAAATTTTTAAAAATAAGAAGAAAACTGGAGAAGAGGGGACAAAACAAAACAAAAAGAAGGCTATCAAAATATTTTAGTTAAATGGATACGAAACAAAAATAGGTAACGCCGTGCTTACACTGATGTCCAAGTACTGATCTCATTCCACTCTACCCCCAAGAACCCTGATTAATGTTTCAAATGGCCAGGAAATGGAAAAGAACTGTATGACTCATGTAAATGCTGCCTCATGATGCCCATGCACCTAACTGGGCCCACACACCCATCATGACTGCTGCTGACTCCCTGCTGGGCTTTGCTCCTACCCTACCCATGGTCATCCTACTCCCACACATCTCTCTACCTCTTCCTACATCATGGGAGAGGCTCTGATTCCAAGTACTTCATAGCCAGGATATCATTATGACTTCTGTTGGAAGGAAGATGTAGGCCCTAAGGCAGCAGCCCCTAACCTTTTTGGCACCAGGCACCAGGGACCGGTTTCATGGAAGACAATTTTCCCATGGACTGGGGCGGGGGAGAGGATGGTTTCAGGGTGATTCAAGCACATTACATTTATTGTGCACTTTATGTCTCTTATTATTACATTGTAATATATAATGAAATAATTATACAACTCACCATAATGTAGAATCTAATGCCACCACTGATCTGACAGGAGGCAGAGCTCAGGCGGTGATGCAAGTGATGAGGAACGCTCACCCACTGCTCACCTCCTGCAGTGTGGCCCGGTTCCTAACAGGCCATGGACCTGTCCACAGTCCAGGGGTTGGAGACTGCAGCCCCTAAGGTGCAAAACACAGGACCTTTGCAGAGACCAAACCCCAACTGCCATCTATGCTGTGTAATCAACAAGTTAAAGATATGTGCATGTTATGCCAAAGATTGAAATATTAGGTAAAAGCTATATGACCTTGGGAAAATTGCTTGGCTTCTCTGGGCTTTGGTCTTCTCATCTGAGAAACAAGAAACATAATAGCACCTAATACATAGGGTTTTAGTGGCAGAATAAATGATCTATGAAAAATGCTTAGAGTAGAGCAATGCCCAACACATAGGAAGCATTTGTAAATTTTAGCTATTGGTTGATGTTACCTATTCACACTTGTTTGATCCAGGCATCAATAACTGACTACAGGTGAGCCAATATGACTGTCACTCCAGGAAACTTGAAACAATAAACAGAGACACAGAGACTAGAAGTTACCAGAACTGGATCACCTTAATAACAGCTCTCAGGAGACAAAGTCTATGAAGTTTCCATAATTTCCCATATTTATCCTTCCCAAGTTTGGTTGTTAAACCTTCAATTCTTTGGGATGCCCCTGTATCTTTCCAATACATTCTTATTTTTTTAAATTTTAAATTTAGTGGGTTTTTTTCTTTTAAATTCATTGTCTCCATTGCTGAAGACAACAAAAACTGAGACAAACACATTAGTACAAAAAAATCAATTATAGATATTCAGTTTTTCCCTATTAACACATAAGCAAGGTTATATGTTTATACCTTCTTTGTGCTTCTATTTTCATCATCTGTCTTCATTAATGAGACTTCAGAAAATTGCTTTTGATAATAGCTTTTACATAGTGATTCTTTCACTTCAAACAGTTACTACTTAAGTGCAAGAATTACTTTTTCATTAAAAACAAAAGCTTTTATTATTGCACAGAAGCAGAGTCTATGAAACTTTAAGTACCTGGAACTTCCACTTCCCTCTTCTGAAGAAAGCAGGGCTATTCCATGTGCATTAAGTGAAAACAATTCTGCTACCTTAAGCCGTACCTGATTGGGACCAGGGATCAGTGCCTGGACACACAGAGGTCCACTGCCTCTGACGTGGCTTGGTGGAAAACTCTGCTCAGCTGGGCTGCTTCATATTGTACGATGGCAAACCAATCCAACCTCAACCTCTCTTCTGGGGAATAAATGTTAAGTTCATTCCAAATGCCCTTAACTAATATTTGGGTTTTCCCTAAGATCTGCTGCACATACCAGTCTTAGAACACCTGAGACCCACCCAGAAAAACTGTGTGGCTCAAAGCCCCTACATCTGCACTAAGAGCCACTGCAAGTTTCATTTTATCTTTGTAATAGATCTCTCTTTCACCAGGTGATCTGGACCTGTCCCTTCCTTGCTTTACCCCTAGGGGAAGCTATGTAGCAGGGCAGGAAGCACAAGCAGCCTGTAAGAATATCTGACTTTTATTTTCCACAAGCCTAAATCTGTTGAGGCTAGGGTTGCAGAATGGGACAAAGGTCTGGAGAAAGACATTCTCAGCCTTTAAAAAGGCCCCCTTGAGCTAAAAAAAAAAAAAGCATCTGGGGGTCCTGGAGCAGAGAACTTCTTAAATCCCAGAAGAGGACTCAGACAGAGATGGCTGCCTGGTATGTCTGGGAGGATCCCTGTGTCCTGAGAATAACCCAGAAGCAGCCTGAAGGGCCCAATGGGGCAGTCACAGGAGGTGTGACAGAATACCTGGAGGTACAAATGTTCCCTCCAATTCACTGACACCTTGGCATGCATCTTATAGGACCCCAGAACCTTAACACAAATCCAAGGGGGAAGAAATAGGGAGCACCAAGCCTGGCATAGTAGAGATCTGAGAGTCAGGACCTGAGTTGAGTTGGAAAAAAAAGAAAGTGATTTATCTTCCACCAGAGTGTATAGACTGAGATTCAAATTCATTGTGTGGGCAGTGACTATTTCTTATCTACTTTAGGATTCTAGTTCTTAGGAGGGGGCCCTCGATGAACATCTGTTGAATGAATTCATTGGCTTGGCAGCTTGGCTTCGGCAGCTGGGTCCCACGTGAGTAGAGATTCAGAGAGGAAGCTCTGCCACAACTAGGGCTAAAAATGCCCTGTCTGTCTCTCTCTCTCTCTCTCTCTCTCGTTCTCTCTCTCTCTCACACACATACACACACACACAAAACTCACCAACAGGATCACCACAGCAGCACCCTCCTCTTCCATGTCCTTCTTCCCCCAGCATCATTTTTCATTCTAAGGCTGCTTTGAATTATTCTAGATCCAGGGAAGAAGGGAAGGTATTTGCCTGCTTGCTTGCTTATTGCCCCTTTATTCCAAAACAGGTAATAAAGTAACTAATAAGAAGACGGCGGGGAGAGTGAGGAAAGAGGTTGAGACCTATGAGTTATCCAACCAGTATCCCAGAATGAGAAATGGGAAAAGCACAAGGTACTTAAAAAGCATAAAGTGGAACTGGAACCGATGAGGCTGGGGAAGCAGGTGGTAGATGGAGATTATGGCAGGTCTTGCATAAAATGCTAGGGCCTAGGCTTGACCTTGTAGGAGCTGGATTGTTGCTGAAGGGTTATAAGTAGTTTGCTGCTATAGCTGGGTGACTTATGGACTGGAGAGGGCTCAACCTCAGACAAGATTAGTTGGCAGTTACTGCAACAGTCCAGCAATAAATGATGAGAGCCCGAACTAAATCACTGAAATTAGGGTTGGAAAGGAGAGACTGGATCTGAGAAATATTTAGGGACTAGAAAAAGAGAAGCCTAGAGGAACGCTGGGCTGTGGCTGATAGGGTAAGAAGTTAAGGTAGCTTACCAAGAAGGTGAGAAGAAGGCAGGAAGTCAGGCATAACTGTGATAGTGGGAGCCAGAGAAGAGCAGTAGGAAAATGAGTGGGTCCAGGGTAAGTCATACAAGGAAGGCTCGCGATGTCCAGGCTGTTTCTGATAAGCCACCTAGCGCCTTGGTGACTCAGACTGAGTTAAGGTACACAGCTGGCTAGACACCAACCTGCAAGAAACCTGCACTTCCCTCAAAATTACAGCCCTGGCCGCTGGCACTGCAGGGAGTGATCTAGAGAAACCTGCTCCTGAGAGAAGCTGCAGCAGGTCAGCATCATGCAAGGATCTGATGAGACCACAGCATGCAGGTAACGAAGTGTTACTGAGCCACTCCATCCTTTATTTGTTCTTTTCTCATATGCACAGAGAGCAAGAGTGTATAAACCATCTTAGTCATTGTCCCCTTTCACACAGGAGTGGTATTAGAGAATATAACAGACATGCCATTTACACATATTTCTTGTAATAGTTTATGAGCCAGGTTATTATTCTACTTAAAAACATAAAAATTACAATACCCATATTTCTTCTGATTTCTAATTGTCTACAAGCAATAGGTAAACTGTTCCCACTGCACTTATAAAGCAAATTCACTCATTCTTTCACAGTGACACCACAGGGCTCTCTTCCTGTTATGATCCTGTGCTCCAGGTGTGCAGCCCCACACCCTACTCCTCCTTCATTAATCACAATGTGCACTTAGGATCTGTGTGAATTCCAATCTCTTGACCTTCCTCCCCTTCCCAGCTGCCGTCCTGACCCCGAAATATTGCTTGAAGATTTTTCTCCTCCCTTTCTCAACAGGGGCTTTCTCAGATAGCCTAACAACAATAACATAAAGCAAAGAAGAATTTTTTAAAACGTGTTTGTGTCCAGAAAACATGTGAATTCTATCAGAAACACACACACACACACACACACACACACACAACCATAGAATATATGAGCAGCTGTTCCCTTGTAGCATGCTTCATTCTCCTCCTGAACTGGCCCTGTGTTTGTGTCCACCCCACAGGAACCAGCTGGAGAGTTGTCAGGTGAAGAATCCAGGTACCTTCAAAAGTCTGTTCAATGAAAATCACTGTTTATTGGTGTGATGGTTAATTTTATGTGTCAACTTTGCTAGGCCATGGTACCCAATTTTTGGTAAAACATCAGTCTAGATGAAGGGATTTTTTAGGTGTATTAACATTTAAATCAGTAGACTTCAAGTAAAGCAGGTTATCCTCCATAGTGTGGGTGGGCCTCATCTAATTATAATAGTAGAAGGCCTTAAGAGCAAAGAGTAAGGCTTCCCAAAGAAGGAATTTCCCTCAAGACTGCAACGTAGAAACCCTGTCTGAGTTTTAAGCATGATGCCTTGCAGAATTTGGACTCAATACTGCAATATCAACTCTTACCTGAATTTCCAGCCCGCTAGTCTGCCCCACAGATTTCAGATCTGCTAACCCCACAACTGCAAGAGCTAATTCCTTAAAATAAATAAATCCCTCTGTGTGTATGCATGTGTGTGTACATGTGTGTATGTTATAACCAATATATCCTATTGGTTCTGTTTCTCTGGAGAACCCTAACAAATACAACTGGCTACCATGTTACTTTATAAGAGGTTTATGACTCACCTTTATTACATTTCAGGGAAGTAGAAACACCTGCTACAATTCACATTTTACAATTTTATGGAAAGAAAAGTATGCAACACTTTTACCAGGTTGAGGTAGAAAAGCCAGTACTTCCTCCAGCTCCATAATTAACTACCCATACTACTATATAAGAAATTTATTTAACCTCTCTGACTTGCTCATATTCTAAATATGGATAACCATACCTACTTTGCTAGATATTAGACAGTATTAAAATGAAAAAATGTATGTAAATCCTTTAATATGATACCTACCTAGTATGTAATACTCAATACATGTTCATAGTGTTTCATTCCAAGACAAAAAGATAAAATGAAAACAAGGTATAAAGTACTTAGATAGCAGTAATCATAGTGATATTACTAAAAAGTATATCATTATGATGACTCGGAAAAAAATTTCCACCTCCCTTCACATCACCTCCACACGGGTGACTAAAATTCCAGTAAGAAAGATTCATCTAATTAAGCTTCCCAGGGATGAAAAACATGAAGTGGTCCAGTATTAGTCATTTATAATTCAGATTATGTCCTATAGAAATGTTTTGATAACAGGAAAAGGGAACACTGAGACTCCTAGGGGTAAAGAAAGATAAACTTTGCCTACTTCACAATTTTTCCTAGAGCCATTTCTGACTATCACAGAGACAGAGATTCAAGGAGTCAATTCAGAATACTACTCAAGAGAAATAAGGCCTGGAACACAGGCTTTTAATTTAATTGTGACAATCCACCCCTCTGCTTCCCTAGTCGAGAGTAAAAGCTCATCATTACTGCTCTGTTGAGTCACAGAGACAGATGGCCTCATCTCACCTGCCTTCCTGATTATCCAGGGAGAATATAATCTTTGATGTGATCTGACTGGAGTCAGAAGATCTGCCTCCAAAAACTGGTGCCACAATGTCTGAAATGTTCCCATTAGAAAGTCACTCTTCAAAGTTCCTCTCCCTGTGATAGGCTTGTAAAATGCAAATACTTACAGAAGAGAGAATAAAATATGCAAAGGCATCTTAAGCAATTAGTAACTTGTTAGGCAATTTCCTCCAAAAAGGATGGTGTGGATCATCTCAAAGCAATCAAAGCCAAGGGAAAAAAAGGGCAGAAAGGGGAAGAAGAGTAAAATGTTTTAAAATTTTTAAGTGCTTTGCCTTCCCATGATTAAGTATGGGGCCCACAGATAAAATTCTTCAAGTCAGAATGGGGATTATAGGAGGAATTCTGGGAAGTGTCAGGTGTAATAGGAAGAACAAGGGCTTTCAAATCAGATGAACAGGGCTTTAGTTCCCAATTCTGCCATTTACTGGCTGCCTGGCTTTGTTGTAAGTTGCAACTTTTGTGACCCTTGAATTCCTCATTTAAAAATGAGAATAATACCTACCTGTCAGAATTGTTTATAGATAAGAGTAATACATTCAAGGCACTTAAGACCAAATCTAGCATACAGGAGAACAACCTTAAATGATAGCTGTCATTTTTAAAGAACTGTGCCAAAACTGACAATTGGATAGAGAGCTTCTACAGTCATAGCTGGGTAGCCTAAAGCAAATTTCTAAGCTACTGGGAGCTTTTTAGTCCTATCATCTGCTTCACAGGAATTGCTAAATTCAATGGGATTACTGAAATGATTAGAAATGATATACACAAAGTACACAGTAGGCATTCAATAAATAAGAGCTATGCTGTTCTTATTCCAAGTCACATTCACCTCTTGCCTGAACGATTATTGCAAAATGTCTTCCAACTGGTCTCCTTGCTTTTCTCCTCATCCTCAACAGTGTGTTTGTTCTCCACACAGAAGCTGGACTGAGTCTTTAAAAACGTGAGTCAGAGTATATCACGCTTGTGCTCAAAACCCTCCTGTGGCTTCCCACTTCCCTCAGGGTAAAATGCAAAGCCTGTACCAGGATCTACAAGGCCTCATGATGTGTGGCTAGGTCTCTGCTGAAATGCCACTTTATAAAGAAAGTGCTTCCCTAACAACCTTATATAACTTTATCCTCCCTCCAATCATTCTATCCCCCTTAACCTGCTTCAATTTCCCCCATCGCACTTATCACCACCTGACATGTTATAGCTTCAGTCGTTAATCTGCTTATTGTCTCTCTCCACCACTGGAAAATAAACTCCAGGACTACAGGGACTTTGTTTCGTTCACTGCTATATCCCCAGTTCCTAGCATGATTACAAACCCCTAGCAGGTGCTCAGGAAAAATGAATAGTAAATGAATTCTGCAAAAGCACCTGTACTGCCTAGCACATAGTAAATATGCACTAAGTACCAATTTCCTGCAATCAATATTAGGTTTTTTCCTATTTATCCTCCTTCCCCCCACAATCACTGCCTGCTATACTTGCCATGTAACTTACTGTAGAACAAAAGGGGTTTACAGCACAACACAGTCTAGCAACCCACCGTTAATCTCAGAAATGAGACTGCTCTCAGCAAGCTAACTGGTGGAATAATAGAGAACTGAGGTGAGACAGGGCCCTGGCATCTGGCAGACAGATGTGCCTCCTAGCCCAACCTCACCACCTACTAACTACAAGACTTTCGACAAGCCACTTAAGCTTTCTGAGCTTTGGTTTTCTTATCTATAAAGAAAATCTATGTCTTAGGATTCCTGTTAGTATTAAATGAGCTAATGCCCATTGCATAGCACACTGCCTGACTCACAAGAAGTGCTTAAGAAAGCCCGTTACTGTTATTATTATTAATTAGCATCAATAAAAATGTTGTTGATGTGAAATGCCTCTGAGTCTTTATAATTCATTTCTTTTACAGTCTCTTTTATGGTTACAGAGCTACAAAGAGCTGATGAAGTTCCAAAACAGTTTTTAGTAGGATTACAAAACAGGAAATAATGATAGTCATTTGTTTATAAAAAGCAGCATTCCTGTTTCAGAAAAAGCTATTTTTCACTTCCCCAGTATCCTGAAACGTCTACATCTCAGACTTCCTGATTCTTTTGCTCTAATAAACAGATGAGTTTGCCTGGAGTCATGGTGATTACCCGTGTTCTAGAAATAAACTTGATAAATCTGTATTGCCTGCTTAATACTCCCATAAATTCCAAAGATTATTAGTATTTTTTTAAACATTAGATGTCTAGGTTTTCTAAATTAATTTTAAACATGAGGGGGAGAGGTCAGTTCATTTTACAAAACACATAAATAGAAATAATTATTTAAATTTATAGATATAAAAAAAAGTAAATGCTTAGCTAAATGTGGCATATAAACAGGGCCCAGAAAAGTGACCTGAGATACCAAACATTATATACCTAGCAATTTTCAGACCTATGATTAGAAATAAGACCTCCTAGTTGAACACACTCTCTTCTATGCTATATTGTTTCCCTGTTTGTTTAGAAAAGTTTCTTCAAAGTGACAACCCAGGGTGGATGATTTTTGAGGTTCCTAAATTGCCCACGAATCCATCATCTTTAAAGCTCTTTTGATATCCCAATTCCAATATCTTTACTGTGTCGACCTCAAACTTATAAAGAGCCTGTTTATATAGTTACCCTGAACTAAGTTTAAAAGCTAATGAATTAGAAATATTATGTATTGAATAGCACGTGTAAGAAAAAAAAAACAAAATATCTTCTCCTAATCCCATAATTCACCCTCCCCTCCAAAAAAAGTATACTATGGACTACAACTTTTTTTAGAAATGTATTAATTACCAAACACAATAAATAAAAATCAATGAATAAAATAAAATAAATAACTTGACAACCACAATTTCTATTTCATAATTTATCTGATATTTATCATAAAATATTACATGAATATTTTCTGTATTTGAGGTTTTATGTTCAACTCCAAAGTATAACAAAACATTATGCAGTAAGGAAGTTGATTTGACTTAACTGAAATGACAAATAGGTACCGAAATTTCAGACTTGAAAATAAATGAGTCACTATAGCACTTCTCCATACCCTGTGTGAAAATAAATTCTACCCTCTGAGGGAAATGAAGGTGCTGTGTCATCTGCTTTAACACCAAGAGATGAGGAGTCACTGGCTAAGTGTGCTGTACAACCCTACATGGAAATGAAATTATACTAGAAATGAGAACTAAAAGCAATGTCTTGGCAGACAATGACTGGTGTACTTTGACAATGATATACAGATTTTTTAACTTCCAGTGGCTCTAGGGATGGATGTTAGAACTTTGGGGTACACGTGGCACTGATCTGAGAGGACCTATTTTTGGAAACCTCTGGGTCATACAAAAACAAGGCAAAGGTTTCTCAGATGTATTATAAATCTGACATCCTAATAAGCCTTCCTACTGCAAAGTATCTAAAAATGCTGGATAAAATAACAATAATATATTTTTAAATGCATCAGTGAAGGGGCAGCAAAGTAAGAAAAATCCTCAGAGGCTAGAGAAATAGAAAAGCAAAAGCACAAATAAGAAATATTATGCTGACCCCCTCTGGCCTAATACTTCATTTGATGGCCAAGCACTTACTCAGGGGACAGAAGACAAAGTCAAGGGAGTCTGATTGAAAAACCCCCAAGTAAAGCCAGGGAAAGCATGAACTAGAAAATCAAAACAAAATTACCCTGAGAGAGCAAGGACATTTGCCTGTCTCAAGCTTGTGGCTGAAGTAGGAAAAAAATATTTATAACCACAAGCTGGATCTCATGTGCATTTAGTGGCCCAAGTTCATACTACCTATGCAGTATGAAAAACTCTGAACCTGACAATGTATTTTTAGATTTCCCTGGGTTAATAGAAGCCTGGCAAAAATAAAAGAAGATCCTGCCTGGAGAAATGTACCTTCAATCCAGGCCTCAAAAATTACCACAGATAAAGTTCAATCAAACATAGCTCATGATAAAAAGTCACAAAGCTTACAATGAAACAAGTCCCCACTGGTGAAACTACAGAAACAACAGACACAAACCCATAGACAAAAACTTCAGATATGTTAATACAAAATAAATATATTTTATATGTTTAAAGAAAAATAGGAGGTGGGAATAAGAGATTATCAAAAATAACCAAGCAATGAACAATATAACAACATAAATTAAAGCTCAGTGAACAAAGAATATATAAAGAACTCATTCAAATCAGTAAAGCCGGGCGCAGTGGCTCACGCCTATAATCCTAGCTTCTCTGGGAGGCTGAGCAGGTGGATTGCTTGAGCTCAGGGGTTTGAGACCACCCTGAGCAAGAGTGAGACCTCGTCTCAAGGAAAAAACTCAGTCAGGTGTCGTGGTGCGCCTGTAGTCCCAGCTACTGGGGAGGCTGAGGCAGGAGGATCACTTGAGCCCAGGAGTTGGAGGTTGCAGTGAGCTGCAATGATACCACTGCACTCTACTTGGGGCGACAGAGCAAGGACTCTGTCTCCACAAAAAAAAAAAAAAAAAAAATGCAACTAGACGACCCTCATCACAAACCCCCCCTTAAAAAAAGAAAAAAAAATCAGTAAGAAAAGCACAAACAATCAAACAAGAAAAAGGGCAAATGAAGAGGAAACATATATGGCTAATAAACATCTGAAAAGATGTTTGGCATCACTGGTGATCAGGGCAAAGCAAACCAAGCCCACAATGAGATTAACATTACATGTATTTAATTGGAAAAAATTTTTAAAGTCTAGTATTACTATGTGTTGAAAAGAACATAGCTCCTCATGCTCACTAAGACATGGTTGATGAGAGTATAATTTGATGTAAGTATTCTGAAAAAGTTTGGCATTACCTCCTAAAGTTGAACTTTCATGTATACCCTATGGTCCAGCAATCCCACTGAGAATATACCCAAGAAAAACTCTAGCACATGCACAATAAGAGGCACATACAAGAAAACTTAGAATAGCACTCAAACAGTAAAGGCCTGGAAACAAACGCCGACTTACAAGAGAGTAAATGAATAAACTGTGGTACATTCACACAAAAGTCATAACAAATAAGTTACAGCGACATTCAACTATGTGGATGAATATTAGCAATGGAATATCAAGGGAAAAAGTGAGTTCCAAATAATTACATAAAGTATGATAATCTTTTTTACTAAGTTAAAAGGGAGACAAGAGAATGACAGAATGTGTTTCAGTATAATGGTTACCTTGAGTAGGAAGACTCGGGCCAATGGGAGGAGAGAGAACATATCCATAGACACAGGTTACTGCCGAGATCCTAGCTTTTGTTTTGAATAGGGGGCTGTGGGTACACATCAGATAGATAGATAGATGACTGATTGAGATAGATAATAAATAAAAGCAGGTGGTGCATGAGCCAATGATGAATCATGAATCTACCATCTTACTTTCTGTTCATCCCTCTTAATCACCAGTATGCTACCTAAAGCCCCTGTCAAACATAACTACATTTGTAGTGCATTTTATAGCCCATAAAACGTTGTCAAAACTAATATCTCACTCAATCCCTACAACAACCTTATAAGGTTAATATTGCTGTCATTCTCATTGTACATAACAGGAAACTATGGCTCAAAGATGAAGTGATTGTTCTAGTTTAAACCCAGGTCTTAAAACTTCAAATTCTGTATTTTTTCCTACATGAGCCTAAAGAATACCTATCCTTCCTAATCTCCCTACACACATTTCGAATCATGTGATATTTAAGAGATTTCAAAGAAATAATAAAATTAGGCCTCCAAATCACCAAAGGTAGATGCCAAAACTAGTGGATCCCCTTCCCAGCCACCTGAACAGGATCATATCAGAGGCCTGGTTATCTTTAACTAATACCATCTTCAATTGTACACAAACACATACCTTCTATACAACTCCTGACTGAGGCTGGAACTCAAGCTAGAGATGTTTTGAGATGTTCAAAGGGCCCTGCACACTCTTTTACAGGTTCCATCCACATCATATCAGACATATGATCAGATACATTCAATACATTTTTCCATTAAATGTTTGAAAGGGCTTTTATTATTTAAAAAATAAGTTTCATTAAAAATAACTTTTGTGTAATTTTAAATTTCATGTATGCACAATTATACAAAAGTTGAACTGCAACTGAACAGTTGAAGAAATGGCACATTTTGTAGTCATTTAATTAAAGATTGTTTTTAAAGTTCATGTGCCAAAATTCTTACTTGTGAATCAATAATAGTGACCCCAAAAGGTCTTTAAGAGCTCATGGACCATAAGCACAGACTAGAGTGTCTAATGGACACACCACATGGCCAGGAACAAAGGCTACAGACTATCAGTGTGGATGGCAGAGGGCTGTCTCTGCCTACCCCTGAAGACCATTCCCCCTAGAGCTGCTGGTGAACTCACCCACTATGCCACTTGTTCCTGCTATACTCATATACTGCCCCAAATTCAAGCCCTATAGGCAACTTCCTTCTTAAAGACTATCATCCTTCTGCTATTTTGTACCTTCTCCACTGCTGCCCTCCCTGCCAACTCTTTCTAGGTGCCCTTTGGAACCTTCATTTCATTGTCAACAAGCTCTACCTCCTCACAGAAAGCGCCATCTCCACTGCTTGTCTTACCTTAATCATTCCACGTGTATTTATTAACAGCCTGCTCTCTATACCTCTGCATCCCTCCAGCAGGGGCTGTTCCTGCCTATCCTGCAGGTCCCACCAAAATCCTGCCCCTCCCTGAGGCCTGAGCCATCATCCAATGCCATTCTCTTCCCCTTCCTGAATTGTCAGTGTCTGACCTCTGGCCACATCCCCTCATGGACTGAGGACTTTGAAACCTGACTCATTGCTTCTTCTACACTTCTTTGAGTGTTTTCGTCATCTGGGAAGGTTTCCACATTCGTGTGGATGAGCCATCCAACACCTCAGCCACAAAGGTTCCTAACCTCCTGAACTCAAATTATCGTCAGCTTCTCTCCTCTTCTGCCAGCCACCCCTTGTCTCCATTCTCGATGATGACATCCCCTGGAACTGAACCAACTCTGAAACCTCTTATCCTAATCCAACAATGTGACCTCCAGTTTCTGGCACTCCAGTTCTCACTCCTCTTCAAGCTAATCCTGACCTCCAATCCTCTTTGTTCCTGGTCAGATCCATGACTGCTGTTAAGATTTCCTGTTCTTCCTCATCCAGCCTCATGATGCATCATTTCAAGCATTTCCTTGACATCAATATCTCAGCCAACTTCTCTAGAGCTATCAATTCCTCCCTCCATCTTGGATCAGTTGAAACATTTGCCTCAACTCCTAATCCTAAACTGCTGAAACCTGCTTTGACAACTACTCAACCAGACAACTTGATCCCTCGACAAACGTACAAGTATCTAACATCAACTGACCCCTCAGCACTGTTCCTATGTAACAAGCTCTAGCTATCCCCAAATGTATCTATTTCTACTGTTACCCTCACCTTTATTCTGTCCAGGCCCAGATAAGCCCCCTTTCTTCTCCCTAAAACATCTCAAATGTCTCCCATCTTGAGAGAGACCTTTCTGAATCCTGTATCCTCCCTAGCTTACCGCCTAAATTCCTCAGTCCCTTCTCAGGCATGCTTTTTTAAACAGTAATTTACAAATGTTCTCTCCATGTCCTCATCTCCCATTCATTTTTCTCCCACTCAGTTTTAAATTGACTTTTGTTTTTATCAAAGTAAAACATGCCCATAAATTAAGATGCAAATAATGCTGAAGAGCCTTTGACCTAAAAGGCTCTCACCCAGAGACTTGGCTCTGTCACTGAATACATCTCTGATCAGATGTCACCTTATCAGAGAATGTTCCCTGACCGTGCAATGTAAACCTGCAGCTTGCCGTCCCACCCCCAACATGATCTTCCCCCTTACTTGAAGCATTTTTCCTTCATACCACTTATCACCTCCCAACATAGCATATATTTAGTTTTTGTTTATTATCTCTCTCCCCTTTCTAGAGTAGAAGGTTATTTATTTATTTATTTATTTATTTTAGAGAGAGGGTCTCGCTATGTTGCCCAGGCTGGACACAAACTCCTGAGCTCAAGCAATCTTCCTGCCTTAGCCTCCTAAGTAGCTGGGACTACACGTATGTGCCACCACATCCACCTTAGAAGTTTTATTTTTATAGGATCTGTGGCACAAACCAAACACTTAATAAATATATGTGGAATTAACGAAGAGTCTATCCTAATTATCATAGGATATTAAACTAGAACTTTTTCGCTCTGTTTTAGCTGATGTCCCAAAGGCCAGGAATGATACAATAACTGCCACTATCCCCCAATCCTAAAGGAAAATGTTATAACAGGACAACTCAAAATATGCTCAGGGACTGGTATCAGTCTGAGAATGGTTTTTACTGGTATCAGTCTGAGAATGGTTTTACAAGATAACTACAGAAATTGGAAGTATTTGGAAACTTTTAGAATAATTCAACATTGCCTTGGAAATGCAACTGATCGGTAGACTTGCCTTGTTGAACAGACTATTTGAGGTGCTGCTGAACTCATACGGTGAGTCACTTGTGATGTGAGCTAAAGACCAGCATGCGTTAAATGGCCATGTGTGGACCTGCAATGGATTGGAAATTTAAAAAAACATATCTTCCCCAAAAATGTATGAAAACCATGGTGCTAGGGCATCTATGAAGGCCATGTTAAGTGACTGTGACACCAATTAGAGCAACATGAGCTGAGCCCATCACCACTCTAAGAGAGACAGACAAAGCCAGAAATCAAGAGAAGAGATTGTTTTGGAGAAAGATATTAATGCCTTAAGCATTTTTCTCCTGGAGGAGGAGTTGGTACCTTAAACAGACCAAGAGGTCAAGGAGACCTCTTGAAGGGCAAAGCATGTCTCCCCTGGAGTCTAGGGAACATATGAGTGCAATATGACTCTCGCCAAAAGAATCTCAAGGTGAAGATGGTGGCTGGAGCAAAAGGCCTGCCTGGCACTGAGCTGCCCCTCCATGGCAGCAAAGGCACACGCTTTTGGGAGATCTGATATGGACCCCAAGAGAGAGGAAGAGCTAGTTTAAGCTCCTATTCAAAGGGATCTGATCTAGGAGGACTCTGTGGATAGAAGGAAGAACTGAACAGAGGGGGTGAACCATCAGAAGCTCAGAGGGCCAAGGCAGGAATACAGAAGCAAAAAAAGACTTTGCCACGTAAAGGGAACCACAACACATTCAGGGGGCACCGATGCCAGATCACAACTACATGGGCTGTGCAAAACTACACCCTTGTCCCCTGATTCTCTCTCTCCTTGGGCCAATCCTAGAACAATCAGAAACAACAACTGGAGGAGGAAAAAATGAGGGAGGAAGAAAGAAGAAGCCAACCACTTTGCCACTTCAGCCTGAATCTGGTTCAAGCTGAGGGAAGAGAAAAATATTAACTTTGAATACAAAGTTGCGATAATTCAAAAGGCCAGGCTGGAGTTATGCTACTATTAGACTAGGCTAAAAAGTGACCCAAGGACTTTCCATTATCTAAGAGTGACCAGTAAAGTTATGGAACCTGTCCTGAGTTTTTCCTTAGGAGGAAAAAGTAGGTTAACTGATGATTAGTGAGAAAGAATAAATTTGATTTCTCTTTGCACCTAATCAATAAATAGATTATACACAATTGTGGCCTCCTGGCTCTTCTTCCCACTTTCCCAGATACAACTACATTCAACTCTTTATTTCTCATGGCATTTATCTTAATAGTTCTAAGTAATATGCATATAGATTCATCAATTTTAGATATTATCTATTGAGTCCCTATTGTGATAGGCAAAGATTATAGCTTTTTCACAAAACTTTTGCATAAATCCATATTCAATGATGTCATGGTTAATTCCATGTTAACATTATTCACTGCTGAATTAAGTAGTATACCATGATTAAATTTTCTTGCTTATTCAAATCTATAAATCGATTAAGCCACATAGTAACATTACAACCCCCATTCTAAAGTTGAGGAATCTGAGCCAAGGAAACTAAGTAACTCACTTGCCCAAGGACACTGAGCTGGTAAGCACTGAAGCCAGGATTTAAACTCACGTTAGGCTGTGTGGCTCCAGAATGCACACTCTCAGCCACTTCGTTATACTGCTTGCGTTTGCTAAAAGGTTTAAGTTAAGTCTTAGCTCCAGCAAAATTAAACCAGGCCCAGCACATTACTAAAGAGCATCAAGAAAGGTACTTTTGGATATATAAAATACAATCTAACTTGATTATTCATCACGACAACTGAGCCTATGATTTTCCTTTTATCTATTCCTTCACTCTGACTTCTCACTTTACAACTTTCTCTTACTCCATGAAAGCTAAGCAATAACTCTTCAGAAAAAAAGTAGACTAGAGATTCATTATTAAAAATTTATTGAAATCCCACAATTCCCTGGAGCTAAGGTTTAGAACACAAAGAACAGCCTCTTTCCTCTAAGGTGACATAATTCTTCTCATTATTAAAGTCAGAATAAGAGACAGAAGAACAGTGAAGAAATTATTTGGAAAGAAATTATTTAGAAAAATAATTTTAGTATGTCTCTTAGAAAGCAGTACTGTTTGTTTTTCAACTTATCTAATTCCATAATTAATGAAAGAGATATTTTAAAATATCAATTAATGAAATACTTATACAGTGCCTAATAATATAAAAATACTCTCTTTCTCACAGTTGTATATGCCTAAGGAAATAAAGAACAAGTAAAACTAAGAATATTTAAAAAACAGTAAGTAACTGCCAAAAGAATCAGACAATGCCTGACATCCAATTGGCTGATTTTCCTACTCCATCTCCCATCTTCAGACCCAACAGGTATTTTTAATACTAAAAAAAAAAAAAAAATCCAGGTTTTCAAGAGCATACCATGGGCCACAGAATTCTAAAACCCTCCAACCATACTGTCTTTTAGTCCTAAGAACAGGCAATCATACAACTCAAAAAATCAACAATCTGGTATTTCATCCAAATGATTTCTCTTTATTGGTAAAAATCACAATTTCTATAATTTGTCATCAGTGGAAGAAATCAAGCCTGACTAACTCAAGTTCACACTTTATTTAATGGGTGGCTAATCTTCTGTTTCACAGAGACAGAAAAAGCACCAAACATAAAAGGGGGTGGGTGTGGGGAGGGGCCAAGAATCTTGGCTGATGATTTTTCAGACACCTCTTTTTCAAAACTCCAAAGGACTGAATGAGCATGGAACTCCACTTTAAAGTATATGTTCAAGTTGAATGTATAATTTTTGCCCTTCTGAACTCCTGGGACAAAGGTTTATGCTCAATAATGTTTAACCTTCTTGAAATGCTGAAGAAAAGGCTGAAAGACATGTCACAACTGATTATCACAGTCCAAAAGAAATGGTTATTCTGATAGCCAGGAAAAATGGGCTCATTTTCAACACTGATGCTGGCCACCTAAAAATAATTATTTTTCTGTGGCTGCAAGTTATGAAAATTAATAGCATGAAAGCACATGTCCTATAAGGACCCCATTGCTCCTAAAAGATATCCAGCTACCTAGTTTTAGAGAAGGTAAATGGGGTATTTTATTGCCTTTGGCAAAGCAGCTAAAAATTATACTCTGTTCTCAATTATCTATGCCTATTTCTAATAAGGCTAATATATAATAAAATTCACAGATAATTCGAAAGCATCCTAATGACAGTTTCAAACTTTCTTAAATTTTAAACAGAGCTAGAAATGTGTTTGCCTCCCTATTTAGCAACAGAAAAGTAGAAATATGAGCAGCAAAATGAAAGCAAATAATCTACCACTGGAAAACCATCTCCCGAATAGACAGCTGCATAATGGAATGTGATGTCAATATTAAAGATTAACTCAAATCGATTAGGCAACTCAATATCTTGCATTTTAGCCATCATCAAAATTTCATGAGCTCTGTGAGAAGATATAAGTGTAATATGCTAGAATAAAGTAACACTGGAATGGAAGGATTCTACTTACTATGGAAAACTGTTAGACCAGGTATCATTTGAATTTCAGCAAGACAAAGTCAAGCAATGTAATGGCATGTTGCCTTTTGGGTCAGTTTTGTTTCAATAATAATTCAAGTCTCATAAATAGATCTGCAAAGAACAAAAATGGCAATCTTGGGGGGGAAAACAGCTTTTAGATATTAAAACAGAAGAATATGCTGATACAATTCTGTAACTATCTACATTATTTAAGTTTTAAATATAATGCACATTTTATACACGATTCACCAATATGGTTTTTTAAATGTTATAAGCAAAAAGCCAACAAACAAGCAAACAGTTCTTTGTTAAAAGAAAAAAAGAAATTAAAAAAAAATCAAAAGATGGCCATGGGAATATTGCCCCCTTCTGCCTTTCTAAAAACCTTTTAATAATAAATATCTAAAATCTGAAAGTGTTATTGACAAAAAATTTAGGCTTACTCTATGGAAAACAAAAGGCAGAAGAGGGACTTCATGAAGCAAAGTGTTGAAGATGTAAACTTCAAATAAAGGTTTATTTCAGTTTTCTAACATTTTAAACCTTTCGTTATGGAAAATTTCAAGTTTATACAGCAAAAGAAAAGTATAAAGAACTGCTATGTACATAACAACCAGCTTCAACAATTACCATCTCCTGCTCAGTGCAATTTTGACTGTATCCCTACCCACGTTTTCTCCCCCACCCCACTGGATCATTTTAAAGCCAATCTCAGAGATCTTATTTCATTATTAAATATTTTAGTATCCATCTCTAAACGATAAGGACTATTTTTAACAAAAATCAACATACCATTATCAATCTAAAATATTTATAAATTTCTTAATATCATCAAATATACAAGGTTCAAATTTCCCCAATTTTTTTTCTTTTTTCTTTATTTATTTTTATTTTATTTTATTTTTTTATTTCAGAATATTATGGGGGTACAACACTTTGGTTATATATATTGCCTATGCACTGCCCAAGTCAGAGCTACAATCGTGGACATCCCCCAAACTGTGCACCCTGCACCCATTCGGTGAGAGTTTACCCATCTCCTCCACCCTCCTCCCACCTGCCTGACCCCTGGTGAATATTATTTCCTTGTGTGACATAAGTGCCAATCAGTTAGTACCAATTTGCTGGTGAGTACCAGTGGTGCTTGTTTTTCCCTTCTTGTGATACTTTGCTTCGAAGAATGGGCTGTAGCTCCACCCAGGATAATACCAGATGTGTTAATTCACTGTTGGTTTTTATTGCTGAGTAATACTCCATGGTATACATATACCACATTTAATGAATCCACTCGTGTATTGATGGGCACCTGGGTTGAAATTTCCCCAATTTTCTCAAGAACTCATTTTTTTATATTCAGTTTGTTCATCCAAACAAGGCATACATGTTATATTTGGTTGGTTGGTCTCTTAACTTTCTTTTCACGTGTAGGTTACCGCTCCCATTTTTTTCTTATAATTTATTTGTTGAAAAACAAAGGTATTTGTCCTAGACAGTCTGATTTTGCTAACTGTATCTTCACCATATCATTTAACATTTAACATATTCCTCTGTCCCCCGTATTTTGTGCAAATCTGTAATTAGACCTAGATATTTGATCTGATTTAGTTTCCATTTTTTAGCAAGTACACTTCATGAGTATTATCGTACACTTTCATCAGGAGGCACATATGTGTGGTTATCTCTCTTTTAGGTGTTAGCAGTCATTGATGATCCCTTTCTGGGTTCATTATTTCATTAGGGATTGCAAAATGGTGGTCCTCTCCTTTCCCTTTGAAAATATTTTAAAAAAATAAAAATAAAAATGAATTTTTAAAAAATGCTGACATTGCAATTTCATCATTCTTTCTTCCCTCAACAACTATTTGATTACCATGTGGAATAATTCTTACAACAAAGACAGGATAATGCTTGAATCTTTCCCTTTACCACTTTTCAGAAAAGTGAGTTGGTTCCCTAGAATTCTCCAAGGGTCCTCAATGAGGTGGTTTTTAAATACGAATTCATGGATTTTAAATATATTGATGTGTATTAATCCACTGTGATCATTATTCTTATTAACTGGGGAGTAAGAGGCTCTCCAAGTCCAATCCTGGTCCTCCTGACATGACCCCAGTAGTCTTTGATGCTTCCTTGCTTTCCGGTTTGACAACATGTGCCAGGCTCATTCTACATTTCCTGTCTACAGAGCTAGCAAATACAGACAGTCCCTGACTTAAGATGATGGTTCAACTTAATGATGTTTTCAACTTATGATGGGTTTATTGGGACATAATCCCATCGTAAGTCAGGGTGGCATCTGTACTTTTTGTTAATGAATTCATTGTAAGTTCAAACTGATATTTACAATTCAATGTTGGGATTATAGAGGTTTTCTTAACGTCTCTGATTTTATAGCTGCATCTCTTTTCTCTCCCACTGAAAATCCTAGCTCCTAACAACATCAACATATCTATTTGCTAAATTGCTAATGTTTCTGAATAGTTTTTTGACACAATAACACAATCTGATCATGAAATAATACAATCTGTTGAATTAATATTTAAGTTCATACTGTTTTAGGTCAATATTGTTTATTCCAGGGCATAATGCTGTAACTCATATAGCAAATGCATTATACAATATCCCTTAAAACCTCAACTAAGAGTTTAGATTCTAAGTAGATTCTCTTTTTTAAGAGCAATGATATCAACTGGCATCTCATTCACATGAAATATGTCTCGCAATCGGATACTCAATCCACAGTCATGCCCATACTAGAAATATAAGGAAATGTGCTGCAATTAGTAATTAAATCCTTTTCTTAGCATTTGCTACTTGTAATTACCTCTTGTTTACCTTGTGCCTCTCATACTTCATGATAGTTTTGTTTTAAAATTGCTAAGTGTATAGCTTCTCCAATGTTCTTACCACTTGGGGCTCTTATTCTACAAATCTTTATTGTTATTTTTATGCCTCCTTGCCTGAAGTTGCTCTGTTTAAATTTAATTTTTTAAATTGTGGTAAAATACACATAAAATAAAATTTATCATCCTATATATTTTTAAGTGTACAGGAGTGTTAAGTACATTCATATTGCCATGCAACCAATCTCCAGAACTCTTTTCATCTTGCAAAACTAAAACTTTATACCCATTAAACAACTCTCCTTTTTCTCCTCCCTGGAGCCTCTGGCAACCACCGTTCTACCTTCTGTTTCTAAGAATTTGCCTACTCTAGACACCTCATATAAGCAGAATCATACAGTGTTTGTTTTTCTGTGTCTGGCTTATTTCACTCAGCATAATGTCCTCAAAGTTTATATATGTTGTAGCATGTGTCAGAATTTCCTTCCTTTTTAAGGCTGAATAATATTCCATTGTATGTATATATCACATTTTGTTTATCCATTCATCCATTGATGGACACTTGGGTTGCTTCCATCTTTTGGCTATTGTGAATAAAGCTGCTAGGAACATAGGCGTCCAGTACTTGTTTGAGAGCCTGCTTTCAATTCTTTTCGGCATACAACCAGAAGCAGAACTGTTGGCTCACCGGGCAATTCTATGTATTTTTAAGAGATGGGGGTCTCACTCTGTTGCCCAGGCTGGAGTGCCATGGCACAATAATAGCTCACTTGCAGCCTCGAACTCCTGAACTCAAGTGATCTTCCTGCCTCAGCCTCCCAAGTGGCTGGGACTATAGGTGCATGACACTGCATCCAGCTAATTTAAAAAAAAATTTTTTTTGTAGAGATGGGGGTCTCACTATGCTGCCCCAGCTGGTCTTGAGCTCTGGGCTCAAGCAATCTTCCCACCTTTGCTTCCCAAAATGCTGGGATTACAGGTATGAGCCACCACACCTAGCCCTCTATATTTAAATTTTTGAAGAACTGCCATATTGTTTTCCATAGCAGCTGAACCACTTTATATTCTACCACTAATGAACAAGAATGTTTCAAGTAAATTTTAACACCAAATTAACTTAGATATCTGCTACAGTTTGAATATTGTTCCCACACAAAATTCACATGTTGAAATATAATCCCCAGTGTGATAGTATTAAGAGGTGCGGCCTTTTGGGAATTGATTGAGTCATGGGGGCTATGCCCTGATGAATGGACTAATGTCATTATAAAACAGGCTGCAGAGAGCTACCTCACTCTCTTGTTCTCTTTCCCTTCCACCTTCCACCATGTGAGGATGCAATAACAAGGTGCCATCAGTGAGGAATGGCACCTTACCAAACACCAAACCTGCTGCAACTTGATCTTAAACTTCCCAGCCTCCAGAAGAGTGAGAAAATAAATTTCTATTATTTATAAATTACCCAGTCTCAAGTATTCTGTTACAGCAGCACAGACAGACTAAGATAGTATCTGACATCCACCTTAGTAATGCTGAGCTGCATGTAGTGGGGGTCAATGCAGACAAGCCAGTGGTATTCCCTGGCATCAGAGTGGATTATCTACTTTACCCACTGATAACTGAGTAGGATGCATGGAGGCTGCATCATGAACTTGCTAGCATTAGACCAGAGTGGACTTGCCAATATTTTGGTACCCTGAGTGACCAATACAGATAAGGTAGCATGTGAGCAGACTCTCAAAGATATAAAGCTACTTCCTGGGAATGAGTCACACTGAGAGATGAATAATTCCTTCAGTCACCTGGAACCTATATTCTTCTCGCTGAAAGTTCTCACCCATTTCCCTAAGTATTATCTGAGATAGAGACTAAACATAAAATAAACACAGGAGATAACAGATTGCAAGGATGAGGGATGTCTGTTTCTATCTACTCTTATGAACTTGGGCCAATCACTTACTGTCTGAGACTTAGTTTTGTCAAATTGAGTTAATAATAAATGTCCATACCTAATGCTTATTTCATGTTCAGATTAAATGAGATAATGAATATGAACACACTTTGAAAAATATGAAGTGCTACTTAACTACAAAGTGCTACTGCAAAGCAATAATTTTTCTGGAACATTACTGTCATTTCCAGAACTGACTTCTCTTCTTCCCAAGGCACAAACTAAATTTTATTTGGATGTGTTCAATTTCCATACTGATTTTTTTTGAACCACACTTATCATCTCACAAAAAAAAAAAAAAAAGGCAATATTGAGAGAAATCAGACGGACCCTTACCACTCACTTGGAGGTGGTTTAGAGCTACAGTCCCCAACCCCCGGGCTGCTGACCAGTACTAGTCCGTGGCCTGCTAGGAACCAGGCCACACAGCAGGAGGTAAGCAGCAGGTGTGTGAGCAAAGCTTCATCACTCCCCATTGCTTGCATCACTGCATAAGCTCTGCCTCCAGTCACATCAGCAGCAGCATTAGATTCTCATAAGAGCACAAACCTTACTGTAAACTGCGCATGGGAGGGATCTAGGTTGCGTGCTCCCTATGAGAATCTAATGCCTGATGATCTGAGGTGGAGCTGAGGCGGTGATGCTAGCACTGGGGAGCGGCTGCAAATACAGATTATCTTTAGCAGGGAGGTTTGACTGCACAATAAATGTAATGCACTTGAATCATCCCAAAACCATCCCTCCCACCCCCGGTCCCTGGAAAAATCGTCTTCCATTAAACCAGTCCCTGGTGCTAAAAAGGTTGAGGACCGCTGGTTTAGAGCAGTGCAACAAAGGTGACGTTTGGAAAAATTAAGAATTAGACCTAGGAAAAAAGGTCCAGAGAGATGGAACCATGGGCCTAGAAAAGAAACAGCTTATTGATTATTGAGTACAATTAACTTGCTGTTAGTTAGAGCTATCTAATGATGGGAGCTCTTATCACCAAAAGTACTAAAGCAGAGGGAAATCCAGCTTTAGAACTGTTGAGTCAGATAAGCTCTAAGATCCCCTCAAACTTTGACATTCTTTGATTCACAAAGGCTGATAGTAACACAGTGGAAGGTGGGCTATGCTTTATCCTCTTCACCGAGGATACAACAATAGGAAATGGTCTTAAATTGTAATCCATGGGATTTAGAGACAAGATCAAGGAGGTGTCTCAGGCAAAGATGGCTGTTAAATTCCAAACTGAATTCTGACAGAGGCTATGGTTGTGTTCTTTCAAATAAAGGAATTTATGCCCATATTCCCAGAACAATTTAAGGATTGTTCTAGTTAGAGGTAAAGTAATAAACAAGATCATCTTTGAAGGGGCTTCCTTTTCAGTCCTTTGATCCACAGTTGCCCATGAAAACTTTGAAAGTATAAGTGGCTATCTAAATGTTTTCTTTAAGTTTCCTTTGCTTGGAGCTGAAAGAATTTTAAGGGTTTTTTCTTTTTATTTTTTTAAAGACAACAGGTGACTCTGAGTACAAGACAGACACAAAAAGAATGGCAAGAGACCTTGCTGCAGTCAAAATACTGACCTCAAAAAGCATCATGAGTTAGAAAGATATGCTTATTCTTCTCCAAGCAGAGCACAGGAATCCCTTTACCAAGTCAATCTTGATTTCATAAGTTGTTTGAGAGACTAAACACTATCTATATTAGCACTGTTTATTCAATATAGTGTACCTATGTTGCATGCTCCTGCATACCAATTATTCTTAAACCTTTTGATAGCTAATTTATAATAAATGAAATCTTTTATAAGATTCCATTAATTAAGAACCTAAAAAGGGAGGCATAGAAATGTGTAGCAAAAACTCAGTAAATTGAATGGGTGTCACTCAATGAAATCCTTTTCATGCAGTTAGCAAAAGAAATTTGACTTTATTAATTCAAGTCATTCTCTAGAATTCCAAAAAGGAAAAGGAAACAAACATTTCCTTTAAGAGCTTTGGATTTGCCAACTAATTAGCCAAAGTAAGGTATGAGCTGTACAGCTATGCCTTCCACAGAAGGGGAAGTGTCCTGAGGTTATGCAAATAAAGCTGGCTGGTCCTATATATTTGCACAGGAAAGGAAAAGGGAAGACCATTTAATCATCTAAGCAGGAAAGGAAGAGAGAAACACCCTGTTATATTTTCAACGAGATCAAGGATATATGTTAAGTCTTTTCTATACTGCAACAAGTTCCCAACTATGAAGATGATCTAAAATCTTGTTAAGATTAATTTTAAAAAATTAAAACTATGCAATCTTCCAAAATATGCTGCAGTCTTACAACAACCTAAGCTGCAATCAGAAAAGCAGAAAATTTCCCCAAGACTCAAAAAACAGTAACCAACAATGGCAGGGAAAGAATGGTGAGGTCAAGGAAGTGGTTTAGTAAGGGAGAGTGCAGGGGAGGAAGAGTAATGAGTGCATCTGGGAAACCCCTTTCTGCTATTTTCTCTGGCAGAGACTAGAGAATGGCCTTCTCTATCTGAATGGCCTTCTCTTGGCCTAAGATGAGTATCCTTAAATGAAAGTCAAGAGCCCTGGATGCATCTCTGTTTAAGGCATCTATATTTCTGAGGGAAGAGTTGGAAGCTCAGTCCTCTTCCCAAACTCTCAACACTGGAGGACCCCAAGGTTCAGCCCTCAACTGTATTCTCTTCTCTATCAATTTTCACTTCCTGGGTCATCCCATCCAGTCTCATGGATTTAGTAACATCCATATACTAATGATTCCCAATCCAAACCCACATCTTCCATGAAATCTAGACACAAGAATATCCAATAGATATTTCAAACTTAAGATATCCAAATTAGAAATTTTTATTTCTACTCCTCAACCCAAACCTGCTTTTTCCTTCAGGTTTACCATTTCAGAAAACAGGACCAATCATTTGTGCTAGGCCTGTCTGTGCTTCAACGTCTGAGTCAAAATTGTCAGGCTCAATAATCCAGTTGCTTGCTTGTGCTGGGAGCCCAAAAACAAGAAAACAGAAGCTCACAGGCCAAGGTTTTGCCAGCAGGGAAGCAAGCTACAGCTTGGGCAATAACCTAGGAGCACTGTTTTTAATTAGATATTCTTTCAGCTCAGAGAGAAAGTCTCAGCGATTCTAAGTCACAAGGAAATGCAGGCAGTCCTACTGAAGTGTGAAAAACTGGGATTAGTGAAATGTAACAGGAAGAGGCAGTGTGTTTGATAATTTTCTTGTGCTCTAAAACTTTTATTTCCCCGTACCCCACCATCAACCTCAAAACATATAAATACTTCTTGGGCCTGAGAGTTATACATTAACAGGTTCACGTGAATAGGCAGTAGGGCAAAATGACTTTTACTATTTCCTAGGTGCTGTGCCACAGAAAGAGGTAGCCAATAAAATGCATAGCAAAAAAAATGAGTTTTGGGATTTACCTATGGTTTTTCAATACCATCTTAAAATAGGTTCTAATTGATTAATAGTTTAAAAAACACAAAGATCTCAACTATATCTACCATATATGCAGTAGGAAAACTGAGACTCAAAGTAATTCAAATACTTCAGGAGGGCTGATTAGGATAAACATCTGGCACTAGAAGTGTGATCACTTGGAATTCTCCATTCTCTACTCAAACTTCTCAAGTCAAGTGTGCCTGGGTTTAATTGTTAGCTCCATTATCTACCAGCTGTGTGACCTTGACAAGTTTCCTCCTCTGGAAAATGAGCACCTACCCCAAAGAATTGCTGGGAAGATTAAGTGAGAAAAAAGCAGGGAAGAGTACAGAGAACAATGGCCATGTATTGCCAATGAGGTAAGCATGCAGCAAATGCAAGAGCTCTTATTAATGATGATGATGATGTTTAAAAATTCTAGGATTCAGAAGCAAAAAATTGCTTTGTAATGTCAAAGTACTAAAGAACAAATGGAGATGTGGATCTAATTATCTTTCTGCTCTAGGGTAGTAAAAAATTCCTAAGCATCCTAGTAACCTTTTTTTTTTTTTTTTTTTTTTTTTATTTCTGAGAGACAGAGTCTTGCTCTGTTGCCCTGGCTAGCTAGACTGCAGTGGCATCCTCATACCTCACTGCAACCTCAAACTCCTGGGTTCTCGGTTCAGGTGATACTTCTGGGTTCTGGGTTCAGGTGATACTCCTGCCTCAGCCTCCCTGAGTAGCTGGGACTACAGGTGTGCGCCACTATGCCTGGCTAAGTTTTTTTATTTTTATTTTTTGTAGAGATGGGTCTCTCTCTTGTTCACACAGGTCTTGAACTCCTGACCTCAAGCAATCCTCCCACCTCAGCCTCCCAGAGTGCTAGGTTAGAGGCATGAGCCACCACACCTGGCCGACATATCTTAATATACAATATAAATCCCAAGACATATGTACTGAGAGAAAATTAGGATAAATTTTTAGTTTACTCATCTTAGAAACATCTAATTTTCCAAGGAGTGAGATAAAAAATATATATATTATTAAGTTTATATTAATGATCTCCATTACAAATTCTTACAGGTACATTTGAGTATAACTTATAAAATCAGAATGAGTAAGTAGGTTAGAGCAAAGATGCTAAAGTATAATGCATTCCATGTGACATTTCATCAAGAGGATAGTCCTAATGAAAGTGGCTGAAACTGCACAGTCACATTTTCTGATTCATCTTCTTTGCAGCTACTTCTGTTTCAGTCTTTCTTACTCATGAGCCTATTCCTTATTCAGATTGCCACTAGCAATGCCTGGAGTGCTTCATGTAAAGTCATCCAAATAATCCTGAATCACCATAGCTGATTTATTTTTATTCCATCTCCAAACCATAATCAGAGTTGCTTTCACAGCAACATGTGGTAACACCGATTTTTTCCAAATGTGTAAGTTAGAAAAGACAAAGGCTTTGGGCACGTGTTGAATAGGGTGACTCTAGCAGGTACAACTGACTGCACCTAACCAAATCCAGAAGAGGACACAAAGCCTCAGCTCAAATCTATATATGGCATGAAAACAGGGAAATGTCAACAGGAGCTGTAAGGTTCCAGAAGACTGCACAGGAATCACGTGAGACAAGGAGCCAACAGCCTCCTCATTACCAACTCTGACAATTTCCAATTTCCAAGACAACTGACAGGAGATGCAGTAAGATGGTGGAAGTAAGCTTTATCTGCCCTAAAGAATATTCCCCAGAATGTTTTTTTGCCCCAAGCAACTGAGTAGCCTCCATGGCTGTTTGCCACCCTCTAATCTCTCTCTTTTCCAATTGACCCTTCAGGAGAGAGGGTTGAGGCCGTTCTCAGATTCCCCATCACCATCAGAGAGTGCCAGGGGCTAGGCCCAAACTCTGGCCCTAATCACCTCATTCCTGGACTGCTGCAGTTGCTACTTAACTGTCCCGTCCTGTTCCCCGACTCACTCTGCACATGCTTAATCTTCCTAAAATCATGCTTTGATCATGCTACTCACCTGTTCCAGTGTCTCCATGAAGCATAGAAAATAAAGTTTAAACCAGTGGTCATCTGAAATGTATTCTGGCCCCAATCTATTTTTCTAGCTTTAGCCTGTACTTCTCTCATATAAATCTCCACAACCAGTCAGTTCTCACTACTTGTGCATACTCTACTTCCCAGTCCCAGCATCTGCTGCCTAGCCAACCCCTACCCATATTTTAAAGACCAAATCAATCCCAACTCTTCAATAAAGCAGTTTTGCCCTAACTACCCTATTGGAAGGTGAACCCCTTTCTGTTCTCGGAATTCTTATAGTGCTTACTACTTGTACCACTCATTTCATAAACTATATTTCATATACAAATATCGTTCACTCATTTATTCAATAAAATACATTCAGATGCCAGATGCCAGGAGATATTTTAAGACTACATGATATGGCCCTCAAAGAACTCATAGCCTGGGGGAGGAGAGGAAAGGAAGGAACTACCATTTGCTGAGTATTTGTTCTAAGCATGTCACCACCATGCACTCTCTTTCCACACACCAGCTCAGTTCATCCTCACAACTCTGTGAGGTAGCTCTTGTTATTATCACTTTACAACAAGGAAACTGAGTCCCATAATTGAAACAGCTTGGCAAAGGATGCCAAGTATAATTATATTCTCTGTCATCCCTGTCCCTCTCTCAGGTTGTCTGCCCATCTCTGCCTTGCTCAGCCCCTGGGAGGCTAATGGCTATGCTCTGCATCACCCAGGCTCTTTTGCCCCCTGGCTTCCAGTTAGGTTGGGTCAGTGGGACGTACCAGGAGGAGCTAAGAGGGCAGTATATTTGCTCCCCCTGCTCTCTGCTGACTCACTGAGTTCTGGTGGTGGCTGCATCCCTTTGCCACTGCCTTTATGAAGAGCTCTTCTATGGCTCCAGCTCTTCCTACCAGGAGCCAGTAAGACCACTGCCTTCTGCTGCTGGCCATGAGTGGGAGGGAGGGAGCCTCTACTTGGAGGTTGATGAAGCACCTTTGCCCTGCCCACACCTCTGTAAATATTGCCTTCGTTAAACTTTCTTCAGTTAAACCCTCTTAGTGTGCTAGATACGCACAGCAGGATTTTAACCCATGTAGGTCATACTGCAGAGCTCTCCTTTTTCACTAGAATAACTGCTATATTAGAGGTTTGCACAAAGTGCTGAGGATCAAAATGAAGGGCACCCCACTCTGATAGGAAGGATCAGACAAGACTTTACTAAACAAGTCATTTGAGCATGAGTCAGTCTTAAAAGGTGAATTGGAGTTCACCTGGCAAACAAAAAGTGAGGATAAGCATTCAAGGACAAAGTGAACAGTGTGTTCAAAGTCACAGAGGCATGAAGAATATGTCTTACTAACCAAGGCAGTTACGTAGAGGGCTCGTGAGAGAATAATGATGGTTGAGGATTTCTAAACTTCAATAATAATCACTTAGTTATCTACCGTGATCCACATGGGGAGATTAGAAGCAGCAAAGAATTAGCTAGATTCTGAACAATAGAACCAATTCACCTACTCCCCACCTTCAACTGATCCCCATCTTAGAAGATAAGTCCAACTGCTTAGCATAATATACAAATCCTTTATAATCTGGCCTCTACCTGACCCGTCCTGTCTCATCTACCAGCACCACGTCAAGCTGCTCACTGAGTATGCCATACTCTCTCATGCCTCTGTGCTTTTGTATATGTTCTTCTCATCTGACTTACCTACTTCTACTTTGTACTTAATAAACTCCTTCTTATCTTTCATGACTCATCTCAGGTGTTTGCTTATTTGTAAATATTTCTGGACATCCAAGATAATTCCATAATGCCTTGCGTATAACTCTACAATAGTACTCTCAAAGCACAGAACATGCATCATACTTACTTATTTGCATGTCTGTCAATTGACTCAACTATGAGCTGGTAGAAACCAGGTACTATAGGAAGGTAACAGTATGGAAGTAAATGCCTGGGCTCTGGAGGCAGCTGCCTAGGTCCAAATCCTAGGCTCTGCCCCAAACAACTAGGTGGTAACCTTAGGCAAGTTATTTAGCCTCTCTGGGCCTCAGTTTCATTATTCATAAAATGTGAATATCTACCTCATAGGATTAAGTGAGTGACATAGAACAACGCCTGTTACACACTAAGTCCTCAATAACTGTTAGTTATTAATACATACCTGTATGTCCCTTATTTCCTGTATAAAAAAGCATATGATTGTTGAATGAATAAATTTTCCTATTTCATATTTCTCTGCATAGACACCAAATTCTACTTAGATAGCCATTGTTTTATTAAATCATGAAAAGAAGACTCTCCTCTCTAAATATGCACAGTTAACCCTTGAACAACTTGGGCTTGAACTGAGCAGGTCCACTTATATGTGGATTTTTTTTTTAAACCATACATAGATCGAAAATATAGTATTTGTGGGATGCAAAACCCATGTATATGGAGAGCCAACCAGGGCTGACTGAGTGACTTGAGTATGTGAGGATTTGGGGAGACAGGTGCTGGAACCAATCCCCCATATATACCGAGGGATGACGGTGTACTTATTTTGCAATTGGTTTAAGATAAACAGGTCCTTTTCTGTAAAAGAATTTAGCTTCTTGCCATTGCTATTGGCCTGGTCGCTGAGTCAGACATTCTCCTGGCCTTCTAACAATCTCCACATGTGCCTGCCTCACAGCCACCCCCATAGAAGGGCAGTTCTGTTTTAATAACTTACAAAGACTCATCATCAAGTCAAATCTTAATGGCTCCCCTAGGTTGGCATGAGAAACGACAATAATAAGCTCCCTACAGCATAGGGATGAATCACACAGACACTTTTTTTAATGCTAAAGCAATGTAAAATTATTGCAGTCATGAAATACTTTAAAAAGTTTTAAAATGGCATTTTCTAAGCCCCAAATCCATAATTGTCACAACCTCAATAAAAAAGTTCATGTGCCAAAACCCCAACCAAGAAAATAAAATCACATAGGACAATGTGTTCAGGAAGTGAGAAGGAGGTGAAGACCAGATCCCAGTTAGGCCCACATTTCCCAGGAAAGGCAGCACTGTAGCCAACAGAGACACAGGGCACTTGGTTAGGAAACGACAATGGTTTTGCCTTAGGACAATATAAAGGCCACAGCTGAGAAAGGCAGGACATTTACAGCCCGGGCACCCTGGGCTGGCTGCAGAGGGAAGCATAGGCCTCACTGACTCAAGAGCCTCCAGAAGGGGTTCAGCCACCGCCCAGACTCCAGCCCCACCTTCCCTTCGCTGCTTCTCCCATCCCCACACTGGCTTTGTTGTTGCCCTCTTCACCGACGCTGATCTTTTCATTATCACACTTCAGCTTGTTGACTCTATGGTCCCTCTCCTCATTCTAGACCTTCACCCCCAGTGGGGCTAGGAATTCACCAGTTTTTATATCAGCCTGCCTGACAGTGACTAACTCTTGCCTCTTTGACAACTATCTGCCCTAGTACCTTCTAAGAAACCATGTTCCTTGCTGGAACTCATGTGAGTACATTGCCACCTGTTAGGGATAACAACAGGACAACCTAATTATTTAAAGCTAACCTGATAATTTTTTTTTAAAACTAAGAGAATAACCACACAATTTGACAGTGTATTTAATATTCTCATAAAGACAATTCTCTACTTACAGGCCTCCTGGTTGAAGCACCCTGAACAGTCTGATAAAATTCTGGCTGGACTCGGCTATTTTTCTTGATTCTTCGTTTCCTCACTGAAGTTTCTTGCTCACTCTGATGGTGAACTTCCACTATGGGCTTTGCTTCTTCTAGACGAGCGGCTGCAGCCGCTGCAAGTCGTCTTCTAATATGCCGAGGGCTTGCTCTGAATCCCTGTGGTAGAAAACACAACCCAACAAATCCAGATTTGTATTGAGTTAGTTTGGAAGTTCTCTGGCGCTAGTTCTACAAAGAGCTTCAAAAGTCACTATGTTCAATGAGATAATTTACCCCCCCCCACCCAAAGTGAGCATGAAGAAGGAGGCTCAACATGCAAGCACAGTTTGTCCACCAAGTGTTCTGTAAAGCACCCCAGTGTTCAGGGCCCAGAGTTATTCTACATTAGGAAATGTTTTTAATCCAGTAAAGCCAGTCCAAAAAGAAAAAAAAAAAGGCAGGTGGGCACACTGCTTTACTTAAGTATCAAGCAGACTGTGTGTGAAGAAGGGTATTTCCGCCTCGGCATGAAACAGGACAGAATATCATTCCAGGGTAAAGTGCCACTTTACATTCCTGAGAGCAGGCTCTTTTCAAAGGAAGGAAAGCAGGAATGTGAAATATCATCATAAAACACCATAAAGTGAGGATCCAAAGCTAAAATAGAGGGAATGCAGGGGCATGAAGGTTATGGGTTTTGGCATCAGATGGGGCTGAGTCCAAATGCTGACTCGTTCATTACAGCTACACAATTTATTAAGCGTTTGTGAGTCCAACTGTTCTAATCTATAAAATGTGTAACATTCTACTCATAGGGCTTTTAAATAAGATAATATGTGTAAAATCCCAAGCATGGTATCTGGCAAATAGGAGGTGTGCAATAAAATTGTCATTTTCCTTCTCTCTCACAGTAAGGTGAGTATAAGAACAACTCATCAGGCCAGGTACAAGCTCACACCTGTAATCCTAGCGCTTTGGGAGACCGAGGTGGGAGGTTGCTTGAGCTCAGGAGTTTGAGACCAGCCTGAGCAAGGGTGAGATCCCATCTCTACTAAAAATAGAAAAATTAGCCAAGCATCATGGTGTGTGCCTGTAGTCCCAGCTACTTGGGAGGCTGAGGCAGGAGGATCGCTTGAGCTCAGGAGTTTCAGGTTACAGTGAGTTATGATGACACCACTGCACTCTACCTGGGGTGAAAGAATGAGACTCTGTCTCAAAAAAAAAAAAAAGAACAACTCATCAGACAACGGGAACAAGCTTAGCTAAGCCATAGTATGCATTTGAGGATGTGCAAACAGTTTTGGAAAATATCACAGAATTACATAAAATGGTCTCTGTCCTTGTGGTTTATAATTTACTGGAGAGCAGAAGAAGAAATCTAACATAGAGTTCATGAACACACAGGAATGTGTAATTAAGGGTTAAAGTGGGCCATTCAGGACCGTCAGCGCTAGCAGATCCCAGAGAAGGAAATCAATGAATGAAGCTGAGAATAGTCTACATTTGGCTTAGTCGAGTGGGTGGCAGTTAAGGAATGACTAGAATTTATATTACATGCAAGGGAAACAGCATAAGAAATGAGTGAATAAGTAAAACGATGGATGGATGGAATATTTATATAACAATAAGAAATATTATTTGATGATGTGCCAGGATGAGGGTACAAGCTAAGAATAGTGGAAAATAAGAGGTGGGTCAGCGATGAGTGCTCCAAGGAAGGCTAATTTGAGTTTGTGGATCATCAGAATTTTAAAAGATATATAAAAAGCTTAAAGGTTGCAATAAAGGCATAAAGAATGGGGATTAAGAATTTCGCGGGGAAAAGCAGTATGAGAAAAGGCCTGAGAATGAGTCTGTGGGATACTGAAAGATTAATGCGTACAAGGGATTTTCACTGAGGGACCCGGGAGATGGGCTGGAGTCTGATTATGGAGACCCTGAACACCAGGCTGAAGGGTCTGAGGACGGGGAGAAAAAACAAAAGGAGAGGGTGACTCACAGAGTCAAAAGTAGCACTGAGGTCAAAAGAAATCAGTACGGAGGAAATGCAAATGGATTTGGCAAAACTGAGGTCATTGTTTGGGCTCTTCTCATCCCCAAACACATTAGTCTGTTCCCATCCCCCCCGCTGTGTGCAAGCTCAGCTGGTCCTCTTCAACTCAAAATAGTCCCAGAAGATCCCCCCCACTCCCACATAACCCAGGAGGTACTACAACAGCTGCCGGGGAAGAGGATGAAGGAGAAGAGGGGGCTGAGCCAACTGCTAAACTGCATTCTACAGCAGAGTTTGGACCAAACACGTCAGAACCCACAACCGCACAGGCTGCTTTTTAAATATGCATGTGCCTGGACACCGTCCACCACACACACACACACACACTCTCTCTCACGCTCTTTCCTTCCTTCTGAATTAGACCCACTGGGGGTGACGCCAAGAATTTTTTTTTTTTTTTGAGACATAGTCTCGCTCTGTCACCCTGGGTAGAGTGCAGTGGCGTCACCATAGCTCACTGCAACCTCAAACTCCTGGGCTCAAGCGATCCTCCTGCCTAGCCTCCCAAGTACGGGACCACACCCCAATTTTTATTTTTAGTAGAGACGGGTCTTGCTCTTGCTCAAGCTGGTCTCAAACTCCTGAGCTCAAGCGATCTTCCCACCTCAGCCTCCCAGAGTGCTAGGATTACAGGCGTGAGCCACTGCACCCGCCCAAGAATCTCATTTTTTAACAAGCTTCTCTGGTAATTTTCCTGCACTTCAAAGATTGAGAACCTCTAGGAGCGAGAGTTTAGTCTGACCACTAGGGGGCATTACCTTCCAAAGTCCCTGCATTCTCCCTAGTTCAGGAATGTGTGTGCCAGTGGAATGAACAAATTACTTGATAATGTACTAACTTCTGCAATAGCGGAGCAATAACCCAGTGAATCCACATCCCTGTATCTACCCTAGAGAAATTCTACCGAGTGCGCCCAGGAAGATAATCAATGTGGAATTATTTATGAAACTAAAATTTTGAAACAAATCAGTCTTCCCTAAACTTCAGTCATTTTCATTTCACTTTCACATTTTTCCCAGATCCGAGCCCCACCCTGCAGGCCTCAGTGATTTATGTTATATCCAAATACACTTGTACTATTTTAAAATAACATTTTATAATCACTACAGTAGAGTACACAGACTCTGCAGCCACACTCTCTGGGTTCAAATACCACCCCTGTCATTTCCTAGTTGTGTAATCTTGGATAGTTACTTAACAATTTCCTCACCTGTAAAATGAGGATGAAAAATAGCACTTACTTCATAGGGTTGTTGAAAAGAATAAATTATTTAATGTATGTAAAGTACTTAGAAGAATGCCTGGCACGTAGTAGTATATAAGCACTCGCTATGATTACTATGTATATTACTTGTGTGAATAAAATATATTCTTGAACACAATAGTGTGTCATTAATCAGATGTAAAAAGGAAAATGAGTCACACTGCTGGTGTGCCTTAAGAACAGACACATGTGAGGTAGTGATCATTAGGAAAGAGTTCTTTGCTCAAGAGAGTCCCAGGCATTTACTCTCCAGTGAGTCAAACTACCTAGGTTCAAATACCAGCTCTATCACTAGGTGTGTGAGCTTGGCTAAATTAATTCTCTGTGTCTCAGTTTTTTTATCTGTCAAATGCATATAATAATACCACTCTTATAGGCTTATGGTGGTGTTTAAATGAGATAATCCATATTAGGTACTTAGAACAGCATACATCATATAAAAAGCAGTTATTATAATAATAAATTATTATCATTATTATTACTACTTCACTTCCTGGATCTTGCAGCAGCAATTTACACATCAACAGTTCAGAGCTATGATTACAAACATTATAAACAACACAGAGTCATCAATGGTCAGTCATCTTTATTTCCCTAAATCACTGCAAAGAATCATAGCTCCTTGGTTTATGACACTTGCTTGTCCCAAATACTATAAAAAATAAGCCGTGACTTTTAACAGAAGGAAATTTTATTTTAAAACAGTAGGTGGTGCTATAAGCTCTTATAGGTGTTATTAATAATAATATTTGATGGTGTCATTATAAAGTCCATTTCTCTTCCTATTCATTTGATCTTGCCTGGATACCATACCCTTTAACCAGTAGGTGATGGATACTTGGATGCCTCTTAGTAGTGGACTTCTGCCATTTTTAGGTCACCCCCATTTATCAGTACCTTTTGGGTAATAATTTCTCAAGATGTTCAGTCTTGTGTGTATACGCATGTATGTTAAAAACACTTACCATGAAATCTACTTTCTTAAATTTTTAAGTGCACAATACAGTATTATTAACTACAGACACAATGTTGAACAGCAGATTGCCATCTCTCCCACTCTTCAGCCCCTAACAACTACCATTACACTCTTTGATTCTGTGAATTTGACTATTTTAGATACCTCAGTGTAATCATGCAGTATCTGTATTTCTGTGGCTTGGTTATTTCACTTAGCATAATGCCCTCCAGGTTCATCCATGCTGCTGCCTATGGCAGGATTTCCTTCTTTTTTAAGGCCAATATTCCATGGTACGTATATTCTGCATTTTCTTTATCCATTCATCTGTCAACAGACATTTAGGTTGTTCCCATATCCTGGCTATTGTGAAAAATGCTGCAATGAACACAGGAACTTGTATATCTCTTCAGGATCCTGATTCCAATTCTTGGGTGTATACCCAGAGTGGGATTGCTAGATCACATGGTAATTCTATCTTTAATTTTTTGAAGAATCACCATACTGCCTTCCACAGTGGCTATACCATTTTACATTTTCACCCACAGTGTATAAGGGTTCCAATTTCCCCATATCCTCATGAACACTTGTTATCTTTTGTTTTTTTGGTGACAGCTACCCTAATACATGTGAGATATCTCATTGTAGCTTTGATTTGCATTTTCCTGATGATTAGTGATATCTTGATACATAATTAAGTCAAGGTGCTCCACAGCCCACTCTAGATCTTGCCTTTTAATAACCAGGTCCATCTCACAGGTGGGCCCATGGCAAAGGCTCAACGAATTAAAATCTCTCTGCTTGGACTCTGAATATTAAATGAAGGCATGTAAAGGCTGAAAAAGTCAGTAGGAACTCATTATTTCCAATAGCTACCTTCTGAAACTGCCTAGTTTTCTCTGTTCTAACCAGATATTTAATCTTGATTGTGAGTTCTACCATCTATTTGTAATAGATTCTCTTTTGGTTAAAGTCACAGTCAGATTCTGTTGCCTGCAAACAAAAACCTCGAATGCATACAATTTCTGTTATGCTTTCAGACGGTTAGCTATTTTCCTTGAATACTCAGACTTAACCAGGCTGTTTGGCTGTGTAGGCTAGCATGAAAAGGGAGGAAACATTAATAGCAATAATTTACTAAGCGCCATTTAAGTGCTAAGCCTGTTATACCCACTGCAGAAACAAGCAAACTTGAGGCCTTTCAAGGTTAAATAAAGACTTGCAATTGAAGCCCAGACCAGAACCTAGGTTTATCTAACTCCAACCAGTGCCCTTCATCACTCTGCCCTTATGCAGAGAGATTATAAGGCAGTAATGCATTCAGAACTAATCTACATATATTCACAGGACTGGGAAGTGCTCAGGGGTATATATGTTGACCGATTAAAATAAGAAAATTCTATAAACAATTTAGATAAATCAGGAAGAAATTGAAAAAAATTAACACTTTCAGGTAAGCATTATTGTTATATAAGGTCAAACTACCATCAAGTTTACTGATGAAGCATCTGAACAAATGGAAACTTAACACATTGACTCACTCAGCATTTATATAAAATTACTGTTGTTTGTGGGTTTTTTTTTTAAGTCAAATGAAGCAGTGGGAGTAGAAAAGGAACAAAGAAATCTGTAACTGGTTGTGATCAATTAGTTGTAAACACCACTGCACTCAGACCAGCCATATATAGAATCACTTTTGTGTTATTACTATAACTGAAAAACTGAGGTGTACAAGTAAACAAGACATAAATTTACTACATAAAAATATTATGAAGCTCAATAAGCTGCTGTTTGTAAAGCACATAAGACCCCACAAAAATGCAATGATTCCCCTCATCCCTGGCAAGAAATGTGTATAGCAGAAGTCCTTGGATCCATGGATAAAATTCCAAGGAGATGAGGAGGGCAACCAATGTACCCGAATGGGGAAAAAATTGTCTTTATTTTCACGAACCTCTAATTGAAATTTAGCATATGGTTCAATTATGCATGCAGGCTATAAAGCTGGTATCATTAGCAGGTTGTGCCACCAAAAGTAATCACAGATACTTAAATATTAAATTACAGTGGCATGAATATCTTGAAATACCATTTATACTTGTTACTTCAAAGTCACAGTAGTTAGTAAATCTGCCACTAGATCTTGTTATTTAATGCAGTAATAAAGAAGTACCTATAGCTCTGTCAAAGATGTTTTTAGTAATTTATAATTATATTTCAATACAATTGGTTGCCTATATAACTCTACGTATTTTATTTTATGCATTTAAAAACATTCTGAGAATGAGTCCATAGGCTTCACCAGACTTCCAAAGGGATTTATATAGTATAAAATAGGTCCAGAATACAGAAAATCTCAGAAATTTCCATAAGGGGTTTGTGACAGATACTGCTAGCTGCTCACCAAAATTCACATTTGCCTCTTTTTCTTGGTCACAAGCCACCCTTGCGGTTAGGTAAGCCCATGTGACTGGGTTCTAGCCAATAAAATGTGGACATATATGAGCCATTTCTGGACCTAGCACATAAACACTTCCCACAGTCACTTTTCCATGCTCTTCTCCTCTTTTGGCTGGGATGACCTTCGCAGCAACCATGAAAGTCACATGTTAAAGATGGCACTGCCTCCCTCATCCTGGGTCCCGCAATAACTACACGAAGGAGGCCACTCTGTCAACCTGTTCACTCATCTGTACCTTTAAATGAGCAACAAATATATTTCTATTTTGTTTGAGCCAATAAGTGTATATTTGCTGTATGAGTTGGCATCACCCTGACTCAGTGGCTCTCAAACTTTATCAAGCATCAGAACCACCTAGAAGGCTCATTAAAACACATATTGCTGGGCTGCACCCTTGGAGTTTTTTATTAAGTAAGTTTGGTACGGGGCTGAGAATGTGCATTTCTGACAAGCCTTCCAGTGATGCTGATACTACCATCACATAACTACAGTCTGAGAAACCCTGTTGTAACTAACCCTCGGTCCTGCCCCTTACTGTGTGGTTAGTGAGTAATTTGGGTCATAACAACACTGTATCCCATTGTGCTGTATGCAGGGGGACTCCCAGGATTAGAGCAATTTAGCCCTTTGTGGTTTGAATAACCCTACATTAAAAGATTGGTCCTGGAAGCTGCTCTGTCAGCTGGAGAAAGAAAATAATGTGTCTAGAGCTATCTTTCTGTTTCCAGAAAGAATGCATTCCCTGGCAAATAAGGGATAATGGGACAAAATATTACCTTTATAAAGTCTTTTCTAACAATTAATCATTCTTTGGTATAGAACATTGGTTCCCGAAGGTATGATGACAGCAAAAAGTCTGTTTTGGAAAAGTCTAAGGAATTGCACATTTATTTTAGGTAAAGTTTCACAGGTTAATAATATCATGTTTCTTTTATATTGACGATACTATGTCAACTGATTATTAGTTCCTGCTGATCAGAAGCTCTGACTTGCAATTAGAGAGCCTACATGTTTTTTAAATTACAAATGAATTACAACTTAAATGCAGTTTTGTAAATAGCAATCTTTCACCATCTCTTAGTGACGCCAGTCATTCCCTTGTTGGACATAATGCCTTACCCACAGTCCCTGCTGCCTACAAAGTATGTTTGTACCACGGCGCCCCATCCCTCCAGCAAAGGTCGCTGGGTCTTGACAACACTTGGGCTGTGTTCATCAGAGTCCCTTCCTTTGAGAGGTGGAGAAATACTGAAAGCCTGGTCTGCTTAGCATAGAGGAAGGGAGGGAATGAAGGAAAGGAAGGAAGGAGGGAGAGTGGGAGGCAGGGATTCTGTAGATCAGTGCTTCTCAAACTTTAATATGTATGTGCATAATCTGGGAATCTTATTAAAATTCAGATTCTAATGCAGTGGGTCTGGGTTGGGGCCTGTGATTCTGCGTTTCTAACAGGCTTGCAGGGAGAGGTGCAGATTCCAATGTTGCTGGCTGGCCTGCAGACCAAAATTTGAGTAACAAGGATGTAGAAGGATTGATAGAAGCTGTGTGGCCTTTGTATAGGCTGAGGCTATCAGGGTACAGAAATCATAAGTGAAGGGAGAAAAAGGAAAAGAAGCAGCTAGTGGAACAGAACTGAATCATCCCTGTGACATCTCACGACTGCAAGGAATCCACAACCAACTTCCAAGTCTTATCTCTGTGAAGCCAGACACCAGTATGGATCTTTTTCTTTGACTGCCATTAGATTACACATACGATACGTCCTAAAATATAGTAATGTCTCTGATTCTGCACCCAAATGAACCTAAAGATACAAAGCAAAGCCTCCATGGGTAGGGGTGGGGTAAAGAATAAAAGGAGACTTTGAGGTTGAAACTAGTTGAGATATAGCATCTTCTTCTTTAAAGAGCTTAAAGTGCTTTTTAATTATAAATGTTAGATTAGCCCAAGCAGGGATCATAGGGTACACTCAGAAAACAACTACATTCTCTTTCCTGGTTGTCCTTTCAAATCCACAATGAGGGGTTAGTTTTCTCTCAACTGTACATAAAACTCTATGTAGATCCTATAATTTTTCTGGTCATTCTCAGATAATTAAAAAGTCCTCCAACCACTTCTAGTCACAAAAAACGGTACCATTCCAATGAGGTCACATCACTCCTTCTGGTTTCCTCTTAGACAGGGTCTAAAGTGACTCTAGGCTCTTCCTCCTAAGAGATCCATAAGAAATATTCGTGTATCCTTTTGCCCCAGCAAAGTCTGGGAGAGTAGGCTGTTCCCAATGCAGCCATTTCTGCTTGCTCCACCATTAAAACAGCCATCCAGTGACAGTCTGTGGCCCTTTGGAATTAGCATATGTGGTCTGGCATCAGCCTTGGCACATAGGTTCTGTGGACACAAGTCAAGCTTTCCTAGTGGTCTCCTTAACATCACTGTCACTAGGCTTAAGAAAGCTTGGGGTGGGGCTCAGGACACTGCCAAGAAATTTTCTAGTCTCTAACCCTGACGTGTCCAATAGGGGGGCTAGTAGCCATATATAACTATTTTCATTTATATTTTAATTAATTAAAATTAAATTAAAAATTCAGCTCTTCAGCCATACTAGCCATATTCTAAGTACTCAATAACACATGTGGCTAGTGGTGACGCTATTGGATGATGCAGATAAAACATTTCCATTCTCACAGAAAGTTCTATTGAACAGCACTTCTCTAACCTCTCAAAGCTGAATCCTTAGGTATATGGATAAAACCACATACCTAAAACTGGTGATGGTTGACTATAACCATCAGTGTAGGCTAACTGCTGTAGCAAGCAACAACAAAGTCTCAGTAACTTAACACAATAAAAGTTCATGCCTCGCTCATCGCACAGTCACACATCGATGAGCAAATGTGAGAGGTGCTCTGCTCCACACAGCCACTCAGGACACCAGTATCTTCCATCTGTGGCTCTTTAGATCCTCAATGTCCTCTCCACTCTCTTGGTTTATGGGAAAAAGAGCCGGAATTGTGTGTGGATGATTTCAGTGGGCCCGGCCTGTCAATGGCACACAGCACTTCTTACATTTCACTAACTAGAACTCAGTTACATGGCCATCACCTAATTGCAAGGGAACCTAAAAAATTAGTTAGGATATGTGCCCAGAAGAGAACACAGATATTGGTGAGCAACAGCAGACTCTACCACAGAGCTGTTGGTAAAACCAATTTCACAGCCCCGTCCTTTGCAAGTCATACATAGGGATCTATTCCTTTCTCTGGCAATGTGAGCCTTTCTGACCAAAACTCTTGGGGCCTCAAACAAAACTAAGACAAAGAGTTCTATTGTCACATCTTATTACAAAGCCAAACATAAGTCCCATTTATCTAACACTTTTCCAGCACTGTTCAGCTGTTAACTACATCTAACTCTAATTCTTTACAGTTCCATAAACAATATAATTTCTAGTTATCAAGCCTATATGTCAAACACTGTGCATGCATTATCTTATTATTTCCTGCCACATTCCTAGGAGGTAAAGACTATTTTAAGGCCCATTTTACAGATAAGGAATGGACACTCAAAAGTTTGCCTAAGACATAGTAAGTATCTGCTCTAGGATTGAAACTTAGGCAACCTGACTGATGATCTCCATCAGGGGTCAGCAAACTATGGCCCTCAGCCCAAATCTCACCCACCATCTGTTTTTGCAAAGTTTCACTGGAACATCGCCATGTCCGTTCATTTACATATTGCCTATGCTACTTCTGTGCTACAAAAGCAGAGTTGAGTAGTTGCAACAGAGATCATACGGCCTGCAAAGTCAAAAATACTGAACTTGCTATCTGGCCCTCTACAGAAAAATGTTGCTCATAGACTGAAAAGTAATTTTGACTTGGTGTTTTGGTCTGCTAATCTGTACTGACAACAACCTAGTCTGTGAAATATAAGGTCAGTCTAATTTCCCTCTGGCAGCCATGTCTACTCCATCTGTTTCTAGTTTCTAGGCAGATTAAACAGCATCTGTTATGTTGTTTCGTCAAACACATAGATGATACTACCAAAGGATGCACTTGAACTATTTTTCTAATCTGATGATTTTTTTATATTTGGACTGTAACTACTAAGCAAAAGTTTGCACCAGTTTTATCAACCTTACTGCTTTTGGTATAATAGGTTTCAATCCTTTACCCTTTCCACCTCCAACTTTGGTGTTTGGGGATAAAGTCATCAGCCACTGAGTGAAAGTGAATTTTTATGGGCAGTGGCTGTCCAGTAAGGCAGGGCTTATTTTATTGAAATTAGCCTACACTTGATTCTTCCTTAGCCTGAATTCATCAACTCTATATTTTTTACCAAATGAACCATAAAAAGAAAATAAGTATGCTCGACTTTTAAAAGACTCTCAGAGTATGGAACCAACATGGCATCCATATTAAAATCAAGTTAAAAGTAGGGTAGAAATTGCACTATATGCAAAACTATGGCAAGAACATTTTAGTGGATGCTGTGGGGCACCACCCAGATCTCCCCTTCCTGAGCCAGACACTCATTTCCCCAGCAGCTGAGTGGTGGCAGCTGGCTTTCAGCTGAATCCCTATCTGGGAATTGCCCTCAGCATAAGACTTAGCTACCCGATCCAGGGTCACACCCCCTCCCCCAGGCCAATGCTGGTCCATGGGAAAGGGGGAGTGCTTGCCTCAATTAGGGACAACTCTGAAACTTTCCATGGGATCTTGGGGCCTCTTGCATATGCATCACAATTCAACTTCTCCCTCAGTCCAATCCTGCTTCCCTAGTGAGGGCTTGTTCCTGAGGGCACTCCCCAATAAATCTCCTGCACATACTCTCCATCTCAATGTCTATTGCCCTGGGAAGCTGACCTGAAACAAAAATGAAGTCTGATTTCCTAAATAGTGCCATCAATGACACTTACAAACCACATTTAACATTCCATGACAGAAAAGATTCAACAACAAAGAGCTAGAGAACAGCAAATCCACCAATACAAAAAATGAGAATAACAGCAAAACGTTGGGCAGTACATACATCAAAAACAGGTGGCAACAGGATACAGAGACAGTGGCCATATGAAAAGCAAAGTGGGAGTAGACAAGCTCTAGAAAGAAACTGAAGCTCCATCCAAAGCTAAGGAGGGCAAGTGAGGAAGGCTGCCTGAGAAACAGGAGCAGCAGTCAGTGCAATCTGCTCTTGCGGCAGCCAGAGCTCAGCTCCTCTCAGCAACGGGCCCACAGCCCCAGGCTCAGAGAGTCATGTGCAATGACAGGCTCTATAAATAGCTGTGCAACCAGAAAATCATAACCCAGTCTTCATAATTACAGACTGAGGGGTCTTATAGATGATTCTTCAAATGTGAGCACAATCTGTTTGCACGCAGCCCTGAGATATCCACTCACAGACAAGATCACTAGCGACTATGTCTACAAATAGTCATGGTTTAAAAACATGTATATCAAAGACAATGTCCTTTTCAAAACAAGAAGCTAGGAAATAGAAAATAAGGAGGCATGTTTTATGGGGTGTTTTCAACTTCCCAATTACAAATTCTGACAGGCCAAATAGCACCCAAACAGCAAGATTTCTGAAGTGGTAAAGGGTTACACTATTCACAGGCCACAGAGACCAGTCATAAGACAGAAGGCAGCACAGAGGGGCGTGAGGAGGAAAAAAGGGTGAGGAAAAGAGCACGCGGAGCAAAGTCAACTGCGATAGGTGGGGCTGTGTTCACGGGAGAATATATGGGGGTGGGAGGGTGAAGATGGGGAAGGACACAAAGACAGAAAACATGAAAACAAGAAAGGAAAAAAACTTGTGCTAATTTGCAACAAGTCACAGCAAAATCCTAACAAGTGGTCACTGAGTCTTTTTCGAGAGCATCCTTGGGTACCTCTCCATACCCACTACAAAATTAGAGTCTTTAGGAAACAAAACTCAATTTATCAGACAGTACATCACAAACAACCTAAGACAGAACACAGAACAATGGATTAAGACCAAGAGGACAAAATAAAGACCTACAAGTTATGCAAATTGAACTGCTAACATTTTACAGAAGGTAAGAATGGGTGGTTAAACTAACTTTACAACTACAGCTGTATCAACAGCATCCCCAACAAGCTATTCTCAAGTAATAGCTTGGTCTTTAGGTCTAACTTTATCCTAAAAAGATACTGTTTCTATGAGAAATTCCTAAATTGAAGACAACCCTACCATGACTTAGGCAGGCTCAGTACATTCCCTCTCAAAATTAGCAGACGAGGCCTCACTAGTTCAGGTGGCAGATGGGAGAAGGGGGGTGGGGGAGAGGGGAAGTACCAAGCCATTAAGGGTCATGAGTATGACAGGCAAGAGCCCATGGGTCAGCACAGCCAGGAGAGGACCCAGACATCAAATACTCAAAGCCAGGCAGACAGGCACATGAGGACATTAGGTGATTAGTCCAAGCACAGCAGGACCTGGGCAGCCACAAGGGGTAGAGGCCCTAAGACCCCTAAGTGCCCCATTGTATGTCTCTTCCCCTGGGCTCCTGAACCTCCCCCAGGATCTAGGAACTAAAAAGTATCAGCCCTTCAGATGGCATCTGTTCTGGCTGGTCAGGGCCCACTTTCTACTCGTTGTTAAATATTTTGAATATCACCCCCACCAATGTATGAAGTTAACAAAAGCCATCCAGGCTTTTGGGCTAGAGTTCAGGGCAGGATTTCAAGTCCCAAGGTGAGCTACAGTACTAAAGTGAGAAAGCAGGGACGCAGTATTTACTAGCACACACTGGTCTGATCAGAAATGTTTCAGAAACATCAACAGCCCCCACTGAGGATGCACAGAGCAGGAAGGACTGGCCATTCCTGCCCACTGTCTGGGGGCTGGGCCTTTGCCCTTGCAGAGATTGAATATGAATTTGGTCCGTGTTCAAGTCTTAAATGCTTTTCTGGCAGTACACTCCCTCTCAAAAATCTGCTTACTCTGAAGACACGCTTATCAGCAAGAAGGGAAAAACATGTTTTCATGACCTAAAACCTCCTAATAATTTATACCAAGTAAAGTGAGAGAGCAAGGGGGCAGGGAGAGCTAACAGGACCAGGTGCCAAACAAAGATGGTTAGCCAGAGGTTTGGGAGAAATGTTTGTGGCTAGTCCATTTTAGGGGTGGCTACAGCATTTTTTACTATTTATTTCTGCTCTGTCTTTGACATACATCACATGGACATCCCCATAAACTATGCATTAGAAGTCACCTTGTACTGACTCCTTTTCCTAAGATGATGTTCTTGAATCTAGATTAGTAGCTAAAAGCTTTGAAGAGATTTTGTTACCTTCTCTTGCCTCTCTTGTTATCTGGGCAAGAGTTACGAACTTTTTAACCTGGATCATATGATTCCTGTTGACTTTTCCCAGCAGAATGATTTAAGTGGAGTTTATTTCAATGTGGCTTTTTTATAGCATTCGTAACAGTTTGACTTATGATATATGAGGGCAGAGACATGCTTTTCTTTTTCATCTTTGTGTCTTTCATTATTCCTACTTATATTTGGCACAAAGTACATTCTAATATATTTGGGTTTTGATTTTTCCTTTTTAAAGATCTATTTGTCTGAAAATTTCTGAAAACACAAATTAGAAACTTAAATCCACCTATAACTGAAACACTTTTTTTGAACTACACAAATAAGCATGAATGTCCCTATTTTATACCTCCGAACACATCCCTCCAGAGTAATCACTGTGAAGTTAGTACATATCATCTTGATTTTTCCTATACTTATAGAGATATTTATAGATACATAAAAATAATTTAACAAAATGGGATCTTGTTATGCATGTTTGGCACTTTGCTATTTTCATTTAACAATAATACAGATAACATTTCAGGTATACATTCTTTTTAACAACTGAATAATTTTCCACTATATACATGTACCATACTTTAGTTAACTATTCTCCTATTGATAGAAACTGGCATATTTCAAATTTATTCTATTATAAACAGTACTATAAATGAAATAAATATGTATCTTTAATTAAATCTTCTTTACTTAGAAGTGGAATTGCCAGGCCATAGAAAATGTTTGAGAGATACTACAGGTACCAAATTTGTCTCTAAAAATGTTATACCAAATTACATTTCTAGCAACAATATGAAAGTGCCTTTTTAATCCTATCCCCATCAACACTGAATAGCATAAATCTTTGTATCTGTTGCCAGACTGATGGAGAAAATTTGCATGTATTTATTAACAAAGTTGAAAATATTTTATTTTCGTAAGCCATTTTTTCTTTTCTTCTATAAATTGTTCACATCCTTTGATCATTTTTGTACAACTTATGTGTATTTCTTAGAGATTTTGTAGAAGTTTTTTGTGTAATATGAATAAAATTATTTGCTATATATGCAGTAAGTATTTTTGCCTAGGTTGCAACCTGTCTTTTCATTTTGTTGCACAGAAGTTCAGAACTCTTTTATTCAAAACTGCAAATCTCTTCCTTTATGACTTTAAAATTTTTGTTTCTTCCTAGAAAGTATCTCCAAACTGCAAGATTATAAAACATTCTCCTATATCTTCTTCTATTTCTTTTTGAAATCATTTAAACATACATTTATAATACACCTGGAATTAATTACATGTATATTTTAAAACCCTCTGAAATTAATTTTTTACTATAGTGTGATGGACAACTATTTTTATTTCCTCCTAAGTGAGTATCATCTACGGATCTATTCTTTCTCCAATGAGTTTATTTTATTCATTTTTTATTTTTAAAAATGTGTTAACGTTTTATTATAGAAAATTTCAAAATATAAGAAAAGAAGATAAAAGAGTACACTTAACCCTAAGTACCTATCACCCAACTTCAACAACTATCAATTCGTCTCTACAGATTTAAAATGCCCATCTTTATCATCTACCAACCTTATACATATACTTGGATATATATCTGAACATTCTGCTCTGGTTCCACTTTAATCAATGTGGTTACTTTTATAATGATTATACAAACACATGCAAATGTTTATGAAAAACAATAAATAATAAAAATACAGACTCTTTACACTGTATTGTAATGAGATAAAAAGTGTAGTAAGATACAGGCTGACTACTATAACAAAGAGATCCAAAAATACAGTGACTCAAACAAGATAGAAATTCATTTTTCTTGGACACTTCATAGTTGGTAGAGGACTGATCCATGAGGTCCCCCAAGAACCCAGGATCCTACCCTATCACTGCTCTGCCTTCCCCTCAGGTATTCCTTGTCACATGGTTGAAGCTGGCTCATCACCACAATTCCTTTCCAGGCATGAGAAGAAAGCAAAGGACTGTGGGAGGCAAGCAGCTCTCTTTTAAGGACTTGACCTAGAATGTGCATATACCACTTCTACTTATAGCCAATTGTCCAGAACTTAAGCCACATAGTCACACGTAACTGCACGAAAGCCTGAAAAATGTAGTCTCTTGCTGGCTTGCCATGCGCTCAGCTACAATCAGGGCACTTCTATTACCAAAAAAAAAAGGAAAAATGGATTCTGAGGGAAAATTCATAGTCTCTACTACAGTGAGCAACTGCTAAAATTTTTTATACCACAGAGTTTCACTGGTTATCTATAAAAAGTACTTAAAAGAGTTGCTAAATTTAAAAGTGAATTATGCATCTTTATTTTATAGAAAGATAAGAGTTCCAAAATTGCTAACTTTCAGTAACAGCAAGATGCCATCAGCAGCAGATATTTTCAAACAATAAACCAAACAAATAAAGGTGATGTTTGAACAATGAATGAGAAAGCAACTGCTCTTTTAAATTTGTGGAATAGAAAAAACATTTTGAAAATGATAAAACTTTCAATATATTTCTAATAATATGTGATCTTGTTCCCCCACCCAAAAATGTAAGTTTGTTATCTAGAAAAGCTCTAATTTTGTAGATTTTAAAATTGAAAATACAGTTCTCCAATGTGTTTTAAAACCACCCAAATGAAGATTTTTTTCAGCGGGTTTTGTAATCATTTAACTCTATTTAACACCTTCAGGTTAGTTTATAAGAAAAGCAACTGACATGAAAGAAAGATGGACTTTGCATAAGCCGTGGATGAAACTGAACAATGAATGTCGTGACTAGTGAGAGCAGCTGTCAATGCATTTCTTCCATTTGAATCTTTTTTTTGAGGCCATTTTTTTCAACTATAGCAATGACTAAAACCAAATATCAAAATAAATTGAGCTTAAAACCAGACATTTGAATTACTAAATCACAGTGTTAAAGATTTTAAAAAATAATGAAGCATGCTTAACCGCATTTTTCTCACAATGAAATTTATTATAATATACACACTATATGAGAATAGGGGTATATGTATATAATTTGTAAATAAATATACATATTGAGTGTGCATGCTCAAATTTATTTCACTGGTGTGGTATGCAAGCAAAACTGTAAGGACTACTGGTAGAAAAGGATCCTTTTGTTATTCTGTATATTTATCTTTAACATATAAGAGAAAGAAAAATCTAAATGGACCAATAATCATGGAAGATACTAAAGAGGATCAGAGAAAGATCTAACATGAAAAAAGGTTCTGGGTGCAAATTTACACACTCAGCCTCCATTAAATGCCACCCCACACAGCACTGTATTATTATACTGCTGTTTGTTTCTGAAACAATTTCCTTAAATAAATAAATACATATACATATGTATCCCTTTTACATATATACATATATTCCTTTTAAAATACACATATAAGTTCCCATTACCATTAACTATTAAAATCTCTGTGTTTTCCCATGCTCTGACTCAGTTAACACTTCCATTTCCAAAAGCATATACCTTATGCTAGAAAGGGCTATGTATGTACAGTCAAGTTCTATCTAACCTTGCAACAAATAATTCTTATATTATTTAAATAATCCCAAGAAATAGGAAAAGATGAAAAATTTCTTAATTCATTTTAAGATGCTAGCACAACCTAAAAACAAGACTTGACATAAGTCTTGATTTTTCAAGAGAAAAAACAACTATAGACCAATGTAACATATGCATATAAATTTTTAAATTCTAAATAAAATCTTGCCAAAACTACAGCAGTGAGTTAAAATAATAATATTCCAAACTAAATAAAATTTATTCCAAGAATTCAAGGCTGACTCAATAGGGAACTCAACACCATAATTTGTTACAGATATAAATTAAAGGAAAAATAATTATATCAATACGTACGTCAAAAATTCAATTAAATTTTTAAAATTCAACTAAATTCAAGAGCAATTACTGATTTAAAAATTGAATAAAATAAGAATAGAAGGAAACTTCCTAAATATTAAAAATATTCGCTATCAGGAAGTGTTTATTTGGAAATCCTTGCCTTTTTTTTTTTCCCTAGCTTAGATGGAGACAGTGATCAGAAAGTGCTTATTTGGGAATCCTTGATCTTTGCCCTAGATTAGATGGACACAGTGGGTGCTGATAAACCAGCTCTCTGAAAAACACACAGAACAAAAATCCCTGACATAGGGTCTATCAGTCAGGGTTCTCCAGAGAAACAGAACAGAGATTTATTATAAGGAACCGGCTCACACGATTATGAAGGCTGGTAAATTCAAATCTGCAGGGTGGACCCACGTGCAGGAGACCCAGGGAGAGCTAACATTTTATTCAAAGGCCATAAGGCAGGAAGAAGCATTCCAGCTGAAGTCTGAAGGCAGTTAGGTGGATAATTCTCTCTCACTTGGGAGAGGCTCAGTCTTCTGTTCTATTCAAGCCTTCAGCTGATTGTGGAAGGCAATCTGCTTTACTCAAGTCCACCAATTTAAATGTTAATGTCATCCAGAAACACCCTTACAGAAATACCCAGAATAATGTTTGGGCATTCCATGGCCCAGCTAAGTCAACACATAAAATTAACTACCACATAATGCTTGCCAGTATCCATGGTATAAATACTCCCATCATGGCCATGATATCACTGAATGCAGAGCTGGAAAGATATTCCTATAACTGGCTCTCCCCAACTGATAGGAACCAGCTCCAGACAACCAATGGATGGAGACTGATGTATTTTGTTATATTTATATTTACGTTTATATGTATGTATATATACATACTCACACAATCCATTTTTCCATGTTGAAAGATAGCCTGAGGACATTCTTAATATGCTTAAACAAGAAAATCTGAGAGGATGGTGTCTTGCTGATACAATTTATACTGCTTTCTTCTCAGCTTTGGTAATCTTAAGTTTCTACTAATATTCTGTTATGGTGGAGGAAATTTTACTAAAACAACAAATTAAACATATCTAGAGAGCTAGACTATTTTGGCACTGAAAATATACAAACTCACCCTTTCTAATTTTCAAACATACATGTCACTTATTTTAACTTGATCATAAGAAGTATGAGCCATCTCCATAGTGCAGGAGAGGTCTCTCATTTCACTCTATCTTATGGACCCTAAAATGTTGCTAAATAACTTCTCATTCATAGGAAAAAATCAAAGTAGGCTTAAATGAGAGGCTACTTTCTTGCACTATAGAAATGGACTTAATTCAGCCTGCCCCTTTTATGGTTAGAACACCTACAACAAAGTAGTGAAAACTGCATTTCCAATAGCATTGTAGAAAACAGATGCAAGGGTAGGACGACAGTAGAGGTAAGTGAATCAAAGGGATTAATGAGGGATGATAAAAATAGATCTGTTGGGAAGTGAGATGACACCAAGTTCTATATTTGGCCATTTGAGTTTAAAGAAAAATCCATATTACAAATGCTTACTTTAAAAATAGTGTTGCTTTGGCTGGGCGCAGTGGCCCACATCTATAATCCTAGCACTTTGGGAGGCTGAGGAGGGAGGGTCGCTTGAGGTCAGGAGTTCAAGATCAGCCTGAGCAACATAGCTAGACCTCGTCTCTACCAAAAAAAATAGAGGAATTAGCCAGGCATGGTGGCACACGCCTGTGGTGCCATCTCATCTAGACCCTGGGGAGACTGGCAAAGCCAGCAGTCACGAGTCAGAGTTCACCCTACCCCTGGCAGAGATGGCAGCAATGGGGGAAAAGAAAGGCGCTGACCTTCAGAGGATGCCTGATGCTGGGGGGGTGGGGCAGAGTCTGGGACAGAGAGACAAAAAAGAAAGCCCCTCCTCTGCTTAGGATGTAGAGATCAGGAAAAAACAGAGTCAAGTTAAAGACAAAGAGAGATCTAACAGCCTGGGCCATGAGGCCTGGCCCAGCCCTTGAAAGTCCCTTGACCCAACCAAACCCTCTCCCTTCCCCCATAGTTTTGGAGCATTCAGCTAAACCCTATACTAGTACAACTCCTACTGGGATCAAATGTGCATTTATTTCAAGATAAAAAAGTGATGGTGGTCTCTAGACTGTACCCTTTGGAGAGGAAGAACATCTCCCTAGGAAGGATATCTTGTAACTCTTTTCCCCACTCCACAAAGGCAGACAGAAACAAGTTCCATGGGAAAGAAATTAAGATGCTCACATGGATTTACAGGTAAGGATCAGCCTTCTTATATCTCAGTTTATTTAACCAAATTGTCTTACCAAGAGGAGTAAACACTTCTAGAGTAACGTTATAAAATCAGCAAATTTATACTGTCACCATCAAACAATTTTTCCCCATTTGGGAGTAATGCTAAACTCCTTAAAAAGATTCATTTTAACTATTAATGCAATTCAGTAATTATCATAGATATGTATACAAATCTCCAAAACTGTCCCTCCATGATTCAGCATGACTATACATAATTTAATACACAAATAACAAAGAAAAAACAAGAACATAAAATATCTATCTAGAATGACAGAATACAGAACACATAAATAAATAAAGGTATCCTTTGGGCAGGTAACATTAGTGAAGCAGTAAGAAATGAATAGCAATGGCTAAAGTGGTTCCAAAAAATTCTAAAATCCTCTGTTTGTCATCCAAACACAGCTTGCCAATTAAAATTTTTCCAACAGCTCAATATTGGAAAACCTTCAAGCTAAACATAATCCCAAGCTCTCTTTATATTTATACTTTCCAAGTGGAAGAACCATGGAAATAGCTTTTATTTCCCTCAAACCCCTCAATTTAATCCTTTGCTTTCAGGTCATCTCACCTCGCAACAGATCTATTTTTAGCATCTCTTATTAATCCCTTTGATTCCCTTATCACTACTATCATCATTTCCTGAAGCAGGATATAATTTCCTGACTCAGGAAGGATAAACACAAATTTCCTGATACAAAAGCTGAATTATTATAAAGCTACCAGAGGATTTTGACTTTCATAGCCTTGAAAACTGTCTTTCTAACTTATTCTGATGTGTCTTCTGAGTAAGCAGAATGGGAAAGTGATTGTGTTGCCAGAAAAGCATCTGCAATATGAACGTATGTAAGATATAAATTAAATTCCCTCAGAATGAAAACATTATGTTTACTTTTCATAGAGTGCAAATGGATTTTTTTTAAAAAGCCCTTTTTAGCATCTAAGGCATGGTCCCTTCAGAGTCCATTTGTCCATTTGCCACTCATCTTTCTTTTCCTCCACTTTTACTTGCATCTCATTTATTCAATAATTCAACTAGTATTTTTCGAGGGCTACTATGTATGTAGTGCAGTGCTAAGCACTGGAAACAAAAGAGAATAGACATGGAATGCTCCCTGAGGAGCAACCAATTCAGTAGGGGAGGCAGACTTATAAGCAAATAATGCAATGATGGGGACATGATGGAAGTAAGCTCAGGAGACGTTAAGGGGAAATTGACAAGGTGGTCAGTTCATGGTGGGAAAGGGAAACCACTGTGTGAGGGAAGCCAGGACCATGGCTTCAAAACCCAGTAAGGATTCAGCAGAGACAAGGTCAAGGAAACGCCTGCTGGTCAGAAAGAGGAGGACATATGAAGGCACTTGTGAACTAAAGTAAAATCTTAAGCTCCCCAGCTGACTGAATGGATTCCCTCTTGGCCAAGGAGACTGCCCCCACCCCACCCACAAAAAGCCCTTAAAGCTGAGTTGCTGGCCATGAGGAGAGGGAGGTCAGACACGCTTAGTTATGTCTATCCCTTTGGAGTTATTCTTTGTAATGACAAGGTACAAAATTATTAACAAACCTAAGGCCATGTAAGACAAAGGTTAAACCACACCTGTAGGTCATCAATTACCAGATCACTTGAGTCTCGGTATATGTCCAATGGTGTGCCTACGATTAGCAGACTTCCTTATCTTAACTTAAAACCTTCCAAACCTTTAGACAAAGCTTCATCTCTTTAACCAATTACAAATCAAAGAATCTTTAAACCCACCTATAACCTGTAATTCCCCGCTTCGAGATGTCCTGCTTTTCTGGGCCAAACCAATATATGCCTTCCATATATTGATTTATGACTTTACCTGTAATCCCTGTCTCCCTAAAATGTATAAAACTAAACTGTAACCCAACCACAGCGAGACCACTTGCTAAAGGCTTCTTGGGTGTGGATCTCTGGGCCATGGTCTCACATATTCAGCTCAGAATAAACATTTTTAAATTATTCTACAGAATTTCGCTTCTTTTCCTTTGACACACTGAAAATAAATGATGAGCTAGGAGGCTAGCGATGAGATCACAATAAACTTTTCCCTTACTCACGCTAAAGGCAGTTAGGTGGTGACCCTGATTTTTTTTTTTTTCCGGTGGTGTCAGGGACTGGCTGGGGTGAGTCCAACCCTGATTTTTTTTAAAGAGGAAGACTGGAGACGCCCTAAGGTTCCTGAGTGAAGAGCTTATTAAATCTGTATAACTGACCAATGGGAAGATAAGCTCTCCTCAAACCAGTAGGCTTATGCTTCACCTCAGGTGTAAGTGTACTTGAAGAACTTAGAAGACAGAAGGAGTACAAAAGACAAAGTACCAGGACCCCAGATTCTGCCAGGATCCTATTCACAATTCTGCTATGAAAATGCAAACATTTCTATGCAGAGTCCTATCTCAAAAAATGGTACCAGTTAGTAGTAGGTAACCTACGCAGAGAATGGCAACAGAACAGGAGGGAAAAGAGCAGCAGGTAAGAGGGGGAATTACTTAGAGACATATATACAACAATTAATGAATAAAAACGGTACCAGAGACACACTGCCTATTTCACAGTTTGGTTTAGACTAACGGTGGTACCCACTAAAACTTTGTTTGACTACCCCAGCTGATGCAGAATAGAAGAACATTATTTTATGTGTTAGTCTTTTCTGGATTCATTTAATGAAATAGATCTCCCATTACATGATACCAAACTAGCACCAGTCCCAGAGTCACATAAAGGAATGTTACCAAAACCCTAAAAAATAAAAACAAGGCAAAACAACAACAAAAGCCATAAAAACAAGACAAAACAACAAAAGCCTGAAAATGTTAATGTTAAATGCTACTTGAACAGTTTCAGAGCTTAGATAAAACATAGTAAATCCAAAATTCTTATAAAGCAAATACAACATTGAAATAAAAACTTGACATAGATTGTCCCAAAAGAGAAAACTTCAGACCAATCTCAGGGATAACTATTGATGCAAAAATCCTAATTAAAAAGTCAGCAAGTAGAATCAGCAGCCCACTAAAAGAATATAACATGATGAAGGGGGATTTGTTACAGAACTCCAAGAAGAGTCCAGTGTTAGAAAAGCTATTACTGTATTTCATAGGTCTAAAGAGAAAAACCATACAATCACCCCCTTTGACACAGAAAAAGCATTGGGAAAAAATCAGCAAATGATCTTGATAAAAAATATTCAATAAAATAGGAATAGATGAGTCATTCAGGACTGGATCCTTTCAGGAAAGCAGAAAGCACATCGGGTATTTCAACAGAGGGGATTTAATGAAGGGAATAGTTTAAATAGATGTTGGAAGACTGAAACAGCAAAAATAGGACACTGAGGTAAACCACGAGATAATAAATGCAAAGAAGCAGCTACTGCCTCTAGTCTTGGGGGGACCAAAGGGAAGAGATTAGGTTACTAGTTTATGGGAGCGCAAAGAAGGGGCCCCACAAAGCTGGGGCTCAGACCCGTGGAGGGAGCACTGCTCAGCTGCTGTTAGTTCCTTAGGAGCTCAGAGGAGAGAGGCACCTCTGCGTTGGGACTCATACCTCTGAGGTGGAGGCACTGCCTACCTGCTACTGGTACCTACAAGGGGGAGTGACGAGGCTGGTTCTGGCAATCAAGAAAAAAGAAGGCTGAGGTGAGATACCTCTACTGGGGCACCTCTGACAGGGACCAGCGAGAGACAGGAAGTGCTTCTCCCTCCTTCCACATTCCAAGTTCCCTCTAGCGTCCTCTATTGACAGAATCTACCAGGAGGTGCTGTCAAAGGAGTCTGGGAAATGTAGTCTGCAGAGCCGGACCCCAACACCAGAGAATATAGTAGAGAAGAGTAAGGTGAAGTGGAGAGACCAAGAATAAATGACCACCACAGACGATACTTCCAAAACAATAAAATGCATTTGTCTCAACCCAAAAGCCAGCTTGTGCTAAATAAGGAAACACCATAAACATCCCCAGTAAGTCAGGAACAGGAAAAGGGTATCCACTCTTATTTCTATCATTTAACATTTTGCTTGATGTCCTGGCCAATATAATTATACAAGACAAATAAATGAGAAATGTAAAAGTTGGAAAAGAAGATATACAATAATCACTATTCGCAGATGATATGTTAGTATATCGGGAAAATCCAAGGGATTCCACTAAAAACTACTACAAACAGTAAGATGATTAAGTTAGCAGTTTGTAAGATTAAGATAATGAAACCAATAGTTTCATATACAGAAACCACAAACAGAAGATATAGTGAAAAACAAGACCCATTTTCAATCACAACCAAAAAGATAAAATACTAGAAATCATCTTTACAAGAAATATGGAAGAACTACATGAAAAAGACTCTTCCACAAAAGAAGAGTTGAACAAATAGAAAAGCACACCTATTGAGTGGAAAACTCAAAATCATAAATGTTCAATTCTCCTTTAATAAAATTCACATTTAACATGTTCAATAAAATACTGACTTTTTTCCTTAGAGTTAGACAACCTAATTCTAATATTCACATGAGGAAAAAAAAAGAATAGCCAACCAAAAGAGTATCCCAATGAGGGAGGACTAGAACATATTATTAAGCCTTAATAATTAAAACAAACCATTATGAATGGCCATATGATGGTATTTACAAAAAATGAAATACACAAACCTTTGATACCATAATTCTCCTTCTGGGAGTCCACCCCACAGATAACATTTGCACACATAAAATGACAAAGGTTTTATATTTCAGCATTGTTTATAAGAAGAAAAGATTAGAAAAATCCCAAATGCATTAAGGGTGGGATGGTTAACTAAATTATGTTCATGCATCCAACAGAATACAACACTCTCTTTGGAAAACTCTTCAAGAGACATTAAGTGAATAAAACAAGGTGCAAAACAGTGTATACAGTATATTACTATCCATATAAAATGGAGAAAAATAAAATATATTTTTTATTTCTTTCTATATGGAAAAATAAATAATGAAAGAATTCACAAAAAACTAAGAATAGTCATTACCTAGGAGAATTCTTGTTCCAAAAATGAGGAACAAGACTGGGATAAAGAATTTTCACTGATATATTTTTATATGTTTCCATTTTTGAATCATGTGAATATGTTACTTTTTCAAAAATTAAACAAATAAATAAGCAATAACAGCAAATGCTGCCAAACTAAATTTTCAATCTCCCAATTCCATTACTAAAATGTTATGTGTAGAGTTAGGAAAAACAAACCAAAACATTAACAAACCCAATTTACCCTTTAATTCTACACAAAAGACATAGAAAACTCTCAGGAAAATGCAACCATAGCCAAAGAAGAGAAGAAAGGAAGCATCGACATTAAATTCAATGAATGGTAAATTTCTTATCTGCTCACACATGACTGCAAGATAAAGGAAATAAAAAGAGAGCTCCTCAAAGAGAGACAAGTCTTATTCAACTTGATCATATTCCACTTAAGTTTCTGACAGAAGTTCCTCTCTCAGTCAGTTGGGTTCAAGCCCTTCAGAACTAATGGCCCAGAGCGAGCTGGCCTCCAGGATCTGGTAGTTCTGGGTGGGTACAGCCGCCCACAGGTAAGGAAGGTGATGAGGGTCTGCAGGGCCTCTGGCCTCATCTTGTAGATGTCAGTGTCCAGCCCAGGGGCATATGCCATAGCCTGGTTTTGCAGAGTCCCAGTCTTGGGATCTACTAAAGTAATGGCAGCAAAGATATTACTTAGATTCCAGCTGTTGAAAGGATCTAAAGATCTAAGGCATGAATTAATAACACAGAAGAGGGGACAGCTTGAAGGAAACCCAGGCATATTTTCCTCATCTTTTACAGGCAGCCCCTCTTCTGTACAAGATGTTTTCTTGAAAGCACAAAAGAAATGAAATGTGCAGAAATCTCACGAGAGACTTGGGTTTCAGGGCCCAGGAACTAAAATATAAGATTAAAAATCCTTAGTTATATCTTCCCTTTCGTATATAGTCCTCATCGTATACAAACATAATATACATAATAGAGTTCCAGAATTCCACACATGTTCCTTGCTTTTGCTTTTTTTGCTACCCAATAAAATAGTCTCTAGATAGGCTTAAATTCAGACAGCATCCTCTTGAGGCTAAGAATTTCCCCTTTTAGCTCACCTAATGATTTTTTATATCTTGTCTGAAGTGAATTGCTATATGAGACCTAATTTCCTTATCATCAGCATTAGCAGTAATTTTTCCAATATATATTCACTTATATAAGAAAAATACAAAAAGGCAATAAAATATTCAAATAATTGCACAAACGCTGCTGAACAAAGGCAGCCATGTTGCTGAAACTGGTTACAGGCAGGCAGCTCTCAAAATATTCCTTTGTCATGACTGAATGACATAATCCAAAATGCTGGCATGAAAATATGTTTAGGATGGCATTAATATACTTTGTGAAAGAGAAGGTTATATACAGAGTCAGAAATTTGAACACAAAATCAACCACTTATACTGTGGAATTCAAAATTCAAACACTTCCTGCTGCCCCCCTTGTCAGTCATTTATAGCCTGGCATAAATTAAGTTGAAGTGATAATCCTCTAATTATATCTAGCTGCGTTCTTCAGCATAGAAATGGCATTTTGATTGGAGTTGAGGGTAGAAGTTTGGGGAAGAAATGCAAAGGGTATTTCAGAAGCTCAGAGGCGCTTAGTTCTTCAGAGGCAAGCCTAGGTAAGGCCTCGAAGAAGGTGTTTTGGGAAGCCACAGGACAGGCATGAAAGCAACAGGTACCCAGCGGGGCAAGAAAAAAGTGAGAAAGAGGGAGGAGGGAAAGCAGCAGAACTAAATTTCAACCACTCTGTGTTTTCTCAAATATGCCTGGTGACTCCAGTTATTTTACCCACTAAGTTCCATTCATCCATTCATCAAATATTTACCCAACATCAAACATTCAACAAATAATGAGTAAGTACCTATTCCACGCCAGATGCCACACAAGGCTATGGAAACAGGACAAAAATTACATAGCACCTGCCTTGGGAAGACAGATGTGTCAATCCCACATCTGGTGCCTTCATCCAGTCCCAGAGGGGAGAATGTTTGGGAAGATTAAGGGAGGACTGCGAGATAAAGGGAGGGAAGAGGTGAAGTTTATTTTGAAGTAGAAGCAGAAGTTTGCCATGAAAAAAAGGCGGAGTAGAGGAATTTCAGCATGAGCAATGGCATGAAAACAGTAAAGGACAGGGAACATCAAGCAGCCTAATCCAGGGTATGCATTAGAGGTATGTTGGAGCTGACACTGAGAAAGGGTGTACTAATCCTGTAAGCAACAGGAAGCTATTAAGCAAAGAAAAGCCATTAAGCAAAAGGCGTGGAAGATCAGATCTGATTATAGACAGCTAACTCTGCCAACAGCATAATAAAAGGTGAACTGAAAGCCAGAGCCAAGGAGAATCTCCAACAGGCTATTGTAAGAGCCAGTTCCTACAGTGTTTCTGGCTTAAGGTCTTTTATGTTTGTCACTAGTACATTTTATTTTTTATTTTTTTATTTTTTAAGATGGGGTCTTGTTATGGTGCCCAGGCTGGTCTCGAACTCCTGGCCTCAAGCAATCGTCCCACCTCAGCCTCCCAAGTAGGGCATTTTATTTCATCAGATGCTACACGTCTTTCCAGCTATTGCCTCACCAGGTGACTATGCAACTTTATTCTCCAAACAGGGATATTTTTTAAAGTTGAACAAGGGCACTTAGGATGCTAAAACAATAGGCATAAACTCAAATTCTCCACCTCACCCCCACAAAAGGGGCAACAGAACCTGCCCATCACTGAGGGCTGTTAGTAATAACACATACATTGATCTGAGAAAAATGACAACTCTTGCCTTTCCATTTAGCTTTTGGTTTTTTAATTTAGAAAGCTAGCAATATATTAAATTACTTTTTGGTAAGCTCTAAGCTTATAAATTCTAGCATGCTGGCTATAAATGCTTTGCTCAAGAGGGGAACAATTTACTAATTTGTTGATCATCAGCCCACCAGTGCACTTTACTGCGGCACATATATATATATATATACACACACATATATATATATACACACACACACACACACATATATATATATAGAGAGAGAGAGAGAGAGAGAGAGGAAGGGAAAGAGAGAATGCACACTAATGTCTCCATTATCAAAATGGAGAGATTATCCATTTTGTGGACTATCAAAGGTTGGCTGTCCTCTGAAATTAAGGATGCCTCTAGGCTGGCCCTTACAATTATAAGTTAACATGTACTCAGAAAACACAAAATAATTTGATTATTAATCTTAAAAAACAAAGTTAGGAAGCTGTATTTCCTTAAAGAAAAAAATATAGCCTATTCCAAAGCCAAATATTGATATCCACTAAAAGAGTTTAGTACTGTTTCTTTGAACAATATAGATAACAAAGAGTTACCAGATATATCTAAAAAGAAAAATTTTTTTAGTTTTCTGGAATATTCCCATATATCCTCCCTATCAATTGGCAGTATCTCTGTTTTTCTAAGCTACACACACTACTTCAGCTTTAATTAAAAGGCCCGTTGCCATAGTTTCTCAGAGAGCAGCTCAAGGCATACTTGAGTCCATTATTTTCTTGAGGTTTCTAGAGAAATTGTAATATAGCAGTAGCCAGCCAAAATTTCCCAATTTTATCTCCCACCCAGTACAGCTGATGATTCAGTCATATACCTAGGTATTCTAAATATTTTGAGAGAGTCTAAACAATTAAGAATGTTATTTAAAATTTGGCCTTTGGTTTTTTCTGTTCTGCCACATCAGTAATGTAACCAGCAGACTACAGCTTAGTCAAAGACAGCAGACCGAGGGGGAATTCAGCCTCACAAATACACTGACTTCATCTGTGGAAAACACTAGCACATTTTTCTTTCTAATAACAATGGAGAAAATGCACTATATTTGCATGTTATGATAATCATATGCCGCATATTTTCTAATGACTCAGAAATGTGAATTCTAGAATATGCTTGAAAAAGAAACTCTCAAAAAAGAGAGTAATAAAAATTCATTTCTTTAAGACTTTCAAAAATTAAAAAGTACAACTCAGAGAATCTTATTTCTTAAAGCTAAAACTTGATCCCATCTGGGTCCTACCTTGCTTTCAGATGGCAATTACCACTACCTTTAAATCCTGACAAGCAAGCTCAAAAGTTACTCTGAGCTTTCAACATTAAAGAATATGAATAACATTGATCCCTATGATACTTAGAAAAGGCAAATGCCAGTTCAGCTAGATGTAATTCAGTCCCACTTTGCTGCTTCTACGTGGTTATGAGCACTGGCTGTGTAGACAGGAGGACCAGGGTTTGAGTTTCAGCTCTGGGAACCATGAGACCTTGGGCAAGTGATAATTAAATGAGATAGGACATATGGAAAGATGCCTGGTACAAAGTAAGCTCTCAGAAAATGGTACCTATTATCATTTCCCCATAACTAGGTCATCTCCAGGACAGGATGTGGGGCAGGATGGGATCTCACTATTTTCAGAAGAGCCTAAAATCATCCTGCTCTCATTCACTATCATTTTAAGAGCTAATATAAACTACTCAATTACTGATTTTTCCAACTTAAATACTGCACAAATCATTTGACTTGTTTTTATTCTCTATCACTCAACTTCCTTTTATTCTCTCTTTTCTATACAAGATGAATGGTAAAAAGTGTTTGAGAGATAGAAGGACCATATTTCCAGCCAGGCACAGAGGGTAGGTAGACCAGGAACATAGGGAAATGAAGATGCTCTGTGCATGTTAGATTACAGGTATTTATTAATGAATGAATGCATGGTGAATGGACGAAGGTTCCATTTTGCCATAGCTATTATGCTATGTATTCCTATAATATCTTTCAATTCAATTCATGTGGTCCAGTCACCATAGAGAAGGCCGAGAAACACCTCCTAAGGGAGTTTCTATAGCCCCATTTATTTCCTGAATATGCACTTCTTCACTACTAAAACAAACAAACCTGGAGCCCATGGCCCTGAAAGGGACCTCCCACCACTATGCTTCAGAGAAAAGATCTGAGCTGGAATCTGTAGACTGTGGATTAGAGATGACTTTGTGAATTACTATTTCTACAAATATCACAGGTAATTTACAGAAAATTATTACAACATTCCATACCTGAACCACAATGAAAACAAAGGCATTACCCAGGACAAATTTTTACCTGGTAGAGATTTTTAAAAATGATAATGATCCCAGCTAGACAGGGATATGTCATCATCTTACTACAAGAGTTCTTAACTGGAGCCTATCTGTGCCCTACGAATCTACACATGAGCATTATGAGGCCCCTGGAGGCATTTGAAAGTATATGCAAAAGTATATGTCTATGTATCACTATAAACTTTTCTAGAAATGTATACCATAGCTTTCATCGGATTCTCAGAATGCCCTCCAAAATTAAAATCCCACAGAAGACTTCAGAACAGTAAATATTAGGCCTCATTATGATTTAATTTGTAAAATTTTTAATTTCTATTTATAACTGCATCACTCAAAAAAAATTGGGAAATTTTACCAAATTTGAAGGATGTATTTGAGATTTACTGTGGGATGTCCTATATAACAGTTTTCAAAACAAGAGGCAATTACACTCTAGGTCAGTCTAACATGCACACAAATGCCTGCTGCCTCCTCCATGCAGCTCACTGCAGAGTGGGTAGTAGCAGGAATTTACTTATTTAATATTTCTTTAATGATTCTCCAGAGTTGGTCAGTTATTTAAAACTTGTTAATGGTCTACTGCTTAATTACTTCTTAATGTGAGAGTTCTACTCTTTGTAAGTTCATCAGTAAACATGATGAAATATTGTTTTCTCTAAAATTTGAAGATAGTTCTTTAATCTCAACCTATTTCATCTTCAGAAGTTGGAGGGAGGACAGACACAGTGGCTCACACCTGTAATCCTAGCACTTTGGGAGGCCGAGGCAGCAGGATTGCTTGAGGTCAGGAGTTCGAGACCAGAAGTTGGAGAGAAATCCAGAAACAGTACAGAATAACGAAACTGGACCAAAAAAAAAAAAAAAAAACACCCAGAAAAGAAACTTTTCCTAATGAAAAACGTGTTGAGATTTGATTCCTAAAAATTTTGTATAATGATAAAATAAATGGAATCTTCAGTATTTCATGAGTTATACGTAGCAATACACATCTCTACCAGCATCATCTTACTAGATGTCAAAATGCTACAGGATTTTCCAAATGGTAAATAAATAAGAAGAGAAAAGCAGTGGGCTTGAAGTGGTAGGAGGATAGACTAATTAAAAACAGATCGTAGTTCCAGTTACAATAATGTGGAATAAGCATGTCTCCCACTGAACACAGCTATAAAACTGAATGGAATGTATTGAGTAGCTTTTTGAGGATTCTGAAAAGTAAAGAGTAGCAGGCAGATTGAAGTAAAAAGGCCAAAATTCAAAGTACATCAAGCCAGTGGTAAGTTTGCTATTTTTGACCTCCAGTATTTCCCCAGACTGAAAGCAATGCATCAGTGCAGCCTGAAACCCAAAAGTGGGTATTGAGGTTCATATATAGAGAACCCCAGGAAAAGCTCCCTAATTCTGGCTAGAAGAGTGAGAAAGGGAACACTTAAGACTCAGAGAAAGCACAGAAATTCCCCATTTTTTTCTTCTCTGATTTCTCTGAAGCCCAAGCCCCTAAGCAATCCGACAGGCAGCAATATCAGAGGTCCCAAAAAAAACCCACGGGGACCAAAACTTCCTCTCTCATCCCAAGAAAGAAGGGCAAACTCCCATCACTTTGTTCTGTCTTTATCTTCTTATCACTTGGCCCTGGACGCGAGCACAGTCACAGAAGTGTCCAACAGAACAGGATACCCAAAGCCCCAACTTTCTGGCTAGATGAACAAAAAGTGACTCTGAAAGTATTACCAATCCTACAGAAAGTAAAAGGAGTAAAAGGGAATAATATAAGCAACTTTAGGCCAAGAAATTAGACAACTTAGATGAAATGAACAATTCCTAGAAAGACACAAATTACCAAAATGACTCAAGAAGAAAAAAAATCTGAATAGGCATATAAAAAATAAAGAAATTGGACCAGGTGCGATACCTCATGCCTGTAATCCTAGCACTTTGGGAGGCCAAGGTGGGAGGATTGCTTGAGGCCAGGAGTTCAAGACCAGCCTGAGCAACATAGCGAAACTCTCACCTCTACAAAAAATGCAAAAATTAGCTGAGCGTGGTGGCATGAGACTGTAGTCCCAGCCACTCGAGAGGATGAGGCAGGAGGATCACTTGAGCCCAGGAGTTCGAGATTGCAGTGAGCTAGGATGACGCCACAGCACTCTAGCCCAGGCAACACTACAAGACCTTGTCCCAAAAATAAATAAAATAAAATAAAATAAAGAAATTGAATTGATAACTTAAAATCTTCCCACGAAGAAAACACCTGCCCAGCTGCCCAAAATGGCTTCACTGGTGAACTCTTTTAAATATTTTAAAAGAATACCAGTAATTCATAAACTCAGAAAATAGAGAAAAACTCAAAATTGATCACAGACTACCCATAAGAACCAAAACTAAAATTTCTAGAAAAAAAGTAGCAGAAAACTTTTATGACCTTGGATGAGGCAGAGTTCTTAGATATAACACCAAAAGTACAATCCAAAAAGGAAAATAACCGGTATATTGGTCTTATTAAAATTTTTAAGTTTTTGCATTTAAAAAGGCCCTGTTAAGTAAATGAGAAGACAAACCACAGACCATAGAAAATATTTGCATATCATCTATCTATTAAAGGACTCGTATCCAGAAGTTAAGTCCAGAAGTTATAAAGAACTCTTACAACTCAATAAGAAGACACTAATGAAGTTATATGTACAGCTAAAAAGTACATGAAAGGATGCTCTACATCATTAGTTATTAGGTAAATGCAAATTAAAACTACAAAGATACCAATACAGACACACTATAATAGTTATAATCAAAAAGACAGACAATAATAACAAGTATTGCCAAGGATATGAAGAAACTGGACTCCACATACACTGCTGGCAGTAATATTAAATTGTACAGACATTTTGGAAAACAATTAGACAATTTCTTAAAAAAAATTAAAGTTACCATACAATATAGAAAATCTACTCCTATATGCCCAAGGGGAAAAAATACGTATGTCCATGCAATGGTTTTAAGCAAATATTCAAAGCATCATTATTTATAATAATGATTAACATTGGGAAGAAACTTCAAGGTTCATCAACTGCTGAATGGAAAACCAAGTGTAGTATACTCACAGCATGAAATACTATTCAGCGATAAAAATGAATAAACTGGCCGGAAAAATGGCGGTCTGATAGCGTCCTACCACCGCACCGCTCCCAGGGAAGGAGGTGAAGAACGCCAGCGGCTGCCTGCGAGCACGGACCGCTCACTCCGAAAACAGCATTGCGAATGACAGAGAAACAACGCCGAACACCCAGCCCAAGAAAACAGGTACCAAAATTTTCACAAAGATCGGAGAGCACACGGAGCACAATAGAGCCCAGAGCGCGGGAAGGCCGCGCTCGCCAGGTCGGCGCAGCGCGACCGGCCCCCCAAGCGGTTACGCGCCTCCCCATCCACTCAGGCAGGGACAATCCCAGAGTTGGGGCAGGGCGGTTGCACAAGACAACAGACGCGGAGTTGGAGTAATCACGAAAGCCAAACACAACCCTCAGCTGCAGTATACAGAGACCGCGCAGGGCTGGGGATCACGCTGGGCGGAGATTCAGCTTCCTGGGACAGTGCGTGGGAACCCGCAGGCCGGCACTGTGTCACCGGAAGTCAGCGGGACTGGGCCCAGGAGTTTAACGGGGAGTGGGACACGCCCTTAGAAGCTGCTAGCAATTGCCGCTGCGGCCGGCGGAGAAAAACTGCGCTCCCGGTGCGATCGGAGCCCGGCTGTGCGCCAGGCTGGTGGCGGCCGCCATCTTTACAGCCGCCCGCGCGGAGCTGTGAGCCGCGTCTCTAGCTCCCCCCCGCCCCGGCCCGGGGCTCTTCCGCTGGGGCGAGACAGGCTTTGCCTTTGGTGGCCAGGGTCAGCTGCATCTGTGGGTTCCAGGTGGGACCAGATCCCGGAACGGTAGCGGCGGGACCTTTGGGTATTGGAAACAGTTTGCAGCTCGTCCATCTGGTTCTGATACCCCGGCTCTGGCCTCCCACAAGTCTGCTACGTGCTGGTCCTAGTGCCCGCCCTTCAGGTCCCAGCCCTCCTGTACCCCAGAGATCGCTCATTTTGAAGGTTGCTGGCTATAGTGACTCATTTGGTATAACTGCTGGTTCCCATGACAACCAAATACCTCAAGAGCCACAGGCTGAACCAGAGCAGCTCCCCATAATCCTGCCCACTTCAATAGGGAATTTCGCGCCACCCAAGAGCGCTTCCAGCGGCCACTACTCCCCCCTCCCCGTGGGAACATCCCCCCGGTGGAGACTGCTGGGGATAGAGACGACCACCCGCCTCACCTTGGGGTCTAGTGGTGGAAAAGGGGTGCACAATTGGAGATCCCCCTATCAACCAGTATCACGCGGAGATGCACATCAGAAAGGCAGACACACGTGGCTAAATGAGCAACCTCTGAGCTGTGTATAATTTTCCCAACTCAGCTCTCACACTGCAGCCAAAAGAAATTGTGTTTCTACCTGCACCTCAGGAGGAGCAGGGTCAAAGTAACCCCTAGGAGCGACAAGGCCCCTCCCAAAGCACGGGGTTTTCGCATACCCCAACTAGGGAATCAGAGTCTGCCACGGACATAACAGAATACCTAGCTAATAGGAAGCAGAAGACTCATATCCTCAAGTACAATTCATTAGCTCAGAGCCCAAGCTGGGAGGTCATTCTTACCACACTCCACTGGGAAGAGGAGAAGACCACAGGTCAGAGTTAACTCAAGATCCACCAAACTTGCTAAAATACACCTAAGGCAATACAGGCCACCACTTCTCTCCCTGGCTTTGCCAAGGAACAATAATTGTGAGCCTGGTGACAGGGCCATAAACTAGCTCTAACACCTCCAGCTCTCGACCAAGAGGCCAGATGAGAAAAAACCAGCGAAAGAACTCAGGGAACATGAAAAATCAGAGTGAAAAGTCACCCCCAAAAGAAATTATCAGTTCCTCAGCAATGGATACCAACCCAAATGAAATGGGTAGAATGACAGAAGAGGAATTTCGTTTATGGATTATAAGAAAGCTCAATGAAATTCAAGAGAAAATTGAATCCCAGCACAAAGAAACCACAAGAAAAATGCAAGAATTGAACGAAAAATTCTCGAAAGAAATAGAAATATTACAGAAAAATCAAATAGAAATCCTAGAAATGAAAGAAGCATTCAAGGATCTACAAAACACAGTGGAAAGCCTTAAGAATAGGCTGGACCATGCAGAGGAAAGAATTTCAGAGCTAGAAGACAGCTCCTATGCGCTAAATAAATCAGCCGAAGAGAAAGAACACAAAAATAAGAGGCAGGAAAAAAGCATACAAGAAATGTGGGATTATGTAAAGAGGCCAAACATAAGGATCACAGGTATCCCTGAGGGAGAGGAGGAAAATTTGCATGGGCTGGAAAATTTATTTGGAGGAATAATAGAGGAAAATTTCCATGGCTTAGCCAGAAATCTCGATATCCAAGTACAAGAAGCACACAGGACTCCTGGGAGAGTCAATGTGAAAAGGCATTCACCACGCCACATAATTATTAGACTGACCAAAGTAAACACAAAAGAGGCACTCCTCAGAGCTGTAAGACGAAAAGAACACGTAACCTACAAAGGGAAACCCATCAGATTAACTGCAGATTTCTCAGCTGAAACCTTACAAGCCAGAAAGGAATGGGGAGACATCATCAATCTCCTAAAACAAAACAAAGGTCAACCCAGAATTCTGTATCCTGCCAAACTAAGCTTCTTATATGAGGGAGAAATAAAGACGTTTCCAGATAAGCAATCACTGATAGAATTTGCGAAATCTAGACGGGCCTTGCAAGAAATGCTTAGACCTGCATTATACACTAAACAGAGCAACAGACACCCACCTATGTAAAACTACGCAAAAGCTAAAACCCCAGAAACCAGATTCCACAATGACGCAAGAGGTAAAACAAAAGATACCACCCAACATAATAATCAGAAATTTACCCCAAATATCAATTCTCTCAATAAATGTAAATGGCTTGAACTGCCCATTGAAGAGACATAGGCTGGCTGAATGGATTAAAAAATACAAACCAAGTATCTGTTGTCTTCAGGAAACACACCTTACACACAAAGACGCATTCAGACTCAAGGTGAAAGGATGGAATACAATTTTCCAGGCTAATGGAAACCAAAAGAAATCCGGAGTAGCCATCCTCATTTCAGATGACATAAACTTTAGGCAATAAAAGTAAAGAAGGACAAAAATGGACACTATATAGTGGTGAAGGGAAAAATCTCACAAGAGGATTTAACAATCCTAAACATTTATGCACCCAACACAGGAGCACCCAGGTACATAAAGCAAATACTGCTAGATCTAGACAACATAATAAGCAGCAACGCCATAATAGCAGGGGACTTCAACACCCCACTGACAGAACTGGACAGATCCTCCAAACAAAAAACAAATAGAGAAATAAAAGACCTAAACAGGACTATAGAACATTTGGGCCTAACAGATATCTACAGAACACTCCACCCAAATAACACTGAATATACATTCTTCTCATCAGCTCATGGAACTTTCTCTAAAATTGATCACATCCTAGGCAACAAAACAGATCGCAAGAAATTCAAAAAAATAGAAATCATACCATGTATCTTTTCAGACCACAGTGGAATAAAATTAGAAATCAATTCCAACAGAAACTCACATCGTCCTCGAAAAATGTGGAAACTAAACAATCTATTGCTGAAAGATTATTGGGTCAAGGAGGAGATTCAAACTGAAATCAAAAGATTATTTGAACTAAACGATAAAGGGGACACAAATTACCAAAATCTGTGGGATACAGCAAAAGCAGTCCTGAGAGGAAAACTTATCGCCATAAATTCCCACATCCAAAAGACAGAAAAGTCACAAATCAGTAAACTAACAAATCATCTTAAGGAAATGGAAAAGGAAGAGCAAAGCAATCCTAAAGCCAGCAGAAGAAAAGAAATAACCAAATTCAGAGCAGAATTAAATGAAATCAAGAACAAAAGAACAATACAGAAGATCAATGAAACGAAAAGTTGGTTCTTCGAAAAGATAAACAGAATAGACAGGCCACTTGCCAGGTTGACCAGAAGCAGAAAGGAAAGGACTCTAATAAGCTCAATTAGAAATGAAAAAGGAGAAGTCACAACTGATACCGTGGAAATACAAAACATCATCTTTGAATACTACAAAAATCTTTATGCCCACAAACACGAAAACGTGGAGGAAATGGACAAATTCTTAGAAACACACTACCTCCCCAGGCTCAACCAGGAAGAAACAGAATTTCTAAACACCCCAATATCAAGCACCAAAATTGAAGCAGTAATAAAAAATCTACCCACAAAAAAAAGTCCCGGACCAGATGGGTTCACACCATCTGCCTATACTGCAGAAATTATTTGAAAATATCCAGAAGGATGGAATCCTCCCAAACTCATTCTACGAAGCCAATATCACCTTGATACCAAAGCCAGGAAAGGACACAACAAAAAAAGAAAACTACAGACCAATATCCCTTATGAATATAGATGCAAAAATTCTCAATAAAATCCTTGCAAACCAAATTCAAATGTACATCAAAAAAATAATCCATCATGATCAGGTGGGCTTTATTCCCGAGATGCAGGGATGGTTCAACATACACAAATCTATAAATGTAATTCACCATATAAATAAAAGCAAGAACAAAGATTATATGATCCTGTCAATAGATGCAGAAAAGGCTTTTGACAAAATCCAGCATCCTTTTATGATAAGAACTCTTAACAATATAGGCATAGATGGCTCATTCCTAGAAACTATTAAAGCCATATACGATAAACCCACAGCCAATATCATACTGAATGGGGAAAAATTGAAGGCATTCCCCTTAAAACTGGCACCAGACAAGGGTGCCCACTATCTCCACTTCTTTTCAACATAGTGCTGGAAGTCCTGGCCACAGCAATTAGACAAGACAGAGGAATTAGGGGCGTCCAGATGGGGGCAGAAAAGGTCAAACTTTCACTATTCGCAGACGATATGATATTATACATAGAAAACCCCAAAGATTCAACCAAGAGATTACTGGAATTGATAAATGAATTCAGCAAAGTCTCAGGATACAAAATTAATACACACAAATCCATAGCCTTCATATATGCTAATAACAATCAAGCTGAGAAACAAATTAAAGATGCAATACCTTTTGCAATAGCAACAAAGAAAATTAAATATTTAGGAACATATCTAACTAAGGAGGTCAAAGACCTATATAGAGAGAATTATGAAAAACTGAGAAAAGAAATTGCAGAGGACGTAAAAAGGAAAGCCCTACCATGCTCTTGGATAGGCAGAGTCAACATAGTAAAAATGGCTTTGCTACCTAAATTAATTTACAGAATCAATGCAATCCCTATCAAAATACCAACATCATTTCTTGCCAATCTAGAAAAAATGATTCTACGCTTCGTGTGGAACCAGAGAAGACCCCGTCTAGCCAAAGCAATCTTAAGCAAAAAGAACAAATTGGGAGGCATCTGTCTACCAGACTTCAAACTATACTACAAGGCTATAGTAACCAAAACTGCATGGTATTGGCACAAGAACAGACACGTAGACCAATGGAACAGGACTGAGAACCCAAATATAAAACCAACCTCATACAGTCACCTGGTCTTTGACAAATTCCAGAAAAACGTACACTGGGGAAAAGATTCCCTATTCAACAAATGGTGCTGGGAAAACTGGATGGCCATCTGTAGAAGACTGAAACTGGACCCACACCTCTCACCTCTCACAAAAATCAATTCACAATGGATAACAGATCTAAACCTAAGACATGAAACCATAAGAATTCTTGAAGAAAACATTGGAAAAACTCTTATGGACATTGGCCTAGGCAAAGAATTTATGAAGAAGACCCCCAAAGCAATCACAGCAGCAACAAAAATAAATACCTGGGACCTGATCAAATTGAAAAGCTTCTGCACAGCCAAGGAAACTATCACTAGAGTGAACAGACAACCTACAGAATGGGAGAAAATATTTGCATGCTACACCTCTGATAAAGGGCTTATAACCAGAATCTATACAGAACTTAGGAAAATCAACAAGAAAAAATCAAACAACCCTATTAAAAAATGGCCAAAGGACATGAACAGAAACTTTTCCAAAGAAGACAGAATAATGGCCAGCAAACATATAAAAAGTGCTCAACTTCTCTAATCATCAGGGAAATGCAAATCAAAACCACAATGAGATATCACTTAACTCCAGTGAGATTGGCTCATATCAAAAAATCCCCAAATAACAAATGTTGGCGGGGATGTGGACAGATAGGAACACTCATACACTGCTGGTGGGACTGCAAATTAGTACAACCTCTATGGAAAAGAATATGGAGATACCTCAAAGAATTAAAAGTAGAATTACCATTTGACCCAGCAATCCCACTACTGGGTATTTATCCAAAAGAAAAAAAGACATTTTATAATAAAGACATCTGCTCTCGAATGTTCATAGCAGCACAATTCACAATTGCAAAGTTGTGGAAACAACCAAGGTGCCCATCAATACACGAGTGGATCAATAAAATGTGGTATATGTATACCATGGAGTATTACTCAGCAATAAGGAACAACAGTGAATTAACTCATCTGGTATTATCCTGGTTGGAGCTAGAACCCATTCTTCGAAGCGAAGTGTCACAGGATTGGAAAAACAAGCACCACTGGTACTCACCATCAAACTGGTACTAACTGATGAACACTTACATCACACAGGGCAATAACATTCATCAGAGGGCGGGCGGGCGGTAGGGGGGTGGAAGGGATGGGAAAAACTCTCACTGAATGGATGTGGGGAGCACAGTTTGGGGGATGACCATGATTGTGGCTCTGACACGGGCAGAACAGGGGCAATGTGTATGGCCAAAGTGTTGTACCCCCATGATATTCTGAAATTAAAAAAATAAATTAAAAGAAAAAAAAAAAAGAATAAACTGCTGAAACATGCTACATGAATGAACCTCAAAAACATTAAGCTACCTGAAAGAAGTCAGACATAAAAGACTACATAGTATATGATTCCTCTTATAGGCAATGTCCAGAAAAGGCAAATCTATAGATAGTGAAAGCAGATGAGTGACTGCATAGGGCTGGATGTTGGAATAGGGACTGACTGCAAACAGGCATGAAAAATCTTTTGGGGTGATGGAACATATTCTAAAACGGGAAATTATACCTCAACGAAATTTTTGAAAAACTAAGTTAGGCCTAGAAATTTCAGGTAGAAGTAATTTTCATCTATATGAAAGCCAAAAAATTGGAAAAGACTGTCCTGGGGAAACAAAAGCTTACAATGAGTGCTTTGGGGATATTACATAGCAGCAAAGCAGAAATAAATCGAAAGATTACCTATGGTAGATTGCAAAAGTGGCCACAATACTGTGCAACTGCTCCTATCAGGACTCTATTTCCCCACCCCCTGTGACTTGCTTTGGCCAAAACAACATTAGCAGTTGCACTGTAGAAGCCAGAACCTAGACCTCAAGAGGCCTCGTGCACTGTCATTCTTGCTGCTTTTTGAACCCGAATCTAACCACATGTGAATCAACCTGAATTGACTTACTGGAAGAGAAGACCATGTGCAGGAAAACTGTGAGTCTAGAAGCTGACCAAAGACACATGAGTAAGTTCCAGCTGTGATGAGCCAAGCCTGACTCAGACCAGAACAACTGCCCAGCTGGGCACAGCCCAAATCGCCAACTCACAGAATTGTGATTAATGTCTAAGCCACTAAGTTTTAAGTGGCTTGCTTCAAAAAAAGAAGCTAATTGATACACTACAGAGATAACTGTTGGATAGCATAATAAACCAAATGGATGGGTTTTGTGAAACTGTCCAATAAAGATAAGCCTCCTAGGCACAAGAATCGAAAAGCAGTCAATGAGGTTCACCCAAGTCTGGGAGTTGGCAAAGTCACTGTGGCAGAAGAACTAATTCTATGAGTGAAGTAAGAATAATAGTGAAAGTTTCTCTATACAGTTGATCTAAGGGTTTATACCAAGCAGAACAGCAAGTGAAGTTAAATCAGAAGGTGCTGACAGGCTGGGAAGATTTAGGTCCTGATGGAGGTAAGGGGAAAACTCATTAAGAGCTCATGATAAGGTGCAGAAACAGAAGGATGTGCGATCAGAGAAGGATATTTCAGAATTCAAGATACTGGAGTTAGAGCAGTTCTCAGGCATGATGAAATACAATCAAGAAGGAAGGAAGGATTGGATGGATGGATGAACAGATGGGTGGATGGATAAATAAATAGCTATACATAGATATAGATAAATAGATAAGAAAAGTTATTTTCATAAAGCTTAGAAAGTTCCCCTTATATCTAAGGCAGATTTCCTTATAAATTTTCCACTTTCCTTACAAATTGGTCAAACCATTTTCATTGTTTTTGCATTTTGTTTGCGTTTATTTTGTAAATTTATTTTACTTTTATAGACGTGTACAGATGGCTCTTCCAATAAAAAAATTATATAAATAAGGCAGGGCACAATGGCTCACATCTGTAATCCTAACACTTTGGGAGACCAAGGCAGGAGGATCATTTGAGGCCAGGAGTTTGAGACCAGCCTGAGCAACATAGCAAGACCCGTCTCTACAAAAAATTTCAAAAATTAGCCAGGCATGGTGGCATGCGCCTATAGTTCCACCTACTCTGGAGGCTGAGGCAGGAGGATCACTTGAGCCCAGAAGTTGAGGTTGCAGTGAGCTATGGATGATGCCACTGCACTCTAGCCTGGGCAACAGAGTGAGATCCTGTCTTAGAAAAAAAATTATATAAATAAAGTCTAACAGAAATGGGATGAAAAACCTTTTTTCAATCATACTATCAAAAATGCCATAATGTTAGATACACGGTCAGGCAGTGTTTTATACACTTAAAGTGAGAGAAACTTCTTAAAGGAAAATAAATTCCCATAGTCTCCCCCATATATATATATATATATATTTTTTAAAACAACTTTACTGATATAAAAGGTACAATAAATTCCATCCATCTAAAGCAGTAATTCTCAGAATGTGGTCCACAAAACCCTGGGGTCCACAAAACTATTTCAAGGATCCACAAGACTCTTTCAGGGGTCCACAAGGTAAAGAACTATTTTCAACTTAGTTCAACTAAGCCATCTTAGTATTGACATCTTGTGTCAATTTTGATAAGTTACATTTTTCAAAGAATTTTCCATTTCATAATAGGCCAAGGTGGAACGCATGAGGCCAGGAGTTTGAGACCAGCCTAGGCAACACAATGAAATGCCATCTCTATGAAAAAAATTTTTTTAAAAAGCCAGGCATGGTGGCATACTCCTGTAGTTCCAGCAACTCAGGAGGCTGAGGTGTGAGAACTGTTTGAGACCAGGGTTTCAAGACAGTACTGAGCTATGTACCACTGCACTTCAGCCTGACCCCATCTCTTAAAAAAAAAAATTCCATTTCATCTAAGTTCTCAAGTTTGCATGCATAAAGTTGTATAGTATATTTTCTTACCCTTTTAATGTCTGAGGGTTCTATAGTTATAACCTCTTTTTCATTTGTCATACCAGTGATTTGATCAGTCTAGCTAGAAGTTTGTAAACTTTGCTGATCTTTTCAAAGAACTAACTTTGGTTTTGTTTTCTCTATAATGTCATTTCTCTATTACATCCATGCCTGCTCTTATCTTTATTATTTCCTTCTTTTGATGTACTTTGTGTTTACTTTGCTTTTTCTTTTCCCCTAGTTTCTTAAGGTTGAAGCTTTCTTAATTGATTTTAGACTTTTCTTCTTTTCTAAGATAAGCAGTTAAAGCTATATGTTTTCCTGTGAGCACTGCTTTGGCTGCACCCCACAATTTTGAGATACTGTGTTTTCATTATCACTCAGGTCAAAATATTTTCTAATTTCCTATATGGTTTCTTTTTTGATATGTGAATTATTTAGAAGCATGTTATTTAATTTACAAATATCTGAGGCTTTCCTCGAGTTATTATTACTGATTGCTATATAATCTGTGTTATTTCAATCCTTTAAATTTATTGACATGTTTTCTGGCCCACAACATAGTCTGTCTTTGTGAATTAGTCATGATAGTATGGTGTACCATAAATATCATGTCAAGATAGTTAACAGGGTTGTTTAGATCTTTACCTACATCTTTACTGATTTTCTATGTGGATATGCTATCAATTGCTGAGAGAGAGATGTTTACAAACTCTGTTGATCATCAACTATGATTACAGCATTGTCCAATTCTCCCTTTATGTTTGAAATGTTTATTCCATAAATTTTGAAGTCTGTATTAGAAACATATACATCTACGATTATGTCTTACTGATTGACCTTTTTCATCATGATGGAACATCCCTCTTTTTCTCTGTTAATACTATGTGCCTTGATATCTATTTTAACTCATATTAATATAGCCACTCTAAATTTTCTTATGTTTATTGTTTGCATCATTTATATTTTTCCATCCATTCACTTTCAGTCTATGTCTTTATACTCAAAGTGCATCTCTTGTAAATAGCATATAGTCAGGCCTTGCTGTTTATCTATTCTGATAATCTCTGTCTCATAATTGGAGTGTTTAGCCCATTAATATTTAATGTAGTTATTGATATGGTTGAATTCAGGTCTACAATTTTATTATTTATTTTCAGTCTGTCTCCTCTGGTTTTTTGTTTCTGTATTCCCTCTTTCCTGCCTTCTTCAAATCATTTGGATATGTTTTAAAATTCTATTTGGCTTTATCTCTGCTTTATTTTTTTATTGGTTGCTCTGGGGATTAAAATATGCATCTTTAACTTTTCATTCTACTTAAGTTAATTTCCACTTCATATAAAATGCAGAAACTTTACAATCCTATAGGGTGTCCATTTACTCCCTTGCCATTCTTTACAATAAAGTTGTCAAACATCTATATACATTATAAACCCCACGAGACAATGTTATATTTGTGTTTTATGTACTTTATGTACTTTAAAGAAATTAAGAGGAATAAAATGGTATTTTATATTTACCTTGATATTTGCTATTTCTGATGCTCTTCACAAAAATATACCACCACATTTCTCAAAATTAGTTTAACAAATTACCAAGCATACCATTTGGCCCTCAGCTGGCTTGAATGCATAAATTACACGTAAAAATTGCCCAACCTCTTTTCTCTTAAGCTCATGACGGTTAAAGCAATACCACTTGACAACCAATGTGATTGTAAACAAAACATAAATTCAGGAATTGGAATTAGATGACAATCCTGGTTATAATGTAAATTGGTTATATGATAATTAAGAATATATTTATATTGATTTTTAAGATTATAAACTGAAATTAAAACATTAAATATTAAACTTCTATTTAAAACTCTCAAAGTATGAAAATCTCTTAAATTAAAAAATGTCAGGGGATATTTTCAACTCATTTTTAAAAGTGTCTGAATCTGTGCATCCTCAAAGTAAACAAAGGATAAGGCATAAATAAAGCATAATTGTATGTCTAAAATAAAAAATGAAAGGCATCTGCCTCTTTCCTCTTAAGAGGAATACAAGATATTTGGAAAATTACAAAATCCATAAGAATTGAGAATTAAACTGACTTGTAGAAAAGTTCAAATATTCATTCATTTATCCAGCATTTACTAAGCTTCATTATGTACCAGATACTGAGCTAAGAACTGGGAATATACACTGCCTTTAAGACTCTCACAATAACAACTCAATTGTTATTATAAGGAGAGAATCAAAAAAGTTTCCTGAGGGAGATAACTTACGAGCTGGGTTTTGAAGAAAAAGGAAGAGTTAGCCTTCTGTGCTAGAGTATTTTTGTTTTTATTGGGGGTGGGTGGGAAAAGAAAGGAAAGGAAGAGAAAGAGGTTTTCTCAATTGGAAATAACATGGACAAAAACAATAATCCTAAAAAGTCATGGTCCATTTGGAGAACTACAAGAAGTACAGACAAACGGTAGACTGGACCTATCACAAGGAAAAAAGTACAAGTATCCCTTTGATGTTATTTTAAGATGGATGAACTTTGTTACCTTGAAGGAAGTGGAAAGCTACTGAAGTATTTTAAGTAGGGCAACATTAAGGGATATGGCTTACTCAACTCCTTCTCCTTTGCCTATCTCTACTACAGAGGCTAGGAAAGATAAAAGCTCATATCCCAAGCCCCTTTGCAGTGAGAGATAGCCTTGTGTCAGTTCTAGCCAGTGATGGGTAAGTAGAAATCTAATTTAAAAGGCTTCTGCCAAAGATACCAATTTTATGATGAATATCCATGGCTGGCTCTGCCCCTTCCCCTCCTTCCCTCCTTTAATTTGGGCATGATGTCTGGAACTATGCCAGCCCTTCCTGCAACCATGAGGAAAAGACCAAGATTATCCCAAATATACCAGCAATGACAACTCAAGAACTGCTTAAGGGAAATCTGCAGCCACCTCTAGACTTCTTGAGAAGTCTAGACTTCTATGAGACTTCTATGAGAAAATATAAATCCCTGTTTGTTAACAACCCATTTTAAGTTGGGTTTTCTATTACTTGAATCTGAAAGGTCTCTATGACTGATAAAAGTTTTAATAATTAGTTTGTATTTTGAAATGATCCTTATGAAATTAGTATGGATGCAGAGAGACTTGTCCAGAGTCTTACTAAAGGGCTTGAACCAAGGAAATAGCAATAGGGATAGTAAGGAAGGCAGAGTCTAGAGATATTTAAAAGAGAAGACAAATAGAGCAGCAAGGATGAGGGAGCAGTCTGTTATGTCTTCTGTATTTCTAGTTCAAGTGACTGCAGGGGTTAGGGAGGCTAGACATGAAGGTAGTGTCACTCTTCACAATGGGGGCATATGGTAAAGGATTAATGAATTCAGTTTTAGAAATGTTCAGTTTGAGATGCCTGTGGGACATCTATGTGAAAATGAGGAAAAAGTAGTTGACTCTCTAGACCTAGAGGTCAACAGTGAGGTCTGGGTCTGGGCGCAGTGGCTTAAGGCCTATAATCCTAGTGCTTTGGGAGGCCGAGGCAGGAGGATTGGTTGAGGCCAGGAATTTAAGACCAGCGTGGGCAACATAGCAAGACCCTATCTCTACAAAAAATAAAATTTTTAAAAAGTGAGGTCTGAATTTGAGATACAGATTTCAGAGTAACCATTACATGGAGGAGAAACTAAAACAGTAAGTATGGTGAGAGTCCACATTTTAAAATCTGAACAGGCAAAAATGAGGCCCAGCAAATCTATTAAGACAAAAAGTAGATTAGTAGCTGCCTAGAGTTGAAGGGTGAAGGAAGGAGGGGAATGGGGAGTAACTGCTAATAGGTACGGGTTAAAAAAAAATAGGTATGGGTTTCTTTTTGGGGTGACGAAAATGTTCTAAAATTAAATCACAGTGATGGTTGCACAACCTTGTGAATATACTAAAAACCACTTAATTATATACTTTAAACAGGTGAACTGCATGGTATATAAATTACATCATAATAAAGTTGTTGTTTAAAAAAATTAAGCCCAAGACAGGGAATATCAACCTATAAGTAGAAAGAGGATCCAGTGCAGAAACAGAGATAGCCAGGGCCAGGAAATGGAGGGGCAGGGGAGATTAAGGGGTGTCATCCAAATACCAGGACGAAAGTTTTAAAAAGTAATCAATGGCCAACAGTACCAAATACTAGATAGATAAATTAAGTTAAAGACGGAAACATTCAATTTAGCAATCTGGAAATCATCGATGACCTAAATGTAATTTTAAGTAGCAGCATCAGAAGCCAGATTATATTAAGGAATAAATGAGAGGTGAGGAATAGGGGGTAACAAATAAAGGATTTTTTTCAGGAAATTTTTCTTGCCAAGAGAAGAGCTGGTGGTACAGGGAAGTTTTGTGCTGTTGTTATTATTTTCAATAGGCAGCATATATGATGTGCATATGTAAGGGAAAGGAGCCAGCAGAGAGGGAGCAACTGATGATAAAGGAGAAGGAGGGGATGACTAATGTAAAAATCCCCCAAGAGACAGGAAGAAAGGAATTTACAACATAAACATAAAATATTGGTATGGAGGACAGATGAATTTTCCACTGGACTGAGAGGGAAGGTTAAGATGTCAGTTAGTTTGCAGGGCCAAGAAGTTTAAAGAGCTATGACTTGATGCATTAATGTTCTCTGTGACTTAGGAGACGAAGGTCACTGGCTGAGGGTAAGAGAGTAAGTTTAAGGATCTGAAGAGGCGGCAAACATTTAGAATAATTATTATGGGAGAGAAATTTTCAAGGAAGAAGTTGAAAAGTCATTATACACATTTCAAATAGTTTTAAAATCTGTAATATATTTCATAGCCAATAAAAATGGTCCTGTACATAATGACTCACCTGCAAATTTATTATACTTTGCATTAGGATTTGTAATGACCACACTAAACACATGAGCAGATTGCCACAAATCCCTAGACAGATGGTGCCTGCTGTCAGAATATAACCCAATGATGCTTGGTCCTTGGACCTCAAAAACATGGTACCCTGCATAAGCTCAGCCTCAGAGTGACCAGAAAGGCCTAAAACTGGTCGTTTTCCCAGGCCCGCTACAGCAGAGAGTAAAAGAAGAGTGATCGGGCTGTTTTATTATAGTTGCTGGAAAAGAAATCAAAAGGTGATTTTTTGCTTCTCTTGAGAGGGCTAACAGAAGGTGTCTTCCTAGGGTGCTCAAATAAGATAAAGCCTTTTCTCAATTGTCAAGCAGTATACAAAAATTATTTTTATAGCAGCTGGCACCCACTAATACTTCCAGCTCTATATTCCTTTATGCAGTCTCAAGAACCCTTCACTCTAATCGTGCTGGTATACACTGAGCTCTGGGAATAGGCATGTGCTTCCCTAAACCTTTGTCTATTCTGCAGCCTGGGAAGTTTACGCTCATTCCTTTTCAATCTACCCAGGTACCATAGTCCCCACTTATTCATGAGTGATCCGTTCCAAGCCTCGGTGGACCCCACAGATAGGACCAAACCCTATATATACTGGTTTTTTTCCTATACACACACACCTATGATGAAGTTTAACTTAATTAAGATTAAGTAAATCTGGTGCAACACGTTGCTGTCACTCAGAACACGTTTTCTGTACATGTCTTCCATCCACAAATTTAATGCCTTTTCCATCTTAACTAAGCACTTACCATGCACTATGGCCCCAACTTTTGCAGTTTTAAGTGTGACAGCAAAACTAGCAAGAATTTCTTTTTCTGTCTTCACAATTTCAGGGACAGAAGACTCATTCTTACTATAGATCTTAGCAACCTCAGCACACAGTTTTTTTTCTTTCCTTATTAAATTGAGAATGTTCACCTTTTCACTTAAAGGAAGCACTTTTTGTCTTCTCTTTGGCACATCTGAATTGCCAGGATCGCTACTCTTGCACTTTGGAGCCATTATTAAGTAAAATGAGGGTTACTTGAATACAAGCACTGCAATACCAAAACAGTCAATCTGACACCTGAGGCAGCTACTAAGTGACTAACCGGGCAGACAGTGTGCATACGCTGGACAAAGGGCTGATTCACATCCTGGTCAGGACAGTGTGGGATGGAGCGGGACAGCTTGAGATTTTATCACACTGCTCAAAATGGCACACAATTTCAAACTTATGTTTATTTCTGGAACTTTCCATTTACTATTTTCAGACCACAGTTGCCCATGAGTAACTGAAATCACGGAAAGCAAAACCTTGGCTAAGAGGGGACTACTGTAGTTACTATACAACCTTCATTCTTCAGCATAAATATTAACTCCTCTTGGAAGGCTTCTCTGATCACCCCAGCTAGAAGCAATCATTTCACAACTATTCCAACCATTCCTTTTCTACACATAATTTTTTACTTGGTATTTTTGCTAGTTATATATTTTTTTCTTTATGTGCCTTAAGCTCCTAGAAGGCAGGAATCATGTTTTACATGATGCCTTTTCAGCATGATGCTTTGTACATAGTAGAAACATGGCCTATTACTTCTGGAAGGAGCTTTAGAGATCATCCTCATGTTGCTAGTGAGAACACAAAACTAAGTCTCAGAGACTATAAGAAAGACTTGACCAAGGCGACACAGTTATTGAGTGGCAAAGCTAGAACCCAAAGCACAATTTTGAGCTCCTATTCCTATACTCCTTTCATTATACCAATAATTATTAACCTAGTTCTACTTTATAATCCAAATATCAAATAGAGTCATTCTTGAGCCTTAAGGTTAGACAAAGATTCAAACTTCTCTGGAAAAGCTCTTGTTTCAATTTTAACCTAGATTGCATTTAATTGACTTGGTTGCATGAAAATAAAAAGTGGAAGTTTTCTCTTCCTTTTTTTTTTTTCTTTCAGCAATTCTGTTTTGTCACCATGTAGCTAAGGTAAGGGTTAATTATATGATAGTGTTGACTCTGCTGTAATAAGCTCTGTGAAAAGGATGAATTTGTCTTTTTTAAACATGTATTAGCTATACACTTGTACACTGCAGCCTTTGACGCTCTCATCACATTTGTGATTCATAGTTGGAAACAGCACAGCAGTTCAGTTACCGTAACAGAAGAAACCAGTAACTATAAAATTTCAGCACTGATATTGGGAGTGACCTAGAAGTAATTATCAAGGGCAGTGGCTATATCTCAGACCCTTTGTTAGTCCTAGTATCTAACACAGTATCTTGCACAGAAAGAAAAAGTAAATTGTGTTCATTTTGAAAATAATTAGGTGATGCTAAATGAATGCTACATTATGTGTACAGTTACAACTTATGAATGACTTAATTAGTGTAAATTAATTTAGTCCTAGAATTTATCTCTAGACAAAGAATTTATTTATAAATATTAATATAACCTCATTATAAAGAATGGCTCAATAATAAACTATCATTTTCTCTAATCCACCAAATTGGGTAATTCTTAATGAAAGATGCAAATTTAATGAGAAGTTGTGAAATGTGGTTATTTTGTTGACCATTCTCCCATGGTTTGGTACAGGGATACTCTGGAAACATGATGAGGCTAAGAGGGCTTGGGTGGTCCATTGTTTTATCTAGGATAATTTGGATAATCACTGGAAAAAAATTAAAGGATTTACCTATTCCGTCTTATAAGAAATATCCACTAAAAACTCACTCAACTAAATTTCTCTCTTTCAGTGAAAATTTTGGGCATATTATTCTCTGGGCTGTAAATGACACAGTTAAAATGACTACAGGACAGACAAAATGTAGCCAGGGAATTCTTATCTTACTCAGTCCTTATCTTGCTATGTGACTCTTTGGGAACTGCTTAACTCTTTTGATTCCTTTGCCTGAAATGGGAAGTGAAGATATTTACTCAAATCCTGATAGATAAAAAACACACTCTTCCCCTTCCTTATATCAAACAAGGCTTCCCTTATTCCACTGAGCTGATGAATAGGGATCATTTACCACTATTCACTCTGGGTATTCTCAAAGGGCATTATAATTGTCTTCATTCTACTGAAGTACTCCCAAGACTCTTTCTTATAGTCTAATGGTACCTCAATTACCCACATTACTTTCTGATATTTCCTTAAAATCAGGATTGTCACTACCTGACTTTCACCACAGGGATCTAGGGTAACAGTCTACCACTGTTTAAAGTTACAGCACAAAACACTACAAATCCTCAGGAAAAGTATACTTCTTAGGTGTCAGAATTCTAGAAACCAGAATGAACACTTGTTTTCTAAACTGTGTCCTACATCAATGTGAAATCACTTCTATTCATTAGCTATTTAGAACAAAAAAACTCACTGTACAAGTTTTTTATATGCAGACACAAAACATGTATTTCTAATGGGCCTTTTTACCTATCAGTGAATAGGGTTACACTGCTCAGGCCTTGCTAGATGGAAGAATAATTTCACATTCTCATTTGCTACTATTAAAATTTAGAGGACTACTAAAAAGCCAGTAAAGTTTGCAAGTATGCGAAAATAAAAAGGGTTGTTGGTCATTATGGTTCCAAAACACCTTAGAATCATCTATAATATTTATTTCTAGCTTCATGAAGAAGAAAACAAATTAAAGAAATGTGTTTATTATGCACTTGGTGAGGAGAAAAAAGCTGGAGCTCCTCAGATGAGAGATATGACTTTTTTTCCTGGCTGCAGAACTTACCCAAAACAAACTGAGTCCTGATTCCATGGTTTTTCCTCTTGGAGAAGTATTTCTCTGACTACCTGAGAAACCAGCTAAAACTTCCCGTCCAATTGGACAAGGTAAGCATCAAAGTGCTCGTCAAACTTCTTCATCTGTTCAAGGGCTTTCCCGAAGCACTTTCATGTTTCAAAGTGAGTCAGCAGATCCTAAACTCATTTTCCTCATTTGACCACTACAGAAATGCTGAAAGTGAGTCATCTATTTATTGAGATTGGAATGAGGGACAGAAAGTACTAATTTCTTAGTTCAATATGATTATGACTTGTCAGTAAACCCAAGTATTTTCTTTGATAATTATTTTACAGTAGCTGTTCCTAAAAAGCAACAAGAATATCCATCATGTTACTCAAATTCTATTTTTTAAAATATGCTAGAATCCAAGTAAATTCAGAGGAATTTCTCAAGAAGAAAATCTGCATCCTTATGATAGAAAGGGAAAAGAAAAAAATTCCCTATGTTTTCCTTAAGGGAAAATGTTTTATTTATATAAGCAAAGCAGCAATGAAATATGACATTCTCATGCAACACAGTCTCAGGATTTGCACTTATAAAATAACATTCTTTGAATATTTTACCAAAGGAACTTGTTGATGGGTACCCTATCAACAAATTAAGCTGATACTACACTTAATTTTCTCCGGGAAAAAATATTCTAATCAAATCCATTTGGTTTTAACTAGTGACTTACATTTTTAGTATAAACTCCAGGGCTATTTTTAACAGCCTGTAATGATCAAATAAGAGTTGAGATTCAGCAAATGCTGAATTCTAAACGATGTCCTGAGAATAGGTATTTTTCTTTTCTCTGAGTCCTATTTGCCAGTTATGGGAACTAGCACCCACCAAGAGATTTTTTTCATTCATTCATTCAGTAAACATTTATTAATAACCCACTATATACAAGGCACTGGGCCAAGCAGTGGGGATACAGCCCTAAACAAGAGACATGGTTCCTGCCCTCAAGGAGCTCACAGTCTAGTTAGTAGTCAAGGCAAATACCAAATACACAGAACAATGTCAAACTGTACCAGAAATCTTGTGAATGAGTTCAGGCGTTAAAAAACTGCCCCCAGCTCTCCTAACCAAATGCAAACTCAGGATAAACATTCAACTGAGAGATAACTAAACAAGACATTGTCCTATATCATTTTTGTTTCTGTTTGTGCTTTAGCTGAAATGCCTGATGGCTAGTATAATAATCCACAATAGGGTTATTATTCTGGTTCTATCATTTATGTGTGTGGAACTGGTGATCTCTTTTTAAAATCAAAATCCTACATTTTGATGTTTGCCCCCTGACCATTACTTACTTTCTGTCACATCTAAATGGGTTGTTCTATTGAATTAATCACATATTCAAAAACTGTTGCTTCACAATAGATATGGTTTATGTTGTTTTCCATAAACTTGAATTAATTAATTTAATAAAGACTTGAAAATTTGCAAACATATCTTTTATTTTTATACATTTTAAAATTCAATTTTACAAAATATAATGATACCTACCAAGTACTGAATATTTACTTATGAAGTAAGTGGGGTTTTTTCTTTACATAATTTCTTGTAATGCACCCTCCCACTCCCCATAACCCGGCAAAGGACTATTGGCCCGATTTTACATACGGGGAAACTGAGGTGCCCAGAAGTTAAGAGAGTTTTCCAGCACCACACAGATAGTTAATGTAGTTAATGAGGAACAGAACCTCTAATTATCTGACTGGTTAACTTATTCTCTCAAGAATCCTAAATTGAGCACAGAGTTTTCACCCTCCAGTGCTATATGCAGTAGAATTAGTCATTGTGCAACATTACAGTGATATTATAATAATGCAGTTAAAGCTTTTAAGCAACTAGAACCCAATAAAACATCTAGGGTGCAATAAAACATCTAATTAACTGGTGAAATAACTTCAGGTAAATGCAGGGTGTGAAACTATGAAGTCTTTGCTAAGATAAGTAAACTGTATCAAGCAGCAACTTCCAAGCCCAGCTATGTGCAACTTTCCCAAAAAAGAGGGAAAATTATCTTACACTATGTATGCTAAGTGGGAGTTGGCCTGAAAACTCCCAAAGAAATGCTGGGTCAGGGAAAGCTTGTGTCTTTTGTTTTCTTTAATCTTCAGTGGAGCTGGTCCTACAGCAGTTTCACCTGGGCACAGTGATTGGGTCACCTGCTCTAGAGGGCTGGTCCACATTTAGGAGTGGACACTAGCATAAGCATTTAAGCACACACCACCATCACTTTGCAAAAATCATCAGACGGTCCCCAAGAAAATATGGAGAGCTTTATGAGAGAACAGGAACGTATGCTTGAAAATTCTAAAATGAAATGCGTATGGAGCAAAGTGTTCTTCACTAACCTCTTCGTTTATCCAAGTGCACAAACCACAGTCAGTTGACAGCACCCAGAAAAAGCTTCCACCGGCAAATTACAGATTGTAAACTAAGCTGATATCAACCCGTGACTATGTTTTCTAAGGTCTGCAGCGCTTTTAGGGGCTGCCTTTCCCCTCTTCCACAGCTGCTCCCACCGCACAAGAAATTTACTAAAACCGTGCGCTGGGCACTAATATGGAATCACCCTTAAAAGAAACAGGCCACTTTCGGCTTGGGGACAGCATGCTCGTCATTTAATGTCCTACAGGATTCTTAACACGCATATGATTAATATTGGCACTCAGGAAAGAGAACTTCTTCTGACCTTGAGCGTGCGCGCTAAATAAATTACCTCAGAACGAAAGTGGTGAGATCTCATAACAGCATCTGAGGAGAAAAGAGAAAAATAAGACTTCATTTAACTCCTTGTTCTTCACCTACCCAATTACTAATGACTTACCTGGGAGACAAGGGTCGGAAAGGCACAGTCCAGACGCCTAGACTTTGGTGGGAACATCCTGGGGGAGGGAGGGGAAGTGCTGGGCCATCGGTCTCTAGGTGACTTCTTCGCGACAAGTTGCCAGGAAAGTTCTGGGGGAGTTGGGGAGCCCCGAACTCTCCATGCCTTACTTTCTAACCCCTAGGCTCCAGCGAAGAATGGGTGAAGGCGAGGCTGCAGCAGCCCGGGACGACGCTCGAATTGCCCTTAGGGCTTTAGCAACTGACACTAAGAATTTGAGTTCGTTCCTCCTCTCCCTGCCCTCTGCATCGCCGCGGTTATCCAAACCTGGCAGACTGGAGCGCGGGGGTCAGGGCAAAAAGGGCAAGGGGCGTTAAATAAATAAATGTACTCAGCTTGGTCAGTGGGCAAGGATGGGGATGGGGCGGCAGCAGAGAAGAGAGGGAGCAGGGCTTCACTCCCCAAATCGGGTTAAATGTTTCTCCTAGCCCGAAGAAACCCGTCGCGGCGTGTCTTACCTCGGCTTCTAGAACGACCCGAAAAGACCGATTTCATCGGATGCCTCCCTTTCTGGAGCTTGCGGTGCCAGCAGCAGAAGAAGACGATGGTGGCGATAGTGCCCAGCAGAAGCAACAAGAGGAAGAGGGCACATTGGATGCTGTAGGGTCTCAGCAAGACGAGGAAAGCTGCGGCGATCATGGTGCGGGCGAGGCGGGGGCGACTCGGCGGCGGGGCTGGAGGGCGGCGGCACAGGCACCCGCGCTGGGCGCACGCCGGGACGGCGGGCACGGGCGAGCGCGGCTCAGCGCGTCATGCCCGGCGCTCGCGGCCCCGAGCCCAGCCCAATGGCTGCGCACCCCGCGCCAGCCGCGCTACGCGAGTGATCCAGGGCTGCGGGGAGCGCTTGCCATGACTCAGCAGACAGCGACGAGGCAGCGACTTGGCGGCAGGGAGCCTCTCCTCTCCCTCCCCAGGCGCCCCCGCCCCCGTCCGTGCGCAGCCCCCGGGCGCAGCCCCGCCGGGGACGCGGCGAGTGGGGAGGAGCAGCGCCGCCGCCGCGACCGCTCTGGCCCAGCGCATCGTCCTGTGGCTGCCGCCGGCCTCAGCATCCCCGAAGCCCGGCGCACGTGGGTCGGGGCGGGGACGCGGCGCCCCGGCTGCGGCCGCGGCGGCCCGCGGGGGGCGGGAATGGGGCGCCGCGGCGGGGGCTCGGCTGATGACATCACGGCCGGGATGCTGCAGCGCGGGCGCGCGGACATGGCTGCGACGGCTTCCGCGGCGGCCGCAGGCTGCGCTCGGGCCTGAGTGCCCAGCGCCCCCCCGCGGGGCCGCCCGCCGGTCGGCATCGTGCTCAGGTGCACTGGCCAGGCGCCTCTTCGCTCCCCAGACACCTGGGGCCTATCCAGCCTTCCTTGGCCGAATTGCTGGGGAGCCCGGCGTCAGGGGGCGCCAAGGAGCCAGGGGGAAAACCGTCAGGCGCTGGCTGGAGCCTCCAGGCGGTGCTACCCCCACCTCCCACCTCCCTGCGCCCCGCCCCGAGTCTGGGGCTTTGGAGGATGCAGCCGGGTGAGCTATTGCTTGTGGGGGGTTCCTCGCACGCTGAAGCGCGAACACCGGGAAGGGCCTTCCGTGGGGATGGGGATCCTCCAGGAACGGGAGGGCCACACCTCTCCAAGCCCCTCTAAACTAGGAGCGCTCCGGAGTAGAACGCTCCGGTCTGCAGATGTGAACTGTTCCATCCCCAAACTTGATGCTATTTCGCAGCCGAGAAATGGGCACTTTAGATCCTCTTGTATCCATGCGTTTACCGTAAAATCCTGACTCATTTAGTGCATTTGAAGGGAGAGGAGATTTCAGATTTAAGAGACCTGGCAGGTGAAGGAAGTTGGGGATTGGCTTGTAAATATTTTGGGGAGAAATGTTTTAGGGAGTATGAGGTAATAGTGATCTGTCACACTTGCTCCCACACTCCCTCTGTCTCCCCTTCGTCCCCTCCCCACATTTCTTCATAACCAGCAAAAAGTATATTGTAGTTGGTGGCCAGGGGATTTAACACTGGTGCGATGCCAACGCAGAAGGTATGGCGGGAGCGCTGCAGTGTGCCTTCCTGCGGACCGCAGCCACCTGGCCAGGAAGCGGCTGCTGCAGCAGTCAGTCTGCGGCATCTTGCGGCCTTGGCGGCCGGTGCTGTACCGCGTTCTGCTGCCCCCAAGGCAACGCTGGCTTTCTCTGTGTTGTGGCTGGATTGTTTGTATGTTTGTTTTGTTTCATTTCCTGGCATAAAGAAACTTATGCAATTATAGTGACAAGGTAACATATTACTGCATTTGTGGAGTTTCTAATAAAGACTAGGTTGGACTCTAGTTTTGGAATATTTAAGAGATTGAAGAAATTGTGCCATAAAAATAATTTGTAAAATTTTGAAAAGCACTTAAAGAATTGGTAAGAATACTTAAGTTGTATTTGCTTGTAGGGATCTCACAATCAGTGTTATTTTCTAACTATAAAAAACCAGCTGTACAGCTCTGCATAAAAGCTTAACTGTTGATGTTCCTTAAGGCCACTAACATATTACCATATGTAAGTATTAAAAGAAACCTAAAAAGGCATTGCTTAATGCAGTCTCTTAATGCCAGATTTCATAAACATGGAAAACAATGGATATATTTTCTTATTTGCACTGGTTTCCTAAAACAAAATAAACATTCAAATTGTTGACATGTTGCATCTCATTCATTCAGTTGTTTTGGGTTGAGGATGGAAGGGACCTTGCTTGTGGACAATGTTTAAGGTGGGAGTCTTGAATGTCAGTGTGTAGGCTGTGCTACATGCCAGGATAGGCTTCATAGGTCCCTAGCACTTAGAGGGTCTGACAGGTAGCACTGCATCATATGCACATGGCTAAAGGTTTCCTGATACCGCAGCCCACTGCAGTGAGAAACTGTATTCCTGGTCATTATGCAGGGGTTATTGAAGAGAATCCTGAGAGCCTGCAATGTGTGGCACATCAGGAAAGGAAGAATTCTCTACTGCATTGACTCAACAATGGCATGGTGGAGCAATTTAAAACAACTAAACTGAATTTACCTTTTGCAAACATTGGGTGGAAATAACTAATAGAATTTAGGAAGGTCATCTTTACTTTATGCTTCTCATCAATTAAAATTTGTAAATGAGCTGAAATGGCCTACATATCCTTGAACAGAAACGTCAAAGACTACAGACGCAGCAGAGTAACTAAATTGCCCCAGACGCTGCATTTTTAATAACAAAAAGCAACTAAATAGCAATTATGGTTTTCTGAGCTATTACTTTAGCACAGCTATCATCCTGAGTCTCGCTGTAGCCATTAATAAGTTTCAAGTGCACACAAGAACATCATTTATCTCTCATAGCAGGTAAAAGCTTAACTGCCATGCAGTAGAATTATAGATATTTCTTTTTAGATGCACTCATTTCTGTTCTTTGCATCAGTTATCTTAAGAATACTAGTAATAAGCCAACCAAATCCTTGAGAGTATTTAGCATTTGGTTCATTGTTATTTTCTGATTTGTTTGTTGCTAATTTATTATTTCCTTTTCCAAATAATGGCATATTATTAATTGCTTCTTTCTGTGTGTTTATGTAGTGCCTAGTGCATTATGGAATTCAATAAATATTAAATCAGCCAATCAGTCCTTTCTGGAAGTTAATTTAGTAGAATTCATATATTTTCTTCCCACTAGGTTTTCATTTTAAAAAGAATAATTGATGTATAAAAGTCACAGAATAATTTAAAGTTTGAGGGTGGGGATGGAGGAGGAGGAGGACCGTGGCCAAAATCTTTCATACTAAAAAATGAAAAATCATAATAGAAAAGTATATGTAATTTGTTGACTTCTTTATGACAGTGAGTTAGCATTGTCACCCAAGAGAAGACAAAGGAGTTGAGGAAGATAGCTAAAAGAGTTTGATATCAGGTATATACAAAGTGATCCATCATGCAGCCCTTCTTCCTTTAGATTCTCAACCAAATTGGGAATAGACAAGAGGAACCAAAAGGAAATTAGAATACTATATTAACTTTATTCAGGATAAAGTCAAATTGAAGAACATAGCTTAGACTAAAGACCAAAATGGGGTATCTTATTCTTTTTCCCCTAACTCAGCATGCCCACCCAGTCACAGCTGAAGAATGACAGGCCTCCCCAGCACTAGGGCAGGAAGGAACCCAACCTGTACAAATTCCTGCGTAGAGACCAGAGGCTAAGAAGAGCCTGACACTTTACAATCCATGAGGCAAACAGCATGAGTGAGCAAAAGACAGGGCCATGTGTGAGAAGGGACTTTTATACATCAGCCCTGCCTATTAGTGGGCTGTCAGGCCCGCCCTGATTTTCCCCATCACTAAGTCTTCCCACCCACCAAAGATAAGAGTGAGTAATGGGCTTTAATAAAATGCCAGAAACATCTTCCACAGTACTTTCCTAGAGGTGGGAAGTTGTGGCACGGTTTCTAGTTTATGGATCAGGAAGAAAGGTCAGGAAGAAGAAAAGTTTTCACCCTAAGTTGTGTAGCAACCAATTGTGAAAAAGGCAGAAACTGAAGATGACCTCAAGTTTTGAGCTAGGGTGAAGGATACTTTTGAAGAGGAAGATGACAAACTGAGTTTTAGGCCCACTGAGGTGGAGGTATCAGAAGGACATGGGTGTGAAAATATCCAGCAAGCCCGTGGAAATGTGGGTGGAGAGGTCAGAACCAGAAACAGATGTGGAGTCATCAACATAGATTTTAGATGGAGTCATGGAAACGGAAGAATTGAGCAAGGAAGAGAAGCTATAGGGAGAATTGGAATCAGAACTTTGGAGACAGCTTCCATTTTTGGACTGGAGGATAGCAAAAGTCAGGACGGGATGGTAGAAGACAAGCGGGGAGTGTTCCAATTTAGGGGCTTAATAGAACAGATGCAAAAATGGGAGGTTATGGAGGGTGAGAACTGAGGACTGATGAGGAGGAGACCTCTGGAAGCTTTCCAGAGAACTGATTCATCGTGGCAGGAGAGGCTAAAGCCAGACGTTAATAAGTTGAAGAGGGAATGAGAGATGAAAAAGAGAAGGCTGTTGTCTACAATCTTTGAAGAAATTTAACTCTAAAGAGGATGAGTAGAAAATCAATTAAAGCCTGAATAAAGGCCAATAATGATCCTTTTGTCAGGACAGGGGTATTTGAACAAGTTTCTAGGGAACTTGGGGGATGGAACTAGCAGTGGGAGAGGAAGAGTTGAAGAGTGGGGAGAAGGAGGCATTCTGGGGACTTGTGATTTAGCAATTTGTTTCAGCACACCTTGAGTGCCCCAACCCACCACCACTGGTTCTTTCTGCTCTCAGGCCGCTTTTATTTCTACAGAGTTAAAATTGAGCCTGACTAGTTGTGATGGCTTTCTGCCCGTGGTCATCTCCTCCCCACCAACCCTGGCTACTGATACTCAGATCAGTACTTAGTACAGATACTAAGTAGTGATTGTTAGGGAAAGATAAGGAATGTCTCGGAATGTAGCCTGCATTGCCTATGTTTATTACAAACCTATATGGAAGTGAGCAAATTACCCAACTGGTAATCACACAAGAACATTACATTGAAATATTACTCCCTTGAAAACAAAAAGTTCTGGTAAGAATGGCTCTAGTCATAAATTACTAGAAATAAATCATACCAGTTTTGAACTGGTAGCCTACTTGTTTCTAGGTAAAGTGTTATATATGTGCCTGTGTTAAAAGGTAAAGGAACTACATCATCTGGAAGAACCTACCTCGTCCAATATCATCTTGGAGGTGATTTCCAGCCACCAGAATCAGGAAAGCCATCATATGGATGGGTTACTATTGTCTTTTTAATATTTGAGTTTTTGAATGGAAAATAATTGTAATTTGCAGTAATATCAAATATTGTTTTCAGCAAATATTCCCTGGGAAAAAGCTTTATATTTATTTTACCATAATAAAAACTTTTAAAATAACTTAAAAGTATCATTATAAGAGAAAATATTTCAGATGGAATCATTCCTGATTGTTCTTTTAACATTTTAGAAATTTTAGAGCCTAATTAGAATTTGTTGTTCTTTGGGTTGCCAGGCTGAAGAATCCATGATAATGCTGTGAAACAAAAATTGTTCTTTTTTGTGAGCATTACAGACTTTTCAAAAAAGTCTGCTGAGTTTGGGAGCTTAAAATCATCAAAACAATTGAATTCATCTACTGTATAATGCTTTGCAGATAGTTTTTGAAAAGTAATCATTTATTATCCACAAGCAAATAGAATTCATTTGTGTAGTTTCCACATTGAGTGTGGGATTAGTCATGAAAGCAAAATACTGAGTCATTTAGCCAGAAAATTTACTCATAGTTGTATGAACTGCCAATGGAAAATTTGAGAGCTGTTCGTAAATCAAATTATAAAGCTCTTAGAGTTATAAATCACGGAGCAGTATCGTTCACTATTATTCAGATAGTGTAAAATATTTCCATCATTTCTAAGAATGGGCAATTTACAAAGCAAGTTTGAAAGCTGAAGGTGTTACTTTCTAGATCCAAGATGAGAATTGCCATATAAGTTACAAGCATTTCTATGTTCTTAAGTGAAAAAAGGAAAAAAGTAAGGTATAAGGTTTATAGTTGCATAGTTAACATGTTATGGGATGAATAAAATCTTGACTAATATTTATGAATTAAATTCCAAATGTCTTGATAATAAAACTACAGCAACATTGATTAGCTAGTTTTCCCCTATTTCTTACAATAATTATTTGTCATTTAGGAATTTTGCATTAAATATTTTGTGCTAATAGATTTGTATGCTAATGCATCAGTGTGCTGATGGCCTGAAAGAATAAGTCACTAGGACAGCAGAGGTACCAAGTGTACCAAGGAGAACAGAAAATTGTGATGAGTAACTGATGATTAATAAAAGATGTTTCAATAACACATAGTTCCAGAGGTTACTGAAATTATCCCAATGTAATGACATTCCATGAATTTAGGAACAGAAAGAAAAGTACATCTTAAAATGTCTTTGTAGCCCCAAATACTTTATGGAGTAAAGCAGGGAAACAAACAACAAACACACTACATTAAAATATATTAATAGTAGAGTTTATTTATTTATTTCAAAGAAGAAAGCCGAAAACCTAAAACCTTTTCTTGCCAGTCCTATTTCTACTGTAGAAATTCTTAACCTGGAATTCATGGGTAGGTTTCTAGGGACCCGAAATTGTATGTAAAAATTTGTGTCTCTTTTGGGGGAGACGATCCATAGCTTTCATTAGGTTCTTAATGAGTTATCTCCCTTCTGCCCCCCGCGTCCATGAACATCATCAGGACCATACAAATCCACACAGGTACTAAAGCTTCTGAACGCAGTATCAAATCATTCTTTCGATCCATCAATATTGGCATTACCTTGGTACCCCTGAGACTGGGAAAAGCATCTCAGGCACTATCAGTCCAGGATGAGCAAACAAAACTTTCTATTCTAACCTATAAAAGTTTAGGGAAGTTTCCCAAATGCAGGTGAATACTGCCCACCCTAAGACTAAGTGGAGGTGGTGTGCTGTGACTTTTCTTGTCCTCTTGCAACTTTAAACATATTGGAAGGGAGACAAGGTAGTTTCCTAAGGTAGCTCCCATTGGGATGTCAGTTCAACCCTAAAAGGGTAAAAGACTGTGTTAACTATCTAAGACTACTTCCACAGACTTCTGTCATGGGAAGAGGGGCTAATTTGATTCCCAAGCTGCCTTCAAAGCAATTAAGCATCCCAATTTATATTTAGATGTTTGAATGGATAAGCCCATTCCAAGCCAACAGCACAGGTCCTACAATCTAGTCTTGGGTTCAGAGTCTGCAAAGATTGCCAGAGTCTTAAGGCCTAAAAGAGGGATGAAAGGAGTTAGTATTAAGCTACCAGAAACTACTCCTAGACATTCTGGTGAATGTAGCAACCACTCTTCCTAAATCCTGCTCCAAGCCACAGCTTATGAAGCTTTTCAACATTCAACAGCCTGCTGTGGAGTCTGCAGACCTGGTAACTGGGGTCCTCAATCCTGCCAGGGTAATTCTGCACTCCATGGTGAGAAAGCCACCCATCCATAGCAACTGCTCGGCTCCACCTAGTCATTATTTCTAGCTTCCCACCAGGTATGGAATGCTATGGTTTAAATGTTTGTCCTTTCCAAAACTCGTGTTGAAATTTGACTACCATTGTGACAGTATTAGGAGATAGAACCTTTGAGAGGTGATTCTACCATGGGATGACACAGCAAGAAGGCCCTCTCCAGATGGCAGCACCTTGACATTGGACTTCCCAGCCTCTAGAACTGTGAGCCAATAAATTTCTGTTCATTATAAATTACTCAGTCTGTTGTATTATTCTACTACAGCAGCACAAAGCAGACTAGGAAACCACCCTTGTCATCCTTGTGTACCTCTGCTGTCTCCCCACCACCATATTCCCAGGATACTAGGTCTCAGTGTCCCATCATCGTGATCACATTTTGTCACAGTATGAGGCTGGTTATTTCCTTATGTGACTGCCTCACTCCACTGGGCAGGTCCAGTTTCCTGAGGTATCCTGATCTCTCAGTCTGGCTAGTTTTATTTCCTCCAAGTTCCCTTCTGACCCTCTAGGCTGTGAAGGGTTTGGTGACACAACATTCATGCATTCCACACAGAAACAGACTTTGAATCAAAATCATTTCCTGAGTGCCTCAGACCCCTTGGGGCCCAGTGGGCACTGTTCTTTGCACAATTTCACTAGTGGCCATTTGTAAGGAGGCAGGAATCCACCTTGAGAAGATATTGCAGGACTATAGTTAATGTGCCAGACTCCCTCATGGTCTGCCATCTGGTGAGCTGTTAAAAGTCTCGGTCTTGGTCCCTGGATTAAGGGTCACCAGCAGTATCCTGAAAGTTGGTTGGTATGATCATTATTCACTTGCCCCCTCACCCAAAAGGCATGGGACAACATGCTCTGGTCTTCCTCATTACTGAATGGCTAGTTTAGTGTGGACAACCTAGTTATTTGTAGTAATAGCTAACACTTATTTAGTATCTACTCTCTGCTGGACTGCTGCTAAATGCTTTACATGCACTTACTCATTTAATTCTCATAGCAACCATGGGTAAGGTACTACTCTTATCCCTATTTTACAGATAAGCACCATGGGTCTTAGAGATATAAGGAGTTCCCCAAAGATCACACAGCTAGCATGTGGCAGAAAGATTCTCCAGCACTTGAAAAACCATTTCTGTTGCATGTTTTTCATTTGCACTGCCTCCCTGTCCACAGCAACCCCTCCCCTAAAGGAATTCGTCTTAGTTGGGGTTTGCTGGGCAGCTATACTTCCTCTCTTCTGACTCTCCTTAGGCTACTCCTACCCAGATTGATGAGAACTAACCCAACACTCCAGGAATATCAGATGTTTCCTGGCACATGAGATATGTGGTCCTCTCCTTTAGCCTATAAAGAATTTACCCAGACCACTTCTCCTAATCCTTCAATCTAACAAGACCCCTTTTATTAAAAAATTATAGTTTTCACTGCTACCATTTCATTGCCATGTCTCCATCACTACCACTTGGGTAAATTTGATCCAGAACTTCCACTTTGGAAAAAGGCCTCTATTGGAAACCACCTGGCTGTCCTTCATAAAAGGGATAGCAATAATAATTTTTTCTTTATATTTTTACATAAGATTGAGGTTTGTCTATTATAGCAGCACAGGTATCAAGGTTAATTCGCTATGTTTCTTTTATCCCTCCCCTTCCCCACTGTTGTAAATACCCCTCCTACACTTACATGTTTGATCTAAGCTTACATGAGGGGAATCTGGCTCTATTTCCTTCCATTAATAATAAAAATACTACTATTAAAAATCAATATGCTACTAATTTACCTAATATTTCAACATAATGGAGTACTGTTATTATTTCCATTTCACAGATGGAGAAACAGAGGCACAAAAAATTTACATGGGTATTGGAGCTAGGATTATGGACCCAGAAAATTTGGTTCTAGAGCCTATGTTTGTAACCACTTATGTGACCCTGCTTCACCATCTAATATATTGGGAAGAGATTCAGACTGGAATACTGTCTTGAACTACCTATACAGCAAACATTTACCTCTATGAGAAAGAAAAAAAAAAGTATCTCACTAAGCTTTCTATACTTTCATAGAAGGACAAGTTTAGTCTTATCTTTCTGTGAACACGATATACAGGTTCTGTTTCCCCATGATTCTTTGAGCAACTTCTCTACCATAGAATCAAGGGCTCACAACATTGTCGCAAAATGCCGTGGTTGCTGAGTCCTCTGTTCCTCTCAGTCTCTGACAGTCCTGAACCTTGAGGTTAGGTTGCATACTTGAACTCACTGTACCCATCTATCCTTCCTTGCTTTTATATAGCTTCCTGAGCCTTGGCCAGCTTAAATAGTTCCATTCCATCTCCTTGGGCTTCCTTCTTTTATCAATACTTGCATTCTTCACCCTTAACTAGTTTCCTAGTTCTGACTAGCCCTACATCTACCCACACCCAGGCTTGCCAATACACGTAACAGAAAGAAGAAGATGGCCTCTTATATTCCCTTCCATTTTTATTACTCTATGACTTTTTTGATAGCAAAATACTGTTGCTCGTAAATATATGTGAACGTATTTTTCAAAATGATCTATATATAGGAGGTAGGGAAATAACTTGATAAAAATGTGTAACATAGCTGGCCATTCATTTTTTTAATTTTAATGTTGCTTCGAGGTGGTATGAAAGAATATTAGAGTAAGAAGTGAAATGATTGGTAATAGGTGAGAGGGAAAAACCACTTAAGATAATTTATTAGGTAAATTATCTGAAATATGTGACTCAGCACATTAATGGTTTAGACCTAAACTTTTGAGAGTATAAAAGTACAAAATTAGTGAAGACTAGTAAATGGTAACCAGTTATTTCTTTAATATATGGTATAATGGGATAGATATTTCAAAGAAAAATTAGCTTGTCTTTTTATGTTGTCATTGATTAGATAAATTAATAATTGAAAGTTGAATCACTCCTGATTTTCATGCATGGGCACTGATTCTTGGATCAGAATTATTACATTTTGTGAATTTTAAACATTGGTCTAAAAGTTATTAATGTTCTAGAATACTTAAAGCAAAAAGCATAATAATCTCATCTTGCTCTCAACTTTCAAGATGAATAGAATGTTCTACATTAATCAAAAAAGTGTGAAGTGGAGGATATTTTTACATATAGTTATCCTGAAATAGAACTGTTAATTGATTTTACTCTTCTTTAGGCTTAACACTGTATCTGTGTTGCTGATAAATGGAGGGGAAAGGCACATAATTATTGGGGGGACAGTTAGTAACAGAATAAAAACCAAGGAGAAAATGCTTGGAGACCTTAGAACCATAGGAAAACTTCATAATCCCTCTGAGTTTTGCATATACTTTCTTGTGCAAAGTTTCAGATGGTTCTGCCCATGGCTGCAGGCTTTTCGTTGACAATTGATGGGGATAAGTGACACTGTGAAAGAACGGGTAAAGATCGTCTTCCACTGTTCCTAGCCTCTGATTTCTGTGCTATTACCTCTCTGCTGGATAAGTCTTCTTTGTGAACACATCAAGATGAAAGTAAGCCAGTCACACTGTTTAATTTTAGATAAGACAAAGCATTTAGCACTTGGTTCTTTTGCCAGGTCAGTAGCAACAGAGAGTCTCTGGTACAGATGATGAAGCTAACATGTGTGGAGCCAATGGTACTAGCAATAACAGGGCTGTTGATCCAGTTATAGAGATCTGAGCACTTGCACATGGAGAGAACAGCAAGAGATAGAGTTTTTCCCTCTTTCCTTTGAGCGCCTTTACCACTGGAAATAGAGCTTGATCAGTGGCAGGATGGATCATGCCAGAACTTACTTGGAAATCAGAAATACCAGCCTTATTCGATAGAACAGTAACCCCCGTAAACAGATAGTGTAGGTCAAGGCACATGGTCAGTATCAGACGCCCACAGGGAGATAACACTGGTGGAAGCACTGGTAGGGGAAGTTACCTACTGGCTGGCAATAAATGCACACCCAGGCAGTCGGGAGGTATGAGGAACCTCATGTGTTATATCAGTCAGGGTTCTGGCAAGAAACAGATGGCCCACTAAAATTAGGATGATTTGAGACGGTTTTAATAAAGGGACTATTTAAGAAGGTATGGGCTGGGTATAGGGAATAGTGTTGAGGGACAGTGTTGTACTTCAGGACTAGTCATAGTGGAAATGTTACCAGCCCTGGACCAAAGAGAGAGAGAAGGTTGTGGTTATTGCAGCCTGAAAGGAGAGAATCACATAGGCAGGCCTACTGTGAAAATTGAGGTGACTCCACAGGAAGGGAGCCAGGAGGATAAATTCTCCTGACTCACTGTCCTCCCTCACTCTGATCTCCTGTGTGGACACTCATTGACTGAACTCAGCTGGAAAGAGGACAAGGGAGCCCAACCAGGTCAACCTCCAGACTGAAAGAGTGGAATAGAGAAGGCTGGAGAAGGGATCTGGAGGGGCAAAGAAAGGATCTTCAGCACTGCTGTCTGAGCGGGACTATAGCCTTAAGAAGCTCTTGATGAACAAGCCAAGACTCCCGTCTCTGGAGGAATGGGACTACGGGGCAGAAACTTAGGCATGGAGGGCCAGTCAGGAACTTAGTCAAGTGAAAAAAGCAAAAACCTAGTTATTGGAATTGACAACCTGTTGCAAAGCTGACTTGATGATTAGTTTCTCAGTTCTGGCTCAAGTCCTTCTTTAGCCTGCCTATGGGTTAGCAACTGGGAGCAGTTACCAGGGTCCACTGGGGACCTCAATTCTCTCATCTGTAAAGTGTGACTAATACTGGTATCTTCCCCAGAGGATAGTATAGGTTAAATACATAGAATGGTACTTTATATATATTAAATACTCAGTAAATATTAGCTATGTTTTTATTCTTATTAAGTGAAGGAAACAGGATTTAGAAAGATCTGAGGATGTCATATATAAGGCAGTAGAGGGAGCTAAATTAATTCCTTTCCTAGATAATGGTTACACATATGACAACACACGATATTACTACTTATTTATTCAATTAGCTTCAGTAAAAATACATCCACAAACCCTGGCCAGATAAAAATGTTTTCCTTTCCTTTCCCATCACGGAAAGTTTAAAATGATTCAGGTCTATAGCCCCTCAAACATACTTATTGTTTTTTAGGCTCCCACATACTCTCCAATCCAATCTGAGTAATGCTATCATAGTTTGGCAGCATCGTTGAACCATCCCAAAGTATATGGACCATCTTTTTAATCATGTTATTGCCAGAACAATTTGGACATTGAAAATTTTTGATGACATTTGAAAATGAAGGAAATAAAAAGAGTAAGTGGAAATGCCCCCTAATGGACATTAGTAAAACCTCGTAATTTCCCTCCAGAAGTCGAGAACTCTTTGATGAGAAAGCCATCCATGCGTTCATTTTGCTTGGTGAAGTACTATCGGAGTGTTGGAGTTCTCAGAACGTACCCAATCATGTAGAACCATCCCGATCTTCATTTCTCTTCCTCTAGTACATATATAACTAAAAATAAATAATATGGACATCTTCCTCCTCCATGCCCCACCTTGCTAAGTGGCTAGGCTGAAACTAGTAGTCCACTTCACAGAGATCCTTCAGCCAGCCACTGAGTATTTAGAATTATGTTGGTACTATTTTCCTGGCACTTTGGGATTCATTTAGAGGTGAGTCTTCAGTTCATATTCTGGCCTGAGTACTACAAGGGGCCTTTTATGTCTATACATTTCAAAATTTATATGTATAGAAAGCAATCCAAAACTTTTGAAACCATGAAAGGGTATTCGGGTTTTATTGTAGTGCTATACCTGCCTTTCAAAATTTGTATTTAATTCATAATAGAGAATTTATATTTAAATACAAAGGCAGAGGAAACACTTGAATTATATTTTGATATTCATTTAGTTTTTCCTTAAGTTTGGTGATTATTGTTTCTTGGCATGTCAGAGGTAGCTTTTGAATTCCTGCATTAGTTGTGTCATTGATTTATTAAAATTAAACATAAATGCATTGAGAATTTATATTTTATCAACTTCATTTGCTTCATTGGTTACAAAGTTCCTCCTTTTCTATGTCTTATTTCTTAGATATTGTGTTTTTCATAATATGGTTTGCTTAGGACATTGTTTTTCAAACTATGGGTTATAACACATTAGTGGGTTGTAAAGTTAATTTAATGTGCTATGGCCAGCACTTACAAAAATGAAAA